>CM053166.1:129961434-131331207 GCA_028571685.1 Heterohyrax brucei | reverse complement strand
AGTAAACCAGTCTTTGATATAGAGGTACTTATTTTGACAGCTGGGAAGAGGGACTTGCACACCTGAAAGCCTGACTAATTTTGCAAACTGTCAGATATCTGTTACCTTTCAATAGACAAATAACTGTGGTACATCCCAATGGCATCTCTTCCAGCCTTTACTGTCTCATGTTATAGAGTCAGCTGACTACTCTCCAGTGACTATAAGTAGGGCTGTGTCTTTTCCAGTCAGGAAGTGGAGCCTGCTACCCCAGAGCTTCCACTGAGCCCATTCACCTAAGTACATAGAGGTGTCGGGTGATCAACTTCCCTTTCAGACTGAGCTTTAGATCCCGTGAAAGTAACACTGGAGAAACAAAACAACCTCCAGATGCCCAAAAAGCAACAAACTTTGGACCAGAACATTAGGAAGAATTCACCTATGGCTTCAGAAGACCCACAAAAGAAATATCCAAAGAACTTCCCAGAGAAAGAAACCTTTCTGAAACTATCAGAGGGTGAGTACAAAAGGATTATATAGAGAGCCCTCCTAGACTTTACACAAAATGCAGCAAAGCAAAAGGAAAAATTAAGCAAGCTGTTTGATCTGATTGAACACCAGCACTCTGAAATCCAACAGATCAATAAGAAAATCAAAGAGACAGAAAATTCAGTTCAAAGCCAAGAAAACAGAACTGAACAAATGGAAAATAGATTTTCTGACTTGGAAGACAGAGCTAGTGACACCAGCATCTATGAGGAGAAATCAGAAAGAAATAAGCAAGAAAAATGAAGAAGCACTAAGAAGCATGTGGGATTCTATTAGGAGGAGCAATCTGTGATTAATTAGAGATCCTGAACTGGGTGAGACACCTGAGAACACAGAAAGTATTGTTGCTGAGCTGCTGACAGAAAATGTCCCAGAAATTATGAAAGAAGATAATCTAGATATCCAAGATGCATATCAAATGCCACTCAATATAGATCTCAAAAGAAAGACTCCAAGACATATTATAATCAAGCTTAACAAAATGAAACATAAGCAGAGAGTCTTAGAGGCATCAACTGAAAGCAAATCTAACTTTCAGAGGGAAACCCTTTAGGCTTTTGTCTCAATTCTCAGCAAAAACAATGCTGGCAAGGAGACAATGGGATGATACATTCAGAGACTTGAAGGAGAAGAACTTCCAACCATGAATTATATATCCTACAAAACTATGTTTTAAACATGAAAATGAAATCAAGACAGATAAACAGAAACTCAGACTTTGTAAAAACCGAACCAAATCTCCAAGAAATACTGAAAGAAGCTCTTGGCTTAGAAGAATAAAACCATTAATTTTATGTTTTAGGAGGAAATAGAAGACTCATCATCCAGAAACCTACTCAGTTAGGGAAGGCTCCAAACTCAATCAAAGCTCTAATATTAAAGGAAGTGATCCAATGATCATATCATGAAAACTATGAGGTCATCATATTAAAAAGAGAGATGTACTACAGTCGTTATAGTCCTTCCAGATGGAGAGGAAGTTAATAAGACTTGTAGTAGTTAAAATTCGGTTCAAACATAGACTATTAAGGGGGATCATGGAGACACCTGCAAAGCACAATAAAGATGCAGCACAACAAATCAAGAAATGTAATACAGGAATCTCAACAACCACAAAACCAACACTGAAAAAGGTGAAAACTGGGTGGGGGTGAGGGAGTCCAGATGGCGGTCTAAACACACATCTCCCTAAATCCCTCTGGAAACCAAGACCTGAATTGATAATTAAATGGAGGCTTCTAGACATGTACTGAACCCTAGGACACAGCATAGGGCTTTTAATTTGGACTTCAGACAACTGAACGGCAAACCTCCTCTCTTTCGCTGACCCTGCTCTTCACAAGAGCTGGCTTTCGCAGACTGAAGGTAACTCACCATTTTTACTTGTTTTCCCTCTGTCTTAAATGGCCAGCAGAGCTGAGACACGACTAGCAGTTAGCCTCAGACACACTGCTGGTGGGATTGGCGGGTGAAATTGCTATATTTTGAGAGCCCAGCTTTGGACTCTGTGCATCTCAGCACCTTTGTGCTCTCTGTTCACATAGCTTGTATGGAAACAGGCACGGAGTTTGTGTGGTACACAATCTTGTTTCGTAGGAAGGCAGAAACACCCATACAGAGGTCCCAGTTGGCCCTAGTTCCCAGGCTGTGAGGTAGAATCTGCCCAGAGGAGAGCACTTTTCTGGCAGAAAAGCACTATTTTGCACAGTGTCACCTACTTCTGGGAGTGGGCAACAGAGGCTGTGGACTCTGTGCATCTTGGCACCTTTGGTGTTTCTTTCCACTTCTGACATAGAGTTGCCTGTTCCAAGGCAGGGGCAAACTTCTGTGGCACACCGTCTTGTTCCACTGGGAAGCAGACTACCCATACAGAGGCCTCAGCTGGACCTAATTCCTGGGCTGGGAGGCAGTGCCTACCCTGAGCAGAGTGCTTTTCCAGCAGAAAAGCAGTATTGCACAGTGTCACCTACAGCTGGAGCCTGACAGAAGAGGCCAGCATGGTGGTAGCCTTTCTGTATTTTGAGCTAGTTTGTAACATCTGGGGTTCAATACAGAGGTGCTTACTTTGCCATCTGGGAAAAGGGACCTGTACATCTGAAAACCTGATGGACTTTGGAAGTTATCAGGTAACTTTTACCTTTCATTTTAAGACGTCCTAGAATACAACTGCAATCCATCCTCACAGCATCTCTCGAGCCTCTATTGACTCACGTGATGCCCCAAAAGCAACAAACTCAGGAGAAAACTGTAACCAAGAAGTCATCCATGGTTTCAGAAAGCATGTGGGACTCTATTAAGAGGAACAATCTATGATTAATTGGAGTTCCTGAACAGGGCAAGACAACTGAGAACACAGACAGTACAGCTGCTGAGTTGCTGACAGAAAACTTCCCAGAAATGATGAAAGAGGAGAATATAGATATCCAAGATACGTATCAAACACCACTCCATGTAGATCTCAATAGAAAGACTCCAAGACAGATGATAATCAAGCTTAACAAAATGAAACACAAACAGAAACTCTTAGAGGCAGCAATGCTCAAAGCAAAGCTAACATTCAGGGGGAAACCTTGTAGGCTTTCATTGGATTTCTCAGCAGAAACAATGTTGGCACAGAGACAATGGCATGACAATTTCAAAACCTTGAAGGAGAAGAACTTCCAATCAAGAATTATATATCCTGCAAAACTATCTTTCAAATGTGAAAATGAAAAGAAGACATTGGAAGATAAACAGAAACCCAGAGACTTTATAAAAACCAAACAAAAGCTACAAGAAATACTGAAAGAATTTCTCGGCTTAGAAGAACAAACCCACTAATTTTATATTTTTAGAAGCAAATACAGGACACATCACTGAGAATCCTACTTAGTTAGGGAAGGCTCCAAACTTAGTCAAAGCTATAATAGTGAAATAAATAATCAAGTGATCATATCATGGAAACTATGATGTCATCATATTAAAAAGAATGATGTACTACAGCTGTTATAGCCCTTCCAGATGGACAGGAAGTTGATAAGAATCATAGTAATTAACACTGGGTTTATACATACTTTATTAAGGGGGATCATATGGGCACCCATGAAGCACAACAAAGATGCAACATGTCAAATCAAGAAACGTACTACAGGAGTCTCAACAACCACAAAAACAACCTTGAAAAAGGTGAAAAATCAACTCACAAAGAAGAATGTCCTCGAACAGATTAATGAGAACAACAAAGAAAATATCAACACAAAAATAAATGTATCACAATGATGGCACAGAACGCATCACTATCAATAAGAGGAACAATGTGCTGTCACCGTGCAGGGCAAGCAGTGGAAGCTGCATGTAGGTCAGTATGCAAATTTATATGGGAATGCACATTTTCATTCAAACATCATCATCATCATCATAATAAAATAATTACATTGAATGTGAATGGACTGAATGCTCAAGAGATATTGAATCTTTTCCTGGATCAAAAGACATGACCCATCCATATGTTGCCTACAAGAAACTCACCTTAGACTTAAAGATATGAACAAATTGAAAATGAATGGATGGAAGAATATATATCAAGCTAACAATACACAAAGAAGAGCAGGTGTGGCAATACTAATCTCAGATAAAATCAATTTTAATGTAAAATCTACCATCGTGGACAAGGATGGACACTATTGCTGAAAGGTTCAATACACAAGCAGGACTTAACAATATTAAATATTTATGCACCTAATATTGGAGCACCTAAATACATCAAAGAAACACTGACTACACTCAAAAATGAGATAGATCACTCCAGAATAACAGTGGAATACTTCAACACTCCACTCTCAAAACCGGACAGATTGTCTAGAAAAAAGCTCAGTAAAGACACAGAGGACTTTATTACCACAATTAACCAACTAGACCTCAGTGACGTATACAGAACTTTCTATCCATCACCAGACAACTACATCTTCTCCAGTGCACATGGAACCTTCTCCAAAATAGACCATGTGTTAGGACATAGAGCAGTTCTCAACAAAATCCATACCATTAAATTAATGCAGAGCATCTTCTCAGATAATAAAGCCATAAAACTCAGAATCAATAGTAGCAAAAACATAGATAGAAAGTGGAATTCGTGGAAACTGAACAACATCTTGCTCAAAAAGCCATGGGTTATAGAAGAAATCAAGGATGAAATAAAGAAAGTTATGGATTCCAATGACAGTGAAAACACTTCCTACCAGAACTTTTGGGATACAGTCAAATTAGTGCTCACTGATCCATTTATCTCCATCAATGCACACATCTGGAAGGAAGAAAGAAACCAAATCAAAGAACTAACCCTACAGCTGGAACACGCAAGGGAGAAAAACAGAGGAGCCCCTCAGACATGAGAAGAAAACAGATGATTAAGATTAGAGGAGAAATAAACGAATTAGAGAATAGAAGAACAATTGGAAAAGTTGAAAAGAACAAAAGCTGTTTTTTTCGAAAGATCAACAAAATTGAAAAATCACTGGCTAAACTTACTAGAGAAATGCAGGCAAGGAAACAAATAACCCAAATAAGATATGAGAGGGGAATTGTCACAACAGATCAAACAGAAATCCAAAATATCATAACAGAATACTATAAAAGACTATACTTTAATAAATTTGAAAATCTAGAGGAAATGGACAACTTCCTTGATTCATATCACCTACCCAAATTATCACAAAGTGAAGCAGAAAAATTTAATAAACCCGTCACAAAGGAAGAGTTTGCAAAAGTCATCCAAAAACTGACAGTCAAAAAAAGCCCAGACCCAGAGGGCTTCACCACAGAATTCTACCAAGCTTTTAGAGAATAGTTATCTCTAATACTACTGAGACCATTTCACAGTATAGAAAGGGATGAAATACTCCCAAATTCATTCAATGAAGCAAGCATAACCATGATACCAAAGCCAGGGAAAGACTCAACAAAAAAGGAGAATTGTAGACCAATATCACTCACGAATCTGGATGCAAAAATCTTCAACAAAATTCTTGCAAATAGAATACCCAAAGCCAAGCCAAGTGCCGTCGAGTCGGATCCGACTCATGGCAACAAATAAAAAATAATCCATCATGAAAAAGGTAAAAACTCAACTCATAAAGAAGAATATCGCAGAACAGAGTAATAAGAACAACAGAGAAAACATCAACACAAAAATAAACCTATCACAATGACAACACTCAACACATACCTATCAATAATTACATTCAATGTGAATGGACTAAACACTCCATTGAAGAGACAATGAGTGACATCTTGGATCAAAAGACACGACACATTCATAAGTTGCTTACAGGAAAATCACCTTAGACTTAAAGATATGAACAAATTGAAAATTAAAGAATGGAAGAATATATATCAAGGTAACAATGAACAAAGAAGAGCAAGTGTGGCAATTCTAATCTCAGAAAAAAATAGATTTTAATGTAAAATCTACCATCGTGGACAAGGAAGGACACTACTGCTGAAAGGTTCAGCGCACAAGCAGGCCTTACCAATATTAAATATTTATGCACCCAGTGCTTGAACATCTAAATAAGTCGAAGAAACACTGATTACACTAAAAAATAAGATAGATCACTCCACAATAATAGTAGGAGACTTCAACACTCCACTCTCAATACTGGACAGATCGTACAGAAAAAAGATCAATAAAGACACAGAAGACTTTATTGCCACAATTACCCAACTAGACCTCATAGACATATACAGAATTTTCTATCGATCAGCATACAACTACACCTTCTTCTCCAGTGCACATGGAGCATTCTCCAGAATTGACCATGTGTTAGGACATAGAGCAGTTCTCAACAAAATCCATACCTTTGAATTATTGCAGTGCGTCTTCTCAGACCACAAAGCCATTACAGCTGAAATCAATACCAGAATAAAACACAGACAGAAAGTAGAAAACATGGAAACTGAACATCTTGCTCAAACAACCATGGGTTATAGAAGAAATCAAGGATGAGATAAAGAAATTGATGGATTCCAACAAGAATGAAAACAGTTCTTGCTACAACCTATGGGATACAGCCAAAGCAGTGCTCAGAGTTCAGTTTATCACTATAAATGCACATATTTGGAAGCAAGAAAGAACCCATACTAAAAATCTCACCCTACAGCTTGAACAAGTAGAGAGAGAGCAAGAGGAACCCCTCAGACACCAGAAGAAAACAGATCATAAAGATTAGAGCAGAACTAAACAAATTAGAGAACAGAAGAGCAACTGAAAACATTGAAGACTAAAAGCTGGTTTTTTTGAAAAGATCAACCAAATTGACAAACCACTGGCTAAACTTACTAAAGAAAAACAGAAAAGTAAACAAATAACCCAAATAAGAAATGAGGGTGGAGTTGTCACAATAGATGTATCAGAAAGCAAAAATATCATAACAAAACACTATGAAAGTCTGTACTCTAACAAATTTGAAAACCTAGTGGAAATGGACAAATTCTTAGATTCTTATCACATACCAAAATTATCACCAGGTGAAGCAGAACAACTTAATAAACCCATCACAAAGAAAGAGATTCAAAAGGTCACCCAAATCTACCAAACAAAAAAAGCCCAGGCCCCAATGGCTTCGCTGCAGAATTCTCCCAAGCCTTAAGAGAAGAGTTTTCCCCAATACTACTGAGACTATTTCACAGCATAGAAAGGGATGGAATACTCCCAAACTCATTCTATGAAACCAGCATAACTCTGATACCAAATCCAGGGAAAGATCCCACAAAAAAGGAGAACTACAGAACAATTTCACTCATGAATCTAGACGCAAAATCTTCAACAAAATTCTTGCCAAGAGAATATAACAATTTATCAAAAAAATAATCTATCATGCCCAAGTTGGATTCACACAAGTGATGCAAGGCTGGTTCAACATCAGAAAAACAATTAATGTGATCAACCATATAAATAACACAAAAGACAAGAATCACCTAATTTTGTCTTTTGATGCAGAAAAGGTGTTTGATAAAGTCTAACACCCAGTCATACTAAAAACTCTCAACAAAATAGGAATAGACAGCAAATTCCTCAATGGAATAAAGGCCATTTATACAAAACTAAGTGCATACATCATCCTGAATGGAAAGAGACTGAGACAATTCCCCCTTGAGAGCAGAAACTAGACAAAGATGTCCACTGTCACCTTTCCTATTCAACATTGTACTAGAAGTTCTAGCCAGAACAATTAGACAAGACTAAGAAATAAAGGGCATCTGTATCAGTAAAGAAGTGATAATCTCCCTATTTGCAGATGATTTGACTGCATACTCAGAGAATCCTAAAGAATCCATAAGTAAGCTACTCAAGTTGATAGAAGGGTTCAGCAAACTGTCAGGATAAAAGATAAGCATAAGTAAATCAGCAGGATTCCTTTATACCAACAATGATATTATTAAAGAAGAAATCAGCAAATCAGTCCCATTTACTAAAGTTCCCAAGAAGATAAAATACCTAGGAATAAATCTAACCAGAGAAATAACAGAATTTTACAAAGAGAACTACAAGTCCTTACTACAAGAAACTAAGAGAGACTTAAGTAAATGGAGAAGCCTACCCTGCTCATGGATAGGAAGACTTAACATTATGAAAATGTCTATTTTACCCAAAGCAATTTGTTATATAGTGCAATACCAATACAAATTCCAGTGATGTTTTTTAATGAGATTCAGAAACAAAACTCTGACTTCGGAAAGGGAAGAAGCCCCTGATAATCAAAGCACTACTGCTTTGATTATATAGGTGGGCATGTAAATTTACATGTGAATGTACATTTTCAGTCAGTCATTATAAAAATAAAAATAAAAAGCACTACTGAAGAAGGAGAACACACTGGAGGCCTTTCACTACCCAACTTTAGAACCTATTACACTGCCACAGTTGTCAAAACAGCCTGGTATCGGTACAAAAAGAGACAGACAGATCAATGGAAGATGATTGAGACCTCAGAGATTGCACCATGTGCCTATGAACAGTTGATATTTGACAAAGGCCCTAAGACATTAAACTGGAGTAAAAACAATCTCTTCAACAACTGGTGCTGGCAAAATTGGAAATCCATCTGCAATAAATTGAAATAAGACCTAGATTTCACACCTTACACAAAACCCAACTCAAACTGAATAAAAGACCTAAATGTCAAATCTAAAAGGATAAAGCTCATCCAAGAAAAATTACGGTCAACAATGGAAGTTTTAATACACATTGTAGACAGACTTCAAAACCTGACAAACAAACCACAATCAACAGAATTAAAAATAGATAAACGGGAACTACTAAGAATCAAACACTTTTGCTCATGCAAAGACTTTATCAATAGAATTAAAATACCACCTACAGAAGGTGAAAAAATATTTGGCAACTTTATGTCAGACCAAAGTCTGATCTCCATAGTCTATAACGTACTACAAAATATCAATAAGAAAAAGATAAATAATCCAGTTAATGATGGGCAAAGGAGATGGACAAATACTTCTCTGAAGAGGAGATCCAGGCAGCGAAAAAACACATGTAGACATGCTCATGATCATTAGCTACTAAAGAAATTCAAATCAAAACAACAATGAGATACCATCTCACCCCAACAAGGTTTGCCATGATCCAAAAAGCACAAAACAACAAATGCTGGAGAGGCTGTGGAGAAATTGGCACTCTCCTACACTGTTGATGGGACTATAAAATATTGCAACCTCTTTGGAAAGCAATGTGGCACTTCTTTAAAAAGCTGGATATAGATATACCATTTGACCCAGTAATTCCACTGCTCGGAATATACCCTACAGAATCAAGGCCATTCACAGCAACTGATACATGCACATGAATGTTTGTTGCAGCACAGTCCACCACAGGAAAAAGATGGAACAAACCCAGATGCCCAACAACAGAGGAATGGATAGGTAAACTATGGTATATATACTCAATGGAACACTATGCAGTGATAAAGGACAATGATGGTTTTAGGAAGCATCACATAACCTGGTTACAACTCAAGTACATCGTGGTGAGTTAAAGTAGCCAGTGGCAAAATGACAAATACTGTATGAGATCCTTACAGTAAGAACTTAAAAACAGACTCATACATAGAAAAAAGACTCTTTGACAGCTGCTTGGGTCGGGAGCGAGGGAAGGAGAAGGTGGGGTATACATCAGATAGTTGATAGAAATTTGGTTGAGTGAAATCTCTGACAGAATACATTAGAAAGAAGATAAATTTTAACTGGACTTCAACATAGTATGATTAATCTTCCCATCTTAGCCCAATATTGCAAGGATGGAGTAGCTGGGGTAGGGGTCTGGGGACCATGCTCTCAGGGGACATCCAGGCCAACTGGCATAACTAGCGTTTTGCTAAGAGAGTATTCTGCACCCCAAATTAGTGAGTGGCGTCTGTGTCTTAAAAGCTGCCAACCTGCCATCTGAGGTATACCACATGTTCCCAACTCAGCAGGAATAGATGATCTCTAAGGACCAAAATGACAGGGGGCAAAGGGAACCCAGAAGACAGAGCAACCCACATGAGCAAGTGACTACATCGACATGTGACCGGAAGAACCAGATGGTGCCCAGCCACGGCAACAGCCGTGATGGGGGTCACAAAGTTGAGTCTCACAGGCAACACAAGAATAAAAAGTGGTGCACCCTGAGATCTCCACTAAAAGACCACAATCTATGGTCCAGGGGCCTCGGGGTTCCCCTGGGATCATGACCCCTGGCCCTGATGCTGCCCCTGTCCATAAATCATAATGGAGGTCAATTCTTCACTCAGAAATGGTTTGGACTTGGTGACACAGAGCAACCATATGTGTGCACTTTATGGTTCTATGCATCTATAGGATGTCATCTCACTGACCTCTTAGTGGATGCAAGGGAGGGGGTGGAGAGAAGGGGATAGGAAATTGTTAGGAGGATATGACATGTACATAACATAGAGGAGAAGTGTGCTGTCACCAGGTAGGGAGAGCAGTGGGAGCCACTCATTGATGGGTATGCAAATTTATGTGAGATTGCATATTTTTACTCAATAATAATAAAAATAACATAAAAAAAACAAACAATTTCTGTGGTTCAGAAGTTCAGGCAAAATGAAGCTACAAATTTGTCCAAATTTCAGAGACTGCAGTTGATCTTGTATTTTTTACAACCATATGTGAGTTTACAGTTATTTACAATTCTCTCAAAATAAAAAAGACTTATTAAAAAATCTGCATGAAGGCAAAAAGATAACAGGGATAGAAAGGGTTGTATTATCTTCCAAAATGGTGAGAAAAAAATAATAAAAAGTGAATCAATATAGCAGAAGAGTTAAAAAGAGCAAAACCATCAAGCAGTGTGTTATAAATGAAATTAAATATTTCAGTAACCACCAAAATTGTAAGCTTTTACATGTGCATGCTAAAATCAGAGACTGAAAACAGATAAAAACAGAAAAAGCTAGATATTACACCACTTAAAAACACACTCCTAAAATACAGAAGCATAGAAAGGAAGTGTAAAGGGATGAAAAATATTTCAGAAAAATAATAATGAATAAAAAGCAGGTGCTGTTATATTTTCATTGGAGAAAATGTACTTTAAATCAAAAGCATTATGAGGACTGCCAATTAAGTTCACAAACTCCTCATAAAGTGCTACATACTTCATTGTTGAATATCACTGCAGTCACCTTCAGAGTACTCCCCTTGGAAAGCCGTAAACTGACACCAGTGCCTAGTCTACCCTTCAAAGCAATTTTGGAACTCTTTTTCTGGAATGACCATCAGGGCTGTCATTGTATTACCCTTGATGTACTGAACGTCATTAAAATATCTTCCTTTCAATATTTCCTTTATTTCTGGTTAAGAAAAAAGTCAATTGGGGGCCAGATCAGGTGAGTACAAAGAGTGTTTTCACACAATTATTTATTTACAGGCTAAAAACTACTCACAGACAACTATACAATTAAGTTCACCAACTTGCCACCTCTACACTGTGTGCAATGACCATTCCAGAAAGAGTTCCAAAATTGCTTTGAAGACTGGAATAGGTGCTGGCATCAGCGAATAGCTTCCCAAGGGGAGTACTATGAAGGTGGCTGAATTCTGGAATTCAGCAATGGAGTATATAGCACTTAGAAGAACTAAGTTTGTGGCCTTCAATGCCAGACCTCATAGTAGGAATAAATAAGGATATCACATATTAATAAAATGAAGTCTAAAAGAATGATAAAATAACTTTGAATATGTAAGGACCTAACGCTATACCTTTAAAATATATAACACATAAATTGAAATAATTACAAGGAACAATAGACTTGTCTATTATCATCAAGAATTTCCTGTGTGGTGTAAATGGTTTAGCACTAGGCTACTAGCCAAAAGTAAGTGATGTGAACCTACCTAGCAATGCCTTAGAAGATAGGTCTGGTAATCTGCTTCTGATAGTTCACAGCCTTGAAAACTCTGTAAATCAGGTTATATTCTGTACACATGCAGTTATCAAGAGTCACAATTGACTGGATGGTGACTAACAGCAACAACTACAATAAAAATGGAAGAATTTAAACCAACTTTTTTAGTAAGAACGTAAGATTTGATGATTATAATTAGTATGTTTCATCAAATGCATATGTAAATATGTGTTTCTTAATGTCTCTTTGGGCAATGTCTGACCACATGTAGGTCCATGATTCCAGAAATTTATGATGGAATTCAGAAATGTCTATCAGAGAACAGCATATAGCTGACATATTTTGCTAGGTAGGAAGATTCAATCTGTCTCCCACTAAATCTCAGGGTCCTGCCTGCGCTCTGGCTCTGGGTGTCATGAATGAAATCGTGTGCTCCCTAAAAATGTGTGTAGCAGTTTGGCGAGGTCATGATTCCCATATTGTGTGATATTTCTATATGTTGTAAGTGCTCTCTCCATGATGTTATTGAAGGAGAATGGATGGTGGTTGTGTTGGTGAGGCAGGATCCAATCTGTAAGATCGTTTTGTGCCTTGAGGAGTTATCTTGCAATATAAAGGAAAGACAAGAAAGCAGCAAATCTGAGATCTCAAAGAAAGCAAAGTCAGGATCAGAGTGTATCCTTTGGACTCAGGGTTCCTACACCTCAGGAGCTCCCAGTCCAGGGGAAGATCAATGACAAAGACCTTCCTCCAGAGCCAACAGAGAAAATCTTCTACTGTAGCTAACACATTCAATTTAGACTTGTACTCTGTAGTCTGAGAGAGACTAAATTTCTCTTTGTTGAAGCCATTCACTTGTGATATTTCTGTAGTACCAGTACTAGATGTCTAAAACAGAATTTGGTATCAAGAGTGAGGTGCTACTCTAACAGATACCTAAAATACAGAAACAATTTTGAAACTGTGAATGGATAGAAGACTCATAATTAACTGAGAATTATTAACACCAAAGAAGGTGCAGAAGGTGAGAAACATGCAGCAGAAGACTAGCAGCAGCAGCAGTGAACCAGCAATGCAGAACTAGTAGACCAGTGCCAGACAGTGCTGGAACCAACCCACAGACTGAGACAGCTGAGTGCCTGTGTGGGAGAGGCTTTCTACGCACAGTAAGGTACCTCTGGGCACTTGTCAGTGAAGCTACAGAGCTTTAAAACACTTGCCTAGGCAGGGCAGATGTGGGCATGAAGCCCAGGCCAAGAGACCACTTGAAGAAGAATCTGAAGAGACAAGAAGCACAAAAAGCTGAGCTCAAAATGTATGCACATGACCTCAGGCATTTCAAAGGATGGAGTCATGGAGTCTGGTATTTCTACGTGTGGAATTGCCATTCAGTTGGACTAGGAAAATTGTATGCCTGAAGTTGAGGGAGCAGAGTTGCTCTCCCAGTGGGCATGGAAAGCAAAGCTATAGCTCAGGGCTAAGGTCCCGCCATTCAAAATCCGGAGAATGTGGCCAATAACTAAAGTCTGGAGGGCAGGGCCATTGTGTAAAATGTCTCAGAAAATAGAGTATTATTTTCAAAACATTGAGAGCTAATGTAGTGTGCTCTGCTAATTTTCTTAGTGAGTCGGATCCGACTCGACAGCAGTTGGCTTGGCTTGGCTTGGCTGTTACGCCATCTTTCTTCGTAATTTCTTCCATTTGTAATGGAAATGTCTAGCATGTGCCTGCCTATTCTGCATTTTATTTTGGAAGCAGATAACGTATGGTCTAGATTTTGAAGTTGAAGAGAAATTTCTGGGTTTTGGACTTGGACTTAAGGCTTTTGCAATGATATGAATATGTTTCGCTTGTTACAAGAATGTCATTTGGGGGTGCTGAAGGGTGAAATGTCATGGACTGAAATGTGTCCCCAGAAACGTGTGCAGTAGCTTGGTTAGGCCTTGATTCCCCGTACATATGTTACATTTCTCTATGTTGTAAATCCTGCATCTATGATGTTAATGAGGGAAGATGGTCAGTGAGTGGTTTTGTTGGTGTGGTAAGACTCAATCTATAAGGTTATTTTGTGCCTTTTGGCACTCTCGTGGGGTGTAAAGGAAAAAGAAGCAAGCAGAGTGTTGGAGACACAAAGAAAGCAGTGTTAAGATCAGAGTATGTCCTTTGGACCCAGAGTCCTTATGTCTCAGAAGCTCCCAGTCCCAGGGAAAACTGACAGCAAGGACCTTCCTCCAGAACCAACAGTGAAAGCCTTCCTCTGAAGCTGAAATCCTGAATTTGGATGTTGAACCTACATTTCTACGAGAAAATACATTTCTCTCTGCTAAAGCCATCCACTTGTGTATTTCTTTTATGGCAGTACTAAATAACTAAAACAGTGGGGCAACACAGAGAAGGGTCCCACTACCAATCAGTGGTTGCCTGTCCCATTATGTTCACCTCCGGCAGGGACTGCAGAGACCTGCCCCATTTGGCCTGGTCTCCTCTCACCAAGGCAGCCACCTAGCAGTCTGGGCTATGGCAATGGATGAAGGAGAAGCAAGAAAAGTAGCCAGAGGAGAAGGCAGATGAGGATGTGATAGAGGTGCTTTCAGAGCTGGGAGAGTTTAAAATCTGTTAGGTAAGGCAGGGAAGGTAGGCAGGAAGGAAGGAAATGAAGGGAGGTGGAAGCAGTCAGGTTGGGAGGCTACAGGCTAGAAGGTAAGTGTGCTGTGATGGGCAGGTGGCAAGAACCAAGTGCAGCTCGGAGGGATCGGGTTGTTACCAAGTGGGAACAGCAGCAGTAGAGCCAAAGTTTTCACATAGTACCTCACCAAGGTGGTAGTGGCAAAGGCAGTGACGAGGATGCTGGGCCTGTCTTGAGAGCCTGTCTCCTGCCTGTGATAGGGTTCACTGAACATCCAAATCATGTAACATCCTATTTCATAGAACATATTGTGGATAGAAAGCAATACACACATGTAAATAGAGCCATGCAACCCACAGAGAATATACATTTTATTTCATACACACATGAAAGATTTATGAAAAATCATCAATGAAAGAGGACACAGACTCAACAAGTAACAAAGTATCAATGAATACAATATTTAGCTAAATGTGATGAAATTAGAACTTAATAATTGCAACAACCAAAACAAACTAAAGGAAGTGTTAAAAGACAACTACAAAGCAGAAGTCACATACAAATTAGAAAATAATTTGAATAGATCACAGTGAAAATACTATATAACAAAAGTGGTACAATAAAGGTTAAGTAGCATCTACAGGAAATGATATAGTTTTAATTGCACATATAAATATTGAAGAAGTTACAAATAGACTAAACTCAAAGATACTAAAAGTAAGAAATAAAGAGCAGAAATTAATGAAATGGTAATTTCAAATACTAAGCAAAACAGGACACTGGTTCTTTTAAAAGACCAATAAAATAGATATAGTTACAGTAAGGTTGGTCAAGAAAAAAGAGGCGTTGTTTAAAAAAAAATTGGTTATAAGAAACTATCATTCAGAATGTCATGACAATTTTATCAATATATTTTATTCATTTATTTATTTTTACTGTACTTTACATGAAGGAAACCCTGGCAGTATAGTGGTTAAGTGGTACAGCTGCTACCAAGAGGTCTAGCATTTCAAATCCACCAGGCACTCCTTGGAAACTCTATGGAGCAATTCTACTCTGACATATAGGGTCACTATTGAATTGCAATCAACTCGATGGCAGTGGGTTTGGGTTGGTTTGGTTTTGTTTGGTTGCATGAAGGTTTACAGAATAAACAAGATTCCCATTTAAACAATTAGTACACATGTTTATTGACACTGGTTACCAATCCCATAACATGTCAATACTCTCTTCTTGACCTTGATTCCCCATTATCAGCTTTCCTCTCTGCTCCTTCCTTCTAGAACTTGCCCCTGGGCTGTCATGACCCTTTGGTCTTATCTTGTTTTACAGGCTTGTCCTATCTTTGGCTGAAGGGTGAACTGCAGGAGTGACTTCAGTACTGGGCTAAGAGGGTATCCATGGGCCATACTTACAGGGTTTCTCTAGTCTCTGCAGGCCAATAAGTCTGGTCTTATTTTTTTTGGAGTTAGAATTTTGTTCTATATTTTTTCTCCAGCTCTATGTGGAACCCTCTGTTGTGATCCCTATCAGAGAAGTCAGTCGTAGTGGCAAAGCACCATTAAGTTGTGCTGGACTCAATCAGCTAGAGGCTGTGGTAGTTATCAATACATTTTAAATATTAGACGAAACAAAATCATCCAGATATACTTGAATTATAAAGCTGATTCTAGAAGTAATAGAAAATCAGAATATACTTATAATAATTAAAGTAATGGAATGATTCATTAAAATATTTTCCACATATGAGACAAATAATAATTTAAAAGAAAAACAACTTGGGATAATTTTTCCCAATTATCAAAAACAGATTATTATAGTACACAAACTATTTGAGAACACTGAAAAAGAGTGAAATCCCTCTAACTAATTTTTAGAATAACTATAACAATAGAATAAAAAGAAAGACAAAATTTGGCAATTTCGTTTTATAAACATAGAGGCAAAATTCCAGGAATAAGTTACAGTAAAAAGAATTAAGCAGAAAGTAGTATGAGTAAGTACACAAATGAATGAATATTGTGACCAATTACATTTTAACCATGTCTAGCATTGCATTATTTCATTGCTAACACTCTTTACTCTTTACACAATACTCTTTTATTTTTCCTCATCACATTTAGCTACAAGGACTGTTCTTTTAAATAACAAATACAGTGATAGTGATATTTTATGTTCAGACTCATTATTAGTCATGAGTTAGAAACTGCATGGAAATATTCCATTCGTGTGACTAGCTTAATGGGAAAGATCTTTCTATAAGCATTCCATGCTTCTTCAATAAATTAACCATTAGACTACCAATATTTATTTTAGTAGGAGAAAATTAACTGCATTTAGAGGCAGTAAAATGCTTTTCTCTCTGGCAAAAGACTTTTTTCCATCTCAGAAAAATGCATCAAATAACTTCTTGCATTTACAAATGCTCAAATCAAAAAAATCTCAGAAGTGGATATGACAAGTATAGAATGAATAGTAGGAGCGTGCTGTAGATGGGCATGCAAAATTAATTTGGATTCTATACTCTCACTTAATCACAATAAAAAGAATCTCACAAGTGTTAATGAGTATATAGGTGTATATGAACAGAAATACTTACTGTGTAAAAACATATGCAGTTATAATACAAAATGTTCTACACAAAAATCAAAATCTAAACCCATTGCTGTTCTAGATTCTGATTCATAGCTACCTTGTAGGACAAAGTAGAACTGCCCATAGGATTTCCAAGGCTGTAAATCTTTATAGATGCAGACTGCCACTCTTTTTCCTGAAGGGCAGCTGGTGATTTCCAACTGCAGATCTTTTGGTTAGCAGACTTTCCCATTAGCAGCCAAACACTTATCCGCTGTGCCACCAGGGCTCCATAGAAAAGTCTATAATGTCCTCTTAATTTTATACTCAAATGTATAAAACCTGTGGAAACCCTATAGGGCACTTATATTCTGTCCTGTAGGGTCACCATGAGTCAGAATGGACTCTATGACAGTGAGTTTTCTAGACATACGTTCATCTCAAGAAACTCTGGTGTCATAGTGGATAACAGCTACAGCTGCTCACCAATAGGCTGGCAGTTTGAATCCACCAGGGGCATCTTGGAAACTCTATAGGACAATTATGCTCTGTTCTATAGGGTTGCTATGAGTTGAATCAACTCGACAGCAATGGATATATGTCTACGTAAAATGTATTTCTTTTGTATTTATTTGCATGCTATGCTACTCAGGTGTTCAGTATATTTATCATTCTGGCTGTAACTACTGTAAATGGAGGGATTTCATCTAGTGTAAATTATAAATATTTCCTCTGGTTGGAAATAGTTTCAAATAGTGCCCATGTGCGTGTTGCAGATAGAGACTCCTCCTTAATTCTACAATTAAACTTCATGTATCCATTCCCTCCATTGTATTTTTTTTCCATTAAAAAAATTGTTTTTCCCTTCTGAGGAAGAAATTTATTCTCTTACTTGACAAATCCAAAAATACTAACAATGATACTTGACACATTAAAAAAAAAATTAGGCCTACATTTTACAAATCTAAAAGCTCTGGATGTGGTTTACTCACTGTAGGTCCTCAGGCCCCTACTTGGGTCCTCAGTTATATTGGATTGTCCTAGTCAACTTGAGAGAAATAGATCATCTTGTAATATACATTTAAGTTTTAAAAATAAGATTTTTAGAAGTGTTAATTCAGAGAGTATTAACAGCTGTTAGCATTGCACCAGTTCTTCAGTACATATTTAGCAAGCACCTACTTTGTGGTAAGTACGATGCTAAGTTTGGGAAATATAGCAGTTAACAAAGCAGATGTCTCCCTTGCTCTCATGAACTTCGTAGACTAGAAACAACACTCATTTCCAAACCTCCCAGATATGTGCAGCTATGTAAAGCAGCCGACCACATATTTCCCTCTTTTTTCTGTCTCCAAGGACCCTGGCCATCAGCTTGGTTTGAAGAACCATCCAGAAGCCACTTTGACTCAGTAAGATTAGAGATCTTTTCACCTTGACACAATGGTCTCTGACCATTTGTAGAAAACATTTGCACCTGAGATAAGAATTATTTGTAATTTCTCCGAGAAGTATTAGTTACTCATCCCCAATCCATTTCGATATCTAAAATTATTTGAAAAGAAGAGGTTCAGTGATGCTTAAAGGAATCATGGTCTTAGATCTACTAAGAAAGGAATCCAGAATTGTTGTCAATAAAATATTAATATAATAAATAAATAAAATATTGAATGAATAAATGAATAAAATATTAAAGACTTTTGAACTTAAATCCTCAACACCAAATATAATATATAACAACTGTTAAATGAATGAGCAGATAAAAATTGCTTTATTACTTTTATTGGGAAATATTGCAAGTTTAAGGAATGAAATTTGGAAATACTCTATAAAAGATTCATTAGAGCTTATTGAACTTCTGAATATTTAGTTAGGTTCAGAATGTCAAAGTAGCAGACATTATCCCTACTTCACTTGTTTTATTTGGAGGATATATTGCAAACACAACAGCAGGAAGAATGAAGAATTCATAACACTGAAAAATATTGCAGCCTTCTGATGGTGCAAAGTGAAGCATTCAACTAGTAGCTGAAAGGTCAGCAGTTGAACCCATCTAGCTACACTGTTTGAAAAAATAAAAATAAAAAAGCCTGGTGATATGCTTCTGTTAAGATCACAGCCTTGAAAACCCTACAGAGCGGTTCTACTCTGCACACAAGTCACCGTGAGTCAGAATTAATTCAGTGCCAACTAACAATACCAGATAAGTGTATTTCACCTTCAATTGTGATAAAACAATAGAATTAATATGTGTCAATCATGTAGAAAATTATAAAATTTTGATAGCTATTAAAAATTGCTTTCTTCACGGCTGAAGAAGACCTCTCACTACCCGACTTTAGAACCTATTACACTGCCACAGTAGTCAAAACAGCTTGGTGCTGGTACAAAAAGAGACATACAGAACAATGGAACAGAGTTGAGACTCCAGAGATTCCACATTCTCCTGTGAACAGTTGATAATCGACAAACGCTCTAAGATTGTAAGCTGGGGTAAAAAGAGTCTATCATATGGTGCTGGCAAAATTTGATATCCATCTGCAAAAAATTGAAACAAGACCCATATCTCATATCTTACACAGAAACTAACTCAAACTGAATAAAAGACCAAACTATCAAACCCAAAATGATAAAATTCATGCAAGAAAAAAAACAGTATCAACAAGGGAAGTTTTAATACACAACATAGACAGACTTCAAATTCTGATGAACAAAGTATGATTAACAGAAGAAAAAATAGACAAATGCGAACTACTAAGAATCAAACACTTTTGCTCATCCAAAGACATTATCAGAAGAATTAAAAGACTACCTACAGAACGGGAAAAAATATTTGGCAACTATATGTCAGACTGATGTCTGATCTCCATAATCAACAAGGTACTGCAAAATATCAACAAAAAAGGGTAAATAACCCTATTAAGTGCTGGGGAAAGAAGATGGACAGACACTTCTCTAAAGAGGATATACAGGCAGTGAAAAGACAGATGCAGAAATGCTCACAATAATTAGCTATTGAAGAAATCCAAATCAAAACTATGATGAGATACCATCTCACCCTACAAGGCTGGCAATGATAAAAAAAAAAAAAAAAAAAAAAAAAAAAAACACAAAACAACAAATGTCAAAGAGGCTGTGGAGAAATTGGAACTGTCTTACAGTGCTGGTGGGATTTCAAAATCATACAACGTCTTTGGAAAGCAATCTGGCACTTCCTTGAAAAGCTGGAAATAGATATACCATTTGACCCAGTAATCTCACTGCTTGGAATGTATCCTACAGAATCAAGGGCAGTCATACGAACGGATACATGCACACAAATACTTACTGCAGCACAGTCCACAATAGCAAAAAGATAGAATCAACCTAGATGCCCAATAACAGATGAATGGATAAACTATGGTATATATACTCAGTGGAATACTATGCAATGATAAAGAACAATGATGATTTTAAGAAGCATTGGATAATCTGGTTTCATTTGGAAGACATAATGTTGAGTGAAATCAGTCAGTAGCACAAGGACAAATATTGTGTGAGACCACTACTATAAGGACTTCAGGACAGACTCATGTACAGAAGAAAAGACTCTGACAGCTACAAGGGAGGGGAGGGAGGAAGGGTGAGGGTTGGTTATAGATTAGATATTTGATAGAAATTTCGTTGTGTGAAATCAGTGACAGCAGACATTAGAAAGATGATCAACTGAGCTGGACTTCAACTTAAACTAAAAACTCTTCTCATCTTAACCCGATATTGCAAGGATAGAGTAGCAGGAGTGTGAGCCTGGGGGCCATGCTCTCAGGGGACATTGAGGCCAATTGGCACAACTAGCCTATTGTTATGAAGATCTTCTGCACCCAGTATTGGTGAGTGGCATCTGGAGACTTAAAAGCTAGCCAGCTGCCATCTGAGGAACACCAAATGGTCTCAACTCAGCTGGAACAGATGATCACCAAGGACAGCAATGACGTGAGGGGAAGAGCCCAGAAGACAGAAAGACCCACATGAATGGGTAAGTATACCGGTATGTGACCAGAAGAACCAGATGGTGCCTGGCTATGACAGACGTTATAGGGCTCACAGTGTTGATTCCCAGTGGCAACATGAGAAAAAAAAAGGGATCCACACCGAGAACTCCACTAAAAGACTGAAATTGATGGTTCAAAGGCCTGAGAGTTCCCCTGGGATCCTGGCCCCTAGACCTTATGCTGCCCCTGATCATAGAACATTATTGAGGTCAACTCTTAGACTAGGAATGGATTGGACTCGAGGACACAGAGTGATCATATCGTGTGTGCACTTTATATTTCTATGCATCTATTGTATGTCATCCTACTGGCCTCTTACGAGAGGGGAGTGGAGAGGGTGGAGAAGCTGGGACAGGAGATTGTTAAGAGGATATAACATGTACGGAGTGGAAAGGAGGAGCGTGCTGTCACTGGGAAAGGAGAGCAGAGGGAGCTGCAGATAAGCAGCCATGCAAATTTGAATTGTACTGTAAACTTTCACCTAATCACAATAAACAAGAAAAAAAATTGCTTTCTTGTCCATTCTATCCTCAGACTATACCGTCTGAACTGTAAAGAAAGATCACAGGATCAAAGCAACCTATTTTAATGCCTTTCTATCATCAGTTCCCATTAACTCCAGACATATGTATGTAGAAAGCCTAGTGGCGTAGTGGTTAAGAGTTATAGCTGCTAACCAAAAGGTCTGCAGTTCATCTATTAAAAGAACAGACTTGATGGTCTCATAGACTGCAGAGTCCCTGGAAGATACCACCCCCAGAATCTCTGTTAGCTCAGAACTAGAACCAGTCCTAAAGCCAACACTTCAGACAAAAATTTGAATAGACCACAAAACGTTACTGGTGAAGAGTGTGCTTCTTGGCTTAAGATCCCCAGGTGAAATGAGAGGAGGGAGACAGCAGCTGGCCAAACTGACATAGAAAACACAGGGTGGAAAGGAGTGTGCTCTCACAGGATAGGGAGAGCAGCTAAAACTACAAGGCAGAGTGAGCACAAGTCTTTGAATTACAAATTGACTTGAATTGTAAACTTTCACTTACAGCACAATTTTTTTTTTTTTTTTAAATAAAGTTCAGCAGTTCGAATCCACCAAGCACTCCTTGGACACCCTATACGGCAGCACTATTCTCTCCTATAGAGTCAGTATGAATCAGAATCTGCTCTACGGCAGTGGATTTTCTAGGCATATATACATTTTGCAAAACGTATTTCTGCTGTATTTACTTGCATGCTATGCTATTCATGTGTTTAGAATATTTATCTTGCTGGCTGTAACTATTGTTGCAATGGAGGGACTTCATCTTCATATAAATTATGAACTTTTCCTCTGGTTGGAAATAGTTTCAAATAATGCCCAAATATGAAAATGGAATGCAAAAAGTGCCTAGTAATATGAAAAGATTAGTATTAAAGAGCACAGCAATAAGTTAGACTGTCTCTAAGACTATCTGTATAATAAAGAGAATACTGAGGTATGTCTGAGGTAGTATGAGCTCTATTAAACAGATCTTGTGCCTAAGATAATAGCAGTTTGCAATAATATCTTAGCTAAGAGTTTTGGATTGCAGTGTGTCATACTTTGAAACACATGTACAGTAGTTCTTTTTCATCATAACTTGCAACCAGGTCCTTATATTTTGATTTATTAAATCAGGTGTTATAGTTTGTGATCCAGTGGGTAACGGTAGCAGACTGAAATAGGTGTGTACTCTTTATGAAGGCTGAAACAACCCAAACTTTGCTAATTCCTGCTCCTGATGGTGATGAAGCAGTTAAGTGTTCAACTGCTAACCAAAATGTTGCCAGTTCAAATCCACCAGGTGCTCCTTGGAAACTCTATGGTGCAGTTATACTCTGTCTTATCGGCTTACTATGAATCAGAATCTATTCAATGCAGTAGATTATTTTTCTTTTTAATTACATAGGATTATCAATATCAAACATATTACTCTAATAAATTTATACACATATTCAGCTGCTAAATAAGAGCAGGTGCTGAAGCCAGTAGGTAACGAAGCCAGTAAAATTATTTTACTGAACTGAACTTTGATCAGTTCCCTCTTTATCATAACCATGGAAGAAAATACTGTTTTCCAGTCTGATCTACTATGTGGCTTCCCTTGTCTGCAGAATGGAATTTGAATTAATATCCAAAGCATCCTTCTCCAAGTCATTGTTTTACCCTCCAGAGAAAGTTCTTCACCATTGTTACAAAGCATCTTTTTAACTTATCAGCAGCATTTTGAACATACTTTGCTATTTCTTAGTCCTGTCACAAGGTGAGGGAGTGCTAATTTCCCAGTAATTAGATGCTGGGCTGCTAACAAAAAGGTTGGCAATTTGAATCCACCAGCCACTCCTCAGGAGCCCTACGGGGCAGTTCTACTCTATCTTATATAGTCCTTAACAACTGGAATCAGTTTGACAGCAACAGGTTTGGTGATTTTTTTTTTTTTTTTAAATCACAATGTGCCATAGTGAGCTTTGATTCAAATCATAACTCTTCAGGCTGAAAAAAAAAAAGTTCTATGGCTGATAGCTTTAATGAGACACACTGACATAAAATTTAAGAACTATTGAAACTTAGATACCTGCTCCTGCCCTATCTAAATACACACACACAAACATTTCTACCCCAGCAAAGAACCTGATGTTGTGTCTTTCATGTTTTCAGGTCTCCTGGGAACTACTGAAATTGAAATGGCTGTTAGAATCAGAAGACTACAGAGGGTGCAATAGTATGTCAAGTATCTCATTGCTGCTCAACTTCTTATGTGTCAGTTTGTTACTCCATCCCCACCATTTGCTTTCCTTTCCCTGCTTTTTCTCATTTTCTCCATCTTTTCCTCAACTTGATTTTCTTTCAGATTCTATACCTGGAAGATAGACTTTTTTCATCCCATGAAAATTATTTTATATCAATGAACCAAACTGCCGCAGTATATATAGGGTATGACTAGTTATCAGCCTTACAATGTATTTATCCCTGCTTGTTGCACAAAGACTGTCTCTTTAGTGTAAAAGGCGACTTCTTTTTATTTTATTTTCAGCACTGCTTTGAACGTTTGAGATTTCTGGGCAACTGTGGAGCATTATTCTACTTTCAAATGTATTCACTCTTGATATACCTTATTCATTTAAAAATATTAATTGAGAATCTATCATGTGACATACACTATGCTAGGAACTGGAGAGAAAATGGAGAGCAAGTTATTCATGATTCCTGCCTTCATAAATCTTTTAACCTATAACCCATTGCTGTCACTTTGATTCCAAATCATAGCAACCTTCAGGACTGAGTAAAAATGTTCCATAGGGTTTCCAAGGAGGGGTTCATGGTTTCAAACTGCTGATCTTTAACTAGCAGCCAATACTTAACCACTGCACAACCAGGGCTCCCAATAAAGCTTTTTGTTCAGTGCAAAAGAAATAAAAACAGAGGAGGGGCCAAGATGTCTCCTAAATCACCTCTGAGAACTAAGGCCTGAAATAATAACTGAATAGAGCAGTGTGGGCATCCAGGGAACCCTAAGGATCTGGCATAGGGTTGTCATATTTGACTAGATGCCAGAAAACAGAGTAAATACCTCTCTCAGGATGACTCAGTGGCTACTGAGTCCTGCTCCTGCGGACTCACCATTTCAGAGGACTGCAGGTACTGACACCTTTGTTATCCAGGAGGTAGGGACTGGTCATAAGCTGACAAATACACCAAACTGCACTGAATAAGTAAATAGCGTACAGCACAGCAGAGAAACTGTGTATGGGATATCCATATATTGAAAGCCCAGCTACTGACTGAGGGCACCATTGCCCCTCTACCTCTGTTTTCTGAGCTACACCATAGATTCTGCTGTTTCATGGCAGGAAGGGCAGCTTGACCAGGATGCCATCTTGGTCAGCTGGGAGGTGGAGTAACCCAGCTGGGGACCTTAGCTGGGGCTGAATCTCAAGTGGAGTAGCAGCCCCTGTCTGACAAGTACTTCTCCAACATAAAAGCTATGTTTGAGATGATTTGTGCCTAGATTTATGGGTGGGACCTGGCAGATGATGACTGGTAGGTCCTAAACCCTCTCTACTTTGAGCCACATATGGGGATGGCCTGTGAGGTGCTTTTGTTGTCAGTCAGAAGGCAGAGCCTGCCAAACCTGAGGGCCTGACTGTTTTCAGCAGCTGTTAGATAGCTCGCCACTCAGCAAGAAAGTACCTTTTGAAAATAAGACCATCTACAAAACTGACTACTGAGAGGCCCAGCAACATCACCTCCACACTTGACTAATTCACATCATACAATTGGCTGACAGCCCCCCAGTGACTCCATGAGTAGGGTGCTGTTGACGTCAGTAGAGAGGCAGAGCCTAACACCCAGAGAGAGTCCACCTGGAACCATTCACTAGAGTACACAGGGGTGACTGGTTACCAACTTCCCTCTTAGAACTATGCCTTAGCTCTTATTAAGGTAAATCAGAGAAATCAAACACCTTCTAGGTGGCATGTAGACAGCAGTCCATAGCTAAACATTTAAAGAAGCAGTTCACCATGGCTCTGGAAAATTCCCAAAATAATCAATAACATCCCAGATGAATAAAGCTTTCTGAAGCTATCAAAGGTCAAGTAGAAAAGGATTATATATAAGCCCTCCAAGAGATTCAACAAAATGCAGCAGAACAAAGCAAAAAAGAAACTAAGCGCTTGAACTGATGGAACATCAACTATCCCAAACCCTGCAGATCAGTAACAAAATTACAGAATTAGATAATGCAATCCAAAGCCAAAAGATCAGAATTGAGGCAATGGAAGTCAGGATAGAGCAACTGACACTAGCATTTATGAGGAGAAATCAGAGAAAAGAAATATGAAAAATGAAGAAACATTATGAAACATGTTGGACTCTATTAAGAGGAATAATCTATGAATAATTGAAGCTCCTGAACAGAGAGAGATAGCTGAAAACACAGAGAGCATTGTATTAGAGGTGCTGACAGAAAATTTCCCTTAAAATTATGAAAGAGAACATAGATATCCAAGACACATATTGAATGCCACAGAAACTAGATACCGAAAGAAAGACACCAAGACATATTATAACCAGCTTAATAAAATTAAATATAACAGATTCTCTCAAAGGCAGAGAGGCTCAAACAAAGCTAACATTCAGAGGGAAGCCCTGGGGGCTTTCATCTGACTTCTTGGCAAAAATGATGTTGGCAACACAGCAGTGGGATGACACATTCAAAGCCACAAAAGAGAAAAACTTCCAACCAAGAATTACATATCCTGCAAAACTGTCTCTCAAATACGATGGTGAAATTAAGACAGTCACAGAAAAACAGAAGCTAGACACTTTATAAAAAACAAACCAAAACTACAAGAAATACTGAAAGAAGCACTTGGCTTAGAAAAACAAAAATATTAAGTATATACTTAAGGAGGCAATGCAGGCCACAGCGTCCAGAATCCTATTCACTTAGGGAACTCAAAAACCTCAATCAAAGCTACAATAGTAAAAGAAGGGAACAAGTGATCATAACACTAAAACTATGACATGATCACACCAAAAATAGGTATATCTTACAGTAGTTATAACCCTTGCAGATGGAGAGAAAATTAAAAAGATATGCAGAAGTTAAAACTGGGTTTAAACTTAGAATAGTAAGAGGGATCATAGGAGTAGCTGCAATGAAAATAACAATGCAACATATCAAAACAAGAAGCATAATATAGGAGACTCAACAAACAGAAAATCAATGCTAAAACAGATGAAAAGACAACTAATAAAGAAGAATGACCCAGAAGAGTATATTAAGAAAAACATAAAAACCATCAACAACACAAAAATAAATGCATCAACATGACAACCCTAAATACACACCTATCAATAATTATACTAAATGTAAATGGATTGAATGCTTCAAAAAAGAGACAGCAAGTGACATGGTGGATCAAAAGACATGACCCATCTATATGTTGCTTACAAGAAAAATACCTAAGACTCAAAGATATGAACAAAGTGACAATCAAAGGATGGAAAAATACACAGCGAGTCAACAACATACAGAGAAGAGCAGGAGTGGCAATATTAATCTCAAATAAAATAGACTTTAATGTACGAGCCACCATCATGGACAAGGATGGTCATTTATTGCTGAAAGCATCAGTACATAAACAGGATATAACAATATTAAATGTTTTGACACCCAATACCAGAGCATCTGACTAAATCAAAAAAACACTGACAACATTGAGAAAGGAGATAGATTACTCCACAATAATAGCTGGAGATTTCAACACTCCACTTTCAGAAATGGACAGATCATCCAGAAAAAACCTCAGTACAGACACAGAAGACCTTATTGTGACAATTAGCCAACAAGAACGTCATCGACATATGCATAATTCTTTCCCCATCAACAGATAAGGACACCTTCTTCACCAATGCACGTGGAACACTTTCCAGAATAGACCGTATGTTAGGACATAAAGCAAGTCTTAACAAAATCCAAACCATTGAACCATTGAACCATAGACCTATAAAAATTGAAAGGAACAGCAGAAAAAAAAAATACTTAGAAATTCAAACTCACAGAAACTGAACAATACCATGCTCAAAAAGCCATGGGTTATAGAAGAAATCAAGGATAAAATAAAGAAATTTATGTAATCCAGTGAGAACGAAAACACATATTACAAGAACATATGGGATACAGCAAAAGCAATGCTCAGAAGTCAATTTATCTCTATAAATGCACACATCTGGAAAGAAGAAAGGGCCCAAACCAAAGAATGAACTCTACAGCTTTGACAGGTAGAAAGAGAGCAAAGGAAGAACCTCTCAGACACTAGGAGAAAACAGATAATAAAGATTACAGCAGAACTAAATGAATTAGGAAACAGAAGAATAATTGAAAAAATTAATAAAACCGAAAGCTGGTTCTTTGAGAAGATCAACAAAACCAAGAAAGCATTGGCTCAACTTACAAAAGAAAAACAGGAGAGGAAACAACCTGAATAAGAACTGAGATGGGAGATATAACAAATCTAACTAATATCAAAAGTATCATAATGGAATACTATGAATGACTATACTCTAACAGATTTGAAAGTGCAGAGGAAATGGACAAATTTCTAGATTCATATCACCTATCAAAATTATCACAAGGAGAAATAGAACAACCTAATAAACTCATCACAAAGAAAGACATCAAAAAAGTCATCAAAAACTAACAACCCAAAAAAGTCCTAGCCCAGATGGCTTCATCATAGAATTCTATCAATCTTTCAGAGAAGAGTTAACTCCAATACTACTGAGGCTATGTCATAGCACAGAAAGGGATACAATATTCACAAATTCATTCTATGAAGCCAGCATGACCCTGATACCAAAGCCAGGGAAAGAACGCAGAAAATTACATACCAATATCACTCATGAACCTAGACGCAAAAATCTACAACAAAAACCTAGCCAATAGAATTCAACAACATATGAAAAAAATAATTTATCATGACCAATTTGAATTGATACCAGGGATGTGAGGTTGGTTCAACATCAGAAGATTGATTAATATGATCAATGATATAAATAGCACAAAGGATAAGAACCATCTGATTTTGTCCATTGACACAGAGAAGGCATTTGACAAAGTCTAAAGGCCATTCATACTAAAAACTCTCAGCAAAATAGGAATAGAAGAAAAATTATTCAACACAATAAGGGGCATCTATGCAAAGCCAACTGCCTACATTACCCTGAATGGAGAGAGACCGAAAGAATTCCTCTGGAGAACAGGTATTAGAATAGGAAGCCTACTCTCACCGCTGCTATCCAACATTGTAGTAGAAGTTCTAGCCAGAACAATTAGAAAAGACAAAAAAATAAAGGCCATCTGTACTGGCAAAGAAGAAATTAAAATCTCCCTATTTACAGATGATATGTATATGCAGAGAATCTTAAAGAATCCATAAGTAAACTACTCTAGCTAATAGAAGATTCAGCAACTTATCAGGACATAAGATAAACATAAGTAAATAAGTAGGGTTCCTTTATACTAACAATGAGATCATCAAAGAAGAAATAGCCAAATTAGTACCATTTACTATAACCCCCAAGAAGATAAAATACTTAGGAATAAATCTAACTAGAGAATTAGGAGACCTATACAGAAAGAACTACACAACCTTACTGCAAGAAATCAACAGAGACTTACATAAATGGAGAAACCTACCCTGCTCATGGATAGGAAGAGTTAATGTTGTTAAAACAGCAATGGCACCCAAAGTGATCTGTATATGCAGTGCAATCCCAATACAAATTCCAGTGACATTTTTGAGCGAGATGGAGAAATAAATCACCAACTTTATTTGCAAGGGGAAAAAAAACCAGATAAGCAAAGCACTACTAAAGAAGAACACAGTGGGAGGCCTCTCACTACCAGACCTTAGAACCTACTACACTGCCATAGTAGTAAAAACAACCTGTTACTGGTACAAAAACAGGCATATAGACCAATGGAACAGAGTTAAGACCCCAGAGATGCCACCAACCTCCTATGAACAGCTGATATTCAACAAAGGCCCTAAGATTGTAAGCTGGGGTAAAAACAATCTCTTTAACAAATGGTGTTGGCAAAATTGAATATCCGTCTGGAAAGCATTGAAACAAGACCCATATCTCACACCTTACACAAAATCCAACTCAAATTGGATAAAAGACCTAAACATCAAACCTAAAACAAAGATCACGCAAGAAAAAATAGGGTCAACAATGGAAGCTTTAATACACAACTTAAACAGACTTCAAAATCTGATAGACAAAGCACCATCAACTGAAAAGAACATAGATAAATGGGAACTACTAAGAATCAAACACCTTTGCTCATCCAAAGACATTATCAAAAGAATTGAAAGACTAAACTTAGTGAGCTCCATTGCGGCTATCACTGTTGGTGGCCGGGCACCATCTGGTTCTCTGGGAGAGCAGTGGAAGCTGCATATAGGTGCGCATGTAAATTTATATGGGAATGTACATTTTCATTCAGTCATAATAATAAAAAAAAGAATTAAAAGACCACCTTCAGAAAGGGAAGAAATATTTGGTAACTACGTGTAGGATCGACATCTGATCTCCATAATCTACAAGGTACTGCAAAATATCAATAGCAAGCCAAGCCAATATCAACAAGGAAAGGACAAATAAATCAATCAAATGATAGGCAAAGGAGATGGACAGCTAGTTCACTAAAGAGGATATCCAGGCAGCCAAGACCCATGAGGAAATGCTCATGATCATTAGCTATTAAAGAAATCCAAATCGAAACTACAATGAGATACCATCTCACCCCAACAAGATTGGTCATGATCCAAAAAACACAAAGCAACAAATGCTGGAAAAGCTTTGGAGAAATTGCAACTTCTTACAATACTGGTGGAATTTCAAAGTCGTACAAACTCTTTGGAAAGCAATCTGGCACTTCCTTTAAAAGCTGGAAATAGTTATACCATTTTATCCAGTAATCCCACTGCTCAGAATACATCCTACGGAATCAAGGGTAGTCACACGAACAGATGCATGCACATAAATGTTTATTGCAGCTCAGTCCACAATGCAAAAAGATGGAAACAACCCAGATGCCCAACAACAGATATATGGATAAACAAACTGTTGGTATATATACTCAGTGGAACACACAATGATAAAGAACAATGATGATTTTAGGAAGCATCTCAAAACCTGGTTTCTATTAGAAGACATTATGTTGAGTGAAATCAGTCAGAGGCGCAAAGACAAATATTGTATGAGACTCCTACTGTGAGAACTTAAAAACAGACTCATGTGCAGAAGAAAAGTCTTTACCACTGAAAGGGAGGTGAGGGAGGAAGAGGGCTGGTTATAGATAGTTAATAGAAATTTGATTGGGAGAAAGCAGTGACAACACATATTAGAAAGAAGATCAACTTAATTGGACTTCAAAATAAACTGAAAACTCTTCTCATCTTAACCCAGTATTGCAAGGATAGAGTAGCAGGGGAAGGGGTCCAGGGACCATGCTCTCAGGGGACATGGAGGCCAATTGGCATAACTAGCCTATTGCTAGGAGAGTCTTCTTCACTCCATATTGATGAGTGGTGTCTGGGGTCTCAAAAGCTAGCAAACTGCCATCTGAGGTATATCAAATGGTCCCAACTCATCTGGAACAGGTGATCACTGAGAACAACAAAAACATGAGGAAAAAAGAACTCAAGAGACAGGAGCACTCATGTGAATGTGAGACTGTGTCAAGATGTGACCAGAAAAACCAGATGGTGCCCAGCCACCACCAAAGACAGCCATGATGGAGCATACAATGTTGAGTCCCTGTGGTGACATGAGACAAAGAGGAGTGCAGCTCAGACACTCTACTGGAAGACCGCAATTGATAGTCTGATGGCCTAGGGGATCCGTGGGAGCATGGCCTATAGCCTTGCTGCTGCCCCTGTCTAGCAAACACTTCTGAGGTCATCTCTTTGGACAAAAATGGACTACACTTGGGGGCACAATATGACCATATGTTGTGTGGTCTTTAGGTTCTATGCATTTATAGAATGCTGTCCTACTGGTCTTTTTCTAGCTGGGAGACAAGGGTGGACAGGAGGGGACTGTAGATAGTTAAGTCGCTATGACAAGTATAAAATGAAAAGGAGGAGTGTGCCGTCACAGGGAAAGGAGAACAAAGGAGCTGCAGTTTGGTGGGCATGCAAAATTGTTTTGGATTGTATACTTTCACTTAAGCACAATAAAAGACAGAAACGAAAGAAAAAAAAAACAAATGTTGACATTATAATACTAATGTAGCTTTTTTTCATCTCTTATTTGAACAATAAAATGTAATACCTACAGAAGTGTTATGGATTTCTCCCTCCAATTTTCCCTGTTTGTAATGCCGATATCTACCTTGTGCCTATTTGAACATTGCACTTGAGAAGCAGATAACTTGTATATTTCACATGTTCACAGCTGAGTGGGAATTCTTCCCCAGGATGGAATATGCCTACAGCCTCACCCATATTTGACTGAGATGATTCAGAAGATGATATTTTAGAGTTACAATTTACTTAAAACTTTTGGGATGATGTAATGGGGTGAATGCATCTTGCATACGGCAAAAACACTAATTTGAGGGGACCAAAGGGTGGAATTTTATGGGTTGAACTGTGTCTCCCAAATATAAATATTGTTAATCCTAACCTGTATGCCTGTGGTTTATAATGTCATTTTGGATTTTGTTGTGTTTGTCATGTCAGTAAAACAGGATTAATATAAGTATATCTTGAGTCAACCTCCTTTGATACATACTCATGGCTGTCAAGTCTATTCTGACTCATAGCCACCCTATAGACAGATTGGAACTGCCCCATAGTGTTTACAAAGAGTACTGGGTGGATTTGAGCTGACAAGCTTTTCTTTGGGAGTCGTAGCACTTAACCACTACACCATGTTTGATATAGGTAAGAGACTAAACAAGGAAGCTGAGAAGCAAAGATCAAGTAAGATAGATGCCAAGACACATGGAGATTCCCAAGGAAGAATGAAGCAGAAGTTGAAGAGACTGAGACCTACTTCTAGAGCCAACAGAAAGACATCCCCTGAATTTGGACCCTGAATTTGGACTTCTAGCCTCTTAAGTTGTGAGAAAATAAATATCTGTTTGTCAAAACCACCTATTTGTGGGATTTCTATTACTGAAGCACTAAATAAGTAAGACAAATGTCTTGGATACAGCAGCTGAGAATTAGCTCCTGAATTACTTTACAGGAGTTTTTGTTTGGTTGGTTGGTTTTAGCAGAAATACTAGACATGGACAAAGTTTTGTGACATTTCTCCTCTGTCTGTAACACTTTAAAAGATGCAACTTCAATGGAATTATTTATAGTTAACACACATTCTCTTTTGAGACTCTTTGGTTTCTTTTTCATTTTAGTAGCCGTAAAACATAAATATATAGCACAGCATAAGAACTTCTAGGTCCCATTTTGAGATTGCTTCCTTCAAAACTTATGTTTTATTTTGCATAATAAGGTCTTTCAAATTTGGCTAATACTACATTTCAAGAAGTTAATGCATTTATAAATGCCCTTATTTAAAACCACACAGGAAAAGAAAAAGAAAACCTATTTTCCTGAATCTGAGTTTGGTGTGTCTTCATGCATTTTTGAGAGGAAATCAGTATATACATACATAGATTCTTGCTTTTAACCTGTATCTTTCTTCTGCCTACTAGCATCAGCAGGTATTTGTCATAGAAATATTAATTTTCAAGTATATTTTAATAAGTTTTCATTTTATGGTGAAAAAGTTAATAAACCCACTGCTGTCAAGTTGATTCCAACTCATAGTGACCCCGTAGACAGAGTAGAATAGATTTTGAAATAGTATCTGGGGTCCCTTGTGTTTATATTCTCAAATGTGTGAAAACTTTGCTAAATTTAAAAAAAGTTTCTAGTGCAACACTGCAAAAAAGGCATACCAATAAGACTGACATATCTTATTGTGTATCTTAATTCTGGAGGCTCTCCAACAATTCAAAAGTTAAACAGAAATGCTAGCATCTATTGAGACTGATTATTATTTATAAGCATTTTGCATACTGCACCGCTATTTTTTAACAATTCATATTAAAAAAGGGACAAGGTAGGCAAACCTCATCTTTATCACTAAGGGACAAGTACCAGCATGAATCCATTTCCCACCTGGAGGTGGCCACATGCTTCACCTTCCCACATCTACATCCCTTGTCACCAGTCAGTTTTTCTATGCCATTTCCTCTCTTACCCTAACTGCCCCGAGTTGGGTCACACTTCAACCCTAGGTTCCCTGAGCCAGGTCAAAACTTCCCTGGTAACTCAGGGCCAGATCTTCAAGTACCAGTTATAGGCTCAATAGTCTGTACAACTGTACATTGCAGTCTGTACTGCAGACCAGTCAACTCTCCCCTCCCAACTCTAGAATCCTAAGGCTAGGCCACAAGCTAGAAGGACTCTGTCCTTCCTTGACTGTCCATGCAGCCTAGCTCTGTCACCCAACTACAAAGAGCTGGTTCTTAACAAATTGACTGTGAATCCCTCTTCTGTCTACTAGCCCCCCAAAAGCTAGTTACGTATGAGTTAAGACTGTCCATATAACTGCCTGCACAGACATCCTTTGAATTAGCCACTCCAAGCTAAGTCAGAATCTCATTGCCACTTGTGGGTTCTTTAATTGTAATAGCTCACAAAATTCATGGAGGTGATTGCCTATACTTAGAGTTACCTATTCATTATAACCATAAATGACAAGGAAGGCATACATTAGGCAAGATCTGAGTGAGGTCTCAACAAGACGTGGGGCCTCCACTGTCTCCAGGGATATGCCACCCTCTCCCATGGATGGATGTTCTCACCAATCCAGAAGCCCCCAAAGAGAAGACTTCAAGGCATGGGGTCCCATAGTCAATGACTATGTATGACTGGGGGCTTAATGCATGGTTACGACAATCAAATCAATGATTATGCATAACTGAATCATGCTCCCTCCCTTCCTAAATTTAGTTCTTGAGTGTGGACTTTGTGGAGTCTCTACTTCCATAACTAATTTGGGAAACAAAGTGAAACTTGGATACTTAGGACCATTTTCAGAAACAAGAAACAAAGGGCAAACTTAGTTCTTTAGTCCACATGTAGTAGTTGAGTCAAATCCATATTTAATAAACACCTAAAAAACAAAGATTCTTCAAGTCGCTTCTAACTTGTAGCAGCTCTATAGGACAGAGCAGAACTGCCACTTTAGTGTTTCCAAGGAATGGCTGGTGGTTTTCAACTGCTGAGCTTTTAGTTAGTAGGTATCTTAGATTGAATTATATCTCTCCCAAAATTGTATGTATCAATTGTATGTATGGGCCTTGATTCCTGGTATTGTGGTGTTGTCCTCCATTTTGTGTTTTTCTTTGTTGTAAATCCTAATCTCTGCCAGTTGTTAATAAAGCAAGATTGGATTACATTAAGAAGGGTTAGGGTGAGACAGTAACACCCTTACTGAGGTCACTTTCCTGATCTAGTATATAGAAAGTTTCCCTGGGCAGTAGCTTGAACCACCTCTTACCCTATCCTGTAAGAGATAAAAAGAAAGGGAAGCAAGCAGAGAGGTGAAGACCACATATTACCAAAAAAGCCTGGAGCAAAGTGCATCCTTTGGATTTGTGATTCCTGCATGTAGATGCTTTCAGACCAAGGAAAGACTGATACACCACAAGGATCTTCCTGCAGACCTGACAGAGAAAGAAAGCATTCACCTGGAGCTGACATCCTGAACTTGAACTTGTAGCTTACTAGATTGTGAGAGACTAAATTTCTCTTTGCCAAAGCCATTCATTTGTGGCATTTCTGTTACAGCAGCACTAGGTGGTTAACTAAGATAGTAGGTATGCTCTTAACCACAGTGCCACTAGGGCTTCACTTAAATGTCTGCTCTATACCAAAAGCAGAACATTGCCAGGAGCTGGGAATGGAGGAAGGATAAGATGTCTGGTATATGATATATCTAGAAATGTAGTGACCTTATGTGAAAGATAGAATTTACCTAAAGTGTTGGTATATATTCTTTATTATTTTCTAAATCTGTAGCAAGGATTCATACATGACCACACACAATCACAGAAACCTTGGTGGCATACTGGTTTAGGATTTGGCTGTAGCCAAAGACTGGCAGTTCCAATCCAATAGCTGCTCCTTGAAAATCTTCTGGGGCAGTTCTACTCTGTGCTGTGTGGTCACTGTGAGTCAGAACTGATGAAAAATTTTTTAAAAACTCGATCAGACCTGACTAGTTGTGATTCTCATAAGTTTAGTCACATTTAGTAGATGGGAAAAGTAATGAACTTGTATTCAAGAGACCTGAGTTTCAGTTGTAATTTTCTTTTAATCTGTGTAAGTCATTTCAACTCTCAGAGCTTCAGTTTCCTTGTCTTTTCTTATAAACTTCACAGAATAACAGCAAAAGTCATATAAAATGTATGCTTTGTCACCTAAGGCTATCTCTACAACTGTAATACTATTTTTTTATTCCTGTATGTATTTATTTATGAACAAGTACATTGTGGTTGCCTTGGATTATCTATATGAAATGAAGAAAATGTGGAACTTTCCTGTACTATTACAACCCATCCATCCTTTTGCAAATTTGATCAAGTTCTACAAAAGTTAGAGTCCATAATTGGCTCTATACTGCCATGTACTACATACTTTAAGGAATGTACTTAGAAGCATGTGTTCAATTTTGAATCAGTTTCAAGTTTTAATTTTCTTCTGATGTGCAGCAAGACTGTATTTCAGTATGCCAAACCTGTGCATGCTATTTAAACATACAAAGTGAGTGTTTCATATTCTTCCAAAAGTTGCCAGAATGCTAAATTTCGAAAGATTAAGACTAATGATGTCCTTCTGCCCACAAGAATCTATGTTGCCTTTTAATTGCTACCAAATTGTCAACTCCTCTCTCTTTTCTTTTCTTAGCCTGAAAAACCATGTGCATCATTTATTTTCTATGTTTAGTGAAAGTTATAATACTAAGTATTTTGATGCAGGACTATAATTTGTCTCTCTTTTGGTCAAAGCACTAGATATCTTTTAACATCTCTGGTCTACCTTTCATTTTCTTTGTCACTTTTCCTGGTTCTCTCTTTGTATTTTTATAGATTTTTTTCTGTTTCTTCTATCCCACACCTCCTTACTGATCAACCATGCATGTTTTTTAAAAATTCTTCTTTAATAGAGTTTGCGAGATTTTCTTCCCTCTAAGTGCTTTCTCCTATAATCTCTTCTTGTTTTGAAATAAGATCTTAATTAAAATGAGTTTGTCTTCGGGACAATGGGGTTTCTTTTGTTCTGTTTGATTTTGGTTTAGCACCTTTATGATACAGTAAATACAGAACATTCAAGGCTGAGGAAAAGAAACTAAATATTTTCCCCTATCAGTGATATATACAATATAACATTTCTTTTTTTCAGCAAAATATTTCCAGTTTCTTTTCTTTTTTCTTTTTTGGTGGGGCAGGGAGAGTGACAGGAGAAGGAAAGAGGAAAGAAAAAGAAAGTGGGTGGGAGAGGGAAGGGGTGTGGCCAAGGAATGGAGTGCATCAAGGGAGTGTTGGCCATTCTTTACCACTATTCTAGCAACGAAAGGTCAAAACCCTCACAGAGTCACTAATTGTCAAATATAGTTTTAATGCTTCTAAGGGAGAAAATAAGACAGAATGTAGCCTCTGTCATAACTGTTTTCTTTTCCTGTAACTCCAATAGTATACTGACAATAGTTACCGTATTGTATAAAGTCAGCTTGCTCCCTTGGGAGTGTTCCTCACTCATGTAGTGCTGTGGTGCAGAACTCAGCCTGCTCCACAGAAGGATTTTGCAGAGCTATTCATTTAAAGACTGACATGAATATGACTACAGCAGATAATGGTATCATCTCAAATTTACAGTTGCTTTCTGAATACTTTTTTGTTATTTATTTCACTCACAAAGTGTGCTCCTTCACAGAAGGAAGACTCTTAACATGGCATTTTGAGAAAAATGATGAATAGCTCATTTGTGTAGTTTGTATTCTCAAGAACACCTTCTTAGAATATACCTAAGTGCAACCATGTATGTGATTGTATGAAACAGTTTGGGGTTAAAATGTTCATTGAGGGCATTTAAAGACATGAGAGAGGCAAAAATATTTTAAAATCCTGGAACAGTAGGCATGTTTAAGTGATTCTAAAACTGAATTAGCCATCTTTTATTATTTTCTTCAGTAAAAACAAAGAGAAGATGTCTCATTAGTATTTCTCCTCAGTAACCAAAAGCTTTGACTTTGAGCCCTCAAAGCACAGAATATTGGTGTTTGTTTGTTTGTTTGTTTTGCTAAAATGGATTCCAGTTCAATCTGCCTTACTAGCTTTATTCCTCTTCTCTTTCTCTGAAATACGCACACACGGTCCTCCTGAAGATATGCTTTAATCCACCTGTGTGCCAGAGTAAATCTCTAGTTTGAAGGAATATTTAAGTACTGAATTTCAGCCCTACCATCCACATCAGTCCTGCAGCTCTGACCAGGGCTAGATAACACAAAAATGACATGAAGTGAAATTTCCAAAACCCATAGAAACTTTTCCTGGCTGTGACTTACTGTCACTGACATTTAGATACTGATATACTGTTGAAGAAATCCATAAATGCAATCCTAAATTTCAGGCATTTGGATTTGTCAGTTCAATTCAGACAGCACCTTAGTTAAAGCACAACTTACTGAATTTATGCAAAAAGAAATGGGGGGAAGACAGGGGCAAAAGACATTTTTATTCTGCAATAAATATTATCAGAGCTTTGCTGTATTATAATCAGTGCATCACATAATGGTGCAACTCCAAACAGTAAGCCAGAGTTGCAGTCTGGCAAAATAAGTCCTTCAAAGCCTGTGAGCTTACTGCTATTCACCTGGTGGATTCTCTCTATCGTGAAGTGGAGTGGGTCCATTAAGCTTATGTAACACAAGCTTAAAGGTGAGATAGAAAGCTCTTACAAAAGTAAACTATTTAAATTTCCAAATCAGGGGTGTGCATTATGTGCTGAACACACAAATATACCAGTAATGTCACAGACATTTCTAAAATAAAGATAATCACATTCACATTTTAAAGCAAAACCTTTAAAAGTACATTTCCTTCACAGAAGTAAAAAAAAAAAATCTAAATCAGTATTCCAGTCTTGCACTGAAAGGAGAGTAGCAGGGAGGGAGTGCTCCACGCTTTGCAAGTGCTGTCATCAATTCTTATAAATCCTTAATCTAGCCCTTGATAGGCAGGTGAAGTAGAAATTGATTTTTCAGATATTTTGGTATAATGAAATACAGAATATAAGGTACGTAAGTATGTACACATATTCACAGACACAGGATTCTATTTATTTTACTATACAATTTAGTGTAAGGAAAACAAATTACATGCATGGAAAGCAGAAAAAAAGTATTAAAAATATCTGTGAGGACTGATATCATCATCAAACCCATTGAATAGTCTTGGAGTTTATTACATGCCCAAGCTCTTTTATAAAAGGAATTTGGGCATAGATTCAACCCTAGAAGAACATGTGAGGTAAAGGGTTATTCTTCATACTTTTAAAGAGTGTGCTGTTCAATGGACACTCAAACTGAGACTTAGCTTGATTTGACCACACCCAGAATGACCAGTATAGTAACTATGGCAAGAACTTCAGCCTGTCAAGTGTAAAAGAAACCTTTGTCCAAATATCCACTGACTACAACCCAACTAAAATCAAAATCCTAGTAAAACAATCTAAAAGGAAGACATTATTGATTTCCATGTTAATCTTAACCTTCACTAGAAACATAATCATTAATAAAACTAACCTCCTACTGAACAGATCATGGATTGCTATGCTTTTGCCTTTTTGAAAGCGGTGTCCTCTGGATTTCATCTGTTAAAAATTATTTCCTCTTTGTGACTGGATCCCGGTTCCTATAATTGTGAGTGTTTAGAGGTAAAATGAACAATTTGCTTCAAGCTAAAGGCTGTTTGTCATCCTATGATAAAACAAGTTTGAGTTTATTCTTTACAACTTGGATTCCCATGACAACACTGAGAGTGGCCTTCCCCTAAGGTGCAGGAGCAGACGAAGACATTGTACAGGATGAACTCAGGTTTCTGTGGTTTATTTTTAGTTTTTTTTTTTTCAGGTGCATTCTAATGCTTCAGCCTTAGATTCCTCTCTTATAAAACAGATGATTACAGTCTTGACAAAAGATGTCTGTAGGTACCATGCTTGCATCAGATACACTCAGATTTTCTCATTGGGATAGGGAGCCAAAAGAGTAACCAAAAAAAAAAAATCAGTTTGTGGAGCCTTTGGCACCAATTATAGTCCAGGAGATTACTCCAAACCTCACTTTCATAATGCACTCTAAATTTTTCAGCAACTGAAAACCACACTGCACCAGCCAATTGGTAATAAATTCAAAATACCAAAAGATGATTTCAGAGAAAGAAATTGCAGTCATGGAACAACGTATTTCTAAGATCAATGGGACATATCTATCTTACCGGAATAGGATACACTTCTGGAAATAAATTAATGATCTTAGAAGGCGGAACAGAGACTCTTTTTAATATCTTCCTCCTATTCAGTCTTAGAGGAGTGAGATGAGAGTTAAATGTTGTAAAGCTCTTGGAGGATTTAAGCTAGAAAATAAAAAAATAGCATATATAATGCAAATCTTCCAGGCACTCAAGTCTTTGGAATTTATGAAAAATGCATAGAATTTATATCTGATTAGTGTACTACATCTATAGGTTATAACTGACAAATTTTTATTATAATAGTTTATACTTCTTTATATAAACATGCACAAAAGATAAGCATTAAAGCATGAAAACAAAATGCTTCCTGGTTATCCAGAGTAAGTAAAATGAACACGGATAAACTTTGCAACAGATCAATAACCCAATGCTTTAGCAGTTAGGAAAGCAAGGAGATTCCAAAGTCAGGAATCCTTTGAGGGAAGGGCCCTACTTTTTCCTTAAAATTTCAATCACAGGATGACAAAAAAGAGTGTCACTTGTCCCATCTTTTTCACAAAGGAACTTTGAAATAAAAGTGACCTTTAGAAACACTAAAGGATTATTTATGTCTTTATAGATTAAAATCAACATGCAGGACTTTTCCCAGAAGATAATAAGTAATTGTATAGATCACTCAGTATAAACTAATTTCATCTGGTAACAAACAAGCAGCTGGGCTCTCATGTACTAGTCACATTCTTCTGTACTCCATGCCATTAATTCAATCATTCATTCCACAAATGCTAATGAAAATAATTTTTACATATTGTACTGTGCACTATGCTAGAGGTCTGGATGTAAAGTAAAAAACAAACAAACAAATATAGTATGTCCATGTCCTACAAAAGCTTCTAGGATATAGATGGAAAGAGACTAGCATCAAAATTAACATTGCCATCTCACACTGATAAAATTGAGGCTTTGGGTGCTCAGAATTGCCCCTGGAGAAAACAAAGCAGAAGCAAGTTTCAAAGACCACCTTGAGTATTCATTAATAAGTAAAACATTCTCAGTATGAGATTTTGAAATTTGAAAGAAAACAGAATGAGCCCGATACAGCCTGAGCAAATTCTCTGAGCAAAGAGCAACCACGGACAGTACTGATCCATCTAATCCCAGGATTACAGTAGATCCCAAGAGAAATGGGAGGTTTGTTTTAAGTGGGATTTTGCTACACGAGAATTGCCTGAAGCCCTATGGACTTCCTTGCAGACTTCTTTTTTCCATACAAAGGCATTTGCTCAAATAAGTTTATTACCTATTTGAACCTTCTAGATGGTGATACTAGTTTCAAAGAATATCAAAATTCAACCACACCTTTTTTGTTTTTTAAATTCAATTTTGATTTTTCCAACCTGTTGTTTATACCATTTATAGTGACACACTTGGGGACTAAATAACATGTTATAGGGCCTTTACAGAGTGCTTATCTGATACTATTTAAAAAATGGAAACTGTTCAGTTTCTTTTGGAAACTCTGCTGGCACAGTGGTTAAATGCTACATCTGCTAGCCAGAAGGCTGGCCATTTGCATCCACCAGCTGCTCCTTTGAAACTATGGAACAGTTCTACTCTGTCCTATAGGGTCACTATGAGTCAGAATCGACTTAACGGAACTGGGTTTGTTTTGTTTTGTCTTTTTCCAGCTCTTTAAGAGAAAGGCAATCTAACCCTGCCTGTGGTGGTACACAACTTCTTTAGAGAACGTAAAATCCTCGTATTATAGGGAATTATGAAAAGATGGGGTTTTCAGCTGTAACGGTTCTTACCATTTATTTTTTTCCATTTGTTAAAGAGATTTTGGTGCACTGGGAGTTGCACAATGATGTGCAAACCAGGTGCATAGCACTTAAAAATGCAAAATTAAATCTTAATATTGCTTTGAAAGAGGCGTACAGGTTATATATATATATTAAAAATGATAAACATAGTGAGGTGTTTCATGTTCTGGAACAAAGAAAGATACTACCAATTAATAATTTAAAAGTTACCAAATTAATTTTGTCTAGCAAATAGTATGTAATTTGTTTTAGGTATACTTTAGGACAAATTATAATGCAAAAATTAATCATCTACTGATAATTTTATTCTGATAATAAAGTTACTGATTTCTGATGTTATTTCTTTCTCTTTCTGGTCCTTTCTTTTGTCTTTTGTTTATTTTCAGGGACAGAGCTGGTATTTAGCTGGCATGGACCTCTATGGTCATACAGGTGGTCAAAATTTTAAAATACATCAAACAAGCTGATATATAACTGCTTTCTTAACCCCTCCAGGTGCCTCCTCACCACTACAAGGATGCTGTATTTTTCTCCCAAAGCTCCAAATCCTCTCTTGGGTCCTGTAACTAAAAAGATAAGGCCTGGAAAAGCTGGAGTGGGTTTTCTAGGATTCTCTTTCAATGCTATGGCTGGTTTCTCTGTTCTGATTACCTACAACCAATGTTATTCCAGTTACTAAAGATTCTAGGTATCATTTTCTTCTCAGTCTCTGTTTTTCTAATCCCATGGCTCTAAAACTTGGATGTGCCTAAAAACTTGGTCCTTTAAAAAGGCATGTCAGTCTCTCCTGATTCAGAGGATGCAAAGCTACACTTGAAGAAACACTGGCTTTATCCCTGAGGAACCACATTTTTTTTCCCTAGCTTTCTTGATTTTAAAGAGGCTGATGAGCTATGGACCCAAGTAATACTTATTTATAATGGCTCCCACCTGATATTTCAGTAATATCTGCCTTCCAACTGCTCTGTTGGAGCTCTACCCTTCATGTAGCTAAACATAGCTATCCTGTGCTCAAATATCTATAGCAGTTACTTTACATTGACTACAGTGACAATGGTTGATAATGTCTAAACTTGTTGCTTCAATACTATTTGTATTTTAAATGATAACTAAAATAAAATACTATTTTAACCCCATGAAATATTATATCCACTGCCATTGAGTCAGGTCTGACTCATAGTGAACCTAGAGGTCACAGAAGACCTGCCCCATAAAGTTTCCAAGGATCACCTGGTGGATTTGAACTGCTGACCTTTTAAGAGCCATCTATTATTGTATGGAAACCCTGGTGGTGTAGTGGTTAAGTGCTACATCTACTAACCAAAAGGTCAGCAGTTCAAATCCACCAGACACACCTTGGAAACTCTATGGGGCAGTTCTATTCTGTCTTGTAAGGTAGCTATATGTCAAAATCAACTCAATGGCAATGGGTTTGGTTTTCATGGTTTATTACTGTGCATCTACTGAAGACTGGGCAATATAGTAGGCACACTAAACGTGCTAACTCTAACTATACCCTTATAATACACATTCTTTAGATGAGCAGACTCAGTCCCAAAGAACCTTCATAAACAACCCAAAGTCAAAAAGATAGTGAGAAACAAAGACAGGATTCAAAATCAGGTCTGTCCAGCTCTGAAACTCATGCTCCCATGAGACCTAAGAACAGAAATCAGATATAAACAAGATGGAAGGAACAGTATTTTTAGTTACTAGAGTTGGAGAAGTCAGTATTCTATCCCTTAAATCATATCACAAAAGAAGTGCCTCCTGTTTCTTCACACAAAAGTGCATCTGGGTATGGAATGGAATGGAATCTGAAAATTTAAAAGTGCTTGGGGAAAGGTTAATCACAGAAGAATATAGTCTTAGCATTGTGACAAATTGACCATGACAGAAGTCCTCTAACATCTTCCTCACTATTTTCAGTGATGAGCCAGTTTCATCTTTGAAATGTAGCCTATTCTATCCTTGGAAATATTTGATTGTGAAAAAATTCCTCACTTATGCGGAGCCTGGAATGACACACAGTAACTGGAAATCTCTCTTCCACTAAATCTCTCTGTATATATTCATATATACATATATATAATGTAGCATGCAAATTATCTGAATTATTAGGTTTATGACTGTTTACCAGAAAGTTGGCAATTTGAATTCACGGATTCCTCCTTGAAAAACGTATGAGGGCAGTTCTTTGTTCTATAGGTCTATATGAGTCAGAATCAACTTGACCACAACAAGTTTGGACTTTTTTGTTTGTTTTTACATATATATCTTGTTCTTGTTAACTTCCATCCAGTTGACACTGACTTACAGCAACCCCATGCACAACCTAGCATAACCCTGCTCAGTTCCCTTGATGAGTTGCAGATCGCACCATTGTGGTCCAGAAGCTTTTCATTGTTTGATTTTCAGAAGTAGATTATTGGGCCATTCTTCCTAGTCTGTCTTAGTTTGAAAGCTACCCCTTTTCACCATCATAGTAACACACAAGCCACCACTAGACTGAAAGGTGGTAGCTGCACCTGAGGTACATTGGTCAAGAATAGAACTCAGGTCACCTGCATTTAAGGTGAAAATTTAACCACTGAAAAATTAATTATATATATATACATATATATATATGTACACACACACATATACACATACAGACATTGTTGCTAGGTGTTATTGAGTCGGTTTCAACTCATAGCAGCCATATATGAAAGTGAATGAAACACTGTCTGGTCCTGTACCGTTTTTCACGATCTTTCATATGCTTAAGCCCGTTGTTGTAGCCATTGTATCAATCCATCTTGCTGAGGGTCTTTCTCCCTTTTTCTGACCCTCTACTTTATCAGGCATGATGTCCTTCTCCAGGAATTTGTCCCTGTCCAAGGGACATGAGGTGAAATCTCAAGACCCTTGCTTCTAAGGAGCACTTGCTGTATTTCTTCCAAGAGAGATTTTCTTTTTTCTTTTCTTTTTTTTTTTCTTTTCTTTTTGACACCTGTGGTGTACTCAATGTTCTTCATCAACACAGAAATTCAAGGACATTGATTCTTTGGTTTTCCTTATTCATTGTCCAGCTTTCGCACACACGTGAGGCCATTGAAAACACCATGGGTTGGGTCAGGCACACCTTAGTCTTCAAAGTGACATCTTTGGTTTTGAGCACTTTAAAGAGCATTTTTGCCACAGATTTGCCCAATGCAACAAGTCATTTGATTTCTTGACTGCTGCCTTCGTGAATGTTGATTGTGGATCTAAGTAAAATGAAATCCTTGAAAACTTCAGTCTTTTCTTCACTTATCATGATATTATGTACTGGTCCAGTTTTGAGGATTTTTGTTTCTTTATGTTGAAGTGTAATCCATGTTGGTGGCTATAGTCTTCAATCTTCAGCAATAAGTGCTTCAAATTGTCTTCACTTTTTGTAAGCAAGACTGTGTCTTCTATAAAATGCAGGATGCTGATAAATCTTCCTGCAATCCTGATGCTTTGTTCTTCATATAGTCCAACTTCTCATATTATTTACTCAGCATACAGACTGAGTAAGCACAGTGGAGGCTACAGCCCTGATGCACAGCTTTCATGACTTTAAACCATGCAGTATCCCCTTGTTTTGTTCAAAATGATTGTCTCTTGATCTATGTACAGATTCCTCATGAGCACAGTTTAGTGTTTTGGAATTTCTGTGGTGAGCCGGCCCCACACCCCCGGAGCGGCCGCACCCAAAGATGGCGCCTTGGCTTGTAGCCACACCCAGACCCAGAGACTTTAGAGCAGTAAACATCTTGCCTGCGCATGCCTGGGACACGCCCTAGCCCGTACGTGGGCCAGTAGTGATTGGCTGATTCATTCCGTATATAAGTGGAACTACTGAAAATAAACGCTCTCTCTGCTTGAAGACCAGAGGACGTGGTGTCGGTCTGTTGCTGTCACTCTGCCGCGGGTCGGTATTGGGGGGATAGCGACATCTGGTGGCCCATACGGGGAGCCAACGGGACCCCAACCTTCCTCTGGCCCGATCTACAGCGCTGGTAAGAACCCCTGGGAGGGGCGATTTCAAAGACCCCTGGGAGGGGCAATCCTATGAAACCCTAAGAAGGGCAATTGGAAAGATCCCCGGGAGGGACAATCAGCCCCAAGGAGGGGTAGTCTAGACTAAACGCCTAAAAGGCTTCGGGGACGCCCGGAGCCGTTAAGCACAGCACCAAGAAAATGGGGAACCAGCCCTCTGCTGAACATCTACTAACTGCTTGTAAAAGCCTGCTTAGACAGAGGGGTATTGGATTAAAGCAACAGACAATTGAGAGCTTCCTCTCCGCAGTGGAAGAGGTGGCTCCCTGGTTCTTAGCTTCGGGCCATCTTACTGTTGCAGCCTGGAACAAGTTAGGGGCAGATCTAACTAGAGCAGATACGCAAGGCAGCCTGCCCCCAGGAGTAATGGGTATTTGGATTCTGATTCTAACTTGTCTAGAGGATGAGTCAGGAGTATTTCAAAGGGTGTTACAGACAGGGCAATCCGCGTTAGAGCGAATTCAAGAAGAGTGCTCTCAGCAGGGCAACGCCTGAGGCAAGGAAGAGCCGAAGGAAAGTGAGCCTGAAAGTGAGTCAGAGGCAGAAGAAGAAGTGGAAAAGGTTGTGCGCCATTTTGGGCGTCTCCGCTCCATTTCCGCACAGCCCTCAGTGCCTGAGCCGCCTAAAAAGCCGCCGGACACGGGTGGGGGTAACCCCCCACCCTATAATCCTTATGCCCGGTGCGAGGCATGGCCTGATACAAGGCCCAAAGCGTCAGCTAGAAGTCTTTGCCCCGAGGTCTGGAGAGAGGTACCCCATGCTATGGGTGCTTTTCCTGTTTTTCAAACTCAGCAAGGGCAACGGTATCATGAAATCTTAGACTGGAAAACAGTAAAGGGGGTGGCTGAGGCAGTAAGAACATATGGCGTTGCCGCCTCTTTTGTGGTGGCTTCCTTAGAAAACCTACACAGGTATGCCATGACTCCGAATGACTGGTAAAATCTCGCCCGTGCCTGCCTAACTTCTGGGCAGTACCTAAATTGGAAATCCCTGGTGATGGAGTTTGCTACCGAGCAGGCAGCACGCAATGCCCATAATGGCCAGCACACGTGGGACGTTGATATGCTGATGGGTCAAGGGCCTTATGCCAATCAACAAATAAACTATCCCCCTCAGGTGTATGACCAGATTAACCTAATATGTACCAGGCCAGCTAAATGGCCTGTACAAATATCCCAGCAAGTGCTTAGAGGGCTGGGCTATGCAGAGACCCCCAAAATGAGTTCGGCTGAGCTTCATTGGCTAGATGAGGAAGGACACGCAGGAGAGTTTCAGCCATATGTCCTAAACACCCCTGTCACGTTGTGGGGATGAGACATGCTTACAGAGCTTAACCTACATCTCACAAACGAACAACTCTATAGCCCTCAATCCAAAGCTATTATGGCTGATATGGGGTATATCCCCAGCTTTGGGCTGGGCAAGCATGCTCAGGGCCGAACCAGCCCTGTACCAACTTCCACACACTCCAAAAGAGAAGGATTGGGTTTTTCACAGGGGCCACTGAGGCAATAAAAATCAAATGGAAATCAGAGCAGCCTGTCTGGGTACCTCAGTGGCCCCTTCCAACACAAAAATTACATGCTGCCATGGAACTCATTGCAGAATAGCTAGCTTTAGGGCATCTAAAAAAGTCTAATTCGCCTTGGAATACTCCTATATTTGTCATACAGAAGAAATCGGGACAGTGGAGACTGTTGCATGACCTCAGAGAAATTAATGCTACTATGGAGGTTATGGGGCCTGTGCAGAGAGGCTTACCAGTACTCTCTGCTTTGCCACAGAACTGGCCCATTATAGTAATAGACATCAAAAATTGTTTTTCTCCATCCCACTGCACCCCGAAGATACCTCTCGATTTGCCCTTACTTTACCATCTATCAATCATGCTGCCCCTGACAAACGCTATGAGTGGGTAGTCCTTCCACAAGGCATGGCTAACAGCCCAACCATGTGCCAAATCTTTGTAGATAAAGCCATTGCCCCCGTCAGAGATGCTCATCCCTCCGTACACTGTATCCACTATATGGATGACATTCTCTTAGCAGCACCTACTCACGCTGAAGTTCAAAAGGCTTTTTCCACACTGGCAATCCACCTAAAAGCCCATGGGCTGCATATCGCACCTGAAAAGGTGCAGATGGGGAATGCCCTTGAGTATTTGGGTTCACACATATCTCCAGGACAAATTAAGCCACAGAAAATTACCCTAAGAAGAGATGGACTGAAAACTCTAAATGACTTCCAAAAACTGTTAGGAGACATACAATGGATACGCCCCTATCTGGGCCTGCCCAACCACATCCTACGACCCCTTTATGATATCCTACAAGGTAATCCACAGTTAACGTCTCCCAGACACCTTACAACTGAAAGCGCTCAGGCCTTAGAAAAGGTAGAGCAAGCACTTGCAAATGCTGCCCTCCAGCGGTGCAATCCCAAAGCAGACATCCAGCTGTGTATCCTCCCTTCACTTACACAGCCCACAGGAACCCTATGGCAGGGTGGCCCCCTTTATTGGATCCACCCGCGAATTTCTGCGGGGAAAAGTATTTCTTGGTACCCTGCTGCCGTGGCACAATTAGCATCGATTGGCCTACAGCATAGTGTTCAAATCTTTGGGTCTTACCCCTCCAAACTAGTAGTACCATATACCAAAGACCAAATTCAAACACTTGGATCGGTCAGCGATGATTGGGCAATCTTACTGTTCACCTTCCAAGGACAAATAGACAACCACTACCCCAAAGACCCCCTTCTACAGTTTATGGAATTTCACCCAGTAGTTTTTCCAAAGTTCACATCCTGTAAGCCGCTAGCTGAAGCCATGAATGTCTTCACTGATGGATCTCAATCAAGCATTGGCAGCATTCACATTCCTAACCGACAGCCTCAGCTTTATCTGTTCCCAGGCGCCTCTGCTCAGGTAGTAGAATTACAGGCTGTTCAACATGTCTTTCAAACAATTGACTCACCCTTTAATCTCATTTCTGACAGTGCTTATGTAGTTCAAGCTGTGCAGCGGCTTGAAGCTGCAGGACAAATTGACCAAAGTTCTCCCGTCGGATTAATTTTTTCTAATATTCAGCAGTTAATCTGGAACAGAAAACACCCTTTTCATATCATGCATTTAAGAGCCCACTTAAACCTTCCGGGCCCTATTACCGAGGGCAATGCCATCGCAGACGCACTGACGCGCTGCACCCTCATTCTTACTGCAGCCGAACAAGCCCAGGCTTCTCACAAAACATTTCATGTTAATTCCAAAACACTCACCAGTAGATTTGGCATCTCCCGTGAGGTCGCACGCGCCATTGTACGACAGTATCCTGCTTCCGACCCCTATCGCCCATCACCCTCTGTCGGGGTTAATCCACGTGGGTTACAGCCCACACATATATGGCAAATGGATGTCACACATTATGCAGAATTTGGCAAGACTCGATATATTCATGTGTCAGTAGATATGGCCTCCGGCCTAATTTGTGCCTCGGCGCTCGCTGGAGAGTCTACTAAAGATGTCGTCACCCATTGCCTAGCCGCATGGGCTGCCTGGGGAATCCCAAAACACCTAAAAACTGACAATGCACCCGCGTACACTTCCAAAACTTTTCACCAGTTCTTACAACAAATGGGCACCACTTGCAGCCATGGCATCCCCTACAACCCCCAAGGCCAAGGCATCGTAGAGCGGGCCCATCTAACACTCAAAACCATGTTGAACAAACAAAAGGGGGGGGCTGGCTACGGCCGCACACCCAGGGACCGCCTTTCACTTGCTCTTTTTACCCTTAATTTTTTATCGTTGGATGCCACAGGGCGCTCAGCTGCTGACAGGCATATGGGCCCCCATGGGGCGTCCCAAGCACAGGTCATGTGGAAAGATATACTCTCCGGAGCTTGGAAAGGCCCTGACCCAGTGCTGATATGGACCTGAGGGGCCGTACGTGTATTTCCACAGGATGCTCAGGACCCTGTCTGGATCCCTGAACGCTTAACCAGACCAGTTGCGAAGCAAGATGCCAAGAAGTCTTCTCCCTCTTCTGCTCCTGCTGAGGGTGACTCTGGGGAAAGCAGTGACTGAACAATACCAAGAAAATCAGGATAAGTACCGGTGGGGGTTGTTAGATGTCCTACCCCTTCCCCTACCTGTGCATCATACTGCTTCCGTCTTTCCCCGCATATTCACAACCAATAGCTCGCTTGAGCTACCCTTCCTAAAACACCAAGCTGACTTTGCCCCTGAACCGCGCCCCCTTAATATAAGCTTTCAAGGTTTTTTGTGCTTTCATATACTCACTAATTTTAGTTCAGAAGTTGATAGCTCTGACTACAACCCCAGTTGCATTACCCTGTATAATCAGTCTGCTGAATGGTTTGATACCCCAAGCAATAGTAGCAACCCTCGAACAAATGGTACCCTCCTGCAAGGCCAAATACCGCTCAGGGTACCTAAAGCCAATGGCAGCATCCCCTCATAGCCTCAATGGGCCCCAAAATGCAAAAGCACGCGGGACTGGCCTAGTCTCTGGACAGGTTGTCAGAGCCACCGCCTCCAGTGGACAGTAAAGCCTTACTCTACTTTCTCCCCGGCTATCGGTACCCAAATCAATGCTACAATGTTTGGCAGCAACTATACTTGGCAAAGCCCTACTCAGGCCTTACCCACGAACCCTTTTGACATCTGGCTCGTGTGTGGCGTTGATGGCAGCTGCACCGATATTTCTTCTATGGCCCTGATAATGGGTGGAATTATTAAAAATGCCAGTGCGTGTTGGAATGCCACCGAATCCTTCGAATTAACGCTACAGGAGAAGTCCTCTAACCAAAATCTTACTTTTTCCCCTACCCCCGTGTGTGTTTACCCTCCCTTCATGTTTCTTCTTTGTAATGGTTCCACCCTATATCCTGTACCAATTCAACCTGTTTTTACTCCCTCTGCTGGAATGCTACTGCATTTCACACAGCACTTGTAACTAGATTACCCCGATATGTCCCTTGGCCGGTCGAGCGACCCTCTTACGCCCAGCTCTGGCACAAGCCTCGACCTTGTCCAAGACTCCCTAGTGCATGTGGTGCAGCTGGGCTGTGAGTGGCGGTTCCCTGGCCTCTGTGTTACTTCTGTGCAGTTTAACAATATCTCTCGCGCAGCTAGTCTCTCCAGACAACTGTCTCGTCAGCTACTAGGCAACTGGACCGCTGAAGTGGACAATTAATTGCGAGGCGAGATCGCTGTAATAAACTCCACACGTATTGACACCTCTACCGCTGTCACCTTGATGAACTGGGTCCAGTCAGCCCTACATACTGTTCGAGAATGGGCAGGCTCTGGTGCCCTGGCATGCATCCTATGCTTCCTGGGTCTGTGGTTGATTCTATACCTTCATCTCCAGAGGAGGCAACAGCAAATGAACATGGTGCTTTTGGTGCAGGCTATCGCAAATGCTGAAGAACCAGCATCAACTTCAGCCGGAGTGTGGCTGCAAATGCTGGAAGGATAGCCAAAGACGGGCAACCTCTCTTGGGAGTGTTACCAACCTAAGACAGGGACCCCACCAAGCTGTGGGGTATCCCAATGACAGGTAAGGAGTGCTCTAGCCAGAGATGACCTAAGACAGGCACTTTCATGCATATATAAAGTAAAAGGGGGAGATGTGGCGAGCCGGCCCCACACCCCCCGAGCGGCCGCACCCAAAGATGGTGCCTTGGCTTGTAGCCACACTCAGACCCAGAGACCTTAGAGCAGTAAACATCTTGCCTGCGCATGCCTGGGACACGCCCTAGCCTGTACATGGGCCAGTAGTGATTGGCTGATTCACTCCGTATATAAGTGGAACTACTGAAAATAAACGCTCTCTCTGCTTGAAGACCAGAGGACGTGGTGTCGGTCTGTTGCTGTCACTCTGCCACGGGTCGGTATCAGGGGGATAGCGACAAATTTCCATTAACTGTAGCGTTATCCATAATTTGTTATGACCCATGCAGTTGAATGCTTTTGCATAGTAGGGGAAACACAGATAAACATCTTTCTGGTATTATCCACATTCAGCCACTATTCATCTAACATCAGTAAGGATGTCCTTGGTTCCATATCCTCTTCTCAATTCAGCTTGAATTTTTGGCAGTTCCCTGTCTACGTACTTCTGCAGCTACTTTTGAATGATCTTCAGCAAAATATTACTTGAGTATAAGATTAATGATACTTTTTGAAAATTTCTGCATTCACTTGGACCACTTTTGTTGGGAGCAGGCATAAATATGGACCACATATATGTATGCATGTATTTCCTCAAGTCTCCTGTTTTTCAAGTTAAACATTATACATATTTGCAATCATCTCCCATATAAAATTAATTTTAGAAACAACTTGATGTTCAATGTCTTTGCAACTGTTTCTCATGATATTCAACAGTTGTTTTGAGCAAAAGAAAGAGATTATGTGGTCAGGTAAGTGTGTAAGATATTGTACTAGTGTTTCGGTCATCTAGTGCTGCTCTAACACAAAGTGAGTGGCTTTCACAAAGGAAAGTTTATTCTTATACAGTCGAGTAGGTTACAAGTTCGCATTCAGGATGTCTGCTCCAGGGAAAAGCTTTCCCACCTTTTAGCTCTGGAGGAAAGTCCTTGTGTCGCATCAGTCTTTGTTCAGGGAGTATTTTGGCACAGGAACCTCAAGTCTGAAGGACACACTCTTCTCCTGGTGCTACTTTCCTGATGGTGTGAGGTTCTCAATTTTCTGTTGCTCCTCTCTTTTATCTCCCACAGGATGAAAGGATAAGAGCAGTGCAAGCCACACTGCTGGTAAATAAACTCCTTTAGTAAGGGTGTGGAGGTTCCACCCTAATCCTTTTAACATAATCGTCCTATCTATTAGCCACAGGCAGAGATTAGGATTACAGCATTATAAAAATCACAAAATGGAGGGCAATCACAGAATACAGGGAATCCTGACCCAGCCAAATTACACTTATTTTTGCTGAGACACAGTTCAATCCCTGACAACTAGGTATCTTTCCTGTAGAAGTTTTGTGGTTCTTTGCAAAGCTCGTATGCATTATGTATTTCCAAATGTAGAACTAGACAGCAGTTCTTCTGATTCTCAGTCTAGGTTCTCACTAGTCTATTAAATTCATGTTTCTCCCAAACTAAATCAAAGAGAGGATGAATAAACAGCCATTTATTTGGAGATGCTATGTTGGAAATGGGGATAGCTTTTGAGAACATAGTAGGTGAGGTGTGGGAGACTGAAAAGTTTTTGAGGATGTGAATTCTGAAGTACTTCTGGGAGTGCATCCATGAAGAACAGATGTATTAAAGAATTTGGGTCATTCCCAATGGTATGATTATGAAAGCCTCTGAACTTCTGGCCTTTCTGCTAAGAAGAGAAATTTTTATTTGTGCTTGAAATAAATACCCACTGAGTTTGGTGCTCCTTTGCCAGAAGTCCTATGAGTATGTGTTATTTTATATAGTGGATATGTGTTTTTAAAATGTAGATCCGAAAACTCCTGCCTTCATTTTCTTTACCTCTCCATTTTAACAATAACTCTTCAAAAAGATTTCCTTATTGTAGTAGAATTTAGAAAAGAATCAGTTTCACCATGGACTATGGTAAACTCAAATATAGTGGGTTCTATACATTATGTATAGAACAAATATATAGTCAATACCTCAATTATTTTTAATCTATTAACTGAATCAATTGATATTCTACTAAAATACTTCATATTCTAACAAAGCAGACATGAGACCATGACAATGACTCAGATATTTATTTTTGAAGACATAAATCTACCTGTGCAGTCTTAGCTGCCCTTCTCATTTCTCTATCATGACACATTTAAGAGAACTCCCCTGCCCAAGTTTTGTTATCACAAAGTGTATCTTTATACATTATTATCCAAATAAGATAGACTTTTAGTTCTTTTTCTAGGTATTTGTCATTTTAAATCACGAAGTGTAAAAAAAAAAAAAAAAAAAAAACCTAGAGTTACAAAACTAAAATACTATAAAACTGGGTTTTATATTTGTTCATGAAGTTATATTTAACTGAGATTTTTTTGCTTTGTGCAACTTCAAGCTGCTGGTTAGTTCCTTTCCTTTCAACCTTAGGGACTCCCTTGAATGTTTTTTGTAGGGCACATCTGGCCATAACAAATTCCCTCATCTTTTGTTTATCTAGAAATGTCTTAATTTCACCCTTATTTTTGAAGGGTAGTATTGCCAGATATGATATGCTTGGTTGACAATTCTTTACTTTCAGTGCTTTGAACAAATTATTCCACTGCCTCTGCCCTCCACGTTTTCTGAAGAGAAACTTGTCTTTAATCTTAACTTCTCATTGTTCTTAAGATTCTTTCTTTTTATTTCAATAATTTGATTATAAAGTGTCTCAGTGTGAATATGTTTGGTTTCATGTTACTTGGAGTTCTTATACCATCTTGGATTTGTAGAGTTATGTTTTTATAAATGTATTTGGGAAATTTTCCAACATTGTTTCTTCATGTATCTTTTCTACCCCATTTCCTCTCTCTTCTCCTTCTGAGACTCCTGTCCTGTATATGTTAGTTCATTCAATAATGTCATATAATTTCATTAGGTTTTGCTTACTTTTATTTTTGCTCCTCAGATTCAATAATTTCAAGAGTCCTGTCATTCAACTCATGGATTGTTTTTTCCCTACTTGCTCATGTATGCTGATGGAGTACCTCCATTGAATTTTTATTTTATTTATTATAGTTTTTCAACTCCAATAATTGTTTGTTTCTTTTCTTTAGAATTTTTTCTTTTTCTTTTTTTTTAATTAAATTTCCACTTTTATGCATCACTTTCCTGGTTTCCATTAGGTCATTTTCTGAGTTTTCCTTTAGTTCTTTTATCATATTTAGTATTGTTGTTTTAAAGTCTTCTAGTCTGTCCATTATATGGACTTCCATAAGGATGATATTTGTTACTTCACTTTGCTCTTTTAATAGAATCATCATTTTCTGTTTCTTAATGAATGCTGAAATCTGCTGCTTAGTGATGTTTTCAACCCATTTTTGTAAAGTGTATATCTCAATTCTGTTATCTCTGCAGTTGGTGGACTTCGTCAAAAAGGAGAGAGACAGAGACAGAGAGAGAGGGGGAGGGAAAGAGAGAGAGAAAAGATACACTGGCTCTTTAAATTTCTGCCACTGAAAGATGTTGCTTGTGCAAGAGGTCCAAAACTGTTGCAATGGTCTTCACACATATCTCAAGGCACCACAAGACCAACCCAACTATAAAGAACTATGTAACTCTAAAATCCTTGTAAGACAAGATTTCCTACTGTCTGTACTGGCATCACTCTTGGAACACAGGCCATGGTCTTCAAAACTGTATTATGGCTGAGGAATGGAAAATGCTAGCTGGTTGGCATATGTGGCTCACCTAGGAAAAATAAGCAACTTATCTCTGAATTAAGCACTTACGTCCAATTAGTTTATAGAGTTCAAAAGTACTCAGTTTCAATTACTTTTTTCTAATTTCATTGTTGTCTTGGTGAAGGGATCAACCTCTAGATCTTTCTACTCTACCATTTTGTCTATAAATAGTGTCAATAATACACGTATACACATGCCTATAAGGAAAAGTTATTTCAATAAATACTATAGCCAAGTGCCGTCGAGTCGGATCCAACTCAATAAATACTATAAGAGTTAAAAAAAAAAGTGATACTAAAACTTCAGTGAAAGGTTTATCTAGTAGGATGGTTCAGTCTTTTATTAAGCTGTCTCTTTAACAAACATGGAGCTCTGGTAGTGTAGTGGCTCAGAGCTTGGCTGCTAACCAAAATGTCAGTAGTTCATATCCATCAGTTGCTCCTTGGAAACCCTATGAGGAAGTTTTGCTCCTTCCTATAGGGTCACTATGAGTCAGAACCAAATCTACAGTGAAGGATTTTTTTTCCCCCTTGGTTTTAACAAATATTTATTAAGTACATGCTATCTTTCAAGTATCATGCTGGATTCTGAGGATATGTAAACAATTGTTACACTATCTGTCCTTGAGACACTCAGTTTAGTTAGAAAGGTTAGGTAAAGAATTTTTTTTAAAAAATCAATAAATAACAAATGTAAGAATAGAGCCATGAGGAAGACACTTTGGGAGCATGAAGGAAAGCAATTTCATCTAGTCTGAGGGTGAGTGAAGGTGTACACTGTGATGATGTGAAACTTTATGGAAGAAGAAACTTGATGGCTGAGGATTGAAGGAGAAAGGGAAATAAAGGTCACTGCTGGAAAAGAATAGTTTCTTGAAAGCAATAGAGATGTACGTATGATGAATCAAGAACTGAAAATAATTCCACATACTCATGTTCAAGAATAAAAGTAAGGCTTATATGGGACTTGAAACAATGGAGTTGATCAGGTTTAGCATCGTGGAAGGCTTTGGATACTCTCCTGAAAGTAACAGACAGTCAAAAAGTAGTTTTATGACAAGTAAAAAACAATAGTAAAAACCAGTTAGTATAGTGGGCATTGAGAAGAGAGATAGAAAAAAAATTGAAAGTAAGGAATTGAGAAACAGGAAAAGCTCAAAATATGAGAAGTTAAAAAGAGCAATTCTTGGTTGCATGGCATGGTAGGGGTTCCCAAACTAAAAACAGTACAGAACAACAAGAATATGAAATTGCGGGTAGTGCTAAACACCGTGTTAAGTAATAGAGATGTATTGTTTGCTCTTCTAGAGCACAGTTCTTTCCTAGAATGACAGACTTTAGCCAAATATTAAATCAAAATGTAGAGTTTAAAATAAAGTAAGTGCTGTCAAACAGAGGCAGATGTACCATGAGAACATATAACAGGGATGGGTGGTTAGGACCTTTGGTTGCAAGCAACTGAAATCTCTTTGGGTTAACATAAGCAAAAATGAAAAGATGTGGAAGGATATGGGCAACTCACTGGGGGAAAAAAAAAGGAATGGCTGAAAACCCAAGGATCTGAGAAACAGAATACCTTCAGGGATCTGGGTAACAGGGATTAATGGACAGGATCTTCAGATGAATTTGTTCTGTTTTACAACACTGCAGTGCTGCTGAAGTCATCAATTTCTGTGGAAGAATCAGAGTGTGCTGTTATTAGATAGCATCAAGTTGATTCTTACTCATAGCGACCTTGTGTACAACATAAGCAAACACTGCCTGATCCTACATCATCCTCACAATTGTTGCTATGTTTGAGCCCATTGTTGTATCTATCCACTGTGTGAATCCATCTTATTGACCAGATTTTCTTTCTTGCTGACTCTCTAGTTTACCACACATGCCTTTCTCCAGCGACTGGTCCTTCCTGATAACATGTCCAGTGTACATGTTATCACCCTCCTGGCTTCTAAGAAGCACGCTGGCTCTTTTCTTCCCAGACAGATTTGTTCATTCTTTTGGCAGTTCCTGGTATATTCAGTATTCTTCACCAACACCATAATTCAAGGGTATCAATTCTTCTTCAATTTTCCTTGTTGTCCAGCTTTCACTTGCATATGAAGCAATTAAAAATGCCATTGCTTGGGTCAGGCATACTTTAATCCTTAAATTGATGTTCTTACTTTTTAACACTAGGGAGAGTGAGCCAGTGCAGGTCAAATTCTCATTACTTCATTAGTCAAGTGAGACTGCCTTTAGTGATAGTCCTATCAAGACTGCAAGCATGGGAAAAACTATGCTCTCCCAAAAAAAACCACACAGTAATTCCCAAATGAAAAACAGTGGTTTTGCTGGAAAAAATAATATATATTCACTAAAGAAGAGAACTGACCTAAACCTTAGGAAAGGTTCCCTGGAGGAGGTTTATTATTCAACTGAGGTACAGGGAAAAAATGAGGAATTTATTATGGAAAGATTGAATGTACATGTGATAAAGGGATGGCTTCATAAGCATAGGGAATGTGCAGTATGTGCTCAGATGAGAAAATAATTAAAGACAAAATATAACTTCTTAAAAAGTTTACCTTGTTTATGCCCATTAGATGTCAGTCATGAGTGTGTATCTCCTTTATGAGCACCATCGCCACTACCTCTAAGTAAGAGAATAAAATACACAGTCTATGAAAAAGTGAACAAAATTATCTACGCAAGTTCTGTCTTTTAGGACACTTGAACTGGGCCCTTAGGAATAGTTGGTGAGAACTACTGTTCTTTAATTTTCTCATGGGGTGGTCTCCATTGTCATCTGTTAGTAAAAGATTTTTAGGAAGGGTTTTTTTTTTTTTTTTAATTGTAGGGAAGTAGGATTTTTCCACTTTATCTGTTATTACACTGAGTAAGTGGAATTCACTGCACACCTTATCATATTAGAAATATATTCATTTCTTCCCTTACCTTTTTCAATCATATAGATAATTACCCCTTGCTAGGAAAGAGCTGTCTTTTCTGGAAACTGAAACAGCTGTTATCCACCACTTACTGTGTGATGAGCAAATCAGTTTATTTCCTCTACTTAGGTTTCTTCGTCTACGGAAGTGGCATTGCAGCCTACTCTGCAGAAACTATGTACAAATTAATTGTTACTCTCATTTTATGAACAATGAAAAGAAGCTCAGAGAAGTAACATGGAATGTCCAATGCCATACAGCTTCTTGGTGAGAAAGCTGGAATCAACATCTGTTTTAGGCTGGGTTTACCAGACAGCCAAAACCAGTGAAGTGTATTTATAATATTATAATTATTATATTTATAATAATTTATAATTATTATATTACTTCAAGGAAATGACTCATGCAATTATGGGGGCTGGCAAGTCCCAAATCTGTGAGTCAGGCAATACATTGCTGATTTATGAGTTTGCATGAGCTGGGAAATTAAAAAATCTTCAGGTCAGACAGCAGTTGGTAAGGATAATAATGTCTGACCAACCCATTTCAGGGTCATTGTAAGGATCAAAAGAAGAGGATACACACACACACACACACACACACACACACACACACACACACACACAAAAGATCTCACAATTAATTTTTTGAACTCATCCTAGAAGAAGTATTACATACTTCATTGCTGGCAAGTCCCAAATCTGACTCAGGCAATACTATTCTGTTTCATGGGATTTCAGAAACTGGAAAATTCAAAAATCTTCAGGTCAGACAGCAGTCTGCAGGTTTCTCACATTCTAAGAAACAGAAGACAGATTGGATGAGTTCAGGATCAAGAGAGAAGTTTGCCAGAACATCCATTTACATATTGGATGCAGGCCATACCCCAAAGGAAACTCCTCTTCTTGTCAAATGGAATCACAAAATGAAGGATGATACACAGTGTCTGTCAAACCACTGAGAATCATTGCTAGTCAAGTTGACACATAACAGTAACCATCACAGAACGCAAGTCTGTTTTCTATCTGCCATGCTACTTCTTAGAGACCTTTGGTCTACAAAGCAAAGAAAACACTGTACATGATTAAAATCCTAGGTTTCATTCCTAGCTATGTGACTTTGTGCATGCACTTAAAAGTTTTTTACCTCAGTTTCTTCACCTTTAATAAAAGTGTAATAACACCTGACCAACCCATTTCAGGATCACTGTAAGGATCAAAATAAGAGAATATATACATGTACACACACACACACACACACACACACACACACGTGAGATCTCATGATTAAGTTCATGAACTCATCCCAGAAAAAGTGTTACATACCTCATTGCTGAGGTCACCTTCAAAGTACTCCCCTTGGGAAGGTATGTACCTACGCCAGCACCTAGTCCATCCTTCAAAGCAATTCTGAAACTCTTTTACTGGAATGGCCATCAGAACTGTCTTTGTATTACCCTTGATGTCCTCAGTGTCATCAAAATGTCTTCCTTTCAATATTTCCTTTATCTATGGGTTAAAAAAAAATCATTGGGGGCCAGATCAGGTGAGTAGTGAGGGTGTTCCAATACAGTTATTTGTTTACAGGCTAAAAACTCCCTCACAGACAGTGCTGTGTGAACTGGTGCATTGTTGTGGCATAAGCACCGTGAGCTGTTCTAACTTTTTCACACAGCAGTTTCAGTACTTCCAAACAGTAAGCTTGGTTAACTGTTTATCCAGTTGGTACAGATTTGTAATAAACAATCTTTCTGATATCAAAAAATTTTAGCAACATCATGTTGACTTGATTTGGACCCACAGAACTTTTTCGTTGCAGAAAATTGGCTGACTTCCATTGTACACTTTGATGCTTTGGTTCAGGATTGTATTGGTACACCCATGTTTCATCACCAATGATTACATAGCTCAAAAAATCATCTTGTCTTGCCTCTCCAAAAGGTTTTGCCAAACTTTGACTCTGCTTTGCTTTTGGTTATCAGTGAGCCCGTTCAGGACCATTTTTGCACACATCTTTCTTGTGTCATGATTTTCAGTTTAAGATTTTTCTGTTTCTCTGTTGATGTTTACTTGGTCTGCTATGCTTCTTACAGTCAGCTGATGATTTTCACAAACAAGTCAACAAACTTTTTGCAATGTCTTCATCAGTTCTGCTCATTACTGGCTGCACTGACCTCTCTTCATCAGTGATGATTTCTCTCCTCTAAGCTAAATGCTAAATCCATTTGTACAGTGTTGTTTTCTTCACAGCATTACCCCCATAAACCTGTACTAACCTGTCCCTGATTTCACTTCCACTCTTGTTAAGTTTAACAAGAAATTTAATGTTTGTTCATTCCTCTAAATCATGGTCTGACATTCTCGTGACCACACACAAAAACAATAATGATAGCCACTCAGCAAGACACCGCCACATGTCAACATGAACACAGCTGTGACACACTGATATATCAAGGTTACGAAACCTTATTGAGTTGTTTGTACAGTGCTGCCTTTGTAAATGCATGGTGGCAAGTTTGCGTACCTGTCAAACCTCATGTGTATGTGTGTGTGTGTGCTCATATAGCCATAAACTATAGTCTGTAAAACATAACGTGAAATGCAAATAAGTGACACTGCTCTTATAAACTACATATTGACATATTAGGAAATTAAACCTAGAGATGTTGAATAACTTACTTAGGTTCACCAAATCTTTTTCTAACAGATTTCTGAATTTGAAGCCCAGTTCTTTTTCACCTAATTCCTGTTCTTTCCATCTTTTCTGGAAACAGAAAGTGTCATATGATAATTTTTTTTAAAAAATTAATCCTTAGTTGGGCATGACCTAGAGTGTTACAATACAGTGATAAATGTGTATTTCTTTACAATTAACTCTATTCCCAAATTCTCAGCTTGTTAAAACTGAGCAGAAAAAAAAAATAACCATGATACATGAACTAGTATATTAGAAAATAATGAGAAAATGTTGAAAGTTAAATTTTGGTCTTCATTTGAAAAGGGAAAAAAACATTTTCCAAAGTCACTGTTCAATTTAGAAGTATAAGTATTTTCTCCACCTATTGTATCTGGCACTGACAATTTTGACCTTCGGATGTCTCTCCTAATAGAAATACTATAACTGCCCCACAGGGAAATGAGAATCAAAGGACAAGTCAATTGGTCTCTTTTATCAGGCCAGAATCCCTCCACCCTGAGATAGGATGCTCTGGCTTCATACTACCTCTTCAATATTATTCCTCACCTACACCACATCAAGGAGGATAACAGCATCAGGTAAGGCAGATAACAGCATCAGGTAAAGACAGCAACAGCAATAGGTAAGGAGGGTAATAGCATCAGGTAAGAAGAGTAACAGCACTGGATGAGAAGAGTAATAGCGTCAGGTCAGCAGGGTAACACCATCAAGTAAGGATCAGGTGAGCAGCCCTCACTTGTCTGTCAGTGGAGGCTGGCTTGTTGCTGTGATGCAGGAAGTTATGCCACTGGTATTTAGGTACCAGCAGGGTCAACCACAGTAGAGAGCTTCCAGACTAAAACAGACTAGGAAGAAGGATCTGGGAGTCTACTTCTGAAAGGAATTGGCCATGGAAAACCTTATAAATAGCAGCCAAACATTGTCAGATATGGTGCCAGAAAGTACGTCCCCCAGGTTGGAAGGCACTCGGAAGACTACTGGGGAAGAACTGCCTCCTCAAAGTAGAGTAAATCTTAATGACATGGATGGAGTAGGGCCTCCGAGATGTACATTTACTCATATGGCACGACTCAAAATGAGAAGAAACAGCTGCAAGCATCCACTAATAATTAGAACATGGAATGTATGAAGTATAAATCTAGGAAAACTGGAAATTGTCAAAAATGAAATGGAACAAATAAACATTGACATACTTGGCATTAGTGAGCTGAAATACAGCAGTTTGGGCCATTTTGAATCTGACAGTAATATGGTCTATTATGCTAGGAACGAAAACCTGAGGAGGAATGGTATTGCATTCATCATCACAAAGAACATTTCAAGATATGCCCTGAAGTACAATGCTGTCAGTGATAATATCCATACTCCTACAAGGATGGCCAATTAATACAACTATTATTCAAATTTACACACCAACCACTAAGGCCAAAAATGAACAGGTTTGAAGATTTTTACCAGATTCTGCAGTCTGACTGAACATGCAATCAGGATGCATTGATAATTACTGGAGACTGGAATGCAAAAGTTGGAAACAAAGAAGAAGGATCGGTAGTTGGGAAATGTGGTCTCGGTGATAGAAATAATGCCAGAGATCGCATGATAGAATTCTGCAAGACTAACGACTTTTTCAATGCAAATACCTTTTTTAACCAACACAAACAGTGACTATACACATGGAATTCACCAGATGGCAAACACAGGAACCAAACTGACTACATCTGTGGAAAAAGATAACGGAAAAGCTCCATTTCAGCACTCAAAACAAGACCAAATGCTGACTGAGGCACAGATCATCAATTGTTCATATGCAAATTCAAACTGAAACTGAACAAAACTAGAACAAGTCCATGACAGCCAAAGCATGACCTGAGTATATCCCTCCTGAGTTTAAAGACTGTCTCAAGAACAGATTCGATGTGTTGGTCACTAATGACTAAAGAATAGAGAATTGTGGAATTACATCAAAGACGTCATCCATGAAGAGAGCAGGAGGTCATTTAAAAAGACAGGAAAGAAAGAAAAGACCAAATTGGCTGTCAGAGGAGACTTTGAAACTTGCTCTTGAACACCAAGCAGCTAAAGCAAAAGGAAGAAATGACAGGGAGGGTGGTTGGAGAGGAGGGGAAAGGAGACTGTTGGGAGGATGAGACATGTATGGAGCAGAGAGGAATAGTGTGCTGTCACCAGACAGGGAGAGCAGTGGAAGCTTCATATAGGTGGGCATGTAAATTTATACGGGAATGTACATTTTCACTAGGTCATATTAAATAAATAAAATACATGTATATTTAAAAAAATAAAAATAAAAAATCTAAAGAGAAGATTTAAGAGAGCAGCTCAAGAAGACAAAATAAAGTATTATAATGACATGTACAAAGAGCTGGCAATGGAAAACCAGAAGGCAAGAACACATTCTGCCTTTCTCAAGCTGAAAGAACTGAAGAAAAAATTCAAGACTCGAGTTGCAATAGTGAAGGATTCTACAGGGAAACTATTAAACGACTCACAGAACATCAAAAGAAGATGGAAGGAATACAGAGCCATTATACTAGAAAGTACTAGTCGATGTTCAGCCGTTTGAAGAGGTAGCATATGATCAGGAACCAATGGTACTGAAGGAAGAAGTCGAAGCTGCATTGAGGGCATTAGTGAAAAACAAGGCTCCTGGAATTGACGGACTATCAACTGAGATATTTCAGCAAACAGATGCAGTGCTGAAAGTACTCACCCATCTATGCCAAGAAATTTGGAGGACAGCTACCTGGCCAACCGACTGGAAGAGATCCACATTTATGCCCTTTCCAAAGAAAGGTCATCCAACTGAATGTGGTAATTACCTAACAATATCATTGATATCACACATAAGTAAAAGTCTGCTTAAGAATGTTCAGAAGCAACTACAACAATATATTGACAAGGAATGACCAGAAATGCAAGCTGGGTTCAGAAGACGATGTGGAACTGGGGATATCATCACTGATGTCAGATGGATCTTGGCTGAAAGCAAAGAATACCAGCAAAACGTTTACTTGTGTTTCCTCCACCATGCAAAAGCATTCGACTGTGTGGATCATACTAAACTATGGCTAACATTGTGGAGAATGGGAATTTCAGAATCCCTAATTGTGCTCTTAAGGAATCTGTGTATGGACCGAGAGGCAGTCATGTGAACAGAACAAGGAGACACTGCATGATTTAAAGTCAGGAGAGGCATGCATCAGGGTTGTGTCCTTTCACCATACCTTTTTAATCTGTATAACAAGCAAGTAATCTGAGAATCTGGATTATATGAAAAAGAATGAAGCACTGGGTATGCTGAGCAAATCTGAGAAGTTGGATTATACAAAGAAGAACTAGGTATAAGGATTGGAGGATGACTCATTAACAACCTGGGTTATGCAGACAACAACATCTTACTTACTGAAAATGAAGATTTGAGGCATTTACTGATGAAGATCAAGGACCACAGCCTTCAGTGTGGACTGCACCTCAACATCAGGAAAACAAAAATCCTCACAACTGGACAAGTAAGCAATACTGTCATAAATGGAGAAAGGATTGAAGTTGTCAAGTATTTCATTCTACTTGGGTCCACAATTAAAGCCCATGGAAGCGGCAGTCAAGAAATCAAAAGACGCGTTACACTGGGAAAATCCACTGCAAAGGACCTCTTCAAAGTATTTAAAAGTAAGAACATCACCTTGAAGACTAAAATGTGCCTGATGTAAGCTATGGTATTTTGAATCACATCATATGCATGCAAAAGCTGGACTATGAACAAAGGAGACAGAAGAAGAATTGACGTCTTTGAATTGTGGTGCTGGAGAAGAATGTTGAATGTACAGTTGACGGCCAAAAGAACTAACAGATCTGTTTTGGAAGTCTCCTTGGAAGCAAAGATGGCAAGATTGCATCTTACATACTTTGGACATGTCAGGAAAGATCAGTCCCTGGAGTAGGACATCATGCTTGGCAGAGTGGAGGGTCACTGAAAAAGAGGAAGACCCTCTGTGAGATGTATCGACACAGTGGCTGCAACAATGGGCTTAAGCATAAAAACAATTGTGGACCTGGTGCAAGACCAGGCGATGTTTCGTTCTGTTGCTCATAGGGTCACTGTGAGTTGGAACTAACTCAATGGCACCTAAGAACAACAACAAGGCATAACATCAATGCCATCATCTTCTTCATCATTATGAACACTATAAATAAGGTTTATTGAGCATTTACTGTGTTCCCATCTTAATGCATTACATTCACCCTCTCATTAAGTTCTTATGACAACCCCAAGAATTAGCTACTATAATTATCTCCAGTCTTGATAGCAAAACAGTGTGTGTCTCACACATCTTTGTATCACTCACAGTGCTAGTAAGTACTGATCAGTTTCGTTCCTTTTCTATAAAGATAGCAATATTGTTTACCAGCCAGCCAAGTGCCTTCGAGTCGGGTCCAACTCATGGCGATTGTTTACCAAGTGTTCCTAAAATGATTGTATGAAATACCATAAAGTACCTGGCACCATATGTGACACATAGTAGGTCACCAATAAATAAGAAATAAATTTCCATCAGAACAAACATTCCTTTTGGAAGCTTGTTATGGAGAGTAACCCCCAAAACCTGGCAAGGAGAAATTAAAAAATATTTTTTAATCTCCCAGTAATAATCTTTGAATGCTTCACACACTCAGGAAGAGTTGTTTCATAGGATTTCTAGCCCTTTATAGAGATTATTCTTGAACCCAGGCTAAAATTTACATCCTCCTTCTCTATGGTGATAACTAACACAATTCTCAAAAAGCAACTTCAATTATACAACAGTTACATATTGTAGAATTACATCAGTAAGACTAAAAGACTTTTAAGTGAAATATCAAGTTAAAAGAATATACAGGATGTTTTTACTGTAAAATGCATAAAAATCATAAAAGTAGATTATGGATGTTTTATTCTTTAATAGAATTTCTGAATATAATTTTCCAGATAAAAAAATACCTACTTCCATTTTGAAGAAAAGGATGCAGGGAGAGAGAAGGCAGGAAAAAGAAATCTCACGTGGCATGCAGGACTAGTGCAGCAAACGGACGATTTCAGAGGTTTGTATACACACAGTCCTATCCCGCATCTTTCCTGTACCCTGCAAACATGACAAGGTCACAGCAAAGAAAATTCCTGAGCCTACTGACATTTCTTGTACAACCATGATTTTTTTATAACTAACCCTATGTTTCTCAGATAGGGAAACTTCTTCATATATAAGGTTGAGAGTATAATAATGATAGTAACAATAGCTTATTAGATACTTAGGGTTTACTGTGTGCTAGACACTGCCACTTTCCATGTATTTATTCACTTAATACTCTTACCAGCTCCAGGAGTTAGTAAGTTCACTTAACTTGGCAAATAATAAGCACCTACCACGCAGAGGGCACTGTTGCATGGATTTGGGAAACAGTGAACAAAACAAAGATTCCTGCTATTCTAGTGGGTAAAAACATATACTGACTCCACTTTACAAATACAAATTAGGCAACTTACACAAAGTTACAACTATCAAGTTTTTACACTGAAATTTGAGCCCAACATCCCATTTCTATTATGCACTCTTACCCACTACAATTCAACTGGCTAAAAAATAAGTCCCTTTGGAAGAACTATCCAAAAGAACTTGTAATGTACAGTTGCTGAATTAAACTCTGGTTCTGAGTATAAATTAATATTCTTTGTAATATATTATGCATAAAGACATATTCAAGGTCACACTTTATCTGTGTTTTATTGGCTATGCAGAACCATTTGACTGTGTGGATCATAACAAATTGTAGACAACATTTCAAAGAATGGGAATTCCAGAAACTTAACTGGGCTCATGAGGAACATGTACATAGATAAAGAGGCAGTCATGCAAACAGAATGAGGGTATACTGAGTAGTTTAAATTCAGGAAAGGTTTGTGTCAGGGTTGTATCCTTTCACCATACCTACTCAATCTATATGCTTAGCAAATAAGCCAAGAAGCTAGAGTATATTAACAAGAACAGGGCATCACGATTAGAGGAAGACTCATTAACAACCTGTGTTATGTAGATGACACAACTTTGCTTGCAGAAATTGAAGAACTTGAAGCACATACTGATGAAGATCAAAGACCATAGCCTTCAGCATGGATTGCAACTCAACACAGAGAAAACAAAAAAATTCACAACTGAACCAATAAGGACCATGATGATAAATGGGGAAAAGAAATTGAAGTTGTCAAGGATTTCATTTTACTTGGATCCACAAACCACATCTGTGAAAGCAAAAGTCAAGAAATCAAATGATGTACCTATTACATTGGGCAAATTTGCAGCAAGAGGCCTCTTTCAAGTTTTAAAATGCAAATATATCACCTTCAAGGGTGTGCCTGACCCAAGACATGGGTCATGCAAAAGTTGAGTAATGAATAAGGAAGACTGAAGAAGAACTGACACCTTTGAATTTTGCTGTTGGTGAATACATTGAATATTGAATATACCAAACTAAAAATGAATATCAAATAAATAAAAACTGAACCTGCTGCTATCTAGTCAATTCTAACTGTAGCAACACTCTAAGGCAGAGGAGAACTGCTCCATAGAGTTTTGAAGGAACAACTGGTTGGTTTGAAGGAACAACACCCTTTTGGTTAACAGCTAGGCTCTGTTGACTATACCATGGACTGCCAAAAGAATAAAAAAATCTGCCCTAGAAGAAGCACGGCCAGGATGCTTCTTAGAAGCAAGGATGGCGAGACTGTATCTCACATACTTTGAACATGTTATCAGGCAGAGTCAGTCCCTGAAAGAAGATCATCGTGCTTAGTAGACAGTTAGCCAAAAAGAGAGAGACTCTCAACAAGGTGGATTGACACAATGGTACAACTGGCTGAAGTCCAACAATGATCATGAGAATTTCGCAGAATTCGGCAGTGCTTATTTCTGTTGTACATAGTGTCCCTGTGACTTGTAGCCAACTTAACAGCACCTACCAACAATATGCATAAAGAAATCACTTAAAATCCCCATGGCTGAAAAATAACCTTGAGGATGGATGTCACTTAAGAAGAGACAATGTAAGCTATAAATTCAAAATATTCCTAGACCTACATAAACATAGACTTGCCATGAACACTATTTTGAAACATTTTAGGCCTTAAAATGTATCCTTCCTGATATCCCGTTTGAGTTGTTGGATAGCAAGTTCTCATAAAAGAGAGTCTCATCAAGTTTTATATAAACAGGGAAAGACAAACAGGGAAATGTTTCCTTTTCACTTCTCCTACCTTGGAACTGAACATTGTTACTTCTTCCTGAAACACTTAGTGGTCCCATCACTGTTAGAGATAAAGAGAAAACACTCTGCCTCCAAGGTAACACTCATGTGTCTCTCAGATATCTGTAGGGTTATGTGGAGATTCTTTACCAGATAGACTACTGATCACAGAGGAGCTCTTCAACAAGAATTGAGCCTGGGCTGAACTCTAAGACAGGTTCTGAGACCACAACCAGAGAAAGTTCCTCTACTTTTCTGTAGGCAAGAGAGAAAGGCTCAGTATCTGAAAAGGTTAAACTGAGTCAGATTATGTCAGAGCACATTTCTTAGCTGCCTCTGTAAATTACTCTGTATGTTTACACTTATGCTTCAGATGAAAGAAGAAATATCCTGAAATAATGCTTGAAAAATTAAAAGAACAAACTAAGATGTTAAACTTCTAACAGGGACCTATTGTTTGGATTTACCTTGAGCCCTTCGATTTCTTTCTTTCTTTCTTTCTTTCTTTTTTTAATCCTTGGTTATCTTTATCTATTTTCTTTGTTGATGATTTTAAGTTAAATTCCAAGCTAATTTCTATAACTCAAAAAGCAATTGAGTATGCTCATCTCCTCCACATATGTGGGTTCAGAGCTAGAGCTAGCGAGGCTAAACCTTATCACAGATTCGTCTATCACCACACGACCACAGTTTCCATTATCAGAGTCTTAGATTTACCTATATTGAGGTATTTAAAATGCAGTGGATATAAGGAAAGGCAATGTTAACACCCACATTATTTCAAATTTTAAAACAGTGAGATACTTAGAAGCTGGGACCTCCTTAAATCCACAGCATCTAGCAAGGTTTCTGGCATACACTGAGTACTGAATAAACATTTGTTAGATGAGAGACTCAGTAGGTATTTTTGATTCTTTAAGCATGAGTAAAGTGAACTTTTAAAAAAGAGATTCTACAAGACCTATGAGGAACTTTTTATGTTACTTGAATGATATTCTTAAAAAAAATGCAGAGTATTAACTTAGTCATATTTATCAATAGATAAAGTAACTTTTGCTGTTAAAGTTCTCTTCAAAAAGTAGAGTAACACTAAAGCAAACACTCTTGAAGAAACATAACATGGGTGACAGGACAGAGAAGTTAAAGAAAGCCATGGTAACATTTTATGTGCACAGTATTTCTTCAAGAATCTTGAAACAGTTCCCTCTTGAGGTACAAACAACTTCAATCCTCTTCTCTTGCAAATGGTTACTTTAAAAGCTTTCAGAGATGGTTTTTGAGGAACATGGAGCTGTGGGCAGCTGTTTTTAATTCCTCTGTTATGCACAGCATCCTGTCTTTCTGACCTGACTTGTTTTTTGTACATTGCTAAGCAGAACATTCAATAGAATAATGGGTTAGTATTAGGTGTTTCAATAGTGCCCTTTCTTACTGCTTTCATTAAGGTAATGAATGTCAGTCTTCGATCCAGTGTAGCTGAAGGTTAATTGGTAAGCTTTTTTCTTGGAAGGATTGTCAGTATGGAAGTTGTCAGACCATGCTGTGTGCTGCTGATAGCTGCAGCCATGGAGGGGGGCCAGCAGAACCAGCCTGATTAGCACTGTGATTATTTCATAGGTGATATAATCAGGCTGAGGTACTACAACAATGAGGTGCCTGTCTCCTTTCTAAATGAAGTACAAGAATAGGCAGCAGAAAAGGAGGGATGAGGAGGGAGTGGAATGTTTCATATACAATCAATCTCTAGTGATACTAGAAGAGCCCAGTGGAATCTTAGCTCCACGGTGGTGGTAATGCTAATATAAATCTCATGCATTAAGATGTAAATTAAATATAACCATCTTAAAGCCTTTTTGCAATAAGTTCGAGTATAAACAAACAGACCTATAGACAGACTTGTGTTTTACGAAACAATCAAATATACCAAACCAAATTTTAAAATGCCTGTCCTCCTTGGACAGGCACAATCTGATAGACGTTAGCCTCCTCTTCTTCTAAATGTATTGCATAGACTGAACTATGAAAAATTAATGTTACTGGAAAGTCTTGTTTTCTAACTTTTCTCTGTGGGCCAGGTACATCCTAATAGTATATACCAAAAGATTCACAGGTACATTAGCTCTATCATGGCCTTTAGAATTTCATTTGGTGAAGCACTGCTGCAGCACACTTAATATATACTGGTCTACCACTTAGCCACTTAGAAAACTATTGGTGCAACAGAAAAATCAATATATCCTGAAGGCTTCCAATGATCAGGTTACTTTTGAAACTTCTTTAGGCCTATCACAACTCCTTTGTTCAAAGGAAAGGGGCAATAGCTAAAAAGACAAAAATAATTCTGGCAAAGTGACAGGAGATATTTCAACCATTGTCTTTCAAATCCATTCACTGTCCTCTCCCATTACACATTCCTGAGTCCCCCGTGCTGTTGCTGAATAGAGCTGCTTTCTCTCTTCAGCATACAAAATGTTCTATTCACCTTTTTCTGTGACACCATCAGATTCCGCTTCTTCTCTGTCAAGACAAACCTTTCCTTTTCCTCAAATTCTACTGGAGATTTACCTATGGCAGGAAGTCTTTTTGGCTAACCTTAACAGGCTATGGTCACTTCTACCATCCAAACTTTCATTGTCATCATTATGAATGTTATGGCACTTGTTTTTATCCCAACAACTGGACACGTGTCACACAAATACACTCACATACATCCGTATGATTGTGAATTTTCACACTAACTGCTTTTGTTGGTAACACTCTAAGGCAAAGCTACTCTGTGTATTATCCTTTTGTAGTGACTACTGCATTTGCATTGTCAGTAACTGACAACAACTAGCTAAGGGAAAATGGTGAGTTTCTCAAAAGAAGTTTGAAAAAAGTCAACAATAAATATTGTATGTTTTTAACTTCTCACCCTTTACAGTCAAGTCAATTCCAACTCATAGAAACCATATAGGACAGAGTAGAACTGCTCCAGCAGGGTTTCAAGTAGCAGCTGATGGATTCCAACCACCAGCCTTTTGTATAGCAGTCAAGCTCTTAACCACTGTGCCACCAGGGCTCCAGCAATATTGAAAAAGAAAAGCAAAGTAGAGTAACTCAAACTTTCCAATTTCAAAACATACAATAAAGCTCAGTAATCAGAACAATGTGGTATTCATCATTTTAGATGGAATAAGGACCATGGGAATAGAATTGAGAACCCAGAGAGGCAGGGCCAAGATGGCAGACTAGACACACATCTCCTCAATTCCCTCTGAGAACCAAGGCCTGGAATGGTAACAGAATGGAGCAGCAAAGACATCCAGGGAGACTTAGGATCCAGCATAGGGTTGTCAGATTGGACTAGGCACCAGTAACAGACTAAACTACCTCTCTCAAAGACAAACCAGTGGTCGTTGAGTCCCACTTCTGCTGACTCACCATTTGGGAGGACTTCAGGTCCTGATGCCTTCTTCGTTATATGGGAGGTGGGTTCAATCAAAACTACAGTAAGAAGGGAACCAGTGATCATAATACTAAAATAATGACATTATGACACTAAAAAGATTAACATATTACAGTAGTTATAACCCTTTCAGATGGAGAGGAAAGTAAAAAGACATGCAGAAGTGAAAGTCTGGTTTAAACTTAGAATAGTCAGGGGGATCATATGAGTAGCCGCAAGGCAAAATAACAATGCCACACATCAAAATAAGAAGCATAATACAAGAGTCTCAACAAACATAAAATCAACACTGAAAAAGATGAAAAGTCAATCTACAAAGAATGACCCAGAACAGAATATTGAGAAAAAAACTGAAAACATCAACAACACAAAAATAAATGCATCATGCTGACAGCACCAAACACATACTTATCAATAATTACACTGAATGTAAATGAACTGAATGCTACAATAAGAGACAGAAAGTGACATTATGGATAAAAACAAAAATGGCTCATCTACATGTTGCTCAAAAGAAACAAATGTAAGACTCAAAAATATGAACAAATTGAAAATCAAAGAATGGAAAAATATACACCAAGCCAACAACATACAAAGAAGAGCAAGAGTGGGAATAATAATCTCAGATAAAATAGACTTTAATGTAAGATCCACCATTGTGGACAAGGATGGTCACTATTTATAGCTGAAAGGTTTAATTCATAAGCAGGACCAAAGAATATTAAATATTTATGCACCCAATACCAGAACATCTAAATACATGAAACACTGGCAACACTGAAAATGAGATCGATCATACAACAATAATAGTTGGAGACTTTAACACTCCACTTTCAGTAATGGACAGATCATCTAGAAAAAAGCTCAGTAAAGATACAGAAGATCTTATTGTGAAAATTAACCAACTAGACCTTATTGATATACACAGAAATTTTTGCCCTTCAACAGATAAGTACACCTTATTCTACAATGCACACAGAATATTTGCCAGAATAGATCATGTGTTAGGATATAAAGAAAGTCTCAACAAAATCCAAACCCTTGAATTATTGCAAAGCATCTTCTCAAACCATAAACCCATAAAAGTTGAAATCAATAGCAGAAAAAAAGCAGAGGTAGATATCTGAACTCATGAAAACTGAATACCTTGCTCAAAAAGCCATGGGTTGTTGAGGAACTCTAGGACGAAACAAACAAATTTATGGAATCCAATGAGAATGAAAATACATCCTACTAGAATCTATGGGATACAGCAAAAGCAGTGCTCAGAGGTCAGTTTATCTCTGTAAATGCATACATTCAGAATGAAGAAAGACCCAAAGCAAAGAATTAAACCTACAGCTTGAACAAATAGAAAGAGCACAACAGAGGAACCCCTCAGGTAGCAGAAGAAAACAGATAACAAAGATTAAAGCAGAACTGAATGAATTAAAGAATAAAAGGACAATTGAAAATATTAACAAAACCAAAAGATGGCTCTTTGAAAACATAAAAAAAATTTGATAAACCAATGGCTCAACTAACAAAAGAAAAGCAGGAGAGGAAACAAATAGCTTGAATAAGAATTGAAATGGGAGATGTCACAACACACCCAACTGAAATCAAATATATCATAACAGAATAGTATTATAGACTATACTCTAACAGATTTGAAAATCTAGAGGAAATGGACAAATTTCTAGATTCATATCACCTACCAAGATTATCACAAGGAGAAGTAAAACAACTTAATAAACTCATCACATAGGAGCCAAGCCAGCCAAGTGCCGTCGAGTCGGATCCGACTCATGGCGACCCTAGGGGCCAGGGTAAAACTGACCCCCAGAGCATTCAAGGAGCGTCTGGTGGATTTGAACTGCTGGCCTTGTGGTTAGCAGTGGTAGCACGTAACCCACTACACCACCACATAGGAAGAGATTTTAAAAAAGTAACCAAAAACTGCCAACCAAAAAACGTCCGAGTGCACAAGGCTTCACCAGAGAATTCTATCAAGCTTTTAAAGAGTTAACTCCAATACCACTGAGAGCATTTCACAGCACAGAACGATGGAATACTCCCAAATTCATTCTATGAAGGCAGCATAACCCTGACACAAAAACCAGCAAAAGATCTCACAAAAAAATAAAATCATAGATCAATATCACTCATGAACCTAGATGCAAAAATGTGCAACAAAATTCTAGCCAATAGAATTCAACAAAATATCAAAAAAATAATTCACTGTGACCATGTTGGATTCATAACAGGAATGCAAGGCTAGTTCAACATCAGAAGAACAATTAATGTGATCAATGACGTAAATAGCACAAAGGATAAGAATCAGCTGATTTTGTCAATTGATGCTGAAAAAGCATTTGACAAAGTCTAACACCCAATCATGCTAAAAACTCTCAGAAAACTAGGAATAGAGGTATAATTCCTCAACCCAATGAGGGGCATCTATGCAAAGCTAACTGCCTACATCATCCTGAATGGAGAGAGACTGAAAGAATTCCCCTGGAGAACAGGAACTAGACAAGGGTGCCCACTCTCACCACTTCTATTCAACATTGTACTAGAAGTTCAAGCCAGAGCAATTAGGCAAGACATAGAAATAAAGGGCATCTGCATCAGCAAAGAAGTAAAAATCTCCCTATTTGCAGATGATATAATTGTATATGCAGAGAATCCTAAAGAATCCCTAAGTGAACTACTGGAACTTATAGAGGAGTTCAGGAATGTATAAGGCTATAAGATAAACCTAAGTAAATCATTAGGATTCCTTTATATCAACAAAGAGATCATCTAAGAGGAAATCACCAAATCAATACCATTTACTATAGCCCCCCACAAGATAAAATAACCAGGAATAAGTCTAACTAGAGAAATAACAGACCTACACAGAGAACTATAAGTTCTTACTGCAAGAAATCAAAAGAGACTGACAAAAATGGAGAAACCTACCATGCTCATCAATAAGAAGACTTAATATTGTGAAAATGTCTATTTCACCTAAAGTGGAGAATTCCAGAACACCTACTTGTGCTCTTAAGGAATCTGTATATGGATCAAAAGGAAGTCATGTGAACAGGACAAGGGGACACTGCATGGTTTAAAGTCAGGAAAGGCATCTGTCAGGTTTGTATCTTTTCACTATACCTTTTTAATCTGTATGCTTAGCAAATAATCCAAGAATCTAGATTATACGAATAAGAACGAGGCATAATAAATGGAGGACAACTCATTAACAACCTGCGTTACACAGACAACACCACCTTGCTTGCTGGTAGTAATGAAGATTTGAGACACACACTGATGAAGATCAAGGACCACAATCTTCAGTATGGATTGCTCCTCAACATCGGGAAAACAAAAATCATCACAACTGGACCAGTAAGCAACATTGTTGTAAATGGAAAAAGGATTCAGTTTGTCAAGGATTTCATTTTACCTGGTTCCACAATCAATACCCACGGAAGAAGCAGTCAAGAAATCAAAAGGTGTGTTGCGTTGGGGAAATCTCCTGCAAATGACCTCTTCAAAGTATTCAAAAGTAAAGATGTCACCTTGAAGACTAAAATGTGCCTGATCCAAGCCATGGTATTTTCAATCACATTGCATGCATGCGAAAGTTGGATCATAGACAAAGAAGACAGAAGAAGAATCTATGCCTTTGAATTGTGGTGTTGGAGAAGAATGTTGAATGTACCATGGACCAACAAAAGAAGAAATAGATCTGTTCTGGAAGAAATACAACCAGAATGCTCCTTGGAAGCAAAGATGGCAAAACTGCACCTTACATAGTTTAGACATGTTGTTAGAAAAGATCAGTCTTTGGAGAAGGACATCATGCTTGGTACAGCGGAGAGTTAGCAAAAAAGTGGAAGATCCTTGACAAGACGGATTGATACAGTGGCTTCAATATTGGGCTTATGCATAAAAATGATTGTGGACATGGCATAAGATGGAGCAGTACTTCATTCTGTTATTCATAGGGTTGCTATGAGTTGACACTGACTCGACAGCACTTAACAACAAAACCCAAAGCGATCTACATATACAATGTAAACCCAATATAAATCGCAGTGTCATTTTTTCGTTAGATGGAGAAACAAGTCATCAACTTTGTTTGCAAAGGGAAGAAACTTTGAATAAGCAGAGCACTCCTAAAGAAGAGGAACACAGTGGGAGACCTCACACTACCCAATCTCAGAACCTATTACATAGCCATAGTAGTCAAAATAGCCTGGTACTGGTACAAAAAGAGACATATAGACCAATGGAACAGAGTTGAGACCCCAGAGATGCCACCATCCTCTTATGAACAGTTGATATTTTACAAAGGCCCTAAGATTTTGAATTTGGGTCAACACAGTCTCTTTAACAACCAGTATTAGCAAAATTGGACATTCATCCGCAAAAAATTGAAACAAGACCCATATCTCACACCTTACACAAAAACTGACTCACAATGGATCAAAGACCTAAATATCAAATCTAAAACGATAAAGATCACCCAAGAAAAAATAGGGTCAACAATGAAAGTTCTATTACACTGCTAAAATGGACTTCAAAATCTGACAAAGCAAGATCAACAGAAAAGAAAATAGATAAATGGGAACTACTAAGAATCAAACACTTTATCCAAAGAGTTAAAAGACCACCTACAGAACGGAAGAAAATATTTGGCAACTATCTGTCGGACCGATGTCTGATCTCCATAATCTACAAGGTACTTCAAAATATCAACAATAGAAAGGGAAGTAACCCAATTAAACTATGGGCAAAGCAGATGGACAGACAATTCACAAGGAGGACATCCAGACATACAGGAAATGCTCGTGATTATTAGCTACTTCGTATTCACTAGGTTGTACATTATTACATAAACGGAAACTAACAAGTGTTGAGAAGGATGTGAAGAAATTGAAATTCTTGTTCCTTGCTGGTGGGAATGTGAAATGATATAGTCTCTGTGAAAACATTTCGTTGCTTCCTCAAAAAGTATTACCATACGACTGAGCAATTCAGCTCCTTAATGTATACCCAAAAGTCTTAAAAGCAAGGACTCAGTCACTTGTACACCAATATTCCTTACAGTGTTATTTATAACAGCCAAAATTTGGAAATAATTCCAGTGTGCATCAACAGATGAATGGATAACAATTTGTCATCCATCCATACATAAAGCCGTAACAAGAAATGAAGTTCTGATATATGTTATGACATAGATGAAGCTTTACAACACTATACTGAATGAAATAAGTCAGTCACAGAAGGACAAAAGTTATATAATCCCACTTATATAAAATACATAGGATAGGCCAAAGCATAGAAACCAAAGTTTGTTAGTGGTTACCATGGACAGACGGGAAGGGAAAATTGGGAGTTATTACTTAAGAGGTATTAAATTTTTGTAAGGTGATGAAAAAATACTGGAAGCAGGTAGTGGTGGCAGTTGCACAGCATAATGAATGTAATTAATTGATGCCACTGATACATACATGTAAAAATGATTGAAATGGCAAATATTTTATTATATATATAGATGGTCTATCACAATATTTTTTAAAAAACTTAGGAAACAAAGGACAACACCAAAAACTTGGCAATATTAGAGAATGTAGGTGAATATTCACCACATTTAGTAAGCATTTATGATTATTCTTGATGCCATCAAATGTACTGTAAATACTATTTTCTGTGAAACATAAATTCCACCTTGAAAATGTGAATATATGGTTGTCTATTAATATTCTATTTTAGAAAACAAAGGATTTCTGTCAAATTCCATTATACAGTCTTCTATTGAACTCAAACAAAAGTGGTTTGAAATACCTGACTCCCTGAGCTGACAATATTTGCTGCTGAGTATTTCTCTGGTTATCACCGAACAGTGTAATGTTTTGATCTTTAGAATTTTGCAGAAGAATTTGTTAAATTCATTTTCTATTATCGGAGCAACTGTATTATGGAAATCTGAACATAAGAGGTAGAAATACCACATGCTAAATCAATCATTTTGGATTATGCAATATTTATTCATGTTTTGGGTATATTTGGTATTGAGTCACATTTTAATATAGTGCACATACTTTTTTATCCCAAAGCAATGAATTTTATGACTGCTTATTTCAAATGTCTCACCCTCACTACCCAATAATCATTATAGACCATGTCCTGTCAAACTTCTAAGGGCAGATCCACAGATTTTATGGTGTTGAGGACATCATCACGTTTGGACATATAGGGATAAAGAAATGACAGTAAAGATGTGTGGTTGCCCTTAGCAACTACTGCATCACGTGCTATTTGTGTTATCTCTGAGCTGCAGAGCATCACCTTCTTTTTAAGAAGCACAAACATGCACATATCGTGAACCCCATGATAGTTTTCAGCTAATCACAGATTCTACAATAATATAAGAAAAGGAACATGTATTCTTTTCATTTCCCTTTCCTCTTTACCATGCAGATATTTTCAAAATGTAATACTTCATTTTCTCTTGTTTTAAAGAAACAACTCCACTGAATGATATTTTTATGGAGAAAATGAGAGGCAGTGGAGCATTAGATTTGATCGCAATAGCAGGCTGTTTAAAATAACAATAACTACCTCAGTCAAGTCTGAAAGACTCAGTAGTATATAAAGCTGGCTTTGGGATGGTTTTTGCTGCAATTTCTCCATGTGCATATATTATTTTCCCTACTTTAAAGGTCACACAGTACAGTGTTATAAAGGAACATTGAAACAGAAACATCAATTTTAGTCCCAGGTACACTGAATGCAATCAAATAATGTTTGAAAATTTTTCTAGGCAGAAAGGAAGTTGTTTTTGTTCCAAATTAGCTAATTAGAACTTGACTTTTAATAATCTCACCTCTGAAAATTGCTTAAGTGCTTCCACTCTGTGGGTTGGCTAACCTACCTATCTTTTCAAAAATGGCAATTATAATAATGAATCGATTTAAAAAATTCAGATATTCCTCAACATGTTAGGCATTTCTCACTATTAAAATAAATAATATTCTTCAGAGATGCCTGTGAAACAAACTGACCTCAAATTAGATGATTATTTTAGTTGAAAATACATTGATGGAGGCCAGTCCCCTTATGAATTCTTCATTATGAAATTGTCCAGTCATCAGAGGTGTTCACAAATACCATGTTTATCCTGGTTCTGACACGATAGGATTATAATGTACATTCTTACTTGTTTGAGTTTAGTTATGGCCATGTGACTCACTTCGGCCAATAAAAAATGAGCAGAAAGGACATGTATTACTTCACAGATAAATCCTCAAGAGCTGATGTTCAGTTGCTGCTTTCCCGTTTCCCGCCTCAGCAATTTCGGAAGCAGATATTGATAGAGAGCTTCCAACAAACCATTTACCTGAGTTATTGCTTTGAGCAGGACCCCTACATCCAGCTAAGATTTTTATGATTTTCAGTTACTACAATATGATATAGCACAACTCGATGTCTATAAAATGAAAAAGTTACAAACAAAACCCACAGGATTATTGAAGCTTAATCACTGTAGAGAAAGTTAGACTGCTTTTGTTATACCATTTGGTTACAAATGAAAGATAAGGTTGTATTTTTTCCCTAGATACCCTTTAGTAGATAACAAAACTGGTCTCAATTCTTCACCACTCTTTTTATCCATGCCTTTTTGCCATGCTGTTGTTTTAGGATCTTCTCACTCTGACTCCTGGTTTGGCCATACAAGGACCAACAATAAGTCTGCAAACTTAGTTGTTCTAAGTGATACATACTTCATTGCTGAATATCACTACGATCACCTTTGAAGTACTCCCACTGGGAAGCTATGCACTGAATCCAGCACCTAGTCCACCCCTCAAAGCAATTTTGGAACTCTCTGTGGAATGGCCATTGCTCGTGGTGGCAAGGTGGCAAGTTCATGAACTTAATTGTGTAGTTGTCTGTGAGGGAGTTTTTAGCCAGTAAACAAATAACTATTGGAACACTGCCCCTACTTAGTTTATCTGGCCCCAGTGACTTTTTCTTTACCTAAAGATAAAGAAAATATTGAAAGGAAGACATTTTGATGACATTCAGGACATCAAGGGTAATACAAGGACAGTTCTGATGGCCACTGCAGAAAAAGAGTTCCAAAATTGCTTTGAAGAGTAGACTAGGCACTGGCATTGGTGAATAGTTTCTCAAGGGGAGCACTTCAAAGATGACCCTTGTGATACTTAGCAATGAGGTATGTGGCACTTTTTCTAGGATGAGTTAGCAAACTTAATTGGTAGTCCTTGTGTAACTTTCTTTGGGATGTTAAAAATGTGAAACAAAATGGTCATGATTGCATGACCAGGTATGTCCTTTCTCTTGTTTCTCCATCATTGCCAGTAGAATATTCCTGGCATAGTCTAATGAAGAACAAGGGATGTGTGGAAAGCATCCTAGCCATCCTAGTCTAATGAAGAACAAGGGATGTGTGGAACACATCCTAGCCATCCCAGAACACATCCTAACCATACCAGAACACATCCTAGCCATCCCAGACAAGGCCAGCATAGATGAGAAGATAGTCAGCCAAATACCAGATATGTGGGAGAGCACAACCAAGATCAACAGAGCCCCTTACAAGCTATTTCAGGTGCATGAGAAATAAACATTACCTCTGTATGTCAGTGAGATTTTGTGGTTGTGTGTTACATAAAAATATTGTAGAATTAGATAACTGGCAACACACTTTTAACACCAATAGTACTTAATTTTCACGTTTCTAAAACTGTTTGTTACACTACCGGGTATATCAGCTCTTTCTGTCTAGCTACACTTCTTGGGAGAAAAAAAAATTCTTCTACCCAAGTGTATGTGTATACATGTATAGTACATATATCATATGACATTATTTGGGATGTTCCTTTATCTAAAAGTGTGTTCAGACCTACACACTGATTATTAATGAAGTTTTCTGTTTTCTAATCCAGATCACCTGCTCCATGGAAGAATGCAATATAGTACATGTCAGGTAACACTAGAGTACCTCTTATAGCTTTCCACACCCCACAACTGACGGCAGCTTAAGTAAGGCACTAAACTGCCTGTCTTAGGCTGGGTTTTCTAGGGAACCAAAACCAGTAACATGTGTAGGTACAAGGAAAGATTTATAATATAGATAGATAGATAGATACAAATATAGGAAACAACTCACGTAATCACAGAAGCTCAATGTCCCAAGTTCTGGCACAAGCCTCACGTGGCCATGGAAGCTGAGGAACCTAAGGTCAGCAAGTCAGAAACCAGAGTTCTAGATCACCAGTTGTGTAGGTCAGTGGATCCCAAGCTGGTGGCGAGACGAAGCGACAGAGGCTGGCAAAACCAGGATCAGTAGGTCAGGGAGCAGGAGCGGCAGAGGCTGGTGAACCCAGGATCAGCAGGTCAGGGGGCAGGACTCTCAAGTGCCAACTGTAAGGACTGATGAATCCAACAGCTGCTAGCTCAAGTCCCAGAACCAGACGCTGGAAGCAGAGAGCAGGAGCTCCTGGCCACGTGAGTGACCAGCAGCCATAGTGAAAGGTCTGGAGATGAGAGCCGAGGGGCAAGGAGCCACCACAAACCCCGCCCTGCCACTTAATACAGCAGCCAAATGGGTAGTAGCCAAGTTGACATAATCCTGACCACCACAGTCCACCCCTTGTCAAATTGGCATCTTCACACATCTCACCTTACCATGCACAGTCTCTGAAGGGGTACAGTTACAAAGTCATACTTATGTCAACATGGTATAACTAACACATGTACAACTGAAAATGCATTAACCCATTTACGTCTTATGTTTCATAAGTAAACAAAATATCCAATATACACATACAAAGCAGGAATACTCATAGCAATTACAGTCCTCGTTTCTGTAACTGGTGGCATGGCCGTAACTGATACTTACAACTACCTTCTTCTACAACCCATTCTGTATTCCCTTTGCCCTTAGCAAGCACCTCAGCTTGTCGTGGTTCCTTGCCTGGTGAGGTGACCCAAACCTTCATTCCTGAAGGGTCTGGGCTATTATCACTGTTTTGGAGTTGGGTTGCTGTTGTTTTCCATTGACCTTAATCACAGGACATGGTAGTACTAGGAGGCATCCTAAGGGATCTCCTGCATTCCAAACATACTCTTCTTTACCTCCGTTATGTAATCTCAGTCCAATTTCATCTTCACAGTTGGGATCAATCACACCAGCCAATATTGTAACTCCCTTCTTTGTCTGTTTATCCAGAGGTACAAGGAGCTCAAAATGGCCTGGTGGCAATTTTAGCTTCCAGTTTAGTGGAATTGTTGATGTGTCTCCAGGTGGCAGCATTCTTCCCTTTGGAACTAAGACATTTAATCCTGCAGAACATAAAGTCATGGGGGCAGGAAGCAAAAATCTTGCAAGTGGGTCACTAGGGGTAACAGTGAGTGGTGCCACTCCCATTTCCACCCCTTGATTCCTGGACCCATGAATCCTGGCGATAGGAGAAACAGCACTGTGTATTGGATGCTGGTTTAGAGCATACACAGCCTCCTGGAGAACAATTCCCCACCCCTCCCAGGTAGTGCCACCTAGCTGGCAGCGTAATTGTGTCTTCAGGAGACCATTCCATCATTCTATCAAGCCAGCTGCTTCAGGATGATGGGGAACATGGTAAGACCAGTGAATTCCGTAGGCATGGGTCCACTGCCACACTTCATTTGCTGTGAAGTGAGTCCCTTGATCAGAGGTAATGCTGTGTGGGATTCCATGATGGTGGATGAGGCATTCTGTAAGTCCGCGGATGGTAGTTTTGGCAGAAGCATGTAGTGCCGGGTAGGCAAATCCATATCCAGAGTAAGTATCTATTCCAGTAAGGACAAAACACTTTCCCTTCCATGATGGAAGTGGTCTGATGTAATCAACTTGCCATCAGGTTGCCGGCTGATCACCTCGAGGAACAGTGGAATATCGAGGACTCAGTGTTGGTCTCTGCTGCTGGCAGATTGGGCACTGAGCAGTGGCTGTAGCCAAGTCAGCCTTGGTGAGCGGGAGTCCATGTTGCTGGGCCCATGCATAACCACTGTCCCTGCCACCATAACCACTTTGTTCATGGGCCCACTAAGCAATGACAGAGGTAGCCAGAGAAAGAGGGTGATTGGTTCCCACAGAACGGGTCATCCTGTCCACTTGATTGTTAAACTCATCTTCTGCTGAGGTTACTCTTTGATGAGTATTCGCATGACACACAAATATCTTTACTTCTCTGGCCCATTCAGAGAGGTCTATCCACATACCTCTCCCTCATAAATCCTTGTCTCCAAACTTCCAGTCATGTTCCTTTCAAGTCCCTGACCAACTGGCCAAGCCATTGGCCACAGCCCATGAATCAGTATACAGCCGCACATCTGGCCACCTCTCCTTCCAAGCAAAGTGAACAACCATATGCACTGCTCGAAGTTCTGCCCACTGGGAGGATTTGCTTTCACCACTGTCCTTGAGGGAGGTCCCAGAAAGGGGCTGTAATGCTGCTGCTGTCCAATTTCGAGTGGTCCCGGCATATCGCGCAGAACCATCTGTAAAGCAAGCACGAGTTTTCTCTGCCTCAGTCAGCTGGTCATAAGGAACTCCCCATAAGGCCACAGGTGCAAACTGGGAGACAGGAGGTAATGTTACAGAAGTGGAGACCATGGGCATTTGGGCCACTACCTCATGCAATTTACTTGTGCCTTCAGGTCCTGCAAGGGCCCGATCTCGTATATACCACTTCCATTTAATGATGGTGTGCTGCTGTGCTCGTCCAGCTTTATGACTCTGTGGGTGAGACAATACCCAGTTCATGATAGGCAGCTCAGGACGCATGGTGACCTGGTGTACCATGGTTAAGCTTTCAGTCTCTGCAAGGCCCAGTAACAAGCCAAAAGTTGTTTTTCAAAAGGAGAGTAGTTATCTGCAGAGGATGGCAGAGCTTTGCTCCAAAATCCTAAAGGTCTGTGCTGTGATTCACCAATAGGGGCCTGCCAAAGACCCCAAATAGCATCTCTATCTGACACTGACACCTCAAGCACCATTGGATCAGCTGGATCGTATGGTCCAAGTGGCAGAGCAGCCAGCACAGCAGCCTGAACCTGTTGCAGAGCCTTCTTCTGTTCTGGGCCCCACTCAAAAGTAGCAGCCCTTCTAGTCACATGATAAATAGGCTGAAGCAGCACACCCAAATGAGGAATATGTTGCCTCCAAAATCCAAAGAGACCCACTAGGTGCTGTGCCTCTTTTTGAGTTGTCGGAGCAGCCAGGTGCAATAACTTATCCTTCACTTTGGAAGGGATATTGTGACATGCCCCACACCACTGGACCCCTAGGAATTTCACCAAGTTGGAAGGTGCCTGAATTTTTGTGGGATTAATTTCCCACCCTCTAGCACGCAAATGTTTAACTAATAAGTCCAGAGTCACTGATATTTCTTCCTTAATAGGTCCAATCAGCATAATGTCATCTATATAACAGACCAGTGTCACATCTTGTGGAAGAGAGAATCAGTCAAGGTCCCTGTGGACAAAATTATGACATAGGGATGGAGAGTTAATGTATCTCTGAGACAGGCAAGTGAAAGTGTATTGTTGGCCTTGCCAGGTGAATGCAAACTGCTTCTGGTGGTCCTTGGAAACAGGTATGGAGAAGAAAGCATTAGCCAGATCAATAGCTGCATACCAAGTACCAGGAGATGTATTAATTTGCTCAAGCAGTGAAACTACATCTGGAACAGCAGCTGCAGTGGGGGTTACCACCTCGTTAAGTTTGCGATAATCTACTGTCATTCTCCAAGATCCATCCGTTTTTCATACAGGCCAAATAGGCGAATTGAATGGGGATGTGGTGGGAATCACCACCTCTGCGTCCTTCAAGTCCTTAATGGTGGCAGTAATTTCAGAAATCCCTCCAGGAATATGGTATTGCTTTTGGTTCACTATTTTCCTAGGCAGTGGCAGTTCTAGCGGCTTCCATTTGGCTCTTCCCACCATAATAGGTCTCACTCCACTTGTTAGGGATTCAGTGTGAGAGTTCTGCCAATTGCTGAGTATATCTATTCCAATTATGCATTCTGGAACTGGGAAAATCACTACAGGTTGGGTTCAGGACCCACTGGACCCACTGTGAGACGAACATGAGCCAAGACTCCACCAATAACCTGACCTCCGTATGCCCCCACTCTTACTGGTGGGCCACAGTGACATTTTGGGTCTCCTGGAATTAGTGTCAGTTCAGAGCCAGTATCCACTAGTCCCCGAAAAGTCTGATTATTTCCTTTGCCCCAGTGAACAGTCACTCTCGTAAAAGGCCGTGGATCCCTTTGGGGAAGGGCAGGAGAAAAATTAACAGTATAAATTTTTGGCAGAGTATCAGAACTCTTCCTCAAAGGGACCTGGCCTCCCCCTCATTCAAGGGGTTGTGGGTCCTTAAACTTGCTAAAGTCTGGGAATTGATTGAGGGACCGTGACTCTCTCTTCTGGTGATTTGAGTTAGACTGCCGTTCACCTGACCTAGAATTCATCCTTTCATACATATCAAGTAAATACTTAGTAGGCTGATCATCTATTGCACTGCTAGGGACACCATGACTAAGGAGCCAGTTCCACATGTCCGCACGAGTCAGATTATTACGATTACTATTTTGCCTCTGCTGTCCATTACTGTAAGCACGCCTACCTAGTCTTTGTCGACTGAGTGCAGCCACTTGACCCCTACCACCACGGGATCCAGTCAGCCCCATTGTAGTTAGGTGTCTTAATTCAGCTAGGGCAGCTCCCACTGTCATATCTGATTTACATAAAATGGCAATCACAGCAGTCTTCAAGGATCCCAGAGCTCCCTTCACAAATTTGTTTCTCACAGTTGTGGTAAAAGTTGTGTCCTCTGGACATGCTATGTGTGGATTTGAAGGCCTAACCGAATAAATCCACTCTAGCATTCCAATTTCCCTAAGCCTTTGGATACCCTCTTCTACAGTACCCCAAGACAAGTCTGGCAATTCAACTTGGTTTAATGTAGGCCACCGTATCACCCATGCTTCAGCAATCCAGTCAAACAAACTATTAGGTCCTCTCCTAACTTTGGAGCTGAAACTCAATGAAGAGTCTGTGCTCAGTGGACCCAGGTCAGGAAATTCAGACTGATCCAGCATTATGTTCCTTGCACCATTATCCCACGCCCTTAAGAGCCATTCCCAAGCATATTCCCCAGGATTCTGTTTGTATGTGTTAGAAAAGTCAAGTAGTTCCTTTGGAGTATAGCATATCTCCTCCTGGATCATACTTTGTACTTCACCTTTTGGAGCTTGCTTGTACTTAAGTCTAGTTACAGGTCTCGAAGCCAAAATCAGCAATGCCGAAGTGTTTTTAGAATCTTCAGCATGCTCTTGTAAAGCATCTGCCTTAGACCATGCCCCAGGCAATGGCTCTGGCAGGTGCTCTTCTGTGGCACAGGCGCTACAGCTAATCTCATTAAGTTGGAGCAGAGGGGATAATGGCTTTACTGGGCTGGGCGGTTTCCCAGACAAAGGCGAAGTAATACCTTCACACGGGTGTGGTTCAGCTGACAGTAGTGATTTACTGGAAGTGAGGGGCTCAGAATCCCCAACTTCCATATCATCCTCCCATATGTCTCCATTCCAAGTTTCAGGGTCCCATTTTTTCCCAATCAATGCCCTCACTTGAATTTCAGATACTTCTTGAGATTGGCAATTGAGCTGGCATTGCAATTCTGCCACTCTAACGATAAGCATCTGGGTTTGGCTTTCAGCAGTTTCGGCTCTGCTATTACAGGTAATGAGGTTTTCTTTTGAAGCACAAGCAGAAGCTTTAAGGTCTCTTACACGACATGAGAGCTTTGATTCCAAGGCCCTGAGCTCATCTTTGTCCTTCACCAGCTTATCTAATGCAAGTAGGACCAGCCAAGCAACTTCCTTATACTGCTCACCCGCATACAATTTTGAAAAGTTATCACACATGTTTTCACCCTAAGGGTCACCTTTCACCAATATCTGATCTATCGGTGGGGCTATTTTGCGGATGTGTACCGCCACCTCAGCCTACGGACTAGCAGAGCACTTTTTACCGATAGGAGCAGAGTTAGCAACAGTGTTACTGTTAGCCAGACTCAAGAACCACTTGAAAGGATTCATTTTTACAATTTTGTTTCCCTAGAACCACTCCCGGTACCAAATTGTCTCAGGCTGTGTTTTCTAGGGAAGCAAAACCAGTAACACGTGTAGGTACAAGGAAAGATTTATAACATATATATAGATAGACAGATAGATACAAATATAGGAAGCAGCTCACATAATCACAGAAGCTGAATGTCCCAAGTTCTGGCACAAGCCTCACACGGCCACGAAAGCTGAGGAACCCAAGGTCAGCAAGTCAGAAACCAGAGTTCTAGATCACCAGTTGTGTAGGTCAGTGGATCCCAAGCTGGTGGCGAGACGAAGCGACAGAGGCTGGCAAAACCAGGATCAGCTGGTCAGGGAGCAGGAGCTGGCAGGGGCTGGCGAACCCAGGATCTGCAGGTCAGGGGGCAGGACTCTCAAGTGCCGATTGTAAGGACTGACGAGTCCAACAGCTGCTAGCTCAAGTCCCAGAACCAGACGCTGGAAGCAGAGAGCAGGAGCTCCTGGCCACGTCAGGGACCAGCAGCCTTAGTGAAAGGTCATGAGATGAGAGCTGAGGGGCAGGGAGCCATCACAAACCCCGCCCTGCCACTTAATACAGCAGCCAAATATGTAGTAGCCAAGTTGACATGATCCTGACCACCACACTGCCACAGGGGCAAAATGATCCAAATTTTTAGTAATTTATTTTCTGATTACTGTGTTTTCTCTCCTTAGAATTCCATTACAGTTCTGTTTAGTTGGTTGAATTCATGTACAAGAAATAATTTTTTAAAAAAATATTTCTGAAAACAGAAGGTGAATTACTGAAAAAGATTTGTGGTGTCTCAAAATACACCATTTACAGAATTCTTAAAAAATTCATTCACTATACCATGGATTTCCCTCAATCCACCTTGATGTTTCTCTTTATAAAGAGTTATAAACAGTTTCATCTTTAGTTGATACATCAGGAGGTCGTGTTGTTGTTGTTAGGTGCCGTTGAGTTGGTTCCAACTCATAGTACCCAATGGACAACAAAACGCTGCCTGATCTTGTGCCATATCTACAATCATTTTTATGCTTAAGCCCATTGTTGTGGCCACTGTGTCAGCCTATCTCTTCAAGGGTCTTCCTCTTGTTCGCTGACCTTCCATTCTACCAAGCATGATGTCCTTCTCCAGGGACTGATCCTTCCTGACAATGTGTCCAAAGTATGTAAGACAAGTCTTGCCATTTTTGCTTCAAAGGAGCACTCTGGTTGCACTTCTTCCAGAATAGATTTGTTTGTTCTTTTGGCGCTCGATCGTACATTCAACATTCTTCTCTAACACCACAATTCAAAAGGACCAATTCCTCTATTGTCTTCTTTGTTCACTGTTTAGCTTTTCCATGCATAAGATATGATTGAAAACACCATGGCTTGGGTCATGTGCACTTTAGTTTTCAAGGTGACATCTTTAATTTTCAATAATATAAAGAAATCCTTTGCAGCAGATTTTCCCAGTGCAGTGTGTCTTTTGATTTCTTGACTGCTGCTGCCATGGGTGCTGATTGTGTACTCAAGCAAAATGAAATCCTTGACAATCTCAGTCCTTTCTCCATTTATGACAACATAGCTTACTGGTCCAGTTGTGAGGATTATCGTTTTCTTTTTTTAATTATTGTTATGATTGAATGAAAATGTACATTCCAATATATATTTGCATGCCCACCTATATGCTGCTCCCACTGCTCTCCCTGCCCAGTGACAGCACACACTTCCTCTCTGCTCCATACATATCCTGTCCTCCCAACAATCTCCTATCCCTGCCTCTCCACCCACTCCCCTTCCTCCAGTAAGAGGTCAGCAGGATGATATTCTATAGATGCACAGAACCATAAAATGCACACATGAGATGGTCACTCTGTGTTGCTGAGTTCAATTTACACGTGTTCGAGGAGTTGACCTCCATTATGATTTATGGACAGGGGCAGCATCAGGTCCAGGGCCATGCTCCCATGGGAACCCTTTAGCTCCAGGACTATCAATTTCAGTCTTTTAGTGGAGATCTCAGGGTGTACCCCTTTTTACTCTTGTTTTGCCAGTGAGACTCAACTTTGTGAGCTCCATCATGGCTATCACTGGTGGTGGCTGGGCACCATCTGGTTCTTCTGGTCACAAGTTAATGCAGTCACCCACTAACATGGGTTTCTCTGTCTTCTGAGTTCTCTTTCCCCCATGTCGTTTTGGTCCTTGGTGATCATGTGTTCCTGCTGAGTTGAGAACATTTGCTGCAGCTTGGCAGGTTTTAAGACCCCAAAAACCACTCACCAATGTGGGGTGCAGAGGACTCCCTTAGCAAAATGCTAGTTGTGCCAATTGGCCTCGATATCCCCCGAGATCACCATCCCCGGCCCCGTGCTGCAGCTAATCTGTCCTTGCAATATTGGGATAAGATGGGAGGAATACTCAAATTGTGTTGAAGTCCAGTTAATATTTATCTTCTTTCTAATGTGTGCTGTCACAGATTTCATGAAACCAAAATTCTATCAACTGTCTATTCTAGACCCTCCCCTCACCCTCCCTCTCTCCCCACCCTTGCAACCATCAAAGAGTCTTTTCTTCTATGCATGAGTCTGTTTTTAAATTCTTATCGTAGGGGTCTCATACAATATTTGTCCTTTGGTCACTGACTACTTTCACTTAACAAAGTGTCCTCCCATTGAAACCAGGTTATGAGATGTTTCCTGCAATCATCATTTTTTTTTATCATTGCATAGTGTTCCATTAAGTATGCATATCATAGTTTACCTATCCATTCTTCTGTTGTTGGGCACCTGGGTTGATTCCATCTTTTTGCTATTGTGGACTGTGTGGTGACAAACATTTGTGTGCAGGTATCAGCTGGCATGAATGGCCTTGATTCTGTAGGATATATTCTAAGCAGTGGAATTAGTGGGTCAAATGGCATGTCTATACACAGCTTTTTAAGGAAGCACCAGATTGCTTTCCAAAGAAATTGCACCATTTTGCAATCCCACAGACAGTGTCGGAGAGTGTCAATTTCTCCACAGCCTCTCCAGCATTTGTTGTTTTCTGTTTTTTGGATCATGTCAACCTTGTTGATGTGAGATGGTATCTGACGGTAGTTTTGATTTGAATTTGTTTAATATCTAGTGGTTGTGAGCATGTCCGCATGTGTTTTCTGGCTGCCTGGATATCTTGAGAGAAGTGTCTGTCCATCTCCTTTACCCATTCCTTAATTGGATGATTTATCTTTTTCTTACTGATATTTGGTAATACCTTATAGATTATGGAGATCAGGCATTGGTCTAACATATAGTTGCCAAATATTTTTTCCCATTCTGTAGGTGGCCTTTTGATTCTATTAATAAAGTCTTTGGATGAGCAAAAGTGTTTGACTATTATTAGTTCCCATTTATCTATTTAATCTTCTGTTGTTTGTGGTTTGTTTGACAGATTTTGAAGTCTGTCTACATTATGGATTAAAACTTCCATTGTTGTTCCTACTTTTTCTTGGAGGAGCGTTATCATTTTAGATTTGATATTTAGGTCTTTTATCCAGTCTGAGTTGGTTTTTGTATAAGGTGTAAGATGTGGGTCTCTTGTTTCAATATATTGCAGATGGATATCCAACTTTGCCAGCACTATTTGTTGAAGAGATAGTTTTTTGCTCCAGTTTAATATCTTAGGGGCTTTGTCTAATATCAACTGTTCATAGGAAGATGGTGTCATCTCTGGGGTCTTGATTCTGTTTCATTGATCTGTCTCTTTTTGACCAGTACCAGGCTGTTTTGATTACTGTGACATTGTAATACATTCTAAAGTTGGGTGATGAGAAGCCTCCCAGTGTGTTTTTCTTCAGTAGTGCGTTACTTATCTGGGGCTTCTTCCCTTTCCAAACAAAGTGGGTGATTTGTTTCTCCATCTCATTAATAAATATCACTGGAATTTGTATTGGGATTGCATTATATAAGTAGATTGCTTTAGGTAAAATAGACATTTTCACAATGTTAAGTCTTCCTATCTATGAGCAGGGTAGGTTTCTCCATTTATGTAAGTCTCTCTTAGTTTCTTGTAGTAAGGACTTGTAGTTCTCTTTGTAAAGGTCTGTTATTTCTCTGGTTAAATTTATTCCTAGGTGCTTTATCTTCATAGGGGCTATAGAAAATGGTATTGACTTGGTGATTTCCTCCTTAATAATCTCATTGTTGGTATAAAGGAATCCTGCTGATTTACTTATGTTTATCTTGTATCCTGAGACTCTGCCAAACTCTTCTATCAGTATGAGTACTTTACTTATGAATTCTTTAGGATTTTCTGTGTATACCATCATATCATCTGCAAATAGGGAGATTTTGACTTATTTGCCGATGCAGATGCCCTTTATTTTTTGGTCTTGTCTAATTGCTCTGGCTAGGACTTCTAGTACAATGTTAAATAGGAGAGGTGAGAGTGGGCACCTTGTCTAGTTCCTGTTCTCAAGGAAACTGTTTAAGTCTCTCTCCATTCAGGATGATGTAGGCAGTTGGCTTTGTATAAATGGCCCTTATTGCACTGAGGAATTTTCAGTGTATTCCTATGTTGCCGAGATATTTTAGCATGAATGGGTGTTGGACTTTATCAAATGCCTTTACTGTATCAATAGACGAAATCAGGTGATTCTTGTCTTTTATATTATTGATATGGTTGATCACATTAATTGCTTTTCTGATGTTGAACCAGCCTTGCATCCCTGGTATGAATTCAACTTGGTCATGATGGCTTATTTTTTCGATATGTTGCTGTATTCTATTGGCAAGAATTTTGTTGAAGATTTTTGCATCTAGATTCATGAGAGGTATTCTTCTGTAGTTTCCCTTTTCGGTTGAGTTTTTCCCTGGCTTTGGTACTAGGACTATGCTGGCTTCATAGAATAAATTTGGGAGTACTTCTTCCCTTTCTATACTGTGAAATAGTCTCAGTAGTGTTGGAGATAACTGTTCTCTAAAAGCTTGGTAGGATTCTGCAGTGAAGCCATCTGGGCCTGGGCTTTTTCTGGTTGGTAGTTTTTGGATTACTTTTTCAATCTCTTCCTTTGTGATGGGTTTATTAAGTTGTTCTGTTTCATGTTGTGATAATTTGGGTAGGTCATATGAATCAAGGAATTTGTCCATTTCCTCTAGGTTTTCAAATTTGTTCCAGTGCAGACTTTCATAGTATTCTGTTATGATATTTTTGATTCTTGTTGGATCTGTGGTGACAACACCTCTGTCATTTCTTACTTGGGTTATTTGTTTCCTTTCCTGTTTTTTTTTTTTTAATCAGTTTAGCCACCGGTTTGTCAGTTTTGTTGATCTTTTCACAAAAGCAGCCTTTGGTCTTTTCAGTGTTTTCAATTGTTCTTCTATTCTCTAATTCCTTTAGTTCAGCTCTAATCTTTATGATCTGTTTTCTTCTGGTGCCTGAGGGGTTCCTCTGTTGTTCTCTCTCTACTATTATTCTCTCTCACTATTATTGTGGGATGATCTGTCTCATTTTTTAGTGTAGTCAGTGTTTCTTTGACGTATATAGGTGCTCTAATATTAGGTGCATAATATTTAGTATTGTTAAGTCCTGCTTGTGTATTGAACCTTTCATCAATAAATAGTGTTCATTTTTGTCCATGATGGTGGATTTTACATTAAAGGCTATTTTATCTGAGATTAGAATTGTCACCCCTGCTCTTCTTTGTATATTGTTAGCTTGATACATATTCTTTCATCGTTTAATTTTCAGTTTGTTCCTATCTTTAAGTCTAGAGCGAGTTTCTTATAGGCAACATATGGATGGGTTGTGTCCTTTGATCCAAGAAGTCACTTGATGTCTCTTTACTGGAGCATTCAGTCCACTCACATTCAGTGTAATTATTCATAGATATGTGTTTAGTGCTGTCATTGTGACATGTTTATTTTTGTGTTGATATTTTCCCTGTTGTTCTTATTAATCTGTCCTGGAAGAGTCTTCTTTGTGAGTTGATTTTTCAGCTTTTTCAGGGTTTGTTTTTGTGGTTGTTGAGACTCCTGTAGTATGTTTCTTGATTTGATAAGTTAGATCTGTATTGTGATTCATGGCTGTCCCATGATCCCACTTAATAAACTATGTATAAACTCAATTTTAATTACTATCATTCTTATCAACTTCCTCTCCATCTGTAAGGATTATAATGACTGTAGCACATCCCTTTTATTAATATGATGACATCACAGTTTTCATGATATAATCACTGGATTATTTCTTTCACTATTATAGCTTTGATTGAGTTTGGAGCCTTCCCTAACTAAGTAGGATCCTCAGTGATGTGTCCTATATTTGCTTCTAAAAATATAAAATTAGTGGTTTTGTTCTTCTAAGCCGAGAAATTCTTTCAGTATTTCTTGTAGCTTTTGTTCAGTTTTTATAAAGTCTCTTCAGTTTCTGTTTATCTGCCAATGTCTTCTTTTCATTTTCACATTTGAGAGATAGTTTTGCAGGATATATAATTCTTGATTGGAAGTTATTCTCCTTCAAGGTTTTGAAATTGTCAGGCCACTGTCTCTGTGCCAACATTGTTTCTGCTGAGAAATCCAATGAAAGCCTACAGGGTTTCCCCCGAATGTTAGCTTTGCTTTGAGCATTGCTGCCTTTAAGAGTTTCTGTTTATGTTTCATTTTGTTAAGCTCGATTATCATCTGTCTTGGAGTCTTTCTATTGAGATATACATTGAGTGGTGTTCAATATGTATCTTGGATATCTATATTCTCTTCTTTCATAATTTCTGGGAAGTTTTCTGTCAGCAACTCAGCAGCTATACTGTCTGTGTTCTCAGTTGTCTTGCCCTGTTCAGGAACTCCAATTAATCATAGATTGTTCTTCTTAATAGAGTCCCATATGCTTCTTAATGCTTCTTCATTTTTCTTGTTTCTTTTCTTCTGATTTTTCCTCATAGATTCTGGAGTCAGTAGCTCTGTATTCCAAATCAGAAAGTCTATTTTCCATTTTTTTCAGTTCTTTTTTCTTGGCTTTGAAGTTTCTTTGTCTTTGATTTTGTTATTGTTCTGTTGGATTTCAGAGTACTGGTGTTCCATTAGATCAAGCAGCTTGCTTAATTTTTCATTTTGCTCTGCTGCATTTTGTATAAGGTCTAGGAGGGTTCTATATACGATCCTTTTGTATTCACCTCCCAGTAGTTTCAGAAAGATTTCTTTGTCTGGGAAGTTTTGTGGTGCTTTCTTTCAGAGGCTTTCTGAAGCCATGAGTAATATCTTGGTTATGGTTTTCTCCAGTGTTTGTTGCTTTTTTGGGCATCCTGTGAGTCAATAGAGGCTAGGAAAGATGCTGTGAGGATGCACTGCAGTTGTTTCTCTAGGCCATCTTAAAATGAAAAGTAAAAGTAATCTGACCACTTCCCAAGTCAGTCAGGTTTTCAGGTGTATAGGTCCCTTTTCCCAGAGGGCAAAGTAAGCACCTCTATATTGAACCTGAGATGTTATAAACTAGCTCAAAATACAGAAAGGCTACTGCCCTGCTGCTCTCTGCTACTGGACCCCAGCTGTAGGCAATGCTGTGTAGAATTCTGCTTTCCTGCCAGAAAAGTGCTTTCCTCTGTGCAGGCGCTGCCTGTCAGCCCAGGAAATAGGTCCAGCTGAGGCCTCTGTAAGGATATTTCTGCCTCCAAGTGGATCAAGATTGTGTCCCACACAAGCTCGCTGCCTGGCTGCGTCCAGGCTACTCTATGTCAGAGGCAGAAAGAGAGGCCAAAGATGCCGATGTGCAGTGTCCACAGCCTCTGTTGACTGGACCCAGCCATAGGTGACACTGTGTACAGTACTGCTTTTCTGCCAGAAAAGCCCTCTCCTCCTGCCAGGCACTACCTCCCAGCCTAGGAACTAGGTCCAGCTGGGGCCTCCATATGGGTGATCTGCCCCCCAATGGAACAAGATTGCATCCTGCACAAGCTCAGCACCTCCCTCTGTACAAGCTATGCAGAAAGAGAGGCCAAAGTTGCTGAGATGCACAGAATCCAAAGCCAGGCTTCAAAATATAGTAATTCCACCTGTCAATCTCAGTAGCAGTGCGTCTGAATTTAGCTGCTAGTCAAGTCCCAGCTCTGCCCACTGGCTAAGATCCATCTGAGAAAAAAAAATTAATGGTTAGTTACCTTCAGTCTGTGAAAATCAACCCTCGTGAAGAGCAGGTTCAGTGAAAGAGAGGAAGTTTTCCCTTCAGTGGTACAAATTCCAAATTAACAGCCGTATGCCATATCTTAGGGCTTACTAGGTGTACAGAAGGCTCCATTTAATTATCAGTTCTATTCTTGGTTTCTAGAGGGATTTAGAGAGCCATGTGTTTAGTCTGCCATCTTGACTCCTCCCAGAGGATTTTTGTTTCATTAATACTGAGGTGCAATCCACACTGAAGGCTGTGGTCCTTGATCTTTATCAGTAAGTGTTTCAGGTTGTCAATGAGCCATCCTCCAATCCTGATGCCTCATTCTTGGATACTCTGCTTGCCATATAGATTGAAAAGTTATGGTGAAAGGATACAACCCTGACACACACCTTTCCTGTCTTTAAACCATGCGGTGTACCTTTGTTCTGTTCACGTGACTATCTCTTGAGCCGTATACAGATTCCTTACAACTAAGTGTTCTGGAATTTCCATTTTCCACAATATTAGCCGTAATTTATTATGATCCACACAGTCAAATGCTTTTGCATAGTCAATGAAACACAGGCAAACATCTTTCTGATATTCTCTGCTTTCAGCCAAGATCCATCTGACATCAGCATTGAGATCCCTAGTTCCACATCCTTTTCTGAATCCAGCTTGAATGTCTGGAAATTCCTTATCAGCATACTTTTATAGTCCCTTTTGAATGATCTTGACCATAATTTTACTTGTGTGTGATATTAATGATATTGTTCAGTAATCTCTGCATTCAGTTGGATCACCATTCTTTGGAATGGGCATAAATGGATCTCTTCCAGTCAGTTGGACAGGTAGCTGTCCTCAAAACTTCTTGGCATAAATGAGTAAGCAACATAGACAAGAGAGCACTTAGGGTGCTGTAAGTGCTGAAATATCTCAATTGATAGTCTGTCAATTCCTGGAGCCTTGCTTTTGAGAATGCCTTCAGTGCAGCTTCGACTTCTTCCTTCAGTACCATCAGTTCCTGATCATATGCTACCTCTTGAAATAGCTGAACATCAACCAGTTCTTTCTGCTATAATGACTCTGTGCATTCTTTCCATCTTCTTTTGATGCTCTCTGAGTCTTTTAATAGTTTCCCTGTAGAATCTCTCACTATTGCAACTTGATGCTTGAATGTTTTCTTCAGTTCTTTCAGCTTGAGAAATGCAGAATATGTGCTTACCTTCTGGTTTTCTGTTTCCAGCTTTTCACGTCTTTTAACACTTTATTTTGTCTTCTCAAGCTGCTCTTTGTAATCTTCTGTTTAGGTCTTTTACTTCTCAAGCCTTTCCCTTTGCTTTAGCTGCTCAGTATTCAAGAGCAAGTTTCAGAGTCCCTTCTGACACCCTCTTTAGTCTTTTCTTTCTTTCCTGTCTTTTTAATGACCTCTTGGTCTCTTCAAGGATGATATCTTTGATGTCGTTCTACAGTTTACTTGGTGTTCATTCATCAGTGGTCATCACATCAAATCTGTAATTGAGATGGTCTTTAAACTCAGAAGGGATATACTCAAGGTGATGCTTTGGCTCTTATGGACTTGTTCTAATTTTCTTCAGTTTCAAGTCGCCATGAGTCAGATCCAATTTGATGGCACTTGGCTGGCTTGGCATGAGCAATTGATGCTCTGTATCACAGTCAGCATCTGGTCTTGTTCTGACTCCTGATGTGGAACTTTTCCATCATCATTTTCCACAGATACAGTAGATATATTTCATGTACATTCCATCTGGTGAGGTTCATGTATACAGTCAGTGTGTTGATTAAAAAAGGTATTTCCATGAAAAAGTCATTAGTCTTGCAAAATTCTATCATGTGATCTCTGGTATTATTTCTATCACTAAGACCACGTTTTCCAACTGCAGAGCCTTCTTTGTTTCCAACTTTTGCATTCCAGTCACCAGTAATTATCAATGTGTCCTGAGTGCATGTTCCATCCATTTCACACTACAGAAGCTGGTAAAAATCTTCGGTGTCTTCATTTTTCAACTTAGTGGTTGGTGCACAAATTTCAATAATAGTCGTATTAACTGGCTTTCTTTGTAGGCATATGGATACATCCTATCACTGACAGCACTGTACTTCAGTACAGATCATGAGAAGTTCTTTTTCATGATGAATGCAACACCATTCTTCTTCAAGTTTTTGTTCCCAGCAAGTAGACCATGTATGATTGTCAGATTCAAAATGGACAATACCAGTCTGTTTCAGCTTGCTAATAATGCCTGGAATGTCAATGTTTATGCATTCCATTTTGTTTTTGATGACTTCCAATTTTCCTAAATTTCATACTCTGTACATTCCATGTTCTGATCATTAATAGATTAATCTTAGTCTGGAAGCTCAGCTGAAACCTCTCTACCATGGGTGACCCTGCTGGCATAGATTCAAGCATCACAGAAACAAACAAGCCTCCACTGACAGACAAGTGGGGGCTGCTCACTCTGTCTTTACCTTCCTTACCTGATACTGTTATTCCCCCTTACCTAATGCTGTTATCCTCCTTACCTGATTCTGTTATCCCCCTTACCTGATGCTGCTATCCCTCTTACCTGATTCTGTTATTCTTCTTACCTGATGCTGTTATCTCTCTTACCTGATGTTGTTACTCTCCTTACCTGATCCTGTTACCCTCCTTAGCTGATGGAGGACATAGCAATATTAAATACTTACATAACCAATGACAGGGCCCCTGTCAAATGAACTCTACCAGCATTAAAAAGTGAAATAGACAGATTCCCATTAATATTAGGAAACTTCAACACACCACTTTTCATGGTGGACAGAACTCCTAGAAAGAAGTCCTATAAAGACTCTGAACACTAAATGCCATAAACAACTTTACCTACATAACACTCCACCCAATATAAGAACAAATATACTTTGTTTTTCCCAATACACAAGAAACATTCTCCAGAATAGACTACATATTAGGTAATAAAGTAAGCCTTAACAAAATCCAAAGCTTTGAAATACTTCAAAGCATCTTTTCAAACCATAAAGACATAAAAGTCTAAATCAATAGCAGAAAAAGCAAGGGAAAAAAGTCAAGCACATGGAAACTGAACAACACCATGCTTAAAAACTACTGGGTTATAAAAGAAATTGATGGGAAATAAAGGGAAACAAGGCTAACATGGCAGAGTACAAGTTTACTTTCTATAGCCCCTCTAACAACAAAGACTCCAAAAAACAAATGTAATCAGTACATATGACATTCTAGGAGCCCTGAACATCAAAGGGAAAGTTTAGAAATTGGACTGAGCAAAAGAGAAGAAAGCGTAGTGCCAGAAGTACATAAGATTCCACAGACCATACCTACTGGTAAGCACCACAGCTGCCACATGGTGGGACCAGCATGCAGATGATTGTCTGGGGAATCCATTTGCACCTCCAGAGCCAGGGAGGGGCAGTGCCAGAACTTTGAAAGTTAAGTTGTTGAGTGTAACCTACTGTGTGGATCTGAATCTTTCTTTGAAAGGGGCCTGTCTCCCTTCTCCCAGTGCTCTCCCACCCCTTCCTAGTGGCAGAGTCTGATACCATTAATTGAACCAGAAATAGGACTCTTCAAGCCCACCCTGAGCCATTCTTGCCCACCCTTCTTTGCACTGTGTCCATCTCTGAAGTCTGAAACCATTAACCGAGCCAGAAGTAGGACTCCTTAAGCCTAACCTGAGCATTCTCTGAGACTCTGAAGGGGAAATAGTTTAGCTAATTTGCGGATGGGGCAAAACAGAATTTTTTTTTCTGCCAACTCCCTTGAGCCAGAAAATCAGACAGAAACTATTCCTTCATCTAAAGCCAAACATAAGGGGATAAGTCAACCTTATCCCCTATACACACTCACAGACAGCTGTTAACCATTCTCAGTCAGATACTTATGCCTATACCAATTACCCTTGCCCATCTACGATGGCAGACAACAGACTGCACCACATACTTGGAAACTGATTTTTGGGACACCTGAAGTGGATCCATATAAGAAAAGTAAATTGTACCTTTTAAAACAAGAAGCTAGAACACAGTAGGCAAACATAAAATAAATAACTAAAATTTACTGATGGCAAAGAAACAGAAATCCATATCAAAACACTTAAAGGAGCAGATGATGAAACAAAGAATCAAATTTTACAGTGGAAGAGAACTCAGAATTATCAGAGGTAGAATACAAATGATAAATATTTAAAACTCTTCAAGAGATGAAGAAGGAGATAAGGCAAAATGTAGCAGAGCATAACGACAAATTGAATAGCAAGAAATCATTATGTAGCAAGTATTAGAAATTCAGAAAATTAATAATAAATTACGGAATTAGAAAACTCAACATAAAGTCAAAGGAGCAGAATAGAGGCAATGGAAGCCAGAATAAGTGAGATCAAAGATAGAGCACATGACATCAACATATTTGAAAAAAAAGTGGGGGGAAAAAAGGATTAAAAAAGTGAACACTAAGACTTATGTGGGACTACCTGAAGAGGAACAAACTGTGAATGATTGAAGTACCAGAATAGGAGGGTGGGGGATAACAGAGAATTCAGAGACATTTGCTTACAGAAAATTTCCCTGATATCACCAAAGATGAGAAGGTATCTATTCAGGATGGTCATCCAACTTCAGACAGGGTAGATCACAAAAGAAAGCCACCAAGACATATTATAATCAAATTTGTCAAAAGCAAACATAAGGAGACATTTTGAAAGCGGCTAGGGATAAACAAAAAACAACCAACAAAAGAAAATCTATAAGTCTAAGCTCAGACTAAAGGGTAGAAACCATTCAGGCAAGACAGCAATAGGATGACATATACAAGGCCTTGAAGAGAAATAATTGCCAGCCAAGAATTACATACCCGGGAAAAGTGTCTCTCAAATACAATGGCAAAAATACGACATTTCTATTCGCAAAGAAATTTAGGAAATTTTCAAAAGCTAAACCAAATCTACAAGAAATACTAAACACAGTCCTTTGATCATAAAACTAATAATACCAGGTAGCAACCCAAGAATAGATCACAGAACAGAGCAATTGGAAACATAGAGAAATAATAGAAATTAATCATAGGCAAAACACCAAAAACAGAGAAACAGAGATGTCATTACATAAACATAATAAGAAGAGACCCAAAAGAAAATACGGTCATAGATGTTTCATACAGAAAGGAAGTGAAGGCAATATAATGAGATTAAACACTCATTTAAATTAAAAATGATAATTATAGTAAGGTTAAATATTAAGGTAACCACAAGGAAACTATCAATCCTATGTATCAAAATAAAAAAAAAGAAAAATATGAAGATTCAGCAAATACAAAACCACCCAATATTGAAAAAGATGAAAAGAAAACATATAAAGAAAAAAAAACTTAGCACAGAAAATTAAACAGAAAAAAGGAATTGTCTACAACATACAAAAAAGACATCAAAATGACAGGACTAAGCTCATACCTATCACTAGTCACACTGAAAGTAAATTGACTAAATACACCAATTAAAAGATTGAGAGCAGTATATTGGATAAAAAAAAAAATGACCCACTTACATGACTACAGGAGACATACCTTAGACTCAAAGACATGAACAAACTATAACTCAGAGAATGGGAAAAATATATATCAAGCTAACGACATTCAAAAAAGAGCAGGACTCAGGGGCAATTGAGGCCAGTTGGCACAACTAGTGTTTTGCTAAGAGAGCCTTCTGCACCCCACATTGGTGGGTGGCATCTGGGATCTTAAAAGCTGCCAAGCTGCCATCTGAGACTACAGCAAATGGTCCCAACTCATCAGGAATGTATGATCACCAAAGACCGAAACAACATGGGGAAAGAGAACCCAGAAAACAGAGAGACCTACATGAGTGGGTAATTACATTGACTTGTCACTGGAAGAACCAGATGGTGCCTGGCCACCACCAGTGATAGCCGTGACAGAGTTCACAAAGCTGAGTCTCACTGGCAACACAAGAACAAAAGCGGTATACCCTGAGATCTCCACTAAAAGACCACAATTGATGGTCCAGGGGCCTCGGAGTTCCCCTGGAAGCATGGTACCTGGCCCTGATGCTGCACCTGTCCATAAATCATAATGAAGGTCAACTTTTTGGACAAGAATGGACTGGACTTGGTGACACAGAGTGACCATATCATGTGTGCGCTTTATGGTTCTATGCATCTATAGGATGTCATCCTGCTGACTTCTTACTGGAGGCAGGGTAGTGGGTGGAGAGGAGGGGATAGGAGATTGTTTGGAGGATAAGACATGTATGGAGCAGAGAGGAAGAGTGTGCTGTCACCGGGCAGGGACAGCAGTGGGAGCTGCATATAGGTAGGCATGCAAATTTATATGGGAATGTACATTTTCATTCAATCATCATAATAAATAAATAAATGAAGAGCAGGAGTGGCAATACTAATATCTTATAAAATAGACTATAAAGTAAAATCCACCACATTGGATAAGGAAGAACATTATATAATGCTTAAAGGCTTAATAGTCTGGGAGAACATAACCATATTTTTATGTCTACACATCCAATGCATGCAACAACAGGGCTCCAAAATACATAAAACAAATGCTATTTGCTTTGAAAACAGAAATAGGCAACTCCACAATAGTGGGAGACTTCAACACATCACTCTCAGTGAAGCACAGAACATATATGTTTTAGTCAGCTAGTGCTGCTCTGACAGAAATACCACAGAGTGGATGGCTTTAACAAAAGAATGTTTATTCTTACACAATCCGGTAGGCTACACGTCCAAATTCAGTGTGTCTGATCCAGGGGAAGGCTTTTCCCTGTGTCAGCTCTGAGGAAAAGCCTGATGTTGCATCAGTCTTTGTCCAGGGAGCATCTTGGCATAGAAACTTCAGGTCTAAAGGACATGCTCTTCTCCTGGTGCTGCTTTCTTGATGGTGTGAGGTTCCCAATTCTCTGACTGCTTCCCTTTCCTTTTATCTTTTGTAGGATGAAAGGATTAAGGGTGGGGCAAGCCATACTCCAGGGAAACTCCCTTTACAATGGAGCAGGGAGGTACTCTTATAAAGAGATTTACTGTCTCACCCTAATCCCTTAACATACAGCACAGCAAAATTACAAAATGGAGGGCAATTGTAAAATACAGGGAATCACGGGCCAGCCACACGGCTATACATATTTTGGGGGGACATAATTCAATCCATGACATCCTACCCTTTGGCACCTCAAAAATCACATTATTGAAACATGTAAAACACTTATCTCATTGTAGCAAAATCATGTCCATCCCATATGACAGAAGTCTTAAATCTGTTCCAAGTCTAAAATTTAAACAACTCTTCTACATTAGCAAAACTTATAGAATGTAAACTATCTGCTTCCAAAGGCACAATGGCAGAATAGGCACAAGTTAGATATCTCATTATAAGTGGGAGAAATTGTAGAGAAAGAAGGCATTAACAGGCAACAAGCAAATCAGCAGAACACATTACATTGGCCCTCAAAGATTTGGAAATAATCTTCTCCTTTCTGAGACATTTTACACAATGGCCATGTCTTCCAGACTCTGTATATTGGCCACACTCCCTGGATTCTGAGTGGAGACCCCTGGCCTTGTGTTAAAACTCTGCCTTCAATGCCCATTTGGACAGAAACTCTGCCCCACTGGCTTTAGGTTCACCTTAAGCCGAACTGAGTGGCAATTCAACCCTTACAAACACAGGATGCCGTGGTTCCCCCTTTTAAACCCCTGAGGTCATGGCCATACCTTTCAAGTCTGAGGCAACTTAGCTTCTCACGCAGTTTGTGTCTTCAGCTTCTGCTTCCTATGGTCTCATGGCCCAGGCCTCAGGCCCACATCTGCCCTGCCAGGGCAAATGTTCCAAAGCTCTATAGCTCTACAGATTCAAGTGCCTAGAGGCACCCCACTCTTGCTGGAAAGCGTCCTGCACAAAGGCACTCAGCTCTCTTGGTCAGCAAGGCAAGCTCCACTGATTCAAGTGCCCAGAGTCACCCTGTTCCACAAGGAAAACTCTGTGCACAGGCACTTAGCTCTCTTGCTCCATAAGTTGGCTCCAGCGCTGCCTCCGGTTCTGCTGCTGCTGCTGCTGGTTCTCTGCTGCATGATTCTCACCATCTGCACCTTCATTGGTGTTAACAGTTATCCTCAGTTCCTTCTGAATCTTCTATCCATTCACAGTTTCAAAATGGCTTCCACATTTTAGGTATTAGTTAGAGCAGCACCCCACTCAAAAGAAATAGACAGGCCCACAATAACAGTGGGAGACTTCAACACATCACTCTCAGGAAGCACAGGACATATAGAAAAAAGTTCAGTAAAGACACAGAAGACCTAAATGTCACAATCAACCAATTTAACCTCATAGGCACATACAGAAAACTCCACCCCTCAGCAGCCAAATATACTTTCCTTTCCAACATACATGGAATATTCTTTAGAATTGACCACATATTAGAACACAAAGCAATCCTATCAAAATTCAAAGTATTGAAATATTACAAAGCCTCTTTTCATACCATAAATCCATAAAAGTAGAAATCAATAACAGGAAAAAAATTAAATACATGGAAACTGAACAATACTTTGCTCAAAAACAACTGGGTAAAATGACTGGGTTATAGATGAAATCAATGGAATAAAGAGAGTATAGAATCAAATGAGAATGAAAATGCATCCCATCAGACACAGCAAAAGCAGTGCTCAGAGGTCAATTTATCTCAATAAATATACACATCCAAAAAGAAGAAAGAGCCCAAATCAAATAATTAACTCTACAACTCAAACAAGTGAAAAGAGAGCAGCAAAAGAACTCCTTGGGCTCCAGAAAAAAGCAAACAAAAATTAGAACAGAATTAAATGAAATAGAAAATATTTCATTTTACTTGGGTCCACAACCAACACCCATGGGAGCAGCAGTCAAGAAATCAAAAGATGCATTGCACTGGGAAAATCTGCTGCAAAGGACCTCTTCAAAGTGTTCAAAAGTAAAGATGTTACCTTGAAGACTAAAATGCACCTGACCCAAGCCATGATATTTTCAATTGCATCATATGCATGTGAAAGCTGGACCATGAACAAAGAAGACAGAAGAAGAATGATGCCTTTGAGATGCAGTGTTGGAGAAGAATGCTGTATGTACCATGGACCACCACAAGAACAAACATATCTGTTTTGGAAGAAGTACAACCAGAGTGCTCCTTGGAAGAAAAGATGACAAGATTGCATCTTATATACTTTGGACACATTGTCAGGAAGGTTTAGTCCCTGGAGAAGGACATCACGCTTGGTAGAGTGGAGGGTCAGCAAAAAAGAAGAAGACCCTCGATGAGATGGATTGACACATTGGCTACAACAATGGGCTTAAGCAGAAAAACAACTGTGGACATGGTGCAACACCAGGCAGTGTTTTGTTCTGTTGTTCATAGGGTTACTATGAGTTGCAACGGACTCGACGGCACCTAACAATGACAACAGAGAATGTAAAAATGATTGAAAGAGTTAACTAGATAAGAAAAGATGTTTTTTGAAAAATTAACAAAATTGATAAACCATTACCTAAATTTACAAAAGAAAAACAAGAGAGGAAGCAAATAACTCAAGAATTGAGATGGACAATATCACAAAGGACCCAACTGAAATAATAATAATAAACTATAGCAGAATACTATAGAAAACTGTACTCTAATAAATTTGAAAACCTAGAGAAAATGAATAAATTTCTGGAAACACATCACATTCCATAACTAGCACAAACAGAAGTACAATAACTAAATGAACCCGTCAAAAAAGTAGAGATTGAAAGGTAATTTAAAAACTCCCAACCAAAAAGAGCCCTGACCCTGATGGCTTCACTAGAGAATTTTACCAAACTTTCAGAGAAGAGTTAACACTGGTGTTCCAGAGCGTAGAAAAAAAATGGAATATTTCCAAATTCATTCTGTGAAGCCAGTATAACCGTGATACCAATACCAGTTAAAGACAGCAAAAAAAGAACATTATAGATGAATATCTCTCATTCACTTAGATGCAAACATCCTCAACAAAATTCTAGCCAACAGAATTCAATAACATAAAAAAATACCCTAATTCACCATGACCAAATGAAATTCATACTAGAGATGCAAGGATGGTTCAACATTAGAAAAACATCAAATGTAATCAAACACATAAATAAAACTGAGCCAAGGATCTCATATTTTTGTCAGTTGATGCAGAAAATACATTTGACAAAGTCCAACACCCATTTACGTTAAAAATTCCCACCAAAACAGGAATAGAAGGGAAATCCTCAACATAATAAGGGGCTTCTAGGAAACATTGGTGGCATGGTGGTTAAGTGCTACATCTGCTGACCAAAAGGTCAGCAGTTCAAGTCCACCAGGTCCTCCTTGGAAATTCTGTGAGGCAGTTCTACTTTGTCCTATAAAGTCAATATTAGTTGGAACTGACTTGTTGGCAGAGGGTTTGTTTTTTTTTGGTTTATGTGAGGCCAACAGCCAAGATCATCCTAAATGGAGAGAATCTGAAAGCATTCCCATTGACAACAGGAACCAGATGAGCATGTCTTCTGTCACCACTTCTATGCAACATTGTGCTGGAGATTCTAGTCAAAGTAGTAAAGCTAGAGAAAGAAGTTAAGGGCATCTGAAATGGTAAGAAAAAGTAAAATTATCTCTATTTCCAGATGATATGATCCTATACACAGGAAACTCTAAAGAATCCACCAAAAAATCAAAAAACAAAAAAAACACTGGAACTAACAGAAAAAATCAGTAACATATCAGGATACATGATAATATACAAAAATAGTTCGGATTCCTCCTACCAACAAAGAGAAAAGGTCAGAGAGGAAATCTCTGAATCAGTACCATTTACAGTAGCCTCCAAGAAAGTAAAATACTTAGGAATAAATCTAACCAGAGACGTAAAAGACCTATACAAAGAAAACTACAAGACACTACTGCAAGAAATCAAAAGATACCTACATAAATGGAGAAATCTATGTTTCTCATGGATAGGGAGACTCAACATTGTGAAACTGTCTATTCAGTTGAAAGTGATCTATATATACAATGTGATCCTGATACAAATTCCAGTAGTACTTTTTAATGAGATGGAGAAGCAAATCACCAACTTCATATGGAGAGGAAAGAAGCTCCAGATAAGTAAAGTATTACTGAAAAAGAACAAAGTGGGAGGACTCATACTGCCTAACTGTAAAGACTATTACACTGCTAAAACAGTCAAAGCAGCCTGTTACTTATACAACAGACACACAGACCAATGGAACTGAATTAAGAATCTGAACATAAATTGTCCACCCACGCACAGCTGATATTTGACAAAGGTCTAACCACTGTAAACTGGGGAAAATACAGTGTCTTTAACCAACAGTGTTGCCATAACTGGAAATCCATATGCAAAAAATGAAACAAGACCCATGTCTCACACCATCCACTAAAACCAACTCAAAATGGATCAAAGACCTAAATATCAAATCTAAGATCATACAGATCATGGAAGAAAAAGTAGGGACAATAGTGCAGGCCCTATTACAAGGCATAAACAGATTACAAAATATCAATAACAATGTGCAAACACCATAAGAGAAAATAGGTGCCTAGGAACTCCCAAGAATCAAACATTTATACTCACTCAAAGACTTCGCAAAATGAGTAAAAAGACAAACTACAGGCTGGGAAAAAAAATTGGCTACCACAAAGCCAATTGGCATCTATTCCCTGTAATCTACAAGATACTACAAAACCTAAACAACAAAAAAGCCAGCCAAAAACAACAAAAAGACATCAATTAAAAATGGGCAAAGCATTTTATAGGACAGAGTAGGAGGGACAGGGGTCATGGTTTCAGGGATCACTGAGATCAGTTGGCATAACTAGTCTTTTTTTAAGAGAGTATCCTGCACCCCATATTGGTGAGTGGTGCCTGGGATCTTAAAAGTCAGCAAGCTACCGTCTAACGAGCATCAGTTGTTCCCAGCCCACCTAGAACAGATGAAAACTGAGAACATCAAAGACATGAGGAAAAATGAGTCCAGGAGACAGAAGGACTCATATGATTGAGGGATTACATCAGGAGGAAGACAGAAGAGCTAGATGGTACCTGGCCACCACCAAAGACACTTCTGACAGGGAGCACAACATCACTTAGCATTACAGAAAGGGGTGTGCAGATCTAGAATTCTATAAGAAGTCCAGAAGTGATAGTCTGGCAACCTTGAGGGTCCACTGGGAACATCAACCCTAGACTTGCTGCTATCCCAGAGCTGAAATCAGTACTGAAGCCAACACTTCAGACAAAGAATGGACTGGACTTGAGGGCACAGAGTGATGCAGGTGGTGTGTGTACATTATGGCTTAATATATGAGGTCTGTCAATTAAGTTAGCAAACTCATCCTAGAAGAAGTGCTACATACCTCATTGTTGAATATCACTATGGTCACCTTCAAAGTACTCCCTTTGGGAAGCTATGCACTGGCACCAGCTGCTAGTCCACCCTTCAAAGCAGCTTTGAAACTTTTTCTGGAATGGCCATCAGAGCTGTCGTCATATTACACTTGATGTCTTGAATGTCATCAAAATATGTTGCTTTCAATATTTCCTTTATCTCTGGGTGAAGAAAAAAGTCATTGGGGGCCAGATCAGGTGAGTTGCAAGGGTGTTCTAATACAGTTGTTTACCAGTTAAAAACTCCCTCACAGAAAACTATACAATTGATTTTATTAACTTGCCACTTTGCCACTGTGGGCAATAACCATTCCAGAAAGAGTTCCAAAATTGCTTTGAAGGGTAGACTAGATACTGGCATGTGTTCATAGCTCCCAGAAGGGAGTACTTTGAAGGTGCCCATAGTGATTTTTCAGCATTGAGTTATGTAGCACTTAGAATAATTTAGTTCGTGGACTTAATTGTCAGACCTAGTATAAATAACTTTGTCCTACTTGTTTCCTTTTAGAGGGGAGTGGAGAGGGTGCAGAGGTGGGTACATGTATCGGCTGAGTGGATACTGCACGTAAAAAGCGGAAAAGAAGAGTGTGCTGCCACAGGGTGACCAGAGCAGATAGAGTTGCAGACAGGCAGGTCCTCAGGGTTTTACATGGCAAATTGGCTTGATTGTAAACTTTCACTTAAGAAACAAAAAACCAAATCCATTGCTGTTGAGTCAATTCCTACTCATAGTGACCCTATAGGTCAGAATAGAATTGCCCCATGGAGTTTCCAATGAGCGCCTGGCAGATTTGAACTGCTGACCTTGTGATTAGCAGACATAGCACTTAACAGCTTAATCACAATAAAAAGAAATTTAAAAATCGACAATTCATATGAACAGACATTTCATTAAGGAAGATAGTTAAGTGGCTAACAGATACATGAGAAAATGCTCTTGACAATTAGCCATCATGCCAAGCAAATTAAAACTACAATGAGATATGGTCTACAAAAAGGCTGGCATTAAAGCCCTCCCCATGAAAAGAACACAAAATATTAATTATAGAGAGATCGTGGAGAGACTAGAACACATACGTACTGCTGGTGGGAATGTCAAATGGTACAACTACTTGATCCAGTAATCTTACTTCTTGAAATAAATCCTAGAAAAATAAGGGCTTCCACAGAAATAGATATATGCATACCACTGTTCATTGCAGTGATGTTTGCAATAGCAAGAAGATGGAATCAACCTAGGTAACCATTGATGGAAGAATGGATAAACAAACTATGATACATTCAAGCAATGGAATATTATGCAATGATAAACAACAATGAATTTGGGAAACATCTCATGAAGCGGAAGAATCTGAAAGGCATTATGCTAAACTAAAGGAAAAACCCCATATGATACCGATATTATAAGGACTCAAGAATTGGTTTAAACACAGAAGAAAATGTTTTTTGATTGCTACATGGAGGGTTATTCACTAGATAACTGACAAGAACTATTTTAGATTAAGGGAGAGACAACACACAGAAAAGGAGAAGCCAGCACAAATGGTATAACCCCAAGGCTTAGAGGTATTCTCAATAAAAATCAAACACTTCCAGGTACAGAGAACCACGATCAGGGTTCTGAGGACTTTGGTTTCAGGGGTCATCTATATCAGTTGACGTAACAAAGCTTTTTAAGCAAATGTTCTGCATCCCAGTTTGGTGAGTGGTATCTGGGGTCTTAAAAGCTAACAAGCAGGCATCTGAGAAGCATTAATTGGTCTCAGACCATCTGGAGCAAAGGATAAAGAAGAGTTTCAATGACACTAGGAAAGTGTGAGCTCAAGAGACAGAAAGTGACATCAACCAGAAACTATATTAGCATGAGATCAGAAGAACTAGGTGGTGCTCAGCCCCACCAATGACTGCCCTAATGGGGAATACAACATAGAGTCCCTAAGTAGCAGGAGAAACATAGATAATGCAGAACTAGAACTCTACTAAAAGACCAAACTTGATGGTCCTACAGACGACATGGCCCCAGGACTCTCTGTTAGCTCAAAACTGAAATAATTCTGGAAACCCTTTCTTCAGACAAAGACTGAATTGCTTTATAAGACATACAATGATACTGGTGAAGATCGCCCTCCTTAGCATAGGCACATACAGGAGACTAACTAGGCAGCTCCTATTTGAAAGTGAGAGTAAATGATGGAGAGGTACAGGAGCTGGTTAAGTGGATATGAGAAACACGGGTTGGAGAGGAGGAGTATATTGTCACAGTGTAGGGAGAGTAGCCTGGATCGTATGGCAAATTGTGTGTAAGTTTATTTATGAGAAATTGTAATTGTGAATTTTCACTTAAATATGATGAAAAATAGAAAATAATGTAAAGTTATATGGGAATGTACATTTTCACTCAGTCATATTAAATAAAAATAATAATAATAATCAAAAAGTTTCACCCTTGTCTGAAAGTTATTAAAAGCTTATTTAGGAGATATTTGGAACAAGTCAATTTTATGTCGAATAAATGCACTTTCATGTCAGCCTCTACCAACTATTATTTTAACACTTTTTTTTTTTTGCAGTTGTTAATCCTGAGTTTATACATTGTTCTTTCAAAAAAATGAAAATGCTTTCCCTTTCCACATCCATTTTGTCTTTCCCCATCTGGAAATATTGTTCTCTCTATCTTTCCCTTAAATGTGTATTATAAGCTGCTGGCCAATATAATTACATTCCTACTTTTTGGTTTTATCAACAACAAAGACACATTAACAGCTCTCTAGAAGTAGTTTCAGCCATTTGTTGACACCTTTTGGGCAGGATTATAAAAGCCCACTCTTAAAAACCAAAAGCCTCTAATGAGACAAAACAAAGAAACTAAGGTTTTGTTTGGATCCTCTTTCAGTGTATTTCATCAGAAGGAAAACAGCTTCTTTGAAAAGGTGTTGATCTGCATCCATTTCTGCTTCCATATGTATTTAATAATGATATGAATAGTTTTGACTAATTTGTAAAGTATAATAGCTTATCTGAGAATATATCATTACTCATTCATTGTAAATCCACTAAATACACCAAAAGTGAATCATGATTTTGGAGTGCTGCTAAACACTCTGCGTATTTTCATAGTAAATAAGGACTTGGTTATTTAACGCAGGTGTTTCTGTAATTGCGCTACTTGAGGAAAATTCAAAGCTCAGTGGACTCTCAAGCACTTCCACCTGTGGAATATTTTGGTCCATTATTAGTATACCAAATGAAAAAAATATGTGTAAAGTATTAACTGGTTAAATACTTGGTTTTGCTTATTGTAATTCAGTTATATTTCTCTTGTCCATTCAAGTTAAACACATTTTTGCCAAAAAAAGTTGAAATTGCTAATGATATATTCGGCAAGAATTCCAGATGTTACATCAAAATTAAGACCTCAAGTATAAAGAACAGTTTTCTTTTTTATGAACCTGGTTTTGTCAAGGAATGAAGTGAACTAGAAAGCCAATGGATTACTTCAGCAATATATTTGCATGCTTTAATGTTCTAAAATTACACACTGGATGATAATTCATTGTAAAGGTACTAGTTTTATAAATCATTCAAAAAGTTATTTTTGAGTACATACAGGCATACAGATGGGAGACCGATGGTATTCAGCATTCTGCTATGGGGAAAAGTAAAAGCAACAGTAGAAACAGGCAAGGTCATGCCCGCTCAAAACTTTTACCATCTACTTTGCAACACAAAACTAACAAGGCAAACTGTTAATGAGAAAGTGGATGTGAAAGTAGAGACAGACCTTACAGCATTAGACTAAGGGGGGAAAAAAGATGATCTTCCAGAAAAGGAGAGGGAAATCAGCACTAACACAGGCATGGAGGCAGGAATACAAATGGAGAGACCTTGAAAATTCAAGCTTGAGGGACTGGGAAATGTGAGGTACTACTTTTACTGCACTTGGTATTTGATTTTAGTGTTTTCACTATTACTTATCTCTAAATATTTTAAAATTTTCATTAAAATTTCTTAGTTGTTTAGTAATTTTGAAATGCCTTTTTAATTTTTGAAAGTATTAATGTCCTTTACTTCTTTTTGCTAATAATCTAACATATTGTTATCAAAACAACATGCATGATATTCATCTTTTGAAATTTTTGACAGTTTCTTTACAGTTCAACATGTGTTCAGTTGCAGGGTTCTACATATGTGTAGAAAATAAAATTATTCCTTATGTTGTTACAAATCTGCAACTTTATTATTGCTCTATAATGATGGCTTTGAATATTTCTCTCTGAAATTCTACCCATTTTGGCATTATACATCATGAAGCTGTATTATTAGTTATATGAACAAACTTTTCATTATGACTTAAAAGCTGTGTTTACCACTAATAATGTTTTATTTCAGTTTATTTTCTGCGGTATTACTTTAGACATACAAACCTTAGTTAATATTTGTCTGGCATGTAGGTTTCAATCCCTTTACTTTTAAACTTCACATGTTTTCACGTATTGGGTATATCTATTGTAAATAGTGGTTGGCTGTACTTTTATTTTTATCAGTCTTACAATCTTCATCTTTTAATGAGAGTTTAGTTGAATAACATTTATTACGACTTACTAATATAGTTGAAGTTGAACTTTTTCTATAATCCTACTTTGTACTTCCATTTTCCCCTAGTTAACCTTAAAATAGGACAAAGTAAATCAATATCAAAGTTTCAAGGATCTTAGAACACTTTAAAGCTAATTATCCCTGACTGACATATACAATATTATTTTACAAAATGTTAGTCTTCTCTGCTTTTTAACCTCACACAATGCATATCAACATTACTATTATATTTGAGACCTGACAAGTTGTGGAATGACATCAAGGGTGTAATATATAAAAAAGGTAAGAAGCCATTAAAAGACAGGAAAGAAAGAAAAGACAAAATTGGATTTCAGAAGCAAGCTGAATGTTTAAATGTTACTCTTGAACATCGAGTAGCTGAAGCAAAAGGAAAAAAATGATGAAGTAAAAGAGGTGACGTGTGCAAAGACCTGGAGATGAAAAACCAAAATGAAAGAACACACAGTTTCTCAAGCAGAAAGAACAGGATAAAAAAAATTCAAGCAATCGAGTTTGCAATAGTTAAAGATTCCATGGGGGAAACATAGTAAATAGCACAAGAAGCATCAAAAGAAGATGCAATACAGAGTCATTATACCGAAAAGAACTGGTTGACGTTAAACCATTTCAGGAGGTAACATATGATCAGTAACCAATGGTACTAGAGGAACAAGTCCAAGATGCACTGAAGGCCCTGGTGCAAAATAAGGCTCTGAAAACTGAGAGAATACTAATTGAGATGTTTCAACAAATGGATGCAGCACTGTAAGTGCGTCCTCATCAATGCCAAGAAATTTGTAAGACCGCTACCTAGCCAAAAGACTGGAGCCAAGCCAGCCAAGTGCCATTGAGTCGGAAGAGATCCATATTTATGCCTATTCCCAAGAAAGGTGATCCAACCTAATGTGAAAATTATCAAACAATATCATTAATATCACACGCATGCAAAATTTTGCTGAAGATCACTCAAAAGCCTGGCACTTGGCTCACTCAAAAGCAGCTGCAGCAGTATGTTGACAGTGTATTAACAGAAATTCAAGCTAGATTTAGAAGAGGACATGGAACCAGAGATCCCATTGCAGATGTAACATGGATCCTGGCTGAAAGCAGAGAATACCAGAAATAATTTTACCTATGTTCTACTGACAATGTTAAGACATTCAGTTTTGCAAATCATAACAAATTATGGATTACATTGCAAAGAATGGGAATTCCAGAACACTTAATTATGCTTATGAAGAATTTCTATATGGATCAAGGGGCAGTCTTTCTAGCAATACAAGGGGATGCTATGTGGTTTAAATTCAGGAAAGTTATGTGTTAGGGCTGTATCCTTTCATCATATCTATTCAATCTGTATCCTGAGCAGATAATTTGAAAAGCTGGATAGGGTATCAAAATTGGAGGAAGTCTACCTGAATTATGCAAATGATGTAAACTTTCTCACTGGCAGTGAAGAGGTATTGAAGCACTTACTGACGAAGATCAAAAACTACAGCCTTCAGTATGGATTACACTTTAACATCAAGAAGACCAAAATCCTTAATACTGGACCAATAAGCAAACTCATGATAAAAGGAGAAAAGATGGAGGTTGTCAAAGCTTTCATTTTACATGGATCCATAATCAAGGCTTATATAAGCATAAATCAAGAAATAAAAAGAGGAATGGCATGCTGTCACCGGACAGGGAGAGCAGTGGAAGCTGCATATAGGTGAGCATGTAAATTTATATGGGAATGTACATTTTCACTCAGTCATAACAGAAAATTAAAAAATTAAAAAAAAATTAAAGTAGCTGAATACACTAAAACCAAAAAAAGAAAAAGAAAGAAATCAAAAGACACATTGCATGGGGAAAATCTGCCGTACATTACCCTTTAAAGTGTTGAAAAATGAAGATGTCACCGTGAGGAGTAAGGTATGCCTGACCCAAGGCATGGTATTTTCAATAACCTCACACCAGTGTGAAAGCTAAACAATGAATAAGGAAAAACTGAGAACTGGAGCCTGTGATTTGTGGTGTTGGAGAAGAATATTGAATACACCACGGACTGCCTAAAGAAAGTGTAAATCTGTCTTGGAAGAAATACAATCAGAATGCTCTTTAGAGGCAAGGGTGGCAAGACCACATCTCACATACTTTGGACATGTTATAAGGAGGGACCAGTCCCTGGAGAAGGACATCACGCTTGGTAAAGTAGAGGGTGTGAAAATGAGGAAGATTTTCAATGAGATGGATTTACAAAGTGGTTGGTTGCAACAGTGGGCTCAAGCATCCCAACAATTGATAAGTATGGTGTAGGACCATGAAGTGTTTGGTTCTCTAGTACACATGGTCACTATGATTCAGAACCAACTTGAGAGTACCTAACAACATTGTTTCATAAAGATATCTGTTTGTACACCTACACGTCACTACTTCCTGTGCCCTCCATTCATTTTTTTCATCTCAGACATTAAATTCAGGGTTATTTTCCCTCTGCCTAGGATACAGCCTTCATAAGTTGCTTTATTAGTAGCCAGTTGGTGGCAAAGTCTCTGATTTTTTTTTTTTCAGACATTTTCCACCTTTTTTACTGACAGCTCTCAGGATACATTTATGTAGACAGTGATTTTTCTCTTAGCAACTTGAAGATATTATTCTGCTTTCCACATGTCTGTCAGTTTGTCGTAATGTGAGGGCTTGTGTATTGCTGTGATGCTGGATGCTCTAGCACTAGGATTCAGATACCAGCAGAGTCACTCAAGGTGGACAGGTTTTAGCTGAACTTCCAGAATAAGACATACTAGGAAGGACACAGCAATCTATTCTGAAATGAATTAGACAGCAATAACGTTATGAATAGCAGTAGAACATTGTCCGATATCCACAACCACAATGCCTAGTGCTGTTGAGTCAACTACAACTTATAGAGACCCTATAGAACAGAGTAGAACCGCTCTGTAGAGTTTCCAAAGAGTGCCTGGTAGATATGAACTGCTGACCTTCTGGTTAGCAGATGTAGCACTATGCCACCAGGGTTTTCTTGTCTGATGTAGTCCTGGAAAACACCAACTGCCCCCCCAAGTTGGAGCCAAGCCAAAGCCAAGTGCCGTCGAGTTGGATCCAACTCATGGCGACCCTAGGGGCCAGGGTACAACTGACCCCCAGAGTATTCAAGGAGTGCCTGCAAGTTGGAAGGCACTCAAAATATGGCTGAGGAAGAGCTGCCTCCTCAGAGAAGAGTTGACCTTAATGACACAGATGGATTCAAGCCTTTGGGACCTTTATTCTGTTAGAAGAGACTCTGAAACTTGCTCTTGAACATCAAGTAGCTAAAACAAAGGGAAGAAGTAATTAAGTGAAAGATCTGAATAGAAAATTTCAAAGAGTGGCTCAAGATGACAAAGTAAACTGTTATAATTACATGTGAAAAGAGACAGAGATAAAAAACCAATAAGGAAGAACATGCTCTGTGTTTCTCAAGCTGAAAGAATTGAAGAAAAAATTCAAACCTTGAGTTACAATAGTGGCTTCTAGAGGTAAATTATTAAATGACGCAGGAAGCATCAAAAGAAGACAGAAGGAAAACAGTCACTATACCAAAGAGAATTTGTCGACATTCAACCACTTCAAGAGGTAACATATGATCAGGAACCAACAGTTCTAAAAGAAGAAGTCCAAGCTGTATTTAAGGCACTAGGAAGAATGAGGCTCTAGGAATTGACGGAGTATCAATCAAGATGTTTCAACAAATAGGTGGAGTGTTGGAAGCATTCGTGCATCTATACCAAGAAATCTGGAGGACAGCTACCTGGCCAACCAAATGGAATAGATCCATATTTATGCATACAACCAAGAAATCTGATTCAACCAAATATGGAAATCATCAAACAATGTCTTTAATATCACACACTACTAAAATTTTGCTAAAGGTCATTCAAAAGCAGCTGCAGCAGTATATTGACAGGGAACAGCTAGAAATTCAGGCCAGATTCAGAAGAGGATATGGAACCAGGGAAATACCATTACTTAAGTTAGACAGATCTTGGCTGGAAGCAGAGAATACCAGAAAGATGTGTACTTGTGTTTTATTAGCTATGCAAAACCATGTGGTTGTGTGGATGGCAGCAAATTACAGATAACTTTGCCAAGAATGGAAATCTCAGGACACTTAATTGTGCTCATGAGGAATCTGTATATGGATCAAGGGGCAGTTATGAGAATAGAACAAGGGGCACTGCGTGGTTTAAAGTCAGGCAAAGTGTGCATCAAGGTTGTATCCTTTCTCCATACTTTTTCAGTCTGTATGCCGAGCAAATTATCTGAGAAGCTCGACTATATGAAGAAGAATGAGGGATCAGGATTAACAACCTGGATTATGTAGATGACACAACCCGGCTTGCTGGAAATAAAGAGGATTTGAAACACCTACTGATGAAAATCAATGACCACAGCCTTCGCGATGGATTGCACCTCAACATCAAGAAAAAAATCTTCTCAGCTGGACCAATAAGCAACATCATATTATGAAATCTGACAGGTTTTCAAACTCATCCTAGAAAAAGTGCTACACACCTCACTGCTGAATATAACTATGGTCACCTTTGAAGTACTCTCTTTGGGAAGTTATTTACCTATGCCAGAGCCTAGTCCACCTTTCAAAGCAATTTTTTTTTGGTGGGCGTGGATTAAGTGAAAGTATACAATCCAAATTAATTTTGCATGCCCGCTTATCTGCAGCTCCTTTGGTTCTCCTTGCCCGGTGACAGCACATTCATCCTTTTTTAATTCTGCACTTGTCCTATCTTCTTAACAAACTCCTGTTTCCTGGTCTCCACCCTCTTCTCTCCGTCTAGAAATAGACCAGTAGGACAGCATCTTATGAATACATAGAATCAAAAAGTACACACACCTGTTTTAGTCAGCTAGGCTGCTCTAACAGAAATACCACATAGTGGATGGCTTTAACAAAGAAAGATTTATTCTTACACAGTCCGGTAGGTTGCAAGTCCATATTCAGGGTGTCCGCTCCAGGGAAAGACTTTCCCCTTGTTGGCTCTGGAGGAAAGTCCGGTATTGCATCAGTCTTTGTCCAGGGAGCGTCCTCACGCAAGAACCTCTGGTTTGAAGGACGCGCTCTGCTCCCGGTGCTGCTTGCTTGATGGTAGCGAGGTTCTCAAATTGTCCTTTGTTTCCTTTTCCTTTTATTCCTTGCAAGCTAAAAGCATTAAGGATAGGGCAAGCCATACTCCAGGGAAACTTCCCCCACAGCAGGAATTCACAGACCCACCCTAATCCTTTAACATACAGGTTAGCAAAACCACACAAGGGAGGACAGTCCCAAGATACTGGGAACCATATCCCAGCCACGTGGCTGCACACATTTTTGGGGGGGGCACAATTCCAACCATGACACACACCATATGATCACATTGCATTCAAAGCAATTTTGGAACTCTTTTTCTGGAATGGCCATCGGAGCTATAGTCATAGTACCCCGGATGTCCTGACTGTCATCAAAATGTCTTCCTTTCAGTATTTCCTTTATCTTCAGATAAAGAAAAGTCATTCGAGGCCAGAGCAGGTGAGTATGGAGAGTTATTTGTTACAGTTATTTGTCTCCTGGCTAAAAACTCCCTCACACACAATCATACAATTAAGTTCATGAACTTCCCACCTTGCCATCGTGCACAATGGCAGTTAGAAAAAGAGTTCCAAACTTGCTTTGTAGGGTGGACTAGGCACTGGCATCAGTGCCCAGCTTCCCAAGGGAATACTTCAAAGATGACTGTAGTGATATATTCATCAATGAGGTATGTAACACTTAAAACAATTGATTTCTCGGACTTAATTCTCAGACCTCGTATTAATACATTGACTGCTGGGCCCCACTCACAGAGTCTGGGATTCAATAGGTCTGGAGTAGGACCTGAGAACGTATGTTTCCAACAAATTGCCAGGTGATGCTGATGCTGTTGATCCAGGGCCTACAATTAGAAATCCAATGATTTAGAGTATAAAATGTGTGTGAATATTTTAGAGATGGTGGGAATTACTGGCATTTTTAGTAATCCTGATGAGGAAGTGACCTTGTAGTGTGGCTGCAGTATTTAGAATCTCCAAACCATTATTCCTTCATGATTGACATTTGAAAATAAAATAATTGGGGCCTTTCTGCATTTATTCATCTATTACAGACAAATTAAAACGTAGATAAAAAAGACAAGTCCTTGTTTCTTATGAACACCTACTTAATATAAAGAATAGTAATCCTGAGAGTGATAATATAGAATTTTTTTAAGAGGTCAAAAAATTTTGCTAATAAGCCAAATTCCTTTATACTAGAAAATACTTATTCTTTTTTTTTGAAGATGTTACATTTTTTTTTTATTAAATAAAAAAACTGAGAGTGTACATACTCTGTGCTTACAATACTGGGTTAAGAGAGGAGGAGTACACAAATTGTGTCTAAGTCCCAATAATATTGATCTTCTTATTAATGTGTATTGTCACCAATTTCACCCAAACCAAATTTCTAACAACTATCTAATCTAAACCCTCGCCCCTTGCCTTCCCACCCTCCCACTCTCCCCACCCTTGTAGCCGTCAAAGAGTCTTTTCTATTATGTATGAGTATCCTTTTAAGTTTTTATCATAGGGGTCTCATATAATATTGTCCTTCTGTCACTGACTAGTTTCACTCAACATAATGTCCTCCAGTTGAGACAAAATTGAGAGATGTTTCCTGCCATCATCGTTGTTCTTTATCAGTGTACATTACTCCATGAAGTATATATACCAAAGTTTACTCATCCATTCTTCTGTTGTTGGGCATCTGGGTTGATTCCAACTTTTTGCTATCATGGACTGTGCTGCAATGAACAGTCATGTGCATGTAGCAGTTGGTGTGAATGGCCTTGATTTTGTAGGCTATATTGTGAGCAGAGGAATTACTGGGTCAAATGGTATATCTATACCCATTATTTTAAGGTAACGCCAAATTGCTTTCCAAAGAGGTTGCACCATTCTGAAAGCTAATATGTTCTGTAAACCTTCACCTATGGCACAATGAAATTATTAATGAAGAAATCACCACATTAATTACATTTACTATAGCCCCAAGAAGATAAAATACCTAGGAATAAATCTAACTAGAGAAATAAGAGATCTTTACAGAGAAAACTACAAGACCTTGCTACAAGAAACTAGGAGAAACTTACATAAGTGGAGTGATCTGCCCTGCTCATGGATAGGAAGACTTAATATTGTGAAAATGTCTATTTTGCCCAAAGCACTCTACTCATATAATGCAATCCCAATACAAATTCCAGTGATATCTTTTAATGAGATGGAGAAACAAATTATCAGCTTTATTTGGAAAGGGAAGACACCCCAAATAAGTAAAGCACTACTGCAAAAGAAGAATCTGCTGGAGGCCTCTAATTACCTGACTTTAAAACCTATTACACTGCCACAGTAGTCAAAACAGCCTGATATTCGCACAAAAGGAGACATATAGAACAATGGAACAAAGTAGAGACCCCAGAGATGCCACCGTCCTCTTATGAACAGCTCATATTTGACAAAGGTCCTAAGATTTTGAACTGGGGTAAGAACAGTCTCTTTAACAAATGGTGCTGGCATAATTGGATGTCCATCTGCAAAAAACTGAAACAAGACCCATATCTCACACCTTATACAAAAATCAACTCAAATTGGATAAAAGACCTGTACATAAAAGCTAAAACGATAAAGCTCATCCAAGATAAGATAGGGTCAACAATTGAGGTTTTAATACGCAATATAGACAGACTTCAAAATCTGACAAACAAAACACACTCATCAGAAGACAAAGTAGCTAAATAGGAATTAATAAGAATCAAACACTTCTGCTCATCCAAAGACTTCATCAAAAGAATTAAAAGACCACCTACAGAATGGGAAAAAATATTTGGCAACTCTATGTCAGACCGATGCCTAATCTCCATAATCTATAAAGTTCTACAAAATATCAATAATAAAAAGACAAATCATCCAATTAAGCGATAAGCAAAGGAGATGCACAGACATTTCTCTAAAGAGGAGATCCAGGCAGTCAAAAAACACATGCGGACATGTTCACGATCATTAATTACTAAAGAAATTCAAATCAAAACGACAATGAGATACCATCTGATTCCAATAAGATTGGCCATGATCCCAAAAATGCAAAACAATAAATGTTGGAGAGGCTGTGAAGAGATTGGAACTCTCCTTCACTGTTGGTGGAAAATACTTCTTCTTAAACAATTATTACATCTAAGTTTTTCATATCTCCCATGACTCTCTAGAAATGTATTGGAAGATTCAATTTTTATTGTTGTTACATTGTCTTCATTTGGAAGAAGAATTATATAACACAGGCTATGTGAAATGCCACTCTGGACCACAATTTTTTGTTTATTTTTATTGGTTATCATCTTTCTTTGGAATCTTTTCTTTGAAATAAGTAGTAAGTAGCCAAATGAATTTTTCCAAATGAGTTTTGCAGTGATTGCAGCAAATGCTACTTGGATGCACTTAAGATTGGTATGGGAATGGTAACTATACTGTAGGAACTAATGTGGTAAAGGTATTATAAGAAGTCTTTCATAAACATTTTTTGTTATCAACAAGATAAGGGGAAAAATCTTTGGGAATTGCTTAATTTTTAAGGATTTATTTTTATCAAGGGACATTTCTTCAGCTTTGTGGTTTTGCAGTGTTTCAGTCAACCAGTGAGGTATCGCATGTTAGTTTGATACTTAGAAAATCTACAAGCTAGTGAGAGCTGGTGATAAATCCCACAAAATAAATATGGTAAAAGAGGGTGTGTTTTTTTAATGTAGTCTTTAAAGGTTTGTAAGTTTATCAATTTATTCCTGCAAAATATGTTGTTAATTGACCTGTGATATTCTGAAAATGAAAGGTAAGTATGTCTAGCTACATGCACATTTGTTTTCCAAATCTCAGAGCAGTTGTAAGACAAAATAGGTCATTTAGACTCAGAATATGTGATCCATTAAATCAGTCAGGTTGGTGAAAAATGATTTCAGGATGATGGTGTCTTGTGACTATGTTTGATGTGAAAGAGGAGACAGATCAGTTGGGCTTATATTATTCTAAAATGCTTTATTTTAAAATTGTGTTCGTGGGCAGTTTTAATCTTTTATGTTTTGAGAGTGTACACAGCATTCAGAAAGAAGATCACAGCTGAAGACATGCTTATATTTTTATTCTTGATCTTTTTGTATAATACACATTTACCTTTGCACTTCTGAAAGTTTATTGATTATGTTATATATGTAATTTTCTTAGCATAAATGAACACCATTTTAAGTATAAAAAAGACAATTTTAAACTGATTGTATTTGCTGTATTCTAAATAATTACAGCATACAGCCATTTTCCATCACTCATCTGTCAGTTTGTCATACTGTGGTGGCTTTTGTGTTGCTATGATGCTACAAGTTATGTCACTAATATTTCAAACACAAGCAGGATCATCCATGGTGGACTGATGTCAGTGAAGCTTCCAGACTAGGAAGAAGGACCTGGCGATCTACTTTTAAAAAACTGGCCAATGAAAACTTCATGCTTAGCAGAGGAATACCATCTGATATACTGCAGGAAGATGAGCCCCTCAGGTTGGAAGGCACTCAAAATACAAGTAGGGAAGAGCTGCCTCCTCATAGTGGAGTTGAACTTAATGACATGAAATGGCATAGATTTGATGCATTGAGTACTAATAACCTGGCTTGCTGAAAGTGAAGAGGACTTAAAGCTTTTGTGATGAAAGTCAAAGACTACAGCTTTCGGTATGGATTACATCTCAACATAAAGAAAACAAAAGTTCTCATGACCGGGTCAAAAATCATCATGAGAAATAGAGAAAATGTTGGAGATTCTCAAGGATTTCACCTTACTTGGATCTACAATCAATGCCCATGGTAGCAGAAGTCAAGAAATAAATGATGTGTTGCATTGGACAAATGCATTACAGGGTTAAAGAGTTTTTGTTTTGTTTCGTTTTTTTAAAAAACAAAGTTATCAGTTTGAGGACTACTTTGCACTTAACCCAAGGTATGGCATTTTCAACAGCCTTATATGCAAGCAAAAGCTGGACAATAAATAAGAAAGACCAAAGAAGAATGACGTATCAAGATTACAGTGTTAGTGAAGAATATTGAATATACCGTGGACTACAAGAAGAATGAACAAGCCTGTCTTGAAAGAAATATAGCTAGTATGCACCTTAGAAGCAAGGATGGTGAGACTTTGTCTCACAGCCGTTTTAGGTGATATTCAAGGCTCATGAGCAAAATTGTTGATTTATATGTTTGGGTAATTGTATTAATTACTAGAAAAGTGAGGTTTATATATTCACTGAGGAGATTTGTGATCCTCATGAAAATTAATCTTACTGTTAAAGTCTGAAATTTTTCTAAGTAGCTGGGAAACACTCCTAAAATTTAATATAATCTATTTTTGTTTTTCACCTGCTTTACATGTGGCAAAGACCAACAGTTATTTGTTTAAGGAATTGATATATTTCAAGTACTATCTTAGCTATCTAGTGCTTCTGTAACAGAAATACCACAAGTGGATAGCTTTAACAGAAATTTAATCTCTCACTGTCTAGGAAACTAGAAGTCCAAATTCAGGGTGCCAAATCCAGGGGAAGACTTTCTTCCTTTGTCATCTCTGGGGGAAATTCTGTAGGTTCAGAAGATGCACTATTCTCCTGGTTCTTGTTTCTTGGTGGTATGATGTCCCCTTGTCCCTCTACTCGGTACTTTCTTTTATATCTAAAAAGAGATAGACTCAAAACATAATCTAATCTTGTGGATCGAGGCCTGCCTCATTAATGTAACTGCTGCTAATCCCACCTCCTTAACATGTCAGAAGTAGGATTTGCAAAACATAGAAGAATTGCATCAAATGACAAAACGGTGGACAATCATACAGTACTTGGAATCATGGCCTGACCAAGTTGAAAAGCATTTTTGGAGAACACAGTTTAATCAATAACAAGTACCTAATAGGTAAAGACTGGAAGTGACCAACTGAAAACCTAAATGTCTGAAGGAAAATTACATCAATTGTATTCATTTTTTTTTTCTGATAAAATTTGGTCTACATGGAAAGGATTACCCATTCCTAAATGAATATTTATTAGTACGTCATTTTTGCCCTTATGTTATCATTAAATATTCAATTGTAAGAAACATTACTTACAGTACTTTTGATGGGAACACTTTATGAGTAGGTTCCACTCAAAGACAAAACTTTTACTAGATAACATGTATGTGAACTCACCTTGTGGAACAGAGAAGACACTCTAGCAGTAGTAGAATTCATACAATCATTTATTTTCTTAGAATAATGGAGGTTTCTCAAATCACAAGGAATATCACCATTTCTCTAATAACATGGTGGAAAATTTAAAGTGTAATGTAAATGTTAAGAATGGTCTTGCATGAACAGTTGATATTCGACAAAGGCCCTAAGACATTAAACTGGGGTAAAAACAGTATCTTCAACAAATGGTGCTGGCAAAATTGGTTATTCTTCTGCAATAAACTGAATCAAGATCCATATCTTACACCTTATACAAAAACCAACTCCAACTGGATAAAAGACCTAAATATCAAACCTAAAACAATAAAGCTCATCCAAGAAAAGGTAGGAACAACAATGGAAGTTTTAATACACAGTGAGGACAGACTCCAAAATCTGTCAAAGATACCTCAATCAACAGAAGAGAAAGTAGATAAATGGGAACTATTAAGAATCAAACACTTTTGCTCATCCAAAGACTTTATTAATAGAATTAAAAGAACACCCACAGAATGGGAAAAAATACTTGGCAACTCTATGTCAGACCAACGCCTAATCTCCATAATCTATGAGATACTACAAAATATCAATAAGAAGAAGATAAACCATCCAATTAAGCGATGGGCAAAGGAGATGGACAGACATTTCACTAAAGAAGAGATCCAGGCAGCCAAAAAACACATGGGAACATGTTCACGATCTTTAGTTATTAAAGAAATTCAAATCAAGACAACAATGAGATACCATCTCACCCCAACAAGATTGGCCATGATCCAGAAAACACAAAACAACAAATGCTGGAGAGGCTGTGGAGAAAGTGGAACCCTCCTACACTGTTGGTGGGGTTGCAAAATGGTCCAGCCTCTTTGGAAGGCAATCTGGCGCTTCCTTAACAAAATGGATATCGATATACCATTTGACCCAGTAATTCCACTACTTGGAATATATCCTACAGAATCAAGGCCTTTCACACCAACGGACACATGCACCAGAATGTTTATTGCAGCACAGTCCATGATAGCAAAAAGATGGAATCAACCCAGATGCCCAACAATAGAAGAATGGATAGGTAAACTGTGGTACATATACTCAATGGAGCACTACGCAATGATAAAGAATAATGATGATTCCAGGAAACATCTCCTAACCTGGTTTCAACTGGAAGACATTATGTTGAGTGAAAGTACTCAGCGACAAAGGGACAAATACTGTATGAGACCTCTACGATAAGACCTCGAAAACAGACTTGTGTATAGAAGAAAAAACTCTTTGACAGCTGCAAGGGAGGGGAGGGAGGGAGGGTAAGGGGAGGAGGGTTTAGTTTAGATAGTTACTAGAAATCTAGTTGGGAGAAAGCGGTGATAGCACACATTAGAAACAAGAACATTAAGTGGACTTCAGCATAACTTGAGTACTCCTTCCATCTTGACTCAATACTGCAAGGATAGAGTAGCTGGGGCAGGGGGTGGTGGACCATGCTGTTAGGCGAATTCCAGGCCAATTGGCACAACTAGCATTTTGCTAAGAGATCTCTCTGCACCCCACATTGGTGAGTGGCATCTGGGGTCTTAAAAGCTGCCAAGCTGCCAAGCTGCCATCCAAGGACACAGCAAATGGTCCCAACTCAGCAGGAACGGATGCTCACCGAGGACCAAAATGACATGCGGTAAAGACAACTGAGAAGACAGAGAGACCCACAAAAGTGGGTGCCTACATCGACTTGGGACCAGAAGAACCGGATGGTGCCCTGCCACCACCAGTGATAGCCACGATGGAGCTCACAGAGAGGAGTCTCACTGGCAACACAAGAATAAAAAGGGGTGCATAATGAGATCTCCACTAAAAGACCTCAATTGATGGTCCAGCAGTTTTGGCGTTCCTCTGAGAGCATGACCCCCGGCCCTGATACTGCCCTTTCCCATAAATTATAACAAAGGTCCACTCTTTGGACAGGAATGGATTGGACTGGGCAATGCAGAGTGACCATATATTGGAAGCACTTTGTGGTTCTATACATCTACAGGATATCATCCTGCTGACCTCTGGCTGGTGGAAGGGGAGTGGACGGAGAGAAGGGGAAAGGAGACTGTTGGGAGGATGAGACATGTATGGAGCAGAGAGGAATAGTGTGCAGTCACCGGACAGGGAGAACAGTGGAAGCTGCATATAGGTGGGCATGTAAATTTATATGTGAATGTACATTTTCACTCAGTTATGTTAAATAAAAATAAAAAAATAAAAAAAGAATGGTCTTGCTTTTTTTTTTAAGTCCCTTTATTCTGTTTTTAGTGTTGTTTATCTTGAATGGAACAATGTGTCAAACAGAAAGTACTATATTCCTATCAACAGGTGTGACAGCCCCCCAAAATGTATCAATGATCTGGTTCTTTTTCAGTAAGTAAGCACAATCACAGAGAGCTAAATTTAAATATCAGCTGTCTGTTTTAGGGATGCCGGGGAAGTGGTCACAGAATGTCTTTTGTAAATATAAAATGCCTAGGACTTACTGCACTGTGGAGCCCCGATGGTGCAATGGTTAAGAGCTCATACGCTAACCAAAACACTGGCATTTTGAATCCACCAGCCACTGCTTGCAAACCCTAAGGAACAGCTCTACTCTGTTCTGTCAGGTTTTTATGAATAATAATTGATTTACTGACAACAATTTAGTGCACTATAGATAGAATAAGGGTGAATAAAATTAAGATTTTTAAAAAAGGACTCCTCTGTTCTTTCAACCGCTCACAAATGTTGACTATTTGCCACAAAAAGAGTAAAAGAAGAATTTCTATGGGTTGATGGACATAAATCCATTGCCAGGCTTAGAGTAAGGGGAGCTCATTTCTGATAACAGTGAATTAGTAAAGCATAGCAGCCTTGTAAAGAATGAGAGAAATTGTGAGACTGATTTATCTAAAACAAGACAACTATAATGGCAAAGTCCCACAGTTAAGAAGTCAGGGAAACAGTGGCAAACACAATGATGCAGGTGCATTTTTAGGGTAGGAAATGTAGAGTTTAATAAGGACACAGGTAGCACTTAATATGGTGCTTTATGGATACTGACTTGTTTAATCCTCATAACGTCTTTATGAAGTAACTACTACTATTTTCCCCATTGTATAGATGAGGAAACTGAAGGGAAGGGAAATTAAGAAGATATTTGATGACAGCTAGAATTCACACCCATCTGGCTCCAGAGGACTTGCTGTTGACCACAAGCTACACTGATTGCTGTCACATTCCAACCTTCTATTCCTCTATTGTTTTGCATATCAAAACGATTGAAAATGTAAAGAGGCAGTGAGCAGGTTACCCAGATGGTGGACAGCATAAAAGTAAAATGTAGCTGGAGAAATCATTGATGAAACCTAGAAACCTAGAGGCAGCTCAGGGACATTTAGAAGAAGACTGATAGGCTAAGACTTCTATTCAGGGAGAACAAACATATCTGGGAGAATTCATGCACAAGACAGAGGTTTGAGCACAGAGAAAATAGCAAAGAATGGCCTTTCGCTATTCTAACATCATTGCTGTTGTTAGTTGAATTGTGTCCCCTAAAAAAGATATGCTGAAGTCCAAACCCCAGAACCTGTAACCTCTTTTGGAAATAGGGTTTTTGTAGATGAAATCAAGTTAAGATTAAGATACTAGGGTAGGCCCCGATATAGTATGACTGATGTCCAAATGAGAAGAGGAAAAGGGACACAGAGAGACACAGAAGAAAGTTACAGTACCAAAACCAAGCCCACTGCTGTCTAGTCAATTCCAACCCCTAACAACCCTAAAGGACAGAGTAGAACTGCCCTGTAGAGTTTCCAAGGAGCTTGGATTTGAACTGCTGACCTTTTGGTTAGCAACTATAGCTCTTAACCACTACACCACCATAGTTTCCAGGGAAGCTAGACAAATGAAAATGGGTGCAGAGGCTGGAGTTATGCTGCCATGAGCCATATGATACCTGTGGCTACAGAAACTGGAAGAGACACAAAAAGATTCTCTCCTAGAGGCTTTATAAGGAGAATGGCCCTGCCAAGGGCTCCATAACTGTGAGGAATGGATTTCTGCCGTTTTAAGTCACCCATTTTTTGGTACTTCATCAGATGAGCCCTAAGAAAATAATACAGTCACAGTTATTATCATCATTGCTTGCTTTAGGAAAGAAGGAATGACTGCAGAACTTCGAGCCTTTAAAAAATCTTTCGTAGAAGTCTCCACCAATGTGTTGGTAACAGCCCTACTGGCCTGTGAAGCACTCTCAGGACCACTTTCCTTTTCTTGAATGACAGTGAGTGTTTGCAGCCAAGCAGCTCCATCAATCTGTTTCTACCTTAAAATCTAATTAGGCTGAATCATACTTCATTCAGTCCTGTCTCTGTTCCGTTCAGTCTAACTAGCAGCATTTCTTCTGAGATGGTTGATTGGAATCATACATAATATTTCTAATCTCTTAAGTACTTGTCCAGCCAGACCCTTGGTTTTCTCTCCAGAGCATTTTTCCCTCAATTTTCTACAATATAAATAGACAAAATATTTCCCTAATCTTCAAATTCTGGTTCCCTTTTGCACAATTCATTCCTCAATTTCTCTCCTTCATCTTTCATTTTATTGTAAGCAGCAGGAAGAAATCAGCCTGCACCTTCCAAATTCTGCTCAGAATTCTTAGCTAAACATCCACCTTCAATATTTTAAGTTCTATTTCCCTAAAAACATTTGATTATAATTCATCTAAGTTCTTTTCCACTTTATAACAAGGATTACCTTCCTCCAGTGATTTACCTTAGCTTGTATGTGCACCTTTCCATGGCCATTTTCACTGTGTTTCTGTGTGGAAACCTTGGTTGTGTGCTGGTTAAGTGCTACAGCTGCTAACCAAAAGTTCAGCAGTTCAAATTCACCAGGCACTCCTTGGAAACTTCCTCTATATTTACCATTTACCTCTAGGCTTCACCAGAAGCACATTTAACATCCACTTTCAGTTCATAGCAATATAAGTTTTCTCTATAGTTCTTTCTTCTTCACAGGTCCTCACTAGAATCACTTTTAATGTGTATAATTCAACTGTTTTTTCAAAGGAGCCTAAATTTTTACTGTTAAACATCTAAGCACTCTTATCGCCTCTACTCATTACCCAATTCAAATGGTACTACTACATCATTAGATATTTGTTACAGAAGCAGCCGACTTCCCAGTATCAAACTCTATGTTAGTTTCCTAAGGATCCCTGTTTCACAACTGGTTAAGCTCTAGGCTGCTAACTGAAAGGATGACAGTTTGAACCCACCCAGTGGGTGTGTGAAAGACCTGGCAATCTGTTCCCAGGAAAACCCTGTGAGACAATGCTACTCTGTCATGTAGCGTTACTATTAACAACAGGACTACTATGAGGTCTGACAATTAAGTCAGTGAACTTAATTGCTCTAAGTGTTACATACCTTATTGGTGAATATCACTATGGTCACCTTCAAAGTATTCCCCTTGGGAAGCTATGCACCAATGTCAATGCTTAATCCACCTTTCAAATCAATTTTGGAACTCTTTCTGGAATGGCCATTGCTCATGGTAGCAAGGTGTCAAGTTCATGAATTTAATTGATAGTTGTATGTGAGGAAATTTTTATCCAGTAAACAAATAACTATCAGAATGCCCTCCCTATTCTTCTGATTTGGCCTCCAATGACTTTTTATTTATTCAAAGATAATATAAATATTAAACGGAATACATTTTGATGACATTCAGGACATCAAGGGTAATACAACCACAGCTCTGATGGTCATTCCAGAAAAATAGTTCCAAAGTTGCTTTGAAAGGTGGAGTCAGTGCATAGGTTCCTAAGGGGAGTACTTCAAAGGTGACTGTCATGATATTCAGCAATGAAGTATGTAGTACTTTTTCTGGGATGAGCTCACAATCTTAATTGGAAGTCTTCATATTCCTAGGAGTAGGATTGCTGAATGATATGGTATTTCAATTTCTAGCTTTTGAAGAAAGTTTCATATTGTTTTTCAAAATGGTGGTAACATGTTGAATTCCTACCAAAAGCCTCTTCACCATTTATTGTTTCCTGTTTTTGTGATTTGTGCCAGTAATACTAGGATGAGATGGTATCTCACTGTGGTTTCAATTTCCATTTCTCTAATGGCTAGCGATCATGAGCATTTTCTCAAGTGTCTACTGACACTTGAATGTTTTCTTTGGTGAAGTTTTTTTTTTTTTCACTTCCTTCACCCATTTTTAATTGGATTGTTTATCTTTCTGTTATAGAGATGTTTGTTTTTCTTGTAGCTTTTAGAGATTAGCACCTTATTTTGTAATAGCCAAAAGTGTTTTCTTCATCTTTTGGTGAAGTCTTCAAATGAGCAGAAGTATTTAATTTTCAGAAGTTCCCAGTTATATAGCTTATTTTTTGGAGTTTGTGTGTTGTTGTTTATAGTTACCAAAAAAAAAAAATATGTTTTTGAGTCAATTCCAAACCACAGTAACCCTACAGGACAGAGTAGAACTGCTCCATAGAGTTTCCAGGGAATGCCTGGCAGATTTGAACTGCCAACTTTTTGATTAGCAGATGTAGCACTTAGCCGTTATGCCATGAGTTTCCTCGTTATAGTTAGTAACCTGTTAATGCCTTGTATTACAATTTCCAGCATTAGATAAACAGAAACTCAGAAACTTTGTAAAAACAAAACCAAAGCGGCAAGAAATTCTAAAAGAATATCTTGGCTTTGGCTTAGAAGAACAAAACCACTGACTTTATATTTTAGAAGGACACACTATCCAGAATCCTACTCAGTTAGGGAAGGCTCTAAACTCAATCAAAGCTATAATAGTGAAAGAAATAATCCAGTGATCATATCACGAAAACTATGATGTCATCATATTAAAAAGAGGGATGTACTACAGTCGTTATAGTCCTTCCAAATGGAGGGGAAGTTCACAAGACTAGTAGTAAATAAAATTGAGTTTATATATAGTTTATTAAGTGTGATCATAGGGGCAGCCTTAAAGCACAGTAAAGAAGCAACATGCCATATCAAGAAATGTAGTACAGGATTCTCAAAAACTACAAAACTAACTCTGAAGAAGGTAAAAATTCAACTCACAAAGAAGAATGTCTCTGAACAGATTAATAGGAAAACAGAAAAAATCGTCACAAAAGTAAATGTATCACAATGGCAGCACTGAACACATACCTATCAATAATCATGTTGAATGTGAATGGACTGAATTCTCCAGTAAAGAGACATCTAGTGGCATCTTGGATCAAAAAGACATGACCCATCCATATGGTGCCTACGAGAAACTCATCTTAGACTTAAAGATATGAACAAACTGAAAGTTAAAGTCTGGAAGAATGTATATCAAGCTAACAATGAATGAAGAAGAGCAGGTGTGGCCATTCAAATCTCAGATAAAATAGCTCTTAATGTAAAATCCACCATCACAGACAAGGATGGACACTATTTATTGCAGAAAGGTTCAATACACAAGCAGGACTTAATATTAATTACTTATGGACCTAATATTAGAGCACCTAGATACGTCAAAGAAACACTGACTACACTTAAAAAGGAGATAGATCACTCCACAATAATAGTGGGAGACTTCAACACTCCACTCTCAATACTGGACAGATTGTCTAGAAAAAAGCTCAATACAGACACAGAAGATACTATTGCCACAATTAACCAACTACACCTCATCGACATATACAGAACCTTCTATCCATCATCAGACAACTCCACTTTCTCCTCCAGTGCACATGGAACATTCTCCAGAATAACCATGTGTTAGGACATAAAGCAATTCTCAGCAAAATCCAAACCACTGAATTAATGCAAAGCATCTTCTCAGATCATAAAGCCATAAAAGTTGAAATCAATAGCAGAAAAAACACAGATAGAAAGTGGAACTCATGGAAACTGAACAACATTTTGCTCAAAAACAAATTGGCTATAGAAGAAATCAAGGATGAAATAAATTGATGGATTCCAATGAGAATGAAAACACTTCCTGCCAGAACCTATGGGATACAGCCAAAGCTGTACTCAGAGGTCAGTTTATCTCCATAAATGTACACATCTGGAAGGAAGAAAGAAATCAAATCAAAGAACTGACCCTACAGCGTGAAGAAGTAGAGAGAAGACAACAGAGGAACTCCTCAGGCACCAGAAGAAAACAGATCATAAAGATTAGAGCAGAACTAAATGAATTAGAGAACAGAAGAACAACTGAAAAAGCTAAACAGACCAAAAGGTGTTTTTCTTTAAAAGACCAACAAAACTGACAAACCATTGGCTAAACTTCCTAAACAAAAACAGACAAGGAAACAAATAACCCAAATACAAAATGAGAGGGGAGTTATCACAACAGATCCAACACAAATAAAAAATATCATAGAAGAATACTATGAAAGGCTGTACTCTAGCAAATTTGAAAACCTAAAGGAAGTGGGCAAATTCCTTGACTCCTATCACCTACTCAAATTATCACAAGCTGAAGCATAACAACTTAAGACATCCATCACAAAGGAAGATATTGCAAAAGTCATCAAAGAACTGACAACCAAAAAAACCCTGGGCTTCACTGCAGAATTCTACCAAGTTTTTAGAGAAGAGTTATCTCCAATACTACTGAGACTATTTCACACAAAAGAAAAGGGATGGAATACTCCCAAATTGATTCTAGGAAGCCAGCATAACCCTGATACCAAATCAAGGGGAAGACCCAACCAAAAGGGAGATCTAAAGATGGGTATCACTCGTGAATCTAGATGTAAAAATCTTCAACAAAATTGTCGCCAATAGAATACAACAACATATCTAAAAAATAATCCTCATGACAAAGTTGGATTCATACCAGGGATGCAAGACTGGTTCAACATCAGAAAAACAGTTAATGTGATCAACCACATAAATACCAGAAAAGACAAGAGTCACCTCATTTACTGATGCAGAAAAGGCATTTGATAAAGTCCAACACCCATTCATGCTAAAAACTCAGCAAAATTGGAATAGATGGCAAATTCTTCAATACAATAAGGGCCATTTACGTAAAGATAACTGCCTAAGTCATCCTGAATGAAGAGAGACTGAAACAGATTCCCTTGAGAACAGAAACTAAACAAGGATGCCTACTCTCACCTCTCCTATTTAACATTGTACTAGAAGTTCTAGCCAGAGCAATTAGACAAGACTAAGGAATAAAGGGCATTTGTATCGACAAAGAAGTCCAAATCTCCCTATTTGCAGATGATATGATAGTATACACAGCGAATCCTAAGGAATCGACAAGTAAACTATTTAAACTGATAGAAGGGTTCAGCAAAGTCTCAGGATACAAGATAAACATAAGTAAGTCAGCAGGATTCCTTTATACCAACAATGAGATTATTAAGGAAGAAATCACCAAGTCAATACTATTTACTATAGCCCACAAGAAGATAAAGTACCTAGGAATAAATGTAACCAGAGAAATAACAGAGCTTTACAAAGAGAACTACAAGATCTTACTACAAGAAACTAAGAGGGACTTACAGAAATGGAGAAACTTACCCTGCTCATGGATAGGAAGACTTAACATTGTGAAAATGTCTATTTTGCCCAAAGCAATCTACTTATATAATGCAATCCCAATACAAACTCCAGTGACACTTTTTAATGAGATGGAGAAACAAACTGCTAACTCTGGAAAGGGAAGAAGCCCTGAATAAGTAAAGTACTGCTGAAGAAGAAGAACACACTGGGAGGCCTCTCACTACCTGACTTTAGAACCTATTACACTGCCATAGTAGTCAAAACAGCCTGGTGCTGGTACAAAAAGAGATAGATAGATAGATAAATGGAACAGAATCAACACCCCAGAAATGACACCATCTGCCTTTGAACAGTTGATATTTGACAAAGCCCTATGACATTAAACTGAAGTAAAAACAGTATCTTCAACAAATGGTGGTGGCAAAATTGGATATCCAGCCACAATAAATTGAAACAAAACCCATATCGCACACCTTGTACAAAAACCAACTCAAACTGCATAAAAGACCTAAATGTCAAATCTAAAAAGATAAAGCTCATCCAAGAAAAAGTAGGAACAACAATGCAAGTTTTAATACACAACATAGACAGACTCCAAAACCTGTCAAACAAACCACAATCAACAGAAGAGAAAATCGATCAATGGGACCTATTAAGAATCAAACACTCTTGCTCATCCAAAGACTTTACTTACAGAATTAAAAGACCACCTACAGAATGGGAAAAATATTTGACAACTATACATCAGACCGACGTCTGATCTCCATAATCTATAAGGTACTACAAAATATTAATAAGAAAGATAAAGAATGCAATTAAGCAAAGGGCAAAGGAGATGGACAGACACTTCTCTAAAGAGGAGATCCAGGCAGCTAAAATACACATGCGGACATGCTCACGATCATTAGCTATTAAAGAAATTCAGATCAAATCTACAATGAGATACCATCTTACCCCAACAAGGTTGGCCATGATCCAAAAAACACAAAACAACAAATGCTTGAGAGGCTGTGGAGAAATTGAAACTCTCTTATGCTGTTGGTGGGATTGCAAAATGGTGCAACCTCTTTGGAAAGCAATCTGTCACTCCCTTAAAAAACTGTATATAGATATACAATTTGACCCAGTAATTCTACTGCTTGGCATATGTCATACAGAATCAAGGCCATTCACACCAACTGTTTCATGCACACAAATGTTTACCACAGCGCAGTCCACAATAACAAAAAGATGGAATCAACCCAGATGCGCAGGAACAGAGTAATGGATAGGTAAACTATGGTATACATACTCAACGGAACACCATACAATGGTAAAGAACAACGATGATAGCAGGAAACATTTCATAACCTGGTTTCAACTGCAGGACATTATGCTGAGTGAAAGCAGTCAGCGACGAAAGGACAAACATTGTATGAGACCCCTATGATCGAAACTTAGACTAATGTGTAGAAGAAAAGACTCTTTGACAACTGCAAGGTTGGGGAGGTCGAGACTGAGGGGGACAGGTTTAGATTAGATAGTTGATAGAAATTTTGTTGGGTGAAATTGGGAAGAGCATACATTAGTAAGAAGATCAATATTAACTGGACTTCAACACAACTTGAGTACTCATCCCATCTTAACTCAATATTGCAAGGAAAGTGTTGCTGGGGCCAGGGGCTGGAGATCATGCTCCCAGGCAAAATCGAGGCCAATCGGCACAACTAGCGTTTTGTTAATGAGGTCTCTCTGAGCCCCACATTGGGGAGTGGCGTCTGGAGTCTTAAAAGCTGCCAAGTTGCAAATGGTCCCAACTCAGCAGGAACGCATGATCACCAAGGTCCATAATGACATGGGGAAAAGACAACCCAGAAGACAGAGAGACCCACGTGAGTGGGTGTCTATATCGACTTGTGACCGGAAGAACCAGGTGGTGCCTCGCCACCACCAGTGACAGCAGTGACAGAGCTCAGAAATTTGAGTCTCACTGGCAACACAAGAATAAATGGGGTGCACCCTGAGATCTCCACTAAAAGACTGCAGTTGATGGCCCAGGGGCTTTGGGATTCCCCTGAGAGCATGGTCCCTGGCTCTGATGCTGACCCTGTCTCTAAATCTTAGTGAAGGTCACCTCTTCGGACAGCAATGGATTGGACGTGGTGATACAAAGTGACCATATTTTGGGGGCACTTTATGGTCTATGTAGCTATAGGATATCATCCTGCTGACCTCTTACTGGAGGAAGGGGAGTGAGTGGAGAGGAGGGGATAGGAGACTGTGGGGAGGATAGGACATGTATGGAGCAGAGAAGATGAATGTGTTGTCACCCGGCAGGGAGAGCGGTGGGAGCTGCATATAGGTGGGCATGTGAATTTATATGGGAATGTACATTTTCATTCAATCATCATCATCATCATAATAAAAGAATTTCTAGTATTGATTCTATTTTTAATTCTGTGAACTATGTAGTTTTTGGCTTTATATTTAGTTCTTTGCTCTATTTTGAATTAATTTCTGTATATCATATGAAGTATGGGTCCTATTTCTTTTTCTTTTTTTGCAGATAGGCATTTACTTTTACAAGCACCATTTGCTAAAGACTCTTTTTTCCATATGTGAGGGACTTGGGGCCTTTGTTGAAGATCAGGTATAAGGAGATGGATTATTTACATTGAGAATCTCAATTTTGTTCCATTGGTCAATGTGTCTGTCTTTATACTGATATCATGCTATTTTGACTACCATAGCTAAATAGTGAGTTCTGAGGTCAGGTAGTGGGAGTCCTCCTACTTTCTTCTCCCTCAGTAGAGCTTTACTTATCCAGGGCTTTTTCCCCTTTCCATATAAAGTTAATGATAAGTTTATCTTTAAATAATGTTGGTATTTGGATCAGGACTGCATTGTATCTGTAAATTGCTTTGGGTAGAATTGTCATTTTAATGATGTTGACTCTACCTATCCATGAACACAGAATGTTTTTCCATTTATGTAGATTGCTTTTGGTTTCCTGCAACGGTGTTTTGTAGTTTGTTTTATATAGATCTTTTACACTCCTGGTTAGGTATATTCTAAATATTTTATTCTTTTTAGGGGCTATTATAAATGGCATTGTTTTTCTAATTTCCTTTTCAGTGTTCTCTTTATTGGTGTATAAGAATTTTAGGTATTTCTGTATATTTATCTTGTATCTGGCTAATCTGCCAAGTCTTTCTATAGTTCCAGTATTTTTCTCATGGAGTTTTTTGGGTTCTTTACACATAGTATTACATCATCTGCAAATAGGGACAATTTAACTTCTTTTTTATCAATGTGGATGCCATTTATTTCTTTGTTCTTGCATTATTGCTCTGGTTAGAACTTCCAGAATAATATTAAATAGGAAAGGTAATAAAGGGCACACATGTCTTTCTTGTTCCTGTTCTCATGGGGAGTGTTTTCAGCCCCTGTCAATTAAGCATGGTGTTAGATGGCGGTTTTGCATAGATACCCCTTACTATTTTGAGAAACTTCCATTCTATACCTATTGTATTGAGAGTTTGTTTCTTAACCAGGAATGGGTATTGGACTTTGTTAAATGCTTTTTTGCATTGATTAGATGATCATGTGATTCTTTTCTTTCCTTTTATTTATTTGGTAGATTATGTTGATTGGTTTTGTAATGTTGAACCATGTTTGCATACCTGGTGTGAATCCTACTTGGTCATGGTGTATGATTATTATTTTTTTGTATGATGGTGAATTCTAATGGCTAAAGTTTTGCTGAGAAATTTGTGTCTATATCCATGTGAGATATTAGTCTGTAATTTTCTCTTTTGTGGTGTCTGCTTGGTTTTGGTGTTAGCGTTCTGCTTGCTTCATAAAAGTAATCTGGAAGTTATCACTTACCTATTTGTGTTCTGAAATAGTTTGAGTAGTATTAGTGTAAGGTCTTCTCTAAATGTATGATAGAATTCTGCAGTCATACCATCTGGGACAAACTCCTTTTGTTGGGAGGTTTTGTTTGTTTCTTTGTTAATTAACTTTTGAGTCTCTTCTCTTGTTATGAGTCTGTTCAGAATTTCAACATCATTTTGTCTCAGTTTGTGTAGATATGGTGTTTCTAGAAATTTATCCATTTTCTTTAGGTTTTCAAGTTTGTGGGCATATTGTTTGTCCTAATACTCTGTTATGATCCTTTTATTAATTTCAGTTGGTCTGTTGTAATGTATTACATTTCTTATTTGAGTTATTTGCATTTCCTTCTACTTTTTTTTGGTCAATTATGGCCAGTGGTTTGTCAGTTTTGTTGACCCCTTCAAAGAACCACCTTTTGGTTTTCTTGATTCTTTCTATTGTTTTTCTGTTCTCTATTTCATTTATTTCTGCTCTGATCATTATTATTTCCTTTCTTCTGGTGACTATGGACTTCTTTTGCTATTCTCTGAGTTTATAGCTAATGTTTTGGTTTTGTTTCTTCATTTTTGATGCATGCATCTATTCTTATAAACTGACATATATGGACTGTCTTTTCTTTGTCCCAAAGGTTTTGATATGATGTGCTTTCATTTTCATTTGATTCTAGGAATTTTTTTATTCCATCTTTGATTTCTTTTATTATTCAGTTGTTTTAAGCAGGTATAGAGGAATCCTACTGATGTACTTATGTTAATCTTCTATCCTGATACTTTGCTGAACTCTTCTATTGGTTCCAGTAGTTTTACTTATGGATTCTTTGGGATTCTCTGTATATACAATCATATCATCTGCAGATAGGGAGAGTTTTACTACTTTTTTGCCAATGCCAAAGCCAAGTGCCGTCAAGTCAGATCTGACTCATGGCGACCCTAGGGGCAGATGCCCTTTATTTCTTGGTCTTGTCTAATTTCTCTGGCTAGAATCTCTAGTATAATACTGAGTAAAAGTGGTGAGGGTGAGTATCTGTCCTAGTCAGCTAGGGCTGCTTTAACAGAAATACCACAGAGTGAGTGGCTTTAACAAAGGAAAGGTTTATTCTTACACAGTCCAGTAGACTACAAGTCCATTTTCAGGGTGTCTCCTCCAGGGGAAGGCTTTCCCCCTTCTCAGCTCTGGAGGAAAGTTTGGTATTGCATCAGTCTTCGTCCAGGGAGCATCTTAGTGCAGGAACCTCAGCTCTGAAGGATGCGCTCTTCTCCTGGTGCTGCTTTCTTGATGGTATAAGGTTCCCAAATCTCTGCTTTCTTCTCTTTCCTTTTATTTCTTGCAGGGTGGGGGGCAAGCTATACTCCAGGGAAACTCCCTTACAGTGGAGCATGGAGGTGATCTTTTAAAGGGATTTACAGTCCCACCTTAATCCTTTAACACACAGCATATGAAAACCACAAAATGGAGGACAGTCACAAGATACTGGGAATGATGACCCAGCCACATGGCTACACATGTTTTTGGGGGACACAATTCAATGCATGACAGTATGTTTGCCTAGTTCTGGTTCTCAAGGGGAATTCTTTCAGTCTCTCTCCATTCAGGATGATGTAGGTGATTGGCTTTGCATAGATGCCCCTTACTGCATTGAGGAATTTTCCATCTATTCCTATTTTGTTGAGAGTTTTTAGCATGAATTGGTGTTGGACTTTGTTTAATGCCTTTTCTGCATCAATTGACAAAATCAGGTGATTCTTATCTTTTGTTTTATTTATGTGGTTGATCACATTAATTGATTTTTTGATGTTGAACCCAACTTTCATCCCTGATATGAATCCAAATTGGTCATGATGAGTTGAGCTTTGTGACTTCCCTAACTGGGCAGCATTCTGGATGCTGTGTCTTGAATTGCCTCTTGAACTGTACACTTAATGTTGTTGTTTTTCCAAGCAAACAGTTTCTTTCAGTATTTTTTGTAGTTTGGGTTTGGTTTTTACAAAGCCTTCAGGCTTCCGTTTATCTGTGACTATCTTAATTTCATCTTCATATTTGAGAGACAATTTTGCAGGATATAACTTGATGACAGTGGGTAGTGGGTATTGTTCTTGGTTAGAAGTTTTTCTTCTTCAAGGCTTTGAATGCATCATCCCACTGCCTCCTTGCCAGCATCATTTCTGCTGAGAAGTCAGACAAAAGCCTACAGGACTTCCATCTGAATGTTAGCTATGCTTAAGCCTTTCTGCCTTTAAGAGAATCTATTTATGTTTCATTTATGAAGCCAAAGCCGATGCTTGATTATAATACAGCTTGGTGTCTTTCTTTTGAGGTCTACTTTTTGTGATGTTTGATACACATCTTGGAAACCTATATTCTCTCATAATTTCAGCGAAGGTTTTTATCAGCGACTGTACAATAATGCTCTATGTATTTTCAGCTATCCCTTCCTGTTCAGGAATCCCTATTATTCATGGATTATTCCTTTTAATACAGTCCCATGTGTTTCTTAATGCTTCTTCATTTTTCTTATTTGTTTTCTCTGATTTCTCCTTATAAATGCTGGTGTCTGTCACTCTATCCTCAAGCTTACTAACTCTGGCTTCCATTTCCTCAATTCTGCTCTTTTGTCTTCGGATTGAATTGTCTAATTCTGTCATTTTATTGTTAATCTGCTGTGTTTCAGACTCTTGATGTTCCACCAGTTCAAATACCTTGCTTATTTTTCATTTTGTTCTGTTGCATTTTGTTTAATCTCTAGGAAGGTTCTACATATAATTCTTTTATACTCTACCTCTGATAGTTTCAGAAAGTCTACATCTTGGAAGTTTTGTTGATTATTTTGGGAGTCTTCAGGAGCCATGATGGACTGTTGCTTTAAATGGGTAGCAATTGATTATTGCCTATGCACCATCTAGAGGCTGTTCAGCTTCTCTGGTGTTACCTTAACAGAAGCTGAGGCATAGTTCTTAGAGCAGAGTTGGTCATCAGCTGTCTCTGTGTATTCTAGTGACTGGCACCAGTGGGCTCTCTGGGGTGGCAGGCTCCCACTCCTGGCTGGCAAAGACAGTGCCCTACTTATGGAGGCAGTCAGGGGCTTTCAGCTGATGGTGTTATACGGATCAGTGAAACATGGAGGAGATGTTGCCAGGCTGCTCAGCTGTCAGTTTTCCAGGTGGTCTTATTTGAAAAAGATACTTTAGTGCTAAGTGAGGAGCTGTCCAGTCCCTCAGGTGTTACAGGCCCTACCTTCTGGCTGACAAAGGAAGTACCTCATAGGCAATCCCCAAATGCTATGATGTAGTTCAAAGTAGGAAAGGGTTATGGCCTTGCTCCTTTCCTCTGCTGGGCCCCACCCATAAGATATCAATGTCTTAAACACAGCCATTTTGCTTGGGAAGCACTTTTCTGACAGCCACAGCTTCTCAGTTTGCCCCCACTGAGCCCTCTGGTGGAGTGACTCCACCTCCTAGGTGACCAAGATGGCATCTTGCTTGCACTGCCCTTCTTGCTGTGAAACAGTAGAATCTATGGTGCAGCTCTGAAAGCAGAGGGTGGAGGGGCAGTGGTGTCCTTAGTCAGCAGTTGGGCTCTCAAAATTTGGCTATCCCAAGCACAGTCTCTCTGTTGCACTGTATGCTATTTACTTAAGCACTGCAGTTCAGCATAATAGCTGGCTCATGCCCACACCCCATCTTCTGGATAACAAAGAAGGCATCCATACCTGCAGTCCTCCCAAATGGCGAGTTAGCAGAGGCTGGACTGAGCGTGCCACTGCCTGGTCTTTGAAAGAGGTGGTTACCCCTTTAGTGGTAGTTGGTCCTATCTGACAACCCTATGCAAGATCCTAGAGCTCCCTGGATGTCCACACTGCTCTATTCAGGTATCATTCCAGGCCTTACTTCTCAGAAGGAATTGAGTAGACATGTGTCTAGTCTGCCATCTTGGCCACGCCTCTCTGTGTATGAATTTTTTAATGAAAAATTAACTTGAGCTGTAAACTTTCACCTAAAGCACAGCTTTAAAAAAGAAAGTGTTCTAGATCATGTTGGGGTCAATCAACATTACGTGAAAAAAATAATTCACGATGCAAATAAAAATTTACATGCAGAGGTTTCATTACAGCATTGTTTATAATAACAAAATAACTGGAAATAATCTAAATATCCAAGCATAAGGAGAAAATAAATAAATGAAGAGTAGAGCCATGGAAAATTCTTACCACATAATATCAGGCAAGAGAAAGTGGTACACACTGTAGGTGAGAAGTACACCAAAATATTAGCAGTTCTCCCTAGGTAGTAGAAATATGAGTGATTTCCAATATTTTAGTTACCAAATACTTATATTTTCAAATGTTTTTGCAGTGAATTTTATGTTTTCATAATAAACTAATAAAGATGTTAGATTATTTTTTGTTTTGATTTTTGCAAGCATTAAAGCATCTCTGACCAGATCAAGTATAAAAAAAGATTTGTGGAAAGATACTCCATCCTTCATAAAATCATAGGAAAAATAGAGCAATCAGGCCTCCTAAAGAAAAGGAATTGAAGCAATTTTAAACATCTCAGTTTTAATTATTTAGCACCATCTCCCCAGGGTACTTCCATCTGGTTTTTTAGGTTCAAAAACATTTTGTTTCTATGTGTCCCTACTCAAAAACAGACTTTTCAGGAAATAAAATTGGAGAAGCTTAGCTTGGATCACTTAACCACTCTGCAATCAGGGGAGCAGAGTCCTGCGAGTAATATCCCCACCAGAACTGCGTGAAATCGAAGATGTAATGTTTCCAAAAGGAAGAAATTCTAGTCAGACAAGAATAACATGTGTAGCAGCAGCAGAACAATAACATTTCTTTTTAAAAATCATGCCGAGTAAAACTTCAGTTTGTGACAACACAGAAATAATTGAACAATGCTTGAAACTCCAGAAACAGCCAGTGACAAAGGAAAGTAAGACCAGGATTTGGATAACTGCATTTTACAGAGAGCAAACTACTACTTTAAAGTCATAGTATTCAAAGGCGAGTGCTGAGTTCAGACTTTAAGTGGATTCCAGCTAGTATCTAAAGAGGTTCAGTCTCGTATAAGGCTCTGGTAGTTGAGTTTTTAGGCAGTGCAGAATTTCCCAGTCAAACTGGTGGCTATATTATACTCTGAATGGCATAAGAAGGGTTCATTCCCTTAGGAGGCAAACTGACCAAGAAGGAAAAGTACTTAACAATATCTCAGTGGCCACTATAAACCATATGCTACATTAATAATTTAACATAAAAAAAACTCTTATTCCCTCCTCAGAACTCTGTGAAGATCTATTCATACTTTACTTGAAAATCAAGTTCAGAAAAATTAAATCACTCATTTACATCACTGACTGGTAGATCTACATTTCACACCTAGGTTTAAGGTACTGTGGCCTCCCTAAGCAAGGTGAGATCAAGATAGAGCTCTAGATCTTGTAAGAGAACTGGCATCCGGTCCAGCTATAAAGGAAGATTTCAATTCCTAATTATCTGAGTTAGAGAGAAAAGATTGAAAGTTTCACTCAAGCTGTAAATATGCCACAATAGAGCAGGAAAGTTTCCAGTCACTGGCAGGAGAAAATACTCTATTATACTCCCTTGTCTTCGTCTAGATTGACTCAGAGTTTGGGGTGTAAGCAGAAATTATTGGGGCTAGGACTCAGTGACTGCAGTTGAGCAGGAACCAAATGAAATCTAAGATATTCAGGATTCTCAGTTAACTGGACTGAGAATATTAATGTATTGAAACTAGTCCAAGAAGAAATAAGCCAAGCAAAGCTAAAAATGCAATAAGACCAAGATGTAGCATTTATCTATGGTTAAATAACAATTTACACCAAAATTTAGTGGCTTAAAATGATAATATGGATACAGTTTCTGTGGGTCATGAATCAAGGAATGTCTTCACTGGATATTCCTAGCTCAAGGCCTCTCAAGAGGTTACAGCCAAAATGCTACTGGGTTGCAGTTATCTAAAGGCTTGTCTAGATCTGGAGGATCTACTTCCAAAGTTGTTCACTCACATGCTGAAAAGTTAGTGCTGGCTGTTGTCAGGAGACTTCAGTTGCTCACCACATGGAACTCTCCCTCGGGCTTCTTGAGAATCCTGATAACATATCATCTGGTTTTACAAGGAATGAATGACCCAAGAGAGCACATGACTGAAACTGCAATGTCTTTTATGATCTAGTTTTGGAAATCATGCACTATCACACACAAAATTCTATTATTAAACAGTTCAGCTCTTTTCTTTAAGCAAGGGTACTATAAACAGATGTGAATACCAGGAAATAAAAATCATTGAGGGCATTTTAGGGGGTGGCTATCACACAAGAGATCAGGATCTGAGTTAAGTCATTATTCTGAAATGGGGATAACGGTACATGCCTCTATTTATCATCTCAGGGAAACTTCAATGCAATAATGATTGTGAAATAATTAAAACCTCCTTTTTACATTTGATTAAAATAAGATGATTAGCAATAAATATCTAAATGTCATAAACAGTATAAAAAGAAAAGAAAATACTCCTTAAATTACAAATTGATCGTTTAGCCTGTTTCTGTTTATATTTTATAAATTTGTTATCTGTGTGTGTACATCCTTTTGAGTTCTAATTTCTCTTTTCCTGTGATCAGCATATTTAAAAAAAGAAACCAAAAAACACTGCCTTCAAGTCAGTTCTGACTCATAGTGATCCTAGAGGTCAGAGATGATCAGCATATACAGTTCTCTAAGTATTTCTACAGAGACCTTAAATTTATCCTTATTTATGGCAATATAATACACTGCTCTCTTAACATATAATAATCCAGTGTGGCATGTTAACACGGTTAACATTTAGACTATTTCTAGTTTTAGACGAAGTAGATAGACAGCCAGCCAAGTGCCGTCGAGTTGGATCTGACAAGACTCAGTAATATATGTGCTTCTTTTATTTAGATTATTTCTCTGGAAGTAAGTTTCAAAAGTCATTTCATTGGCCTGAAAATATATCTCTTTTATGGTTCCTATATTTTAGTGTCAAGTAGCACTCCAGAAAGTTATAGTCACATTTTAGGATAATTCTGAATATTTACCTACAGCCCCAACACTGTATTTTCAGTTTATAGTTTTTTCAATGTTTTAGTGGATATAAGCTTATATCTTATATTTACCTTGCTTAATTGTTCTTTTTACATAATATATGTGGTTATAAAATTAATATATTGTCATTGTAGAAACTATAATATTTAGTAAAGCATAAGAAAGAATCTAAAAATCATCCATTTTGAAACAATTAGTGTGACTGTATAATATATCCTAATATCAAGTATATCAGCCAGGTCTCAGCAGGAAACAGATGGCAGATTTTAATTAGTATAATTCTAGGAGAGTTTAATAAAGGGATTATTTTATGAAGTGTGGACAGGATATAGGGAAACCATAAGAAATACAGCAGATCCCCAGGGCTAGTAACAGAGGGACTTAGTTAGCACCCCAAGCCTAAGAAACAAGCTACAGGAAAACTGAGACAGAGGTGGCTGTATGGACAGGACTGTCTGACACAAACTGCTCTTTGGTAATGTGATGCAGGGAGTGTCAGCAACCCTGCAGAGTGGGAGTAGTGGGAATCAATGTCGTGACTGACCTTGCTCTCCTCTTTCTTGTTGATCTCCTGCTGGTGTTCTCCATTGACTGAACTCTACCAAACACCAGAGGCAATAGGAACCCCTTGATGTCCTTTTGGATCAGCCGCCTAAGGTATAGAGGAGACTAAAGAACAGTGGAGACTGGATCTAGAAGGCTAAACGGAAGATATCTACCATATCAAATGTAACAACATTCCCTGAACCTTCTCTCTTTTTTCTTTATATATTCTTTGTATATAAGGTTTGTAAGTTTGTGAAAATCCATTGCCACTGAGTTGATTTCAACTCATTGTGACTCTACAGGATGGAATAGAACTGCCTCATAGGGTTTACAAGGAGCCACCAGTTATTTGAACTGCTGTACTTTTGGATAGCAGCGGAGCTCTTAACCACTGCATCACCAGGACTCTCTCTGTATATTGAGTGCTCACTATGTGCAAGGCACTTTCTGAAGTGTTTTATGCATATTAACTCAAAGAATTCTCACAATAACCCTATGAGATGGACCATCTAATTATCCTTATTCCAGAAGTTAGGAAAATGAGTTCATAGAAGTTAAGAAACTCGGACATGTTACAGCCCCAGTACATAGTAATGCTGATTTGAACCCAGAAGTCTACAACCTCTCTCTAGAAGTTTGAAAAATGTAATGATATTTTTTTGTTTTCTTTTGCTATTCTAAATAGATTTTTTTATTACTGTGGTTTTTACTAATGAGTCACTGTTTCTATAAGAAAAAACATTCTATAAATTGTATATTTATTTTCTACTCTATCCTTGATAAACTCATAATTTAGAAAATTCATCAGTTGAATCGCTTGAGTTTTTCGGTTCTACAAAAATATCATCTGAAAATGATGGTACTGGGGGTGGAGCCAACAGAGTGGTATAGACATAAGTGCCACACTGTCCCTCCACAGCAAAGGCCTGGGAAACTACATAAAACAGACACAAGCATCAATCCTGCAAGCTAAGAGATACAGAACACAAACAAGCACTGAATTGAATAACAAACTAAAAGAGAACAGAGAATGAAGAGAGATGTGGAGGGAGCTCCCCTATCAGCTAAGACAGCAAGAATTCACCATTTTGGACTCCTGTAGCATATCAACAGTCAGACAGTACCTAAAAGCAAATTCACAGAACTCCCAACAGGAGACAGAGCACCTGCTAGACCTGTGCTGCTGCATCATAACTTAGCAACTAACCCTGCCCATTAGACAAAATGGTGAGAAGTATCATTTCTAGAGACAAGCAAAAAACAAAGAACGCACAACCTGCCTGTTCAGACATAAACATATAAAACAAAAAATGGGATAAAAAAATCACATGTACAGTCAACAAAGAAAACAAATACTGAATGTTCCAAAGACAGCAGATAATATCAAAACATACGAGGTCTGACAATTAAATGTGTGAACTTAATTCTTCTAAGTGCTACATTAATTGACACTGATAAATTCTTGACAAAAAAGTGCTAATTGCTGAATATCACTATGGTTACCTTCAAAGTGGCACCTAGTCTGTGGAACTCTTTCTAGAATGGCCATTGCACGTGGTGGCAAGGTGGCAAGTTCACAAACAATTGTATAGTGGTCTGTGAGGGAGTTTTTAGTCAGTAAACAAATAACTGTGTTGGGACACCCTACTTACTCACCTGATCTGACCCCCATTGATTTTTTTGTTTACCTGAAGATAAATGAAATATTGAAAGGAAGACACTTTGGTGACATCCAGGATACCGTGGGTAATAGGACAATAGCTCTGATGGTCATTCCAGAAAGAGTTCCAAAATCACTTTGAACGGTGTACTAGGCACTAGTGTCAGTGCATAGCTTCTCAAGGGGAGTACCTCTAATGGAATCATAGTGATTTTCAGCAATGAGGTATGTAGTACTTTTTCTAGGATGAGTTCATAAATTTAATTGGCAGTCCTTGTATAAATATATATTTAAAAAGGACAGGATGGTTCTAGTTGGTGTCCAAAATGAAATACCAGGTGACTTTCCAGTATAAGAAAAGACACTGGAACTACTTGACACAGAATTCAAATCTCTAATATTAAGAGTTGAAGGAAAACAGCACACAAAAATGAGAAAAAATAGACAAAATAATGGAAAACACAGACAAAACTATGGAAGGATTAAAGAAAATAACTTAGGAACAAAAGGTCAAAATAAATTCAAAACTATAAATCATATGAAAACAGCAATTGCAAACCCAAAAGATAATAACAAAATTTCAGCAATGAGAAGTGTTGTAAAATGTCTGAGGAGCAGGATTGAAACAAGGTAAGACAGGAACAACAAAATTGAAGCCAAACACTTGGTTACTGCTTTAAGGAAAAATTGGGGAAAAAGGAAAGAAGAAAACTGAAGAACCCGTGACAATGATATGGGATACAATCAAAAGCAAAAATTTGTCAGTGATCAGAGTTCCAGAGTGAGAAAATGAAAAATACAGAGAGGAACAGTGAAGATTTGTTGAGAGAAAAATTTCCTAATGTCATGAAAGATGAAAAGCTGACCATCAAAGAAGTTAAATGAAAACCACATAAGACAGACCTCAAAAGACAGTCACCAAGGCATATTATAAACTCACTCGTTAAAACCAAAGACAAAGAATCCCGAAAGGAGATGGAGAAGAACGAAAAATCATGTACAGAACGGGGAAAAATAAGACTAAGCTCTGACTACCCAAGAGAAACCTTGCAGGCTAGAAGGCAATGAGATGATATACATAACATATTGAAATTTAAAAAAAGTTGCCAATCAAGAATAACATACCCTTCAAAACACTTGTTCAAATATAATGGTAAAATCAGGACATTTCCACATAAACAGAAATTAAGGGATTATGTAAAAACTAAACAAAACCTATGACGCAGTCCCTTGGTTTAAGAAAAACAGTATCAGACAGCAGGCTGAATCTGGGACACAAGACTGAAACAGTTAGATACCAAACCAGGAAATGAACCCTTCAGGATTAATCAAATTAAAGATTTACAACAGGGAAACAGAGGTTAATCTGTAAATAACAACAATTTCGGAACAATAAAAGAGGGAATAAACAGTATACATAAAGAACTTCCAAATGGAGTGGAAGGCAAGACTATCTTTACAAAATTGTTTTAACTCAAGAACTGAACTCCAGCACCATAGATTGTACTGTACATTTGCTGAGTGGACTCTGGATCAATTGGAAGTTGACCCTGCTTTTGGCCAAAAAGTCATGTTCAGTGAGAAAGCCCATTTTGGAATGAATGGTTTTGTCAAAAAACAAAATTGTCACATTTGGAGCAATGAGAATATAATGGAGATTCAACAACGTTCACTTCATTCTCCAAAAGTTACTGTTTGGTATGGATTTGGCCCAGTGGAATCAACAGCCCTTATTTTTTCCAAGATGAATGGGGAGACAGTGACTGTGAATGGCAAAAGATATTGGGCTATGATAACTGGTTCTTTTTGGTCCCATTTGGATGATACCATGGCAACCATTTACCCAAAGTTCTTTTCCACACATAATGTCATCAAATGTATTTCAAAATAATAAAGCAATTAAAACTCTCATTTATACAATTTGTTTTATTCAAGTTCAAAGATAGTACACCTCATTGGAAGTCCCTTCACACAGAACCCTCCACCTAACAGATTTAAAAATTACATGTTCTCCTACAATGTTAAACGAAACATTCCACAGAATAGACCCCATCCTAGGCCCCGAAACACTCAACAAAATACAAAACTCTGAGATAATACAAAGTATCTTATCTGATCTTATCTTATCTGATCACAAAGCCATCAAAGTGGAAAGTAACAACACATAGAGGGGGGAAAATTATCAGTTACATGGAAGCTAACATCTTACTCAAAAACAAATGAGTAATAGAAGAAATCAAAGATAGAACTAAAATGTTCCTAGAATCAAATTACAATGAAAGCACATCATACCAAAACAGTAAGGGCACAGCAAAGGAAGGCCTCAGAAGTCAATTTATAGGGATAGATGAACACATCAAAAAGAAAACAAGGGGGGGTGGAGTCAAGATGGTGGACTAAACACTCATCTCCTTAAATCCCTCTGAAAACCAAGACCTGAATTGATAATTAAATGGAGCCTTCTGGACATCTAGTGAAGCCTAGGACACGGCATAAGGCTGTTAATTTGGACTTCATACCAGTGAGCAGGAAACTTCTCTTTCATTGCCCCCATTCTTGGTGAGCTTCGGATTTCACGGACTGAGAGTAAATCTCCATTTTAACTTTTTTTCTCTGTCTTGGCTGGTGGGCAGAGCTTGGACTTGGCTAGCAATTGGTCTTTGACACACTGCTGGTGGGATCAGAGGGAAAGATTGCTATATTATGAAAGCCCAACAGTGGACTCTATGCACTTTGGCACCTTTGGACTCTCTTTCTGCCTCCACCATTCACTGGCCTGTACCAGGGTAGGGGGGGAGCTTGTGTGGGATGTGATCTTGTTCCACTAGGAGTTGGATATACCCATACAGACACCTCAGCTGGACTTAATTCCTAGGATGGGAGGCAGCGCCTGCCTGGTGGATAGTGCTTTTCTGGCAGTAAAGCAGTATTCTACACAGTGTTGCCTATGACTGGGGCCTGGCAGCAGAGTCCAGCAGAGCGTAGTCTTTCTGTATTTTAAACTAGTGTGTAACATCTGGGGTTGGATATAGAGGTGCTTACTTTGTCAGCTGGGAAGAGGAACATGTATATCTAAAACCTGACTGACTTTGGAAGTTGTCAGATACCTTTTACCTTTCATTTTAAGACGATCTAGAGAAACAACTTTATTCAATCCTGACAGTGTCTCTTCCAGCCTCTATTGATTCATATGATGACAAAAAGGCAACAAAAGCTGGATAAAAGCATAACCAAGAAATCACCCATGGCTTCAGAAGGCCCCCAAAAGAAATAGCCACAGAATTTCCCAGATGAAGAAACTTTTCTGAAACTATTGGAAGGTGAATACAAAGGGATTATATGGAGAGCCCTCGTACACCTTACACAAAATGCAGCAGAGCAAAATGAAAAAGTAAGCAAGCTGTTAGATCTGATGGAACACCAGGACTCTGAAATCTAACAGACCAGGAACAAAATCAAAGACATAGAAACTTCAGTTCAAAGTCAAGAAAACAGAATGGAACAAATGGAAAAGAGACTTTCTGACTTGGAAGATAGAGCTATTGACTCCAGAATCTATGAGGAGAAGTCAGAAAAAAGAAACAAGAAAAATCATGAAGCATTAAGAAGCATGTGGGACTCTATTATGAGGAGCAATCTACGATTAATTGGAGTTCCTGAACAGGGCAAGACACCTGAGAACACAGAGTATTGTTGCTGAGTGAAATTATGAAAGAGAATATAGATATCCAGGATGCATATTGAATGCCTTTCAATATAGATCTCAAAAGAAAGACTCTAAGACATATTGTAATCAAGCTTAACAAAATTAAACATATGCAGAAACTCTTAAAGGTATAAAGACTCAAAGCTAACATTCAGAGGGAAACTCTGTAGTCTTTTTTCTGATATCTCAGCAGAAACAATGCTGGCACAGAGACAAAGGCATGACACATTCAAAGCCTTGAAGGAGAAGAACTTCCAAATAAGAATTATATATCTGGCAGAGGTATATTTCAAATCTGAAGATAAATTGAGATATTTGCAGATAAACAGAAACTCTGAAACTTTGTAAAAAAACAAACCAAAGCTACAAGAAATACTGAAAGAATCTCTTGGCTTAGGGGAGCAAAACCACCAGCCTTATATTTTAGAAGCAAATACAGGACACACCACCCAGAAATCCACTCAGTTAGGGAAGGCTCCAAACTCATTCAAAGGTATAATAGTGATCCTATCTAAAAAATGATGTCTATTAAAAAAACAGATGTACTACAGTCATTATAGTCTTTCCAGATGCAGAGAAAGTGAATAAGACTGGTAGTAATTAAAATTGGGTTTATATATAGTTTATAAACGGGGGTAATAGGGGCAGCCATAAAGCACACTAAAGATGCAACATATCATACCAAGAAACATAATACAGGAGTCTCAACAACCACAAAACCAACTGTGAAAAAGTGAAAAATCAACTCACAAAGAGGAATCTTCCAGAACAGATTAATAAGAACAAAGAGAATACATCAACACAAAAATAAACATATCACAATGGCAGCACTCAACACATACCTATCAATAATTACATTGAATGTGAATGCACTGAACGCTCCAGTAAAGAGATATCGAATGACTTCTTGGATCAAAAGACATGACCCATCCATATGTCGCCGACAAGAAACTCACCTTAGACTTAAAGATATGAACAAACTGAAACTTAAAAAATGGAAGAATATATATCAAGATAACAATGAACAAAGAAGAGCAGGTAGGGCAACTCTAATCTCATATAAAATCGATTTTGATGTAAAATCTACCATCGTGGACAAGGATGGACACTATTAACTGCTGAAAGGTTCAATGTGCAACCAGAACTTAACAATATTAAATATTTATGAACGTAATATCGGAGCACCTAAATGCATAGTAGAAACACCAACTACACTCAAAAAGGAGATAGATCATTCCACAATGATAGTGGGAGACTTCAACATTCCACTCTTAATATTGGCTAAATAGTCTAGAAAAAAAGCTCAATAAACACACAGAAGACATTATTGCCACAATTAACAAACTAGACCTCATCAACATATACAGGACATTCTATCCATCAGCAGACAACTATACCTTCCTCTCTGGTGCACATGGAATATTCTCCAAAATAGACCATGTGTTAGGACATAAAGCAATTCTCAGCAAAATCCATACCATCCAATTAATGCAAAGCATCTTCTCAGATCATAAAGCCATAAAAGTAGAAATCAGTAGCAGAAAAAATATAGACAGAAAGTGGAACTGATGGAAACTGAACTACATCTTGCTCAAAAAGCTGTGGGTTACAGAAGAAATCAAGGATGAAATAAAGAAATTGATGGATTCCAATGAGAATGAAAACACTTCCTACCAGAACCTATGGCATACAGCCAAAGCAGTGCTCAGAGGTCAGTTTGTCTCCATCAACGCACACATCTGGAAGGAAGAAAGAAACCAAAACCAAAGAACTAACCCCACAGCTAGAACAAGTAGAGAGAGAACAACAGAGGAACTCCTCAGGCACCAGAAGAAAACATATCACAAAGACTAGAGCAGAACTAAGCGAATTAGAGAATAGAAGAACAACTGAAAGAAATGAAAAGAGCAAAAGCTGATTTTTGGGAAAGATCAACAGAATTTGCACACCATTGGCTGTACTTACTAAAGAAAAACAGGAAAGGAATGAAATGACCCAAATAAGAAATGAGAGGGGAGTTCTCACCACAGATCCAACAGAAATCAAAAATATCATAACAGAATATTATGAAAGTCTATACTGGAACAAATTTGAAAACCTATAAGAAATGGACAAATTCCTTGATTCATGTCACCTACCCAAATTATCACAAGGTGAAGCAGAACAACTTAAGAAACTCATCACAAAGGAAGAGATTGAAAGAGTAATCCAAAAACTACCAACCAAAGTAGTCGAAGCCCAGATGGCTTCACCACAGAATTCTACCAAGCTTTTAGAGAAGAGTTATCTCCAATACTATTGAGACTATTTCACAGCGTTGAAAGGCATGGAATACTCTCTAACTGATTCTACAAAGCTGTAATAACCCCGGTACCGAAGCCAGGGAAAGACTCAAGTGAAAAGGAGAACTGTAGACCAATATCACTCATGATGCAAAAGTCTTCGACAAAATTCTCACCAATAGAATACAACAACATATCCAAAAAATAATCCATCATGACCAAGTTGGATTCATACCAGGAATGCAAGGCTGGTCCAACATCAGAAAAAAAAGTTAATGTGATTAACCGCATAAATAACACAAAAGACAAGAATCACTGGATTTTGTCTATGGATGCAGAAAAAGCATTTGATAGAGTCACCATGAACTGGATCCGACTCGACGGCAGTTGGCTTGGCAAAGTCTGACATCCATTCATGCTAAAAATTCTCAGCAAAATAGGAATTGATTGCAAATTCCTCTCAATGCAATAAGGGCCATTTATACAAAGCCAATTGCCTATGTCATCTTGAATGGAGAGAGACTGATACAGTTTCTCTTGAGAATGGGAACTAGACAAGGATGCCCACCCTCACTTCTTCTATTCAACATTGTACTAGAAGTTCTAGCCAGAACAATTAGACAAGACTAAGAAATAAAGGGCATCTGCATCGGCAAAGAAGAACTAAAAATGCAGATGATGTGATTGTATACTGAGAAAATCCTAAAGAATCCATAAGTAAACTACTCAGATTGACAGAAGAGTTCAGCAAAGTCTCAGGATACCAGATAAACGTAAGTAAATCAGTAGGATTCCTTTATACCAACAATGAGATTATTAAGGAAGAAATCACCAAATCAATACAATTCACTGTAACGCCCTAAGAAGATAAAGTACATAGGAATAAATCTAACCAGAGAAATAGCAGATCTTTACAAAGAGAACTACAAGTCCTTACTACAAGAAACTAAGAGAGACTTACACAAATGGAGAAACCTACCCTGCTCATGGATAGGAAGATTTAACGTTGTGAAAATGTCTATTTTACCCTAAGCAACCTACTTATGTAGCGCAATCCCAATACAAATTTCTGCCACATTTTTTAATGAGATGAATAAATAAATCACCAACTGTGTTTGGAAAGGGAAGATAACCTGGATAAGTAAAGCACTACTGAAGAAGAAGAACACACTGAGAGGCCTCTCACTACCTGACTTTAGAACTTATTACACTGCCACAGCAGTCAGAACACCCTGGTCCTGGTCCAAAAAGAGACAGATAGATCAATGGAACAGAATTGAGACCCCAGAGATGACATCATCTTCCTGTGAACAGCTGACATTCAACAAAGGCCTTAAGACATTAAACTGGAGTAAAAACAATCTCTTCAACAAACGGTGCTAGCAAAATTGGATATCCATCTGCAATAAATTGAAATAAGACCCATATTGCACACTTTATACATAAACCAACTCAAACTGGATAGAAGACCTAAATATCAAATCTAAAATGATAAAGCTCATTCAAGAAAAAGTAGGAACAACAATGGAAGTTTTAAAACATAAGGTAGACAGATTTCAAAATCTGTCAAACCAACCACAAACAACAGAAAAGAAAATATGTAAATGGGAACTACTAAGAATCAAACACTCTTGCTCATCCAAAGACTTTATTAATAGAATTAAAAGGCCACCTACAGAATGGAAAAAAATATCTGGCAATTATATGTCAGACTGATACCTGATCTCCACAATCTATAAAGTATTACAAATCTACAAGAAAAAGGTAAAGAATTCAATTGACAAAGGAGATGGACAGACCCTTCTCTAAAAAGGAGATCAAGGTAGCCAAAATGCACATACGGACATGCTCACGATCATTAGCTATTAAATAAATTCAGATCAAAACTATAATGAGATACCATCTCACCCCAACAAGGTTGGCCATAATCCAGAAAACGCAAAACACTAAATGCTGGAGAGGCTGTGGAGAAATTGGAACTCTCCTACACTGTTGGTGGGATTGCAAAATGGTGCAACCTCTTTGGAAAGCAATCTGGCACTTCCTTAGAAAGCTGGATATAGATATACTATTTGACTCAGTAATTCCACTGTTTGGAACATATCCTACAGAATCAAGGTCATTCACATCAACTCATACATGCACACAAATGTTTATCACAGCACAGCCCACAACAGCAAAAATATGGAATCAACCCAGATGCCCAACAACCGAGGAAGGGATAGGTAAACTATGGTATATATACTCAATAGAACACCATGCAATGGTAAAGGACAACAATGATTTTAGGAAACATCTCACAACCTGGTTTCAATTGGAGGACATTATGCTGAGTGAAAGTAGTTAGTGACAAAAGGACAAATATTGTATGAGACCCCTACAATAAGAACTTAAAATCAGACTCATGCATAGAAGCAAGGACTCTTTGATGGCTGCAAGGGTGTGGAAGGTGGGAGGGAGATGGGGAGAAGTGTTTAGATTAAAAAGTTGATAGAGCTTTGGCTGGGTGAAATCAATGACAGCATACATTAGAAAGATCAATTTTAACTGGACTTCAACATAACATGATTATTCCCATCTTAACCCAATATTGCAAGGATAGAGTAGCTGGTGCCAGGGGCCAGGGACTATGCTCTCAGGGGAAATTTAGGCCAACTGGCACAACTAGCATTTTGCTAAGAGAGCCTTCTGCACCCCACATTGTTAAGTGGCATCTGGGGTCTTAAAAGCTGCCAACCTGGCATCTGAGGGCACAACAAATGGTCCCACCTCAGCAGGAATGCATGATCATCACAGACCAAAATGACACGTGGGAAAGGGAACCCAGAACAGAGAGACCCACGTGAGTTGGTGACTTCATCGACTTGTGACCAGAAGAAAGAGATGGTGCCAGGCCACCACCAGTGATAGCCGTGATGGAGCTCACAAAGTTGCGTCTCACTGACAACACAAAAATAAAAAGGGGTGTACCCTGAGATCTCCACTAAAAGACCACAACTGGTTTGGTCCAGGGGCCTTGGAGTTCTCCTGGGAGCATGGCACCTGGCCTTGTTGCTGCATCTGTCCGTAAATCATAATGGAGGTCAACTCTTGGACAGGAATGGATTGGACTTGGTGACACAGAGTGACCTTATCATGTGTGCACTTTATGATTCTATGCATCTATAGGACGTCATCCTGCTGACCTCTTACTGGAGGTGGGGGAATGGGTGGAGAGGAGGGGATGGGAGATTGTTGGGAGGATCAGACGTGTATGGTGCAGAGAGAAAGAGTGTGATATCAAGGGGCAGGGAGAACAGTGGGAGCTGCCTATAGGTGGGTATGCAAATTTGTATGGGAATGTACATTTTCATTCAATCATAATAAAAAAAGAAAAGAAGGGACAAAACGAAAATATTGGTTATGTATCTTAAATAAATAGAAAGAGACCAAAAAAAAGAATCTCACAGCCACCAGAAGAAAGGCAATAATAAAGAACAGGGCAAAAATAAAAGAAATTGAGAGTAGAAAAACAAGAGAAATAATGTACAAAACCAAAATGTGGTTCTTTAGCAGGATCAACAAAATGTACAAAGCACTGGTTAAACTGATGAAAGAAAATCAGAAGATGACACAGAGAAATCAAATAAGAAATGAAATAGGGGACATTACAACAGACCAAAATGAAGTAAAAAGAATCATAACAGAATACCATGAAAAACTATACTCCAGTAAACTTGAAAACCTAGAGGAAAAGACCAATTTCTAGAAAGACACAACCAACTGAAACTAACACAAAATGACCTTGAAACTCTGAAGAGACCCATAACATGAGAAGATATTAAAAGTTTCAACTCTTAACAACAACAAAAAGAAAGTACCCAGATGGCTTCATTGGAGAATTCTACCAAATACTTAGAGAGAACATACACCAGCACTACTCAAACTATTTCAGAGAACAAGAAAGGAAAGTATACTTCCACACTGAATCTATGAAGACAGCATAACCCTGATACCAAAACCAGGTAAAGACACCACAAAAAAGAAAATTATAGACCAATATCTCTCATCAATGTAGATGCAAAAATTCTCAATAAAATCCTAGCCGATAGGATTCACCATCATACCTAAAAAGTAATACACATTGACTAAGTAGGCTTCATACCAGATATGTGAAAATGGTTCAATGGTAGAAAATGAATCAATATAATCCACCACATAAATAGAATAAAAAAATCATATGATTATCTCAATCCTCCAATAAAAGGCATTTAACAAATTTCAATGCCCATTCACAATTAACACTCAAAGAAAACTACAAAACACTACTGCAAGAAACCAAAAGAGATCTACAGAAATGGAAAAACATATGCTTATTAATAGGTAGACTCAATGCTGTGAAAATGAAAAATCTATACATAGAAGTCTACAAATACAATGCAATCCTGATCCAGATACCAACAGCATTCTTTAAAGAGATTACAAAAGTAACCATTAACTTTATACGGAAAGGGAAGAGGCAATGGATAAGTAAAGTACTATTGAAGAAAAAGTAGTAACACTGCACTGTTTGGTCTCAGAACCTACTACTATACAGCTGCAATTGTCAAAACATTCTGGTACTAGCACAACAGATATATTGACTCATGTAATGCAACTGACAGTCCTGATGTGAATCCATCATCTTATGGTCACCTGATCTTCAACAAGGGTCCAAAATCCCTTATATAGGGAAAGTCAGTCTTTTTAACAAATAGTCAAATAAGGCCAACAAAACTGGATGTTAATCTACTAAAAAAAAAAAAAAAAAAGTACTAGTATCTTACACCATACACAAAAACTAATTTGAAATGGACCAAAGACCTGAATATGAAACTAAAAGTTATAATGATCATATAAAAAATAAGACCAATACTAAAAGCCCTTGTACATGGCATTAACAGGATACAATCCATAACTAACAATGCACAAACTCCAGAAGATAAGCTAGAAAACCTGTATCGTCTAAAATTTAAACACTTAGGGTCATTAAAAAACTTCACCAAGGATAGCATCTGAAGTCTAAAAACCCTGTGAATAATCATCTAAGATACTCCACTGGTCTCACCCCTTCGGGAGCAAGGGAGAATTATGAAAACTAAAGATACAAGGGAAAGATTTGTCCAAAGGAGTAATAGTCCATAAGTACCATGGGATATAAATACAAACTATACACAACATCCATTGCCAGGTAGGATACACAGGAATCAAATCAACTACATCTGTGGAAAGAGATGATAGAAAAACTCAATATCATAAGTCAGAACAAGGCCAGGTTCTGACTGTAGTACAGACCATCAGTTAATCATATGGACGTTCAAGCCGAAACTGAAGAAAATTAAAATAAGTCCACAAGAGCGAAAGTGTGGCCTTGAGTATATCCCACCTGAGTTTACAGGCCATCTGAAGAGTAGATTTGATGTATTGCACATTAATGACAGAAGACAAGACAAGGTGTAAATGATGTGAGAGACATCATACATGAAGAAGGGTCATTAAGAAGACAGGAAAGAAAGCAAAGACCAAATTGGATATCAGAAGAGACTGAACCTTGCTCTTGAATGTCAAGTATTTAAAGCAAAAGGAAAGAATGAGGAAGTAAAAGAACTGAACAGAGGATTTCAAAGACCAGCTCAAGAAGACGAGATAAATTATTATAATGGCATGTCCAAAGAGCTGCAAATAGAAAAACAAAAGGCGTGAACATACTCTGCATTTTTCAAGGTGAAAGAATTGAAGAAAAAATTCAAGTCTTGAGTTGCAGCAGTGAAGGACTCTACAGGGAAACTATTAAACATTTCAGGAAGCATCAGAAAAAGAATGAAGGCATACACAGTCATTAAATCAGAAAGAAGTCATCAATGTTCAACCATTTCAAGAGGCAGCATATGATCAGGAAGTAATGATACTAAAGGAAGAAGTCAAAGCTGCATTGAAAGCATTGGAGAAAAACAAGGCTTCAGGAATTGAAGGAATACCAACTGAGATATTTCAACAAATGTGTGAAATGCTGGAAGTGTTTGCTCATCTATGCCAAGAAATTTGGATAACAGCAACCTGGCCAACTGACTGCAATTGACCCACAATTATGATGATTCCCAAGAAAGGTGATCCTACTGAATGTGGAAATTATTGAACAGTATCAGTAATGTCACATGCAAGTAAAATTTTACCAAGTATCATTCAAAGTGACTGCAACAGTATATTGACAGCAAACTGTCAGAAATTCAAGCCAGATTCAGAAGAGGACATGGGAACAAGGATATCATTTCTGGTGTCATATGAATCTTGGCCAAAAGCAGACAAAACAAGAAAGAAATTTACCTATGTTTTGCTTGCTACGAAAAGGCATGCAACTGTGTGAATCATAACAAATTATGGATAACACTGAAGAGAATGGAAATTCCAGAACACTTAATTGTGCACATGAGGAATCTGTACACGCGTCAAGAGGCAGTCATGCCAGCAGAACAAGGGGACACTGCATGGTTTAACATCAGGAAAGATGTATGTCAGTGTTTCCATTCACCATACCTTTTCAATCTGCATGTCCAGCAAATAATCCAAGTATCTGGACTATATGAAGGAAAATGAGGCATCAGGATTGGAGAAAGACTCATTAAAATCTTGCTTTATGCAGTTAACACAACCTTTCTTGGTGGAAGTGAAGAGGATTTGAAACACTTATTGATGAAGACCAAAGACTATAGCCTCAGTATGGATTGCACTTCAACACCAAGAAAACAAAAATCCTCACAAGTAGAACAATAAGTGATGTTAACGATAAATGGAGAAAATAATGAAGTTGTAAAGGATTTCATTTTATTTGGTTCCACAGTCAATGCCCGTGGAGCAGCAGTCAAGAAATCAAAAGACACATTGCATTGAGAAAATGTGCTGCCAAAGACTTCTAAAGTCTTGAAATGTAAAGATGTCACCTTGAGAACTAAAGCATCCTTGACCCAAGCCATGGCATTTTCAGCCAGATCATATGCATGTGAAAGCTTTAAAATGAATAAAGAAGAAGAATTGATGTCTTTGAATTACGATGTTGGAGAGAAATATTGAATACGGCATGTACTTCCAGAAGAACAGGCCAATCTGTCCTGGAAGAAGAACAATCAGAGTGCCCTCAGAAGCAAGGATAGCAAGATTACTTCTTACATATTGTGGAAATGTTGTCAGGAGGGATCAGTCCCTGGAAAGGACATCACATTTGGTAAAGGAGAGGGTCACCAAAAAAGAGCAAGATCCTCAAGGAAATGGATTGACACAGTGGCTGCAACGATGGGCTTAATCATAAAAACAGTTGTGATGAGGCTGTCTCAGCAGTTCTTGTCTAGACAGGTGAGAGGGCGGAGTGGGAGAGGATTTGGTTGAAGGGGTGTGGGAAGTACAAGGTGGAAAGGAGGAGTATGCTGTCACAGCGGGGTGAGGAGAAGAGCAGTTAGAGTTGTGTAGTTATGGGGGTTTACAAGGCGAATTGACTTAGATTGCAAATTTTCACTTAAGACATAATAAAATATTTTTTAAAAGAAAAACATTTGTGAGCATGACACAAGACTAGCCACTGTTTTGTTCTGTTGTGTGTAGTCGCTCTGAGTCAGAACCAACTTGACGGCACCTAACACACACAAACACAAGTACTATGGCCTCCACCCACACTGAGTACAGTATAATAAGATGATCCCCAGCTCCCACCACTGACTTCTCTGACAAGGATCACAATGGAGGGTCCTAGACAGAACTGGAGAAAAACGTAGAACAAAATTCTAACTCACAAAAAAAAAAGACCAGACTTACTGATCTGACAGAGACTGGAGAAACCCAGAAGATATTTTACTCAGCAATGAAATCAACCTGAGATTCACCCTTCAGCCAAAGATTAGACAGGCCCATAAAATAAAAGCAAAACTAAAAGTGGCCACCAGTCCAGGGACGTGACCTGGAAGGCAGCAGGGGACAGGAACTCTGCTAACAGGGAATTCAAATTTTAGAAGGAAGAACATTGACATGTTGTAGGGTTGTTAACCAATGCCATAGAACAATATGTGTACTGACTGTTTAAAGAGAAGCTAGGTTTTTCTGTAAACCTTCATCTAATTCATAATTTTTTAAGAAGACTTCACCAAAGAGTAAAAAGAGAACCTACAGACTGGGAAAAAATTGGCACTATGATAAACCTGACAAACATCTAATCTCTATTATCTACTAATAAATTGAACATCTCTACAACAAAAAGACAAGTAAGTAATCCAATTAACAAATGTGCAAAGTAAATGAAGCCACACTTAGATGACATTTATGTGGCTAACAGAAACCAAACCCACTGACATCAAGTTGATTCTGACTCATACCAACCCTATAGGACAGAGTAGAACTGACCCACAGAGTTTCCAAGGAGCACCTGGCAGATTTGTACTGCCAACCTTTTCATTAGCAGACATAACATTTAACCACTATGCTATCAGAGAAGCTAACAAACATACGGGAAAATGCTTGTGATCACTAGCCATTAGCCATTAGAGAAATGAAAATCAAAACCATTATGAGATGCCGTCTGACCCTATTACTGGTGCATATCAGAAAAATGGAAAACAGCAAATGCAGGAGTGACTATGGGGAGATCAGAACTCTGATTCACTGCTGGTAGGAATTTCAAAATCTTATAACAACCATTTTAGAAAATGATACATTGCTTCCTTAGAAAGCTAGAAATAGAAACACCGTATGATAAGAGCAATCCCACTCCTAGGAATATATCCCAGAGAATTAAGAGCCATAACATGAATAAACATGCACACCCACTTTCATTGCAGTATTGGTCACAATGGCAAAAGGATGGAAACAACCTATATGCCTGTGACAGATGAAAGGTTAAACAAACTATGGCACTGACACACAATGGAATTCTACTCAACAATAACAGCAATGATGAATCTGTGAAGCATTTCACAACATGGATGAATCTGCAGGGCATTATGCTGAGTGAAATAAGTCAATACCGAAAGGACAAACATTGTTTAAGACCACTGCTATAAAAACTCATGAAAATGTTTACACACAAAAAGAAACAATCTTTGATTGTTACAACAGAGGGGAGGGGCAGGGGAAAAGAACACTAAATAGACAATAGATAAGCGATAACTTGGGTGAAGCATAAGAAAGTACACAGTGTTGGGGAAGTCAGCACATCTTGCCCAAGGTAAAGTCATGGAAGTTCCATAGACACATCCAAACTCTGTAAGGGACTGAATTGCTAGGCTAAGGGTTGTGGAGACCATGGTCTTGGGGAACACGTAGTTCAACTAGCATAACATAGTTACTAAAGAAAATGTTCTACATTTAACTGTAGTCAGCAGTGTCTGGGGTCTTAAAAACTTGTGAGTGACCACCTAAGATACTCCACTGGTCTCACCCAATAGTGAGCAAGGGAGAATGAATAAAACTAAGATGCAGGAAAAAACTAGTCCATAGGATTAATAGAATACAACCACAAATACAGACTACAAATACAAATAAAACTTCCACTATACTAAGTCTAGCACAACTAGTTGGTGCTCAGCTACCACCACTGACTGCTCTGACAGCAGGAATCACAATATAAAGTCCCAGACAGAGTTAGTGAAAATTTAAAATTCTTAAAGCCTTAAAATTCTTACTCAAAAAAAAAAAAAAAATGACCAGTAATTTTTTTTTTTACTTAAAGCACAACATAGTATAAAGTAAAGAAGACCAGACTTACTGGCCTGACAGACTGGAAAAATCCAGGCACACTTTCAGTTCAGTGGCTGGCTCCCAGACACCCTTTTAGCTCTGTTAATGAAGTCACTCCTAAGGTTCACCCTTCATCCAAAGGTTAGACAGGCCCATAAAACAAAAGGAGACTAAAGGGCCATACCAGCCCAGGGACAAGGATCAAAAGGTAGGAGAGGACAGGAAAGCTGGCAATAGGAAACCTGGTTTTGAGAAAGAAGAGTGTTGACTGGTTGTGATATTGGTAACCAATGTCACAAAACAATACGTGCACTGACTGTTTCATGGGAAACGAGTTTTTTTTTCTGTAACCCTTCATCTAAAATACAATAAAAAAAAAAAAAGTAAAAATGGTGCTACACTTTTGCCTTCTTTCCTTTACAGAAATTATACCTCTCATCTCTATTCCATGTTTACTATATTTGTTTGAAAGCTCAGAAGAATTTTAAGTAACAACAACGACATGCTGATATACATGCTTGCTTTCTACATTGCGTCACTATTAACTATTATATTGGTAGTCTTAAAAATACATATTCTTAAGGAAAAGATGTGCTTTGTTCTTAGATGACAAGATTGGAAAAATGACAATTTTATATAAATTACTCTATAAATACAGTACACTCTTTGTGAAAACACGGATGGTTTTTCTTTCTTTTATTTGACAAAATAATACAGTATACCAGCAGTAATAAACATGTGAGAATACTTAGGAATATTACAAGTAAATAATAGATTAATTCCTGGGTGGTGCAAATGATTAACGTGCTCTGCTACCAGCCAAGAGGTTGGAGGTTTCAGTCCCTGGAGAGGCTTCCAGAACAAAGGCCTAGCAATCTAGTTCCAATCTATACACACAAAAAAGGACAAATGAAACTACACAAAAAATGAGCCTTTGTTTGATCAGCAAAGACAAAAGAACTCAGCAGGACATTCAGCTACCAATCAAGAGAGAGGTGGCACATATATGAAACATATTTGCATGAAATTAAAAAAAAAAAGGAAACCACTGTCTCAAATATATACTGTGCCTCCCCAAACACATGCTGTAATCTTAACCCTTTATCTATGCATGCAATCCAGTTTGGAATATTTTGTTATGTTAATGAGGTCATATCAGTACAGTGAGTGTCCTAAGCCCAGTTACTTCTCATTATTAAAAATAATGGATTATAATGTATGAACAGGGCAAGACAGACACCATGTAAGCATTGTCTGTAAGCCAAAGAACTATGGAACACCCAGGGCTACTGACAAGGAAGAAATTGACAAGGCTGAGGCCATGATGTCGACTTTAGCCTTCAAAACTGTGAGAACATTCATTTCTGTTCTTTAAAAAAGCCACCCATTTGGTATTTCTGTACAGCAGGATTTGGAAACTAAAACTAATAATAATGAGTTAATGGAAGTGTACATACACACATATGTTTTCTACTAACATAGTAAATGGTAGTAGTGTTTGTCTACAGTGAAGACATACTTTCACAGAAGAAGGTTACTGACTGTCTTTGAACAAACTTTTTAAAATTACTTTATCACATATAACAACTTGTTTGATTATGTTATGAGTAAATTAGGAAAAAGAAATTGAGGGTAGTACAATTATTTTGGTCACCTTAAAAACTAAATTGAATTATTAGAATGATCACTCAGTTATTAACAACTCCCCAAATTGTCAGTGTTTAGTCACAGATAGACAGGCAATAAATGTAAGGGAGTATAATCATCATTTTACTATCAAAGTCTAGTAAACTATTCTGCTGAAGAAAGTTGTAAATGATAGCTGCTTCATTCTTAACTTTATTCATCAATCTCTCCTTATGCTGAGTTCTCCAAATTTTAATTCAGGAGAAGTAGAAGAGATAAGAAAAAGGAAAGAACAAGAAGAAACTGGGTAGAATTATTTGTTGAACATAAACATTAGAGAAATAGGTCTTAAGATTCATAAAAACCAAAAACCAAACCCACTGCCACTGAGTCAGTTCTGACCCATAGCAACCCTACAGAACAGAGTAGAACTGCCTCATAGTTTCTAGGGAGTGTTTGTGTGGATTTGAAATGCCAACCTTCTGGTTAGCAGCTATAGCACTTAACCACTGTGTCACCAAGGCTCCCAATAAGTATAGCTACAACATGTATTCAGATTTATAATCTCATCTGGTCCTTCCATTTTCAATATTAATCTGTTGATCTTTCCTCTTTTAACCTAAATCAGGTAGGAAGTAACAAGCACAATATCTTGAGAGGTATGTTAACATTTTGTTGTTAGACACATTAAGGAAAAATATTTCCTTGTAACAGTTTAACTACATCTGCAGAGAAAAATACACTTGGTAAGTAGATTTACATGAGCCTTCCTTCAGACTATCATCGTATATACACATACAAATCCCTTTGCTCATTGAGATGAGAATCTCTTCTTGAACTTAACAAATTTAATCATTCAGTATGAATGAAAAGCATGATGTTGTGCATTTGTATCTACTAAGATAGAGAACTAACTATGTTTTTCACAAGTGCAGTTTTGAAGAAAATCTGAGGCCTGGATCATAAACAGAAAAAAAATTACAAACACAGACACATATCCTCTTAGATACTCAAGATTTCTGCATTTATTTATCAGGAACAGTTTTGTCCAATACAAAAAACAGAAACCAGCTGCTGTAGAATTGCTTCTGACTCATGGCAATGCCAAATGTGCCAGAGGAGAACTGTGTTCCAAGGGGTTTTCAAGGCCGTGACCTTTCAGAAGCAAATCTCTCTTCTGTGGTGATTCTGGATAAGTTCAGCCTGCCAACCTTTCAGTTAGTAGCTGAATGCTTAGTTGTTTGAAATGCCCGGGGACTCCTTTGTTCACTAGGTAGAAGATATTAGATGACAAATGATAGAGGAGTATTTACCAAAGTAGAAGAATAAGTGATACAGGATTCCGGTTCATGGTGGTAGAATTGTCTTGCATTCCCCTTTGTTGTCTCTTGATTCTTGAGGTTTTGAAATATCTTCATGGTGCCAGAATTCAAACTTGAACAAGCTACCTTGTGGCATTAAGCAATACTCTCCAAGAGGTTTTCTCTTTTGCTCTGAGCAGACAAAGCCTCATTGTCACACGATGTTAAGGGACACTTAAGTGGGTATCCGAGCACTTTCTCTGATTTAATGTTTGTCTAGGACTGTCATGGAAAAGAAAGGAACCTTATTTAGGGTTGGGATTCAGATTCGACTGACAGAGTGAGGAGAGATGCAACAGAAGGCGGTGTCAAAAGAAAATAGGGACTCTCAAAATAACTGACAACTGTAGAATAAGTCTGGGGTGGTGAGCCAGATCCAGAATATAACTAAGGTTTGACTATCAGGGGCAACAGTGATATCGGGTACACATACGGGCTGTGAAAGACCATTGGGTCCTGAGTGCCTTTGTGTCCAGAGATTACTGCAGCTCTTCCATAAGCAGCACCCTAAACAGCTTTGCTGTGAGTTTCCCTCACAAGATACCTAAAGTTGAGTAACAAGGATCATCGTGTAGTGAAAACAAAGCAGTGATTCCCCATTCTCCATGGTACTTCAAAGTCTGCAGGTATCTTAGCTCCAGTCCACAGTCAGTGTTATTCAGTTATTCTCACAAAAATTCCTTTAGACAGTAATGTAAGCAACACTTACCATTCAGTTGTTATGATTTTCTCAAATATCAGAAATTTCTCTGTAGTCTCTAAAAATATCTCCTTACCATATGAAGTACATCTCTAGAGTTTTGCTGTCTGCCAAATGCAGAGGAAAATTTGGTTGAAAATTTTCCTGTTGCATTTTCTCTGCTTCCCAAGTGTGAACATGTCCTAAATTCACTCCTTTAAAAAAAAAAAAACAGTATATAATCTCACATATCTCATCATCTTTGTCCTTCTTTGTTAACAGTTACTTCATAGAAGTAGCTCAGCGTGTAAAAGAAGGACATTTCCTTCTATTTTTAATCCTTTATTTCAACTCTCTCATCTTATCTTAAGCTGTTAACTTCCAGGCTACGTAGATGTTTGTAACATTCCCTGATTCAAGGTTGCCAGGTACACAAAATCAACATATTTATACTAAAAGATGTTCTTTGTTTATTTGAAATTCAAATTTAATTGGATATCCTGTGTTTTTATTTGCTACCTGGCAACCCTACCCTGTGCTCTCTTAATATTAGCATCATAATTTTCCGTCATGATGGAGTTATAGTGTGACAGGTCAGAAAAAAATAGACTATTTTGAATTTATCTGTTACCATTCTTTCCTGGAGGGTATTAACATACCTGTGTTACTTCAGTGATTGTAACTCCTTTTTGAAAATATTTGCAATGCATGTAGTCTACCCAGCCTTGCCCTTAGCAGTCACTTATTTCCCATACCCTTCTATCTTGCTTCACTATTTAGGCCAATGGTGTTATCGTGGAATTATTAACAAGATTAGGGAGTCTGTGGGTGCTCAGGATGGTGACTAACTGCTTGAAAACAAAACCAAAAAGAAGCTAACCCATAGTCAATTCTGATTCATAGTGACTTTAGAGGACAGAGTAAAATCGCTTCATAAGGTTTCAGAGGAGCACCTGGCGGATTCAAACTGCCAACGTTTTTGTGAGCAACCCAAGTCCTTAACTACAGCACCACCAGGGCTTCCCTTGAAAATCAGGAATAAATAAAAATTAAGGTGACATTCAAGCTGTCTTGAAAGAAAAGTAAAATGTTCGTAGCTAACAGAGATGACAAAAAGAATATTTTTCTAGGAAGAGGGAAGAGCCTATAAAAAAAGCACAGAGTTATGAAAACTTCTCTATGTTTGAGAATCAATGGCTATAGTTATATAAACGTGTGCATGGAGAAAATGTGTCTATTTGTTGGTGGTAGAGGGAACAGAAGCCCTGTTAAATTACCCTGATAAAACTTTACTTGTACTTTTGGACTTTGACATGTCTCTGTTACATTCAAGAAATCTGGATATCGTCAGTTTATAGTCTTTATTTTGTTTTACAATACTGGTATTCAAGGGCTTCTTCTAACTTGACTCTGCAGTGTGGTCTCCATTTGCTAAGGTCATTCCATCGTACAAAATACCTGTACAGGTTCTTGTCACTATGGCTTCATTTTAGGCAGAAGGAAGAAGAAAATAATACAGAGGTAGGCCAAAGGGTATGTGTCAGCCATCCATTAAAAATAGTTCCCCAAAAGTAACACATGAAACTTCCATTTATTAGCCAGAAAGCAGTCACATGGCCAGATATAACACAGCAACAGAGACTCAGAATATGATCTTTATTGCAGGTTGTCATGTTCCAAGCTAAAAATCAGGAATTCCAAAAATTAGGAATTCTAGAACTATAGAAAAAGGAGGTTAAAATTCCTAACATTGTTCCCCATAATATTTTTCTTTCTTAAAATTTTTGACTGTCAAGAACTACGAAAGGTCTGAGATTTTACTCTGTTAACCTGCTGGTGCAGTGGTTAAGAGCCACATCTGCTAACCAAAAGTTTGACAGTTCAAATCTGCCAGGTGCTCCTTGGAAACTTATGGATCAGTTCCATCCTGTAGGCTCACTATGTGTTGGAATAAACTCGACATCACTGTTTGTTTGTTTGTTTTTCCTTTGGTTCAGGTTAACAAGCTAGCCTGCCACAGTTTCATAGATGTTGGTAAAAGACACAAGACTCTAGGGATCCAAGACAAGGGACTTTATTATTCATGGCACAGCAGGCAGTTTGAGCTTCAGGTTTCCAAAGTTTCCAATCAATCCCTACTCCCAGTCCCGCAGTAGTAATACAGAGGCAGACTGAGGTTAACGCTGTAGACAGAGAAGATTTATGTTACAACTGAGAAACTCCAAGCTTAGGAAGCTCCCAGTCTCGTAAGAGGGGTGCTGACACACTTATTTGACCCTTGCTGTGGAGAAAGTTGTTTTTTTCGTTTGTTCTCCTTTTTTTAACTTGAATAATAAACGAATCTGTCCTATGCTGCAGAGGGAGACACTATCTCTAACTTCCAAGGACTTTTAATAACATCTAATACTTAAAGAGAATTCAGAGACAAAGCTGTCACAAGACATGCAAACCCGTGAACAATGTTCTCCTCACATTGACCTTGTACATGAAAGCATTTTATACATAAACACACACAAAGAATGTACAATGTACATTACAAACATACAATTATCTTCAACAAGGACTTTTTATATTAAAAATAAATAATAATAATTATATAAATAGTATATAAATATAAATTTAAATTTATATAAATAATATGTATTATGTAACAATACAGAGTAGAACTTTGCCATAGGGTTTCCAAAGCTGTTATCTTTACTAAAGCAGATTGCTACACCTTTCTCTCACGGAGTGATTCATGGATTCAAACTGTTGATCTTTCAGTTAGCAGCCAAGTGCTGACCCATTGTATGGCCAGGGCTCCTGTAGTAAACATATAATATATATAAGGCCTGGCAATTAAGTTTGCAAACTCATCCTAAAAATGTGCTACTCAGCTCATTGCTGAATATCACTGTGGTCACCTTTGAAGCACTCCCCTTGGGAAGCTATGCACTGATGCCAGCACCTAGTTCACCCTTCAAAGCAATTTTGGAACTCTTTTGCTGGAACGCCCATCAGACCTGTCATCATATTACCCTTGATGCCATGAATGCCAAGAAATTGTTTTCAATATTTCCTTTATCTTTATAAAGAAAAAAGTCATTGGGGGCCAGATTAAGTGAGTAGGGAGGGTGTTCCAATACAGTTATTTATTTACTGGCTAAAAATTCCCTCACAGACAGTGCCGTGTGAGCTGGTGCACTGTTGTGTTGCAAGACCCATGAGTTCATGGTGAAAAGTTCAGGTTGTTTTCATCTAGCTTCTTCACACAGCCTTTTCAGTACTTGCAAATAGGAAATGTAGTTTACTGTTTGTCCAGTTGGTACAAATTCATAATGAATAATCCCTCTGATATCCAAGAAGGTTAACAATATGGTTTTGACTCTTGATTTGTACTGACAGAACTTTTTTGGTTGTGGAGAACTGGCTACCTTCTATTGTGCACGCTGACATTTTGTTTCATCACCAGTGATAACACGACCCAAAACATCTTCTTGCCTCTCCAAATGGTCTTTGATTTTCCATTGTGTTTGTTCATTGGTGAGCTCCTTAGGGACCATTTTTGCACACACCTTTCTCATGCCAAGATTTTCAGTTAACATTTTCCTGTTTCTCTATTGATATTTACTTGGTCTCCTATGCTTCTCAGGGTCAGCCAATGATTTTGACTTACACTTCGGTGAATTTTTGCAATGTTTTTGTCAGTCGTGCTCATTACTGGCTCCCCTGACCTCTCTTCATCATTGACACTTTCTGTCCTCTCAGAACAACGTTTAATTCATTTGTAAACTACTATTTTCTTCATGGTGTTATGCTCATAAACTTGAACTAACTTGTTCCTAATTTCACGCCCACTCTTGCCAAGTTTAATGAGAAATTTACAGTTTCTTCATTGTCTGACTCAAGCTCCAGCATTCTCGCAATGGCACATAAAAACACATAACAACACTAATGAATGCCACTCTGCAAGACATGGCAACCTGTCAAGAAAAACACGGTTGTGAGACACTGATATGCCAAGGTTATGAAACCTCACCAAGTTGTTTGTGTAGTGCTGCCAAAGTAAGTGCATGGTGGCAAGTTAGCAAACTTAGTTGTCAGAACTCATATTATGTAAATTATATGTATATATTATTAGAATAAAAGAAAAAGACAAGCAAAATCAGGCTAACAATAACTCTCGGCAAGTGTGCTAGCAACCTCTTCAGAAAACTAGAGTTTTACAAGCTTGAGGTTACTCAGCTGCAATGAAAAACTTTCACCTGTATTATTTAGCACATGTATGTCTGTAGCATAAATTTTTAAAAGCGGAATCATGGGTTAAAATCACATAGCTCATATACACATATTTATACTACTGATATTGTTGTTACTTTTTGCTATTATTATCATGTCAATTCTAACTCATGATGACCCTATATGTGCAGAGCAGAGCTGTTCTAAGATTTTCAAGGCTGTGGCCTTTCAGAAGCCTATCATCAGGTCTACCTTCCAAGACACGTCTGGATGAAGTCAAATCACCAATCTTTCAGCTACTAGTCATTGTCAAATCTTTCTAAAGGATTGTAGAAATTTACATAGCCACCAGCAATGCATGAAAGTGTCTGCTTTTCCACACAGTTTTGCCACCAAAGTATGCTATCATATTTTAGATCTTTTCCAATTTGGTAAGTATAAAATGGTATATCAGTATACTTTTAAACTGCATCTTTCTAATTTTTACTGAGGTAGAGTTTCTTTTTACATCTAAGAGCAATTGTATAATCTTTTCTATCAACTCTCTACTTACACATCTCGCCCACTTTTATTTTAATTTCATTTTTTTAACAATGATTTCTAGGAGTTCTTTGTATTACATATGCCAAGCCAGCCAAGTAATTGCAAATAATTTTCCCTGTTTGTCTTCTATGTTTTAATGTTGTGTATGATATTTTTAATGCAAAATATTCTATGTAACTTTTCAGAAGCCATATTTTTTATTCTCCTTTCCAGTTTTTATACTTTAGGTTCCTTTATCTTTTCAAATTACATGTATCATTGCATACTGTAACACATTAAATAACAGTGGTGACAGTAGAAACTCCAGCATTTTTGCTGATTTTAGTGATAATGATTATTATTTCACCATGATACTGACTTTGGGCTCATATGAATATAGTTAATCAAGTTGAAGAAATATAGATTTATTCTTAGTGTGTGTGTGTGTGTTTAAATTGAGACTTCTCATTGAATTTTGTCAAGCACATTTTCCCTATCTATAGAGATGAACTTTCAATTTTCTAATTAGATCAGTTAATGTGATCAATTGTTATACTAGATTTCTAAAAACTGAAAGACTTTGAAATCCTAGAAGAAATTCTCTTTGATCTGGATGCATATTTCATAAAAAATATACTGGATTCTGTTCACTAATGTTTCCTTAGGGCTTTTTTATCACTAACTCTGAAATATTTCCATCACCCTAAAAAGAAATCTTGTATCTATTATGGCAGTTACTCCACAAATCCCTATCTACTAATCTACTTTTCATCTCAGTGGATTTGCCTGTTTGGGAAATTTCATTTAAATGAAATCTTAAATTTAAATTTCATTTAAATGTAATCTTACAATATATGGCCTTTATGTCTAGCTGTTTTCACTTAGCATGATGTTTTCAAGATTTATTCATGTTAAGCTTGTATCAGTATTCCATTCCTTTCATTGCAGAATAATATTCCATTGAATGTACATACAACATTTTTTTATGCATCCATCTGATGATAGATATTTGGGCAGTTTCCATTTTTTGGCTATCATGAATAATGCTACTATGAACCTGCATATTAAGTTTTTGTACGAACATACGTTTTCCATAGTTTTGAGGCTATGCCTATCAGTGGAGTGAAATCACTAGATCGAAGCATAGCTTTGTGCTTAACATTTTGAGGAATTGCCAGTCTTTCAAAGATAGCACACTATTTTACATTTCTACTAGCAGTGTATAACAGTCCCAGTTTATCCACATCCTTACCAGCATTTGTAATTGTTCAACTTTTGTTTTATCCACCCCAGTGGGTTTGATGTTTTATCTAACCATGGTTTTAAGTTGCATTTCCCTAATGACTATTAAGGTCTAGCATCTTTTTATGTGCATATTGACAACTTATGTAGCTTCCTTGGAGAAACATCCATTCAAACAATTTACTCATCATTTAATTGGGTTGTTTGTCACTTTATAATTATAGGGTGATTTGGATGGGGGCTAAGTGTCTATCCAGGTTTTACATCCCCAAAATTTTTCCTTTTGTGCTGTCACAGAGACAGACAACTTCTTGCAGATATAACTTGTGCATGTGGTTTTTCATCTAGCTCCATTTCTTCTTCTTTGAAACAAACAATATAATCCTGCTGACCATTTCTCACATTGTGCGTTCGATAAATAATATAGTTTTTGTACTTCATCTTGAGCCCTTAGCTGTCAGAATGCTGTTTGTTTTAGTATTTTATGGAGCCTGCTACCACTGAGCTAATTTGCCACTCTCTATGTTTATTGACTTCATTTCCTCCCTTGTGCTCTTTGTGCTCTTTGACAACTGGAATATATCTGTCTACTAGTCTTGTGTGAACTGTGATGTAAAGCCCAATACATCTTGTTCATTGCATTTGTGTGATTTCTAGGCAGAGAAGAAAATGTTAGCTGATTTGTATAGCCATGTGCTTATTGAAATTCTATTTATTCCTCTATTGGAATAACAACAACAAAACTCATGGCCATCAAGTAGATTCAGTCTCATAGTAACCCTTATAGGACACAACAGAACTGCCCCATAGAATTTCCAAGGAGAACCTGATAGATATGAACTGCCAACCTTTTGGTCAGCAGCTAAGCTCCTAGCCACTATGCCATCAGGCTCTTCTATTACAAAAGGAGTGGAAAAGGCAAAGATGAGAGCCAGCCAAGTGCCATCGAGTCGGAGCCAACTCATGCGACCTAGATAGTACTTTTTTTTCTGATTTGATTATAGTGTGGAAACTCCAATCTAATAATTTTCTCTATTTCCATATATCTTTATGAAGTATAAGACAAAAGAAAGTAGTAGATAGCTTGAATATTTAAGAAGAATAAACAAGATGTTAAAAAATGATGGCAAAGAGTGAAAAGGCAAGACTAGATATATTTCTTGAAATTGCTGGTCTTTGTTGAGTGCCTATTTGTTTTACATGATCACAAATGTAGGGTGATAGATGCAAATCTACCTGGTTTTGTGATGTCCATCTGCTGGTTAAGAGATAAAGTTCATCTATATTCAGTTTTATTCCAGGTTAATGTTATTGAAAAAGAAGGGAGGATGATATATATCTATGTGATCCTAGTGGAAACAGTGATTTTAGTAGGACAGAAAAGGAGTAGAGGTTTGTAAAAGCACATTGGGGAAAAAGGAAGATGACCAATTCCACCTCCTGATTGTGAAAGCACAAACAAAATGGCGTTTACTTGAGGTGATGGCCAGAAAGAGACAAATTCTCTCCCTTGAAACTTAGATAAACAAATTAAAGAAACATTCAGAGTAGATGTGATTATAGAGAAGCTTCCTGACAATGGAACAGGAGTTTCTGAAATTAGAGTGGGAAGATCTCTGAGAAAACAATCCAACCACCTAAGGAAGGTCTTCTAATCTTTTTCAACTTTCAACATTCAGGAACTTTCCAGGTAAGGATGTATCTCTACATTGATATTCTTGGGGCCTGAAGTTCAATTGTATGAAGATTACAGGTGTCAGAGTTGGTCAAGGTGCATAACTTCTCTAAACTTGTATCTCTTCATCTTCATGGAGCTCTTATGAAGATCAAGATAGATCACATATACATGAAGCATTAAGCAGAGTATGGAATATAATAGATACATAGAATGATAGTAACTTCTTTCCTACTCAGGATGGTGTTTCATTCAGACACACCCTTGTGTTCTCTGAAGGCTACAGTGACACAGTAAAAAATCTTTGATACATTCCAGTGAGGTTTATCTACAGCACTGCTTCTCCATGAGTTACTATTCAGACTACACCCACTGTCACACACTTTTTTGCATAGATGTAGTTTCATTTCTCACCTTTACTTCCTTCTGCACTGGAAGATATCAAAAACAGAACTTAAATCTGGCTGTAAACACTGTCTTATTCATCCTTGTGGCCTTATTGCTCTCTTTTTTCCATTGGTAGACACAAGAACACTTCAGACTCTCTCTCCAATAATCTCTGCTAAAAAAAAAAAAAATACTGGAATGTATGAACTTAGCTTGCAATTACATAAGATTTCTGAGAAGCAACAGAGTAGATATATATGTCACTCACTTAGCGTCTAAAACTCTAAATTCCTGAGACAGATCAATGGAACAGAGTTGAGACTCCAGAGATGAAACCATCCCCTATGAACAGCTGATATTCAACAAAGGCCCTAAGACATTAAACTGAGGTAAAAGCAATCTCTTCAACAAATGGTGCAGGCAAAATTGGATACCCATATGCAAAAAAATGAAACGAGACCCATATCTCACACCTTATACAAAAACCAACTCAAACTGAATAAAAGACCTAAATATCAAATCTAAAACAATAAAGCTCATCCAAGAAAAAATAGGATCAGCCATGGAAGTTTTAATACACAATGTAGACACACTTCAAAATCTGACAAAGCACAATCAACAGAAGAGAAAACAGATAAATGGTAACTACTAAGAATCAAACAATTTTGCCCATCCAAAGTCTTTATCAAAAGAATTAAAAGACTACCTACAGAACAGGGAAAAGTATTTGGCAACTATATGTCAGATCAGTGTCTAATCTCCATAATTTACAAGATACTGCAAAATATCAACAGCCAAGCCAAGCCAAGCCAAGTTTCGTCGAGTCGGAAAAGGATAAATAACGCAATTAAGCAATGGGCAAAGGAAACGGACAGACACTTCTCCAAAGAGGATATACAAGCAGCCAAAACACATATGTGGAAACGCTCACGATCATTACCTATGAAAGAAATTCCAATCAAAACTATGATGAGACACCTTCTCACCCCAACAAGGTTGGCCATGATCCAGAAAATGCAAAACAACAAATGCTGGAGAGGCTGTGGCGAAATTGGAACTTTCCTACACTGTTGGTGGAATTGCAAAATGGTGCAAACTCTTTGGAACGCAATCTGGTGCTTCCTTAAAAAGCTGGAAATAGATATACCATTTGACCCAGTAATCTCAATGCTTGGCATATATCCTACAGAATCAAGGCCATTCACACCAAATGATACATGCACATGAATGTTTATTGCAGCACAGTCCACAACAGCAAAAAGATGGAATCAATCCAGATGCCCAACAACAGAGGAATGGATAAATAAATTATGGTACATATACCCAATGGAACACTATGCAATGATAAAGAACAATAATGATTTTAAGAAGCATCCTATAACCTGATTTCAATTGGAGGACATGATGTTGAGTAAAAGTAGTCAGCAACAAAAGGACAAATATTGTATGAGACCCTTACAATAAGAACTTAAAAATAGACTCATGCATTAGAAGAAAAGACTCCTTGATGATTGCAAGGGTGAGGAGGGAGTAAGGGATAGGGTGGGGTATAGATTAGACAGTTGATAGAAATTTGGTTGGGTGAAATCTATGACAACACACATTAGAAAGAAGATCAATTTTAACTGGACTTCATAACATGATTACTCCTCCCATCTTAACCCAATATTGCAAGGACAGAGTATCTGGGACAGGGGGCTGGGAACTATGCTCTCAGGGGAAATCAAGGGCAATTGACACAACTAGCATTTTGCTAAGAGGGTCTCCTGCATTCCATGTTGGTGAGTAGCATCTGGGATGTTAAAAGCTGCCAAGCTGCTATTTGAGGTACACCAAATGGTCCCAAACCAGCAGGAACCGATGATCACCAAGGACCAAAATGACATGGGGCAAAGAGAACCCAGAAGACAGAGAGACCCATGTGAGTGGGTGACTACCTCGACTTGTGACCAGAAGAACTGGGTGGTGCCTGGCCACCACCAGCGATAGCTGTGATGGGGCTCACAAAGTTGAGTCTCACTGGCAACACAAGAATAAAAAGGGGTGCACCCTGAGATCTCCACTAAAAGACTGCAACTGATGGTCCAGGGGCCTTCAGGTTCCCCTGGGAACATGGCCCCTGAGCCTTATGCTGCCCCTGTCCATAAATCACAATGGAGGTCAACTCTTCAGACAGGAATGAATGGGACTTGGTGATACAGAATGACCATATTGTGTGTGCACTTTATGGTTCTATACATCTATAAAATGTTATCCTGCTGACCTCTTACTGGAGTGGGTGGAGAGGAGGGGATAGGAGATTGTTAGGAGGATACGACATGTATAGGATGGAGAGGAAGAGTGTGCTGTCACTGGGTAGGGAGAGCAGTGGAAGCTGCACATAGGAGGGTATACAAATTTATATGAGAATGTACATTTTTACTCAATGATAATTAAAAAAGATTCTAAATTCCTCAAAGTTTGTGAGTATAATCGTATAAGATTTAATATTATGAGTTATGTTTAGTAGCAGTTTTTTTTTTACTTTATTTTTTTTCTTATTATGACTGAGTGAAAATGTACATTCCCGTATAAATTCACATGCCTACCTATATGCAGCTTCCACTGCTCTCCCTGCCTGATGACAGCACACCATTTCTCTCTGCTCCATACATGTCTCATCCTCCCAGCAGTCTTCTTTCCCCTCCTCTCTACCCCCTCCCCTTCCTCCAGCCGGATGTCAGCAGGATGACATCCTATGGATGTGTAGAACCATAAAGTGCATCCAATATATGGTCAGTCTGCATTGTCAAGTCCAGAAAAGCAGAAGTTTACACAATGTTGCCTAAAGCTGGGCCCTGTCATTAGAGGCCAGCAGGGCAGTAGCATTGCTGTATTCTGATCTAGTTTGTATTATCTGAGGTTGGTTATAGAGGTGCTTACATTGCCATTTCGCAGAGGGACCCCTACACCTGAAAACCTGATTGACTTGGCAAGTGATCAGATACCTTTTCCTTTACCTTTTAAGACAGCCTAGAGAACCATCTGCAGTCCTTCCTCACAGTATCTCTTCCAGCCTCTACTTACTCACATGGGACCCAAAAAGCAACAGACACTTGTGGCATACAAGAAATCACTCATGGCTTCAGAAGGCTCCCAAACAAAACAAACAAGGAGTTTTCCAGATGAAGAAACTTTTATGAAAGCATTAGAAAGTGAATACAAAATGGTTATATACAGAGCCCTTCTAGACCTTATACAAAATGCAGCAGAACAAACTGAAAAATTAAGCAAGCTGCTCGATCTGATAGAACACCAGTACTCTGAAATCCAACAGATCAAGAAGAAAATCAAAGACATAGAAACTTCCATGCAAAGCCAAGAAAACAGAATGGAACAGATGGAAAAAAGAATTTCTGACTTGGAAGACAGAGCTACTGATGCCAGTGTCTATGAGTAGAAATCAGAAAAAAGAAACAAGAAAAATGAAGAAACATTAAGAAGCATGTGGGACTCTATTAAGAGGAACAACCTTCAATTAATTGGAGTCCCTGAACAGGATGAGACACCTGAGAACACAGAGAGTATCGTTGCTGAGCTGCTGACGGAAAACTTCCCAGAAATCATGAAGAGAATATAAACATCTCAGATGCATATCGTACGCCACCCAATATAGATCTCAAAAGAAAGACTCCAAGGCATATTGTACTCAAGCTTAACAAAATGAAACATAAGCAGCAACTTTTAAAGGCAGGAAGACTCAAAGCAAAGCTAACATTCACAGGGAAACCATCTAGGCTTTTGTCGGATTTCTCACCAGAAACTATGCTGGCACAGAGACAGTGGCACGACACATTCAAAGCCTTCAAGGAGAAGAACTTCCAACCCAGAATTATATATCCTGAAAAACTATCTTTCAAATATGAAAATGAAATGAAGACATTCCCAGATAAACAGAAACTCAGAGACTTTGTAAAAACCAAACCAAAACTACAAGAAATACTGAAAGATCTTAGCAGCAGTTTTAAAGACGGTTGAGTACTGAACAAAGAGTTCTCTCCTGCTATTTGACATCTTTTATCAGAGAAACATTTTTTTATGATTCACCTACATTTATTTTTATTTTACGTGTTATCATAATCAGAGTATATATGACCAAAGCCACTCTATATTGAATTGACAGGATATAATCAATTAAGCATTATGGCTGTGCTGATACATCTACTGTCAAATTGTGACAACAGCTGGAAAGGGTGAATGATAACCTGGAATATTTCTAGAAGCTCAAATGAGTAGTCTTCCCTTGAATGTGATAGATGTTGTTTATAGATCCCTTGAGGAGGAAATGTCTTTTTCAATATGACTTAAATGCTTAATCTCTGTCCTATATTGAGAACACTGTCCAAGCTAAACAAATCATGTCTTTTTATTTCATTTATATGCAACAAAAGAGAAAGTTTCCATTCTAACTGAATTTAAACATTTAAACCTGACATGTCTCCATGCAGCAATGTCTTGTTCTATTCACTGAAGAAAATATAATACATAATTATGTAATATAATCATCTACAGTATTTGTAGTCTCCCCAGATAGAAGGGTGTTGAGTTCTGCCAAATGAATAATGTAAAACACATACAGAATCTTTGCTAATTGGCCAATTGTCAGGTACCAAAATTCCAAGAAACGAAAAGGCATAATAAAGTTTGATATTTGCAAAATCCCTCTTTCCACTAGTTCACTGCTTTCTAAAGTAAATATATCCGTTGACCAGATTCAGAGCACAGCTGTGCCAGCTGTAAGATTGAATGCATTCTGAATTTCCATCTCCCCTCTATTTTCACAGATTGCTGAGGAGTTTTGGCAGGAGGAGTTGGGGGTAGTGACTCATTTAGCTTCAGGGTAGGATGACAGTTAATTATCCAGAGTGATTGAGTGGATGGTGACTGTTGGTAGGGTCTGTGGAGGAAGAAAGAAGAGCCAAGGCAAGCCACGTAAGAATGAAATGTTTGCTGGAAGTGACTTTTGGATTATAGTAACTTAGCCACTGAGTTAGAAAAGGTAATGAAGGTAAATTATATTTGACAAAAGAGTGATGAGAAATGCATTACATGATTTCTAAAGGACACAGACTTTTGATTCGTTCTTTCAAAAACAAAAATGTGTTCAAATCCAAAAGACTAACTTTTCAGTGGATTTCTTTTCATGGCTTTTCTGAATTATGAATTATCACTGGCTGCCAGAAGTGCTGATGCTGAATCAGAGAGAACTGTCCTGTTAATGATAAACAGTTGGACAACAAAGTTCTTCAAACTAGGTAGGATCTTTTCTGTGCACAGTGTTCACTCTAATAATATCATTGTATTATTAAGATGTAGAATAGTATTCTTATTGAAATGCTAGCTACTCTATACACCTACTGGTATCTCACAAAATATTCTTCAGGTGTCATACCTTAAGAGGGGGGGAAGAAAAGACACAGAAAATATTACCTTGAAGCAGAAGCTTGAAAAGCAAAAAAGAATATTAAAAGTCATAACCTTTCCCATATTTGTTACTATCAACAGAGAATTATTGTGTCCCTCAATACAAGTAAATGTCTCCAGAAAATGACCAATAAAGCTGAAAGGTCACACAACCAAAAGGTGTTTATCTTATGCCACCGATACAGCTAAGCTGATTCATTGCTTTGGTGATTTGAGCACCGAGTTACCATTTCAGTTGTGTTTCTCCTTCTTCATTTCTTAAAAGCAAATAATCACCATGCCCTAATTTTAACTTCTGCAGCAGAAATTAGCTTTAGAAAAGTTTACTGGAACTTACAAACAGAAGGTAAATAAAGAGGTTTTGTTTTGTTTCAGAGTACTGTCTGCCAAAAGCAGCAATCCCATGTCTCATTGTGCTGGAGGAGGTGAAGTGCTAGATTACGTATTGTAATAATAAATGTAATCAGAGGTACAAAGGGAAGCTAACCTTTCTTATTCCTCTTATTATGATTTTTTTAAATCTCCTAGTTTCCTGAGACTGGTTTTCCAGAGTTCATTACTAGAGTTACACTCAAGGAAGAACTAAAAGAGACATTTCATAGCACTTTTGGCATCCCTCTTCCTTAGAATTCACATTAGAAGAAGCTGGAGTAGAAGAAGTAGAGAGAAAGTAAAGATGAGAAGGGTTAAATATCCAAAGAGAATTCACAGTGTTCCTCTCTGGATTGATTTAACCAGCTGTTATTTTAGTTTTGTGTTCTTTAATTTTCTTGGGCTCTGAGGAATTGGGTGATGGTGGTGTGTTCAATTTAAAGTGAAATCCAGGAATTATATGCATAAGAACCACTGGGAGGCTGGTTAAAAACAAAAATTCCCAGACCCACACTCAAGAATGATTGAAAAAAGAAATATCTTAGAATAAGGCTCAGGAATCTTTCTGAAGGGGGTGGGGAAGGAAGAAACTGACCTGAGTAAACTGTAGTTTGTCAGTGTAAAAGAAATGAAGTTACTAGAAATCACAGTAATAATTGCGGCATGTTATATCCAGTGATCAAAGTTAAAACTAGTTGATGAAATTTTAAATAACAAGAGGATATTTACATAGCTTCAAAGTATCTCTCCCAAATGTTAACTTAAGTAACTTTTCTAACATCCACCCATAGATTCTTTGATATGCCTTACTACGCAAGATGGAACTTAATTTTTCTTCCCTTGAGTGTGGCTGAATTTAGTCACATGTTTCATAAAAACAGAATGGAAAGGGAAAAACAGTAACTTTCCACTGAAGAAACCTAACAGCCACCATTTTAGTCAAGTGATCAGATAAACACAACCAATAATAAGTTTTACTGATACTATGTATCCCTAATATAATGTACTCATAAGGTAATATTATGTCTAGTACATATTTTCAAGGAAACTCTGGTGGTGTACTGGTTAAGTGCTATGGCTGCTGACCAAAGGGTCAGCGGTTCAAATCCAGCAGGTGCTCCTTGGAAACACTATAGGGTGGTACTACTCTTTCCAATAGGATCACTATGAGTTGGAGTCAACTCAAAGGCAACAGGTTTGGTTTTAGGTTTTGGTACACATTCTCAAAATCCATAACCTCAGTCCAATCATAAGAATACATTGGACAAAAGTACCAAGGAAAGGAAAAACAGAAATGGTCATATATTGAAAGAGATTTAGGAGACATGACAACTAAATACAAAGTACTATATATTAGACTGGATTCTGGAACAGCAAATTAATGTTAATTTAAAAACTAGATACATCTTACTAAATTCAATATTTAGTTATTAGTATTATACCAATGTTCATTTCTTGATTTTGACAAATGTATGATTTTGACAAATGTATAGTTGTTACATAAGATATTAACATTAGGCTAATCTAGGTGAAGGTTACATGGGAACTCTGTCCTATCTTTGCAATTCATCTGTCCATCTGGAATTATTTCAATTACATTCAATTATTTCAAAATCAACAGTTAAGATGAGAAGTGGAATGAAAATGTAAGACAGTAATTTCAGTGGAGTCATTATGATCATTTTTACTCTGGCTTGCTGCTGTTTATTATAACCAGATAAAATTCTTGTAACTTGGTTGGGACCACTTGTATTGTCATAAACACTGTATGCCAGTAAGTGTTTTTTATGTGTGGTAGTATAGCAGAACACAACTTTAGTTGTGATATACATAAGTTGCTAATAAAGAACTGAGAACTGACATTTTTATCCATGTATTATAAAATGTTATATGTATACCAATAAATAGACATCAATGAGGCAATGGATTGCAAAATCTCATTTTTATAGCAATCCAACTCTTCAAGGTCAGTGAGTAATGAGAAAAAAGTGTCAACGATTTAAGATAGAAAATAATTTCTCAAAAAGTTCATTCCTCCTACCTTTTTACTTCCTACAAAAACACATGGACACAAATAAAATGCAAACTAACAAATTTTCGTGGCTTGTTAATAATCTGTCTGTAGTAAATTAAACCTGAATTCATTCTGTTATATGTTTTTGGCAGCTTGGAACTCTATGTATTTTAGTTTTTCGCTTTTCCCTGAATGCAGATTGCCTGATGATGTGTAAGAGAGCTAATTAGATATAAATACCAACCAGCACCCAAATAACAAGGATCATAATGATCATACAGTGAACAGCTGTGCCATTCGATAAACTGGTTTCTTTTCTAATACTGCAGCAATTCAAACATTTTCTAGTTCCAAAACTGTCTTTCCCCTTCCAAGGCCAGATTCAATTAAAAAAAATCCTGCTAATGCAAGCCTACAGAAGGCCAGAAAAATCTGATGCTTCGTGAACTTTTTGTTACAAAAGCTGGACAGAATTCTTATTGATTCTGGCCTCCTCTGATTTCCTAACTGATAACAGCAACGTAGACGAGTAATGCTCGTGGGATCAGTGTAAGAAGGCAATACTGGATCATAATTGAAAATGAATAAATAGCTGTCTTTTATAAAACTGAACCCTATTTGCCTTTGTTTTATTTTGTTTTACCATTTATCTTTTGATCTATCATTGAAAAGATTTGAGGCAGTGTTTCAATGTCACTTTAGATTGGTGGCTCTAAATTCAGTGGAATTCAATATTTACTTCTTGAATGCCTACTCTGGGCCTGGTGTTGTTTTAAGTGCTGGAGTGTAAGGGAACATTGTTTCCTCCTTCCCTCAAGGAGCTAGCTGCCTTGTTTTGGAAGATGACAAAAAGAATTAAATTATATAACAGTGTGAATTGTGATTTCTATAGGGAAAATTGTCAAGGTACTGTGCTACAAAATAATGAAGGACTACCAATTACCTGGATTACCTGGAAACCCTGATGGCATAGTGGTTAAGTGCTATATCTGTTAACAAGAAGGTTGGCAGTTCAAATCTGCCTGGTGCTCCTTGGAAACTCTACGGAACAGGTCTGCTCTGTCCTATAGTGTCACTGTGAGTTGGAATCAACTTCACAGCAGTCTGTTTTATAGGAGGGGTTAGAGATTACTTGAAATTAACAGATCAGGAAGTCCTTTCTGAAGAAGTGACATTTAAGATGAGAACTAATTTAAGCTAATAGAATGGAACCATCTTTTCTCTCACAGACCAGAAAGGAGCAGATATTCATGTTACTTACTTTGTGATCATATATCAGCCTTGCTTTGAAGTTTAAAAAAAGCTGCCAACTGCTAGTTAAAAATGATGCTTGAATGCCTTACCACCCTCCTAAACCTCCTCTAAAATGATAGTAAAGAGACTAAAGCAAGAAGGGCGAATAATGTTAATAGGACCGAAAGAACAGGATCGGAGACAACAGAAAACTAAGTTTTACAATCTGGAAGGCAGATAGAGGAGTGGAAAATGACTTGGTATACCCAGGAAAGCTAAATCTCAAACTCACAGTTGAGAAAGCCAAGAACCAACCAGATTTATATCACATTACCCCCAAAAGGCTCAGGGAAAGGTAATGTCAAGAATTTCTGGAAGGTGAACAAAGACCTTAAAAATCAGGAAGATCGACTTAAAAAAATTTACTTTGGGATTAGACTCCAAGCCCTTTCTTTACTTCCCTGGCACAGTGCCCTTTCCCTAACCATGGAAAAATAATGGAAGTCTGTTTTCTGAAGAGGATAAAATAAAACATATTTAGAGTAGGTGTTTGTCTTAGGCTGGGTTTTCTAGGGAAGCAAAAACAGTAACACGGTAGGCACAAGGAAAGATTTATCATATATAGATAGATAGATAGATATAGATACAGGAAACAGCTCACACAGTCACAGAAGCTGAAGGTTCCAAGTCCTGGCACAAGCCTCACGTGGCCATGGAAGCTGATGAACCCAAAGTCAGCAGGTCAGAGAGCAGAGTTCTAGATAACTGGTTGTGTAGGTCAGTGGATCCCAAGATGGTGGTGAGATGGAGCAGGTCAGGGAGCAGGACTCTCAAGCACCGACTATAAGGATTGATGAATCCAACAGTTGCCAGTTCAAGTCCAGGAACCAGACGTCAGAACAAGAGAACAGGAGCTCTTGGCTACGTGAACAGACCAGCAGTAGTAGTGGGAGGTCGAGAGATGAGAGCTGAGGGGCGGGAAGCCACCACAGACCCCGCCTTGCCACTTAATACAGCAGCCAAATACGGAGTAGCCAAGTTGACATAATCCTGACCACCACCGTGTTACTAGTTTTAACTGGGCTACTGTATTAAAATGAGGAATTATGGGAAAGTTCATATGTTTAATATTAACCATCTCAGAATATCCACAGCCAGGCCTCTCTCCTTCAGTGATGAGATTGGAAAATTCAGACATTCCCAAAGGCAGTAAATACCCCACTATGAAGCCTATGGTCAACCAAACCCATTCTGCACACAGAGCTTCCAATCTGCTTTTTAATGCCTACCACTTAACTATGAGGTGGTATTCACGGGTCACTAGGCATTTTTGTTTTTTTAAATCTCCGATATAAAAGATAGCTATAAAAGCAAATACACACAACAAAGCAATGTAAACAAAATGGTGAGTACAAATGAGAAAGAAATGATGAAGACTACTTCCTCCGATGGAAAAGAGGGTCTAGTCATTCCTCTTGATATAAAAAGGATTTCTAAAGAGCTCTTGAAAATTAAGAATAACTTATCATACATGAGAACCTCGGTAGACAGGTTGAAAGATAAAATCCAAGAAATTTGATATTTCTAGAATATTTGAGTAGAAAGGCAAAAAAAAATGAAAAAAACAGTACAAATAGACAACCTGTCCAGGAGAACCAAGATTTAAGCAATAAGAGTTTCAGAAAGACAGAACGTAAAAGCTGGAGGAAAAAAATAGAAACTAATGTAATAAAATTTTCTAATCCTGAAGGACATGAGTATTCAGATTGAAAGAGTCCACTAAGTGCTCAGCACAGTGAATAAAACTAGCCCTCACCAATACACATCAACATGGAATTTTAGAACTCTGGAAGAGAGAAAACATTTCTAAAAAGTTCATAGAGAAACATCACATTTCAAAGGATCAGTGATCAGAATGGTATCAAACTTCTCAATAGTCCTAGAAGTTCAAAGACAATGAAACAATGCTTTTAAAATTCTGACAAAATTATTTTTAACCTAGAATTCTGTGCTCATAAATATTAATTGAAACAAGAGTAGAATACAAACTTTTTAGATAGACAGGGTCTCAAAAACCACGTCAACCAAGAACCTTTCCCAGGAAACTACTAAAGAACATGCATTTCTAAAACAAGGGACAATACCAAGAAAGATGAATGAATCCCTGAAACACTTGCCTTGAGATAATTAAACCTTAAACCAAAATATCCTCTGAAATCTTGTTAATTCTTAATTGACTCCAAATTCTGTGATTGTGACTGACTTTACTTTTTACTCGCTGGCCTATAAGCATAAAGTCTGGTACAGATGTGGTGCTCAGGAAATATTATTTATGAGTAGGTACTCAGCATATATTTTTTCATGTGTCTGTCTCTTTTAAGGATTGATCCTGTATCATTTTACAACATTTAACCTGGTCTGTTGTTGTGTTTCTTCTGTCTGTGTTTGCTCCTTACTTGTATGCCAAATATTCCATGATTGCACTTAATTCCCAACTTTTCTAGTCCTGCACACAGAACAATTATGGGGAAAAGACAACCAAACTGTAGTATTCTAAAGGATGTGTAGAATTTTCTCACTTGCAGTCTTGGAATCTTAATACTATGAATTTCTGCCAGTCCTGAGTTTGTTCTGTTCTGTTTTTAGATTTGGACTCATTGAGTAAGGAGCTAAATGATTAATGTTCAGACAAAGGGATGGCTAATTACTGGTAAAGTATTCCACAGAATTAATGGGGATTTAGTGGCACTGCTGAATCGACTAAACAGTAACAGATTTGTTTTGGGGTGTTTGGCTGTAATTTTGGGGGATCCCTGGTGTTCAGTGGTTACAGCACTATGCTACTAACTGAAGGGTCTGTGCTTTGAACAACAGCCACTCTGTGGGAGAAAGATGTGCCAGTGTGCTTCTGAAAAGATTTAAGCCTAGGAAATGCTATGGGGCAGTTCTACTCTGCCCTTCAGGTTCGCTGAGTCAGATTTAACTCAGTGGCAATGGGTTTGGGGTTTGCTGTTAATTTTATTAACAAAAAAAGTTGCTAAAATCTATGTTAAGATATACTCTAACAGCCTGAAGACTACCACTTACACTAAGGTCTTCTATCTAAGAAACAAACTACTACTAAATAAAAAATGCAAACCACTTCTATCTAAGAAGTGCAAACCTAGTTCAGGTATAAGGGAGTTTGTGGCTCAGCCAGTAATAGAACCAAATGATTCATGTCATCAGTTCCCTCATTAGCATCAAGTGATTTTTAATAATGCAGCTGGTGTGCAAAATGGTATAGAGATCACATTTAAAATATTCAATATGAGGGGCAGAGTCAAGATGGCTGACTAAACACACATCTCCCTAAATTCCTCTGGAAACCAAGACCTGAACTGATAATTAAGCAGAGACTTTGGGACACCTAGTGAGCCCTAGGACACGGCATAGGGCTGTTAATTTGGACTTTATACTACTGAATGCAAAACCTTCTATCTTTCACCAACCTGACTCTGAACAAGAGTGGGCTTGCATGGACCAAAGGTAACTCACTGTTTTGATTTTTTTTTTCCCTCTGTATTATCTGGCTGGTGGAGCTGGGACTTGACTAGCTGCTGGTCTCGGACACACTGTTGGTGTGATTGGGAAGTGCAATTGCCATGTTCTGAGAGCCTGGCTTTGGACTCTGTGTATCTTGGCTCCTGTGGCCTATCTTTCTACTTCCACCATGTGGTAGCCATATGGATGTGGTAATGAGCTTGTGTGGGATACCATCTTGATTCATTGGGAGATGGAGACGCCCAGGCAGAGGCAGCAGCTGGACTTGGCTCTTAGGCCAGGAGGCAACGCCTGCCAGGGGGAGAGTGCTTTTCCAGTAGAGAGGTGGTGTTTTGCACGGTATCACCTGAGCCTGGGGCCCGGCAATGGAGGCTGTGAACTCTGGGCATCTTGGCACTTTTGGCCTCTGTTTCTGCCAGTAGCCTGGTCCCAGCCGGGTGGCGAGCTGGTGCAGGATGCCATCTTGTTCTTCTTGGAGGCAGGGATACCCATATGGAAGCCTCAGTTGGACCTAACTCTTGGACTGGGAGGCAGTGCCTTCCCAGAAGAGAGTACTTTTCTGGCAGAAAAGCAGAATTCTACACAGTATCACCTACAGATGGGGCCCAGGAGCACAGGCCAGCAGGCCAGTAGCCTTTCTGTATTTTGAGCTAGTTTATAACATCTGAGGTTCAATATAGTGGTGCTTATTTTGCCAGCTGGGAAGAGGGACCTATACACCTGAAAACCTGACTGACTTTGGAAGTTGTCAGATACCTTTTACCTTTCATTTTAAGATGGACTAGAGAAACAACTGCAGTCCATACTCACAGCATCTCTCCCAGCCTCTATTGACTCACAGGATGCCCCCAAACCAGCAAACTCTGGAAAAAAAATAATCAAGAAATTACTCATGGCTACAGAAAGCCCCCAAAAGAAACCACCTAAGAACTTGCCAGATGAAGAAGCTTTTCTGAAACTATCAGAAGGTAAATACAAAAGGATCATATAGCAAGCTCTCCTAGACCTTATACAAAATGCAGCAGAGTAAAATGAAAAATTGAGCAAGGTGTTCAATCTGATGGAATACCAGTACTCTGAAATTCAACAGATCAAGAACAAAATCAAAGACATAGAAACTTCAATGAAAGCCAAGAAAACAGAATGGAACAAACAGAAAAGAGACTTTCTGATTTGGAAGACAGAGCTACTGACTCTGGCATCTATGAGGAGTAATCAGGAAAAAGAAACAAGAAAAATAAAGAATCATTAAGAAGCATGTGGGACTCTATTAAGAGGAACAATCTGTGATTAATTGGAGTTCCTGAACAGGGCGGGACACCTGAGAACACAGAGAGTATTGTGATTGAGCTTCTGACAGAAAACTTCCCAGAAATTATGAAAGAGGAGACTACAGATATTCAAGATACATATAGAACACCATTCAATGTAGATCTCAAAAGAAAGACTCCAAGACATATTATAATCAGACTTAACAAAATGAAACGTAAGCAGCAACTCTTAAAGGCAGCAAGACTCAAAGCAAAGCTAACATTCAGAGGGAAATCCTGTAGGCTTTTGTCAGATTTCTCAGCAGAAACAATGCTAACATGGAGACAGTGGCATGACACATTCAAAGCCTGGCAAGAGAAGAACTTCCAACCAAGAATTACATATCCTGCAAAACTATCTTTCAAATATGGTAATGAAATTAAGACACTTGCAGATAAAATATTCAATGTGATAAACTTTGTGCCAAAAGATTTAAAGGGATGACAAGTCTGTATATCCATTTAATCGAGTCATGTTAAATTTCAGTTGATAAATTTTATGTTTTAATTTCATCTAGCCTACTTTCATAAGATAACACATTTCCTTATTACATAATAAAATAAAGAAATAATAATATACAAAAAACACAGCACAGAAAAACAATATGTGGAAAATCATAAGCACAAAGTAAAATAAAGACACATATAATATCAGCACCCATAGATAAACCTTGTTAACATTTTGTCAGGTCAACAGATATACTTCCAGTTTATTTTGTAAGTATGTCTGTGTGCTTGTGCGGCCAGATAGACTTTATTTTTCCTAAAAGCTAGAGTATATACTACACGTAGTGATTTAATATAATTAAAAAAAAATAACAATCTGTGAAGAACATTTTCTGTTTCAATAAATAATCCTCTATGTACAATTTTTTATGTGTAACATTATCCAATTATATAAATATGCCAGTTTACACTCACAACGTCCTGATATAGGGAATATCTAAACTAGATATTACATTGTTGTACATGCATCTTTGTGCATATATCTTAGTATTGCATTAAAAATAGTTCTCCGTAATTGGAGTTTCTTGGACAAATTCTTTTTACTCTTTGATTCAAAGAATCCCTTTCTAGAAACTTAGTCTTAGGAAATAATTGGGGCACATTTTTAATCTACTTTAAAATCCATTTTAAGTTTACTACTTACTTAAATGGAATGATGGACTTTGAGTTAGTCGTATCTGACTCGACGGCACTTGGCTGGCAATTTTAATCAAATCACAAAAATTTACATTTCTGCCCACTTTCCAGCTCCATCGCAACCTATTGAAATAAGGTAATGTTTTATTTGAAAGTTCTTCAAGCAGTTCTGAAATTAAATGTGGAAGGTCTACACATCTGTGCTAGAATAAAACCCCATGTTGAGATATGGCATTGAAGCTAATTGGAAAATTTAGTTCATGTAGGAGAGTTGAGTGAGATATATCTCAAATAATGAATTGAGAGGGACAAGCTTTGTCACAGAAAAGAAAATGGTTTGATCTTTCCAACAAAAAATGATGCTTTGATCATTCCATTATAATGGCTCAACTCAACCAAGAATATCATAGATTGTCTTTCTACAAATTGAATAAGGAGACCTAAATTTCTCCATATCTGCTTTCATTGTTTCCATAAATCATTTAACTAACATAAAGATATTATTATTAAAGTTTTACTTTAAAGCAACCAAGCAGATAAATTCCATAATAGGTAACAGAAACCATACTCAAAAGAGTCAGTAGAGAAGAAGGTTTGGCCTTAGTTGCTAAATTCATTTTGTGTTAAGAAAACAGTGGCCATCACACACCCATAACTCAGTGAATTTTTCACATACTGTGGCGTTAGTAACTCAGCATCCTAGTTTAAAGCATAGCTTTCTTGTTCTACCCTAGACCCACTGAAATAAGACTGTCTTGGATTGAAACCTAGAATCTACATTTTAAAATAAGTTTCCCAGATGATTCTTATGCATATAAACATATGGGAAAGAGTATCCTAATTGGCCAGAGAGCTTATTGAAAAACTTTCAGATTTCTAGGGAAAGAATCAGAAATGAAAGAGCAGTAGACAAGAGAAGGAAATAGTGAGCAGATCACAAATGTTAAACTTCATAATCAATAAATCTGAAACTCAAACACAAGCACATTATATATAAATATATATAACATACACACACATACACATACACTCACACATATATATATGGAGTATTACTTTACTGGTTTGTATTTTTCTCATAAATGTTACTAAATGTGAAAAAGTAGAATATTAAACAGAGTTTATAGTGAAATATAATTACACAAATTTTAAAAATATACATAAAAACTCTAACTACATACACTTACAAAGATATATCTTTCAGTCAGTATTCTTTCATTATTTCCTCATTAAATCAAGCTTAGAATATAACCTGGGCATGGACATTACCATAAATAGATAATAATTTCGAGTCTCTCTAATGCTCAGTTTGCTCATATGATAATCACGGAGCATTATACTAGTCTGAAACTTCATATATTAGGTGAACAACAAACTTCTGTCTGTCCTCATGTTATGTTAGTTTTTCATGTTATTTACAGCTAAACCTTATTTGTTTAGAGTGAGGGAGCTGGAAGGAGTTCAAATTCTAGAAAGTGAAACCCACTAGAGATATCAAAATTACAAATCTATGTAAATAACAAAAATTGCTTCTTCAAAACTGTCAACCAAACTAATAAAACTTTAGCAAAACTGACCAAGAATGAAAGGGAGAAGACTCAAATTACTAAAATCAGGAATGAAAGCAAGGGCGTCACTATCAACCTTAGGGGGAAAAAAGAGAGAAGGGAGATTAAAAGAAACTTTGAACAACTGTATGCCAATGAATTAGGCAGTCTAGACAAAATGGATATATTCCTAAAGTGATATTGTCATAGACTGAATTATGTTCCCCAAAAGCATATGTATCAATTTGGCTGGGCCATGGTTCCCAGTATTGTGTGACTGTCCACCATTTTATCATTTGATGTGATTCGTGTTTGTGTTGTCAATTCTATCACTGTGATTTAATAATATGGATCAGAGACACTTCCATTGATGAGGTCTACAAGATTGTCTTAAGCCAACCTCTTTTGAGATATAAAAGAGAAACATAAGCAGAGAGTCACAGGGACCACATACAACCAACAAAGTAGCACTAGGAGCCGAGTGTCCTTTGGATCTGAGGTTCCTGTGCTGATATGCTCCCAGACCAAGAAAAAACTGATGACAAGGACCTACCTCCAGCACATATAGAGACACAAATCCTTCACCTAGAGCCAGTGGCTTGAATTCAGACTTGCAGTCTACTGAACTGTAAGAGAATAAACTTCTGTTGGTTAAAGCTACCCACTTACGTTATTTCTATTATAGAAGCACTAGATGACATGAAATACAAAAACTATCTCTAAAAGAAATAGAAAATCTGAGTACAGCAATAATAAGAGATTAAATTACTGAACAAAAAAGTTTCCACAAGAGGCGTCTGAGGTCTTAAAAACTAGCAAGCTGCCATCTGAGTGTATAGAAAATGGTCCAAACTCAGCTGGAACAGACGATCACCAAGGACAACAACAACATGGGAGAAAGAAAATCCAGAAGACAGAAGGATGCATGTGAATGGGTAACTACATCAACACGTGACCAGAAGAACCAGATGGTGCCCGGCCAGCATCAATGACAGCCGTAATGGGGCTCACAATGTTGAGTACCAGTGACAACACCAGAAAGAAAAAAAGGGGTGCACCCTGAGAACTCCACTAAAAGACCACAACTGATTGTTCAAAGGCCCGGGATTTTCTCTAGGAGCGTGGTCCCTAGACCTCATGCTACCCCTGTCCATAAATCATTACTGGGGTCAACTCATCAGACGGGAATAGATTTGGACTCTGAGACACAGAGTGACCATATCATGTTTGCAGTTTATGGTTCTGTGAATCTATAGAATGTCGTCCTACTGGCTTCTTACTAGAGGGAAGTGAAGAGGGTAGAGAGGAAGGGACAGCAGCTTGTTAAGAGGATATGATATGTATAGAATAGAAAGGATGAGTATGCTGTCACTCGGCAAGGAAAGCAGAAGGAAATGCAGATAGATAGGCACACAAATTTAACCTAAATTGTACACTTCACTCAATCACAATTAAAAAAAAAAAACAAAGAACTTTCCACAAGAAAAACCCAGGACCTGACTTCACTGGTGGATTCTACCAAATGTTCAAATAAGAATAAACACTATGTCTTCACAACTGTTTTGAATAAACAGAGGTGGAGGTAACACTTCCTGATTCATTTTATAAGAACAGCATTACCCTGACAACAACAGAGCAAAAACATCACAAATAAAGAAAACTACAGACTAATATCTATTATGAAAGAAGTTGCAAAATACTAAAGGAAGTACTAGCGATTCAAATTCAGCAACAAATAAAAGTATTTGTGAACCAAGACATAGTTAATATACAAAAATTAATTAATGTAATACACCATGTTAATAAATCCAAAAGTATATGATCATCTCAAAAAATGTAGAAAAAGCATTAGACAAAATCCCTACAACATGCACAAAAAGAAAAATAACTTCAAATGGGTCATAAACCTGCCTTCTTAGAAACAATGTATGCTTAGAAAAAGTGTAAATGACAAAAGGAAAATAGATAAATATTTTTTGTAGAAATGTCTTATCAAATCTTCTGCCCATTTTCAAAAAATCGGCTCTTTGTCTTTTATTATTCAGCTGTAAGAGTTCTTTATATATTCTAGATACAAGTCGCTTATCAGATATTTGAAATACGAATACTTTTTGCCAGTTCTGTAAATTGTCTTTTCACTTTTTTGATGATATGGTTTATAGCACAAAAAAAATAATACTGAGGAAGTGGAATTAATTTATCATGTGACTTATAACTCAATAAAGATGTTTTAAAAATTTTTATAAATACAAGATCTTTGCCTTTAATGAATATCTACTCAGAGACAAATTGACCAAAAGCCTACTATGTTTTCGAGCAAATAGTATCATCAAAGTAACCACAATGCTGGACTGAAAATACCTGTAATGTTCGAGATCTAAAGTAACCCTTATCTCCCAAACCTGTATTCTCCGAAGTGAGCCAAAGTTTTATTCATCACTCCATGGTTGAGTGCCTTCTGCTTCTTGCACATAGGGATTTCTCCATACTTAATTTTATGCACTCAACACTATTCAAACCAAGAACCTTTGTATGAAACATTTCTTTGTTATATACATATATATTACATATTATAGCAACTCTGTAGGACAGGGTAGAAATGTCTCATAGTGTTTCCAAGGGGTGCCTGGCAGATTTGAACTGACAGCTGTTTGGTTAGCAGCCATAGCACTTAACCACAATGCCACCAGGGTTTCTGTGGTATAGTATAGGGTCCCCCAAATGGACTTCAGATCCAAACTACTTGGTTCAAATCCTGATAGATTTTTACATCTGCAAAATGGTAATAGTAATAATAATAGCTTTTTTAGAGTTTGTGAATTTCAAATGTATTAATGTATGTACTCATCAAAAATAATGTCTGATATAATAAGTGCTAAGAATAAGTTCTTAATGCTATTAGTACGCATTTCCTGGTGGAGAGAGTGGGAGGTCTTTTTCACTGGAGATAACTATTCTTAAAAGCTTGGTAGAATTCTGTGGTGAAGCCATCTGGGCCCGAGCTTTTTTGTTGGCAGTTTTTAGATGACCTTTTCAATCTCTTCCTTTGTGATAGGTTTATTAAGTTGTTCTGCTTCACCTTGTGATAATTTGGGTAGGTGATATGAATCATGGAATTTGTCCATTCCCTCTAGGTTTTCAAATTTGTTAGAGTACAGTCTTTCATAGTATTCTGTTATGATTTTTTTTTTTATTATTTCTGTTGGATTTGTTGTGACAACTCCCCTCTCATTTCTTATTTGGGTTATTTGTTTCCTTTCCTGTTTTTTTGTAGTAAGTTTAGCCAATGGTTTGTCAATTTTGTTGATCTTTTCAAAAAATCAGCTTTTGGTCTTTTCAATGTTTTCAATTGTTCTTCTGTTCTCTAATTTATTTTGTTCTGCTCTAATCTTTATGATCTGTTTTCTTCTGGTGCCTGAGGGCTTCCTCTGCTGTTCTCTCTCTACTTCTTCAAGCTGTGGCATTTCTTGATATGGTATGTTGCATCTTTATTGTGCTTTATGGCTGTCCCTATGATCCTGCTTAATAAGCTATGTCCCAATTTTAATTACTACCAGTCTTGTCAACTTCTTCTCCATCTGGAAGGACTATAATGACTGTAGTATATCCCTCTTTTTAATATGACGACATCATAGTTCCCAATGATCACTGGATTATTTCTTTCACTATTATAGCTTTGATTGAGTTTGGTGCCTTCTCTAACTTGAGTTGGATTCTGGATGATACGTACTTCTACAGTATAAAGTTATTGGTTTTATTCTTCCAAGCCAAAGCCAAGAGATTCAGTATTTCTCGTGGCTTTGGTTTGGTTTTTACAAAATCTCTGTTTCTGTTTATCCGTGAATGTCTTCATTTGATTTTGATATTTGAAAGATAGTTTTCCATGATATATGATTCTAGGATGGAAGTTCATCGCTTTCAAGGCTTTGAATATGTCATGCCACTGTCTCCGTGCCTGCATGATTTCTGCTGAGAAATCTGATGAAAGCTCACAAGATTTTCCTCTGAATGTTAGCTTTGTTTGAGTCTTGCTGCCTTTAAAAGTTTCTGCTTATGTTTCGTTTTCTTAAGCTTGATTACAATCTGTCTTGGAGTCTTTCTTTTGAGATCTACATTGAGTGGTGTTTGATATGCATATTGAATACCTATATTCTCTTCCTTCATGATTTCTGGGAAGCTCTCTGTCAGGAGCTCAGCCACAATACTCTCTGTGTTCTCAGGTGTCTCGCCCTGTTCAGGGACTCCAATTAGCTGTAGGTTGTTCCTCTTAATAGAGTCCCACATGCTTCTTAATGCTTCTTCATTTTTCTTGTTTCTTTTTCTGATATCTCCTCATAGAGAGGAGTCAGTAGCTCTGTCTTCCAACTCAGAAAGTCTCTTTTCCATTTGTTCCATTCTGTTTTCTTGGCTTTCATTGAAGTTTCTATGTCTTTGATTTTGTTCTTGATCTGTTGGATTTCAGAGTACTGGTGTTCCATCAGAGTGAACAGCTTGCTTAATTTTTCATTTTGCTCTGCTGCATTTTTTAAAAGGTCTAGGAAGTCTCTAAATGTAATCCTTTTGTATTCACCTTCCAATAATTTCAGAAAAGTTTTTTCATCTGGAAAGCTCTTTGGTTGTTTCATTTGGGGGCCTTCTGAAGCCATGGATGATTATCTGGTTACTGCTTTCTCCAAAGTCTGTTGCTTTTTGGCTTCATGTGAGTCATTAAAGGTTGGAGAGATGCTGTGAGGATGGACCGCAGTTGTTTCGCTAAGTTGTCTTAAAATGAAAAGTGAAAGATATCCGACCACTTCCCAGGTCAGTCAGGTTTTCAGGTGTACAAGGCCCTCTTCCAAATTGCCAAAGTAAGCACCTCTATATGCAACTCCAAATGTTATGAACTAGTTCAAAATGCAGCAAGGCTACTGTCCTGTTGGCCTCTGCTGACAGGCCCCAGCTATAGGCAATACTTTGTAAAATACTGCTTTTATGCCAGCAAAGCGCTCTCCTGCAGGCAAGTGCTGGCTCCAAGCCTAGGAATTAGGTCTCACTGAGGCTTCTGTACTCAAGATGGCATCCCGCACAAGCTCTCCGCCTGCACCTCTGTACAAACTACACCACAACAGAGGTGGAAAGAGAGGCCAGAGGTGCCAAGATGCACAGAGTTCACAGTCTCTATTGCCAGGTCCCAGACATAAGTGGTACTGTGTAAACTATTGCTTTTCTGCTGGAAAAGCACTCTTCTGTGTGCAGGCGCTGCCTCCCAGGATAAGAATTAGGTCAGCCTAGGCCTCTGTATCCAAGGTGGTATCCTGCACAAGCTTGCCGTCTGACGTCTCCATACAAACTACACTGCGGCAGAGGTGGAAAGGGAGGCCAAAGGTGGAAAGACCCACAGAGTCTCAAGCCGGGCCCCCAAAATATGGCAATTTCACCTGCTGATCCCACCAGCAGTGTGTCAGAGACTAGCCACTAGTCAAGACCCAGCTCCACCAGCTGGCCAAAACAGTGAAAAAAAAAAGTCAAAATAGTGAGTTACCTTCCATCCATGAAAGCAAGGACTGGCCAGGAGCAGGAGTCAGCTAAAGAGAGGAGGTTTTCCATTCAGTGATATGAAGTCCAAATTAACAGCCCTATGTCTTGTAGTAGGGCTCACTAGGTGACCAGAAGGCTCTGTTTAATTATCAGCTCAGGTCTTGGTTTCCAGAGGGATTTAGGGAGACATGTGCTTAGTCCACCACCTTGACTCCACCCCCAGGAGGTCTTTTTCATTAGCTCAGCATGTCTACTGCTCATTTTAGCAGCTGGCAAAAATAGCTCTTGAGTTTACTCTTTCTCTCAATCTGCTTCTCCTCTGAACATCCCCCTTTCACTAGATGACGCTACAGTCTCCTCACCTTTCTTGGAGTCTCCTTTGATTCTTCCTTTCTTTCACTCCACACATCAAATCTGTTACAAATTTTCTCAGCTCTGTCTTCTAAATATATTCCAAATCCTTCCATATTTCACTATTTCTACTGATACTATCTTAGTCCAAATCATCATTTTTCGCTTGGTCTGCTACAGTAGCCTCCTAAACTGATGTCTCAGACTTCACTACTAGAATGCTAAGCTCCATTAGTCACAGAAGCCAGAAATCTCTTTTCAAAACCTAAATAAAATCGTATCACCTGATGATTAAAATATCCAAGGACTTCTCACTATATTTGGCATATGATATATAAACACTTGCGCATGGTCTACAAGAACATTTATAGTTGGTGTGGTCTCCAAAGACTGTACCCATAAATCAAGAGGTGGAATCTGTTTTCACTCCCTTAGAAATTAAATTGTCCCTGTAACTTGCTTTGACTGATAAGATGCAGTGGAAGTGACACTGCAACTTTCCAACTTGAGTCATAAAATACATAACAGTTTTTGCTTCTCCCCTGGTGGAAAACAGTTGCTATATATTAAGGCTGACTACCCCGAAACCACCATGCTTCAAGGAAACCCAAGATAGTCATGTGAATAAATAAACTTATAGAGAAGCACCTATGAGCCAGGGATACAAGAGCTGTCTTGGACAATCCAGCCCAGCCCAGCCACAAGATGAAGACAGCTAAGTATTTTCAGCTGATGGAACAAAAGAATCACAGGTGCAAGGCCTGACCAAATTCCTGACTCCCAAAACCCTGATAAATAATACATTTCTGCATTAAGGCACTATATATTTGTAGTATTTAAGAACGTATCTATCATTATTATATCTTGATTAATAATACAATACATAACCATATAATATATAATCCTAATATGTAGCTGTTCAGAATGAATCTATACTAACCTATACTAATTTTATTTGCCATATATGTGCTATTATATACTTTAGTTAATCTGTGTGCTTGTTAGTATAGCCCTACATAATGGAAAAATGGCTGCACATATTTTCCATTCCTCTTTTGAAACTAGTTCCTTCAGATAATTACAGGGCTGTGAGTGCATGCACACACCTATACACATTTATACATCCATGCACAAGACATCTTTCTGCTTCCAAAATTGCTCTGCTGAGGCAAACTCATAAACCACTTTGTGAAGTCTCTTCCTCCCTATTCCAAACATTCTAGCCATGCAGACCCATTCTACCACTGTTCAGCTATTCTTTCAACTAATGTGAATTATATTTTTTTGGAAGGGAAAGTACAACACCAAGGACAGGGAGTGGAAATAAGAGAGTTTGTTGTTGTTGTTAGGTGCTGTCCAGTGAGTTCCAATTCATAGACCCTATGAACAACAGAATGAAACACTGCCTGGTCTTGCACCATGTCATAAGCATTTTTATGCTTAAGCTTATTGTCGTGGCCATTATGTCAATCCATTTCATTGAGGGTCTTCCCCTTTTTCACTGACTCTCCTCTCTACTAAGCATGATTTATTTTTCCAGGGACTGATCCTTCCTGACAACATGTCCAAATTGTATAAGACCCAGTTTTATCATCTTTGCCTTGAAGGAGCTCTCTGGTTGTACTTCTTCCAGAACAGATCTGTTTGTTCTTTTGGCAGTCCATGGTACATTCAACATCCTTCTCCAACACCACAATTCAAAGGCATCAATTCTTCTTCTGTCTCCTTTGTTCACTGTACAGTTCTTGCATGAATATGATGCATTTGAGGATACCATGGCTTGGGTCAGGCACACTTTGGTCTTCAACGTGACATCGTTACTTTTCAAGAGAGTTTAGGGTGATGTAATACACAAAAAGAAGCCAGAAAACAACCCATATTGATACCTCCAGCAGTGCACAGATCAAATAATAATGGCAGAATGAATAATTTGTCCTGTTTAGCTATGTATGATACCAACTTAATGAAAGCAGTTGAGTGTAAAAAAATGTTTGTAGCTTTGTATAGACATTGGCATGATGGTTGCTTTTGTGAGTCTAGCTGCAAGATTGAGGCAATAACAACTTACTTTGGATGCAAAAATAATTCCTCAACAAGTTAGATGAAAGCAAATGAGAATGCTAACTGTAAGTAGAAGTTATCTTTAATTTTAACTCATACTTTTTAAAGTTGTTTTCATGAAATATTTATATACCTTTATCCCCAAAGCATTGAATTTTGTAGCTGGGAAAATCCTAAAGATCTTAAGTCCCAACCCCCGATTTTATAATAAATAACTTTAGATACAGAGTGATAGGCTAGAGATCAAAACTGGGACTTTAATCCCTTGTGTCTTCTCACCCTCACTCCCTCCTTCTTTGTTTTCATCAATTGCTTTCCAAATATGTCTTCCATACTTCAGCATGTTGGGGCTGTTGTTAGGTTAGGGACACAAATAGATGGAGTCTAGTTGACATCATACACCTCCTAACACACTTCAAGAAGAGCATCTCAACACTTACCAGGTTTATTTATATGTTTCAGTGTAAGACTTTGTTTAGAAAAATGTTCTTGGATTACAAAAAAAAAAAAAAAATTAAGAGGACCATTCTGTATCATGCTTAGGTAGAGGCTAACTGAAAAAAATATGCAAGCAAAATTGATTGATTTGGTGGTGTGCAGTAAATGTTTAAAAAGTGAATCTCTAAGGAAAAAAAAGTTGCTATTTGTGGCATTTGCCAATTTCCATCCTTGCATGATTGGTTGCAAGCTACCAATGTGACTGATATCTATCAGCTTGCAAAATTTCTGAAATCTAAACAATTAGGTTTCACAAATCATTATGGTAAAACTCCAGCTTGTTACTAATTTGAATTTCTTCTGTGGGAAATACAAATTTTATGATTTTTATTCTTTGATTTATATAACCAGGTAATAGATTATTTTGCCAATATACAAATAAATGAAAGCCAAGGAATTAGTTTCCCTGTAGTCTTGAAAGATATTTTTCTTTAATATTAAGTATTCATATGAAGTTATGTATTTGTTTTATTTATGTATTTATTTATTGGTTTTGGCTTAGGGATAGAGTTTTGCCACAGGTAAACATGTGTGATCTCTTCGTTAGGACAAATCATATATTTAGGTTGGAATGCTAATAAATAAAATGTTGTGGATAAAATCAATGACCGTCTTGGAGATGAATTAGAAGGTTTACATACCTCCAGATCTTTCTATGTACCAAAAACATCTGCTTTTATATGCACGAAGGTACTATATTGTCAAACATGAGGAAAATAACTTTGGGTAGATTGCTCTTCTACTCTTCTAGCTTTATCTCCCTGGGAAGCTGTTTAAATTCAACCCATTATTCTCTTTGAATTCAGTGGGTGTTCCACGCTCAGACTGGCTCTTTTTCACCCCAATGACCTCTTTCCACATATTTCTTGTATTTTTCTACCTCCTGCTTCCCTTAAATCACAGGACCAGGCAGAAGTCTTCAAATTAAAAAATAAGGGTTTTGTGGGATATGAAAAGGAAAATCAAAAAAAGAATTATTCTACAAATTTCATGCTAAGATCTTTTCAACACGTATATACTGGAGAGTAGAGAAAGAAAAGTTTATATGCATTGAAAGGATTTTTATATGTTTGTATCTGTTAATGCATTTATCAGAAACCCTGGTGGTGTAGTAGTTAAGTACTACAGCTGTTAACAAAAAGGTCAACAGTTCAAATCAGTCAGGCACTTCTTGGAAACTCTATGGGGCAGTTCTGCTATGTCTATACAGTCTCTATGAGTCAGAATTGACAGCAGTGTGTTTGGATTTGATTTTGTATTCTCCAGCCCAAAGTATGAAATAGAGTGGAGATGGGGGCAGTATGCATATCTTATACCATAACACCCAAACCCACATTTTATATTATGTATGTTATAAGCCAATCATATTTATCAAAATTGCTTCAGCTGATGTTTCAGCTCCTATCCTGTATGCTATATTCGTAACTTCCAGCATTGATATTTCAAGGTTAAATTATACTTCTCCATTTTCTTTCAGGCCTCACGATTTCTTCTGGAACATACAAAACATTTAACAATAATAAAACAGTAAGTGGTTCCAGTGTTTGCAGGGGTCCGTCTTCGTTCTTTCAATCTCTCTGTGTAGGTTGATTATGGGAATGAAGCAAGGATAAGATTCTCCAAGCTAGGCTATAGATTTATTCCCTATATTGAAGATTTTTTGTGTTCAAACTGACTGAAAACGTATCTTTCAACAAGAAGAGATGTCCTGTGATCCATTTTTAACAGAGTTGAAAATTACTTTTGATTAGAATATAATCAAGTTATATACGAAAATCAAAGCAGACATAATTTTATAGTCAAGTTTGTGAATTTTCTCGTGTTACGTTATAATAGAGAAGGGACAATTGCTCTAATATTAATTGTTTTAGTCCACACAAAATCTGCTGCCCTGACAAGTAATTGATGTATCCCAATCAACCCATCCTCTCTCACCTTGTTGTTCCTGTTGTTAGGTGGCGTCAAGTTGGTTCTGACTCACAGCAACCCTACACACAACAGAAGGAAACACTGCTCAGTCTTGTACCATGCACACAATTGTTTTTATGCTTAAGCCCATCAGTGAATGAAAGTCCTGAAGGCTTTACTCCATCCACATCATTAAGCACAGATCTACTTTGAGGAGACAGCTCTTCTCCAGTCATCTTTTGAGTGCCTTCCAAACTGGGGGCTCATTTTCCAGCACTGACATTTTGCTGGTATCCATAAGGTTTTCACTGGCTAAATTTTTTTCCTAAAATTAAACTGCTGGGTCCTTCTTCCTAGTATGTCTTAGTCTGGAAGCTCAGCTGAAGCCAGTCCACCATAAGTGACCCTGCTGGTGTCTGAATACCAGTGGCATGACTTCGAGAATCACAGCAACATTCAAGCCCTCACACTAAGACAAACTGACAGAAAAGCAGAGGTCTCTCACCTTTATTACCAACAAATGCCTTCAGTGGATGATGGCCCTTTGACTCCTAGGGAGCCATGGTGGTGCAGTGGTTACAAGCTCAATTAGCAAACAAAAGGTCAGCAATTTAAATCCACTAGCTGCTCCTTGGGAACCCTGTGGGGCAGCTCTCCTCTGTCCTATCTGGACTCCTGTCTATACCCACTGTCAAATCCTTTATTCTCTATCTTTGTTCATCATCACGGATTTTACTAATACTGGGGAAGATGCAGACTTGACTATTTCAAATCACACTATCTATCTTGACTCTGTTGTTCCATTTGTGAAGAAAGTTGACACTATGATGAGAAAAGAGGTAACTGGTCTGAGTAGTAACAACTGGATTTCAGACTGAAAAACGAACTAAACTCTAACATTGCAGTTTCTCAATTTCGATTAATCAGACATATATAATTTATTCCATTTATATAGTGAAAGAATATTTTCAATGCCCAATTTGAAATTTCATTCAGAAACCTGAGATTCAAGCTGTGCCCTTTCTGCCTCTTTTGTCACTGCCATTAATAAAGATTCTGCAACTAGAACTTAGCTGACAATCATGTTGATGACGCATGAGCCCCAACAGGAAGTACTTTGGCTCTTCCTGAGTGGTCTTTGTACTGAATTCTTAATAGGACCAAAAATCTAAGTCCATCAGAAAATTAAGATATGATTCAAATATGTTTGTAGGGGGTATGCATAGCATTTCTAGGACATACGGACTTCCGTGTGACACTTCGGTTTTAATTTAGTGTGTCTAAATTGCAGAGAGGGGAGAGTGAATACAGACATTAACCTGATGTTAAACAAACTTTAACGAATCCAATGAGTTCGGAAATGCCTGTGTTCATTTTATTGATACGATTAATACACTAATTCTCAAATCTGTATGAATATTGAAAACTCATAATTTCCTCAAAATACATATGTGTAAAACTGGGCAATTAATAAATTATTTCTAAATTATTGGTAACAAACTGTGATGGGTTAAAAAAAGTAAAGAGTACAACTTCTATGCTAATGAATAATCTAGATGATAGATATACATTTCCTGACCAGTGACAAGTTGGGTCATGAAACAATATACCTACTCCTTTCCTCTATTTTTAACAGCAACCCATTCAACTGTTCCTCTCTCCCCTCCACTATAGCTCATGCTAGGTCACACTATTTTTTAAGCTATCAAATTAGTTATTCTCAAACCCATCAGAATCCAATTTAAGATTTCCCACTTGCCCTATCTCTTCTTCTTTCTGCCAACAGAAGTGCTTTCCATATACAAATACTCATAAATTTTCATATCTTCATCTATTCGCATTCTAGATACTGGTGTTTCCTATATGATACAACCTGGGCTTTATACCACGTTAAAAGAAGGTCACAGGATCAAGTCCCTATGTGAGAGGAACAAGGGTAAAGAGAACACAGACATTAACCTTTAAAGAATGTCTTCCATGTGGCGGACATGATACCAACACACAGGTATCATTCAATTCAATCCTTAAAACAACACTGGGAGCACTGTTAACATTTTACAAACAAGAAAACTGAAGTTTCAACTCAATTTTACAGCCTCCAAATCCCAAACAACAGGCTACACCCAAAACACTTACTTGATTGGTAGAATTCAAAACATACTCAGTAGGTTATAGAGAATAACAAGTTGGATAGAGTTTCTAACATCTTTCTGAATAGGAAGAAAGCTTAAAATGAGAAATAGACATTTAATACAGGAAATAAAATGAGACTCAGTAGAAATTTTGCAGAGAATTGTAAAGAGGCTGCTCGTTTGATCATTTTGAGAAAGTTGACCAGTTAATGTGATCAGGTTGTTTGATTTCCACTGCAGTGAGGAATTCAACTGTTGGTTTTGTTATCATTTATATTTACCCTGAGAGTCAAAATGAAAAGTGCATGATAATAAATGAGGGATGATTGACTGAGCTCCAAGCAGCAGAACTAAATCTATTTGTTCCAGATTCGTAAGCAGGATATAAGTAAGTTAGAGATGTGGTAGATAAGAACGTAGAATTCTATAACAAGAAATAGTATAAAGAAAGACATGCTCATGCTATGTTCTTGTTTTGTGAGGCTCTTATGTAAGTAGTGCATTTAACTTTCAGGCTCACATATTGAGAAATTGGGAAGGACACAAATATGAACAATAGAAGTGCTAGACATATGAATACAGGCTAAAAATAATGAGTTTGTGATTTATTCATATTAAATATCACATCATTTTCTTCTATAAGATTCTCTAAGCAGTATGTAAAGAACTTAAACAGTAACATCTTATACTAGCAAAATGACAATAAGGAAAGTATTAATAATGTTAAAAATATAAAGTTGCAATAAAAGGTAAAGAACATTAGATACTGTGCTAGGCCTTATATGTGTGTTATTTAATATTCACATTTATTCTGTAAGATTTCTCCTTTTTAAAAAATGAAGAAGTTGAGTCTCACATAATTGAAGTGATTTGTCCCAACTCACACCGGTAATAAAGTGGCTGAAGAGAGACTTCATTCCTGTACTCGTGTCTGTAATTTAGAAATTGAAATGTGCATCAATAATACTGGACATAGGAAGGTACAGATGAGGAGGCAGGAAAGGGGAAGTGACTCATAGAAAATGAGGCTAAAGGGCTAGATATCCATGGCCATTGAGTCAATTCTGATTCATGGCAACCCTATAGGACAGAGTAGAACTGTCTCACAGAGTTTCAAAGGAGTGCTTGGTGGATTTGAACTGCTGACCTTTTGGTTAGCAAACATAGCACTTAACCACTGTGCCACCAGGGTTTCCAAATTGGAAAAAGTTTTATAACTGGAATTCTGACTGTATTCGAATAAGAGATTATTGGAGAATTTTAATGTAGGAAAGAAGTGTTTAGATTCATGTGTAACAAAGGGAACTTTGTTAGAAGAAGGACTGAAGCATGTAAGTTATCACAATTGGAGCAGAGGTGCTCTGATACAACAAAAGTTATGAGGACCTGAACTAAGATGATGCCAGTAGAACAAGACAAAAGGACTATATTGACAATACATTTTCAAAATAGGATTGATAGATCTTGATGACTGCCTAGATGTGGATGGTGAGAGAGAAGGAGGAGTCTAAAAAGACTTCCAGCTCTCTAAATTGAATTGCTATTAAGGTAATTGTAGAGTACACAGACATTAATAAAAGAAGAGGAAGACAATTTATACGGACATACTGCATTTATATTCAGACATGTTGAGTTTAGGTTGGCAAGAGGAAATCCAGGTTACAATTTCTGGTAAACAATTGGATATATAGGAGCTCTGTGAGATGTAAAAGCTTAAATGGGAGGTGGAGTAAAGGGATAGAACAACAGCTAAGCATCTTCTATGTGGCAAGACACTGGCGTCACTAGAAGGTTTGGGTCATATGGACTATACCAGGTGACACTGTCAGAAGGAATGACACAAAAATGGCCATCTAAAAATGTTTGTGCAGTGTTTCAGTATAAATCTATTATTTTTCAATAAAGATATCCCTTTAGTTAGTTATAAACCAAGACCAAAAATCAAACCCAGTGCCATCGAGTCAATTCTGATTCATAGCAACCCTGTAGGAAAGAGTAGAACTTCCCCACAGAGTTTCCAAGGAGCACCTGGTGGATATGAATTGCCAACTTTTCTATCAGCAGCCACAGAACTTAACCACTACACCACCAAGGTTTACTTAGTTATAGTAAAAAAAAAATTTGGTGGGAAATCCAGCTACTGGTTGAATTACATGCACCAGTGTATTACATGTATTAATATACCTACAAGGCTTAAACTCTGTGCTAATTTATATGTTGAAGCTTCCAATATGCTTCTTTCAGAGCATCATCATGACACAATTCCAATGACACCGTGAATCCTGTGATTTAGTCTACTCACAATAGAAGCACATGCTATTGATTTCATTGTTGCCATTTTTTTAATAATTTCTGATTTTGTCAAATTTTCTAGTGTTTTAGCTATAACATTGTGGTAATTAATATTTGTGTACCTATAGTAAGAGTTTTTTTGAGAACATAATAGTAATTAAGGAAAAACAAGAAAAATCAGCAAAGGCTTCTGCTCAGTTACTAATAATATAACTCAATGTAGAGTTTACAAAAGGATTTGTTAGTATTCACATAGTCTAAGCTACTATGTTTAAACAGTTCACAGCTATATTAACTATTATTCTACTATTAAGACTGGCAAAAAAAACTTACATGTGTAACGATTGTTGGTTTCATAACCCTGAAAAAACTACATACAGAAATTGACAGTTTAAAATATGAAGTGGGTGAAATGCTATGTTTCTCAATGTATATTTAGAAAAATGTAACACATCTTAAATTTTGTTTTTCTTTAATTTTAGTCTTTTAAAAATTTTATTAAGAACATCATTAGGGGGACACAGTGAAGATGGCAGACTAGACACACGTCTCCTTAATTCCCTCTGAAAACTAAGGCCTGGATTGATAATTGAATGCAGCTTGCTGGACACCTAGTGAACTCTAGGACATGGCATAGGGCTCTTGGTTTGGACTGTATGCCACTAAACAGGAAACTGCTTATTTTGGCTGAGCCCCACTCTGGTTCAAATAACAGCCTACTGTGAACTGAAGATAACCAACATTTTTAACTTTTTATTCTTTTTGTTGGCAGGCATGCAGGGGAGCAGCTCAAACAGCAGCTATGCAGATCCGCAGTGCTAAAGTGATCAGTAAGTGGAATAGACATTTTTTAAGAGTCCACTCGAGACTCAGAGTACCACAGCCCCTCCACCTTATCTTTTCAGACCTCTGCCATAGATTCTGCTGTTTCACAGGGGTGAGATAGCTTGATGGGAAGGCCATCTTCTTTGACTGGGAAGCGGAAATACCCAATTGGAGGCCTCGGCAGGGGCTAATTCTCAGGCTGGGAGGCAGCCCCAGTCTGGGAAGCACTTTTCTAGCAGAAAAGCTGTGTTTAGCACACTATAGCCTTATGGGAGGGGCCTATAAGAAGACAACAGCAGTCCAGTAGCCTGCCTTACTTTGAACTATATCACAGAATCTGGGAACAGCTGATGAGGCCCCTCCTTTGTCAGCAAGAAGGAGGGGCTTTACATACCTGACAGCCTGACTGATTTTGGAAGCAGACAGATAGTTTTTACTTTTTAAAAAAAGACTGCCTAAATAACTGTGGTGTAGCCCTGTGATATCTCTTTCAGCCTTTACTGAACCACATCATAGGGTCGACTGATGCCCCCCCCAGTGACTTCAGAATTAGAGCTGTGTGTTTCCCAACCAGTAGATGGAGGCTGCTACCCCAGAGTGTCAACTGGGCCCAGTTACTGGAGTACCTACAGGTGACTGGTGATCACTTTCCTTCTCAGACTGTGCCTCAAATCCTGTCAAGGCAATACCAGAGAAACTAAACAACCTCTGCCTAGCCATGTGCCACTGAGTTGAAAACAACCTCTAGATGCCCATAAAGCAACAAAATTTGGCCAGACACTAGAAGAAAAATCCATCCATGTTGGCTCCAGAAAGCTCCCAAAAGAAAGAACCAAAGAACTTCCCAGATGAAGAAGCCTTTCTGAAGCTATCAGAGGTCAAGTACAAAAGGATTATATATAGAGCCCTCCTAGACATTATACAAAATGCAGCAGAGCAAAATGAAAAAGCAAGTAAGCTGTTTGAACCAATGGAAAATCAGCTTTCTGAAATCTGACAGATCAATAATAAAATTAAAGAATTAAACAATTCAGTTCAAAGCCAAAAGAGCAGAACTGAACAACTGGAAACTATGCCTACTGACCTTGAAGATAGAGCTATTGACACCAGTATTTATGAGGAGAAATCAGAGAAAAGAAACAAGAAAGCTGGAGAAGCATTAAGCAACACTTGGGACTCTATCAAGAGGAGCAATCCACAATTAATTGGAGTTCCTGAACAGGGAGGGATACCTGAAAACACAGAGAGTACTGTTGTTGAGTTGCTGACAGAAAATTTCCCTGAAATTATGAAAGAAGAGAGCATACATATCCAAGATGTGTATCAAACACCACATAAAACTGATCCCAAAAGAAAGACACCGAGACATATTATAATCAAGCTTAACAAAATGAAACATAAGCAGAAACACTTAAAGGCAGCAAGAGTCAAAGCAAAACTAACATTCAGTGGAAAGTCCTGTATGCTTTCATCTGACTTCTCAGCAGAAACTATGTTGGCAAGGACACAGTGGGATGAAATAGTCAAAGCCTCAAAGGAAAACAAATCCAAACAAGAATTACATATCCTGCAAAACTGTCTTTCAAATACGAAGGTGAAATTAAGACATATGCAGATAAACAGGAACTTTGAGACTTTGTAAAAACCAAACCAAAGCTACAAGAAATATTGAAAGAGGCTCTTGGATTAGAAAAACAAAACCATTAAGTCTATATTTAAGGAGGCAATGCAGGACACAACATCAAGAAACCTACTCAGTTAGAGAAGGCACAAAACTCAGTCAACGCCATAATACTAAAAGCAGGGATCCAGCAATCATATCTTGAAAACTATGATACCATCACATTAAAAAGAGGGATATGCTACAGCAGTTATACTCCTTTCAGATGGAGAGAAAGTTAAAAAGATATACAGAGATTAAAATTGGGTTTAAACTTAGAAGAGTAAAGGGGATTATAGCAATAGCCTAAATGCAAAGTATAGATGCAGCATGTCAAAACTCAAAAGGTAACACTTGAATCTCAACAAACACAGTATCAACACAGAAAAGGAAGAAAAATCCACCCATAAAGAATGACCCAGAACAGAAAATTAAGAGCAACAGAGAATACACCAACACAAAAATAAATATCTCAAAATGACAGCACTAAACACATATCTATCCATAATGTTACTGAATGTAAACAGACTGAATGCTCCAGTAAAGAGACGAGTGACATCTTAGATCAAAAGACACGACCTGTGTATGTTGCTTAAAAGAAATTCAACTTAGACTTAAAGATATGAACAAACTCAAAATTAAAGGATGGATAATATATGCCAATCTAACAACATACAAAGAAGAGCAGATGTGGCAATACTAATCTCAGATAAAATAGATTTTAATATAAAATCCATCATCATGGACAAAGATGGTCACTATTTAGTACTGAAAGTTCCAATACACAAGCAGGACTTAACAAGCAGGACTTAATAAATATTAAATATTTATGCACCCAATACTAGAGCATCTAAATACATCAAACACTGACTACACTGAAAAATGAGATAGATCACTCAACAATAATAGTCGGAGACTTCAACACTCCACTTTCAGTATTGGACAGATCTTCTAGGAAAAAGCTAATTAAAGACACAGAAGATCTTACTGCAACAATTAACCAATTAGAACTCATTGACATATACAGACCTTTTTATCCACCAACAGATAACAACACCTTCCTCTCCAGGGCACTTGGAAAATTTTCCAGAATAGACCATGTGTTAGGATGTAAAGCAAATCTCAGTGAAAACCAAACTGTTGAATTATTGCAAAGCATCTTCTTGGACCATAAAGCCATAAAAGTCTAAATCAATTGCAGAGAAAAACATAGATACAAACTGGAAATCATGGGAGCTAAACAACCTCTTGCTCAAAAAGCCATTTGAAAGCCTAGAGGAATGGACAAATTCCTAGATTCATATAACCTACCAAAATTATCACAAGGAGAAGTAGAACAGCTTAATAAATCCATCACAAAGGAAAAGACTGAAAATGTAATTAAAAAAAAAAAAAACTACCAAGCAAAAAAACCCTGGCCCAGACGGCTTCACTGCAGAATTCTACCAAGCTTTTAGAGAAGAGTTATCTCCGATACTACTGAGACTATTTCACAGTACAGAAAGGGATGGAATATTCCCAAATTCATTCTATGAAGCCAGCATAACCCTGCTACTAAAGCCAGGGATAGATCCAACAAATAAGGAGAATTACAGACCAATGTCACTCATGAATGTAGATTCGAAAATCTTCCACAAAAGCCTTGCCAATAGAACTTAACAACATATCAAAACAAATAATTCATCACGACCAAGTTGAATTCATACCTGGAATGCAAGGCTGGTTCAACATCAGGAAAACAATGTGATCAACCACATAAATAATACAAAAGGTAAGAATCACTTGATCTTATCAACTGGTGCAGAAAAGGCATTTGACAAAGTCCAACACCTATTCATGCTAAAAATTCTCATCCAAATAGGAAGAAAAGGCAAATTCCTCAATGTGTAAGGGTCATCTATGCAAAGCCCACAGCCTACATCATACTGAATGGAGAGAGATTGAAAGAACTCCCCTGGAGATCAGGACCTAGACAAGGATGCCCACTCTCATCTCTTCTGTTCAACATTGTACTAGAAGCTGTGGCCAGAACTAGACAACACAAAGAAATAAAGGGCATCCATATCAGCAAAGAAGAAAATATATATATATATACTTATTTGCAGATGATATGATTGCGTATGCAGAGAATCCTAAAGAATCCATAAGTAAACTACTAAAACTAATAGAAGGGTACAGCAAAGTATCAGGATACAAGATAAACATAAGTAAATCCATAGAATTCCTTTATACTGAAAAAGAGATCATTAAAGAAGAAATCAGCAGCATTTACCATATCCCCCAAGAAGATAAAATACCTAGAAATAAATCTAACTAGAGAAATAAGAGACCTATGCAAAGAGAACTACAAGACCCTACTGCAAGAAACTGAGAGATTTACATACGCAGAGAGACCTACCCTGCTCATGGATAGGAAGACTTAACATTGTGAAAATGTCTATTTTACCCAAAGTGATCTAGATATACAGTGCAATCCCAATACAAATTCCAATGACATTTTTCAATGAGATGGAACAACAAATCACCAACTTTGTTTGGAAGGGGACAAAACTCAGGATAAGTAAAGCCCTACTGAAGAAGAAAACACTAGGCGGACTCTGACTACCCAACTTTAGGACCTATTACACTGCCACAGTAGTCAAAACTGCTTGGTATTGGTACAAAAAGAGACATATAGACCAAAGGAATAGAGTTGAGACCCCAGAAATGCCACCACCCACTTATGAACATTTGATATTTGACAAAGGCTCTAAGATTGTAAACTGGGATAAAAAGTCTCTTTAACAAATGGTGCTGGAAAAATTGGACATCCATCTTCGTAAAACTGAAACAAGACCCATATCTCACAACTTACACAAAGCCAGCCAGCCAAAGACAACTCAAATTGGATAGCCAAAAGCCAAGTGCCGCCGAGTCGGATCCGAAAATATCAAACCTAAAATGATAAAGCTCATCCAAGAAAAAATAGGATCAGCAATGGAGTTTTAATGCACAACATAGACTTCAAAATGTGACAAATGAAGCACAATCAACAGAAGAGAAAATAAGTAAATGGCAACTATTAAGAATCAAACACTTCTGCTCATCCAAAGACTTTACCAAAAGAATTAAAAGACAGAATGGGAAAAATATTTGACAATTATATGTCAGACAGACTTCTGATCTCCCTAATCTACAGGGTATTGCAAAGTATCAACAAGAAAAGGATAAATAACTCAATTAAGTGATGGGCAAAGGAGATGGACAGACACTTCTCCAAAGAGGACATACAGGCAGCCAAAATACACATGTGGCAATGCTCATGATCATTAGCTATTAAAGATATCCCAATCAAAACTACGATGAGATACCACCTCACCTCAACAAGTTGATCATGATCCAAAAAACACAAAACAGCAAATGCTGGCGAGGCTGTGAAGATGCTGGAACTCTCCTACGTTGCTAGTAGAATTACAAACTGGTACAACCTCTTTGGAAAGCAATCTGGCACTTCCTTAAGATGCTGGAAATAGATATACCATTTCACTCAGTAATTCCACTGCTTGGAATATATCCTCCAGAAGCAAGAGCAGTCACAGGAACAGATACACTCACACGAATGTTTTTTGCAACACATTCTACAGTAGCAAAAAGATGGAATCAACCCAGAAGCCCAACAGCAGATGAATGGATAAATAGAATATGGTATACATATTCAATAGAACACTACACAATTGTAAAGACTAGTGACGATCTTAGGAAGCATCTCATGAAGTGTTTTCAGTTGGAAGACATCCTGAGTGCAATCAGTCAGAGGCACAAGGACAAATATTATATGTTACCCCTACTATAAGGATTTCAAAATAGACTCATGTACAGAAGAAAAGACTCTTTGAAGGCTGCAAGGGAGGGGAAGTAAGAAGGGAGAGGGTTGGTTATAGATTAGACAGTTGATAGAAATTTGTTTGGGTGAAAGCAGTGACAGCACACATTAGAAAGAAGATCAGGAGGTGGAGTCAAGATAGCGGACTAAGAACACGTCTCCTTATATCCCTCTGGAAACCAGTACCTGAATTGATAATCAAATGGAGCCTTCTTGTCGCCTAGTGAGCCCCAGGACAAGGCACAGGGCTGTTAATTTGGACTTCATACCACAGAATGAAAGACCCCCTCTCTTTTGCTGGCTCCCACTCCTGGCTAGCCCTGGCTTTCATGGACTGAAGGTAATGTACCCTTTTGAGTTTTTTTTCTCTGTCTTGGCCGGCGGGTGGAGCTGGGTCTTGCCTAGCAGCTAGGGTCAAACGCACTGCTGGTGGCACAGGCAGGAGAAATTGCCATATTTTGAGAACTAGTACAACTAGCTACTTTGGGCCTGTCTTTTTATATCTACTACAGCATGGTTTGTACAGAACCACGGCACCTGTGTGCAGGACACCATGTTGGATACGGAGATTTTAGTGGAACCTAATTCTTAGCCAGCAAACAGGACAGCACTTCTCTGAAAGAAAAGCAGTAGTTTACACAGTGTCGCCTACGGCGTGGGCCAGGCAACAGAGACTGAGGACTCACTACATCTCGGCACCTTTAGCTCCTCTAGCCACCGACCATGTGGAGAGCGCCATCTTAGATACACTGGCCACAGCTGGACCTAATTCTTAGCTTGGGAGCCAGAGCCTGCCCACAGGACAGCACTTTTCTACCGGAAAAGCAGTAGTTTACACAGTGTCACCTAAGGTTGGTCCCTGTCCGCAGAGGCTAACAGGGCAGTAGCATTGCTGTATTTTGAACTAGTTTGTATCATCTAGGTTGGATATAGAGGTGCTTACTTTGGCAGTCCGGAAGAGGGACCTCTACACCTGAAAATCTGACTGACTTGGGAAGTGGTCAGATACCTTTTGTTTTACATTTTAAGACAGCCTAGAGAAACATCTGCAGTCCATCCTCACAGTATCTCTCCCTGCCTCTACTTACTCACATGAAACCCAAAAAGCAACAGGCACCTGTGGCAAACAAGAGATCATCCATAGCTTGAGAAGGCTCCCAAACAAAACAAACAAGGAGCTTTCTGGAAGAAGAAACTTTTCTGAAATTGTCAGAAGGTGAATACAAAAGGATTATATACAGAGCCCTTCCAGACCTTATACAAAACGCAGCAGGACAAAAGGAAAAATTAAGCAAGCTGTTAGAACTGATGGAACACCAGTACTCTGAAATACAATGGATCAAGAACAAAATCAAAGACATAGAAACTTTCATTCAAAGCCAAGAAAACAGAATGCAACAAATGGAAAAAAGAATTTCTAACTTGGAAGACAGAGATACTGATGCTAGCATCTATGAGGAGAAATCAGAAAAAAGAAACAAGAAAAATGAAGAAGTATTAAGAAGCATGTGGGACTCTATTAAGAGGAACAACCTTCGATTACTTGGAGTCCCTGAACAGGATGAGACTCTTGAGAACACAGACAGTGTCGGTGCTGAGTTACTGACAGAAAACTTCCTAGAAATCATGAAGGAAGAGAATATAGACACCCCAGATGCATATCGTATGCCACCCAATATAGATCTCAAAAGAAAGACTCCAAGGCATATTATAATCAAGCTTAACAAAATGAAACATAAGCAACAACTCTTAAAGGCAGCAAGACTCAAAGCAAAGGTAACGTTCAGAGGGAAATCCTGTGGGCTTTCATCAGATTTCAACAGAAATCACGCTGGCACGGAGACAGTGGCATGACACATTCAAAGCCTTGAAGGAGAAGAATTTCCAACCAAGAGTTATGTATCCTGCAAAGCTATCTTTCAAATATGAAAGTGAAATTAAGACATTCCCGGATAAATAGAAGCTCAGAGACTTTGTAAAAACCTAACCAAAACTACAAAAAATACTGAAAGAAGATCTTGGCTTTGGCTTGGAAGAACAAAACCACTAACTTTATATTTTAGAACAACACATCATCCAGAATTCTACTCAGTTAGGGAAGGCTCCAAATTCAATCACAGCTTTAATACTGAAAGAAACAATCCATTGATTATCAGGAAAACTATGGTGCTATCATATTAAAAAGAGGGATGTACTACAGTCATTATAGTCTTTCCCAATGGAGATGAAGATGAAAAGACTAGTAGTAATTAAAATTGGGTTTATATATAGTTTATTAAGTGGGATCATATGGGTAGCCATAAAGCACAAAAAAGATGCAACATACCATATGAAGAAATGTGACACAGGAGTCTCAACAACTACAAAACCAGCTCTGAAAAAGGTGAAAAATCAACTCACAAAAAAGAATGTCCCAGAACAGACTAATAAGAACAAGAGAAAACATCAACATAAATATAAACATATCACAATGGTAGCACTGAACATATACCTATCAATAACTATGTTGAATGTGAATGGTCTGAATGCTACGGTAAAGAGACATCGAGTGATATCTTGATCAAAAGACATGACTTATCCATACATTGTCTACAAGAAACTCACTTGAGACTTAAAGATAGGAACAAACTGAAAATTAAAGGGTGGAAGAATATATATGAAGCTAACAATGAACAAAGAAGAGCAGGTGTGGCAATTCTAATCTCAGATAAAATCAATTTTGATGTAAAATCCACCATCGTGGACAAAAATGGACACTATTGCTGAAAGGTTCAGTACACAAGCAAGGCTTAACTATATTAAATATTTATGCACCTAATATCAGAGCACCTAAATACGTCAAAGAAACACTGACTACACTCAAAAAAGAGTTAGATCACTCCACAGTAATAGTGGGAGACTTTAATACTCCACTCTCAATATTGGACAAATCATCTTAAAAAAGCTTGATAAAGATACAGAAGGACCTCATTGCCACAATTAATCAACTAAACCTCATCGATATATACAGAACTTTCTACCCATCAGCGAACAACTATACCTTCTCCAGTGCACATGGAACATTCTCCAGAATTGACCATGTGTTACAACATAATGCAGTTCTCAACAAAATCCATACCATTGAGTTGACACACAGCATATTCTAAAATCATAAAGATATAAAAGTTGAAATCAATAGCAGAAAAAACATAGATAGAAAGTGGAACTCTTGGAAATTGAACAACATCTTGCTCAAAAAGCTATGGGTTATAGAAGAAATCAAGGGTGAAATAAAGAAATTCATGGATTCTAATGAGAATGGAAACACTTCCTAACAGAATCTATGGGATACAACCGAAGCAGTGCTCAGAGGTCAGTTTACCTCCATCAATGCACACATCTGGAAGAAAGAAGCCAAATCAAAGAACTGACCCTATAGCTTGAACAAGTAGAGACAGAAGAACAGAGGAACCCCTCAGTCATCAGAGGAAAACAGATCATAAAGATTAGAGCAGACCTAAATGAATTAAAGAATAGAAAAACAATTGAAAAAAATGAAAAGACCAAAAGCTGGTTTTTTTAAAAGATCAACAAAATTGACAAACCACTGACTATACTTACTAAAGAAAAACAGGAAAGGAAACAATACAAATAAGAAATGAGAGGGGAGTTGTCACAACAGATCCAACAGAAATAAAAAATAACAAAGTACTATGAAAGACTGTACTTGAACAAATTTGAAAACCTAGAGGAAATGGACAAATTCCTTGATTCATATCACCTCCCCAAATTATCACAAAGTGAAGCAGAACAACTTAATAGACCCATCACAAAGGCAGAGATTGAAAAATTCGTTAAAAAACTGGCAGCCAAAGAAACGCCCGGGCCCAGATGGCTTTACTGTAGAATTATTTCAGGGAAGAGTTATCTCCAATACTAATGAGACTATTTCACAGTATAGAAAGGGGTGGAGTACTTCCAACCTCATTCTATGAAGCCAGCATAACCCTGATACTAAAGCCAGGGAAGGACCCAACCAAAAAGGAGAACTACAGACCGATACCACTCATGAATCTAGATGCAAAAATCTTCAACAAAATTCTTGCCAATATACAACAACATATCCAAAACATAATCCATCCTGATCAAGTGGGATTCATACCAGGGATGCAAGGCTGGTTCAACATCAGGAAAACAATGTGATTAACCACATAAATATCACAAAAGACAAGAATCATCTGATTTTATCCATTGATGCAGAAAAGGCATTTGATAAAGTCCAACACCCATTCATGCTAAAAAACTGTTAGCAGAATGGGCATAGATGGAAAATTCCTCAATGCAATAAGGGCCATTTATACAAAGCCAACTGCCTACGTCATCCTGAATGGAGAGAGACTGAAAGACTTTCCCTTGAGAACAGGAACTAGACAAGGATGTCCACTCTCACCTCTCCTATTCAGCATTGTACTACAAGTTCTAGCCAGAGCAATTAGACAAGACCAAGAAAAAAAGGCATCTGCATCAGCAAAGAAGTCAAAATCTCCCTGTTTGCTGATGATATCATTGCATATGCAGAGAATCCCAAAGAATCTATAAGTAAACTTCTCAAACTGATAGAGATCAGTAAAGTCTCAGGATACAAGATAAACATAACTAAGTCAGTAGGATTCCTTTGTTCCAACGAGACTGTTAATAAAGAAATCATCAAATCAATACCATTTACTATAGCCCCTAAGAAGATACAGTACCTATGAAGTAATCTAACCAGAGAAATAACAGACCTTTACAAAGAGAACTACAAGCCCTTACTACAAGAAACTAAGGGAGACTTAGATAAATGGAGAAACCTATCCTGCTCATGGATAGGAAGACTTAACATTGTGAAAATGTCTACTTTACCCAAAGCAATCTACTTATATAATGCAATCTCAATACAAGTTCCAGCGTCATTTTTTAATGAGATGGAGAAACAAATCACCACTTTGGTTTGGAAAGGGAAGAAACCCTGGATAAGCAAAGTACTACTAAAGAAGAAGAATACACTGGGAGGCCTCTCATTACCCGACTTCACAACCTATTACACTGCCACAGTGGTCAAAACAGCCTGGTACCGGTACAAGGACAGATCGATCAATGCAACAGAATTGAGACCCCAGAGATGACACCATCTGCCTATGAACAATTGATGTTAGACAAAGACTCTAAGCCATTAAACTGGGGCAAAGAAAAATGTCTTCATCAAATGGTGCTGGCAAAATTGGATATCCATCTGCAATAAATTGAAACAGGATCCAAATCTTACAGCTTATACAAAAACCAACTCAAGCTGGATAAAAGACCTAAACATCAAGTCTAAAATCATAAAGCTCATCCAAGAAAAAGTAGGAACAACAATAGAAGTTTTAATTCACACGTAGACAGACTTCAAAATCTGTCAAACAAACCACAATCAACAGAAGGTGAAAATAGATAAATGGGAACTATTATGGTTCTCTGCATTTGTAAGAGGCTGTCCTACTGGTCTCTATCTAGATGGGACAGAAAATGCTGGAGAAGAGGGGACAGGAGCTTGTTAAGAGGATACAGCTATAGAATGAAAAGGAAGAGTGTCCTGTCACTGGGCAAGGAGAGCAGAAGGAGTTGCATACAGGCAGTCACGCAAAATTGATTTAGATTGTATACTTTCACTTAATCACAATAAAAAAAAAAGAATCAAACACTTTTGCTTATCCAAAGACTTTATTAATAGAATTAAAAGGCGACCTACAGAATGGGAAAAATATTTGGCAACTATATATCAGACCGATGCCTGATCTCCATAATCTATAATGTGTTATAAAATATCTATAAGGAAAGATAAATCATCCAATTAAAGTGATGGGCAAAGGAGATGGACAGACATTTCTCTAAAGAGGAGATCCAGGCAGCCAAAAAACACATGCGGAGATGTTCACAATCTTTAGTTATTAAAGGAATTCAAATCCAAACTACAATGAGATACTATCTCACCCCAACAAGGTTGGCCATGATCCACAAAATGGAAAACAACAAATGCTGGAGAGGCTGTGGAGAAAGTGGAACTCTTCTACACTGTTGGTGGTGTTGCAAAATGGTCCTGCCTCTTTGGAACGCAATCTGGTGCCTCCTTAAAAAAATGGATATAGATACTCCATTTGACCCAGTAATTCCACTACTTGGAATATACCCTACAGATGCAAGGTCATTCACACCAATGGATACATGCACAAGAATGTTTATTGCAACACAGTCCATGATAGCAAAAAGATGGAATCAACCCAGATGCCCAACAACAGAGGAATGGATAGGCAAACTATGGTACATATACTCAATGGGGGGGTCGCCATGAGTCGGAACTGACTCTACGGCAGCTTGGCTTTGGGGAGCACTATGAAATGATAAAGAACAACGATGATTCCAGGAAACATCTCATAACCTGATTTCAACTGGAAGACATTATGTTGAGTGAAAGTAGTCAGCGACAAAAGGACAGATATTATGTGAGACCCCTACGATAAGAACTCATAAACAGGCTTATGCATAGAAGAAAAGAATCTTTGAAGGCTACAAGAGAGGGGAGGGAGGGAGGGCGAAGGGGAGAGGGTTTAGATTAGACAGGTGGTAGAAATTTGATTGGGTGTAATCGGTGACAGCGCACATTAGAAACAAGAACGATATTAAGTGGACTTCAGCATAACTTGAGTACTCCTTCCATCTTAACCCAATAATGCAAGGACAGAGTAGCTGGGGCGGGGGGCCAGGGACCATGCTCTCAGGTGAAACTGAAGCCAGTTGGCACAACTAGCATTTTGCTAATGAGGAGTCTCTGCACCCCACATTGGTGAGTGGCATCTGGGGTCTTAAAAGCTGCCAAGCTGCCAAGCTGCCATCTGTGGGTACAGCAAATGGTCCCAACTCAGCAGGAATGGGTACTCTCCGAGGACCAAAATGATAACACTGAAGACAGAGAGACACACATGAGTGGGTCCCTACATAGACTTGTGATTGGAAGAACCAGATGGTGCCCAGCCACCACCAGTGATAGACGCGATGGAGCTCACAAAGTTGAGTCTTACTGGCAAGACAAGAATAAAAAGGGGTGCACCCTGAGATCTCCACTGAAAGACTGCAATTGATGGTCCAGCTGCTTCAGGGTTCCCCTGGGAACATAGCCCTGGCCCTGATGCTCCCCTTGCCCATAAATCGTAACGAAGTTCCACTCTTTGGACAGCAATGGATTGGACTTGGTGACGCAGAGTGATCATATATTGGGTGCACTTTATGGTTCTGTGCATCTATAGGATATCATCCTGCCGACCTCTGGCTGGAGGAAGGGGAGTGGGTGAAGAGGAGGGGAAGGGAGACTGTTGGGAGGATGAGACATGTATGGAGCAGAGAGGAATAGTGTGCTGTCCCCGGATAGGGAGAGCAGTGGAAGCTGCATATAGGTGGGCATGCAAATTTATATGGGAATGTACATTTTCACTCAGTCATAATAATAAAAAAAATAAGTTGACCCCTCTGTACTTCTGTTTCTTCATCTGGACTTGTTTTAATAAAATATATGTATGTGCTCAATTTTAAAATAAATAAATAAAAGAAAGAAGATCAGTTTAACTGGACTTCAAAATAACCTGAAACTTTTCCAAACTTAACCCAATATTGCAAGGACAGAGTAGCAGGGGTAGGGGTTTGGGACCATGCTGTCAGGGGACATCAAGGCCAATGGGCATAACTAGCCTATTGCTAAGAGAGTCTTCTGCACCCCATATTGGCGAGTGGCATCTGGGGTCTTAAAAGCCAGGAAGCTGCCATCTGACGTACACCAGATGATCCCAACTCAGCTGGAACAGATGATCGCCAAGGACAACAATGACATGGGGGAAAGAGAACCCTGAAGACAGAAAGACCCATGTGAGTGGGCAACTGTTTCAGCATGTGACCAGAATAACCAGATGGTGCCTGGCCACCACCAGTGACAGCCATGATGAGGCTCACAGTGTTGAGTCCCAGTGGCGACACAAGAAAAAAAAAAGGGTGCACCCTGAGAACTCCACTGAAAGACCACAATTGATAGTCCAAAGGACTTTGAGGTTCCCCTGGGAGCATGGCTTCTAGACCTGATGCTGCCTCTGATCATAAATCTTTAATGCGATCACCTTTTTGGACTGGAATGGATAGGACTTGGAGACACAGAGTGACCATATCGTGTGTGCCCTTTATGGTTCTATGCATGTATAGTATGTTGTCCTACTGGTCTCTTACTAGAGGGGAGTGGAGAGAGTTCAGAGGAGGGGACAGGAGATTGTTAAGAGGATATGACATGTATAAGATGGAAAGGAGGAGTGAGCTGTCTCTGGACAAGGAGGGCAGAAGGAGCTGCAGATAGGTGGGCATGAAAATTTAAACTGGAATGTACACTTTCATTCAATCGCCATAACAAATAAATGGAGGAACACTGTCTTCTAAATATAATCTCAAAATGATATTTTCAGGGTTTGACTTTGAATTGCCAAGCCAAGCTAAGTGCAGTCGAGTCAGATCCGACTTTGAATTACAATTTAAAAAAAATAGTGACATATTAAAAGGTCAGTTAATTTTGGAATTGATTTTTGGTACTCTTTTTGATGAAGTCATTCACAATTTTACAGCTTTGAAGGCCAAGAAAGGAAAGTTTTTTTCTTTTTCTTTTTTTTTATTATGACATAGTGAAAATGTACATTTCCGTATAAATTTACATGCCCACTTAGATGCAGCCTCCACTGCTCTCCCTGCCTGGTGACAGCACACTATTCCTCTCTGCTCCATACATGTCTCATCCTCCCAACAGTCTCCATTCCCCTCCTCCCCACCCACTCTCCTTCCTCCATCCAGAGGTCAGCAGGCTGATATCCTATAGAAGCACAAGGCCATAAAGTGCATCCAATATATGGTCACTCTGCGTCGCCAAGTCCAATCCATTCGTGTCCAAAGAGTGGACCGAGGACCAAAATGACGTGGGGTAAAGACAACCCAGAAGATAGGGAGACCCACATGAGTGGGTGCCTACATCGACTTCTGAGCAGAAGAACTGGATGGTGCTCGCCCACCACCAGTGATAGCCGCGATGGAGCTCACTAAGTTGAGTCTCACTGGCAACACAAGAATAAAAAGGGGTGCATCCTGAGTTCTCCACTAAAAGACCTCAGTTGATGGTCCAGAGCAGTTTCGGGGTTCCCCTGGGAGCATGGCCCCTGGCCCTGATGCTGCCCTTGCCCATAAATCATGAAGAAAGAAAAGTTTTGATTTCATTGATGTATTTACTAAGTGCTGAAATGCTTGTGTATTTGTTCCTGCCTATTTTTATGGTATAACTTATTTATTAATATATTTTCATATGCACTTTTCTACAGCTTCTGCATTATTTGGGTCATTATTGATCATGCAACCTGATCGATTAATGTACTCATGTAATGGTAAAGTTTAACAATAAAATGAATGCAATTTTGATGTAGCTCTTAAATGTTTTTACTTTGAACTCTATTTTTTCTTACTAAATTTTCACTTTAACCACATGAAACCATGTAAATGTAAATACATTTGTGCTGTACATATTATATTTTAATTTTATTTTTGCTTAGTTATGTCAGTACCATTGCCATTATATTAAGTGATATATGAAAATTATGATTTACAAATAACATTACTACAAAAACTATTACTAAGAATTCTGTATTGTCTGGTACAGAAGAAGGTCCATGGGAGAGTGACATCATGAGTTACCACACTGAGTGACTCCAATCCTAGTGACACCAAGATAACAAACATTCCACCAGGTACTTTTAAATGTAGGTGTCAGTGAAGTAAAGAGGGAAAAAAAATAGTTTAACAGAAACTGTGAAAGATAACACTTCAAAAAAAAGGCAGCTGTCAATGGAGTCAAATGTCAAGGACTGATTAAGAAAAATGTCCAACAGATTTGGATGTTAGGAGATTACTGGTATCCATTTGAGTGCAGTAGTATGAGAAAAAGTCAGATTGTTATGGGTTACGGAATTGAAGAAGTGTAGGCAATTATAGACACTGATTTTATTTCCAAGAAGCCAGACAATAATAAGGGAGTACATAGAGGAGGAGACAGCAAAATATATTATGGCAACCTTTCTATTATAAGAAACATACAAATGTTGCCACATAAATTTCTATTTTTTGCTCTTACACCACCACATAAAGATAGAACTGATACCTTCTCAGTCCACCTCTGAATTGTTTTTAACAATTTTACTCTTTGCGGGCCTATGGCCATATTGATTTTCTCCAGTTCTTCATTCTTTATGATCCCTATTAATTCATGTTCACTTTTTTTCCAGAGCTAGTTGACCTCTGATTCCTATGATTTGTCTGTAATTCTATTTATTTCGTATCATTACACTCAATAATGGAAAACCAGGTATTGGTTGCTCTTGCACAACCCAAACAATTCAGTATTTAATACCCTGCTCCCTGAGAGATTTCAAATGACTTGTCACTGTTAAGCAGCACCACTTGCCCCCATTTAAACTAAGCCCACAGGGTGCACCAAAGAAAAAGATACTGGTCGAAACAGTTATTTTGTTAGTTGACTTCTTTAGAAGTACAGTATGCCAAAATATCATTTAAAGCATCTCAACTTCTTCCATCTTCACTTTCTGTTTTTCCCCATCTTGATCCTCAATTCTTCACAACTACTGGCAATTTGATGAAAAATTTTGTGCATTTCACCAGCTGTCTTTTTTGATGGCTGTTTTTTGCTTCCTGTTCCTACTGTGTTAGAGTCACCAAAGATGGAAAATAAATGTTTTTGCACTCATTATTTTTCATCATTTGCCTTAACTCTGTAGAGAACCCTGGTTGCTTAGTAGTGAAGCACTGTAGCTGCTAATCCAAAGGTAGGCAGTTCAAGTCCACCAGCTGATCCTTGGAACCTCTATGGAGCAGTTCTACTCTGTTCTACAGGGTCACTATGAGTCAAAGCCAACTTAATAGCAACAGGTTTGGGTTTTTGATTCTAGTGCCATTTTTGTCATTATCAAAAATGCTAACTGTATAGATAAAGTGAGTTTTTTCTCTCAAAACCTTAGTTTGCTGACTGACTCTAGACATGATGATTCCTCTAAAACTTAGATTCCTCAGCTAACACCACTTCATAATGCAATTATCTGTGTATCTATGATTCACACATATGAGTCTAAGGAGACGGTTTTGTGAGGTAATGTGTGTTTTTCACATTTGACAAACAATGGCATTTATACTTACTAAAGCTTCGCTTTCAACTTTTAATTAGTCTTCATAATAACAATTAATATTTTTCTGCTGCATACTCTAGAATTGCTAGCTTTAAAAAAATAGAGAAATTTGGTAATTAGTATTCAGACTGCTAACGAAGATGTGAAAGCACTGAAGTTACAAAGAGATGTAATGGTAATTACCGACTTTCTATAGTCTAATTCATATTTGTTGGTTTCCTAGAAGTAAACAAATTTACTACGGAAACCAGTTAAAATTGGAATGCTAAAATTGGCGGGGAGGGGGTGGACAAAGCAAAGTACTGTGCTGGTCAGTTGAGATATTACATTGTCCATTATAAAGAGTACCTCTCTTTATCCATTATCTACATCCTTCAATGAAAGTTTTGCATTTTTAATTATCTCAAGGCTTGTTACCATGCCATATTTATCCTCTTATGACTGATTTAATGTCAGTAAAACCCTGGTTGCTTAGTGGTTAAGTGCTATGTCTGCTAACCAAAAAAGTCTGTAGTTCAAATCTGCCAGGTGCTCCTTGGTAACTAAACAGGGCAGTTCTACTCTGACCTATAGGTCGCTATGAGTCAGCATCGACTTTGCCTTTGACGGCACTGCATTTGGTTTCTTGGTTTATAACGTTTTTAAGTTTCTCCCACTTATATGAAATTCCTAGGATAAAGCAAGTATATAGAGAATAAAGCTTACTGGTGGTTACAACGGGAGGCAGGAAGGATGAGACAAGGAGTACTCATAGCTTCGGGGACACTGAACTTCGGTTAAGGGTGAGGGAAAAATTTGGAAATGCTAACAGTGACGGTTGGGCAACATGATAAATATGACATTTGTCATCAAATTTCCAGCAGTTCTGAAGGGAGCAACAGGATGGAAGAGAAAAAACTAAGATAGGAGAAAAGGAGATGCTGCTGAACTGTATATGTGAAAAATGCACATATATTCACCCCAATAAAACACAGAGTTGCTGTCAACACACTATATTTCTTAAAAACAAATTTGTTGTTGATTTATGTTAAGCTATGTGTTCTTTATATCATTTAGAATAGAGTGCAAGTTTCACAAAATCAAATCACGGCAGGATGCTACTATTAGAGAAATGTTGGAAACCACTGGGCTACAGCTTGGTGTACACAAATCTCTGTTTTGAAACCTTACATAATTCTCTCAGTGGAGGTCCAAATGCAAATTAGATTACACCATAGAAGAGTTATTTTGTATTCTCTGTACTAGATCCAAACTACCCTCATTATTTCATCAGCCAATGAATTAATGAAAGCAACAACAACAGCAACAAGAAAATACACGTTTATTAAAGGAACAAGATTAGCAGCACGATGTGATTGGTAAATGGTATTTCAAAACCACATGTATAAGTCTTTAAGACCACATTTGCTTGGGCACATTACCATTTCTCATTTAATACACTATAAAAATCTTCAGCAGCCCCCACCTCTCCCACTATTTGCCTTAACTCTTAAGTGCCAGAAGATAGCTCTTAGAGAAAGCAGGCAAGCCATAATTTTGGGAGGCAAGAAACAAAACATTTCCTTCTCTTTTGAGCAAGATTGTAAGTCTTTTGCACTTGATCTCAAATCAGAAAGAAAATACACATGTATACTCACAAGCTAGTTTTTAACTAAAAGGTTAGCTTTACCGCAACATCCAAATTCTACGTGAATCACAGAAACTTTAGTCCACAGGCACACAGACTTCAGAGATCTGGAAAAAGTTGGGAGGCTACTAAAACATGTTATGGGCTTGTTAGAGTTGAGAATTGGATACATTTATTTGAAAGGGTCATTTTTAAGGGAGCAAAAGTATGGCTATCAGAAAGTAAACAATTCTACTCCTCTTAACTGATTTTTCTGAAAACCGTCGACTGTTTTAAAGGACTGAGTATTTGTACCAACCAACCAACCCACTGCTGTTGAGTTGATTCTGACTCATAGCACCCTATAGGACAGAGTAGGACTGCTCCACAGTTTCAAGGAGCACCTGATAGATTTGAACCGCTGACTTTTTGGTTAGCAATCTTAGCACTTAACAACTAGAGTATCTGTAGTACTGCAAAAGCATTGTAAATGGCATATCATTAAATGGTTACAGAAAAATGGACTGAAATTAGGATAGTGTGTTCTCCTGCTAGTATTGTATATTAACATGTTTCAATATCCGTTGTAAGGAGATAGTCAAGTATATTCCTTCCACATAAGCTGACACTTCAACACTGCTGTTAGGGTCTGGTTAAAGCTTGGAGAAAAGTCACTCTGTTATTCTGCTTTTGCTCTTTACCTTAAAGTATCAAAGGGTAGAAAGTTTTCACGAGCCTGTGGACCTAGGAAAGAATTGCTACCCATTTCTACCCCTTCCCAAGTTGTAAGGAAAGGCATAAGTTTGTACTTTATTGTTTTCTAATTGTTTTTGCTTCCTTAAGATGAAGGATATGATTTTTATGCCTTTATGTATCCCTAATAAATCAGAGCTCTATGTGGCCCAAGCTATGAATGGAATTACATTTAAAAAACAATAAATTCTGGAAGGTCCAGGTAGGCCCAGGAGATGTACATAGCACACCACATAGAACACTTAGCAGAAGTTTTGTGTAAACAAAGTTCCTTGTCATAACAACTGCTAAAAATTTGTATTGCTCTCTCTGATATACGATAGTCTTCCCTTGCCATAATGCACTCTGTTTACCTTTTCTTTTGTTGCCTGTGTCACACTGCCTATTTTCTGAGCAGAAGTTGCCTCCAGTAGATCTCATCCCATTCACAGGTCATTCTGGAATGGGTAGCAATCCAGTAACTCCTCTTCCTGCCAACTCACTCTCTTTAGAGGGAAGTATCCAGAGACCCTTGATAAGTGTGGTTCTTTTCCTTGTTTCAACAACTCTTTCAAGAAACTATCATGAAATACCTCTCATTTCACTGGATACTTCCGAAAGTACCTAGCCCACTCCGGGGCTCATTCTAGGTGTTTAAAAACTATTTTCTAATAGAAACATGTGAAGATTCTTCTGGTTTCTTATTCAGGCACAACCTTGTTCAGCTCCTCATTGTTCTTATACCATATTAAAATATAAATAGATACATAGATAGATGAATAAATGAGTAAATACATACATATAAAGGAAAGAATAAAAAGTGACATTAAGTTTTGCTTTCAAAGAGAAATGTTAAAACAGCGTCTTGAGGTACCAAAAACATAACCCATAAAATCAGCACTGCAGAAATATTAAAAAAAAACAAACAAACACTATCTAGGCCTACAAAAACTATTGATTATTGCACATAACCTGTGCAGCGGCCTCTGCCTGAAGATTATGTCCTTCCTTCTGATACATCTAGGCTAAGAGAATATTCACAAATGAATATGTAACTTTTTATATCACACCACACCACACCACACACACCACACCCTCACACACATCCCAACCTAATGTACAATTAAACCAAATATTAAGATCACAAAAGTAGCAATAAGTTAACTCTTGATCTTCAAGACAGATAGACAGAACCAAAACCCGAAATCAAATCCAGTGTTGTAGAACTGATTCTGACTCATAGCAACCCTATGAGACAGATTAGAAGTGCACCATTAAGTATCCAAGGAACATCTGGTGGATTTTGAACTGCTGACCTTTTGGTTAGTAGATATAGTGTTTAACCACTATACCACCAGGGTTTCCAGAGAGGATCCATGTCAAAAATAAACCAAAATTCATTCCTGTAAAAATTAAGGTGATATGATTTTTTGGGGGGTCCTACACATTTACCTTTTTAATCACATCTAGTCTAGTTCAATAATACAAGGCCTTCTATTCTTTGAACACTCTACAAATGAGAGCAGCAAAAGGGCAGCCTAGAAACAGTTTCAGAGTATGCTTAGAAAAAAATCATGAAAACATGCCGAGTGAGTCCAGTTCAAACTCATGCTGCCTAACCTCAGCTGTGCCTCCCCTGCTAGTGAACAAGCTTTTTATTCCTTTCTACTGACTCCCTATTGTGCTTCTTACACTGATTTTCCCATGCCTTCTCAACATTTCTGAGCTTCCAGTTTCTGTTCTGTCTTCAAAAACACCTCTAAGAGATACCTTGATCTCTACTTTCCTGAGAAGAGTAGACATAAACTCACACAATTTTTCTCCATTCCACATCAAAATTCTAACACCATATTTTCCCAACTATTATTAATAATCTCATTTTTTGCTCCTGATCTCATCTTGTCCTATTTTCAGTAAGATCTGGCCACATCATTTACTCAAGGTTCGATGCCGTCCCACAAACTTGTTTTGTCTGGTTTATATAGATTTGTTGTTATTTGTTTTTAATTTTTTTTTTTTTAGTCAGGATGTACACTGGAGACTTTTTATCAGCCCCTACTACGTCTTCTTGTATTGCACTAACTTCAGTTATTTACCTACCTGCCCAGAACCTGAAGACAATTGAGCTTCTTACCCTCACTTCACATTTTGAAGCCTTTTAGCTTTTCCTTTTCTTCTGTTTACAAACATTCTCAGATTTTTCATTTTCTGAAAATACAAATTAGCTCTTCTCTGGACCTTGCTATCTCCTGGAACTACTTCTGTATGACTGCAGTGTTCTTCGTATCACTCAAGGTGCTCACTTTTTGGTATCATATTCTGCTTCCCCATTTGCCTTAATTCTATGTGAGGAAAATTCACAGAAACACACATACACCACTAATTGATTTCTGAAAATAACAGTAATGCATATTTATGAACTACAGGCATACTTGTTTTATTGCACTTCCTTTTATGGTGCTTTGCAGATTCTGGTTTTTTTTTGCAAAGTGAAGGTTTGTGGCAACTGTGTGCCGAGCAAGTCTATTGGAATTTTTTTCCAACAGCATGTGCTCACTTTGTGTCTGTGTGTCACATTTTGGTAATCCTCATATTTCAAAATTTTACATTATTATTACATCTGTTATGGTTATCTGACATAATGATAATGTAAAACTTTGAAATATTAGGAGAATTACCAAAATGTGATCTGTTACGGTGATCTGGGAAACCCTGGTGTACAGTTGTTAAGTGTTATACCTGCTAATCAAAAGGTCAGCATTTCAGATCCGCCAGGCACTCCTTGGAAACTCTATGGGGCAGTTCTACTCTGTCCTATAGTGTCACTATGAGTTGGCATTGACTCAACAGCACTGCGTTTGCTTTTGGGTATGGTGATCTGAGATCAGTGATCTTTGATGTTACTATTGTAATTGTTTTAGGTCACTAGGAATCACACCCATGTATGACAGCAAACAATCTATAAATGTTGTGCATATTCTGACTGCTCCACTGACAGACTACTCCCCCATCTTTCTCCTTCTCCTTTGTCCTCCATATTCCCTGAGACACAACAATATTGAAACTAGACCAATTAAGAACCACTAAATGGCCTCTAAGTGTTTAGCTCAAAGGAAGAGTCTCACATGTCTCACTTTAAATCAAAAGCTAGATATGATCAGTCTTAGTAAAGAAGGCATGACCAAAGCTGAGATAGTCTAAAGCTAGGTCTCTTGCACCAAAAAGTTAGCCAAGTTGAGAATACAAAAGGAAATGAGAAGTGCTATTCCAAGGAGCACACAAATGATAAGAAAGCAAAACATCATTGTTGATAAGAAAAAAGTTTTAGTGTCCCTGATAGACGATCACTACAATATTACCTTAAACCAAAAGCCTAATCCAGAGCAAGTACCTGTCTTCAATTCTATGAAGTCTGAGAGAGGTGAGGAAACTGCAGAAGAAACGTTTGAAGCTAATACATGTTGCTTCATGAGGTTTAAGGAAATAAGCTATCTGCATAATATAACAGTGCAAAGTGAAGCAGCAAGTGCTGATGCAGAAGCTGCAGCAACTTACCTAGAAGATTCAGCTGAAATAACTAATGCATGTGGCTACAGTAAACAACTTATTTTTCAAGGTAGACACAACAGCCTTATACTGGAGAAAGGACTTTCATAGCTAGAGAGGAGAAGTCAATGGTCTCTGAGCTTCTGAAAAAAGGCCAACTCTCTTGTTAGGGACTAATGCAGCTAGTGACTTTAGGGTGGCAGCAATGCCATTTCTAAACTCCTAGGGCCATTATGCTCAGTCTATGCTGCCTGTGGTCTATAAATAGAACGGCAAAGCGTTTATGAGAGCACATCTATTTTTATCATGGTTTACTGAATATTTTAAGCTCACTGTTGAGAACTACTGCTCAGGAAAAAAAACAAACAAAAAAACGCTTTCTTTCAAAATTTTACTGCTCGTTGTTAATGTACCTGGCTACTCAAGGGCTCTGATGGAGGTATACAAGGAAATTGATGTTGTTTTAATGCCAGCTAACGCAACATAATTCTGCAGACCCTGGATCAATGAGCAACCTCAACTTTCAAGTGTTATTACTTAAGAAATACATTCTGTAAGGCTACTGCTACCATAGATACTGATTCTTCAAGGGATCTGGGTAAAGTAAATTGAAAACCTTCTGGAAAGAATTGACCATTCTAGATGCCATTAAGAACATTCTCAGTTCATCAGAGAATGTCAAAACATCAACATGAACAGGAGTTTGGAAGAAGTTTAATTCAACCTTCTTGGATGACTTTGAAGGGTTCAAGACTTCAGTAAAGGAAGTAACTGCAGGTAGCTCGAAATAGTGAAATAATTAGTATTACAACTGAAGATGTGACTGAATTGCTGCAATCTCGTGATAAACTTCAGTGGATGAAGAGTTGCTTACTACAGATGAACAAAGAAGGTGGCTTATTGAGATGGAATCTACTCCTGGTGAAGATGCTCTGAACACTGTTGAAATGACAAAAACAGATTTAGAATATTACATAAACTTAGTTAATAAAGCACAGGGAGGGTTAGTGAGGAATGCTTCCAATTTTGAAATAAACTTTACTGCGGGTAAAAAGCTTTCAAAAGTGTCACATCCTAGACAGAAATCTTTTGGGAAAGGAGTCAATCAACATAAAGGTATAATACAATATTTTCTTAGTTTATGTCTGTTATGTGCTAGGCACCAGGTTGAGTGATTTACATGCATTAGTTCATTTGCTTGTACTAATAACCTAATAAATGACATGCTGTTATCTTCACCACTTTATAGAATGACGCTGAAACTTAGTAAGTTTAATAGTGGTCCAAAAAACACACAATGAGAAAGTGGAAAAACCACAAGGGAAATAAAAAAAACTTCTGAAAATATTTGAGCAGTTTTTTATTTTACATTTTACTATGTGTTAAGCACATTTTTGTAACCTAATAGTCCATTGTGGAAACTGATTAACACAGCCACTAGCACTTTCTGTTTCCTAAAAAAAAAGTCGAGGTAAAAAGCTATTAAACTCTATAAGCTGTATAAGCTTTTAACCAGATAAATTTCAAATGTAAACTTTTATAGTACGTCATCCAGTATTCCATAAACATGTGAAACAACTTATCTGCTCATGTCTATCTTCTTACTCTCACACTGGCCTTATCACTTCTAAAGGTAGAGGCACATGAAAGAGGACATTTCCTTTATCCCTGCCTGCAGACTCTTGTAGGTCCAACGGATGAATTACGAAGTGAGAGCAGTGCTCTTAAAATTTAACCACAGGAGTATAAACTTCCGTTTATTTTTTTTTTATTTCATTTTGTTTTTTGTTTGCTTCTTCAGTGAACTCTAAGAATTAGAACTGATAGGAAAATTGAAGCTATAAGACAATCCTGAATCACCTTAATTATGAACACTAACTAGGATATGAAATTTACCGATGCAATTGCTGTGCTCATATAAAGCTACATTAACTATAAAATTCAATTTTGTTTTGCTATCATCTGAATTTTAAAATATATATGCCAAAATGGCGCAAAAGAGGTCTACCTGGAAAGGAAATAAGGTGCTATAATATTTTAAGTCTTCAGGTATTTTGACTTGCTGGCAAATCATGATTGGCAGGGCAGGTTTAAAGTATAATCAAAGTGGCATGCTGGGAAGAACCTTGGCTTCTCTCCCAAACTCTGTTTCCAATTGTTGCTTATAGTAGAATCTCTATAAAGATTTCCATTCTACATTTAGAAATAACACTGAAAATGCAAAATTAAGAAACTAGGTTGAGACATGTTTAATCTCTCCAGATCTGGCTGGGTAGGGGACAATGAATCACAATTCTAAGTAATTGTAAAGAAGATCGGAGGTTGCACACAGCTTTTACAGGACGCTCACATGGTTAAATTGCAATAGAGGGTACCAAATTGGTATTGAAGATGCTAGATATTGAGGCCAGTGCCTCAGTGGTTGAGTTGAACAAGATCATTTGCATCTCTTGAGTTATATAGTTCATTGATTTGTGTTTGCCTGGTTGTGAGAGTTTGCTTTATTTCCTTTCTATTTCTACTTTCTTTTGCTTTTAACAGTATTTTGCCAAGGTATGGCTTTGCTCTGAAGGCATAGCAATGTATGCCTGTTATTTTGTTATTTTTCCAGGGTAAAGAATACTTTTTTTTTTTCATTTTTGAGAATGCCTAGAGGCTAGGTAACATGTCTTTAATAATATTTGGTATGCAAGGGAATTCAATAAAATGTATATTTTGCTTTTAGGGAAGAGAAAAGTCAAGTTTTAATGGCCTCCATGAACTCACATACCTTTAGCTGTTTAATTAAGCTCTAAATACTTATACTAGCGGAGAAAGAACACTTTTGTCATACTGTGTAGCTTTAGAAAAACAAGCAGAGATCAGCAGGCTTTTTGAACCAATGACATTCTCTTTCATCTGGGCAACCTGACACACGTGTATCTCCTCGAACAGATTGTGTGCCTGGAGAATATGAGTGCAGACTCAGCTAATAAAAGTATGAAGGCATTCTGACCAAGTGAAACACGTGAAGAGAGGTCGAGTGACCTTGATACTCTATTCACTAAAAGAAGAAAACTCTGGAGAAGACAAGCTCAGTTTGGAAAACAACAAACTATTCAGTGATTCAGAATATTTTAATCCTTTCCCCATGTTAAGATACCACCTTGAAAAATGAAAATATACACACACATACTTTGAACAAGCAGTCAAAACAGACATAAAATACATGGGTACAGTATTAGAGATGGGATGTCTCAATTTGAGCTAAAAAGTCAGATGCCTATAAAGCATAACTCCAGCAACTCGCCCTTAAAGCAACTATAGATATTAAGCAAAGGACACACCAATCAGTAGGGGTGGAAACACACACTTTGTAATGTTCTTACCAGTAATACACATTGCAGGAAGAAACCATGTGAGCAGTATCATCTTTTAACACAAAGGACAATGAGATACCTAACAGCTGTTTCACATTTTTAAAGCCATTCCAATCTCAGTGAAACATACAAGGGAAGAATTTGGAAAGTAAACCTTGCCCAAACCCAACTATAATGAGACGAGTACCATTAGGAACAAATTGGCTGCTTGGGGCTTGTATTCACCTCTCAGAGACAGTAAAAGGCCTTGGAATCACAAGCAGGGATATCAATGAACTTTTGATCTCAAAACAGTACAGGAAAGCTCAGCAGCTGAATTCAATTTTTTTTTCTCTTGCAGTAACTGAATGGAAAATATATATATATAATTTTTAGAATTTCAAGATGCTCTAGTACATGTTGCAGAGTTAGTTGTTGCTAAATTTCTATTTTTAAAATAAAGGTGTTTTTACACTAGAAGCTATAAAAAGAGAGGGAAACTAAATCAATATGAATTTTTTTAACTCTCCTAAAGCACAATACATCTGAAATATTAGATTATGAATGTAAATTGACTTCTAGACTAAGAACTTTCTATTCAATACCTGTAAGAACTAAATGTGCTTTTTTTTTCTCCATGTTACTAAATATTAGCATTTGATATTCAAAGTTTAAATGACAGTCATCCCTAACCAAAGGGGCCAAGATAACTAAAAAATTTTTAGATTATAAAATACAGAGATACCAAAAGAGTGAATAATTCTTTTAGGGATTTAATGAATGCAGTTACGTGACAATTAAGAGAATATACAGTTTGCATAATTTTGGTGTGAGTTTCCTTCTATAATGATAATGCTTGTAACTGTTAGGACTTTCAGAAAAATTGCAGACACCACAAAGACCATGAGGTAGACTAAAGAATATATTGAAAAAGTAAAAGACTGGAAAAGTAGAATAAAAAGGTAAGACTTATGATAAATGTAGAGTCCAGCTTATATTTCCCAATGGCTCCAATTATATGGTCAGACTCCTTCCTTAATTCCAAAACTAAACTTTTAATCTAGCCAGAGATTTTGAAAGGAACAACTTTCTGACCATTACATCACAATGCTACGATTCACTTTAAAATGTGTTTTTACATTTATCATGTAACTATTATCCAGATAATTACTACAATTTGAACTCAAACGACTTAATTACATCTTTATTTAAATCTTCAGTGTACAGAACATTATACTAGGCTCTATGGAGAGAAAACAAAATTACTTAGGAAAAAGTTTATGTTCTAAATATACACAAATTTTCAATCCATAGCTGGAAAATGATAAATGCATAAAAAAAAAAAAAAACTAGAAGGTGAAGCCAAGATGGTGGACTAGACATACATCTCCCTGTGAAAAGAAAGGCTTTTATTGATAATTGAAAAGGATGCTCTGGACACCCAAGGAGCCCTAGGATACGGCATAGTGTTGTTCAAGTGGACTAAATGACATTAAACATGAAACTACCTCTCTGTGATGAGGCACAGCATGCTGAGCCCCACTCTTGTTGACTTTGTACTTGGGTGGACTGAAGGTACTGATGCTTATTTCTTTCTTGGTTTTTTCTTTTTGTTATCTAGGATGCAGAGGATGGCACAAGCCAGCAAATATGCTGAATTGCAGTGCTAAAGTAAACAGCATATAGCACAGCAGTGAGACAGTGCGTGGAATAGCCACATTTTGAGAGCCTGACTCCTGACCGAGGGCACCACTGTCCCCCCTCTTTTCTGAGATCGACTGCAGGTTCTGCTGTTTCTTGGCAGGATGGGCAGCTCAGCTAGGATGCCATCTTTGTTGGCTAGGAGGTGGAATCACCCAACCAGTGGCATCAGCAGAGGCTAATTCCCAAGATGAGAAGGAATGCCACTTTGGAAAGCACTTTTCCAGCAGAAAGGCTGTGCTTAGCACAGTATTACCTTTATGGGTAGGGACTGGCTGAGGATGCCAGAAAGGCTGTAACCCCTTCCTACTTTGAACTACATCATAGCATCTGGAGACAGGTTAAGAGGAGCTTCTGTTGTCAGCCGAAGGCAGGGCTTTCCACACCTGACAACCTGACTGATTTTGGAACCTGTCAGACAGCTTCTAAATATTTAAAATAAAAATTCCTGGAGAAAAAACTGCTGAGCAGCCTGGTGGCATCTCTTCAAGCCTTTACTGACCCACAACACGGGTCAGTAGGGCACCATCTTTGCAAGAAAGGAGGCAGAGCTTGCCACCCCAGAGATTCCACAGAAACCAGTCATTAGAGTACACAGAGGCTGCTGGTGACCAACTTGCTTCTCAGAACTACACACCAGCCCATGTTGAGGTAACACCAGAGAAACTAAGCAGCCTCTAGATAGGCTGAAAGCAGCAAACCATCTATAACCATTGAAGAAACAGCCCACCATGGCTCCAGAAAACTCCCAAAATAATCAAAAAACTTCCCAGACGAAGAAGCCTTTCTGAAACTATTAGAGGTTGAATACAAAAAAATTATATATACAACACTCCTAGGGATTAAACAAAATGCAGGAGAGCAAACTGAAAAACTAAGCAAGCTATTCAAACCTACAGAACATCAATGACTTGAAACTGGGCAAATCAATAAGAAAATTACAGAAATAAGTAATTCACTCCAAAGCCAAAAGAGCAGAATTGAGGATATGAAAGTCAGACTTAGTGACCTTGAAGACAGAGCAACTAATACCCACATTTATGAGGAGAAATCAGAGAAAATAAATAAGAAAAATGAAGAAACATGTAGGACTCTATCAAGAGGAATAATCTGCAATTAATTGGAGTTCTTGAATGGGAGGGATAGCTGAAAACACAGAGTATTGTTATTGAGTTGCTGACAGAAAACTTCCCTGAAATTATGAAAGAAGAAAACATAGATATGTAAGATGTGTATCACACACCACAAAAACAAGACCCCAAAAGAAAAACACCAAGACATATTATAATCAAGCTTACTAAAATGAAACAAAAACAGAAACTCTTAAAAGCAATGAGGCTCAAAGCAAAGCTGACATTCAGAGGGAAGCCCTATAGGCTTTCATCTGACTTCTTGGCAGAAACAATGTTAGCAAGGAGGCAGTGGGATAACACATCAAAGCCTTAAAGGAGAAAAACGTCCAACCAAGAACTGTATACCCAGCAAAACTGTCTCTCAAATACAAAGATGAAATTAAGACATTCACAGATAAATAGAAGCTTAGACACTTTGTGAAAACCAAATCAAAACTACAAGAAATACAAAAAGAAGCTCTTTATTTACAAAAACATAACCATTAAGTGTATATTTAAGGAGGTAATGCAAGACAGCATCCAAAAACCTACTCAGGTAGGGAAATCACAAAACTCAATCAAAACTACAATATTAAAACAAGAGAAGCAGTGATCATATCATGAAAACTATAACACCATCACACTAAAAAGGTGGATATACTACAGTAGTTATAGTCCTTTCAGATTGAGAGGAAGTTAAAAAGATATGCAGAAGTTAAAACTGGGTTTAAACTTAGAACAGAAAGGGGGATTTACAGGGGTAGCCACAAAGTACAACAACAATACAACATATCAAAAAAAAGAAACATAAGACAGGAGTCTCAACAACCACAAACCAACACTGAAAAAGATAAAAAGTCAACCCATAAAGAATGACCCAGAATAGAATACTAAAAGCAAAATAGAAAACACCAACACAAAAATAAATACATCAAAATGACAGCACTAAACACATACCTAGCAATAATTACATGAGTGTAACTGGACTGAACATTCCAAAAAAGAGACAATGAGTGATATCCTGGATTAAAGACATGACCTGTCTATATGTTGCTTACAAGAAACACACTTTATACTTAAAGATATAAACAAACTGAAAATTAAAGGATGGAATAATAAGCAGCAAACTAACAATATAAAAAGAAGAGCAAATGTGGCAATAGTAATCTCAGATAAAATAGCTTTTAATATAAAATCCACCATCATGGACAAGGAATGTCACTATTTATTGCTGAAAGTTTCAATATACAAGCAGGAGTTAACAATATTAAATATTTATGCACCTAATACCAGAGCATCTAAATAAATTGAACAAACACTGACTACATTGAAAAATGAGATAAACCAGTTCACTTTCAGTAATGGACAGGTCATCCAGAAATAAAGCTCAATAAAGACACAGATCTTATTGTTATAGTTAACCAATTAGACCTTATTGACTTATACACAACTTTCTTTCCATCAAGTACACCTTCTCCAAGGCACACAGAACATTTTCCAGAATAGACCATGTCTTAGGACATATAGCAAATCTCAACAAAATCCATACCAATGAATTATTGCCAAGCATCTTCTTAGACTATAAAGCCATAAAAGTCTGAATCAAAAGTGGAGAAAAACATAGAAGTTTGAATTTATGGAAACTGAACAACATCTTGCTCAAAAAGGCATGGATTATAGAAGAAATCAAAGATGAAATAAAGAAATTTATGGAGTCAAATGAGAATGAAAACATATCCTACCAGATACAGCCAAAGCAGTGCTCAGAGGTCAATTTATCTCTATAAATGCACACATCTGGAAGGAAGTAAGGACCCAAAAGAAGGAACTAACCCTACAGCTTGAACAAGCAGAAAGAGAGTAACAGAGGAACCCCTCAGGCACCAGAAAGAAACAGATCATAAATATTAAAGCAGAACTAAATGAATTGGAGAAGAACAATTGAAAAAATAGCAAAACTGAAAGCTGTTTTCTGAAAAGATCAACAACATTGATAAACCACTGGTGAAAGTTACAAAAGGAAAACAAGAGAGCAAACAAAATCTCAAATAAGAAGTGAGATGGGAGATGTCACAACAGACCCAACTGAAATCAAAAGTATCATAACACAGTACTATGAAAGACTGTACTCTAACAGATTTGAAAACCTAGAGGAAATGGACAAATTTCTGGATTCATATCACTGACCAGAATGATCATAAGGAGAAGTAGAACAGCTGAATAAACTCATCACAAAGGAAGAGATTGAAAAAGTCATCAAAGCAAACAACCGAAAAAAGCTGTGGCCCAGATGGCTTCACCACAGAGTTCTATCTAGCTTTTAGAGAAGAGTTAACTCCAATACTACTGAGATTTTTTCACAGCATAGAAAGGGATGGGATACTCCCAAATTCACTCTATGAAGCTACCATAGCCCTGATACCAAAGCCAGGTAAAGATCCCACAAAGAAGGAAAATTACAGACCAAATATCACTCATGAATCTAAAAGCAAAAATCTTCAACAAAACCCTTGCCAACAGAATTCAACAATACATCAAAAAAATAATTCATCATGACAAAGTTGAATTAATACCAGGGATGCAAAGAAAAACAGTTAATGTGGTTAACCACATAAATAACATAAAAGATAAGAATCACCAAATTTTGTCAACTGATGCAGAAAATGCATTTGACAAAGTCCAACACCTGTTCATACTATAAACTCTCAGCAAAATAGGAATCAAAGGGAAATTCCTCCAAGCGCAATAAGGGGCATGCATCAACACAAAGCCAACTGCCTACATTATCCTGAATGAAGAGATATTGAAAGAATTCTCCTTGAGAACAGGAACTAGACAATGATGCCCACACTCACTACTTTTATTTAACATTGTGCTAGAAGTTCTGGCCAGAGTAATTAGACAACAATACAAAGAATAAAGGGCATCAGTATCAGCAAAAAAGAATTAAAAGTCCTTATTTGCAGTTTATATAATTGTATATGCAGAGAATCCTAAAGAATCCACAAGTAAACTACTCAAACTAATAGAAGAATTCAGAAAAGTATCAGGCTATAAGATAAATATGAGTAAATCAGGATTCCTTTACACCAACAAAGAGATCATCAAAGAAGAAATCACTGAATCAATACCATTTACTATAGCCCCCAAGAAGATAAAATACCTAGGAATAAATCTAACTGGAGAAATAAGAGATCTTTACAAAGAAAAGTACCAGAGCTTACTGCAAGAAACCAAGAAAGACATCTATGGAGAAACCTACCCTGCTCATGGATAGGAAGACTTAACATTGTGAAAATGTCTATTTTACCCATAGAGATCTACATATGCAATGCAATCCCAGTACGAATTCCAGTGACACTTTTTAATGAGATGGAGAAATAAATAACTCACTTTGTTTGGAAAAGGAAGAAACCCCATATAACCAAAGCACTACTAAAGAATAGGAACACAGTGGAAAGCTTCACACTGCCTGACCTTAGAGCCTATTACACTGACTGCCACAGTAGTCAAAACACCCTGGTACTGGTACAAAAAGAGACACATAGACCAATGGAACAGAGTTGAGACCCCAGAGATGCCACCATCCTCTTACGAACAGTTGATATTTGACAAAGGCCCTAAGATTGTAAACTGTGGTAAAAACAGTCTCTTTAACAAATGGCGCTGGCAAAATTGGATATCCATTTGCAAAATATTGAAACAAGACATATATCTCACACCTCACACAAAAACTAACTCAAATTTGATCAAAGACCTAAATATCAAACCTAAAATGATAAAGATTATGCAGAAAAATAAGGTCAACAGTGGAAGTTTTAATATACAGCTTAGACTTCAAAATCTGACAAAGTGTGATCAACAGAAGATAAAATAGACAAATGGGAACTATTAAGAATCAAACACTTTTGCTCTTCAAAAGTCTTTATCAAAATAATTTTAAAAACACCTACAGAATGGAAAAAAATATTTGGCAACTATGTGTTGGACTGACATCCAATTTCCATAATCTACAAGTTACTGCAAAGTATCAGCAAGAAAAAGTTATATAACCCAAATATGCAATGAGGAAAAGACATGGACAGACAACTCACCAAAGAGGACATCCAGGCAGCCAAAAGATATCTGAAGAAATGCTGATAATCATTATCTCTTAGAGAAATTCAAATCAAAACTATAGTGAGATACCATCTCACCCCAATAAGATTGGCCATGATCCAAAAAACACCAAACAACAAATGCTGAAGAGGCTATGGAGAAATTGGAACTCTCCTACACTGCTGGTGAGATTGCCAAATGGTACAACGTCTTTGGAAAGCAATCTGGCACTTACCTAGAAAGCTGGAAATAGAAATATCACTTAATCCAGTAATCCCACTGCTCGGAATATATCCTGCAGAATCAAGGGCAGTCACACAAACAGATATATGCACGTGAATGTTTACTGCAGCACAGTCCACAATAGCTAAAAGATGGAATCAACCTAGATGCCTAACAACAGCTGAATGGATAAACTATGGTATATATACTCAATGGAATACTGTGCAATGATAAGGAACAGTGATGGTTTTAGGAAGCATCTCGTAACGTAGTTTCAATTGGAAGATATCATGCTGAGTGAAGTCGGTCAGTAGCAAAAGGATAAATATTGTACGAGACTCCTACCATAAGGACTTAAAAATAGACTCATGTACAGAAGAAAAGTCTTTGATGGCTACAAGGGAGGCGAAGGAGGGAGAGGGCTGGTCATAGATTAGATAGTTGATAGAAATTTGGTTGGGTGAAAGCAGTGACAGCACACAGTAGAAAGAATATCAACTTAACTAGACTTCAACAGAAACTGAAAAGTCTTCCAATCTTAACCCAATAGTACAAGGATAGAGTAGCAGGGATGGAGTCTCAGCATGATGCTCTCAAGGGACACCAGGGCCAACTGGCATAAGAAGCCTATTGCTAAGAGAGTCTTCTGCACCTCATAGTGGTGACTGGCATCTGGGGTCTTAAAAGCTAGCAAGCTGCCATTTGAGGTACATGAAATGGTTCCAACTCATCCTGAACAATCACCAAGGACAACAAAGGCCTAAGGGAAAAAGAGCCCAGGAGACAGAAGGACCTATCAACACATGACCAGAAGAACTAGATGGTGCCTGGCCACCACCAATGACAGACATGATGGAGCACACAATTTCAAGTCCCACTGGCACCATGACAGAAAGAGGGGTGCACCTGAAGAACTCCACTAAAAGACTGTAACTGATGGCCTAGCAGCCTGTGTTCCCCTAGGAACATGGCACCTAGACTTGCTGTTGCCCCTAACCAGGAAACATTACCAAGGTCAACTATTTGGACAGGAATAGACTGGATTTGGGGACACAATGTGACCACATGCTGTATGTACTTTATGGGTTTATGCATCTATAGGATGCTGTCCTACTGGCCTCTTACTAGAAGGGAGTGTAGAGGGTCGAGAGGAGGAAACAGGAGATTGTTAAGAGGATATGATATATGTAGAACAAAAAGGAGGAGTGTGCTGTCACCAAACTAGGAGAGCAGAAGGAGCTGCAGGTGGGCCTGTAAATTGAATTTGGGTTGTATACTTTCACTTAATCATGATAAAAAGAAAAGAAAAAAACCCACTGCCCCATAGTTTCCAGAGAGCACTTGCTGGATTCGAACTGCCAACCTTTTGGTTAGTAGCCATAGCACTTAACGTGTACGCCAGCAGAGTGTGTTTCTGAAAATGTATATATAAATTAAATTTTCTCAAATTGAAAGATTTTTAGATAAAAAAATAGAAGCTTAATTGAAGCAGTACTATTGTGAGAACTTTGATAAAACAAAGCGTATTTTGTAATTTGTGTTTTACATTGATCTATTTTTCTTAAATTCATTTTTTTCAAGGAAAGTGTAAGTATACATTAAAAATGGAAAACTGTAAGTGCTGAAAGAACATAAAAAGACATTAATCAAAGTAGAATAGGGTTACTCCAAGAAGACTTTGAAAATACAGAATTCTTTTTTTGAGTCATAAGCAAGGTTGTGAGGGTAGAACTGTTTTTTCAAATAAACTTGGTAAATAGCTTTAGAAATTAGAGGATCAGATAACAACAGATCCCACACAGCTAAGCCTACCAGTATCTGCAGAGTCCCTGTCACACCTACTTAAAACCGCCACTGCTATGTGAAAGCAACCATAGATAACATGTAAATGAATGAGCACTGCTGTGTTCCAATAAAACTTTGTTTACAAAAATAGATAGTGGGCTGGATCTGACACCCAAGACCAATCTCTATGTTAAATAAATATGTTTTACTGTATTGTTTTAAATCAAAGAGACAGTCTTGGTGACAAGTGGTTAAGAGTTCTGCTGCTAACCCAAAGGTCTGAAGTTTGAATCCACAAGCCCTTCCTTGGAAACCCTATAGGGTAGCTATGAGTCAGAATTGACATGAAGGCACCAGGTTTTATATATATATATATATATATATATATATATATATATGTGTGTGTGTGTATGTATATCCTATACACACACACACAAACTTAAGGTACATTCAAATATATGTTTTAAATATATGCTTACCTATTTTCCGACTTGACGGCACTTGGCTTTGGCATTTAGCATATGTATCTATTTCAAACCAACAAAAGAATTAGAAATATATGTTTCAGTGTTTGATATAGAGATTAAAATACATGTCTTTATCACAATTTACTTTAGGATAGTACTAATGTAATTTGGGTAACACACTGCCGCATTTTTCCCACATAGTTCTGGCACTTATCTTTCCTTTCTATGTATCCAGATTGCCATCAGATATCATTTTCTTTTAGTACGAAAGACTTACTTCTGTAGTTTTCTAACATAGATCTGTTAGAAAATACTTTTCTCAGTAATCTAATTTCTTAATCTGGGAATATCTTTATTTCACTTTCAATTTTGAAGAATTGTTTTTCTGAGTACAAAATTCTTGGTTGACTTTTTTTTTCTCTTAATTGACTGCCTTCTAGTCTGCATTGTTTCCAGTGGGAAGTCAGTTGTTGTTGTTTCCTTACACACATTAGGTTGTTTTCCACTTGATGCATTCACGGCTTCTTCATGGTCTTTGTCTTTTAACAGTATGACCATGACTTCTAGGTGTGGTTCTCTTTGTCTTTATTGTGCTTAGTATTTATTGGTCTTAGATCTGTAAATTGATGTTCCATAGGATTTTATCTTAAACATAAATAAAGAAACACTCAGGTTCAACATTCATAAACTCATTTAATTTATTGCAAGATAGCTTGGCAAGGCACACACGTAAGACTTCATTACTCTCATTTAGAACAAGAGAATCAGAATTAACAATTAAACCTATAATATTAGTTTAATGATCAGAATCTAAATCTTTAGATTCAACGCTTTTACATTTTTCAAGTGATCTCAGGAGGAATGATCCACCTTGGTTGAAACTCACCAGAGGTCCCTCGTAGATAAGGTCTAAGGTTATTGACAGTGGACAGAATCTCAGTCCAGAGTTTCAGTCTTCAGAGAGAGTCAGACTCTACAGGGAGGTTCTATCTCTTCCTTCTTTCAGTGAGTGAGTATAAATTCAGGGTTTGTGTGAATTTCTGACCCTACCCTGACCTGATAAAGGTCAGTGTGACATCAAAAATTAGTATGTTGTGTCTTCTTTCCAGGGTTATGTATTAGCCAAACATCATATCTTGTCTTCAGGATTAGCAGTCATGAAGGTTGTTTATACTTATGTCTTATGGCTTATTTATAGAGATCAACTGTGCTATGTTTTAGTTCACCACAGCATGCCAGGTCAAGGTTAACTTAAAGATGCTTACCATATACTTCTATGTTTCTAAGTTCAGATAGTTTCTAAATAACTTTCTAATCAATTACAAGTTTCTAATAACTTATAATATTTGAAAGCCTCACAAAGGTAGACATATTTCTATTAGTTCATATTCCAAGTGCTTATTCATGTGTATTTTGAAAATATAATAGGGGCTTATGCCATATGTGATTTGAGAGTAGCACAGCAATATACAGAGCAAGCTTTAATTTTTATCAGATTTGGGAAAATTTTGACCATTATTATTATTATTGAGTGCCTTCCAACCTGAAAAATTCATTTCAGCACATCTCAGTGTTATCCTGCTATTCATAATGTTTTCACTGGCTAATTTTTCAGAAGTAGACCACAAGTTTCTTGTTCCTAGTCTGTCTTACTTTCGAAGCTCAACTGAAACTGCTTCACCATAGGTGACCACAAAAAAAAAAAAAAAATTACTGCCATCAAGTCAATTCCAACTCATAGTGACCCTGTAGGACAGAGTAGAACTGCCCTGTAGAGTTTCCAAGGAGCACCTGGTGGATTCAAACTGTCAATCATGGTACTATAGTACCATAGACATCCTTATTTGATAATCTTGCAGTCTTCCAAAAGTAAAAATTCCTGCTTGTTGTGAAACTTTGCCTGATTTCAAGTGCCTTGAAAAGTTTATATTGACTATTTTTACAGTTTCTGATTAATATTTTGCTGAGAGAAATCACCAAGATTTCCACATCCTCATAACCAGGAGTCCTTCTCACATTCTTTCAAACAAACTTGATCAGCCTGTTAGTCCCCTCCCCAACACCAATCCACCTAAAGAGCACATGAATGGTGCTAAGAGTTAATGTACTTCACTGCTAAACAAAAAGCTAGAGATCCAAGTCCACCAAGAGCCATCTTAGAAGAAAGGACTTGACAATCTATTTGTTAAAGCTGTCTGCTTGTGGTGTTTCTGTTAAAGAAGCACTAGATGACTAGCACCAGGTGACTAAGATAACTGATAAGCATCAATTGACGTAATTAATCATTGTCTCCTTAAAGCACTTCACTTGGTCTCCAGGGACTTAGTCCGCAGATCTCTTCTCTTATTTATCTACCCTCTCTGCCTGGTTGGCTTTATGCCATCTGATAGCTTTAAATACATCTAGACACTGAAGACACCCACATTTATATAAACTTTCACAAACTGGAAAAAATTAGGAAAATAAGCAACAGGAAACAATAACATAAATTTTAAAAGTGAAATAAGATGATAATAAGAATTGATGTCTTTGAATTGTGGTGTTGGAGAAGAATGTTGAATATATGATGGACTGCCAAAACAACTAACATCTGTTCTGGAAGAAGTACAACCAGAGTGTACCTTGGAAGCAATGATGGCAAGACCGTCTTACATACTTTGGACATGTTGTCAGGAAGGATCAGTCTCCGGAGAAGGACATCATGCTCGGTAGAGTGGAGAGTCAGCGAAAAAGAGGAAGATCCTCTACGGCATGAATTGACACAGTGGCCACAACAATGGGCTTAAGCATAAAAATGATTGTGGACATGGCGTAAGACCGGGCAGTGCTTCGTTCTGTTGTTCATAGAGTTGCCATGAGTCAGAAACAACTTGGCAGCACCTAACAACAAGATGATAGTAATGAAATCAAGTATACAACAGCTGTTGCCAGCAAGTTGATTCTAACTCAAAATGATCCTTTAGGACAAAGTAGAACTGCCCCCACAGGGTTTCTAAGGCACACCTGTTATATTGGAACTGACGGCTTTTTGGTTAACAGATGTAGCTTTTAACCACTGTGTCACCAGGGTTTCTTAAATCAAGTATGCCATTATGTAATTGATACCATAGTTTTAGGAAGCATTTTAAAAAAGATTGAAGGAATACATAGTCACTGTACCAAAAATAATTGGCTGATGTTCAATCAATCATTTCAGGAGATAGCATATGGTCAAGAACTGATGATGTTAAAGGGAGAATTCTAAACTGCACTGAAGACATTGGTGAAAACAAGGCTCCAAGAATTGACAGAATACCAAGATGTTTCAACAAATGGAGGCAGCATTGGAGATGTTCACTTGTCCATGCCATGAAATTTGGAAGATTGTTAACTGGCCAGCCAACTGGAAGAAATCCTTATTTATGCCTTGTCTTAGTCACCTGGCACTGCTCCAACAGAAAATACCAAGAGCAGAAGGCTTCAAGAAGAGAAATGTTTATTGTCACAATCCGGTAAGTCACAAATTCATTAACAAGTTACAAGTCATTCAACAAGAGAAGTTATCACAGTCCAGTGGGCTGAGTCCAAATTCAAGGAGAGCGTCTCAGCACAGGAACCTCAGGTCCAAAGGATGTGTGCTCTGCTCTCAGAGCTGCTTTCTTGGTGGTGTGAGATTCCCAACTTCCTCTGTTCATTTCTCTCCCTTATATCCCGCAAGCTTGTAACGCGAGTCTTGCTTCACTAACACAACTGTAGCCCATTCTCCATCACCAATATCACAGAGGCAGGTTCACAACACATGGGAGGAATGGCAGCATACTGGGACACTTGGCCAAGTCAAATCAATATACACATTTGGGGGGACACAATTCAATCCATGACATGCCTATTCTAAAGAAAGGTGATCCAACAGAATGTGGCAATTACCAAACAGTATCATTAATATCACACGCAGGTAAATTTTGCTGAAGATTATTCAAAAGCAGTTGCAGCAGTACATCAACAGGAAACAGAATCAAAATAGATTCGGAGGACATACAGAGATTGCACTGCTGATGTCAGATGAATCTTGGCTAAAAGCAGAGATTACCAGAAAGATGTTTACCTGTGTATCATTGACTGTACAAAATCATTCCACTGTGTGGATCATAACAAATTGTGGATAACATGGGAGAAAATGGGAATTCTAGAACACTTAGTTCTGTTGATGGGGAACCTGTGAAGAGGTAGTCATTCTAACAGAACAAGAGGATACTATGTGATTTAAAGTCAGAAAAGATGTATGTCACGGTTGTATACTTTCACCATACTGTTTGATCTATATGCTGAGCGAACATCTCGAGAAGTTGGACTATATGAAGAAAAACATGGCATCAGAATTGGAGAAATATTCATTAACAACAAAATTGTGCAAATAACACAACATGAAGAGGACTTGAAGCACTTACTGGTGAAAATCAAAGATGACAGCTCTCAGTGTGGATTATACCTCAACATTAAAAAAAAAAGAAAAAACCTCACAACTGGATCAATAAGCAACATGATAAACAGAGAAAAGATTAAAGTTACCAAGGATTTCATTTTACTTAGATACACAATCAACACAACATGGAAACAGAAATCAATGTATTGCATTGGGCAAATCCACTGCAAAAGACTTCTTTTGGAAAGCAAAAGATGTCACTTTGAGGACTAGGGTGCTCCTTACCCAAAGTATTTTCAGTTGCATCATATGCATGCGAAAGTTGGACAACGAATAAGAAAACCAAAGACATGGTGTTCTTGAACTATGGCTTTGGCAAAGAATATTGAATATATCACTGCCTGCCTGAAGAATGAGCAAATCTGTCCTGGGGGGGGGGGGAACAACAACCAGAATGCCCCTTAGAAGCGAGAATTGTGAGAGTTTATCTTATGTGTCTCATATCAAGACAGACCAGCCCTCAGAGAATGACATCATGTTTGGTAAAGTAGAGGATCAGAAAAAAGAAGACCTTTAATTAGATGTGTTGACTCAGTGGTTGCAACAGTGGGTTCAAGCATAGGAACACCTGTGAAGATAACAATATTTTGTTCTGTTGTACATAGGGTCGCTATTAGTTGAAACAAACTCAACAGTAGGTAACGATGGCAACATACTATGTGAATAAGTTTATTTCCTCTATTAAAAGATGAGGAGCGGTAGGTGGAATATTCTTTTTAAGGAAATAAAATCAATGTTATTTTTAAAAGAAAAATTCTTTAAACAAAATAACAAAACTAAAAGAATGGACAAGAGACTATCAGGAAATTAAAAATAAAAGACTAACATTAAAACAATGCAAAGTAGAACTCAAATTTAAAAATCTCAACCAGAGTAAAGAGCTTTATTATGCAATATAAAAGGGGAATCTACAAAATGTTTTTATCAGTCATGAAGTTCTGTGCACCCAAAAAGATAAATCTATTAAGTCAGACGTGTGCTCTAAGTTCAAGATGTAATTAATAAAAATATGATTATCATAGGAAATATCAATATATCTCTTTCAGAAGTGGATATAAGAAGTATGCCAAAAACAAATAAAAATATATACTAATACGATGCTTCTTACTACAGATAGCATATATAGAACCTTGTCACCCCTCAAATAAATTTTTTTTTCACATATTTATGGACTGCTTTTTTAAACTACATGTTTTTCTCCCCCCACAAAAGTTAACATCTTCAAAAGAAATTTTGGATACAAGCTACATTTTCTGTTGCAATCTAACAAACTGAAAACAAATTATAAATATACGACAGTAAAAAAAAACTAGTTGGAAGTTAGAATAGAAACCCCTAGATTACCCTTAAATCATAGAGACAATCAAAATTGAAATTAAAATCAGTTCTGGAGTAAACTAAAAAGGAAAATTTCATGTAAACACCTACGGGATACAGAAATCTCTGTACTTACAAGCAGATATATAGGCTTTAATGTCTTTGATATTAAGAAGGAAATATGAAAATTATATGATCTTATCTCTCATGAAAAAGTTTGAAAAAGAACTACAAGATAAACCAAAATAATATGAATTAAAAATTAATAAATATAAAAGTTGAAAATATTAAATTACAAAGCAAAATATATACAGTCAATAATACATAAATGTAAACAATTTTTTCTTTGAAATGACCAATAAAATAGTTAACTGACTAATAGGATAGGATTTACTAAGACAAAAAGAGAGTCGAGACATATAAGATAAGGAATGATCAATAAACATAACCACAGGCACAGAAGAAATTAAGATGTTTTGAATCTCCTATAAAAGAAATTCAACACACAACGCCAAGACAACAAACTTGAAACTTTAGAGAAAATTTTATGATCTTTTAACAATATACAACTTGTAAATAATAGCTCAAGAAGAATTGACAACTTAGATTAATATAAAGATATTGAAAATATGATTCATGAATTATTATTATAAAAGGCAGCAATAGACTGATTCAAAAGAATGGATAATTCCAATGTCATTTAAACTGTTCCAGATCCAGAGGAAACAAAAAATTCAAAGTTTCCCTAATAATTTTATGAGCACAGTGTATGTTTATTACCAAGGCCCAATAAAAATATTAGAACAAATCCTATAGCCTACCTACATGTATAAATACAAATATAAGCACTCTAAATAATACTTTTGGAAAAAGAATTCTACAATATATAGAAATTTCAATAAACTACAAGGAGTTAATGTTTATTCTACATATTTAAGGAATTCTACATTAGGAATTTTTTCTGCATAATACATTAAATAAAGAAGAAAAGCCATATTATTATTTAAGTAAATGATGAAAACATATTTGATAAAATTCAGCAGCCATCTCTACTAAAATATCCATTTAAATAGGAGTAGATAAAAAATTACTTAAATATAACAAACATAACAAAAACCCAAAACAAATATTATCCCATATAGTGGCATAGCGGTTAAGTGCTACAGCTGTTAACCAAAAAGTCAATAGTTTGAATCCATCAGGTACTCCTTGGAAACTCTATGGAGCAGTTCTCTGTCCTGTAGGGTCACTACGAGTCTGAATCGATTTGACAGCAGTGGGTTTGAGTTTTTTTTATCGTGAAACACTAGAACCAGTACAATTAAGATCAGTCATCGTAAGGGTTCGAGCTTTCATCATTACTTTCAACATTGTCTTGGAATTTCTAGCAACTGCAGTGAGGTAAGATTCTGAAATAATTGGTATGAACATTAGAAAAGATACAAACTAATTATACTATAGTTTACACAGAAACCAAAGATACTCAACACACACAAAAAAATGAGAATTTGATGAGTGTACTGAATAATATATAAATACAGAAAAATTAAGTACTGTTCATTATTCTAAGAAAACATTCTAGCAAGGAAATAGAAAAAGATGTTCCATTTACAACACTAAAGAAATCATAAAAAATAGAAATAAAATAGTTCACAGAATATATATGAAGAAATGGCAGAGAAGAATTTAAAATATGGTCTTAACAAATATAATGAAGCTATCAGTTGTCCCAAAACATATTCCTAAAATCAATGTAATTCCAATCAGAATAGCAATAGTAGTGATCTCGTATAATTAGATATTTAAAATCCTATCAAAAATTAATGTCAGAATATAGCCAAAAATTAGACAAAATTGTTGCTTGACACTTGCTTCATAAATATTGCTTCAATAAATATTATAAAACAACTTGAACCAATTTGATAGGGTACTGGTTTAGGCATACGCAAGCATACTGATAGAACACAATGGAGAAAACTGAAATCAATTCCAGTATATATGAAAATTAAAACATATGGCAAAGGTGACATTTCAGTTTGTGAGAAAAAGATAGGCTAGTTCATAAATATCACTGACATAACTTGCTATTCATCTAAAATCCACTGCCGTTGAGTCAAGTCGGACTCATAGCAACCCTAGAGTTATCTGTCTAAAAGAAAATAAATCCAAATCTTTTACTTAAACAAAAATACTAATGAATTCCAGATAAATACTTAAATGTAAACAGTAGAAGAATAAAATCAATATCATGTAAGAAAACACAGAAATTTACCTACAAAAGTAGGAAGCAGGTGGAGTGTTTAGTTTCTTAACCCAAACTAGAAACTTAGAAGTTTTAAAGGAAAAAAAGGTGTACATATAGACTACACAATGTTTGAAACTATGAAATAATGACAAAGCATACTGATCATCTGGATATGAGGGAAAGGATGTTCTGATAGGTTGCTAATGAAAACAAATTAATTCATGAAAATTCATTGAAAGCACAGTAGGTATACCCTCAAAACCTAGAAATTTCAATTTTAGGAAATAAAAGCAAACATAGGTAAAGAATATATACAAAGATGTATGTATTACAACACTGTTATTAAAGGCCAAAAATAAAGTAAATGTCATTCAGTAGGAGCATTGTTGAATATATTATACTACAACTTCAAAATACAATACAACCACTCCTCACTGATATACATGGTCAGGTCCCGAAGACCAGATCATTATGTGACAATAGAGGATGACCACATCCGATCATAAAATGAAGGATGACTGTATCATTATATGACTTCTAAATCACATTATTACCTAACTGCTAAACCACTGCAAACCATGGCCTGAGCAAGTTGACACATAACCTTAACCATCACAGCCTGCGTTACTCTTACTTCACACATCCGTGTTGGTTACTGCCAGAAGTATGACGTTAATGCACAATTTATTTGCATAGTAGATTTTTAACTATTGTCATTAATTCAAAATGTTGGATAATGAGATAGTCAATAAGTGAGTAGTAGGTGTACTTTGCTGCTGTTGAATAAGTCAGATCTTATCAGCTTTCTTTGAAGAATTCTCATAATTTAAATTTGAATGCGATAGTAAGATGCAAAAAGTGTTTGGGGATGGGGCCCGAGAATCTACATTTTTCAATCCTCCAATAACATTTGAGTATTATTCAAAATTTTGTGGCTTAAAAATTATTCCACATAGGAAATTGAGAATTAACTCTGTCTTTTGTATGAATGATCATTCTGAAGTTATAATCCCTTATCTTGATGCTGGTAGCCTCTTAGAGATATAGATTACAATTACTTAGATAGGCACTAGCCTGCCAGGAGACCTGTTCCTTGTCCCTTCTCTAAAAGAGCCACGTGCCTTAGATCAGGCATCAATTCTCCAAGGAGGTGTGTTCAGACAAATTGTTGAGTGAAATATTCTCGTGTACATCCACATTCATATTCACTGTGATTCAGATTCTTGATGGTTCCAAGATCTTCTTCTGCAGGATCTAAAAATGTATTTGAAACAAATGTCTAATCACCCCTAGCCTGACACACTCACACACACACACACACTTAGTGGCACTGAACCATAGAAATTAGTTTTGCAGCCTACTTGTGTCATTCATTGCTTTAATAAGTTTGCAATTAACAACAATTCAATACCAAGTATTACAATAGCTTCTCTGAGTAAATAATGATGAAGAAGTATACAGCACTTCTTTGCTCCTTAATCTTAAAGTCTAATAGAAACACTGATAATAAATATATTTAATTATTATATGTAATTAAATTCCATGTTGCCTTCAATCATAGTCATACTTTTTCACATTTAATCATCTCTGAAATCTAAATGTATCATAGCTTAATTGGCAGTGTTTTCAGTTTGTTTTAAGTAATTTGTGAATAATGGTGGATTTTAACAAATGATAGTATCTTAGGTCCATGTTATGAAATAAAAAAATACAGAAAGAAGTGATAGAAGATAATGGATCTACTTAGATTCAGAGGAGGTTTTTCTTTATAGGTTTGCTCTGCTAGAATTGGCGCTGCTGCTACACTTACTGGAAACCCTGGTGGTGTAGTGGTTAAGTACTACGTCTGCTAACCTAAAGGCTGGCAGTTCAAATCCTCCTGGTGCTCCTTGGAAACACTAGGGGACAGTTATAGTAAGACCTGCATGGACACTGTGAGTGGGAATGGACTCGACAGTAGTGGCTTTGGCTTTGACTACATTTACAAATATATAAGTTTGTTATCCTCAGAACTTTTAATATAATTCAAAGGGGGGTAAAGTACAACACTTGGATTATGTAAATGTTGATGCTTGTTTTCAAACATGAGTTAAAAGTTATCTGTTCCATTACGGCCTAAACTGTGGTAGCAGAGGTGCAGAAGCAAATAAGCGGCCTAACCTGAGAGATTTTAGAACATAATCAACAGAACAATGAACATGAGAGATTAAGGGTTCTGCTGTGGACTGACTGATATGAAATCACAACTAAATATGAAAAACAATGAAGATTTACTAGAATATAAGCTAATTTTTTAAAGATGATTATACTTTAGATAAGGTTTAGAGAACACTCTTGTTTCCATTAAACAGTTAGTACACATATTGTTTTATGACATTGGTTAACAACTGCGTAATATGTTAACACTCCAATGGCACTTGGCTTTGGCTGGCTACACCTTGAGTTCCCTGTTACCAGCTTTCCTGTCCCTTTTTGCCTTCTAGTCCTTGTCCAGGGCAGGCATGCTCCTTTAGTCTCATTTTGTTTTATGAACCTGTCCATTACTTCCTTACTGGGCTGAAAAGCTGTCCAGGGGCCATATTCTCAGGATTTATTCATTCTGTCAGGCCTGGTCTTTCTTTTGACTTGGAATTTTGTTCTCCATTTTTATCCAGCACTGTCTAGGGCCTTCTATTGTGATCCCTGTCAGAGCAATCAGTGGTGGTAGCTGGGCACCATCTAGTTGTAGTGTGGATTCAGTTTGGTAGAAGGCCATTATAAATGTGGTCTATTAGTCCTTTGGACTGGTCTTTCCCTCGTGACTTTAGTTTAATTCATTGCTCCTTGCTTCTGAAGGGGTGAGACTAGTTGAGTACCCTGGATGGCCGCTTACAGGCTTTTAAGAACCCAAGAGTAGTTTAAGTCACCAAAGGAGAATGTAGAACATTTTCTTTATAAACTGTGTTATGCCAGTTAGACTATGATCTCCATAGCCTTCAGCTCTGTGAGCTTGGATATGTCTATGAAGCTTCCTGGTAGCGTAGTGGTTAAGTGATATGGCTGTTAACCAAAACACTGACAGTTCAAATTGGCCAGGTACTCCTTGGAAACTCTGTGCGGTAGTTCTGCTCTGTTCTATAGGGATTCTGTGAGTTGGACTTGACTTGACAGCAGTGGATTTGTTTTGGTCATGTTATGAAGCTTCCATAACCTTACCTTCTACAAGTTGTACTGACTTCCCCATTGTTGTGTACTATCTTACCCTTCACCAAAGTTACCAGTTAACTATTGTCTATTTAGTGTTTTTCCATTCCTACTTCCCACTCTTCCCCTCACTCATGACCATGAAAGATTGTTTCTTTTTATATGAAAACATTTTCATTGGTTTTTACAATAATGGTCTTACACAATATTCATCCTTTTCTGATTTGACATTTCACTGAGCGTAACGCCTTCCTTTTTCCTCCATGTTTATGAAATGCTTCATACATTCATCATTGTTCTTTGTTATTGAATAATGCTCCATTGTGTGTATGTATCACACTTTACCCATTCTTCTGTTAATGGCATGTAAGTTGTTTCCATCTTTATAGTCTTGTGAAAAATACTGCAATGAACATAGTTGCACATATGTTTATGTGATGACTTGTTTTTCTCAGGTATATTCCTAGGAATGGGATTGTTGTATCATATGGTATTTCTATTTCTAGCTTTCTAAGCAAATGCCATATTGTTTTCCAACATGGTTGTATCATTTTGCATTCTAACTGGCAGTTCATAGGAGTTATAATGCCCCCACAGCTTCTCGAATATTTGCTATTTCCCATTATTTGTTTTTTTGATGTATACCAATAATGTCGGCATCAGATGGTTTCTCATTTTGGATTTGATTTCCATTTCTCCAATGACTAATGATCACAAGCATTTTCTGACGTACCTATTGGTCACTTTCTCTTCTTTGATGAAGTGACTTAGAGGTGTTGAATTTTCTTACGAATCTTAGCAATAATAACATTGTCTGATTTTTAATAGCCAAAAGATTTTTTCCAAGTCTGTAGGTCTTCTTTTTACTCTTTTTATGAAGTCTTTTGACAAACATAAGTGTTTAATCTTTAGAAGATCCCAATAATCTACCTTATATTCTGGAGTCTGTGTGTTGTTGGTTATGATTTGTATCCTGCTAATGTCCTGTATTAGGGATTCTACTGATGATCTTATTTTTTTCTGTTCTATGAACTCTAAAGTTTTTGATTTTATGTTTAGGTCTTTGATCCATTTTCAGTTTAACTTTTGCATATAGTATGAGGTATGGGTCTTGTTTCAGTTTTTTGCAGATGAACATCCAGTTTTGCAAATGCCATTTGTTAAAAAGACTGTATTTTCTACATTCAAGGGACTTTGGGTCCTTGTCCAAGATAAGGTGACCATAGGTGGGTGGATTTACATCTGTGTTTTCATTCTTGTTTGATTCTAGGATTTTTTTTTTATTCTATCTTTGAGTTCTTCTATTACCCAGTGGTTTTTAAGTAGGGTGTTGTTCAGTGTCCATGTAATCAATTTTGTCTTCCTTGCTCTTCCTCTTGTTAGTGTCTACTTTAATAACATTGTGATCACAGAAGACAATTTGAATTATCACAATGTTTTGGATTTTGTTGAAGGTTGCTCTGCGGCCTTGAGTATGTTCTATTCTGGAGAAAATTCCATGTGCACTGGAAAAGAACGTGTATTTTGCAGGCGTTGAGTATAGTATTCTGTACATATCTGTGAGGTCAAGTTGGGTGATTATGACCTTTACCTGTTCTATATCTCTTCTTTTTTGTGTCTCTTTCTGGATGTCCTGTCCTTTACCAAGAGTGCCGTGTTGAAGTCTCCTAGTGTTATTGTGGAACTTTCTATTTCTCTTTTCAGTGATGTTAGAGTTCCTGTATTTTTGACACTTGTCACTGGGTGTGTAGATGTTTACTACGGTTGAGTTTTCATGATGGATCATCCCTTTAATCAGTATATAGGCCCTTCTTTGTCTTTTATGATGTACTTTGTTTTAAAGTCTCTTCTATCTGAAATTAATATTGCCACTCCTGTTCTTTTTGGTAGCTATTTGCTTGATATATATTTTTCCATCATTGAATTTTTAACAAATTTACATCTCTGTTTCTAAGATATGTCTCTTGTAGACAGCTTAGTGATGCATCCTGATTTCTTTCTTACTTTCTTGCTTGCTTTCTTACTTTCTCTTTCTTTCATTCTTTCCTCTTTTGTTACTTTATCCACTGTGTCACGTTCTGTCTCTTCATGGGTTCATTTAGGCCATTACACTCAGTGTTATTACAGATAGGAGTTTATTGCTATGATTTTGGAGTACTTTCTTTTTTAGAGCGATTTTTTTTTAATGGCGCTGACGTTTTCTTTGTTCCTGTTACTCTCCTGTGCTGAATTGCTCTGGTTTATGGACTTCTTTTTCACTTATTTTGTTCTTGTAGATTTTGTGGGTTTTATTTATTTTGATGAATACATGTGCTCTTTCTTTATGATTACTATGAAAGTTACCCATATCTTCCTAGATTTAAACTAGTCTATTATTACTTGGTATTGTCTTTCTTTCCACTCCATTAGAAAATTATACACCTACACCATTCCCTCTTTTATTGTTCTCACATTGTTGTTGTTTTAGTCAGCAAGGGCTGCTTTAACAGAAATACCACAGTGGATGGCTTTAATAAAAGAAAGTTTATTCTTATGTAGTCCAGTAGGCTGCAAGTCCATATTCAGGGTGTCCACTCCAGGGGAAGGCTTTCCCCTTGTCAGCTCAGGAGGAAAGTCCAGTATTGTATCAGTCTTTGTCCAGGGAGTGTCTTGGCACAGGAACCTCAGGTCTGAAGGACACGCTCTTCTCCCAGCGCTGCTTGCTTGATGGTACGAGGTTCCCAATTCTCTGCCTGCTTCTCTTTCCTTTTATCTCTTGTAGGATGAAAAGATTAAGGGTTGGGCAAGCCATACTTCAGAGAAACTCCCTTTACAGTGGAGCAGGAAGGTGATCTTGTAAAAGGATTTCCAATCCCAACCTAATCCTTTAACATACAGCATAGGAAAACCACAAAATGGAGGACAGTCACAAGATACTGGGAATCATGGCCCAGCCATGTGGCTACACATATTTTTGGGGGGACACAGTTCAATCCATGACAGTTGTCATTTGCAGATTAAACTCTCTAGTTCCCTGCTGTAATTCTTTGAGTCTTGGATAGCCCTTGAGAGTTCATTTCTTAGGCTGCTAACTGGCTGGCACAATCTTATGACCTAGATTCAGGCTGTGATCTGATATTGTTTGTTGTTAGACCAGTGGATTCCCTTCAATAATTCTTGTAAGTTTGGTTAGGTTTTTACATATTCTCTTAATTTCTATTTAGTTAGAAAACTCCTAATTTCACCATTGATATTGAATGAGAGTTTTACAGGATGTATTATGGAGGGTTGGCATTTTTTTTTTCCTGAACTTTATATATTTGATACTATTGCCTTCTTGCTTACATGGTTTCTGCTAAATACTCAGAGATTAGTCTCACTATTTCTCCTTTATATGTGACTTTTTCTTTTCCTGTATCTGCTCTCAGAAGTTTGTCTTCGGTTTTAGCAAGTGTGACTATGATATGCCTTGGCAATTTTCTTCTGGATCTATCCTAGAGGGGTTTGTTGTGCTTCTTGCAAGGCCAGTTTTTCATCTTTCATGATATTAGGAATGTTTTGTCTTAGTAATTCTTCAACGATCCTCTCTGTGTTTACTGTTTTCTCCTCATCTTCTGAAACTCTGATTATCGGCAAATTGTTGCTTTTGATTTTATCCCATACAATTTTCAGTGTTTCTTCCTCTATATTCATTCTTTTTTTCTTATTTTTCCTCAGAGTTGTATCCAAGTGTGTATCTTTAATTATACTGATTCTGTCTTCCAACATTTCAGGCCTACTTATCAACCCTTCTATGACACTGTCCATTTCTGAAATCTTGTTTACCTTTTGGACTTCTAATTATTGTTTTTGTGGGATTTCTAGTTGTGTTTATTTTGTCAGTTTGTTCCTGTATTATTTTCCTGAATTTTTTCATGAATTTGTCTACTTTTTCCTCATTTTTGTCTTCTTTTTGCTGCAACTGTTGGATAACTATGAATATTAGATATTTGAACTCCATTTCAGGTAGTTCTAGTTCCTTTTCTTCTACTGGAATATCATCTGGTATTTTGTTTTGAGTGCCTACTGGAATCATCATTTCCTTTTTTTATATTTTGATATTGTCTTCTGCCTTAGGAACATTCAGTAGTTATTTCCTTCATTTATTGTCTGTAGATATGTGTGTTTCATTCTGCTCTTTGTTTTATTTGTTTATGTCAGAGCAGGTAGGCTGTGAATTCTTTGTTGTTTTCTTGTCTGCGGTCATAATACTTCTCACTACTTTGTACAATGGGGAGGGTCAGTCACTCAGCTATGTATGCAGCAGGGCAGGTACAGCTGAAGGGGAGGATCTGGGATGCATAATATACTAGGACTGACAGAGTAGGCTGGGAATCAATGCTCTGCAGGTTCCAGTAGACTGTGCCTCTGATCCTCAGGGGTGTGATATTCAGTGAACAGTGCAGGTAGGCAGGAAGCGAGAGGGAGACTGTGATATTTGGAGCTAAGATGCACATGAGGCTGAGCAGAGGAGAAAAAAGAGCTAAAAAAAAACACAGGAGCAACAATAAGAAAAAGAGTGCTAAGGGAGCTTGCTGTGGGAGTGGAGGGATGAGAAATTTGAGAAATGGAGAGGAAAAAACAAAGTAACTAGACAAAAAATTGGAAAGGAGGGGGGAAGAAAAGAAGAAAAAAATATCCTAAAGGTCCCACCAGTGTGGCTACAAAGACCAGAGAAGTGTGTCCCAGGCTATATAGGACAGACTGCCTAGGAGACAAGAAAACAAAGTGAAGTGAGATGAGAACAGCTAAATGAAGAAAGACAGAAAGTGTTAAAGAAAGAAAACTGAAAAGAAATGCCGAGGGATCCTACTGACGTGGCTGCATGGACTATGGAAGTGGGTCCTAAGCTATGCAGTACAGCCTGGCTAGAAGGGGTTCCCAAGCTACTAAAAGAAAAAGAAAACAAACAGGCAAAACAAAGCACAACACATTAAAACAAAACAATGCAAAAATAAAAAAGCCCCAAAGGTCCTACCAGCTTGGCTTCACAGGACAGGGGAACGGTTCACAAGGTGAGTGGAGCATTACAGCCTTTCAAGAAGCAATAGGTGTCACATGGAAGGAGTGGTGGTAGGAGGCACGAAATAAATCAAAAGAAACTGAAAAAAGCAACACCAGCTACAGACAAATGGCATTTAAGGGGCCAGTCAGTGTGGGTGCGACAAATACAAGCAGCTGGGCCAAAGAAGTCACCTCCCAGCCAAAAGACTGCAGCCAGAAAAGAGAGAAGGTGGAGGTGGGGAGAAAGTGTGAGTGTTAAGAAAGTGTGTACCGCCTGCTACTATGTCATCTGTGTTCTGCTGGGAGTTCTGTGAAACTGCTTTCTCATACTCCCTGTTCCTGTTCTCTGAGGTGGTTGAGGCAAATTCAAGTGGCATGGATGCTACACCTCCCAGACAGCCAAACCACTGTAGCTAACCAGGAAGCATCACAGGTAGAGCAGCAGGGAGAGGATTGGAGTGGTAAACTGTGTATTGCTAGTTACTGGGTGGTTTGTCTCATGTTGGGTTTCTGATGAAACTGCTTTCCCAAACTCTCTGCCAGTCTCCAACAGGATTCCAAGAAGGGGAATCTGGCTACATTAGCTGATCATGGACTTCCACTTGCATCTTTTCTCTCTCTGTGTTCTATGTCAATTTTTCCATTCAGTGTTTGGCTGAGTTCTTTTTCTCCTTATTTGACACTTCAGGTTCTAAGATTTGTCTCTGTTTTATTTAGTTTTTTGTGTCTTCGCTATGGAGGAACAACCAGTAGCTTATGTCTATGGCACCATATTGGCTGGAAGTCCTCTCACTAGAAGCGAATTTTTAAGGGCTGTTTCAAATGAAGTAAACGTCAAATTGTTTTCTGAGAACAGAAACTGAAATGTTTATATCAGTCAACTCATATGTTATATGAAGTCTTCCAACAAAGATGTCCTGTCTTTGAACTTGAACAAGTTGTGTGAATGATACAGTTTTAATTGCTTTCTTATTTTGAAATACATTTGATGGTATTATGCGTGGAAAAGAACTTCAAGTAAATGACTGCCATGGCACCTTCCAAATGGGGCCAAAAATAATCAGTTATCATAGCCCAATATCATTGACATCACAGCCTCTCCTCATTCATCTTGGAGAATAAAGGTCAGTGATTCTACTGGACCCTAATCCACCAAATGGTAACTTTTTGGCATGAAGCAGATGTTTTTGGATCTCCATTGGATTCTCGTTACTTCAAAGGTGACGGTTTTGTTTATTAACAATAGCATTTATACAAAAATGGGCCTCATCACTGAAGATGAGTTTTCAGCCCAAAGCAGGGTCAACTTCCAATTGTTCCAGAGCCCAGTCGTCAAATGTACAGCACAATCTATGGTTACTGGACTTCAGTTCTTAGTTAAAACAATTTTGTAAGGGTAAAGCTTCAAGTCCAGATGTAAAATCCACCAAACTGTGCTTGACAAAAGGCCCAGTTCTTCTGCTCAGTGAGAAATTGATTGGCTTGGATTCTTGAACATAGAATTGTTCTTTCAGGATGATTATGTGCATCATAAATTTCACCTAATGCATGGAATGTTTGGTGACTGGAACACCTATTTTGATAATGAACTTTAATAATTTCTACACATTGTGGAATTGCTTAACTTTTCATGGATCTTTGTCAAGACTAATCAAAAAAACGTGATAAATACAGCTGCTATAGCTTCACAAATATGGCTACAATGGGAGGAAATTATTTTATTTATTTAAATATTTGGGGGACTTTAAGTGAAAGTTTACAATCCAAGTCACTTCGTTATATGAAATCTTGCACACATATACTACTATGTAACTCTAGCTGCCATCCCCACCATGTGACTGCACACCCTGTATTTTCCCATGTCCATTCAATCAGCTTCTCTCCCTGTCCACCCTCTCATTGTGACTCTGGAAAGGAGCTTCTCAGTTAGTGTCATGGATTGAATTGTGTGCCCCCAAAACTTCGTGCAGCCATGTGGCTGGGCCATGATTCCCTGCATTCTAAGATTGTCCTCCATTTTGTGATTTTTCTGTGCTGTATGTTAAAGGATTAAGGTGAGACTGTAAATCCCTTTATAAGATCACCTCCTTGCTCCACTGTAAAGGGAGCTTCCCTGGATTATTGCTTGTCCCACCCTTAATCCTTTCGTCCTAGAAGAGAAAAAAGGAAAGGGAAGCAAGCAGAGAATTGGGAACCTCACACCATCAAGCAAACAGAATTGGGAGAAGAGCGCATCCTTCAGACCTGAGGTTCCTGCGCCAAGATGTTCCCTGGCCCAAGACTGATACAATACCAGACTTTTGTCCAGGGCCGACAAAGGGGAAAGCCTTTCCTTGAAATGGACATCCTGAATTTGGACTTACAGCCTACCTAACCGTCTAAGAATAAACTTTCCTTTGCTAAAGCCATCCACTCTGTGGTATTTCTGTTAGAGCAGCACTAGCTGACTGAAACAGCCTCATGGATACACTTAAGCCAGGAAGCACACTCTTCTCCAGTATCATTGTATGTCTTATAGTCTAGCCCAATCTTTGTCTGAAGAGTTGGCTTCAGGACTGGTTTCAACTCTGGGCTAATGGAGTCCATGGGTCACGTCTTCAGGGGACTTTCCAGTCTGTCATATCATCAACTCTTGGTCTTTTAATAGAGTTCTAGTTCTGTACAACTATTTTTCTCCTGCTACATCAGGGACTGTATGTTGTGATTGCCTCCAAGGGCAGTCATTTGTTGTTACAGGGCACCATCTAATTCATCTGGTCTCATGCTTATATAGTCTCTGTATTATGTGGCCCTTTCTGTCTGTTGGCTTCACATTTTCCTTATGAATTTGATGTCTTTCATTCTCCTCTGTTCTAGCTCAGTTGAGACCTATTGATGCTATTTAGAAGGACACTTGCTAGGTTTTGAGATCCCGTACACTACTCAAAAAAGTGGAAGACCCCAGATACTATTCACCAAAGTAGGATCCAGAACACTTTTAGAAAAAACTTTGTTCTGTCAATTAACTATGTTTTATTTTTTATTTTTTTAAGAAAATGTTCCCTGTACAACTTTGATGAATGTTGTCTGGGGTCCTAAAAGCTAGAAAGTGACCATCTAAGAAGAATCAACTGGTCCCAGTTTACCTGAAGCAGAGGAGAATGAAGGATATCAAAGACATGAGGAAAATATGAGCCCAGCAGAAGAAGATGGTGCCCAGTCACCACCAATGACTTCCCTAACAGGGAACACAGCATAAGGTCCCTGAGGTAGCAGGAGAAAAATGAGTGTACAGAACCAGAACTGTTTAAAAGACCAGACTTGGTCCATCTGACTGTAGGATTGCCCGAGGACATGGCCCCCCAAACTCTCTGTTAGGCTGGAGCTGAAATCAGTACTGAAGTCAACTTTTCAGACAAAGATTGGACTAAACTATAAGACATAGAGAGATACTGCTGAAGAATATAGCCTCTTGGCTGAAATATGCACTTGAGGCTGTCTGAGCAGCTGTTGTCCTGAGGTATAAATACTCTATTATGTTGAAGAATTTCCCTTCTACTCCTTTCGTGCTGTGAGTTTTTAATATGAATGGGTGTTAGAGTTTGTCAAATGCCTTTTCTGTATCAACTGATAAAATCAAGTGCTTCTTGGTTTTTGTTTATGTTGTTGATTATGTTGATTGCTTTTCTAATGCTGAACACACCCATGTATCTCTGATACGAATCTCACTTGGTCGTGGTGAATTATTTTTTTGGAAATGTTGTTGAATTTTATTGGCTAGAATTTTGTTGAGGATTTTTCCACCTAAGTTCATGAGAGACATTGGTCTACAATTGTCCTTTTACATGATTTTTTTATATTAAGGTTATGCTGGCTTCATAGAAAGAATTTGGGAGTCTTCTATCCTATATGCTCTGAAATATCTGTAGTTATAGTGATGTTAACTCTTCTTTAAAGGTTTGGTCTGAGGGTCAGTTCTACCCTGGGCCCTAGGGTCGCCATGAGTCGGATCCAACTCGACGGCAGTTGGCTGGCTTGGCAAAGGTTTGGTAGAAATCTCCAGTGAAGCCATCAGGGCTAAGGTTTTTTTTTTTTTGGTTGGGATTTTTTAATTGCTTTTTCATTATCTTCATTTGTGATGGGTTTATTTAGTTGTTCTACCTCTGTTTGTGTTCATTTATGTAGTTAGTGTGCTTCTAGAAATTTGTGCATTTCCTCTAGGTTTTCAAATATATCAAAATACTGTTTTTCGTAGTACTCTATTATGGGTCTTTTAATTTCAGTTGGGTCTATTGTGGTCTCCTCCGTCTCATTTCTTATTCAGGTTATTTGCTTCCTCTCTTGTTTTTCTTTTGTCACTTTGCCCAATGGTTTATGAATTTTGTTGATCTTTTCAAAGAACCGGTTTTGGGTCTTGTAAACTCTTTTGGTCATTTTTCTATTCTCTAATTCATTTAGTTCTGCTCCAGTTTTTATTATTTGCTTCATAATATTTCAATACTTAGAATTTTGTTAAGGATTGCTTTGTGGTCTAATATGGGACCAGTTCTGGAGAATGTTCCACGTGCACTGGAAAAGAGACAATACTTGGCTGCTATTGCATGGAGAGCCCTCTATATACCTATGAGGACATGTTGGTTGATGGTGTCATTTAGATCTTCTGTGTCTTTATTGAGTTTTTATTATTGTGTTTTTTGGATGCTCTGTGCTTCACTGAAAGTGTTATGCTGAAGTCTCCTGCTATTTTTTGTGAAGCTATTTCTCTTTACAAAGCATAATTTGCTTTATGTATTCTGGAGCCCTGTCGTTGTATCATTGGGTGTGTAGATATTTAGTATGGTTATATCCTCCTGAAGTATTGAGCCTTTAATCATTATATAGCATCCTTCCTCATCTAATGTGGTGGCTTTTACTTAAAAGTCTATTTTATCAGAGATTAATATTGCCAGTCCTTCTCTTTTTTGAATGTTGTTAGCTTGATACATTTTTTTCCATCCTTTGAGTTTTAGCTTGCTTGTGTCTTTAAGTCTAAGGTGTGTCTCCTGTAGGCAGCATATAAATGGGTTGTGTTCTTTTATCCAGTCTGCCACTCTCTGATGCTTTATTGGTGCATTCAATCAATTTTCATTCAGCATGATTATTGATAGCCAAGCCACCCAAGTGCCGTGATTATTGATAGGTATGAGTTTAGTGCTGTCATTTTGATGTATGTTTTTGTGCACTGTACACAGTTCCTTTGTTCCATTTAATTTTCTGTGTAGAATCATTTTTATTCATGTGTTTTTCTTTTGATATTTTTCAGTGCTGGTGATTTTGTATTTGCTGAGTCTTTATGGTTTTCATTTTGATGTACAGGATTGTTAGTTTTTTTTTTCGCTACCTTAATAGTTCATCTTAATTTTTTAAGTTTAAACTAATCTTTTTTTATTTATATCACCTTGACGTCCTCTTCAAGTGAAAGATCTATGACTACATTTTCTTTTAAGTCCCTCTTTTTTGTAATGTTTACATAATGAAACCTCTGTTCCCAATTTTCAGTGTTTTGCCTTCTATTTATTTTGTGACACCCCTATTGGCATTCGTATCCAAACGTTTTGCTCTGTGTTCTAGTCTTGGGTTGTTATTTCATGTTACTGATTTTCTAACTAATGGACTGACTTTAGTATTTCTTATAATTTTGGTTTGGTTTTTGTAAATTCCCTAAATTTCTGTTCATCTGGAAGTGTCCTAATTTTGCCATCATATTTGAGAGACAGTTTTGCTGGATATGTAGTTCTTGGCTGGCAAGTTGTTTTCCTTTGTGGCTTGATAGATATCATCCTCTTGCCTTCTTGTCTGCATGGTTTCTGCTGAGTAGTCCAAGCTCAGTCTTACTGATTCTCCTTTGAGGATTATTTCTTCATTTATCCCTAGCCACTTTTAAAATTGTCTCCTTACTTTTAGTTTTAGCAAGTTTGATTACAGTATGCTTGGTGTCTTCCTTTTGGGGTCTACCTTGTATGGAATTCGATGAATACTGTGACTAGATAGCTTCTCATTTTTCATGATGTCAGGGAAGTTTTTGTCAACAAATCTTTGACAATTCATTCTATACTTAATGTTATTCACCCCTTCCCACTCTGGTAATCCAATTATTCATAGATTATTCGTGTTGATAGAGTGCAACATAATTCCTAGTGTTTCTTGATTTTTTTAAATTCTTTTATCTGATTTTTCCTGAAATATGTGAGTGTTGTGTGCTTTGTCTTTAATCTCCCTAATTTGGCCTTCCATTGCCTTAATTTTGCTCCTTTCACTTCCTATTTAGTTGTCTAATTCTTTAATTTTATAACTAATTTTCAGAATTTCTAATTCTTACTGCTTTATGCTTTCTTGCAGCTGTTCAATTTGTCATTATGCTCTGATACATTTTGCCTCATCTCCTTTTGGATCACATGGAGAGTTCTAAATATTAATCTTTTGTATTCTACCTCTGATAATTTCAGGATGTTCTCTTCATCTGGAAGATTTCTTGAATCTTTGTTTTGGGAGCTTTCTGAAGTCATCATGGTCTACCTCTTTAAGTGATTTAGCATGTACTACTGTCTCCTAGCCATGAGTAAGGAGTTGAATTTATTTTATGTTTGCTTACTGTCTTATAGATTCTTGTTTTGTTTTGTTCTGAAACATCCAAATAGGCTGGTTCTATGTGCTAGTTTGGATATTGGTGTCTTTGAAACTCTAATGCCCTGTCACCAGGTAGTTAGAACTGTTACTATACATGTGATCCTAATAGTCCATTTATTTTCTTGTATGGATTCAGCCCAGGTATCTAGGAAATCAGTCACCAAGTGTGTGGTGCAGACTCCCCATTAATGTCCTAGATGGGCAGGACTGATTTGTGTTGACACAAGTTTCTGGCTGTAGGTGTTGAGAAAGGCAAGGGGTAACAGCTGTCCCTAATTATCTGTGAGGATGGCATGCCCCTTATGTTTAATTCTAGGTGAAGGCACTGAATTTCTGGCTCATCTGAGTCAGAAAATTCCCACTGCCTTCCCCTAGTTTGTTAAATTGTTCCCTCTTTAAATCTAGAAGAATGGCTCAGGGCACACTTAAGGAGTCGTACTTACAGCTGAGATAACGGTATGAGACTTCAGATCTGGGCACTGTGCAGACATGGGAGGGAGAAGCTCAGAGAAAAAGGAGAGAGATTTATCCCTAAGGAAAGATTTAGATCTGCACACAATAGATACATGCCAGTCACTTAGATTTTGATGATTAAGTGCTGCTTTTCACTGTCTCTGGAGGCTTGAGTGGACTTTCCACTGCTCTTTGCCACTGAGGAGGATGGCCTCCAAGTGTCACCACTCTGCTCACCATGCTGGCTGTAGCTGATTTCCAGTGGGTTGGATCTAGCCGTTCCTGGATACTTCGGGACCTACTATCCCTTCCCTGTTGCATAGGCCAATTTTGCAATTTTTGCTTTGATGTTCAGGACTCCTAGGATGCCATACGTAATGGATTAATTTGTTCTTTGGGGGTTTTGCTGTTGGAAGGATCAGAGGAAGCATTTGCCTATTCTACCATCTTTGTCTCACTTCTCTCCAAAGTATTTTAAATTTCTAAAGGCAGCAATGTCATTACTTAATGAAGACATAGAGTTTATTAGCGTTTATTTCTGATAATAATATCAGATAAACATTTTTAAAGGGCTGTAACTTATTGAAGAAACTTGGGTGGTGCAAACCATTTATGCTCATATATTAAACTAAAAAAGCTGGCAATTTGAACACAGCTGGTAGCACCATGAAAGAAAAGCCTGGCAATCTGCTAGTATAATCTTTATTCCACTTTGTGACATGTGGAGTCACCATGAGTTGAGTGCTAACTCCACAGCAATGGGATTATCACTTATTGGAATTGTTATATTATCACTAAGATGACATAGTATGTAAAGTTTTGGAAAGAATAATATACAATTAATTCTAATTGTATTATGAATGCTTCTCAAGATCCCCAATCCATTTATTTTCTTGATGATGTCAGTAAGTGACCAACATTTTACAACTAATTTTACAGATACCAATTGAATTTACTATGGATTGCCAAAGAAGAAAGAAAACATCTTAGAAGAAATACAACCAGAATGTTTCTTAGAAATCAAGGATGGTGAGACTTCAACTTGCTTACTTTGGACACGTCACCCATAAAGACCAACATCTAGGAAAGGTCATCATGGTTGTTAACGTAGAGGGCCAAGAGAAATGATACAAACCTTAAATGGGATAGATTTATACAATATCCACAACAACGAGATCAAACATACCAATGATAATAAAGACAGCACAGGATTCAGCAATGTTTTGTCTGTCATACATAAGATTGCCATGAGTTGGAACTGACTAGATAACAACTAACAACAACAGCAAATGTGTCTATGATACATAAATAGAAACTTTCATGAAACAGTTTGTGCATTTTGCCATTGTAGATTTTAGAGGATCACCTGGTGGGGATGCAACAGACAAGATTTAAGTACTGGGATAGTAGCTGACCTATATGACCTATAAATTCCCTTTACAATCCTGAGATCTTATGAAAGCCAATAACAGAACCCATAGTGTAGCTTTCCTTAATACTTGAATTTTACCTGAACACCTTTGTCCATGGGGTCCTGAATCATACTGTCTTGGCTTCAATATTAATTTCACTGGTTTACGAGGTCTATAACATCAGGCAATTTCTTCCAAAGTTTCTTGAAATTGGATATGTTCCTTGTAAAGTTATGAGCACCTAATATATTACTAGTATTCACCAGGTGATATAGGTAATCAGAGATATTTGGCTTATATATATCACCAGTTTAGTATCAGATACAAGTGGACTTCAGTCCTACCACATGCTGAGCCTTATTTGCCTCATATGTGAAATAGAGGGGAAAAAATTGTCCCAAGTGGTGTTTTGTGTGACTTGAATGAAATATGGTATAATGCAACAGATGGCATTATTTTTATTATATATATTTTTTATTTCTATTATGTGTAATAAAGTCAAATACTGGGAATTGGATACATTTGTATTTTTTTTCTCCTTTTATCAGAATGCTTGTCTCTGATTAGACATATCCTGAATTTTAGGTACTGAAACTATTATTTTTGCATTGTTACCCCTAAAAATAAAAAATATATATTGAAAATATGCAGGTTAAGCTTATAACAGACTAGCTCTGAGCAATATTTTCTTTTTGACTGCAAGCAGAAACAAATGTAAAATCACAAATTGCATGGTAGATTTCTACAGTGAGCTTCCTTCTAGTGATTGCTATACAACTAAATACCCAAATAGAAAGCCTTGAACACATAAATGATGCATTCTAAAGTATAAAAATGATGTCCTTAACTATCTATTGAACATGCTGTTTCTTTAAATACAGAGTAAAACAGGGTTGACTGTGTTGAAGTATTTATAACTAAAGAACTGATGCGGTCTGCAGTAGCCTGACTTGGGCAGACTGATAAACAAGAACATTATCATTTTTCAGGGCAAGACATGCCCCAATTTTAAAATAACTTTAAATTATTAAGAAGTACTCAACTAGCATATGCTATTGTGCAAAATATGCACCAAATTATCATGAACAGATTGGAAATGCCCATAACTTAGCTGATAAATCTGTGTATGAAGTACAAATTGCTTAATGTAAGAGCATATGCATTCCTTGTGATGAGTTGTATTTATTTCCTATGTACTTTGATCACTGAATGCCGTTAGCATATCAATTTTGAGTTTTCCTCAAGCTACAGGTAACACTAATTACTGGACAGTTTCACACATGAAATGAACATATCTATATGCACGAAATATAATTATCCTTGAAAGCTGAACGATATACTTTTATTAATGAATGTCAATATATACTCTATATTATTCTAGATGTATTTTAGTCCATATCCAAGCAAATGTATTCATAGTTTCTCCTCTGGTTTGCTAAACTCAGCCTATTTTATACAAAAGGATGTCAATATATTTCCTTGGGCAAATAATTAAAGGAGCCTTGAAATCTTTAGGCACAAAACCAAAAGACAAATATTACAGCAAATAGAAAATATACATAAGTCAAGTTTTAAACAAACAGATGTGTGTGTTTTCCTTTTTGGATAAGGATAAACATTTACAATCTTTCTGAAAAATACATTGAATTGCTGTTTTCCCTGCCTGCTGACAAAATAGATCAGTCTAGATGTTTTCTGTCTGTAAAAGGTTTTGCACTTTTGACTCAGCAATTTAACTGCTACAAAAGCACCCTTTTACCAACATTCTCCTTGTCCAATTTAGACTGAGATTTGCATTTGTCACTTTGGTTTTCTACTTTATAGTTCCACTATCATTTGTCCTTTTCCTAACTTTTTCTTTATGAAAATGAATACAGCAGTAAAGACGTTTTATCTCCCCATGACTATCCAGCAGCAATTTTTACCTTTTAATAATATAGAATGTGTTTTAAAATAATGCTGATAAGTTGAAATGCAGAGACAGTAAGCAGGTTAGAGTCATTATAATCCAATATCATCTCTGTTGTTTGCATTTTTCTAGTTAGTATCCTTGGCACATATCAGCTTTTAACTATAGGTGTGAATAAGACATATCAGGATTCTGTAGTGAAATTTAAGCAAAAGGTTTGAGTATTTTAGCCTTGTGGCATGTATTATACTTAAACTACTCATTTGAAGGATATTTTTTGGTTTGATATCCAAAGCACAGCTATCTATGTTTTGGGGCTTTTCCTTTCTACCTGGACACTATTTCTTTATAATCATAAAAAAGATTGAAGAGTCAGTAGAATCAGGTTGAGGAATACCATCAAAGTCATGGTATGCCTTAGTGGAATTGAGGAAGGCCCTATTGCCCCATATTCTGCATCCACTTGATGAGTATTTATTAAAAACACAACTGAGGCAGAACATTTCTACACATCTCAGTGCCCACCTCTACACCCCACCCCATTATAGTGAGTGGCACCTAAGAGACACTTAGTAAATGATTGCTAGATGACTGAATGAATAAAGTAAGAAACAAATTGCTTATTAGCTCTCAGAAGTTTCTAGAAGTCCAAATGTGATTTGCATAGAGATCTTTTTAGCACGTACTGAAAGATTAGCCAGATGGGTGGTTAGAGTTCAACTGAACCAGATTTCCCCTTTTGAAGATCAATCATTTCTCTCTCCTGTCTTTTGGGGGTCACAATCACATCCTCCTACAAATTTCAAGAAAACAAAGTAAATTTGCATACTAGTGTCCATTGGCCATAGTCTGTACAGCTGGAGGGTCATTTAGATATGGTGTTGTTCAAATTTCTACATGTCAGGTATCACTAGCCCATTCAAAGAAGCACAAATCCAAAGAAAAACAGTTAAATCAGTACTTGTCTTCATGAAGCAGAACCAAATGGTAATGTAATGCACTGTATTTGATAATCTAGCATCATATTGTCCAGAAGCTAAAATCAAATGACCTAACTAAGATATGTCTTCTTCTCTCCCTTCTGTACACACAATGACCAATCAATCTGGCAGATATTCAGTGCCTCTTACTATTTAGCTCATATTACATAGACATTGTCATAGGCTAAACCAGCCTAGGCAGATCTGAATGCTCACTCAGAACGAACTTTCCTTTGGACACCACAGCTCTTCTTTAAACTACATTTTTATGAAAAAACAATATATGTCAAGGTGTTCTCCACTTTAACATGTGTCTGTGAAAAGCCCAGCATAACGCACATGCATGGATAATGTGATTCCAGTCCTTCTCCATTAAACTCTAGAAAGTGCCATTAATGTACTTGATGGTACATATTAAATGCATGTTCACTACTTTTGTGTTTTGACAGATTAATTACATTTGCCATATTCTGATAAGTGACGGCAAGGCTACAAAGCATCCACTTGAGCAGTCCTAGAAGAATTGTACTCTTTAAAAGATATGCTTTAATAAAACATGTGATAACTGTCATGAATTGAATTGTGTCCCCCGAAAAAAATACGTGTGGTAACTTGGCTGGGCCAGGATTTCCTGTATTCTGTGATTGTCCTCCATTTTATGATTTTCTGATGCTGTAAATCCTAATCGGTCTGTGGTTAACAGAGTCGATATGTTAGAGAGAGTTGGGGTGGGGTTACAAATCCCTTCCTAAGGTCACCTCCTTGCTCCATCATAAAGGGAATTTCCCTGGAGTGTGGCTTGTACCACCCTTTATCCTTTTAGCCTACAAAAGATAAAAGGAAAGGGAAGCAAGTAGAAAACTGGGAACCACACACCATCAAAAAAGCAGCACCAGGAGTAGAGTATGTCCTTCAGACCTTAGGTTCCTGTGCCAAGGTGTCCTCCGACTCAAGACTAAGGCTACGTAAGGACTTTCCTCCAGAGTCAACAAGGGGGAAAGCCTTCCCCTTGAGCAGACATCCTGAATTTGGACTTGTAGGCTACTGGACTGTTCAAGAATAAACTTTCCTTTGTTCAAGCCATCCACTTGGTAGTATTTCTGTTACAGCAACACTAGATGACTAAAACAATAATTTTAAATGCTAAGATCCTGAAAATAGTGTGGGCTCCAAAAAGATGGCAAAATTTATCTCAGAGAAAAAGTTATGTACTGAAAGATTATAGCAAATATTTGATCAGTGGACTATAAAAGCACCAAACTCTAAAGGGAAATACAGATACGCCTCTGTTTTCAATACTTTCTCAAATGGTTACACATTGTGCTGGTCAGAAAAAATAAAAAAGAAAGCACTCTTCACTTGTAAATAATCATAAAAATTTTCCCTCTAATTTTCAGGGAAAATTATGTTCTTATTATCCTGGAGGCTATGGACATGGTTTCTAGGATCCCAAGAAAGAACACATCTTACTAAATCGCTTATTTATGAAGATTGGATAGAGCAATGCTTCTTTTCAGTGTCCTTCTCACTGAATATCTAATAGACTAAATGGTGAAAAGGTATGTGCATGTTTGGAGTAGATGATCTTTAAGGTTTCTTGCATCCCCAATACTAGATATATCTACGATTCTAATAACATTCAGCTTTAACCTGCTAAGACTAAAGAAATATGAATTTCGTATCTCTTCCTAGAACTTAAGTTTTTCCTTAGAGATTCAAAGAAATTCTACCACATAGGAGGAATAGCTTGAAACCAACTGATACACATCTTTAAAAGCTTAACTCTGGTTTCACGCAGCTTCTCTACTGAGAAAACATTGCTTGAGTGTTAAGGGTATGTGTACTTCTAAGGAGAGTAAAGTTCACTGCCATCAAGAGATTTTTTTGAAGGTGAAAATCAGAGTCTTAAGTAGAAGAAGATATTGATTAAGCAACTAAAGGAAAAGGATGGGATCTTGGCAGATCTTAGTAAATACTCAAGTGCTTTAAAAATGCTTTTGGGGGATGGATGAAAATAAACACTTGACAAGTAAGAATAATCTTTGAAATGTGAACAATGCACCTTAATGGAAAAAATTTTGAACTCACAAAAATTTCACTTTACAAGCATTTGGCTAACGTGACTCAAAAGCCAGGAAATTGACATCTTAACATTCTGTTTGAAAACTAGAAATATACATTATGAAAGTAGAATTAGTTTTTGCTGTGATCTGCTAAAAATTTCAAAGGTCACCAGTGTTCATAGTTTAGCATTTCATGATGCATACTCAGTTATGTGGGCTAAATTCTGTCCAGAGAGAAGTACACTGTATTCTATGATGGACATCTGCTATGTGACAATATTCATGTAATACTTCCCTAATATTTGTTCTAACTGTAACCAATAATTGATCTACACTCATGTGACTATGTCTTGAAACTCCAGGTGTAGAAGAATGGCAATTAATTATTGTCTTTAATATGCTTAACAGCCTCAAGAATTTTCTTTATCTTTTTCAGTTTTCTTCATGTAAAGTCAGGGTTTGGGAGAGAGCTTTCATAATTCCACTCAGTTAAGATAGAAGACAGGTAGCAAGCATTAGCAGAACTCTTCTAGCATTGGTGATTGAATTTAGAAGAGCAGTCAGATGAATAGGGTAGAAATGCAGAAATCTCAGTAGCAATAGGGAACTATTTGTGAACAAAATAAAAAAGCAGGGCCCCAGAAGTTAAACAAAGGACTGAGATATAGAATTTACAGCAGACAGTTTTCAGAATTCTACGGAGAAAGGGAAATGTAGCCTAAGAAATCTCTTCATGAATAACTGGGCTAAAAGACAAGGTTGAAACAGAAGAGTAGGCAACATATGACTGGTCTAATGCTCAGATACAGTGAGAGCTGAGCGTTAGGGCCAACAGGAATCTTCCCTGAGTACCTCAAGTTCTCGCTATGGTTAGAATTAAAGGAGGTATGGAACAACAAAGGATTCAGCAGGTTAGTGAGTAGATACTCATCAACAAGGGTCTGATGCTGTGTGAATAATTTTAACTCAAGATTTAGAATATCTAATGGTCATAAAAGAATCTTTAATACATAATGCCAGTTACAATGAATAACAATAAAATTAATGCCTAGGGAATCACCACCAGCCTAATTGTTAGAAATCATCAAAGCCATTGACACCCCTCACTTGTGTACTTTTTCCCTATTCCATCTTACAAAGATAATACTGTTTATGGCAGGCATGCAGATTTATATGGGAATGTACATTTTCATTCAATCATAATAAAAAATGCTATTTACAATTTTATCTTTGTTATTAATTTGCTTTTAAAAACAATTTTATCATATTTATACATTCTTATACATACATTGTTTTGCTTGCTTTTTAGCTTCATAAAAATGGAATCACTTTATATAAATAGACCCTTGAGACTTCTAGCTTTTACTCTCTCTAAGATTTATTCACTTTTATGTGTGAGCTGTAATTTGTTCTTTTTTAATGGTGTGTGATAGTGTATTTTTGAACACACCCAAGGTCATTTCTTCAGGTCACTTCATAAACATGCACAAGAATTGTTCTAAAACTTACTCCTAAGTTTGAAATTGCTGGACCAAATGTTTAATGCTACATTGCTTTCCAAAGCGCAGGTCAAATTTATTCTCTCCTCACCAGATTTTTACTATTCTTAGTGATAAATTTCTTGCAGGATTTGGTGCTAATAATCCTAATTTTCTCCCAGATGTCTAACTGCTATTTCACAGTAGTTTTCATTTGTATTTCTCTGATTATTAATGAGGCAAATATCTTTTCATGCTTTTATTCTCCGCATTTCTTTCTATTCTGCAAAATTCCTATAGCAAATTTTGCCCATTTTAGCTACTGACTTGTGGGGTTTTTTAAAAAATATTTTAGATACTAACTAATTTACAGTTTTATGTATTGTGAACACATCTCCATTTCAGGCTTGATACTCCACACTTTGTAATCCTACCTCTTGTGGTTAGTACTTAAAAAAAAGAAACTCATCTTACACTGAGATGATATAAATATTCTCCTATGTCTCTGCCCTAAAATTTCTAATTATTTTATAAGTGAGGCAAGAGGAGGGAGTTGAGATGGAATGAAGCAGGGAAACTTCAATGACTTAACCTGTTCTTCTGAGTGCTCTTGTACTAGCATCTTGGTCTTCCATTAACACCCTTATGTTTTCTTTAAGCATATTTTGATTAACCGTCTACTCACCCACATGTCAGCCTACATTAATGACCAAGATCTGAATTGTACTTAGAATGAGCTTATTATGTCTATTGTATAACAGTTTAAGTTGTCTCTAATATTCTGGCTCTGTTTGCCTATCACTAAAGATATTAACCCTACTTCTAGCCCTCCACTCCTTTCTGAGCAATACAGATTTTACAGAAATATGGACTTTTTTGTAGGAGCCCTGGTGGTACAGTGATTAAGAACTACAACTGTTAAACAAAAGTTCGGCAGTTTGAATCCAGCAGCTGCTCCTTGGAAACCCCATGGAACACTTTATCCCTGATGTATAGACTTTCACACAGAGTAGCAGATGTATGTAGGTAGGAAAGTACCTTCCATGGTCTATAATGTATGCTGCAGTAATATTTGTTTATAAGGAGAGGTAAAAGACTACATGATAAACCAGAATAACAACAACAAAGCAAATGCTTTCGATTTTTCTAGGAGTTTTATTCAGGATATTATATTGGGTACCTTGTTTTACGTCCCAAACCAGTACAGAAGCACTGCGTCAAATAAACAAGTTTGTCACACCTCCTCAGCTTTATGTGTTTTGTTATACTAGTAAATGATCAAATGAAAGAACAATAAAAACAATCAATTTGCTTCTGTGTGATTCAGAGGGTACTGAAATCTTGTTTACAGTTATCTTTACTAAAATAAAGAACACTACAATAAATATCCTATGACAGCTATCTCCTAGATGAAGGTGATGGCACATCCCAGAAGAGCTTATTGTCCAAAGATGCGACTCCAAGTTCTGGGAACTGGTGAATATTACTCATGGAATATTTATAACATGGACTTAAACTATCTTTAGTATCAATGTGTTCTGAATATAAATATACAAGATGAAATAATTCCTTCTTCCCAGAGAAGCTAACATTTTTCTTTTCCATTTCCTTTCAAGTACTCACTTGATCTAGGAGCAGAACATTTTGAACGCTAAGTATGTGACTTTTTTTCTTGTTGATTAAATACTTACCAAATCTTCATAATAAACAAATTTATTCTTCTATCACTTCCAAGATAACCTTGCAGTTCAGACAGCTGTGAATTCAAAAAGGAACCTCAGGTCAGACCAGCACACCTATTCAGTTTTCTTAATAAAAGGTCATCTGAAGGATTGTTCATGCTCGATAACTTTTAACATAAATACCTATAGTTGGTTTATAAGGATGACATTTTGACATTCATTTCAAGGATAATAATATTCAGAACTGAAACCTACAAAGTGGACATATAAGTAGCAGCACCTTTACAGTGACTGTAAGTGAAGACCATCCTGCAGTTACAAGGCATATTTGATGTTGTATAAGGTTTGTAGCTGTTGAAAACAGTTGAGACCCATTGACCATGTTTCACAATGAATCATCTCATCTACAGTTGATAACTACCATGGCTATGCTACAGTATTTTTGAGATCCAGACACATTACACATATATAAAAATTCTTTTGATCCATTGTTTTTTGGTTAGTCCACTTCAGCTCCCTATACAGACATCATATGCATTCCACAGGTAAGGGAACACGTGATAAAATCCAATAAGCATAAGACTACTGATGAGATGGTAGTTTCTTTGAGACATACCTAGTTTGTTTCATTTTATAAAACCAAACCAAACCCTTGTTGTCCAACTCATGGTAACCCTACAGGACAGAGTAGAACTTCCTCATAAGGAAAGGCTGGTGGATTCGAACTGCTGATCTTTTGGTTAGCAGTTAAGCACCACCGTCCCCTCTCTCTGTGTTTCTCTTTCTGTGTCTCTCTCTTGCTTGCTCACTATGAGTTGGCATCGACTTTACACACTGACTTGCATATATACATATATATACCCATTGCCGTCAAGCTGTTTCCGACTCATAGCAACTCTCTAGGACAGAGTAGATCTGCTCCTTAGGGTTTCCAAGGGGTGGCTGGCGTATTTGAACAGCTGACATTTTGGTTAGCAAGCAAAGTACTTAAACACTATGCCACCAGGGTTTCATACATATATGAGGTCTGACAATTGCGTTCATGAACTTGCTATCATGCACTTACACTGGAAGCACTGTACAAACAACTCAGTAAGGTTTCATAACCTTGGTATATCAGAGTCTCACAGATGTGTTCATGTTGATGTGTGGTGGTGTGAAGCTGAGTGGTATTCATTATTGTAATTGGATGTTTTTGTGTGCCGTCACGTGAATGTTGTAGCTTCAATCTGAGCAACAAATAAACATTAAATTCTTTGTTAAACTTGGCAAGAGTGGAAGTGAAATCAGGGACATGCTAGTACAATTTTATGGGGAAATTGCCATGGAGAAAACAGCAGTGTACAAATGGAATAAACATTTTTCTGAGGGGAAAAATGCATCATCGATGAAGAGAGATCAGGGTGGCCAGTAATGAGCAGAACTGACCAAAACATTGCAAAAATTCATAGAATTGTGGACCAAAATCATTGGCTGACTGTGAGAAGCATAACAGATCAAGTAAACATCAATAGAGAAACAGTTACGAAAACCTTAACTGAAAGTCTTGGCATAAGAAAGCTGTGTGCAAAAATGGTCCTGAAAGAGTTCACTGATAAAAACAAAGGAGAGTCAAAGTTTACCAAGACATTTTGGAGAGGCAAGATGCTGTTTTGGGCCATGTTATCATTGGTGATGAAACATAGGTGTACCAATACAACTCTGAAACAAAGTGTGCGTCATGGAAATCAGACAGTTTTCCACAACCAAAATCATCCTGTGAGTCCCAATTAAGAGTACAAATGATATTGCTAACCTTTTGGATATCAGAGGGATTGCTCATTATGAATTTGTACCAATGGGACAAACGGTTAACCAGCTTTACTATTTGGAAGTGCTGAAATGTCTGAGTGAAAAAGTTAGACGAAAATAATTTGAATTTTCACCAACAATTCACAGCTCTTGCGTCATGACAATGCACCAACTCACATGGTGCTGTTGGTGAAAGAGTTTTTAGCCAGTAAGCAAATAACTGTATTGGAACATCCTTCTTACTCAACTCATCTGGCCCCCAATAACTTTTTTCTTTACCCAAAGATAAAGGAAATATTGAAAGCAAGATGTTTTGATGCCATTTAGGACATCAAGAATAATACAATGATAGCTCCAATGGCCATTCCAGAAAAAGAGTTCCAAAAATGCTTTGAAGGATGAACTAGTCACTGGCATCAGTGCATAGCTTCCCAAGGGGAGTACTTCAAAGATAACCACAGTGATTTCAGCAACGACATATGTAGCAATTTTTCTAGGATGAGTCTGTGAAATTAACTGGCAATCTTCCGATTCCGCTAATAAGGATAGTTTTACTTCTTCATTACCAATGTGAATGCCTCTACTTTTTCTTGCCTTGATGCTCTAGTCAGGACTTCTAGAACAAAGTTAAATACGAGTCGTAATAAAAAGGGAATCCTTTTCATGATCAGGTTCTCAGGAGGGATGTTTTCAGCCTGTCTCCATTGAGAATGATGTTAGCTGATGGTTTTGTATAGATACCCTTCATAACATTCAGGAATTTTCCTTCTGTTGTTATTTTCTTGAGCGTTTTTATCGAGAGTGTGCCCCCCATCCCCCACAAAAATGTGTGCAGTAATTTGGCAAGGCCATGATTCCCACTATTGTGTGATATTTAGAAATGTTGTATATCTTGCCTTTATGATATTAGTTAGGGAGAATGGACAGTGGTTGTGTTAGCGAGGCAGGATTCAATATGTAAGAATGTACTGTGCCTTGAGGCAATCTATTGGGTTACAGAGGAAAGGGAAAGTAGCAGAGAGTTAGAGATGTCATACCATCAGAAAACAAGCAGTGCTGGGAGCAGAGCATGTCCTTTGGTCCCAGGGTCCCTGTGCCTCAGAAGCTCCCAGTCCAGGGGAAGATTGATGACAAGACCTTGTTCCAGAGCCAGAGAGAAAGACTTCCCCTGGAGGTGATGCTCTGAATTTGGACTTGTAGCCTACACTGGACTGTGACAGAATAAATTTCTCTTTGTTAAAGCCATCTACTTGTGGTATATCTGCTAGAGAAATATCAGATGACTAAGACAACTGAGTATTTAACTTTATCAAATGCCTTTCGTACATCATTTGAGAGGGTCATGTAAATTTTTAAAATTTATGTAGTAGATTACATTCTTTGATTTTCTAATGCTGAACCATCCTTGCACACCTGCTATGAGTCCTAATTGGTCATGGTGTATATATATATATATATTTGATATGATGAATTCTATTAGCTATGATTTTGTTCAGAATATCTGCATCTATATTCATAAGAGATGTTGTTCTGTAATTTTATTTTTGTGGTGCCTTTGCTCAGTTTTGATATCACAGCTATTTTGGCTTTGTAGAATTAATTTGGAAGTATCCTTTCTTTCTCTATGTTCTGACATAGTTTGAGTAATACTGGTGTGAGATCTTCTATGAATGTTTGGTCTAATTCTCTAGTCAAGCCATCTGGGCCAGAATTTTTTGAGTTGTTTCATATTGTTTTGTATTCAGATTTTTTTTTAATTACCTTTTCAATCTCTTCTCTTGTCACAGACGTGTTTAAATTTTCTTCCTGTTTGTGTTAGTTCAGGTAGATGATGTGTTTCTAGAAATGTGTCCATTTTCCAGAGGTTTTCAAATCTATTGGCATACACCCTTTCATAGCATTCTGTTATGGTTTTGTTTGTTTGTTTGTTCTTTTGTTTTAGTTGGATCTGTTGTAATCTCCCCCCTCCCCCATTTCATTCCTTGTTTGTGTTATTTGCTTCATCTCTTGTTTTTCTTTTATCAGTTTGGCCATTGGTTTGTCAGTTTTGTTAATCCTTTAAAACAAACTAATTTTAATGTTGTTGATTCTTTTCAATTCTCTATTTTATTTATGTCTGCTCTGATCTTTATTATTCTCTTTCTTCTGGAGGCTGTAGGCTTCTTTTGCTGTTCTACTTCTTTGAGTTGCAAAGGTTATGTTTTAATTTTATCCCTTTTTTCTTTTTTGATGTGTGAGTTTACTGCTGTATATTGACCTCTGTGCACTGCCTTTGCTGTACCCAAGGGTTTTGGTATGATATGTTTTAATTTGTATTTTACTATAGGAATTTTTGTATTCCATCTTGGTTTCCTCTGTTATTCAGTATTTTTTTAAGCAAGATGTCATTCAATTTCTGTATTTTTTTTAAATTGTGATTGAGTGAAAGTGTACAATCCAGTTTAAATTTGCATGCCTGCCTATCTGCAGCTCCTTGTGCTCTCCCTGCCTGGTAACAGCACACTCCTCCTTTCCATTCTATACATGTCATATCCTATTAACAGTCTCCTATCCCCTCCTCTCCACCTTCTCCACTCCCCTCTAGTAAGAGGCCAATGTCCTATAGATGCATAGAACCATAAACACACACGATATGGTCACTCTGTGTCCCCAAGTGCAATCCATTCCTGTCCAAAGAGTGACCTCAGTAAAGATTTATGGTCAGGAGAATCATCAGGTCTAGGGGCTATACTCCCAGGGGAATTCCCAGGCCTTCAGACCATCAGTCGTGGTCTTTTAGTGGTGTTCTTAGGATGCACACTTTTTTTTCTTGTGTTGCTACTGGGACTCAAACTTGTGAGCTCCTATTATGGCTGTCATTGGTGGTGGTCAGGCACCATGTGGTTCTTCTGGTCACATGTTGATACAGTCACCCATTCACATGGCTCTTTTTGTCTCCTGGGTTCTTTTTCCCTCATGTCATTGTTGTCCATCGTGATCATCTGTTTCAGCTGAGTTGAGACCATTTGGAGTACCTCAGATGGCAGCTTGCTAGCTTTTAAGACCCCAGACGCCACTCACCCATACGGGGTGCAGAAGACTCTCTCAGCAATACGCTAATTATGCCAATTGGCCCCAATGTCCCCTGAGAACATGGTCCCTGGGTGCCCGCCCCTGCTACTGTGTCCTTGCCATATTGGGTTAGGATTGGAAGAGCTTTCAGGTTATGTGGAAGTCCAGTTAAATTGATCTTCTTTCTAATGTGTGCTGTCACTGCTTTCATGAAATAAATTTTCTATCAACTATCTATACCCAACCCTCTCTTGTACTTCTTCTTCTCCCTTGCAGCTGTCAAAGTCTTTTTTTTCTGTTCCTGAGTCTGTTTTGAAGTTCTTATAGTAGGGGTCTCATACAATATTTGCCCTTGTGCCGCTGACTGATTTCACCCAACATAATGTCTTCCAGTTGAAACCAGGTTATGAGATGCTTCCTAAAATCATCATTGTTATTTATCATTGCATAGTGTTCCATTGAGTATATATACCATAGTTTATTTATCCATTCATCTGTTGTTGGGACTCTGGGTTGACTCCATCTTTTTGCTGTTGTGGACAGTGCTGGAATAAACATTTGTGTGCATGTATCTGTTTGTGTGACTGCCCTTGCTTCTGTAGGATATATTCTAAGCATTGAGATTACTGGGTCAAATGGTATATCTATTTCCAGCTTTTGAAGGAAGTACCAGATTGCTTTCAAAAGAGATTGTACCAGTTTGCAATCCCACAAGTAGTGTAGGAGAGTTCCAACTTTTCCACAACCTCCCAGCATTTGTTGTTTTGTGCTTTTTGGATCATAACCAACTTTGTTGGGGTGAGATGGTATCTCATTATCATTTTGGTTTGGATTTCTTTAATCACTAATGATGGTGAGCATTTCCACATGTGTCTTTTGGCTGCCTGGATATCCTCTTTAGAGAAGGGTCTGTCCATCTCCTTTGCCCAGTGTCTAATTGTTTTTTTATCCTTTTATTGTTGATATTTTACAGTACCTTGTAGATTATGGAGATCAGATGTCAATCTGACATATACTTGGCAATTTTTTTTTCCCCATTCTATAGGTGGTCTTTTAATTCTTTTGATAAAGTCTTTGGATGAGCAAAAGTGTTTGAGTCTTAGTAGTTCCCATTTATCTATTTTCTCTTCTGTTGATCATGGTTTGTTTGTTAGATTTTGAAGTCTAGGTAGTGTACTGAAACTTCCATTGTTGATTCTAGTTTTTTTTGGATGATCTTTATCATTCTAGGTTTGATATAAGTCTTTTATCCAATTTGAGTTAGTTTTTGTGTAAGGTGTGAAATATGGGTCTTGTTTCAATATTTTGCAGATGTACTTCCAATTTTGCTACCATCATTTGTTAAAGAGATAGTTTTTACCCCAGTTTAGAATCTCAGGGCATTTGTCAAATATCGACTGTTCATTCATAAGAGGATGCTGGCATCTCTGGGGTCTCAACTCTATTCCATTGGTCTATATATCTCTTTTTGTACCAGTACCAGGCAGTTTTGACTACTGTGGCAGTGTAATACGTTCTGAAGTTGGGTAGTGAGGGGTCTCTTCGTGTGTTCCTCTTCTTCAGTAGTGCTTTACTTATCCAGGGTTTCTTCCCCTTCCAAACAAAATTGGTGGTTTGCTTTTCCATTTCATTGAAAAATGTCACTGGGATTGCATTGTATACATAGACTGCTTTGGGTAAAATAGACATTTTCACAATGTTAAGTCTTCCCATCCATGAGCAGAGTAGGTTTCTCCATTTATGTAAGTCTCTCTTAGTTTCTTGCAGTTGGGTCTTGTAGCTCTCTTTGTAGAGGTCTCTTATTTCTGTTATAGTCAATTTCTATAGCATTTTTCACTTTTCTCTTCTTATTATTTCTACTTTCATGATGTTGTAATCTGAGAAGACAGTATTATCTCCATGTTTGGATTTTGTCAAGGGTTGCTTTGTGGCCTAAAATATGGCCTCTTCTGGAGACTATCCTATGTGCATTGGACAAGAATATTTACTTTGCTGCTATTGAGTAGAGTATTCTATATATCTTAATGAGGTCAATGTAGTTGATTATGGCCTTTTGAAGAACTTCTATATCTTTGTTGAATTTCTCAATATTCTGTTCTTTATCAAGAGTGGTGCATTAAAAACTGCTACTACTATTGTTGACCCGTCAATTTGTCTTTTCAGTGCACTCAGGGTTTGTTATATACATTTTGGAGCCTTGTAATTGGGTGTTTAGATATTGTTTATGATTGTATCAACATGGTGGATTGTCCTTTTAATCATTATATGAGGACTGCCAATTAAGTTTGCAAACTCATCCTAGAAAAAGGGCTACATACTTCGCTGCTGAATATCACTATGGCCACCTTGAAAATACTCCCATGGAAGTAATGCACTGATGCCAGTGCCTAGTCCACCATTCAAAGCAATTTTGGAACTCTTTTTCTGGATTGGCCATCAGAGCTGTAATCATATTGTCCTTGATGTCCCAAATGTCATCAAAATGTCTTGCTTTCAATATTTCCTGTATCTTTGGATAAAGAAAAAAGTCACTGGGGGCCAGATCAGGTAAGTGTGGGGGGTAGGTATTCCGATACAGTTATTTGTTTAATGGCTAAAAACTCCCTCACAGACAACTATATAATTACATTCACAAAATTGCCACCTTGCCACAGTGCACAATGGCCATTCCAGGAATTTCTAAAATTGCTTTGTAGAGTGGACTAGGTGCTGGCATCAGTGCACAGTTTCCCAAGAGGAGTACATCGAAGGCGACCATAGTGATATTCAGCAATGAAGTGTGTGGTAATATGTTTTTTTTTCTGTAATCAAGTATTAATATACAATAATTCATCTGTTTCCCATTTATAGCTTCATTATTTCTGTAACATACTATTGTTACTATGGCCAGCTGGTTATCTATACAGTGAAAACCATCTTATTTTCATTAGTAAGCACAAATAAAAATTTCTAAACACAAACACAAACACATCTATGATCACAAAACCTTGTAAATAACAGAGAATCCAGGTTATTCATTTCAGTTGTATAGGACACATGCTTCAGAGGGACAACTAGGACACTTTTGATCACCAATAATTATATAAAATTGTACAAATACTGATTACAGCATCAGCTACTCTCAAGTTGTGGGATGGGGAGATGTGGTGATTTAGTGGGAAAAACATTCAGATTAAGCCAGCTTTGATATGTATTTTTGGAGTCTGTCGTTTGCATCAAGAATAGCTTTAGTCTAATTTTCTAGATAGCAATGTTAGGCTATAACATAATGTAATAGTTCAAGAATGCTGTCATCATACAAGCAGCAAATAATTAGAAAATAATACTTGTTGCAACACTTCTGTAAAAGTTACAAAAATATGAAATAGAAATGAAACTAACAAAAGATATGCAAGTTCTCTAAAATGAAAACTATAAAACACTGTGGGAAAATTTTAAAATGACCCCAACTAAAAAGTTTTGAGGAGCAAAGTTCAAAGATGACAATTGTCTCTGTAGATCTATGGATTCAAAGCAATATTAGTCATAATCCAAGAACTTTGTGTAGAAATTGGTGAAATAGTTATAATATTTACGTGGGAATGATAAGAATCTAGGATATAAAAGGAATTTTTAAAAAGAGAAAATGAAGTTGTAGATCTTACACAACATGACTTCAATATATATTATAAAACCAGAGTAATTAAGAAACCATGACATGCTCCATAGAGTTTCCAAGGAGTGCCTGGCAGATTCAAACTGCCAACCTTTTGGTTAGCAGATGTAGCATTTAACCACTACACCACCAGGATTTCCAATAGCTAATAAGTACATGAACAGTTACTCACACTATCACGGCATCTTTACCAAAATAACACCCTCTCTACATTTGTTTGTCAACCATGACCTCTGATCATGAGGTGTTTTCATAAGAACCAGTATGCCAATTTTTTTATATGTTGCTGTAGAAAAAAAATTGTCATAGTATGCTTACAAAAATGTCTTGCAGGGGGAGGGCACAGTTGGCAAACAAATGTAGAAGATGTGTGTTATTTGCAAAAAAAAATACAGTAGTTATCAAGGTGATGCAAACTAAAATCATAGTGAGTTACCATTATACACTTCCCAGAATAGTTAAAATTTAAATGACTGACAATACCAAATTTTGACATAGAAACATTAGAACTCTCATACTTTCTTGGTGAGAATGTAAAATGTTAGAACAACTTCGGAGAAAGGATTGGAAGTTTCTTATAAAACTGAATATACACCTTGCTCACGAACAAGCAATTTTAATCCTATACATATACTCAACAGAAAGGAAAATACATGTTCACAGAATAGCACAAAAATAACTATATTAGATATCTATTGTTGAATTAAAAATTACAAATTCATTGGTTGAAAACAACACATACCTATTATCTCAAAGTTTTTGTGGTCAGACAGGAATTCTCCTGCTTAGAGTCTTACAAGACAGCAATCAGTGTGTCAGTTGGGCTGCATTCCCACCTGATGACTCAAATGGCTAAGAATTCACTCTCACCTCACTAAGACTGTTAAAACAGCTCATTCTGTGTGTTTTGACCTAAGCAGCACAGCTTTTTAGAACTATTGGCTGGAACTCACTTTATTCTGCCTGCCATATGGGCTCAGTATGGTTCCTTACTTCTTCCAAACTGGCTACAGAAAGAAAGCATTGAGAGATTCACTAGCAAGACAGGTATGTACATAAAGCAATAAAATCCTTAGGGTACCTTATCACCAGATTTGCTACATTCTATTAGCTATGATCAAGTCACAGATTCTGACTACACTCAAGGGGAAGCAATTACACAAGCACATAAACACCATGTAGCAGGGATTATGGGGACCATACTAGAGTCTGTCCATCAAAATAAACTTAGCCAAGCCAAGTGCCATCAAGTCGGAGCTGATACAGAAGCCTTATTAATAATAGCAAAAGCTATAAAGAGTAAAAGTGTTGATAAACAAACTGTGGCATATACACGCAAGAGAGTACTACTCACCAATAATGAGAAAAAAATGGGACAGTGAGTTTCTTCTAAGGTACAGGAGTAGAATTGATTAGGAAGGAACATCAGGGAACTTTCTGTGATGAAATAAAGTTCTATGTCAATTCTATAAAACAACGTACTTTGTTAGAGGGCGTTCTTTAAATCCCTAAAGTGCTGGAAGTATATTGTATCAGTACTACCACCTAACAAACTATATATTATTTACTAAAGAACTTTTTTCTGAAGTGGGGCCAAGATGGCAAAGTAGTCAGATGCTTCTTATGATCCCTCTAACAACAAACACTCAAAAGAACAAATGAATTAATTACATATGATAACTTAAGAGCCATAAACATCAAAGGGAAAGTTTAGAAATTGGACTGAGCAACAGGAAAAGGAGAGTAGGTCCAGAAGAACCTAAGACTGGCCACATCTGACCCATCAGGATTAGGCTAATGCCAGCATGGTCAGCAGGGTGGTGGCATTAGGAGGGTATCTTCCTCAGCAGCAAAGAGCAGTGGAAAGTACACTTGAGCCTCCAAAACCAGTGAAAAGTGAAACTCAACCATCAAAAGTTAAGTGATTAGGGTCTACTTAACACATGAGAATCTAAATCTTTCTGTTGGGATAAACCTCTCTCCCTTATCCAAGCGCTACACTGTCCCCACTCTGCACTGTATCTGGCTCTAGAGTCTGATGCCATTAACTGAGTTGAAAGTAGGACTCTTTATGTCTACCATGAGCCATTTTACTGACTCACAGAAGGAAAAATTTAACAAACTGGGGTTTGGGGTGGAAATCTGCTGGGGTGGGGACAAGATGGTAGACTAGACACATGTCTTCTCAATTCCCTCTGAGAACTAAGGCCTGAATTAATAATAGAATGGAGCACTCTGGATGCCCAGGAAGCCCTAGGATATGGCATAGGTTTGTCAGATTGGACTACACATCACTAAACAGGAACCTACCTCTCTCTGATGAGACAGCATGTGCTGAGCCCCAGTCCTGCTGATTCACTGCTTGGGCAGACTGCAGTACTGATGCAGTCTTTGTTATCTGGGAGTTGGGGAGGGCATCAGCCAGCAAATACACTGAACTGCAATGCTAAAGTAAACAGTGTATAGCACAGCAGAGACTGTATGTGACATAGCCACATTTTGAGAGTCTAGCTACTGACTGAGATCACTACTGCCCCTTCACCCTCTCTTTTGTGAGCTCCTTCATAGATTCTTGCTGATTCGTTTTTGCGAAGGGCAACTCGGCCAGGACACCATCTTGGTCAGCTTGGAGGTGGAGTCATCTAACCAGAGGCCTCAGCTGGGGCTAATTCTCAAGCTGAGAAATAGTGCCAGTCTGGAAAGTGCTTTTCCAGCATAAAGGCTGTGTTTAGCACAGTGTTACCTTACGGGTAGGGCCTGGCTGAGGATGTCATCAAGGCTGTAACCCCAACCTAACTGAACTATGTCCTACCATCTGGGGATGCCCCAAGAGGTTCTTCCATTGTCAGTTGGAAGGCGAGGCCTTCCACACCTGATGGCCTGACTGATTTCGACAGCTGTCATGAAACATAAACAGATTCTCCTGAAGGCAACAAGGCTCAAAGCAAAGCTAATCTTTAGAGGGAAGCTCTGTAAGATTTCACCTGACTTCTGGGCAGAAACAATGTTGTCAAAGAGACAGTGGGGTGACACATTCAAAGCCTTGAAGGAGAAAAATTTCCAAACAAGAATTATGTACTCTGAAAAATTATCTCTCAAATATGAAGGTGAAATTAAGACATTTGCAGATAAACAGAAGCTTAGAGATTTAATTTGTAAAAAACAAATCAAAACTACAAGAAATGATGAAAGGAGCTCATTGCTTAGAAAAACAAAACCATTAAGTGTATATTTAAGGAGGCAATGAAGGACAAAGTACCTAGAATCTACTCAGGGAAGTCAAAACACTCAAAGTTACAATACTAAAAGAAGGGAACCAGTGATCATATCATGAAAATTACAACACCATCACACTAAAAAGAGTGATATATTACAATAGCTATAGTCAGTTCAGATGCAGAAGACATAAAAGAGATACGCAGAGGTTAAAATTGGGTTTAAACATAGAATACTAAGGGGAAGAATAGAGGTAGCCACAAAGCACAATAACAACACAACATATCAAAACAAGAAATGTAATACAGGAGTATCAACAAGCACAAAACCAACACTAAAAAAAGATGCAACATCAACCCATGAAGAACAATGACCCAGAATAGAATATTAAGAAAAACATACAACATCAACAACCCAAAAATAAAGACATCAAAAGGACAGCTCTAAACACATACCTATCAATAATTACACTGAATGTAAATGGACTGAGCCAAACCAAGTGCCGTCGAGTCAGATCCCAATGAGCACTTCAATAAAGAGACAACGAGTGACATACTGGATCAAAAGACACAACCCAACTATAAGTCGCTTACAAGAAACACAGCTTATACTCAAAGATATAAACAAACTGAAAATTAAAGGATGAAATAATACACACGAAGCTAACCATATACAAAGAAGAGTAGGTGTGGCAATACTAATCTCAGATAAAATTGATTTTAATCTAAAATCCACCATCTTGGACAAGGATGGTCACTATTTAGTGCTGAAAGGTTCAATGCACAAGGAGAACTTCCCAATATTATATACTTATGCAGCCAATACACGAGCATCTAAATATATTGAACAAACATTGACTACATTGAAAATGAGATAGATTCCTCCACAATAATAGTTGGAGACTTCAACACTCCACTTTTAGTAATGGAAGATCATCCAGAAAACAGCTCAGTAAAAACATAGAAGATCTTGCTGTGACAATTAACCAACTAGACCTCATCAACATATACAGAACTTTTTATCCATTAACAGATAAATACACCTTCTTCTCCAATGCACATGGAACATTTCCCAGAATAGAACACGTGTTAGGACACAAAGCAAGTCTCAACAAAATCTAAGCCACTGAGTTATTACAAAGCAATTTCTTGGACCATAAAGTTATAAAAGTCAAATCAACAGCAGAAAAACATAGATAGAAATTGGAAGTCATGGAAACTGAACAACATCTTGCTCAAAAAGTCATGGGTTATAGAAGAAATCAAGGACAAAATAAAGAAATTTATGGAATCAAATGTGAATGAAAGCATATCCTACCAGAACCTATGAGATACAGCAAAAGCAGTACTCAGAGGTCTGTTTATCTCTATAAATGCACACATCTGGGAGGAAGAAAGGATCCAGTTTAAAGAACTAACCCTACAGCTTGAACAAGTAGAAGGAGAGCAACAGAGGAACCCCTCAGGCACCAGAAGAAAATAGATCATAAAGATTAGAGTAGAACTAAATGAATTAGAGAGTAGAAGAACAAGTGAAAAAAATAACAAAACCGAAAGCTGGTTCTTTGGCAAGATCAACAAAATTGATAAACCACTGGCAAAACTTACAAAAGAAAAACAGGAAACAAATAACATGAATAAGAAATGAGATGGGAGATGTCACAACAGCACCAGATGAAATCAAAAGTATTATAACAGAATACTACAAAAGGCTGTACTCTAACAGATTTGAAAATGCAAAGGAAATAGACAAATTTCTACATTCACGTCACCTACCGAAATTATCACAAGGAGAAGTAGAACAACTTAATAAACCCGTCACAAAGGAAAAAAACCCAAACCCAGAGCCATGGAGTTGTGGAAAAGTCATCAAAAGCTACTAAGCAAAAAAAGTGCTGGCCAAGATGGCTTCACCACAGAATTCTGCCAAACTTTTAGAGAAGAGTTAACTCCAATACCACTGAGACTATGTCACAGCATAGAAAGGAAAGGAACATTACCAAATTTATTCTATGAAGCCAATATAACCTTGATACCAAAGCCAGGGAAAGATCCAACAAAAAAGGAAAACTACAGACCAATGTCACTCATGAACTTAGATGCAAAAATCTTCAACAAAATCCTTGCCAAAAGAATTCAATAACACATCAAAAAATAATTCATCACGATCAAGTTGGATTCATAACAAGGATGCGTGGCTGGTTCAACATCCGAAAAACAAGTAATATGATCAACCATATAAATAACACAAAAGATAAGATTAGCTGATTCTTATCATCTAATTTTGTTGATTGATGCAGAAAAGGCATTTGACAAATTCCAACACCAACTTATGCTAAAAACTCTCAGCAAAATAGGCATAGAAGAGAAATTCCTCAAAACAAGAAGGGGCATCTACTCAAAGCCAATTGTCTACATCATCCTGAATGGAGAGAGACTGAAAGAATTCTCCTTCAGAACAAGAACTAGACAAGGGTGACCACTCTCACCACTTCTATTCAAAATTGTACTAGATATTCTATCCAGAGCAATTGGACAAGACAAAAAAATAAAGGGCATCAGCATCAACAAAGAAGAAGTAAAAGTCTCCCTATTTGCAAGTAATATGATTGAATATGCAGAGAATCCTAAAGAATCTATAAGTAAACTACTGGAACTAATAGAAGAGTTCAGAAAAGTATCAGGATATAAGATAAACATATGCAAATAAGTAGGACTCCATTATACCAACAAGGACATCATCAACAGACCACAGCCTTCAGTATGGATTACACCTCAACATCAGGAAAACATAAATCCTCACAACTGGACCAGTAAGCAACATTGTCATAAATGGAAAAAGGATTGAGGTTGTCCAAGATTTTGTTTCACTTGGGTCCACAATCAATACCTTTGGAAGTAGCAGTCAAGAAATCAAAAGATGCATTGCACTGAGAAAATCTGCCGCAAAGGACCTCTTCAAAGTATTCAAAAGTAAGGATGTCACCTTGAAGGCTAAAATATGCCTAATCCAAGCCATGGTATTTTCAGTTGCATCATATGCATGTGAAAGCTGGACTATGAACAAAGAAGACAGAAGAAGAATTGATGTCTTCGGATTGCGGTGTTAGATAAGAATTTTGAATGTATGATGGACTACCAAAAGAACCAACAGCTCTGTTCTAGAAGAAGTACAACCAGAGTGCTTCTTGGAAGCACAGATGGTAAGACTGTGTCTTGCATACTTTGGACACATTTTCAGGAAAGACCAGTTCCTGAAGAAAGACATCATGCTCAGTAGAGTGAAGGGTCACCGAAAAAGAGGAAGACCCTCGATGAGATGGATTGTCACAGCGGCTGCAACAATGGGATTAAGCACAAAAATGATTGTGAACATGGCACAAGACCAGGCAGCATTTCATTCTGTTGTTCATAGAGTCGCTATGAGTCAGAACTGACTCGATGGCACCTAACAACAACAACAACCCTGTTCATGGATAGGAAAACTTAACATTGTGAAAATGTCTATTTTACCCAAAGCAATCTATATATACAATGCAATCTCAATACAGATTCCAGTGTCTTTTTTTAATGAGATGGAGAAAGAAACCACCAACTTTGTTTAGAAAGGGAAGAAATCCTAGATAACCAAAGCACTACTGAAGAATAGGAACACAGGAGGAGGCCTCACACTACCCAACTTTAGAACTTATTACACTGCCACAGTAGTCAAAACAGACTGGTACTTATACAAAAAGAGACTTATACACAGATGGAACAGAGTTGAGACCCCAGAGATGCCAACATCCTCTTATGAACAGCTGATATTCAACAAAGACCCTAAGATTGTAAACTGGGTTAAAACAGTCTGTTTAACATATGGTGCTGGCACAGTTGGATATCCTCTGTAAAAAATTGAAACAAGACCCATATCTTACACCTTACACAAAAACTAACTCAATTGGATAGAAGGCCTAAATAGCAAACCTAAAATGATAAAGATCATGCAAGAAAAAAATATGGTCAACAATGAAAGTTTTAATATACAAGTTAGACAGACTTCAAAATCTGACAAACAAAGCATGATCAACAGAAGATAAAACAAATAAACTGGAACTATTAAGACTCAAACACTTTTGCTCATCCAAAGACTTTATCAAAAAAGTTGAAGACCACCTACAGAATGAGAAACAATATTTGGCAACTACGTGTCAAAATGACATCTGATCTCCATAATCTACAAGGTACTGAAAAATATCAGATTGAAAAAGGTAGATATCCCAATTAAGTGATGGGCGAAGGAGATGGACAGACACTTCACCAAAGAGGACATCCAGGCAGCCAAAAGACACATGAGGAAATGCTCATGATCATTAGCTATTAGAGAAATCCAAATCAAAACTAAAATGGGATACCATCTCACCCCAACAAGCTTGTTCATCTTTCAAAAAGCACAAAACAACAAATGCTGGAAAGGCTGTGGAGAGATTGGAACTGTCCTGCACTGTTGGTGGGATTGCAGAATCATACAACCTCTGCGGAAAATTTGGCACTTCCTTAAAAAGCTGGAAATAAATATACCATTTGATCCAGCAATCTTACTGCTAGGAATATATCCTACAGAATCAAGGGCAGACACACAAACTGATACATGCACATGAATGTTTACTGCAACACAGTCCACAGTAGCAAAAAGAAGGAATCAACCCAGACACCCGACAACAGAAGAATGGATAAATAAACTGTGGTACATATACTCAGTGGGACACCATGCAATGATAAAGAACAATGATGATTTTAGGAAGCATCTCATAATCTGGTTTCAATTGAAAGACATGACGCTGAGTAAAATCAGTCAGCAGCAAAAAGACAAATACTGTATGAGACCCCTAGTATAAAGACTTAAAAATAGGCTTATGTACAGAAGAAAAGAGTCTTTGACAGCAGCAAATGTGAGGAGGGAGAGAGAGGGCTGGTCATAGATGAAATAGTTGGTAGAAATTTGGTTGGCTGAAAGCAGTGACAGCACATAGAAAGAAGATCAACTTAACTGGACGTCAGCATAAACTGAAAACTCTTCTAATCTTAGCCTGACATTGTAAGGATAGAGTAGCAGGGGCAGAGGTCTGGGGACCATGCTCTTGGCGGATATCAAGGCCAATTGGTGTAACTAGCCTGTTGCTAAGAGAGTCTTCTGCACCCCATGTTGGTGAGTGGAGTCAGGAGTCTTAAAACCTAGCAAGCTGCCATCTGGGGTACACCATATGGTCTCAGCTCATCCAGAACAGATGATCACCAAGAACAGACACAACGATCAAAGAGCCCAGGAGACAGAAGGACCCATGCGAATGGGTGACTGTATCAACATGTGACAAGAAGAACCTGACGATGCCTGGGCACCACCAAAGACAGACGTGATGAGGCACACAATGTCAAGTCCCAGGAGTAACATGACAAAAGAGGGGTACACCTCATGAACTCCAAGAAATGACCACAATTGGTCCAGCATCCTAGTTATTCCCCTGGGAGCATGGCCCCTAGACCTGCTGCTGCCCCTGACCAGAAAACATTATTGAGGTCAACTCTTCATAGGAATGGACTGGACATGGAGATATTGTGACCATAAGATACATGTACTTTATGGTTCTATGCATCTATAGGATGCTGTCCCATTGGCCTCTTACTAGAACAGAGACTAAAGGGTAGAGAGGAGGGGACAGAAGATTATTAAGAGGATACGGTATACATACAATGAAAATGAGTGTGCTGTTACCAGTCAAGGAGAGCAGAAAGAGTAGCTGTTTGGCATGCATGCAAACTTAATTTGGATTGCATACTTTCACTCAATCACAATATAATATTTAAAAAGAAATCTACTGATTCACCTAAGCTAGAAATTCAGGGTGAAAACAGTGCCTTCTCCTAAAATCAGAGAAAGGGAGCATGCCATCCTCACAGATACTTGGGGTAGCTATTAGTCTCCTGCATTTCTGAGCACCTGCAGACAGACACCTATGACTACATCAGACAGCCATGCGCACCTAGGACAGTAAGAGAGAGCCTTTATTACATGCTTGGTGACCGACTGCCTGGACTTTGGAGCTGAATTCATATTAGAAATGTAAACAGACTCCTGGGCTTTCATGTCTAGTAACAACTCTTGCCACTGGTGACAAGACATTAGAGCTTCTAAGGCACCAATAATAAAACTAGCACTAGCACGTATAACCAGCCTATTGGACATTTCAGAACAAAACAAGAAGTTAGAAGACAGTAAGCAAACATAAATGAATAAAACAATTTACCGATTGCTTCGAGACAACACTCAATGTCAAATTACATAAAGAGGCAGACCATGATGGATTCAGAAAGCTACCCCCCACCACCAAAAAAAAAAAGAAAAGAAAAAATTTTCCAGATGTAAAGAGCTTCCTGGAATTATCAGAGATGGAATATGAAAGATTAATGTTTAGAACGCTTCAAGAGATCAGGAAGGAAATGAGGCAAAATGCAACAGAGCATAATGACGAGCTGAAAAGGCTGCAAGAAAACACACAGTGGCAAGAATTAGAAATTCAGAAAATTAATGATAAAATTGTATAATTAGACAACTCAGTAGAAAGTCATTGGAACAGAACTGAGGCAATAGGAGGCCAAATTAATGAAACTGAAGATAAAGCACATGACACCATCATACTTTAGGAAAAATCAGATAAAAAAATTAAAAAGAATCAAAAACCACCGTGAATTATGTGGGACTCTTTCAAGAGGAATAATCTATGAATGCTTGGAGTACCAGAACTGTGGGGGGGTGGTGAGGATAACAAAAAATACATGGATAATTGTTGAAGATTTGTTGACAAAAAACTTCCCTGATACCATGAAAGATCAGTGGATATCTATCCAAGAAGCTCATTGAACTTCACACAAGGTAGATCTGAAAAGAGACACCAAAGGATATTATAATCAAACTTGCCAAAATTAAAGGTAAGGAGACCATTTTAAAAGTGGCTAGGGATAAATGAAAATAACTCACAAAGAAGAATCAGTAAGACTAAACTCAAACTACTCAGCCAAAACTCTGCAGGCAAGAAGGCAATGGGATGATATATACCAAGCCATGAAGGAAAAAAAAAACTTGCCAGCCCAGAATTATATATCCAGACAATACATATGCATATATATTGTCTCTCAAACATGATGGTAAAATTAGGACATTTCCAGATAAACAGAAATGTAGAGAATTTGAAAAAAAAAATCACAAGAAATACTACAGGAAGTTATTTGATTAGAAAATCAATAACATCAAGAAACAACCGAAGACTAGAACACAGAACAGAGTTATTGAATATCAATCCAAATAGGGAAATCAGAAAAATAAATCAAAGGCAAAACAATGAATATATGGAAACAGAGATTTCATTATTATAATAAATAAACACTGTAACAAAAAAGAAGAGTTTGAAGAAAATGTGGTCATAGGTCTTATGCAGAGGAAGTCAAGGTGATATAAAGAAATTAAAGACTGGTTTACAATTAGAAAAATACGGGTAAACATTAAAGTAACCACTAAGGAAATTATTAATCCTACACATCAAAACAAAAAACAAGGAAAATTTGGAAACTCAGTAAACAGAAAACCACCAACACTGAAACAGATGAAAACACATAAAGAAAAAAAGATTCAGCGCAGAAGACAAAGTGGAACAAAGGAATTGTCTACAATGCACAAAAAGCCCAACATTTTCTATCATTTAGCTTTGTAAATGGTTCTTTCTGAGATAAAATTAATGTGTACTTCTTGATTACAACACAGTTTCAGATAATAAATGCAGAAAGAGTGATGAAATTATAAAAATCACCATTTAATACCCGCCAATGTAAAACTAATTCAAGCAATGATTATTAAGGGACACTAAAACGATTGGGTGAAAGCATATTGGAGAATACAATATTGACATTGCATAAAAGTATCACCCTACAGATTACATATAAATCATAATGGGGAAAAGATATCTTACAGTAGATAAATTGGCACAAAGAACCATAATAAAGCTATCAGACTTAACTTCATCTATAATGAAGTAAACAGATAATACATGTTTCCTGATATGACATAATGAGAATTAGGCGGAATTGCTTATTAATTATTATTATTATTTTTGACAAAACTTTTTGAGCTAAACCTGATCATGAGGAGAATATTTGACATATGGTCTGGACTCTTCATAAATGTCAAGTTATAAAAGATAAAAGGATACATGGTTTGTGTACTTTATGGTTTAATATATATGAGGCTGTTCTACTGGTTTATTTTTAGAGGTGAGAGGAGAGAGTGGAGAGGAGGGGATGAGTGTTGGTTTAGTGGATACTGGAAGTGAAAAAGAAGAGTGTGCTGTCATGGGGTGGGGAGAGCTGACAGAATTGCAGACAGGTGGGTACTCGAGGTTTTATGTGGAAAATTGACTAAGATTGTAAACTTCCATTTAATTGCTATAAAAAAATTTTTTTTAAGTGTAACAAAGGATTATTCTCAATCAAAGAAAGCTACAGATATAAGAATCAAATACAAGGAACTTTAGAATGGCTTCTAGATTAAAAAGTGAAGCTCTACAGACTTTGCAAGAATAGTTGAGGAAATTTGAATATAAACTATTAGATAATATTTATCAATGTTACATTTCTTGTGTGATACTGGTATTGTATATGATTTCCTTAATCTAAGGAGAAACATGCTGAAGTATTTACAATGAGATTTCATGCTATCTGAAGCTTTATTTTGAATGGTGCCGAGAGTATCCAGATGATGATGATGATGGTGGTAAAGATATATACAGTAAATGTGGCAGATTGATAACTGGTGCATCTAAGTTTAGAGCTTGTGTGCCACCTTTTCAACTTTTCTGTGGGTTTGAAATTTTTCAGAACAAAAAATTGGTAGGATTGTAATCGACTTCTACCCATTAAATTCCTAGTGTTAGAATAGCTCTTCTACTGTAAATAACTACAAAAATTGTTGTAACATATGAAACAATAGTTTTCAGATATTACAATAGGCACAGTTTACAATTGCCGACAGAAAGGAAACACAAAAATTGGGTTCAATCATTGCCTTGGCTCTCTACCAAGACACACTTCACAAACTGCAACATAAGAAAGTGGAAAATAGAGTAATAGTGGTCTTGCTGAACTGAAGATGTAGTCCAGAGTCAGGTGCTGAGTCCGTGGCTGTAAATTATGACACCAAGTAGGAAGAAGATCTGCAGAGAAGTTCAAGAATTTTGGAAAATTGTCCCAACGAATTTTTGATTGAATGCTAAGCTGCGTGTACACAAAGCAGAAAACAAATATTGGGGAATTGACAGACATTCCAGAGTTTGCATAGTGCTAGCAACTCTGGCTGCATAGTTGCTAAGTCCTACATCTGTTAACCACGAGGTTAGCAGTTTGAATCTGCCAGGCACTCACTGAAAACTCTATGGAGTAGTTCTACTCTGTCCTGTGGGGTTGCTATGAGTTGGTATCAACTCAATGGCCATGTTTTGTTGCTGTTGTTGTTTTGCTTTTTTGTTACTTTTTTTTTTAAGCAGTCATTCAGGGTCTGGCCAGCTAAAGAGGAGAGAACTTACTGAACATTCAGAATGGAATTGTGAAAGGTCACATAACGTGTAAGATTATTTTAACTCTAGAACAAACACTACTGCAGACTTACACTAACAAACCTCAAAAATGGCCCTCAAAAAGTTCAAGTTTCTGCACAAATGAGTTAAATATCTGCCAAAACAAATACAACATGACTTAAAGACAGAGAAAATAATGTTGGATTCATAACATCAAATGTCTACTAAAAGTGGTATTAGACAGATGAAGAAGCATGTAAATGTGCCCCAAAATCAAAATGACTCAATCAATAAAAAAATCAAAGAATGACACAGATGTAAGAATTATCAAAAGTCGCTTTTTTATTATAATTGAAAGAAAATCTACATTCTCATTTAAATTTGCATGCCCACCTATATGCAGTTCACACTGCTCTACTGCCCAGCGACAGCACACTCTTCCTCTGTGCTCCACACATGTCTTATCCTCCCAACAATCTCCTATCTCCTCATCTCCACACATTCCCCTTCCTCCAGTAAGAGGTCAGCATAACAACACCCTACAGATGTATACAACAATAAAGAGCACATATGATATGGTCACTCTGTGTCGCCAAGTCCAATCCATTCCTGTCCAAAAGTTGACGTCCGTTATGGTTTATGGACAAGGGCAGCATCAGGGCCAGGGACCATGCTCCCAGGAGAACTCTGAGGCCCCTGGACCATCAGTTGCAGTCTTTTAATGGAGATCTCAGGGTGCACCCCTTTTTATTCTTGTGTTGCCAGTGAGACTCAACTATATGAGCCCCATCACGGCTTTCACTGGTGGTAGCCGGGCACCATTCAGTTGTTTCAGTCACAAGTCGATGTAGTCACCAAATCACGTGAGTATCTGTGTCTTCTGGGTTCTCTTTCCTCCATGTCATTTTGGTCCTTGGTGATCATCCATTCCTTTCAGCTGTGACCATTTGCTGTACCCTCAGATGGCAGCTTGACAGCTTTTAAGATCCCAGATGCCACTCACCAAAGTGGGGTGCAGAGAGCTCTCTTAACAAAATGCTAGTTGTGCTATTTGGCCTCAGTTTCCCCTTAAAGCATGATCCCAAGCCCCCCTCCCCAGCTACTTTGTCCTTGTAATATTGGATTGAGAAGAGAGGATTAATCATGTTACGTTAAAGTCCAGTTAATATTGATCTTCTTTCTAATGTGTGTTGTAACAGATTTCATACAACCAAGTTTCTATCAACTATCCAATCTAAACCCTTCCCCCTTCCCCCTCCCTCCCTACCCACGCTTACAGCCATCAGAGTCTTTTCTTCTACTCATGAGTCTGTTTTTAAGTTCTTGTCATAGGGGTCTCATACAGTATCTGTCCTTTTGTCGCTTACTACTTTCACTCAACATAATGTCCTCCAATTGAAACCTGTTTGTGAGATGTTTCCTAAAATCATCGTTGTTCTTTATCATTGCATAGTGTTCCATTGAGTATATATACCATAGTTTACCTATCCATTCCTCTGTTGTTAGGCATGTGGGTTGATTCCATCTTTTTGCTATTGTGGACTGTGCTGCAATAAACATTCGTGTGCACATATCAGTTAGTGTGAATGGCATGGATTCTGTAGGATATATTCTGAGCAGTGGAGTTACTGGTTCAAATGGTATAGCTATATCCAGGTTTTTAAAGAAGCGCCAGATTGCTTTCCAAAGAGGTTGCACCATTTTGCAATCCCACCAACAGTGTAGGAGAGTTCCAATTTCTCCACGGCCACTCCAGCATTTGTTTCTTTGCATTTTGTGGATCATGGCCAACCTTGTTGGGGTGAGATGGTATCTCATTGTTGTTTTGATTTGAATTTCTTTGATAGCTAATGGTCGTGAGCATGTCCGCATGTTTTTTGGCTGCCTGGATCTCCCCTTTAGAGAAGAGTCTCTCCATCTCTTTTGCCCATTGCTTAATTGCATTCCTTATCTTTTTCTTATTGATACATTGTCGTACCTTACAGATTACAGAGATCAGGAGTCAGTCTGACATATAATTGCCAAATATTTTTTTCCCATTGTGTAAGTGGCCTTTTGATTCTCCTAAGTCTCTGGATGAGCAAAAGTGTTTCATTCTTAATAGCTCCCATTTATCTTCTCTTCTATCATTTGTGGTTGGTTTGACTGATTTTGAAGTGTGTCTACGCCATGTATTAAAACTTCCATTGTTGTTCGTAGTTTTTTTTTGGATGAGCTTCATCGTTTTAGATTTGATATTTAGGTCTTTTATCCAGTTTGAGTTGGTTTTTGTACAAGATGTAAGATACGGGTCTTGTTTCAATTTATTACAGATGGATATCCAATTTTGCCAGCACCATTTGTAGAAGAGATTGTTTTTATCCCAATTTAATGTCTTAAGTCTTTTGTCAAATATCAATAGTTCATAGGGAGATGATGTCTTCTCTGGGGTTGCCATTCTGTTCCATTGATCGATCTGTCTCTTTTTGGACCAGTATCAGACTGTTTTGACCACTGTGGCATTGTAATAGGTTCTAAAGTCAGGCAGTGAGAGGCCTCCCAGTGTGTTCTTCTTCTTGAGTACTACTTTATTTATCTGGGGCTTCTTCCCTTTCCAAAGTTGGTAATTTGTTTCTCCATCTCATTAAAAAAATGTCACTGGAATTTGTATTGGGATTGCATTATATAAGTAGATTGCTTTGAGTAAAATAGACATTTTCACAATGTTAAGTCTTCCTATCAATGAGCAGGGTAGGTTTCTCCATTTATGTAAGTCTCTCTTACTTTCTTGTTGTAAGTGTGTGTAGTTCTCTTTGATAAAGCTCTGTGATTTCTCTTGTTAGATTTATTCCTAGGTACTTCATCTTCTTAGGGGCTATAGTAAATGGTACTGATACAGTGATTTCTTCATTAATAATCTCGTTGTTGGTAAAAAGGAATCCTGCTGATTTACTTATGTTTGTCTTGTATCCTGAGACTTTTCTGAACTCTTAAATCAGTTTGAGTAGTTTGCTTATGGATTCTTTAGGATTCTCTGTGTATACCATCATATCATGTGCAAACAGGGAGATTGTGATGACTTGTTTGCTGATACAGATGCCCTTTATGTCTTGGTCTTGTCTAATTGCTCTGGATAGAACTTCAAGTACAATGTTGAATAGGAGAGGTGAGAGTTTGCATCCTTGTCCAGTTCCTGTTATCAAGGGAAACTGCTTCAGTCCCTTTCCATTCAGGATGATGTAGACAGTTGGCTTTGTAGAAATGGCCCTTATTGCACTGAGAAATTTGCCATCTATTCCTATTTTGCTGAGAGTTTTTAGCATGAATGGATGCTGTGTTTTATCAAATGCCTTTTCTGTATCAATAGACAAAATCTGGTGATTCTCATCTTTTCTGGTATTTATGTCATTGATCACACTGATTGTTTTTCTGATGTTGAACCAGCCTTGCATCCCTGGTATGTTGTTGTATTCTACTGGCAAGAATTTTACAGAAGATTTTTGCATCTAGATTCATGAGTGATATCAGCCTTTAGCTCTCCGTTTTGATTGAGTCTTTCCCTGGCTTTGGTACCAGCGTTATGCTGGATTATAGAATCAATTCTGGAGTATTCCATCCCTTTCTATACCGTGAAATAATCTCAGTAGTATCAGAGATAACTCTTCTCTAAAAGCTTGGTAGAATTCTATGGTGAAACCATCTGGGCCCGGGCTTTTTTTGGTTGACAGTTTTTGGATGAGTTTTTCAATCTCTTCCTTTGTGATGAGTTTATTACGTTGTTCTACTTCATCTTGTGATAATTTGGGTAGGTGATAGGAATCAAGGAATTTATCCATTTCCTCTAGGTTTTCAAATTTGTTAGAATACAGTCTTTCATAGAATTCTGTTATAACTTTTTTGATTTCTGTTGGATCTGTTATGACAACTTCCCTCTCATTTCTTATTTGGTTTATTTGTTTCTTTTCCTGTTTTTCTTTAGTAAGCTTAGCCAATGGTAGGTCAATTCTGTTGATCTTTTCAAAAAACCAGTTTTTAGTCTTTTCATTTTTTTTCAATTGTTCTTCTATACTCTAATTCATTTAGTTCTGCTCTACTCTTTATGATCTGTTTTCTTCTGGTGACTGAGGGGTTCCTCTGTTTTTCTCTCTCTACTTGTTCAAGCTGTAGGGTTAGTTCTTTGATTTGGCTTCTTTTCTTCCTTCCAGATATGCACATTTATGGAGATGAACTGGCCTCTGAGCACTGCTTTGGCTGTATCCCATAAATTGTGGTAGGAAGTGTTTTCATTCTCTTTGGAATCCATAAATTTCTTGATTCCATCCTTGATTTCTTCTATAACTCATGGCTTTTTGAGCAAGATGTTGTTCGGTTTCCATGAATTCCACTTTCTATCTTTATTTTTTCTGCTATTGATTCTTACTTTTATGGCTTTATGATCTGAAAAGATTCTCTGCATGAATTCAGTGTTACGGATTTTGGTGACAATTGTTTCATGTCCTAACACATGGTCTATTCTGGAGAATGTTCCGTGTGCACTGGTGAAGAAGGTGCAGTTGTCTCTTGATGGATAGAAAGCTCTGTATATGTCAATGAGGTTTCATTGGTTAATTGTGGCAATAAGGTCTTCTGCGTCTTTACTGAGCTTTTTTCTAGGCAATCTGTCCAGTATTGAGAGTGGTGTGTCAAAGTCTCCCACTATTTTTGTGGAGTGATGTATCTCATTTTTGAGTGTAGTCAGTGTTTCTTTGATGTATTTAGGTGCTCTAGTATTAGGTGCATAGATATTTAATATTGTTAATTCCTGCTTCTGTATTGAACGTTTCAGCAATAGTGTCCATCCTTGCTCATGTCAGTGGATTTTACATTATAATCTATTTTATCTGAGATTAGAATTGCCCCACCTGCTCTTGTTTGTTCATTGCTGGCTTGATATATATTCTTTCATCATTTCATTTTCAGTTTGTTCCTATCTTTAAGTCTAAGGTGAGTTTCTTGTAGGCACCATATGAATGGGTTGTGTCTTTTGTTCTGGAATGTTACCCAGTGTCTCTTTACTGCAGCATTCAGTCCATTCACATTAAATGTAATTATTGATAAGTATGTGTTTAGTGCTGCCATTGTGATACATTTGTTTTTGTGTTGATGTTTTCTCTGTTGGTCTTATTAATCTGTTCTGGCACATTCTTCTTTGGGAGTTGATTTTCACCTTTTTCAGGGGTGGTTTTGTGTTTTTTGAGACTCCTGTATTACATTTGTGGATTTGATATGTTGCATCTTTATTGTGCTTTATGGCTGCCCCTAGGACACCCCTTAATAAACTTTGTATAAACCCAATTTTAATTACTATCAGTCTTAGTAACTTCCACTCCATCTAGAAGGATACAATGACTGTGTATATCCTTCTTTTTAATATGATGACATTGTAATTTTCATGATATGATCACTGGATCATTTCACTATTATACCTTTGAGTTTGGAGCCTTCCCTAACTGAGTAGGTTTCTGGGTCATATGTTCTGTATTTACTTCTAAAATATAAAGTTAATGGTTTTGTTCTTCTAAGCTAAGAGATTCTTTCAGTATTTCATGTAGCTTTGGTTTCTTTTTACAGCGTCTGTAAGTTTCTGTTCGTCTGCGAATGTCTTAATTTCATCTTGATATTTGAAAGATAGTTTTGCAGGATATATAATTCTTGGCTGGAAGTTCTTCTCCTTCAAGGCTTTCAATGTGTCATGCCACTGTTTCCATGCCAACATTGTTTCTGCTGAGAAGTCTGACAAAAGCCTTCAGGGTTTCCCTTTGAAAGTCAGCTTTGCTTTCAGTCTTGATGCCCTTAAGAGTTTCTGCTTATGTTTCATTTTATTAAGCTTGATTGTAGTATGTCTTGGAGTCTTTCTATTGAGATCTATATTGAATTGTGTTTGATATGCATCTTGGATATTTATATTCTCTTCTTTCCTAATTTCTGGGAAGTTTTCTGTCAGCAACTCAGCAACGATACTCTCTGTGTTCTCAGGTGTCTCGCCCTGTTCAGTAACTCCAATTAATCATAGATTGTTCCTCTTAACAGAGTCCCACATGCTTCTTAATGCTTCTTCATTTTTCTTGTTTCTTTTTTCTGATTTCTCCTCATAGATGCTGGTGTCAGTAGCTCTGCCTTCCAAGTCAGAAAGACTCTCTTCTATTTGTTCCATTCTGTTTTCTTGGCTTTGAATTGATTTTGTCCTTGATCTGTTGTAGTTCAGAGTACTGGTGTTCCATCAGATCGAATAGCTTGCTTAGTTTTTGATTTTGCTCTGCTGCATTTTGTATAAGGCCTAGGAGGGCTATATATGTAGTCCTTTTTTATTCACCTTCTGATAGTTTCAGAAATGTTTCTTTGTCTTGGAAGTCCTTTGCTGCTTTCTTTTGGGGACCTTCTGAAGCCATGGGTCATTTCTTGGTTATGCTTTTATCCAGATTTTGTTGCTTTGGGGCATCATGTGAGTCAATAGAGGCTGGAAGAGATGTTGTAAGGATGGACTGCAGTTGTTTCTCTAGGCCATCTTAAAATGAAAGGTAAAAGGTATGACAATTTCCAAAGTCATTTAAGTTTTCAGGTATACAGGTCCTTCTTCCTGGCTGGCAAAGTAAGCACCTTTACATCCAAACCCAAATGTTATAAAGTAGTTCAAAATACAGAAAGGCAGCTGCCCTGCTGGCCTCTGCTGACGGGCCCCAGCCGTAGGCAAGACAGTAAAACACTGCTTGTCTGCCAGAAAACTGCTCTCCTCCAGCCAGGCGCTGCCTCCCATCCTAGGAATTAGTTCCAGCCAAGGCCTCCATATGGGTACATCCACCTCCCAGTGGAACAAGATGGTGTCCCAAACAAGCTCTCTGCCTCAGTACAGGCTACTCATTTGGCAGAGGCAGAAAGAGAGGCCAAAGGTGATGACATGTACAGAGTCCAAAGCTGGGCTCTCAAAACATGTCAATTTCACCTGCCTATCTCACCAGCAGTGCATCTGAGATTAGCTGCTAGTCAAGTCCCAGCTCCGCCCTCCCGCTAATTCAGAGGAAAAAAAGTCAAAATGGAGAATTATCTTTTTTCCATTAAAGCCAGCACTCACCAAGGGCAAGAATCAGCAAAAGAGAGGAAGTTTTCCGTTCAGTGGTATGAAGTCCAAAAATCAGCCTTATGCCGTGTCCTAGGTCTCACTAGGTGTCTAGAAGGCTCCATTTAATTATCAATTCAGGTCTTGGTTTCCAGAGGGATTTAGGAAGACGTGTGTTTAGTCCGCCATCTTGACTCTGCCTCCAGTGCAGAATACTCTCTTAGCAAAAGACCAATTTTCCAACTGGCCCTGACAGACCCAGATAACATGGTTCCAAGACCCCTGTTACTGCTACTCTATCCTTTGAAATACTGGGCTGAGTTTAGAAAGCATTTCAGTTTATGGTGTAGTCCCGTTATGTTGATCTGCTCTCTATTTCTTTCTGTCACTATTTCACTTAACCAAATTCCCACCTACTATTTAATATATGACCAACCCTCTCCTTCCCTCCTCACCCTTCTAGGTACCAAACAGTCTTTTCTTCTGTATGCAAGTCTATTTTTAAGTCCCGATAGCTGAGTTTGCATACAATACATGTCCTTTTGCCACTGATTTCAGTCAGCATGTCTTCTAGTTGAAACCAAGTTATGAGATGCTTCCTAAAATAATCATTGTTATTTGTCATTGCATAGTGTTCCACCGAATACATGCACCATAGCTTGTTTATCCATGCATCTCTTGATGGGCATCTAGATTTATTCCATCGTTTTGCTATTGTTGACAATGCTGCCATAAACATTCGTGTGCAAGTATCTGTTTGTGTAACTGCCTTTATTTCTGTAGGATATATTCTGAGCAGTGAGATTGCTGGATCACATGGTATTGCTATTCCTAGCTTTTTGACGAATTGCCAAGTTGGTCTCCAAAGAGGTTATACCATTTTGCATTCTCACCAGCAATGTAGGAGAGTTCCAATCTCTTTTCAGTCTCTTTAGCATTTGTTGTTTTGTATATCACACACAAATTTTTGCTGAAAGTCATTCAAAAGTGGCTGCAGCAGTACATTAACAAAGAACTACCAGAAATTCAAGCCAGATTCAGAAGAGGAAATGGAATGAGGGATATCATTACTGCTATCAGATGGATTTTGGCTGAAAGCGGAGAATACCAGAAAGATGTTTACCAAACGCACTGCTGTCAAGTCAATTCCAACCCATAGCAACCCTATAGGCAAGAGTAGAACTTAATTCCAAACCATAGCAACCTTATAGGTCAGAGTAGAACTTTCCTACAGTTTCCAAAGAGCATCTGGCAGATTTGAACTGCCAACCTTTTGATTAGCAGACTACGCATTTAAACACTATGCCAACAGGGTTTCCATAAAGAAGTTTTCCTGTGTTTTATTGATTATGTAAAGGTTTTCAACAGTGGGGACAGCCAGCCAAGTGCCAACGAGTCAACAGTGGGGATCATAACAAATTATGGGTAAAATTGAGAAACATGTGAATTCCAGAACACTTAGCTGTGTTTATGAGGAACTTGTATATAGACCAAGAGGCAGTCATTTTTAAAGAACAAGATGATACTGTATGGTTTAAAATCAGGGAAGGTGTTCATCAGGGTTGTATTTTCCCACATTTATTCAATCTGTATGCTAAGCAAATCAGCCAGGAAACTGGAATATAAGAAGAAGGTTGTGACATCAAGATTGATAGAAGACTCAGTAGCCACCTGTGATATGTAGATAACACAGACTTGCTTGCAGAAAGCAAGGAAGGACTTGAACACTTACTAATAAGACTACAGCTTTCAGTATGAATTGCACCTTAATATAAAGAAAACAACAATCCTCACAACTGAACTGATAAGCAATATCTTGATAAACAGACAAAATATTGAGGTTATTAAGGATTTCATTTTACCGGGATTCAAAAAGAATGTCCACGGAAGCAGCAGTTAAGAAATCAAATAATGTACGAGGTCTGAAAATTAGATCTGTGAACTCAGTTGTTATAAGCCCTACAAACCTCATTGGTGAATATCACTATGGTCACTTTCGAGGTACCCCCTTGGGAAGCAATGAACCGATACCGGTGCCTAGTATACCCTTCAAAGAAATTTTGTAACTGTGTCTTAAGCTGAGTTTTCTAGGGAAGAAAAACCAGAAACATGTGCAGTTACAAGGAAAGATTTATAATATAGTTAGAGAGAGAGAGAGAGATAGGAAACAGTTCACTCAATCACAGAAGCTGAATGTCCCAAGTTCTGGCACAAGCCTGACGTGGCCATGGAAGCTGAGGAACCCATAGGCAGTGAGTCAGAGACCAGAGTTCTAGATCACCGGTTGTGTAGCTTGGTGGATCCCAAGCTGGTGGCGAGATGGAGAGGGAGAGGCTGACGAACCCAGGAGCGGCAGGTCAGGGAGCAGGAGCAGCAGAGGCTGGCAAATCCAGGATTGGCAGGTCAGGGAGCAGGACTCTCAAGTGCTGACTGTAGGACTGATGAATCCAAAAGCTGCTAGTTCAAGTCCAGGAACCAGACACTGGAAGAAGAGAGCAGGAGCTCCTGGCTATGAGAGCAGACCAGCAGCAGCAGTGGAAGTTTGAGAGATGAGAGCCGAGGGGTAGGAAGCCACCACAAACCTGCCCTGCCACTTAATACAGCAGCCAAATATGGAGTAGCCAAGTTGACATAATCCTGAGCACCACAGTCCACCCCTTGCCAACTTGGCATCTGCACACATCTCACCTTACCATCCAGTCTCTGAAGGAGTACAGTTACAAAGTCATACTTATGTCTAACATGATATAACTAACACATGTACAACCGAAAATGCATTAGCCCATTTACATCTTATGTTTTGTAAGTAAACATAACATCCAATACATACATACAAAGCAGGAATACTCATAACAATTACAGTCCTCGTTTCTGCAACTGGTCACGTGGCTGTAACTGATATTTAGAACTACCTTCTTCTACAACCCATTCTGTATTCCCTTTGCCCTCAGTAAGCACCTCAGCTGGTCATGGTTCCTTGCCTGGTGAGGTGACCCAAAACTTCATTCCTGAAAGGTCTGGGCTATTATCACTGTTTTGGAGTTGAGTTGCTGTAGTTTTCCATTGACCTTAATCACAGGACATGGTAGTACTAGGAGGTGTCCTAAGGGATCTCCTGCATTCCAAACATAATCTTCTTTACCTCCGTTATGTAATCTCAATCCAATTTCATCTTCATAGTCAGGATCAATCACACCAGCCAGTATTGTAACTCCCTTCTTTGTCTGTTTATCCAGAGGCACAAGGAGCTGAAAATGGCCTGGTGGCAATTTTACCTTTGAGTTCAGTGGAATCGTTGATGTGTCTCCAGGTGGCAGTATTCCTCCCTTCGGAACGAAGACATTTAACCCTGCAGAGCATAAGGTCTTGGGGACAGGAAGCAAAAATCTTGCAAGTGGGTGACTAGCGGTAACAGTGAGTGGTGCCACTTCCATTTCCATCCCTTCATTCTTGGACCCATGAATCCTGGCAATAGGAGAAATAGCACCATATATTGCACACTGGTTAAGAGCATACACAGCCTCCTGGAGAACACTTCCCCAACCCTGAAAGGTATTGCCACCTGGCTGGCAGCATAATTATGTCTTTAGGAGGCCATTCCATCATTCTATCAAGCCAGCTGCTTCAGGATGATGGGGAACATGGTAAGACCATTGAACTCCATGAGCTTGGGCCCACTGCCACACTTCATTTGCTGTGAAGTGAGTCCCTTGATCAGAGGAAATGCTGTGTGGGATTCCATGACGGTGGATGAGGCATTCTGTAAGTCCATGGATGGTAGTTTTCGCAGAAGCATATCGTGCCAGGTAGGCAAATCCATATCCAGAGTAAGTATATATTCCAGTAAGGACAAAACGTTTTCCTTTCCATGATGGAAGCAGTCCAATGTAATCAACTTGCCACCAGGTTGCTGGCTGATCACCTCGAGGAACAGTGCTGTATCGAGGACTCAGTGTTGGTCTCTGCTGCTGGTAGATTGGGCACTCAGCAGTGGCTGTAGCCAAGTCAGCCTTGGTGAGTGGGAGTCCGTGTTTCTGGGCCCATGCATAACCACTGTCCCTGATGCCATGACCACTTTGTTCATGGGCCCGCTGAGCAATGACAGAGGTAGCCAGAGAAAGACGATGATTGGTTCCCACAGAACGTGTCATTCTATCCATTTGATTGTTAAACTTATCCTCTGCTGAGGTCACTCTTTGATGAGCATTCACATGAGACACAAATATCTTCACTTCTTTAGCCCATTCAGAGAGGTCTATCCACATACCTCTCCCCCATAAATCCTTGTCTCCAATCTTCCAATCATGTTCTTTTCAAGTCCCTGACCAACTGGCCAAGCTATTGGCCACAGCCCATGAATCGGTATACAGCCGCACATCTGGCCACCTCTCCTTCCAAGCAAAGTGAACAACCATATGCACTGCTTGAAGTTCTGCCCACTGGGAGGATTTGCTTTCACCACTGTCCTTGAGGGAGGTCCCAGAAAGGGGCTGTAGTGCTGCTGCTGGCCACTTTCGAGTGGTGCCAGCATATCACGCAGAACCATCTCTAAACCAAGCATGAGTTTTCTCTGCCTCGCTCAGCTGGTCATAAGGAACTCCCCATGAGGCCATAGGTGCAAACTGGGAGATGGAAGGTAATATTACAGGAGTGGAGACCATGGGCATTTGGGCCACTCTTCCTCATGCAATTTACTTGTGCCTTCAGGTCCTGCATGGGGTCGATCTCATATATACCACTTCCGTTTAATGATGGAGTGCTGCTGTGCTCATCCAGCTTTATGACTCTGTGGGTCAGACAATACCTAATTCATGATAGGCAGCTCAAGACGCATGGTGACTTGGTGTCCCATGGTTAAGCATTCAGTCTCTACTAAGGCCCAGTAACAAGGCAAAAGTTGTTTTTCAAAAGGAGAGAAGCTATCTGCAGAGGATGGCAGAGCTTTGCTCCAAAATCTTAAAGGTCTGCAACGTGATTCACCAATAGGGGCCTGCCAAAGACTCCAAACAGCATCTCTATCTGACATCGACACCTCAAGCACCACTGGATCAGCTGGATCGTATGGTCCAAGTGGCAGAGCAGCCTGCACAGCAGCCTGAACCTGTTGCAGAGCCTTCTCCTGTTCTGGGCCCTACTCAAAAGTAGCAGCCTTTCGAGTCACATGATAAATTGGCCGAAGTGGCACATCCATATGAGGAATATGTTGTCTCCAAAATCCAAAGAGACCCACTAGGCGCTGTGCCTCTTTTTCGTTGTTGGAGCAGCCAGGTGCAATAACTTATCCTTCACTTTAGAAGGAAAATCGCGACATGCCCCACACCACTGGACCCCTAGGAATTTCACCAAGTTGGAAGGTGCCTGAATTTTTGTGGGGTTAATTTCTCACCCTCTAGCACGCAAATGTTTAATTAATAAATCCAGAGTCACTGATATTTCTTCTTTACTAGGTCCAGTCAGCATAAAGTCATCTATATAATGGACCAGTGTCACATCTTGTGGAAGAGAGAAGCAATCAAGGTCCCTGCAGACTGAATTATGACATAGGGCTGGAGAGTTAATGTATCTCTGAGACAGGCAAGTGAAAGTGTATTGTTGGACTTGCCAGCTGAATGCAAACTGCTTCTGGTGGTCCTTGGAAACAGGTATGGAGAAGAAAGCATTAGCCAGATCAATAGCTGCATACCAAGTACCAGGAGATGTATTAATTTGCTCAAGCAATGAAACTACATCTGGAACAGCAGCTGCAATGGGGGTTACCACTTGGTTAAGTTTTCAATAATCTACTGTCATTCTCCAAGCTCCATTTGTTTTTTGCACAGGCCAAATAGGCGAGTTGAATCGGGATGTGGTGGGAATCACCACCCCTGTGTCCTTCAAGTCCTTAATGGTGGCAGTAATTTCAACAATCCCTCCAGGAATGCAGTATTGCTTTTGATTCACTATTTTCCTAGGCAGTGGCAGTTCTAGAGGCTTCCATGTGGCTCTTCCCACCATAAAAGCCCTTACTCTACTTGTCAGGGATCCAATGTGAGAGTTCTGCCAATTGCTGAGTATATCTATTCCAATTATGCATTCTGGAACTGGGGAAATCACTACAGGATGGATTCAGGGACCCATTGGACCTACTGTGAGATGAACATGAGCCAAGAGTCTATCAATAACCTGACCTCCATATGCCCCTACTCTGACTGGTGGGCCACAGTGATGTTTTGGGTCTCCTGAAATTAGTGTCAGTTCAGAGCCAGTATCCAGTAGTCCCTGAAAAGTCTGATTATTTCCTTTTTCCTAGTGAACAGTCACTGTCGTAAAAGGCCATAGATCCCTTTGGGGAAGGACAGGAGAAAGATTAACAGTATAAATTTTTGGCAGGGTATCAGAATTCTTCCTCAAAGAGACCTGGCCTCCCCTTCATTCAAGGGGTTATGGGTCCTTAAACTCCCTCAAGTCTGGGAATTGATCGAGGGACCGTGACTCTCTCTTCTGGCGATTTGAGTTAGACTGCTGTTCACCTGACCTAGAATTCATCCTTTCATACATATCAAGTAAATACTTAGTAGGCTGATCATCTATTGCACTGCTAGGGACACCATGGCTAAGAAGGCAGTTCCACATGTCCATATGAGTGAGATTATTACGATTACTATTTTGCCTCTGCTGTCCATTACTGTAAGCATGACCACCTTGTCTTTGTCGATTCAGTACAGCCACTTGACCCCTACCACCATGGGGTCTGGTCAGCCCCATTGTAGTTAAAGCCATTGTAGTTAGGTGTCTTAATTCAGCTAGGGCAGCTCCCTGTCATATCTGATTTACACAAAATGGCAATCACAGCAGTCTTCAAGGATCCCAGAGCTCCCCTCACAAATTTGTTTCTCACAGTTGTGGTAAAAGTTGTGTCCTCTGGACATTCTATGTGTGGATTTGAAGGTCTAACCGAATAAAACCACTCTAGTATGCCAATTTCTCTAAGCCTTTAGATACCCTCTTCTACAGTACACCAAGACAAGTCTGGCAATTCAACTTGATTTAGTGTAGGCCACTGCATCAGCCATGCTTCGGCAATCTAGCCAAACAAACTATTAGGTCCTTTCCTAACTTCTCGAGCTGAAACATTGAATGAAGAGTCTGTGCTCAGTGGACCCAGGTCAAGAACTTCAGACTGATCCAGCTTTATGTTCCTTGCACCATTATCCCACACCCTTAACAGCCAAGCATATTCCCCAAGTTTTTGTTTGTATGTGTTAGAAAAGTCAAGTAGTTTCTTTGGAGTACAGCCTATCTCCTGGGTCACACTTTGTACTTCACCTTTTGGGGCTTGCTTGGACTTAAGTCTAGTTACAGGTCTAGAAGCCAAAATTGGTTGTGCCTAAGTGTTTTTAGAACCTTCAGCATGTTCTGGTAAAGCATCTGCCTTAGGCCATGCCCCAGGCAATGACTCAGGCTACAGCTAATCTCATTAGATTAGAGTGGAGGGGATAATGGCTTTACTGGGCAGGGCGGTTTAGCAGACAAACACAAAGTAATTCCTTCACATGGGTGTGGCTTAGCTGGCATGAGTGATTCACTGGAAGTGAGGGGCTCAGTGTCCCCAACTTCCATATCATCTTCCCATATGCCTCCATTCCAAGTTTCAGGGTCCCATTTTTTCCCAGTCCATGCCCTCACTTTAATTTCAGATACTTCTCGAGATTGGCAATTGAGCTAGCATTGCAATTCCACCACTGTAATGATAAGCATCTGGGTTTGGCTTTCAGCAGTTTCGGCTCTGCTATTACAGGTAATGAGGTTTTCTTTTAAAGCACAAGTAGAAGCTTTGAAGTCTTTTACATGACATGAGAGCTTTGATTCCAAGGCCCTGAGTTCATCTTTTTCCTTCACCAGCGTATCTAATGCAAGTAGGACTAGCCAACCAACTTCCTTATACTTCTCATCCGCACATAATTTCGAAAAGTTATCACACATGTTTTCACCCTGAGCATCACCTTTCACCAATATCTGATCTATTGGTGGGGCTATTTTGCGGATGTGTACTGCCACTCAGCCCATGGACTAGCATGGCTCGTTATCGGTAGGAGCGGAGTTAGCAACAGTGTTACTATTAGCCAGATTCAAGAACCACTTGAAAGGATTCATTTTTACAATTTTGTTTCCCTAGAACCACTCCCAGTACCAAATTGTCTTAGGTCGGGTTTTCAAGGGAAGCAAAACCAGAAACATGTGTAGGTACAAGGAAAGATTTATAATAGAGAGAGAGAGAGAGAGAGGAAACAGCTCACGCAACCACAGAAGCTGAATGTCCCAAGTTCTGGCATAAGCCTCACGGGGCCACGGAAGCTGAGGAACCCAAAGTCAGCGGGTCAGAGACCAGAGTTCTAGATCACTGGTTGTGTAGGGCGGTGGATCCCAAGCTGGTGGCGAGACGGAGTGGCAGAGGCTGGCGAACCCAGGATCGGCAGGTCAAGGAGCAGGACTCTCAAGTGCCGACTGTAGGATTGATGAATCCAAAAGCTGCTAGTTCAAGTCCAGGAACCAGACACCGGAAGAAGAGAGCAGGAGCTCCTGGCTACGTGAACAGACCAGCAGTAGCACTGGAAGTTGGAGAGATGAGATCCGAGGGGCAGGAAACCACCACAAACCCCGCACTGCCACTTAATACAGCAGCCAAATAAGGAGTAGCCACGTTGACATAATCCTGACCACCACAAACTGTTTCTGGAACGACCATTGTGCGCTGTGGGATGGTGGCAAATCTGTGAACTTAATTGCATAGTTGTCTGTGAGAGAGTTTTTAGCCAGTAAACAAGTAACTGTATTGGAATGCCCTCCCTACTCACCTGTTCTGCCCCCAATGTCTTTTTTCTTTACCCAAACATAAAGGAAATATTGAAAGGAAGACATTTTGATGCCATTCAGGGCATCAAGAGTAATAAAATGACAGCTCTGATGGCCATTCCAGAGAAGGAATTCCAAAATTGCTTTGAAGGGTGGAATAGGCACTAGTTTCAGTGCATAGCTTCTCAAGGGGACAACTTTGAAGGTGATTATATTGATATTCAGCAGTGAAGTGTGTAGCACTTTTTTTAGGATGAGTTTGAGAACTTAATTGACAGTCCTCATATTACTTCAGACAAATCAGCTGCAAGAGACCTCTTTCAAGTATTAAAAAGCAAATATTTCACAAACGTACACCTGGCTCAAGTCATGGTATTGTCAGTTGCTTTATATGCGTGCAGAAGCTGGACAATGAATGAGGAAGACTATCGGGATCCGAAATCATCTTAAAGAAAATCTTAAAGAAATGTACTGGGCAAGGCTCCCTTAAGAAAAATATTGTGCCAGTAAGGTCATGAGGACTGACTGCTTAGCAATATCCCAAGAAAGAATAACAACATGTGGCTGTCCTTGGATAGGGCTATTATTAGATCAAAGGTTTTGAGAACTAGGGAACACAGGTGCGTGAGAAAGACCAGAGTTAAGAATAAACAAAGAAGTGTGTGCTGTATAAAAGTTTGCTCAGTAAAGAAATAAACGTCTCAGCTGGACTGGGTCCCTCCTGATGTGAGTGTCTTTCTTTAAGCTCCCACGCCATCCGTTCAGTCTTGTTCACCTGTAAACAGACGGCTGGCCCCGTCATTTGGCGCCCCGAACATGGACCTGAAGTACGAGGGAGATTGTGACGAGCCACCACCATGAAGACGAGCGCTCAAGGTTAGTAGGGCGGTGTATTCATTTAAACATCAGGAGTAGAGATGTTAACGGCTGGTAGTAGAGTTCTCTTCTCTCAAATGTTGCGGCACATGCTTAAAAACAGAGGTGCCAAGGTAGGGCACACACAGATCTTAAAAGTTTTTGGAGTTTGTAGAGAAGATATGCCCTTGATTCCCGGAGGAGGGTAGTGTGAATATAGAAACTTGGATGAAGGTAGGTGAAAAAATGAAGGATTATTTTTCAGCCTACAGGCCAGAAAAAATGCCTGTAGATGCTTTTAGTCTCTGGGCATTGGTAAGGGATTGCTTAGACCCCCCCGCCATGAGGCAGAAAAATTATCTGCTCAAATAAAAAAGGAAGTTGTCACTGAGGGGACTCTCCCGAGTGCCCCCCTTTTTGAATTAGCTGAAGAAGAAGAGGAGCAACTTGATCCTCAATCTGTTATAGATTTAGAGGACGCTGCAGCCCGATATCAGTCTGGGAAGTTCTCCGCCGCCCTTGTTAATTTGGCAGAGCCCACTTCCTCAAAGACAGATAACTTTGATCTTCTTAAAAGTATTGAAAAAATGCAACACCAATTAAACACTTTATTAACAGAACTTTCCCCCTCGAAACCATTAAGCCTCCCTCCGCTGCCAAGTCCAGCTCCTAGTGTCATTGCAGGCTTGGATCCACCAGATGTAGTCCTTAACCCCATAATTGCTGTAGCCCAGCAATCTGCATTACATCCTTTGAAAATATATCAGTCTCCTTTGCAGACCTCTGTACAACAGGCGATAAATAATGGAGAGAGTGCAGATGGGTTTGACCACCTTTATCCTGTGTTTGAAGATGGTGTTGATCAGCAGGGAAACCCTAATAGAGTTCATAGACCAATTCCTTTTAAACAGTTAAAAGAGTTGAAGGCTGCTGGTGTGTCTTATGGCCCCACCACACCTTTTACATTGGCATTGCTAGAAAATACAGCTACTGATGCTCTCCCTCCTGCAGACTGGAAAATGTTGGCTAAAGCGTGCCTATCAGGGGGAGATTTCCTATTATGGAAGTCAGAATTTACAGATCAATGTCAAGCTACAGCTAATATAAACGCACGCAATAATATTGATGCCACCTATGACATGTTGGCAGGAGAAGGTATATATGGAAATATACATGATCAATTTCAATATGATGTGGGAGTTTATGCACAAATTAATGCTGCAGCAAAAAAGGCATGGAATAAGCTCCCCCTGACCGGCAAGCCAGCGGAAGATCTGTCCAAGATCAGACAGGAACCTGATGAGCCATATCAGGACTTCGTCTCTCGTCTTCTTAAAACTGCTGAGAGACTTTTGGGTGTTACTGAAGCTGGAACACTTTTAATAAAACAGCTAGCTTATGAGAATGCCAGTTCAGCATGCCAGGCGGCCATACGGCCTTGGAGAAAAACATCTGATTTATCTGATTACATTCGGCTTTGTGCAGATATCGGCCCTGGGTATGTACAGGGTATTACCCTTGCTGCAGCCCTACAGGGAAAGACTGTAAAAGAAGTTCTTTTCCAACAAGTGGGACAAAGAGGAAATAAGTGAGCCTGCTTCGGATGTGACCAGCCTGGTCATTTAATCAAAAACTGCCCAAACCAAAAAGATAAAAATTTCAGCCTGGCATTTGCCCAAAAGGTAAGAAAGGCAGACACGGGGCTAATGAATGCTGTTCTAAAACTGATAAAAATGGAAACCCTGTTCATCCAGGAAACAGGAGGAGGGGCCAGCCCCAGGCCCCGAACCACTGCTATGGGGTACTCAATCATGGACAGAAAAATAATCCATTTGTGACCTCTGGAAAGCCACCCCAGGCAGTGCAGGATTGGACCTCTGTACCGCCACCCACACAATACTAACCCCCGAGATGAGAGTACAGCTCCTTCCCACTGACATCTATGGCGCATTACCCAGTGGTACTGTGGGGCTTTTATTAGGAAGAAGTAGTGCCACGTTAAAGGGCATTCAGGTGCACCCAGGTGTAATAGATGAGGATTGTGAGGGTGATATCAAACTTATGGTTTCTTCCTCTCAACCTGTATCTGTGCTTGAATCTGGTCAACGAATTCACAACTTATACTTGTGCCAAGTAGTGCCACTTCCTTTAAGAGCAAAAGAAAATGGAGAGGAACACAAGGTTTTGGCTCCTCTGATATCTATTGGGTGCAGGCCATAGGGCAACAACGCCCTGAAGTGGAGCTTATGATACAGGATCTTAAATGTTTAGGGCTTTTAGATACTGGTGCAGATGTATCTGTTATGTCTGAAGTTCAGTGGCCGGCTTCATGGCCAGCCCATGACAGTGTCACCCAATTAAAGGGAATTGGACAAACTCAAAACCCGAAAATTAGTAGTGACATACTAGTTTGGACTGATGGAGAAGGACATCAGGGAACTATTCAACCTTATATCATTCCTCATCTCCCTCTTAATCTATGGGGACGAGATGTTATGTCCCAAATGGGAGTTTACCTCCACAGCACTAATCCTATTATAACTCACCAGCTAATGAACAAAGGACTCCTTCCCCATCAGGGATTAGGGACTGCTAATCAAGGAGTAGTCGAGCCTATTTGCTTACAACCCTATCCACAGCAAGCGGGTTTAGGTTCTTTTTAGTGGGGGTCGTTGATTCTCTTGTGATTCATGCAGATGCTATCATTTGGAAAAGTGATGACCCTGTATGGGTAGATCAATGGCCCCTAAGTCAACAAAAAAATCCAGGCCACAGAACAGCTAGTGCAAGAGCAGTTGGCCAGCAGTCACATAGAGCCTTCCAACTCACCTTGGAACTCACCTATATTTGTTACAAAGAAAAAATCAGGAAAATGGCTACTGTTACAGGATTTAAGAGAAATAAATAAAACCACGCAAGTTATGGGGGCCCTACAACCAGGGGTCCCCTATCCTGTAGCAATCGCAGCAAATACTTATAAAGTAGTCATTGATCTTAAAGACTGTTTTTATACTATACGTCTTAACCCTCAGGATTGTCAGTGCTTTGCCTTTAGTGTGCCTTCACCAAATTTTACTCGCCCTATGCGGCCGTATCACTGGAAGGTATTGCCTCAGGGCATGGCCAATAGCCCCACACTTTGTCAAAAATTTGTAGATCAGGCAATCATCGTGGTACGATCCAATTATCCTAATCTCTATATGATTCATTATATGGATGACATCTTATTGGCTTCTGAACAAGAAGGATACCTCCTTCGTGCATATGCAGATTTAACTAATGCATTAGCTAAGGCTGGATTTCAAATTGCACCTGACAAAATACAGAAGGATTCACCCTTTTCTTATCTGGGACACTTTCTATATCCAAAACATATTGTCCCTCAAAAAATACAGTTACGAAAAGATAAACTAAAAACATTGAATGATTTCCAAAAATTATTAGGAGATATTAATTGGATTCGGAGCCACCTGTCTATTTCCACAGCTGAATTAAAGCCTTTATTTGATATTCTTAAAGGAAATTCTGATCCTACTTCAGCCCATCAACTCACTGTTGAAGGACGAGTAGCTTTACAAAAGGTTGAGGAAGCTTTATCCTCTCAAAAGATATCCTATTTGCCTTATGATCAGCCATGGTATGCTTGTGTTTTACCAACCAAGCATATCCCCACTGCTGTTTTATGGCAGAATGGTCCCCTCTTATGGATCTATCTGCCTGTGTCTCCTTCTCGCACTTTACAGTCATACGATGAGGTTTTAGCCTTTCTAATACAACAGTGCCGTGATGAAGCTCGCCGATATTTCGGTAAAGAACCCCCTACTATTATTTTGCCTATCTCCAAACAAAAAATTCAGTGGCTGTTTACTAATTCTACTGCATGGGGAATTGCCTTTGCACATTATCCAGGACAATTGGAAACTCATTACCCATCACATAAATTATTACAATTTGCCTCAGAACATGCCTTTGTGTTTCCAAAGGTTACCAGTTCTCATCTTATTTCCCATGCGGCTCTTGTTTTTACTGATGGTTCATCTAGTGGTGTTTTTGCCTATTCAATTAATGGTAAAATATCTCATGTTACTTCTCCAGCAGCATCCGCCCAAGTGGTAGAATTACAGGCAATAGCTGTGGTATTTCAGCTCTGTGCACATCAACCTTTCAACTTATATACAGATAGTCAGTATATTGTTTCTACCCTTCCTTGGTTAGAAACAACCTCAACCATTCGTGCTTCTAATTCAGAAATACATTCCTTGTTAACACAACTGCAATCATGCATTCAAAATAGAACCCACCAGTTTTTTGTAGCCCATATTTGTGCACATTCTGGCCTTCCAGGACCATTGTCCCAAGGAAACAATCTTGTAGATCAAGCTACCCGAATCATCGGTCTTTCCATAGTTCAAAGGGCCCAAGCTTCTCATGCATTACATCATCAAAATAGCCACAGCCTTCACCGAATGTTTCAAATTCCCCGTGAGGTTGCAAGACAAATAGTAAAACAGTGCCATACCTGCCCTCAACAACTTTCAGTCCCTCATTATAGCATTAATCCACACGGCCTCTCACCTAATCACCTATGGCAAATGGATGTTACTCATATTCCCTTATTTGGCAAAAGTAAGTATGTTCATATTTCTATTGATACCTTTTCTGGATTTATACTTGCTACTGCTACCACAGGAGAAACAAGTAAGCATGTCATTTCCCACTGTCTGCGTTGTTTTGCTATTTTAGGACTTCCCCGGGTTATTAAGACTGATAATGATTCTGGATATACTAGTAGTGCTTTCCAAACCTTTTGTGCCCAATTACAAATTCAGCATAAAACGGGCATCCCGTATGTCATGGTTTGAATTGTGTCCCCCCAAAAATGTGTGCACCCATGTGGCTGGGATATGGTTCCCCGTATCTTGGGACTGTCCTCTATTGTGTGGTTTTGCTAACCTGTATGTTAAAGGATTAGGGTGGGGCTGTAAATTCCTGCTGTAGGGGGAGTTTCCCTGGAGTATGGCTTGCCCCACCCTTAATGCTTTTAGCTTGCAAGGAATAAAAGGAAAAAGAAACAAAGGACAATTTGAGAACCTTGCTACCATTAAGCAAGCAGCACCGGGAGCAGAGCGTGTCCTTCAGACCAGAGGTTCTTGCATCAGGACACTCCCTGGACAAAGACTGATGCAATACCGGACTTTCCTCCAGAGCCGAAAAGGGGAAACCCTTCCCCTGGAGCAGACACCCTGAATATGGACTTGCAACCTACCGGACTGTGTAAGAATAAATCTTTCTTTGTTAAAGCCATCCACTCTGTGGTATTTCTGTTAGAGCAGCCCTAGCTGACTAAAACACCGTATAATCCCCAAGGTCAGGGCATTGTTGAGTGTGCTCACAATACACTTAAACAACAAATTGAAAAAATAAAAAAGGGGGAATTATATCCTTGTACCCCCCAAAATCTTCTATATCACGCTCTGTTTATTTTAAATTTTCTTATATTGGATCATGATGGCCATTCACCGGCCAATCATTTCTGGCATACTCAGACCCGTTCTCATTATGCCATGGTAAGATGGAAAGACCCTATAACAGGAATATGGAATGATCCAGACCCTGTTTTCATTTGGGGATGAGGGCGTGTTTGTGTTTTCCCACAGGATGCTGATGGGGCACGCTGGCTCTCCGAGAGATTGGCGCATCTGGTTGATGAAACCAAGAATGATGATATGGCTGCGGCTCCTCCTGGTGACTCCGGCGACTGAAGCAAGGATGCATTGGGCGTACGTTCCAAACCCCCCATTGCCACATGCTTGTACCTGGGGACAGGAAATGACTCTCTCCTATAACCACACTGGAACTCACAAAACACAGAATTATACTGGTCTTGGAACAGGACGGCTACTTTGCCTAGGACATAACATTCCCGGAACTTATATAGGATGTTACAACATAAGTGCCTTGAATGACACTGGAGATTATATTACAAATGGCCGGAACGGAGGAAATTCAGAACTTGGACACAAACTGGCTCAGTCGTTGTCTAAAGAAAATACCACCACTTGCTTGTCTGGAGCTAATGTGATGCTAAAAGGAAACCCCAACAATGGTGGAGTGAATGTTACCTGGGCGAAGGTGATTGTGAACAATGAAAATGGGATTTACAATCAAACCCACTTCAACATTTCTTGTATTAATTGTAATCTTACTAATTGTGTTGATCCCGTAAAGGACAGAGAACTTGTAATTTTCTTGTATCAACCTGCTTTTGTAATTATTCCTGTGAATTTGTCAGGACCTTGGTATCAAGATAGGGGATTACACGTAGTTGAAAAATTACAGGAATTGTTTAGAGTTAAGTGAGCCATTGGTATGATCATACTAGGTATTACTGCCCTTGTTTCAGCAATTATTGCTACAACTATGGTGGCAGTAGACCTTACACAAAATGTACAAACTGCACAATTTGTAAATGAGGTCACCTCTAACACATCACATCTCATGGGAACCCAACAGGTAATTGATTTAAAGGTGGAGCAAAAGATAAATTTGGTTTTTGAAACTATAGAATTCTTGGGTAACCAGGTCCAGATTCTACAACACCAAAATAAACTAGCCCGCCATGCAGAATTTACATGGACTTCTGTAACTAACAAAGCATATAATGCTAGCACAGACCCTTGGTAAAGAGTTAAACATCATTTAGAAGGAATGTGGGTACATACAAATGAAACATTAGACTTAGTTAAACTACACAAAGAAATTCTTGAACTTAGTCAGGCTCACTTGGATTTTGATGCAGCAAAGACAGCGAAAATATATTAAATGACTTGAAAGAAGCGTTCGAAAGCCCACTCAATCAAATATGGCATTTACTTGTACCCATGTGTCTTAGGCTGGGTTTTCTAGGGAAGCAAAACCAGTAACACGTGTAGGTACAAGGAAAGATTTATAATATATATTATTATAATTATTATACATTATTATTATATACATTATTATTATATACATTATTATAATTATATATACACTATATATATATACAGATAGATAGATACAAATACAGGAAACAGCTCACGTAATCACAGAAGCTGAATGTCCCAAACTCTGGCACAAGCCTCATGTGTCCACGGAAGCTGAGGAACCCAAGGTCAGCAAGTCAGAGACCAGAGTTGTAGATCACCGGTTGTGTAGATCAGTGGATGCCAAGCTGGTGGCGAGATGAAGTGACAGAGGCTGGAGATCGGTGGATCCCAAGCTGGTGGCAACACGAAGCGACAGTGGCTGGCGAATGCAGGATCGGCACGTCAGGGAGCAGGACTCTCAAGTGCCGACTGTAAGGACTGATGAGCCCAACAGCTGCTAGCTCAAGTCCCGGAACCAGACACTGGAAGAAGAGAGCAGGAGCTCCTGGCCACATGAGCGGTCAGCAGCCATAGTCCAAGGTCGCGAGATGAGAGCCGAGGGGCAGGGAGCCACCACAAACCCTGCCCTGCCAATTAATACAGCGGCCAAATAGGTAGTAGCCAAGTTGGCATAATCCTGACCACCACAGTCCACCCCTTGTCAAATTGGCATCTGCACACATCTCACCTTACCATGCACAGTCTCTGAAGGGGTACAGTTACAAAGTCATACTTATGTCAACATGATATAACTAACACATGTACAACCGAAAATGCATTAACCCATTTACATCTTATGTTTCATAAGTAAAAAAAATATCCAATACACACATACAAAGCAGGAATACTCCTAGCAATTACAGTCCTCGTTTCTGCAACTGGTCACGTGGCCGTAACTGATATTTAGAACTACCTTCTTCTACAACCCATTCTGGATTCCCTTTGCCCTCAGCAAGTACCTCAGCTGGTTGTGGTTTCTTGCCTGGTGAGGTGACCCAAACCTTCATTCCTGAAGGGTCTGGGCTATTATCACTCATTTTGGAGTTGGGTTGCTGTAGTTTTCCATTGACCTTAATCACAGGACATGGTAGTACTAGGAGGTGTCCTAAGGGATCTCCTGCATTCTAAACATACTCTTCTTTACCTCCATTATGTAATGTCAATACCATTTCATCTTCATAGTCAGGATCAATCACACCAGCCAGTATTGTAACTCCCTTCTTTGTCTGTTGATCCAGAGGTTCAAGGAGCCCAAAATGGCCTGGTGGCAATTTCAGCTTCCAGTTCACTGGAATCGTTGATGTGTCTCCAGGTGGCAGCATTCCTCCCTTCGGAACAAAGACATTTAGTCCTACAAAACATAAAGTCATGGGGACAGGAAGCAAAAATCTTTCAAGTGTGTCACTAGGAGTAACAGAGAGTGGTGCCACTCCCATTTCCATCCCTTCATTCCTGGACCCATGAATCCTGGCAATAGGAGGAACAGCACCGTACATTGGCCGCTGCTTTAGAGCATACACAGCCTCCTGGAGAACATTTCCTCAACCCTGCAAGGTACTGCCACCTAGCTGGCAGCGTAATTGTGTCTTCAGGAGACCATTCCATCATTCTATCAAGCCAGCTGCTTCAGGATGATGGGGAACATGGTAAGACCAGTGAATACTGTGAGCATGGGGCCACTGCCGAACTTCATTTGCTGTGAAGTGAGTCCCTTGATCAGAGGCAATGCAGTGTGGGATTCCATGATGGTGGATGAGGCATTCTGTAAGTCCACGGATGGTAGTATTGGCAGAAGCATGTCATGCCGGGTAGGCAAATCCATATCCAGAGTAAGTATCTATCCCAGTAAGGACAAAACGCTTTCCTTTCCATGATGGAAGTGGTCCAATGTAATCAACTTGCCACCAGGTTGCTGGCTGATCACCTCCAGGAACAGTGGAATACCGAGGACTCAGGGTTGGTCTCTGCTGCAGGCAGATTGGGCACTCAGCAGTGGCTGTAGCCAAGTCAGCCTTGGTGAGCGGGAGTCCATGTTGCTGGGCTCATGCATAACCACTGTCCCTGCCACCATGACCACTTTGTTCATGGTCCCACTGAGCAATGACAGAGGTAGCCAGAGAAAGATGATGATTGGTTCCCACAGAACGGGTCATCCTATCCACTTGATTGTTAAACTCATCCTCTGCTGAGGTTATTCTTTGATGAGCATTCACATGAGACACAAATATCTTCACTTCTTTGGCCCATTCAGAGAGGTCTATCCACATACCTCTCCCCCATAAATCCTTGTCTCCAATCTTCCAGTCATGTTCCTTCCAAGTCCCTGACCAACTGGCCAAGCCATTGGCCACAGCCTATGAATCGGTATACAGCTGCACATCTGGCCACCTCTCCTTCCAAGCAAAGTGAACAACCATATGCACTGCTTGAATTTCTGCCCACTGGGAGGATTTGCTTTCACCACTGTCCTTGAGGGAGGTCCCAGAAAGGGGCTGTAGTGCTGCTGCTGTCCACTTTCGAGTGGTGCCGGCATATCATGCAGAACCATTTGTAAAGCAAGCACAAGTTTTCTCTGCCTCAGTCAGCTGGTCATAAGGAATCTCCCATGAGGCCATAGGTGCAAGCTGGGAGACAGGAGGTAATGTTACAGGAGTGAAGACCATGGGCATTTGGGCCACTTCCTCATGCAATTTACTTGTGCCTTAAGGTCCTGCATGGGCCCAATCTCGTATATACCACTTCCAGTTAATGATGGAGTGCTGCTGTGCTCGTCCAACTTTATGAGTCTGTGGGTCAGACAATACCCAGTTCATGATAGGCAGCTCAGGACGCATGGTGACCTGGTGTCCCATGGTTAAGCGCTCAGTCTCTACTAAGGCCCAGTAACAAGGCAAAAGTTGTTTTTCAAAAGGAGAGAAGTTATCTGCAGAGGATGGCAGAGCTTTGCTCCAAAACCTGGAAGGTCTGTGCTGAGATTCGCCAATAGGAGCCTGCCAAAGACTCCAAACAGCATCTCTATCTGCCACTGACACCTCGAGCACCATTGGATCAGCTGGATCGGATGGCCCAAATGTCAGGGCAGCCTGCACAGCAGACTGAAGCTGTTGCAGAGCCTTCTCCTGTTCTGGGCCCCACTCAAAAGTAGCAGCCATTCTAGTCACATGATAAATAGGCCGAAGTAGCACACCCAAATGAGGAATATGTTGCCTCCAAAATCCAAAGAGACCCACTGGGTGCTGTGCCTCTTTTTTAGTTGTCGGAGCAGCCAGGTGCAATAACTTATCCTTCACTTTAGAAGGGATATTGCGACATGCCCGACACCACTGGACCCCTAGGAATTTCACTGAGTTGGAAGGTGCCTCAATTTTGGTGGGATTAATTTCTCACACAAGTGTTTAACTATTAAGTCCGGAGTCACTGATATTTCTTCCTTACTAGGTCCAGTCAGCATAAAGTCATCTATGTAATGGACCAGTGTCACATCTTGTGGAAGAGCGAAGCAATCAAGGTCCTTGCAGACTAGATTATGACATAGGGCTGGAGAGTTAATGTAGTTCTGAGGCAGTCAAGTGAAAGTGTATTGTTGGCCTTGCCAGCTGAATGCAAACTGCTTCTGGTGGTCCTTGGAAACAGGTATGGAGAAGAAAGCATTAGCCAGATCAATAGCTGCATACCAAGTACCAGGAGATGTATTAATTTACTCAAGCAGTGAAACTACATCTGGAACAGCAGCTGCAATGGGGGTTACCACCTCGTTAAGTTTGCGATAATCTACTGTCATTCTCCAAGATCCATCCGTTTTTCGTACAGGCCAAATAGGCGAATTGAATCAGGATGTGCTGGGAATCACCACCCTGCGTCCTTCAAGTCCTTAATGGTGGCAGTAATTTCAGCAATCCCTCGAGGAATACGGTATTGCTTTTGGTTCACTATTTTCCTAGGCAGTGGCAGTTCAAGCGGCTTCCATTTGGCTCTTCCCACCATAATAGCTCTCACTCCCCTTGTCAGGGATCCAACGTCAGAGTTCTGCCAATTACTGAGTATATCTATTTCAATTATGCATTCTGGAACTGGGGAAATTAGTACAGGATGGGCTCGGGGACCCACCGGACCCACTGTGAGACGAACATGAGCCAAGACTCCATCAATAATCTGACCTCCATGTGCCCCCACTCTTACTGGTGGGCTACAGTGACATTTTGGGTCTCCTGGAATTAGTGTCAGTTCAGAGCCAGTATCCAGTAGTCCCCCAAAATTCTGATTATTTCCTTTTCTCCAGTGAACAGTCACTCTCGTAAAAGGCCGTAGATCCCTTTGGGGAAGGACAGGAGAAAGATTAACAGTATAAATTTTTGGCAGGGTATCAGAATTCTTCCTCAAAGGGAGCTGGCCTCCCCTTCATTCAAGGGGTTGTGGGTCCTTAAACTCACTCAAGTCTGGGAATTGATTGAGGGACCGTGACTCTCTCTTCTGGAGATTTGAGTTAGACTGCTGTTCACCTGACCTAGAGTTCATCCTTTCATACATATCAAGTAAATACTTAGTAGGCTGATCATCTATTGCACTACTAGGGACACCATGACTAAGGAGCCAGTTCCACATGTCCACACGAGTCAGATTATTACGATTACTATTTTCCCTCTGCTGTCCATTACTGTAAACATGCCCACCTCGTCTTTGTCGACTGAGTGCAGCCACTTAACCCCTAACACCATGGGATCCAGTCCGCCCCATTGTAGTTAGGTGTCTTAATTCAGCTAGGGCAGCTCCCACTGTCATGTCTGATTTACATAAAATCGCAATCACAGCAGTCTTCAATGATCCTGGAGCTCCCTTCACAAATTTGTTTCTCACAGTTGTGGTGAAAGTTGTGTCCTCTGGACGTGCTATGTGTGGATTTGAAGGCCTAACCGAATAAATCCACTCTAGGATGCCAATTTCCCTAAGCCTTTGGATACCCTCTTCTACAGTACCCCAAGTCAAGTCTGGCAATTCAACTTGATTTAATGTAGGCCACTGCATCAGCCATGGTTCAGCAATCCAGTCAAACAAACCATTAGGTCCTCTACTGACTTCTCGAGCTGAAACATTTAATGAAGAGTCTGTGCTCAGTGGACCCAGGTCAAGAACTTCAGACTGATCCAGCTTTATGTTCCTTGCACCATTATCCCACACCCTTAATAGCCATTCCCAAGCATATTCTCCAGGTTTCTGTTTGTATGTGTTAGAAAAGTCAAGTAGTTTCTTTGGAGTATAGCGTATCTCCTCCTGGATCACACTTTGTACTTCACCTTTTGGGGCTTGCTTGGACTTAAGTCTAGTTACAGGCCTAGAAGCCAAAATTGGCAGTGCCGAAGTGTTCTTAGAATTTTCAGCATGCTCTCCTAAAGCCTCTGCCTTAGGCCGTGCCCCAGGCAATGGCTCTGGCAGGTGCTCTTCAGCTGCAGGGGGGCTACAGTTAAGCTCATTAGGTTGGATCCCAGGGGATAATGGCTTTACTGGGTGGGGCGGTTTTGCAGACATAGGCGAAGTAATACCTTCACATGAGTGTGGTTCAGCTGACAGGAGTGATTTACTGGAAGTGAGGGGCCCAGCGTCCCCAGCTTCCATATCATCCTCCCATATATCTCCATTCCAAGTTGGAGGGTCCCATTTCTGCCCAATCAATGCCCTCACTTTAATTTCAGAGACTTGTCAAGATTGGCAATTGAGCTGGTGTTGCAATTCCGCCACTCTAACGATAAGCATCTGGGTTTGGCTTTCAGCAGTTTCAGCTCTGCTATTACAAGTAATGAGGTTTTCTTTTAAAGCACAAGCAGCAGCTCTGAGGTCTCTTACACGACATGAGTGCTTTGATTCCAAGGCCCTGAGCTCATCTTTTTCCTTCACCAGCTTATCTAATGCAAGTAGGACCAGACAACCAACTTCCTTGTACTGCTCATCCACACATAATTTCGAAAAGTCATAACACATGTTTTCACCCTGAGGGTCACCTTTCACCAATATCTGATTTATCGGTGGGGCTATTTTGTGGATGTGTACCACCACCTCAGCCCACGGACTATCAGGGCACTTTTTACCGATAGGAGCAGAGTTAGCAACAGTGTTACTATTAGCCAGGCTAAAGAACCACTTGAAAGGATTCATTTTTACCATTTTGTTTCCCTAGAACCACCCCACTCCCGGTACCAAATTGTCTTAGGCTGTGTTTTCTAGGGAAGCAAAACCAGTAACACGTGTAGGTACAAGGAAAGATTTATTTTATATATATATATATATACAGATACAGATAGATACAGATATAGGAAACAGCTCATGTAATCACAGAAGCTGAATGTTCCAAGCTCTGGCACAAGCCTCACATGTCCACGTAAGCTGAGGAACTCAAGGTCAGCAAGTCAGAGACCAGAGTTGTAGATCACCAGTAGTGTAGATCAGTGGATCGCAAGCTGGTGGTGAGACGAAGCGACAGAGGCTGGAGGTCGGTGGATCCCAAGTTGCTGGCGAGACTAAGCTACAGAGGCTGTAGGTCAGTGGATCCCAAGCTGGTGGCAAGACGAAGTGACAGTGGCTGGCGAATGCAGGATCGGCAGGTCAGGGAGCAGGACTCTCAAGTGCCAACTGTAAGGACTGATGAGCCCAACAGCTGCTAGCTCAAGTCCCGGAACCAGGCACTGGAAGAAGAGAGCAGGAGCTCCTGGCCACGTGAGCGATCAGCAGCCATAGTCCAAGGTCGCGAGATGAGAGCCGAGGGGCAGGGAGCCACCACAAACCCCGCCCTGCCACTTAATACAGCAGCCAAATAGGTAGTAGCCAAGTTTACATAATCCTGACCACCACACCATGACTGCCATAGGAGTCATTGTCTTTATTGCCCTCCTTTGTGCACCCTGCTTTGTTCGGCTAATCTGTAAAACTATACAACAAATAAGCACTGATGTACATCATTTGAAATTGCGAGCACGATCTAAGCCCCCACTATATACCCTGTAACCCACTACCGTAGTCAAAGACGGGTAAGATGATTCTTGTTCTGTGTTCACCTAAGGCAGAGTCCTATCGCTATAGGGTGGGGTTCAGATGACGGGTAAGGCACAGAAATAAAGAGGTATGACCTAAGACAGACACGCAGAACGGGTCAGCTGTGACAGCTGGATTTTATAAAAAGAAAAAGGGGGAATATGCCGGGAGCCGAAATCATCTTAAAGAAAAAGGAATTAAAGAAATTAAAATTAAAGTAATATACTGAGCAAGGCTCCCTTAAGAAAAATACTGTGCCAGTAAGGTCATGAGAACTGACTGCTTAGCAATATCCCAAGAAAGAATAACAACATGTGGCTGTCCTTGGATAGGGCTATTATTAGATCAGAGGTTTTTAGAACTAGGGAACACAGGTGCGTGAGAAAGACCAGAGTTAAAAATAAACAAAGAAGTGTGTGCTGTATAAAAGTTTGCTCAGTAAAGAAATAAACGTCTCAGCTGGACTGGGTCCCTCCTGATGTGAGTGTCTTTCTTTAAGCTCCCACGCCCTCTGTTCAGTCTTGTTCACCTGTAGACAGACGGCTGGCCCTGTCAGAAGACCAAACAAGAATTGATGCATTTGAATTATGGTGTTGGTGAGGAATATTAAATACCATTGACTTCTAGAACAAGCAATTTCATCTTAGAAGTGAGGATGTGAGACTTCATCTCCTGTACTTTCGACATGAAGGACTAGCCCCTGGAGGAAAAAAAAAAAACCATTATATTTGGTAAAGTCAAGGGTCAGTGAAAAAGAATAAGAGCCTCAAGGAGATGAACAGACACATTGGCTGAAATAAGAGGCTCAAACATAGCAATAGTTGTAAGAATGGAACAGGACAGTGCAGTGTTTCATTTTGTTGTACACAGGGTCACTGTGAGTTAGAACTGACTGGATGGCACCTAACAACAAAAACTGGAAGGGTAGATTGATCAGAGAATGATAAATTTTGGTGAGAATGTGAAGAAACTGGAAAAGTCATCCATTTATTGTAAAACAGTACAGTGATGATGGAAAGCAGTTTGGTGGGTCTCCAAAACATTAAACATAGAATTATCACACTATCCAGGATTTCCTCTCCTAGGAATATATCTCCCCAAATTGAAAGCTACAACACAAATAGATACTTGTACACCAGTGTTCATTGTAGCACTATTCACAGTAGCCAGAGGGTCGAAACAATCTAAATGTTCATCAACAGATGAATGGATAAACAAATGTAGTATATGCATAAAATGAAACACTATTCTACCATAAAGAAAACAAAGTCTTAATGCATGCTACACCATGAAAAAACCTTGTAAACATTATATTTAGTGAAACAATTCAGTCACAAAGGACAAATATTATATGATCTCACTTACATGAAATAGCTAGAATAGGACAATGTAAACAGACCAAAGTTTATTAGTAGTTACCGAGGTGCAAAATGGAGGTTAGAGATATTCTTTGCCTAGAGGCACTGTTTCTCTGAAGAGTAATTGAGAAATTTGGAGGTTTATAGTGATGATGGTTGTACAACATGATGAACATAATAAATTTCATTGAATTGTTCATGTAAAACATATTGAAATAGTAACTATAAAAAAGAATGACAATTTCTCATCAAAAATAATGTAAGGCATAAGATAAATGGTATCTTTAAACTTCTGGGGAGAAAATTCTATTGATGTTAAAGAAAATAGACTGATACTTTTAAAGTTTTAAAAAATACTATTAATATAGAATTATATATCCAAAGAACATATACATCAAAAATGAAGGTAAATTAAGTACATTTCGAAATAAAGTGAGCTACAGATAGTAATAGACAGTCTTAGAAAGATAAGAGTTTAAAGTAATAAAAGCAATGTATTATGTTTTACAAAAGTAGAAATTTTCTGACAATGATACAAAGAATGTTAGAAAATAAAGTGTAATTCATCACAGTTCTTTCATCCCGTGTCATATGATATACTGCTAATTCGTCGTCAAATATGATGAGTTTTAACATCCTATATCAACAGGATATATCATTAAAAAGATATTAAACTCCATTTCACTCAAGTCATTTCCAACTCATAGAGACCATACAGGACAGAGTAGAACTGCCCTATAGGGTTTCCAATGCTGTAATCTTTACCATAGCAGACTATCACGTCTTTCTTCCACACAGCAACTAGTGGGCTCAAATCACCAACTTTTCAGTTAGCACTTTTCACCACTGCACCACCAGGGATCCCTAAAAAATGTATGGGGAAAATAAAATTAAATACAAAAAATCTTTAATTAATCAAAAGAAGGCAGGAATGGGGAAAAAAGGGGCAGATAACTTATAGAGCAAATAGTGAAAACACAGTAAGATTTCTATCCTTATGATATCAAAACTGCATCATACAGAAATTTTAAAAAATGATCCAATTAAATGGCAGAGACAGAGTTGATTTAAAAAATCAAGGCTCAATTACATGCCATCAAAAATTGATGCTACTTAAAGAAAACAGGGATAAGATTATAGCAAATGGTAGAAAAAGAAATACCATGAAAATCCCAGTCATAACAAAGTTGGAGTGGCTATTAAATTGTCAGATAGTCTTCAGGACACAAATATCACTAAGGAAAAAAAGATATTTCATGTTGATAATAATGTCAGTATACCAAGATAGCACAAAATTCTTGAGTGTCCATGCACCTAAGAACTCAGCTTCAAAATTTATGAAACAACACTAAATAGATAATTGACAAGAACTATTTTAGGTGAAGGGAGAGACAACACATACTACAAGAAAAGTACACAAATCGACAAAACCCGAAGCTTAGCAGTATTTTAAATAAAACCAAAGACTTTGAGTGACAGAGTAACAGGGTCAGGGTCTGGGGACCATGGTTTCAGGGGGACATCTAGGTCTATAGGCATAACAAAGTTCATTAAAATACTCTGCATCTCATTATGATGAGTGTTTTCTGAGGTCTTAAAAGCTAGCAAGTGTCCATCTAAGAAATATTAACTGATCCCAACCCACCCAGAGCAAAGGGGAAAGAAGAGCATCAAAGACAGAAGGAAAAGTGTGAACCTAAGAGATAGAAAGGAACACATATCCCAAAAACTACATCAACATGAGACTGGAAGAACTAGATAGAAAGTCCAACAATAAAGTTTGTGAATTTACCACCATGCACTTACATTGGTAGAACTGTACAAACAACTCAGTAAGGTTTCATAACCTTAATATATCAGTGTCACCCACTTGTGTTTCTGTCACCATGTGGCAGTATCTTGCTGAGTGGCATTTATTATTGTTGTTGCATGTTTTGTGTGTCTTTGTGAGAATGTCAGAGCTTGAATTAGAGCAATGACTAAACACTGAATTTGTTAAACTTGGCACAAGTGGAAGTGAAATCAGGGATATGATAGTCCAAATTTATGGGGATAATGCCTTGATGAAAACAGCAGTGTACAAATGAATTAAACATAGGGGAGAGAAAATGTAACTGATGAAGCGAGGTTAGGATGGCCAGTAATGAACAGAGCTGACAATGACATTGAAAAAGTTCATCAAATTGTGCATCAAAACCATCAGCTGGCTGTGAGAAGCATAGCAGATGAAGTAAACATCAATAGAGAAACAGGAAAATACTAGCTTAGAATCTTGACATGAGAAAGGTGTGTACAAAAATTTTCCCTAAGGAGCTCACCAATGAACAAAATCAAAGGAGAGTCGAAGTTAGCCAATGCCTTTTGGAGAGGCAAAACAATGTTTTGGGCCATGTTATTACTGGTGATGAAACATGGGTGTACCAATACAACCCCAAAACAAAGTGTCAACGTGCACAATGGAAATCAGCCAATTCTCCAAAATTAAAAATGTTCCATCGGTCCAAATCAAGAGCCAAAACGATGTTGCTAACCTTTTTGGATATCAGAGGGATTTTTCACTATGAATTTGTACCAACTGGACAGTTAACCAACTTTACTATTTGAAAATGCTACATGAAGAAAGTTAGATGAAAACTACCTGAACTTTTTGCCAACAATTCATGGCTCTTGCACCACAATTTGCTAGCTTACATGGCACTATCTGTTGAGGGAGTTTTTAGCCAGTAAACAAATAACTGTATTGGAACACCCTCCCTGTTCAACTAATCTGGCCCCCAGTGACTTTTTTCTTTACTGGAAGATAAAGAAAATATTGAAAGGAAGACATTTTAATGCCATTCAGGGCATAATACAACAACAGCTCTGAAGGCCATTGCAGAAAGAGTTCCAAAATTGCTTTGAAGGGTGGACTCGGCACTGGCATCACTGCATAGCTTCCCAAGGAGAAGAATACTTTGAAGGTGACTGTAGTGATATTCAGCAATGAAGTATGCATGTAGCACTTTTTCTAGGATGAGCTCGTGAAGAACTTAACTGTCTGAGCTCATAGTACCCAGCCACCACCAAAGACTGACCTTAAAGGAATTCAACAAAGAGTCCCTGATGGAGCAGGAGAAATGTGGGATACAGAACTCAAACTCTAATAAGACCAGATTTGATGATCTGATAGACTGGTGGATCCCCAGAAAACATGGTCCCCAGACTCTCTATTAGCCCAGAACTGAAGCCATTCCAAAATCCATCTCCCCAGACAAAGACTGGACTGGACTATGACACACAAAATAATACTGGTGACGAGTGTGCTTCTTGGGTTGGAGACTAACTGGGCAGCTCCTGTCTGGAGTTACAAGGAGAAGACAGAGGCAGATGGGAACTGGTTAAATGGACATGGGACAGGTGTGCTATCACAGTATAGGGGGAACAGCTAGGGGTCACATAGCAAAGTGTACAAAGTGTACATAAATTTTTGTATGAGAAACTGACTGGAATTGTAAGCTTTCACTTAAAACACAATGAAAACATAAAAATTAAAAAAATAATGAAACAAAACAAGAAAATTGTAGAAACAGCAAATTCATGATTATAATTGCACATTATTTTCTCAATATTTGCTAAAATTACTAGATAAAATGTCAGCCAGATATAGACAATTTGATAACGCTATCAACCAAGGTTACCAAACTGACATTTACAGAACACTGTATCCAACAATATACATTGTTTTCAAATGTACGTGTAATATTCATCTTTGTAGGCCATATTCTGGAGTATAAAACAATTCTCAAAAAATAAAAAGGATTAAAACCCCATATTGTGCATTCTTTGACTATGGTGAAACTTAGTGAGACATTAATAGAAATCGACAAAAAAAGTATAAGAAAAATGCTTAAGTATTTAGAAATTAAAAAATATATCTTTAAATAACAGTGATTAACAAGAAATTATGGGAGAAATCATAAAATATTTTTAATGCATGAAAGTGTAAACAGCATATCAAAACTTGTCAGATAACAGTACAGTATTGTCAAGAGAAAAATTGATAGTTTCAAATTCTAATATTAGAAAACAGTGATGCTCTAAAGTCAACAATTTAAGCTAAATTCTGAAACAGCTAAAAGGAACTATAAATAAAACTTCAAATGAGTAAGAGAAAAGAACTTATGAAGATAGAGTAGAAATCAAACAGAAAAGATAGAGACAATAAATCAAAGCATGAATTTGTTTTTAACAAAAAGTTTAATGAAATTGATAAACTCTAGATAGACTGTTAAAGGAAAAAGAGAAATCCAAATTATTAACAAGCAACAAAGATGAACATTTTTACAAATCCTACAGACAATAAGAGCACATATTAGGTATTTTAAGAACAATTTAATGCCAATAAAATTGATAATTTGATAAGATAAAAAATCAGTGAGTCAAAATACCAAAAGTGACACAAAAAGATTTTTTAAAAATTGAAATAGCTACTTTAAGGTTTTTAGGGTTATGTGGATAATAAGGTTGTACGTCAAGTTGATTTGGAAGTTCCAATGTAGATTGGCAGTTACATAATGATCTAATCACAACGTGATTAGATCTGATATAATGTAATAACTGCTATGGCTTGGCTGGCTATTATGAGATCTACTGTAAATAGCTAATCAGTTGAAAAAGGAGTTTCCTTGGGATGTGGCCTCCATCAGTACATATATATAAACTTTGTGGCAAAGATCCGTGTATTTGCACTGTGTGGATCCTGCGTTCTGCTTATCATTATCTGGTGTCTGGTTCTTAAAACTTGAGCCAGCAGCCAGCATCTTACCCGATAGTCTTGAGCCCCTGTGCTTACGTGAGCTATGCGAAGCCTCCAGCCTGTTGCCTTACCCACAGACTTGAGACTTTGCGAACTCTGAAAACATGTGGTCCATTTCCTTGATATAAATCCCTCCCTCTCTCTTCCTATATTTCTGTATCATTGGTTTTGCTTCTCTAGAGGACCCAGCCTAAGACGTTTGGAACTGTAAGTAGTTCTAGAGTAACAAAATTGTAAGGATGAACCGGTTTTCTAAACTGGTTCTTAAGTGTGGTTATTCTTAATGATGACTGTATCTAATAATAAAGACAGTGCTGCTAAGCTATGGTGTGAGGTGAAATACAAATCCACAAAACATCACCACCAATAGACCAAGTATTGGTGACAGCTGAGACTCTGGGTGATCAAGTGTTTGACACTTAACCACGATTTTGTCAGAATGAGAAGAAACTACTAGGCAGGTTCTACTTTCACCAGGAAAAGTGGTATAAGAAAGAGATGAGTTCAGGTTTTCAGAGATAAAGTTTAAATGCCACAACATTGCCACTTGTGTCCTGAGAGAAAGCTGATATTGCCAAAATCAAACACCGAGTCTCATCATAAGATGAGACTCTCATAAGAAGACCCTCATAAGAGTGGCTGAATTACAACACGGATTGAATTCCCAACCTTGAATGATGTCTGAAGTTAAACTGGGAGCATTGATTGGTAAGAAATAGGATCCTGAAACTTGGAATGGGGACATATGGACAGGTAATTGGGAAACTGAAATCAGTTCCTAAACTCTGTTGAATAGTTTCTGACTACAAAATCATTAGCCTCACCACCCCCATCTGAGGAGACTCAACCTGATGTTTTTAAAGAGCCTTTGAGGTGTCACTTGGGAGGTGTTTGAGTTATTGTCTGGGCCATCACCTGAAGCTGATGTCTTACAAGAAACTTACGAATGTTCTCAAAACACATTCCACCATCCATTTCTGCTTCTAGACTTATTAACTAGGATTAAGTTCCAGCAAGCACCAAAACGTGAAATACAAAGTGTGACCCAAAAGTAGGTACACTACATTGCAGAAGAACTGCTTGACTTTTCTAATGTGTAAAAGCAGAAATATTTTGGAAATATTTATGGGACTGGCTATTAAGGGTGTGGGATAATGGTGCAAGGAACATAAAGTTGGATCAGCCCGAGTTTATTGATATGGGCCTACTAAACCCAGATTCTTCAAAGTTACAGCTTGATACGATGGGAAAGAATCTAGTCTATTTGGTGGCTTAGCTGAAGCACAAATTATGCAGTGGATTACATTAAATCAAGCTGAAGAACCAGACTGTCCTTGGTAGACAGTAGAAAAAAGTATCCAAAGGATAAGATAAATTGTCATGTTAGAGTGAACTTATCAGGGTGTGCACACAGGACCAATTATGAAGTGCTAGAGGACACACCTTCACTGTCCTCCTTCAGGGTTGTATAGACTCTCCAGCCATACGTCATAACTCAGTCTGTAGGAAACTTGTCTTTCCGTTCCACAAAATGCCACATTGGCCCATCACATTGATGACATTATGCTGATCTGATCTAATAAGGAAGAAGTGACAATGACTCTGAATTTATTGATAAGACATTTACATGCTAGTGGGTAGGAAATTAATCTTCCAAAAACTCAGGCACCTTCCTCTTCAGTGAAATTTCTAGGGGTACATTGTTATGGGACATGTCAAGATAGTCCTTCTAAAGTGGAGGAGGAGAGGGAAGTTGTTCCATCCAGCCTCTCCCACAACCAAAATGGAGGCACAACACCTAGTGGGATCTTTGGATTTGGGAGGTAACATATCTCTAATTTGTATAGCTTACTCAGGTCTATTTATCAAGTGACTCAAAAAGCTACTAGTTTTGAGTGGGGCCCAGAACAAAGGAAGGATCTGCAACAGGTTCAGACTGCCATGTTAGCTGCTCTGTCACTTGGACCATAATACACAACTGATCCAATGGTGCTTGCAGTGTCAGTGGCAAATAGAGATTCTGTTTGGGGTTCTCTGACCTGTCTCTATTGATGTAGCACACTGCAAACGCTTAGGGTTTTGGAGCACAGTACTGCCATTCTTTGCTGATAATGATTCTCCTTTTGAGAAAGCTGTTGGCTTGTTACTGGGCCTTCGAAGAAATTGTACACTTAACTGTGGGCCACCAAGTTACCATAAAGCCTGAGCTACCCATCATGAACTGGGTGTTGTTTGACCCACAGAGCCATAAAATCAGATACACACAGCAGCATTCTATCCTAAAATTGAATTGTGATATATGATTTCAGGCCCCTGCAGGACTTGAATGCACAAGTAAATTGCATTAACAAGGAGCCCAAATGCCAATGGTCTCCAAATTTAGCAAATTGAAACCATCTTGAGCATTCCCATGCTCCTCCATGGTTCCTTACTCCAGCTTGCAACCTGCCACGCCTTTGTTTCTAATTGCGATTTGGTCCCACCGCAGCTGTAGTCCTAATCATGGTTTGAATTTTGACATCTGAATCCCATACATGCACAAACCAAGATCTTAATACATGGCAGGATCTAAAGAGCTGTGCCCTGAACATGACCCCATACTTGAACTTTGCCAGAGGGGAAGATGTTTTCTGGTACACAGTGGTGCCAAGGCCCATTTATAAACCAAAAGTTCCCTTCTTTTGCAGCCTGGCTCAGCACTCAGATCTCCAAATATGGGTATAGGTGGGCTCAGGCTTTCAGATCTCAGGTGCCATTGCATACCCCCAGAAACTGGAGCATATAAAAGCTCCCTGCTTCTTTGAGGCGGGGAGCTCATGGTCTTTCTGCTGCTGGGCTTTACATTGCTCCTTTTTTGCACAAACTATAAATTTCCACTTTTTGGAGTGGTAAAGGGAAATCCAGTGGGAAGAACTTTGAGCAGTGTATCTGACTTTTCACTTTGCTTGGAAGGCAAAATGGCAAGATCTGCAATTGTATACTGCTACATAAACTGTGGCCAATGATTTGGCTGGATTGTCAGGGATTTGGACAGAATACGGTTGTAAAATTGGAGACATGGAGGTATGGGGAAGATGTTTGTGGATAGACTTCTTGGAATGGACCAGAGAAATAAAGATATTTGTGTCTCATGTGAATGTTCACCAAAGGGTGAACTCATTAGAGGAGGAGGATTTAGCCATCAAGTGGATATGATGAGATGTTCTGTGAAAACCAGTCATCCTCTTTCCCATCTGCTCCTATCATTGCCCAACTGGCTCATGAACAAAGTGGCTATGGTGGCAAGGATGCAGGTTTTGCATGGGCTTCTGCTCACAAAGGTCAATTTGACTACAGCCACTGCTGAGTGCCCAATCTGTCAGCAGCAGAGACCAACAGTGAGTCCTCAGTAGGATACCATTCTACGAGATGATCAGCTAGCAACCGGGTGACAGGTTGATTACACTGGACTACTTCCAGAATGGAAAATGCAGTGGTTTGATCTTATTGGAATAGACACTTACTCTCGATGTGGATTTGCCTTCCCTTCATGCAATGCTTCTGCCAAAACAACTGTCCATGATAGTAAAAGCTGCCTCATCTACTGTCCTGGTATCCTACACTGTATCATCTCAGATCAAGGGACTCACTTCACAGAAAACAAAGTGCAGTGATGGCCCATGCTCATGGAATTCACTGATCTCACCATGTTCCACATCATCCTGAAGCAGCTGGCTTAATAGAACAATCGAATAGCATTCTGAAGACAGAATTACAATTCCAGATAGTTATCAAAACATTACAGGGTTGGGGAAATGTTTCTACAGGAAGATGTATATGCTGTAAACCAGCATCCACTGTATGGTGCTATTTCTATCATAACCAGTATATATGGGTCAACAAATCAGGGGTAGAAATGGGAATGGTATCCACTCAATATTATCCCCAGTGATCCACTCACAAAATTTGTTTCCTGCCCCATGAGCTTGTGATCTATGGATCTAGAGATCTTAGTTCCAAATGGAGGAATTCTTCCACCTGAAGATTCCATTAACCTGGAGATCAAGAATGCTGCCCAGCTGCCTTGAGCTCCTTATGCCTCTGGATCAGCAGGCAAAGAAGGGAGTTACCATTCGCTGGTGTGACTGATCCTGATTACCAAGAGGAAATTGGTGTGATATATATATAATGGAGGTAAAGAAGAACATGTCTGGAATGCAAGATATCCCTTAGTAGTAGTAGTAGTTACATGCTGTTGAGTGAGTTCTGACTCATAGTGACTCTATGCACAACAGAACAAAACACTGCCCGGTCTTGTGCCATGTCCACAATAATTTTCATGCTAAAGCCCATTGTTGCAGCCACTGTGCCAGTCTGTCTTGTTCAGGGTCCTCCTCTTTTTCACTGACTGTCCACTTTACCAAGCATGATGTCCTTCTCTGGGACTGATCCTTCCTGACAACATGTCCAAAGTATGTAAGTTGCAGTCTTGCTATTTCTGCTTTCAAGGAGCACTCGGGTTGTACTTCTTCCAGAAGAGATCTGTTTGTTCTTTTGGCAGTCCATGGTACATTCAGCTGGTGGCTTAAGGAGATATGTGCAGGTTCTAAGTTGACTAGGGTAGACTATGATGGTTAAGGTTTTGTGTCAACTTTACTGGGCCATGCTATGTAGTTGTTTGGCAGTTATGATGAAGTTTGGCACTTATGCAATGATACAGTCACTTCTATGAGGAGATCTGACATAATCAATTCTATAATGAGATCTACTATGGATAGTCAAACAGTTGAAAGAGATTTTCCTTGCACAGGGAGGTGGGAGTGTGTGGCCTGCACCCAGTAAATATGGACTTTCTGCCATAGCTCCCTGGCTTTTGCTCTGTTGTGGATGTCACATTTGGTTCCTCATCATCTGATCTCTGGCTCTTGGAACTTGAACCAGCAAACTGCTATTTTATCTGCCAATCTTGGTTTCACCAGCCCTTGCAGCTACATGAGTCAGAAGAAACTTCCAGCCTGATTCCTGACTCAAGGACTTGCAAATTCCTATCCTCTGGAATAGCGTGAGTCATTCTGAAGCTGAGTTTGTAACCTCTAGGCCATCAGGGCTCTCAGACAGATAGGTAGGTAGATGTTATACAGACAAGCTTCATGAGTTTTGCTTGTCTACAGAACTCAGCCTAAGACTGCTATATATCTAATAAATAAGCTGAATTGGTAACTTGAGATACTTTCACACGGCTTTACTGATAACTTCTTTTAAACATTTAAGTATGAAATAGTCCAAATAACATACAAATTTTGTTATAAATAGAGAAAGAGTGATACATTCCAACTGATTTTCTGAGGCCAGCATCATTTTGCTACAAAAATTAGACAATAGATTAGAAGAATGGGAAACACAGACTAATGTAACCTCGCAAATGCAGAGGCAAACTATCCTTTAAAAAGTCAGTAGAGGAATGGGGCCAAGACAGCAGACTAAACATATGTCTCATAAATTCCCTGAGTACTAAGGCCTGGACTGATAATTGAATGGAGTACTCTGGATACCGAAGGAGCCCTAGGATACTGCATAGGGTTGTCAAACTGGACTGTGTGCCATTAAATGGCAAACTACCTCTCCCTAACATGAGGCAGTGCAGGCTGAGCCCCACTTCTGCTGACTCGCTATTTGGGTGGTCTATAAGTAATGATGCCTTCTTTGTTATCTGGGTAGCAGGGGATGAGCATGAGCCACCAAATATGCTGAACTGCAGTCCTAAAATAAACAGCATTTTGCACAGACTGTGCACTGGATAGCCACATTTTGAGAGCCTGGCTGATGACTGGGGACACCACTGCCCCTCCAGCCTCTCTTTTCAGAGTTCTGCCATAGATTCTACTGTTTCACAACAGGAAGGGCAGCTCAGCCGGGTGACATCTTGGTCAGCTGGGAGGCAGATTCACCCAAATGGAGGCCCTAGCAGGGACTAATTCCAAACCTGAAAAGCAGTGGGAGTCCCAAAAGCACTTTTCCAGCAGAAAGGCTGTGTTTAGTACAGTGTTACCTTATGGGTGGGGCCCAGCTAAAGATGGCAGCAAGGCAGTAACCCCTCCCTACTTTGAACTATGTCATAGCATCGGGAGATGGCCAAAAGGTGATTCCTTTGTCAGTCAGAAAGTGGGGTGCAGACTGCCACATCTGACAGCCTGAATTATTTCAGCAGCTGTTGGACAGCTCCTGGATTTTTAAAATAAGAATGCCTGGAGAAATAACTGCTGAGTGCCCCAGCAGCATCTCTCCCAGTCTTTACAGATGCACATCATAGGGCTGGTTGATGGAACCCAAGTGATTCCATAAGTGGGGAGCTGTCTTTCCCAGAAAGGAGACAGAGCCTGCCACCCCAGATATTCCACTGGGGCCAATCACTAGGGTACACAGAGGCAGTTGGTGGCCAACTCCCTTCTCAGAAGTGTGCCTCAGCTCCTGTTGAGGTAGCACTAGAGAAATGAAGCAGCCTCTAGATGACCTGAAGACAACAAACCATTGCCAGCCATTTAAAGAAATAGTCCACCATGGCTTTGGAAAACTCCCAAAATAAACAGTAAAAAACTTCTCAGAAGAAGCCTTCCTAAAACTATCAGAGGTCTCATACAATATAATTATATAAATAACCCTCCTAGAGATTAAACAAAATGCAGCAGAGCAGAATGAAAACTTAAGCAAGCTATTTGAACTGATGGAACATAAACAATCTGAAATCCAGCAGATCAGTAACAAAATGACAGAATTATACAAGTCAATCCAAAGCCAAAAGAGCAAAATTGAGGAGACGGAAGTCAAACTTAGTAACCATGAGGACGGAGCAACTGACACCAGCATTTATGAGGAGAAATCAGAGAAAATAAGTAAGAAAAATGAATAAGCATTAAGAAACACGTGGGACTCTACTGAGAGGAATAATAAACAATTAATTGGAGTTCCTGAACAAGGAGAAATAGCTGAAAACACAGAGAGCATTGTTGTTGAGTTGCTGACAGAAAACTTCCCTGAAATTGTGAAAGAAAGGAACATAGATATCCAAGACATGTATTGAATGCCACAAAAACTACACCCCCAAAGAAAGACACCAAGGCATATTATAATCAAGCTCAATAAAATGAAATGTAAATAGATTCTCACAAAGGCAGCGAGGCTCAAAATAAAGCTAACATTCAGACAGAAGACCTGTGGGCTTTCACGTGACTTCTCAGCAGAAACGATGTTGGCAAGGAGGCAGTGAGATGACATATTCAAAGCCTTGAAGGAGAAAAACTTACAGCCAATAATTATATATCCTGAAAAACTGTCTTTCAAACATGAAGATGAAATTAAGACATTCATAGATAAACAGAAGCTTAGAGATTTGTAAACACCAAACCAAAGCTACACAAAATGGTGAAAGAAGCTCTTTGCTTAGAAGAACAAAACCATTAACTCTATATTTTAGGAGACAATACAGGACACATCATCCAGAAACCTACTCAGATATGGAAGTCAAAAACTCAGTCAAAGCTACAATATTAAAAGAAGGGAACCAGTGATAATACTACAAAATATACATGACACCATCACACTAAAAATAAGGATATACTACAGTAGCTACAGTCTTTTCAGATGGAGAAGTTAAAATTGGGTTTGAACTTAGAATATTAAGGGAGATTATATGGATAGCCACAAAGAACAATAACAATGCAACATATCAAAATGAGAAACACAAGACAGGAGTCTCAACAAACACAAAACTAACACTGAAAAAGATGAAAAGTGAAACCATAAAGAAGAGGGACCCAGAACAGAATATTAAAAGCAATACAGAAAACACCAACATGAAAATAAATGCATCAAAATGACAGCAGTAAACACATACCTATGAATGATTACACTGAATGTAAATAGACTGAATGCTTCAATAAAGAGAAAAAGAGTGACATCCTGGATCAAAAGACACAACCCATCTATTTGCTGCTTACAAGAAACAAACTTTACATTCAAAGATATGAACAAACTGAAAATTAAAAGATGGAATAATATATACCAAGCTAGCAATATACAAAGAAGAGCAAGAGTGTCAATACTAATCTCAGATAAAATAGATTTTAACACAAAATCCACCATTGTGGACAAGGATGGTCACTATTTATTGCCAAAAGGTTCAATACACAAACAGGACTTAACAATATTAAATATTTATGCACCTAATAACTGGAGTCGAATCCGACTTGACGGCACATGGCCTTTGTCTGGCAATAACTGGAGCGTCTAAATACATCAAACAAACACAGACTACATTGAAAAATGAGATCAATGACTCCACAATAATATTTGGACACTTCAACACTCCACATTCAGTAATGGACAGATCATCCAGAAAAAAGCTCAGTAAAGACACAGAAGATCTTATTGTGACAATTAATCAGCTAGACCTCATCAACATACACAGAACTTTATATCCAGCAACAGAAAATACAGTTTCTTGTCAAATGCACATAGAACATTTTCCAGATAGGCCATGTGTTAGGACATAAAGCAGGTCACAACAAAATCCAAACTATTGAATTATTGCAAACCATTGCTGTTGTCTTTTTCTATTTTTGGTTTTTATGCCAAGCACCTCAATTTTAGGGGTTCCTTAGGGTTGCCATGAGTCGGATCCGACTCGACGGCACTTGGCTTGGCTCACAAGCTCAAGACTAATTCTGTGCTAAATCTTTATTTCAAACAAATGTATCTGTGCAACCAACATCTGTTCATAAGTGTCGCTGCCTAACTGTCCACTGGCGGAAAGAAGACAGGACACACGGATTCGAGCCACCTTGCCGGTTGCTTACTTTATTCTTATTCCTCGTTCATCCTCGTCCGTCCTCCTCCGTCAGTCTGTCCGTCCGTTCGTCCTCTCATTCATACGTCCCGGTCCCGGTCTCTCGTTACCTGGTGCTTGCTCAATTTATCCTAGATTCCTCCAATCCTCATGTGCCACGCTCTCCCAAGATGGAGGCCCACAATAGGCTAGCGGGAAGCCACTGCCCACAGGCATGCGCCATGAAAGCCCTAGGTCTGGTAAACAAGGGTGTGATTGGGAAATGACAGCTGTTCTGAATCCTGATGCATGGCAGCAATCATAAAAAGGAAGGTGTGCTGTTCTGGCGTTGGGCGCCAGCATGTCCCGCTTACCACACATAAGGAAAGTGTGGAAGAACTGATAAAATATTGAGGAGTATAGATATCTATCTTAATAACTGGAGCTGCTCAGTTTCTAAAGATAGCCCCCAAAACTTTCAATTGTACATAAATTATTCCACGTAGCAAAGTTTAGTTGCTTGAGCTTCCTAATTTTAAGAATATTTGGTGAAAACAAAATGTGGTGGTCCTATTGTACATACAAGATATCATTTTTGTTAACTAATGACACTTTGGAAAGATGGCAATTCAAAATGTACAAATGCATGTTCTACCAGAAGAATAAATGAAATCTGCAGTCAAAATGCACAAAATGTTTCCAAAAGTGTATTGAAAATTCCAAGGCTCTATGAAACATGATAACATTCTACACACAGTGTATCATAGCCATTGCAACAGATGTTCATGAAAAGTAATTTATAATTTCAATGGTTTGGTTCAGATCATTCTTCTTACTAGCTTTGTATTTCAAGGTCCTACTTGATTTTATGGAAAAAAAATAGCAAGCATATGTCTTGTCTCTTTGAACAGGTTGAAACAGAAAGATGATACGCAACAGGTCATCAGAGGCAAAAATATGTTGTAGGATAGCATCATAGCAATCATTGTCTCTTACACAACATTTTATGGGATGTGGAACAGCTGTCATTCAACAGCATCTGCAAATCAAATTGATAATTTACAATGCTTGGTTAAAAACATGGAACTTTCATCCAGCCTTAGTGAGATGAAGTGCCTTAGTGAGAAACATTTTTTATAGAACCTGCATCAAAAAATTGAAGGAAGAAAACAAAGAGAAACCCTGAAGTTCTAGAGTCTTTGCTTTCTTCACAGGGCCTACCTGATTTGTGATTTCCATGTTTTCAGCAAGAAATTGACTGAACTCCATTGTTTTGACTTTTCACCTCTAATTAAGATCCTCTACAAAGTATGAATTCACAGAGCCTTGTTTGGCAGTTTCATACTTAACAAGAAAGTTTCTGAATTTTTTAATAATTTAAATGAAAATGTGTAGGTATCAAGTTACCACTAAAAGACATGAGAACTGCACTGTGCTTAAATTTACTTCTACAAAGTAGGACACTTCAATTTAATTTGGCTAAGATAATCTGCCTATTTTTCTGGTATTTAAAAATATAGTGTGTTCAATGTTTTGATTTTAGAGAACATGACATGGGATACCCTCAAAAATGTGACTCTACTGCATCTAAAATACCATTAGCAAGATAATTGCATCTTTGAAATTATGAACTGGTTCTGGCATGGTGTTTCCTACTAGTTTACCTTACACTGTATGCTATACATCAAGGAAATAAGACACTGCATTCTCTACAAGCAGATTAGCATTGGTAAAGTTGAGCTTTTTTTAGTTCTGGAAAATGTTAGATGGACGCTGCTTCACTACACAGCTGTGTTTCATAAATCAGAAAAATACTTGACAGAGTCATTCACAAGTTAGAGGATCATAAAATCCTTCAAAGGCCACTAGTTTTATATTACAAATGCAAAATAAGTAAGCTTGAATCTTGTCATTTGCTCTTAACAGGATCAAGTGCACATAATCACATGGCTTTGAATTCTGACATGAAATTCTGAATATTTTACCCATTTTACTTTTAACTTGAGACTACACCCACCCTGGCATTTAGTCCAATGTATGCCTTCCAATAGTTCAGCATCAATCCTCAAGTTGAGCTGAAAGGTAGATTATGTTGCTGAAATGTTCTGTAAGCGATAAGCAAAGATTATGGAAACTCAAGTCATATTTCAACCAATACCTCACAACAGTTTAAATGGATAGTGAGTATTAATGAGGTCAACTGAAACAATTTCTATAGCTAAAGCTTTTTTCATTTTTTTGCATGTCAGTATTAAGAATGGTGCAAAATGGCATTTAGCTGTCTTAAAATCTTCACACATGTAACCTCAGATTCTAGAGGACTTTTAGTTATATCTTGACCCCATTTAAAGAACTACTACTGGCTTGGCTTGGCATTCTCCGTGGAGCTATATAAGGATAGATTGGCATTATCAGAATCCAAGAGGAAGAAAAAAATTAAAGAACAGTCTGTTAGCAACGTTGGGAAGAGTCATTGTACATAGATTATTATTTCCACCGGGATGAATATATTGATACATACTACCTCCCATGATACTAATAATTAGGAGGTTAAAAAATAAAATAAAAAATATCTGCTGCTGTGAAGTTGATTGCGACTCATATCCACCCTTCAGAATAGAGTGAAGCTGCCCTACAGGGTTTCCAAGGAGCAGCTGGTAGATCCGAACTGTTGACCTTTTGGTTACCAGCCAAGCTCGTAACCACTGTACTACCAGGGCTCCAAGGAGTTGAAAGACTAATAAAATATCAAAATAATCCTCTTCCAGACAAAAACATAATTAGTAGATGCCAGTTTGCAAGCTATGAGAAGGTAACACAGATCCACTTCTTTTTTCGTATTCTGCAACTTTACAGCCTTATGCTCAGCACTTCCCCAAACCCCAGGGGTAGTTCACAACACTGTACTACCAAAATTCAGTAATAAAAATAGTGCTTTGACCCAAAGATACACAAAAAATATTCTCTCAAAATAACAAACCAAGGGACTGATTTCATCAGGTGATATGGCATGAATGATGCTACACAACTCTCTATAATCATTTATTTATTTATTTTTTTGCTTTTAAGAAAAGGCTATCCAGGTATTTTAAAATATAGGAATGAAACTTTTAATACATAAAATAGAATTTAAGTATTACCTTTTTTCATTAGTAAACTCTGGTAGTGTAGTGGTTAAGAGCTGTCTGCTAACCAAAAGGCTGGCAGTTCGAATCCACAAGGCACTCTTTGGAAACTCTATGGAGCAGTTCTACTTTGTCCTATAGGGTCGCTATGAGTCAGAATTGACTTGATGGCAGCGAATTTTCTTCAGTAATTGCATTTAAGGTTGTGGAAAACTAAATAACAACCGATGAATAGTTAAGAACTGCCATTGGAAGAATTAGAAGTAACTGCTAGAGAAAAAAATGAGTTGTGCCAAGGTGTTGATTCTTACCGCCTTACAGAGAGGCCATAGATTGCGAGGCAAATAGTCAAGTTTCCAGGAAAAAAAAATTATTCTTATCATAGATTGCGAGGCAAATAGTCAAGTTTCCAGAAAAAAAATTATTCTGTATGTCTAAAGTTGCTCCGGAAATGACAAGGAGGGATTGTGCATTATGAATACTTGTCAGTGAGCTGTGGGAATAGTATTCTGGGTCAACCCAGCACCACTCAAAATGCCTCCTATCAAAATAGCACAGCATGGTTCCCAATAAAATTGAGAAACTGGAGTTCTGAGTGTGAAAGCTCTGCAGATGAATAAACAATTTGCCTTGTTCTTTATATTTTCTAAAGTAAAGCAGAGTAGATCTCAGGGAGCCTAGGAAGAACCAATACCCAGAAAAAATGAGAGGAAGAAAAATGAAACAGAAATGGCACAGAAAATAAGCCAGAGAGATTTTTCCAGAGTCAGTGTGAAGACAAGTAGAAAAATATGGTACATTTCTAGTCTTGCCGTCAGCAACAACAGTAATCCTCACAGTTCCCCCCAAGTTTGTGCTAAAGCTTCAAAGTAGAATTCTAAACCCTTTCACAAGTTTTCTTAAATCTCTGTCACTGACAACAAAGCATAGGGCATTTCCTGACACAGTTTAGGTAAGGAAATTGAGCAATCTTACATCCCTTAAGAATTTTTAAAGACTCCACAGTTCTAGAATGTTTCCCTGTTAGCTTTTCTATGTCTTGAAAAATCAATGCCAGATTATGAACAAAATGGTTGTTGTTGTTTTCTCCCAAATGTGAATGATATGGTCAGTATTTATTATGATATTTTTCTTCTATAAACTCTCTTAGGATTACTTTCCACTAGATTTGGTTGTGTTGTTGTTTCTAAACATCATACATGCCGATAAAGAATCCCAACTTGTGCACAGAGTGAGAGGCATGCTAGCTTTTCATCCTAGGTAGAATGCCCACTTAATTAATTTCCATTTGCTGCAATCCACCCTGCAGTGAAAAAAAAATTTGTGAAAGTATAAAAAGGAGTTAGGTCTGACTTTGTCCTTCAGTTTTTACCCAGTCCATCTTTTGTCCAATGTGATGCTCAGAATTTGTGTTCAAGGGATATCAAATTGTCAGAATTATCTTTCTGCAAGTTTCCTTTACACAGGAGTCACTTTGTCTAACAAGCTTTCTTTAGTAGCAACTCATTGGATGTCAGTAGCTGTTGTTGCTTTCCCCCACTTTTGACCAAGAACACTGTGCTCATCACTTACAGTTTTCACAAAATAGTGTATAATGTTTTTGAAAGATTATCCTATGTATGCTACTTTGTGCCTTAACTTGCTTGAACGAACTTATTTACTCATGTTGATTTTGATTTTTGTGTTCACTTATTTTTAATCCTAATACATGAACTATTTATTTTGAGAAGATGACATAGTCTGCTAAATTACAGGAGGATAATCAGATGATTTGCTTGTGCAAGGTGTCAAAATAAGAGATTAGCTTATTCATTCACTCAACTTTTGTTGGATTTTGTGTTACACATTCTACTATACACTAGAGATAAAATTATGAACAGGGCCTGTCATCTGCCTTGTGATGTATTTGGCTTGAACTACAAGGTTGGCAGTTTGAAGCTACCCAGCCACACAATAGAAAAAAGTCTAGTGACCTGCTTTTATAAAAATTACAGCTAAGAAAACCCTGTGAAGTACAGTGCTACTCTGTAATACAACGAGTAGTCATGAATCAGAACTGACTCAATGTCAAAGGTTTTTGCTTATCCTTTTTTTTTTTTTTTCTTGTTTATCTGCTTTTTGAATGAAGCTCTTGCACTGGTGTACCTACAATAGAAAGTGATAAATGCTATCTATAAGTGGCTATGAAGGATCTAACTCTGCTTTGGGAAAAAAGGAAATAAGAGGAAACGTCACAAAATGGTTACACTTGAGTCTTCAAAGAAAAGTAGCATCTCTCAAGAGAGGTGAAGCAAGAGGGAGCAACATAGCAGTACTGTATAGAGGAGTATGGCTAGTTCAGTTAATAAAAAGTAATTGAGCATTGTCCTACTAAAAAGTTAAACCATTACACCATAGACCAGTGGCTCCTTGTCATAGATTAAATTGTGTCCTCCCAAAATATGTGTGTCAATTTGTCTAGGCCATGATTCCCAGCATTGCATGATGATCTACCACTTTGTCGCCTGATATAGTTTTTTCATGTATTGTGAATCCTGTCTCTATTATGTTAATTAGATGAGATTAGCAGCAGTGATGTTGGTGAGACTCAGTGTACAAGATAGAATTGTCTTAGGCCAATCTCGTATGAGAGATAAAAGAGAAAAGCAAGCAGAGAGACATGGGGACCTCATACCACCAAGAAAACAACACCAGAAGCACAACATGTCTTGTGGACTCAGGGTCCCTGCAACTTAGAAACTGATGATCTGGGGGAAATTCGATAACAAGGACTTTCCTCCAGAGCTAACACACAGAGAGAAATCCTTCCTCTGGATCAGCCACCCTGAATTTGGATTTCTGGCCTACTAGACTGTCAAAGAGTAAACTCCTGTTTGTGAATTCTACTCATTTGTGGTATTTCTGTTATATCAGCACTAAATAGCTAACACATTCCTCTTGGTATGTATTAAATTAAGGAAGATTTAAAAATGCCTATTCCAAGACACTACCATTGCAAGATTTACTAGCCTATGGTGAGCAAAAGTAATGTTTAAAAGCTCCCTGGTGATTTTAATCTGTAGCCAGAGTTGAAAACCACTGCTCTACACCATGGGGAGCCACTGAAGGGTTTTTAAGCAAGACCATGACATGATAATTTGAGAAAACAAAATCATTTTGTTTAGATTGGAGAAGTGGAAGATTGAAGGCTGAAATACCACTCAGAACAATAATACCAAAGTGTCAGTCTTAAATTGTTGGTAATTCAAAGCGAGGTTTTCAATTATACTAAGCAAAATGAGGAAAACAAGGATAGAGTAGAAAGATTCTCATAAAGCAATATTTTTTCTGCATAAAAGCATTGTTTTCTCTATTCTGGCACTGTACAATTGCTGTTTTGTGTTAAGATGTTTATGTTATGAAATAATTGCAAATATATATACAGCCAAGTGCCATCGAGTCGGATACACACACATGTATATGACTACTTGATACCATTCTTGAATGTCTTTATTTGACAAAATAGCTATTTTTCTCTCCTTTGAAGGAGTTAGAATTTTCCTGCTATTTTTCCTTTTTCTCTTGTGTGTTTTTACTTTTGTAATTGAAAATAAAATGCATACTGTGAGGTGTGTAAAATCACAAATATTAAGTGTGCAGTTAAATAAATTCCTCTAGATATACCTGTTCATTGACTATGGAAACCCTGGTAGCCTAATGATTAAGTGGTATGGGTGCTAACCAAAAGTTCAGCAGTTCAAATCTGCCAGACACTCCTTGGAAACTTTGTGGGATAGTTCTGCTCTGTCCTATTAGGGTCACTATGAGTCAATATCAACTCAGTGGTAGCGGGTTTACTGTTTTGCTCTTGTTGTTGTTGTTTTCTGGTTTTGGTTCATCCACTATATTTATGCATATCTGTATATCCACTATGTATTTCAGTTGTCCTCAAATAGTTGAAAAATAAATATCCTGCCTTACTCAATCTTTACTCCCTTCACATATATCATACATGACCATATACTAATGGCAAGCCTTCAGAAAAAACTTATCCTATGATATCTTGTCTAATTATGTGCATAAATATTAAGCTACTGATATAAGTAGTGCGACTGTTTGTGTGGAGTTAAAAATTTATAAAGAGATAGCATTCATTCCATCCCTTGCCACATAATCTATCATCCATGCCCAGTTTTAAGTTACTAGTAAAGCAATATATGTTGTGAAGATTCTTGTTACAAGCTATTGATTAAGGGGACATGCAGAATTTTCAAGAAAGCAGTATCAATTACTTGCATTTAATGTGCTGAACATCTACAAAGTAATAAATACATTTTAGTAGAATATGACAAGTGGTTAACAATATGAATGAAGATGCTGAAGGCAATCAAATGAAATGATGAAAATGAAATCGGCAGGTTTAGATAATTTTTAACACTCAATGAATGACCAAGGTCATTTCTAAGATACATCCTCAATACACGTATGTTCTTAAGGTAGCATTATAAAACTCAGCTTCAATCCCTGATCTTATCTTTGTGGATAAGCAAGTGAATATTTTTAGATATTTCTCTTCGCATTCATTACAACATGCAAAATACATAAGATGATATGTGGTGAGTTAATAAAAAGATGAGACTGTAGATTCCTAAATTAATTCATTAGTCTAATATTCATAGAATGTATTTTCCTTTCAATGCACTCACATAATTCTTATTAGCATTAGTGGGAGGAAGCTACACTCACATGGAAAAAATATGGCAATCAACATATATGCAAAAATATAAGGAGACGCTTTATACAGGATTTGCTATTTCACTGCTTATTGCAAAAGTGGTATCTACATGACACTAAACATAAATAATCAATAATCCAAATGTTTCTTAATAGCTGCATGTTCTACATTGCAGATGAAATGTATAAACTAAGTACTGCATTTTTTCCATAAGAAAAGTAAGGCAGCTAATATCTGTAAAAGAACAACCATGTGTAAAGAATTGTGTTAAGTCCCTGACAAGTGTAGTTATCACCACAAAAATGCTCTGAAACAACCCTCAAAACTCAGTGGTTTAAAACAACATTTGTTCTTATAAGTCTGAGGGTCATTTAAACATTGATGATTGAGGCTGGGCTCACCTGGGCAGTTTTTCTAATCTCAACTGGTTTTGTTCATGAGTTGAAGACTGGTTAGAAGTTGTCTGAACTAGGCAGGGCACAGCTATGGTGATTTGTTCCATTCTGACCTCTATTAATCTTCTCCAGGGATCATCCAAGTGGCACAGGAATACATACTGTACTCACAGTGACAGTGAAGAAACGAGAGTAAGCTGAATGGTATAACACTTTACATCCTATGGTTATGTTACATCCTCTAACATTCCATTGATCAAAGCAGGTCATGTAGCTAGACCCAAAGACTGGGGAAGTATGTTCTGCCTCTTTAGTGGAAGAAACTGCCAATTCATTGAACAAAGGATATTGGAAAGGATAAAGAATGGAGCCATTAGTAAAGAAATAAACACTATTTTTTCTAATGTCTAAATTCTTGGTTATTATTGTTGTTACAATGTATCCTCTCCTACGCATTTAACCCTGATGGCACAGTGGTGAAGAGATCTGCTGCTAACCAAATGTTGGTAGTTCAATTTCACCAGCTACTCTTTGGAAACACTATGGGGCAGTTCTACTCTGTGCAATAGGGTTGCAATGAGTCAGAACCAACTCTATAGCGATGTTTGTTTGGTACATATAGTTTAGAAATTTGCAACTAAAATGATGCTTACCATCAAACCTACCAATTGATAGATGATACTGGTGGACCAACAATGGCCAAGTAACCACATATAAAACTATAACCTAAGAGTCATTGATTATTAAAAACAGCCACTTGGTTTAATCAAGAATGTAATTTAAAACATGTTCTAGTTTTAAATTCGTCATGAATCTAATATTTCTTTCAGCGATGTCTTCCACAAAAATGGCTTTGTCCTTTTAAATCTCATTTATCCCTCTCTTATGAAGGAACTACATAATCTTTTTCTTTTTTTTTAATCTTTCTCTTTATCATTCTGGGCTAACAAATAGTGAGGAAGTAAGTTATGAAAAGAGACTCACCATGACTCTACACAGGTATAGGCATATTTTGAGAGAGGAAGATGCTGAGAGAATACTTACCATATGTTCTCGGTCTTCTCAAAAAAGTATATTACTGTCCAGTCCTGCTCCATCCTCATAATTGTTGCTATGCTTGAGCACATTGTTGCAGCTACTGTGTCAATATATCTCCTTGAGGGTCTTCCTCTTCTTTACTGACCCTCTACTTTACCAAGCATGATGTCTTTCTCCAGGGACTGATCCCTCCTGATAGCAACTCCAAAGAATGTGAGACAAAGTCTGACCACCCTGGCTTCCAAGCAGCATTCTGGTTGTACTTCTTCCAAGACAGATTTGTTCCTTCTTTTGGCATTCTGAGGCTTATTCAATATTTATCTCCAATGGTGCAATTCAAAGAGGTCAATCCTTCTTTGGTCTTCCTTAAGCATTGTCCAGTTTCCACATGCATAGTAGCCAAAGCCAAGCCAAGTGCCGGGGTGACTGAAAATACCACTGCTTGAGTTAGGTGGATTCTAGTCCTGAAGGTGATATCTTTGCTTTTCAACACTGTAAAGAGGTCTTTGGCAGCAGACTTGCCCAATGCAATGTGTCTTTTGATTTCGTGATTGCTGCTTCTATGGGTGTTGGCTGTGAACCCAAGTAAAATGAAATCCATGACAACCTCCATGTTTTCTCCATTTATCATGAAGCGGCTTGTTGGTCCAGTTGAGAGGGTTTTTGTTTTCTTTATTTTGAGGTATAATCTAAAGGCTGTGGCATTTTATCTTCATTGGAAAGAACTTCAAGTACTCTTCACTTTCAGTGAAGGTTGTGTCATCTGCAGATTGATGGTTGTTAGTGAGTTTTTCTCCAATCCATATGCTTTGTTCTTTGTATAGTGCAGGTTATCAAATTATTTACTTGGCATACAGATTGAATAGGTGTGGTGAAAGGATATAATCCTGACATATACCTTTCCTGACTTTAAACCATGCAATAGTCACTTGTTCTGTTTGAAAAACTGCGTCTTTATCCTCGTACAGAGTCTATACAAGCATGATTAAGTGTTACAGAATTCCCATTTTCATAGTGTTGTCCATAATTTGTTATGATCCACACAGTAGAATGCCTTTGCATAGTCAATAAAACACAGGTAAACGTCTTTCTGGTATTCTATGCTTTCAGCCAGGATACATCTGATACCAGCAATGATATGCCTGGTTCCACCTCTTCCGCTGAACCCAGCTTGAATTTCTGGCAGTTCCCTGCTGATATATGGCTGCAGTAACTTTTTAATGAGCTTCAGCAAAACTTTACTTGCACGTGTTATTAATGATATTATTGGATAACTTCTGCATTTGTTTGGATTACCTTTCCTGGGAACAGACATAAATACATGGATCTCTTCTAGTTGGTTGGCCATATATCTGTCTGCTAAATTTATTGGCATAGACAAGTAACCACTTTCAGTGCTACATCCACTTTTTTCAAAACATTTTAATTGGTGTTCCATCAATTCCTGGGCCCTTGTTTTCCACCAGTGCCTTCAGTGCAGCTTGGACTTCTTCCTTCAGTATGGTTAGTTCCCGATCATATGTTAACTCCTGAAATGATTCAATGTTGACCAATCTATTTTGTATAGTGACTCCCTGTATTCTTTCCATCTTCTTTTGATGCTTCCTGCATCATTTAATATTTTCCATATAGAATTCTTCAGTATTGCAACTCAAAGCTTAAAATTTGTCTTCACTTCTTTCACCTTGAGAAATATTGAGTATGTTCTTCATTATTGGTTCTGTATTTCCAGCTTTTTGCACATACCATAATTACACTTTATTTTGTTTCTCAAGCTATCCTTTGAAATCTGTTCAGCTCTCTTACTTCATCTCTTCCCTTTGCTTTAGCTACTTGACATTCAAGCACAAGTTTCAGATTCTCTTCTAACATCCATTAAGGCTTTACTTTCTCTCCTGGCCTTGTAATGACCTCCTGTTTTCTTCATGTACGCTGTCCTTCATTGCATTCTACAACTCATCTTGTCTTTGATCATTCATGTTCGGTCACATCTATTCTTGAGATGTGTCATGGATTGAACTGCGCACCACCCAAATGTGTGTAATAATTTGGCTGGGTCGTGATTCCCAGTATTTAGTGATTTTCCTCCATTTTGAGATTTTACAATGCTGTAAATCATAATCTCTGCCTGTGGTTAATAAATTGGATTATTATAAGGAGGATTAGGGTGGGGCTGTAACACCCCTTCTAAGGTTACTTGCCTGCTCCAGTGTAAGGGGAGTTTCCCTGGATTGTGGCTGGCACCACCTTTTATCCTACAAGAGATAAAAGAAAAGGGAAGCAAGCAGGGAGCTGGGGACCTCATACCATCAAGAAAGTAGCACTGAGAGCAGAGTGCATCCTTCAGACCTGAAGTTCCTGCATTGAGATTCTCTCAGACCAAAGACTGATGCAACACAGGGACCTTCTTCCAGGGCCAGCAGAGAGAGTATACCCCCCTGAAGCCAAAACCAAAAACCAAACCCTTTGTTCTTGAGTCGATTCCAACTCATAACAACCCTATAGACAGAGTAGAACTGAGAACTGCTCCATGGAGTTTCCAAGGTGCACTTGGTGGATTCAAACTGCTGATGTTTTGGTTAACAGACATAGTGGATCCTGATTGCATGTTCAATTAATTTGACACTGCAGAAATTGGCAAAATTCTTCAGTTTCTTCATCTTGGGCCTTAGTAGTTAACAGGTTAATTTTAATAATATCCATATTAACTGGCCTTCCTCATAGGCTTATGGATATTATCCTATAACTGACAGCATCACACTTAAGGGTAGATCTTGAAATGTTCTTTTTGATGATGAATGCTACACCATTCCTCTTCAAGTTATCATCCCCAGTGTATTAGGCCATACACTCTCCCATTCAAAATGACCAATATCAATCCATTTCAGCTCACTAATGCCTAAGGTGTTGATCTTTATGAGTCCTACTTCATTTTTGATGCTATCTAATTTTCTTAGATTCTTACTTCATAAATTCTACGTTCTAATTATTAATGGAAGTTTTCAGCTGTTTCTTCTTATTTTGAGTCATGCCACATCAGCCAATCAAGGTCCCAAAAGCTTGACACCACCGATGTCATTAAGATGGACTCTACTTTGAGGAGGCAGGTCTTCTCCAGTCCACTTTTGGATGTCTTCCAAACTGAGGGGCAGGGATGCAAGTAGTGAGGTGTTTATCTTCTGCTGCTATATCAGTGTTCTCCTGCCATTCATAATGTTTTCATTGGCTAATTCTTTTCAGAAGTAGACTGTCATGTCTTTCTTCCTAGTCTGTCTTAGTCTGGAAGCTCAGCTTCAACCTGTCCACCATGAGTGATCCTGCTGCCAGTTGAATATCGGTGGCATAGCTTCCAGCATCACAGCAAATAAATAATTAGTGACATATATCATTTTTCCTGCCACATCTCTAAACTACTACTATCTTTCTTTTTCCCTTCAGTGTCAATATATATTTGCTGTTTCCACTCCCTGATTTCACATTCCTTCATTATGACCTAGCTTCCTTTTTCACTGCTCTGCTGAAACCCACACTCAGATACTATCTTTCATCTGCGAGGCACCTAATCTTTTCAACAATCCTCATCACTTTTATCCTCTTTTAAGCCTGTGCCATTTACTTACTGCTCTATATTTAGAGTAAGTTTAGAGATGTTAAGGAACTCCAGTTGCACAGTGGTTAAGCTCTTGATTGAGAACTGAAAGATCAGCAGTTTGAACCCACTAGCCATTCCATGGGAGAAAAATGTGGCAGTCTGCTTCTATAAAGGTTACAGCCTAAGAAACTCTGTTATTACAGGGTTGTATGCATTGGAATCAAATAAGCAGCAATAGATTTCATTTTGGTTTGGTAGAGATGTTAAATATGTGGATTCACATTCTGACTCCACCTCTTCTAACCTTGAGCAAGTCACTGAACCTGTCCATGCCTCAGCTTCCTTGTCTGTAAAATTAAAACAATAGGACCCATAATACCCGATGCATATTGTTGAGTGTAGGATTAAATGAAACAATATATGGTAAGGAATTTGACAGTATCTGACACCAGGGTAGGCAATCAATAAAAACCTTCACCTTTAATGACACTTCATTGTCCTTTCTTCTTCCTCCGTTTGACCATATTGACTTTAATACCTCCTCTCAATCCCTCTTTCTACGTGTTTTCTCACAGTTTATTCTTAGCCTTCTCTTTGTTTCTCTTTCTATAGTCTCTCTATCATTAAAATTGTACATTACATCAAGATTTTAACTATTACTTAAATGCCAAAAACTTCCAAACCTATTTTGCGTTTAACGATTTTCCAAACATTATTTACTATTTTAATTTAACACAATTTTCTCTTATTCAGTTTTCTACTGACAAACAGAAAAACTGCTCGCACATTTTATATGCCTTAGCTTTCCTTTTGCTAAACTAAGCAACTCCAACCCCTTTAAACTTTCCTTGTAGAGCCTATTATCTAATCCTTTAAAATTCTTTATTACATTTTTCTGTACCATTCCCATGTCTCCATATTATTTTTGCAGTATAAAAATTCACTCTTAATAACACTAGGAAAATGTTTTGACTAATGCTGGATACAGTGAAAGGATAGTCTAACTTTGGGTGTTAATTCCCTATTAGATTCCACTACTACACAAATTATAGGTAAGAATAGTAATGTGTTTGTCCTACTTAACTCTAGCCAGTCCTGTTCTTAAGGATAACAAGGTAAAATTAACACATTTGAATGACATTGTTATAACCTCAAAGTTTTTAGTCATTATTAATCCACATTGCACACTGTATGAAATGATATAAGCATAGTGCAGACTCTATCTGGAATATTCTGAAGCTTATCTCTTATCCTAGGATGTCAGGTAAAGAGTTCCTATGAGGAGATGCTAAAGATTTCTAAGCTGTAAAAATTCAAAATCCTGAAGCATAGCTGACGTAGAAAATCAGTGAAAAGAATCTGTTGCCTTATTTATAAATAAAGGGTAATCAGTCACAGGTAATTGTGAAATATTTAGATAAGTAAACTGATGATGTTTCATAAAATGACTGTGGACATGGATTTGACTTCTGAAGCCCCTCCAAATTTCCCCCCAAAAATCTCCTTTAACCTACTCTACCCAGGAACACTCTTGTTATTCACTATTTACGCTCATCCATCTTTTCTCTTTAAAGTGTCTAATAACTTCAGGGACTGTGAGGCAATTACAAATATGCTGGAGATAGTTATATTATACAAATTCTACTGCTTATAGAGTAACAGTAAAGAACCTTTAGGATTCCAAAACGCTGCAAATCTCCAGGCATCCTTGAGGCTGTAGGAAAGTTTCAGAAACACTGATAAGAAACAGGTTGCAGACATTAAGCAGATATTGATTTGTGTTGAAAGCAGTCACACAATGTGTTGAACTGTGAGGTAAATATTGATCCACGATGAAACCAGTATTTACCTCAAGGAATAATGCATCTTGGTACTGACCGAAAACCCAAGTCAATACATGTATTTTCATACACATTCCATTATCAAAATTAATTGTGACAAGAATTTTGATCTACTTTTGTTTTGACATCTTAGGAATATTTGCAGCAACTCCAGAAAGTAGGCAGTACATTCTGTTTTATTACTATAGTGCACTTAATTCATATCTATTGAGCTAAAAGAAGAGCCACAGAATGTAAGTCATTACTTTTGTTATAACCACCTTCAGATTTTCCTTTTGGAAAGGTTCACAGCTTGCTCAAAATGAGTGCAGACACTAGAATAGAAAGAACTTTAGAGTGAGAATGATATTCACCACTCTGAGGCTTAACTATGCAAAGCAGAAGGATATTGATGCTTATTTCTAACTCTTAGGTTTGTTGTGAAAATTAAATGTTCCAATCCAGCTACCACTCTATCATTTGCTACTTATTTACATCCATATTTCTTGGAGTTTTTAAACTCACATTTTTTTCCTAGTTCCAGTCTTCCCAATTCTTAATCCTCAACAATCTGTTTTCTATACCTACCACCAAATCAAATCATTTCCTCATTAATCACATACTTCTTCATTGATAAATATTGTGGATTCTCAGTTTTCACCTTGTGTACTTCTCAGATGAATTTCTCACTCTTACCCACCCTCTATTTTTTTAAGAACTCTGTCCCTTGCTTCTATATTTCAGTATTCTCCTGAATTTCCACTTAACCTTTTATGGCTATTCTTTCCCTGTATCTTTTGAAGGCTTTTCTTCTCCTGTCTTACACTTAAAGGTGGATATTTTGTTGGGTTTTTTTGATGTTGTTACCCTGTACTAGGCCCTCTTCTGTCATTTTCACATTCTCCATGCTGATCTCATTCAATCTTCTTGTTAACCATTACCCCCTCTGAGATGTTGCATCCAAAATCTATAACTAATTCATTTATTAAGAAAACTGTCACCGGGCAGGGAGAGCAGTGGAAGCTACATATAGGTGGGCATGTAAAGTTACACGAGAGTGTACATTTTCACTCAGTCATAATATAAAAGAAAAAAAGAAAAAGAAAACAAACAGCATACATTGCCAACCTGGATCTATCCTCCTACTTTCAGAAAAATGTGTCTATTCTGACTAATTTTATATAGAATTTACCATCTTCCTCATCAAAGATGCCTCGCCCATCATATGTTCTTTATCACCATATACCCAGTTGTTCAAGTGCAAACTGTGAGACTCAGCCTTCATTTCTCCCACTTTATGAATTCCTACCCTTAATCAGTCACTTATTTCTATTGCTTTTATCTTTCTTTTTTTTTATTAAATAAAAAAATGAAAGTGTACATACTCTGTGCTTACAATATTAGGTTAAGAGAGGAGGAGTACACAAGTTGTGTCGAAGTCTCATTAATATTGATCTTCTTACTAATGTGAATTGTCACCAATTTCTCCCTACCAAATTTCTAACAATTATCTAATCTAAACTCTCGCCCCTTGCCTTCCAGCCCTCCCACCTTCCCCACCCTTGTAGCCGTCAAAGAGTCTTTTCTATTATGTATGAGTATGCTTTTAAGCTTTTATCATAGGGGTCTCATATATTAATTGTCCTTCTGTCACTGACTAGTTTCAGTCAATATAATGTCCTCCAGTTGAGATCAAATTGAGAGATGTTTCCTGCTATCATCGTTGTTCTTTATCAGTGTATAGTACTCCATGGAGTATATATACCAAAGTTTACCTATCCATTCTTCTGTTGTTGGGCATCTGGGTTGATTCCAACTTTTTGCTATCGTGGACTGTGCTGCAATGAACATTTGTGGCCAATCTCGTTGGGGTGAGGTGGTATCTCATTGCTGTTTTGATTTGAATTTCTTTAATAATTAATGATCGTGAACATGTCTGCATGTGTTTTTTTGACTGACTGGATCTCCTCTTTAGAGAAGGGTCTGTCCATCTCCTTTGCCCATCGCTTAATTGGATGATTTGTCTCTTTCTTATTGATATTTTGTAGAACCTTATAGATTATGGAGATCAGGTGTCAGTCTGACATAGAGTTGCCAAATATTTTTTCCCATTCTGCAGGTGGTCTTTTAATTCTTTTGATGAAGTCTTTGGATGAGCAGAAGTGTTTGATTCTTATTAATTCCCACTTATCTATTTTCTCTTCTGATGAATGTGTTTTGTTTGTCAGATTTTGAAGTCTGTCTATATTGCATATTAAAATGTCCATTGTTGACCCTATCTTATCTTGGATGAGCTTTATCATTTTAGCTTTCACATTCAGGTCTTTTATCCAATTTGAGTTGATTTTTGTATAAGGTGTGAGATATGGGTCTTGTTTCAATTTTTTGCAGATGGATATCCGATTATGCCAGCACCATTTGTTAAAGAGACTGTTCTTAACCCAGTTCAAAATCTTAGGACCTTTTTGTCAAATATCAGCTGTTCGTAAGAGGATGGTAGCATCTCTGGGGTTCCTACTTTGTTCCGTTGGTCTTTATGTCTCTTTTTGTACCAATACCAGGCTGTTTTGACTACTGTGGCAGTGTAATAGGTTTTAAAGTCTGGTAGTGAGAGGCCTCCCAGCGTGTCTTCTTTTTCAGTAGTGTTTTACTTATTTGGGGTTTCTTCCCTTTCCAAATAAAGCTGATAATTTGTTTCTCCATCTCATTAAAAAATGTCCCTGGAATTTGTATTGGGATTGCATTGTATACGTAGAGTGCTTTGGGCAAAATAGACATTTTCACAATATTGAGTCTTCCTATCCATGAGCAGGGCAGATTACTCCCCTTATGTAAGTCCCTCCTAGTTTCTTGTAGCAATGTCTTGTAGTTTTCTCTGTAAAGATCTCTTATTTCTCCAGTTAGATTTATTCCTAGGTATTTTATCTTCTTGGGGACTATAGTAAATGGAATTGATTTGGTGATTTCTTCATTAATAATTTCATTGTTGGTATAAAGGAATCCCACTGATTTAGTTATGTTTATCTTTGCTGAATTCTTCTATTAGCTCTAATAGTTTACTTATGGATTTCTTTGGATTCTCTGTATGAACAATCATATCATCTGCAAAAAGGGAAATCTTTACTTCTTCAGTGCCAATACGGATGCCTTTTATTTCTTTGTCTTGTCTAATTGCTCTGGCTAGAACTTCTAGGACAATGTTGAATAGAAGTGGCGACAGTGGGCACCATTCAGGATGATAAAAACAGTTGGCTTTGCATAGATGCTATTGATTATATTGAGGAATTTCCCTTTTATTCCTATTTTTCTGAGAGTTTTAAGCATGAATGGATGTTGAACTTTGTCAAACGCCTTTTCTGCATCAATTGACAAAATCAGGTGATTTTTATCTTTTGTGTTATTAATATGGTTAATTACATTAATTGTTTTTCTGATGTTGAACCAGCCTTGCATCTCTGGAATGAAATCAACTTGATCATGATGAATGATTGTTTTTATATGCTGTTGAATTCTATTGGCTAGAATTTTGTTGAAGATTTTTGCATCTAGATTCATGAGTGATATTGGTCTGTAATTTTCTTTTTTTTTGTGGGATCTTTCCCTGGTTCTGGTATCAGGGTTATGCTGGCTTCATAGAAGGAATTTGGAAGTATTTCATCTGTTTCTATGGTGTGAAATAGCCTCATTAGTATTGGAGTTGATTCTTCTCTAAAAGTTTGGTAGAATTCTCCTGTGAAGCCATCTGGGCCAGGACTTTTTTTGGTTGGTAGATTTTTGATGACTTCCTCAATCTCTTCCTTTATAATAGATTTATTAAGTTGATCTATTTCTCCTTGTGACAGTCTTGGTGAGTCATATGAATCTAGAAATTTGTCCATTTCCCCCGGGTTTTCAAACCCATCAGAGTATAGCTTTTCATAATATTCTGTTATGATATATTTTATTTCAGATGGGTCTGTTATAATATCTCCCAACTCATTTCTTAATCGGGTTATTTGTATCTTCTGTTGTTTTTCTTTTGTAAGTTTAGCCAATGGTTTACCAATTTTGTTGATCTTTTCGAAGAACCAACTTCTGGTTTTGTTAATTTTTTCAATTGTTTTCCTATTCTCTAATTCATTTAGTTCTGCTCTAAGTTTTATAATCTGTTTTCTTCTGGTGCCTGAAGGGTTTCTTTGTTGCTCTCTTTCTACTTTTTCAAGCTATGAGGTTAATTCTTTGTGTTCTTTCTTCTTTCCGGAAGTGTACATTTATAGAGATAAACTGACCTCTGAGCACTGCTTTTTCTGTATCCCATAAATTCTGGTAGAATGTATTTTCATTCTCATTTAAATCCATACATTTATTTAATGTGTCTTTAATTTCTTTTATAACCCAAGGCTTTATGAGTAAAGTGTTGTTCAGTTTCCACAAGTTGGAATTTTTACCTCTGATTTTTCTGTTATTGATTTCAACTTTTATAGCTCTGTGATCCGAGAAGGTACTTAGCAATAAATCAATGTTTTGGATTTTATGGAGAATAGTTTTATGACCTAACACATGGTCTATTCTGGAGAATGTTCCATGTGCTTTGGAGAAGAAGGTATATTTATCTGTTGATGGATGAAAAGATCTGTATATGTCAGTAAGGTCAAGTTGGTTGATTGTTGTAATAAGGTCTTCTGTATCTTCACTGAGTTTTTCTCTGGATGATCTATCCTTAACTGAAAAGGGAGTGTTAAAATCCCCAACTATTATTGTGGAATGATCAATCTCATTTTTCAATGTTGTCAGTATTTGTTCAATGTATTTAAGTGCTTTGGTATTGGGTGCATAAGTATTTAATATTGTTAAGTCTTGCTTGAGTATTGAACCTTTCAGCAATAAATAGTGACCATCTTTGTCCATAATAGCGGACTTTACATTAAAATCTACTTTGTCTGAGATTAATATTGCCGTACTTGCTCTTTTTTGTGTATTATTAGCTTGATATATATTATTCCAAACTTTAATTCTCAACTTGTTCTTATCCTTAAGTCTAAGATGTGTTTCTTGTAAGCAACATATAGATGGATCACGTCTTTTGATCCACAATATCACTCGCTGTCTCTTTACCGGAGTGTTCAATCCATTTACATTCAATGTGATTATTGATACATATACATTTAGTGATGTCATTGCAATATGTTTATTTTCATGTTGGTGTTTTCTCTGTTGTTCTTATTAATCTGTCCTGGGACATTCTTCTTTATGGATGGTGTGAGTTTTGATTTTATATTTATTGAGACTCCTGTATTGTGAGTTTTCATTTCAAATGGTATATTGCTAATTAGTTCTATGGCTACATACATAATCCCCCTTAACATATAATTATTGAAACCAATTTTAATTATTTTAGAAGTCAGAAACTGTCGCTGCATCAAAAACAACTGTAACTATTGTAGTGTATCACTCTTTTAATGTGATATTATAGTTGTCATGATATGACCATGAATTCCCTTATTATAATGTTGTAGTTTTGGCTTGGTTTGCTGAAGTTTTGTGCCTTCCTTAACTGATTAGAAATTTGGATGAAGTGCCTTAAATTATCATGTAAAACATATATTTAGGGAAGAGATTCTTTCAATATTTCATGTAATTTGGGTTTAGTTTTTATGAAGTCTTAAATTTCTCTTTATTTTCAAAAGTCTTAATTTCACCATTATATTTGATAGGCAATTTAGCGGGATAGATTATTCTGGGATGGAAGTTTTTCTCGTCAGGACTTTGAACGTGTCTGCCCATTGTTTTCTGGCCAGCGCTGTTTCAGCAGAAAAGTCAGATGAAAGAAAGTCTACAGGGTTTTCCTAGGAATGTTAGCTTTGACTTGACCCTTGCTTTCTTCAGAAGCATCTGTTTGTGTTTTAGTTTATTAAGTTTAATTATAATATGCCTTGTCGTTCTTCTTTTTGGATCTAACTTTTGCAGTGTTCGATAAACATCTTGAATATCTATGTTTCCTTTGTTCATAATCTGAGGAAATTTTTCTGTCAGCATCTCTACAGCAATACTCCCTATGTTGTCATTAATCCTCCCTTGTTCAGGAACTCCAATTAAACATAAATCATTCCTCTTCATGGAGTCTCACATGTTTCTTAATGTTTCTTCATTTTTCTTATTTCTTTTCTCTGATTTTACCTCATAAATGTTGGCATTAGTTACTTTGTCTTCTAGGTCACCGATTCTAACTTCCATCTGTTCAATCCTACTCTTTTGGCTTTGGGTAGAATTATCCAATTCTGTAATTTTGTTATTAATCTGATGTATTTCAGATTGTTGATGTTCTAGAATATCAAATAGTTTACCAAATTTTTCATTTTCTTCTATTGTATGTTGTTAAATTTCTAGGAAGGTTTTATATATAATTTTTTTGTATTCAATCTCTGTTAGACTCAGAAAGGCTTCTTCATCAGGGAAATTTTTTGAATTTTTGGAATCTTTATTTAGGGAATTTTCTGGAGCATTTGAAAACTGTTTCTTTAAGTGACTAATTATGGTCTGTTGCCTGCGTGCCATCTAGATGTTATTTGATTTCTCTGCTAATGGATCTAAGAGAATTGTTGGTCACCAGATGACTATAATACTGTAGTGATTTGCTCCAGGTGCACTCTCAAGTGTGGAAGACTTTGCTTATTGAGTAGCAAAGAGGCTGCTCTGTTTATGGAGAAACTGGGAGCTGTCAGCCAATCTTAAAATGTAAGAGGTTTTTCAATAGAGAGATTTCCAGAGAGAAAATATAAGCCTCTCAGCCTTGAAAAAGTAAACCTTAAAAGTAAAAGTAAATTGCACTTCTATGCATGGAGCTGTCCAGGTGCTGAATTGGGAGCTGGAAGCTGTCCAACAGGTTGGCCTGAACAGGTAGGTAGTGGGGAACAGCAGACTTCACCTGCCCACTTATAATGAAAGTATGTTACTGTTACTGGCCTTTGCAGAAGCTGCAGTTCTCTGTTACAATGTAGCAGCAGAAGCAGAGGTTAAACCGGTGGCTGGATTGTTTTTGAGAGGAAAAGCTTAGTCTGATACTGTTGCCTAGTCAAATATGTTAGGTCCCAAGGCTTCTCAGGTATTCAGTGTTCCATAAAAAAATATCATCCAGGCCTTAGTTGTCAGAGGCAGATGAGGAGATGTCTGCTTACTCCACCATCTTCTGAATAAAGGGAAAAATACCAAAAAAAAGCAAACCCAGTGATGTTGAGTCAATTCTGACTCATAGTGACCCTATAGGACAGAGTAGAATTTCCCCATAGAGCCTCCAAGGAGCTCCTGCTGGATTTGCACTGCCAGCTTCTTGGTTCACAGTCATAGCTCTTAACCACTACGCCACCAGGGTTTCCATGGAGCTATGCAAATAACTAGGAGAAGAACATTCCAGGCAGTGGAAATGGCAAGGTTGTACTCAAGGAAGAGCAAAAAGGCTGGTGTGTCTGAAACATACTGGTCCAGGATAAAATGAAGAAAAGATACTAAGAAATTAGAGAGGTAGTGTAGGGTCTTTCACTCAAAGTATTTAAATGCCACCTTGTCAGAGATGCCTTCCCTGACTACTTTCTATAAATTAGCAATGTTAACATAGCACTCTGCATTCCCCAAATGCTATTTTATATTATCCATAACACTTATCATGCTTGTTGATTATTACTGTCTATTTACTTTCTGTCTTCCCTGCCAAGCCAAGTGCTGTCCAGGAGATCGAATATCCTGTTATCTCATTGACTTGATGTGCACCCAGTGTCCAGGAAAATGTGTGGAGCATAATAAGAACTCAATAAATGTTGATTGAATTAATATAAAAAATGCCCAGAGCATAGAAGGGGCTCAGTAGATTGTAGCCTCAGTGGTGGTGTTGTTATTTCAGATGAGTAAAGTGTTTGAAAAGAAAAAGTACCACTTAAATGCTAAACTAGGAAACCACAAGCATGAGGTACTTAATTGATTGGAAGTAAGTCTGGCGAGAAACTGTGTAGTATCTACCAGAGCTCCAGAAAATGCCACTTACCTGTCTCTAGCTGTCTGTCTAACAGAAGTAGGAGGCAACAGGGTATCAAAATGTATTTGCTTCTGGCAGCTGGAAAGTGCCAATGATACTAAAAATATTCTTTCTTGGCTATGTTAGGATGCTTGTGAAGGGATCTTATCAAATGGAGGTAATTCTAATGTTTCTATCAGTAGCAACAGGAAGAGGAAGACCACAAGGGAACTTCATTTTCAGCCTAGCTAGATGGAAATAATTGCTGCCTGGTCCCAAATTCCTCAGAAATTCTTGTTATAGCACCTCCCATAATGCTTTCCCCCAAGGTTGTGGCAACCCCTGATGGTGGAACATTAGAAAATCTTTATTTTATAACTTTCTAAAGGGGGGCACCAAGTAGATTCATTTCAAGTGAACTTGATTTTCTTGAGGAATTGAATAACATACGGCAACAAAGATATTTATATAAAATAAGATAAAATATATACTACAGGAAAAACAGTTTAGCTTTCTGATAAACATTAATAGGACTCTACATTTTGGAAACCTTGGTGGTGTAGTGGTTAAGTGCTATGTCTGCTAACCAAAAGTTTGGCAGTTCAAATCCACCATGCATTTCTTGGAAACTCTATGAAGCAATTCTATTCTGCTGTGAGTCAGAATTGACTTGATGACAGCAGGTTTTTTATTGTTGAAGGCTTCTCCAAGGAAAACACCATGAGTTACTGTAAACAGCTCAATCAACTTAGATGTGTGTAGCAGTTGGCTCCCAAAGCCTTTAAGATTATTGGAGGCATTAATAAGGGGAAAGGAAATGCTATTACTAGAAGCAATAGATCCATTTTACACATGGGATCCAAGACTCAGCTTTGAGTAGTGAACAATATGCCAAAGGTGAGAAGGGGTTACAGTAAAACTGGTTCTAGTAGTTGTTAGCTTTTGTGTATATACTGGAAACAGCAACAAAATGAGAGCAGTATGTATTCTTTGAAACTATGTCTACAGGAAGGTATGTATACTCAAGATACAATGGACTTGTCTTTTCAGTAAAAGTTTAAAATTAGAAACCGTAGTTATGTTTTTAAGGTGTCAGGCCCAGGAACTTATACTGGGGTTAGAGCTAAATTGTGTAAAAGTAAAAATGAGGCCTAAAATAGAAATGGAAGCAAGTAAACTTAGGAGTCATACAGACCTAAATAGGTACATTCACAAAACTAAAGAAGAAAACCAGACCACCAGGGAAGACAGAGTCTCCCAAACTTTATCCTTAACATTTTATTTAAATCATATTATTTCTTTACTTAAATGTGTGTTTGTAAAAAAAAAAAAAAAAAGAGAGAGAGCTGTGTGGTAAACGGAAGACCAGTATCATTTGTTATTTACAGAGGATGACTGTATAATAAATACAATAAAAATTAAACAACACTGTTAAATTCTAGGAAACCCTAGCACCACAGTGGTTAAGTGCTACGTATGCTAACCAAAAGTTGGCAGTTCAAATTTGCCAGGTGCTCCTTGGAAACTCTATGGGGCAGTTCCACTCTATCCTACAGGGTCACTATGAGTCAGAACTGACTTAAGAGCAGTGGATCTTTGTTTGATTTGGTTAAATTCCAGCTAAATACTGTTGCTAGTCCTAAGCTCTTAGCTTGAAGGCCACTTTGTCTTTCATTTAAGGAGATGCTGACAATTCTTAGAGAGCTAGTAAAGAGAATTTGCACCAAACTGAGAACTTCTCATAAATGTAGTGAGAAGAACTGAACCAGCATTGTAAAAAGAATAACTTTCTCATTATAAATCATTTATTATGTGTCTATGTCCTGCCAAGCCAGTCAAGTGCTGTCGGGTCAGATCCGACTCACGGCAGTCACCATGAGTCTATGTCCTACCGGTTGTAATTACCCCATACTTAGGGAAACACAGAGTTAAAGTAACGATTTAGAAGCCATAGTCTAAAATGAACTAAATATAAGAAGAAAGAATAAAACAAGAGCGAAAAAGTAGGACAATAAGGAACTAGGATATTCACAACTGAAGACAAAAGACTGTACCACTGTACCAGTCAGCTTGTTTGACATTATGCCAAAGTTAAAACAAAAACGAAAACAAAAAAACAACTCCATTGGCTTAACAACAACCAACATTTCTTTTCTCCCACGTATTTTTACCTTGTGTCACTGACTGTGAGTCACCTCTGGCTCTGCAAATTTTGCCTTCTCATTCTGGGATCTAGCTCTAAAGGAAAAGCCCCTACTTCAGTCTCTTAAAGCTTCAGCTCAGATGCGGCACAAATCACTTCAATCACATTTCATTGACCAGAGAAAGTCACATGCCCAGGCTCCAGATCAATGAGGCATGGAGTATACTCCTCCACAGGGAAATGCTGCAAGTCACATGGCCACAAGTGGGGATGTATAATTTTTCTATGGAGCAGGGGTAATTGGGAACAGTAAAATAAGCAATCATAATGGCCATGCTAGCAAAGATCAGGGGCAGATATAACTGACTTCCAATTATTGAGTGCTTATTATGTGCCATGAGTCGGATCTGACTCGACAGCACTTTGCTTATTATGTGTTAGTCCCATTCTAAGTGCTTTACATGCATTTTCTCTTTGGCTCCCCTAAACAACTGTACGAGGAGGTAATTCTTATACAAGGAAAAACCTGTATCCTTTCCTAGAGACTCGTGGAAAGGAGTATCTGTAGTAGTTAATCATGGTGCACTGCTGGACCTAAAAGAATAGTAATTTCAAGAGGATTAAAGACTAAAGAGTTGTCCCTATAGTAGTAATACATGGAGCTCAAAAAGAGAAATATTGGGAGGATTAATTGAGAAAAACACATGGGACAGTATATTAAATCTAGGGTATATTTTGAACCAGAAAACTGGGTTAGTGAGGGGTTCATGATATAGAGATTTGGCTATAAAAATGATTTTTTTTTTTTTTCAGATACAAGCTAATGAAGCCTGGGTTATATCAGTTAGGTTTTGTTTTGTTTTGCTTTTATTCTTTTACCTAGATTTCCCCTCAAATCATTTTCTTTTAAATTTTAAATATCATCTTTTTATGTTACTCTGCTTTAAAATACCAAAAACCAAAACCATTGCCATGAGTTGATTCTGTCTTACAGCAACCATCTAGGATAGGGTAGAACTGCCCCATAGAGTTTCTGAAGAATGCCTAGTGGATGTAAACCTCTGATCTTTTTTTTTTTTTTTTTTTTTTTGTAGTTAGCAGCCTTGGAACTTAACCATAACACCATCAAGATTTCCATTCTGTTTTAAGGTACCTTAGATTATGATTTCATTTTTCTCTCTTCTATTAATTTCTTATCATAAATGTAGTAATTCTAATGCATTCTAATCATATTTGTCTGTTCTTTTTTCTTAGTATTTTTGTGATAATGTTTTATTTCCTTTGCCAAGCCAAATGCCGTCAAGTCGGATCCTACTCATGGCTACCCTAGGGGCCAGGGTAGAACTGACCCCCAAAGTATTCAAGGAGCGCCTGGTGGATTTAACCACAAGTTTGGAAGTTTTATTTCCTTTATAGATCACTTAATACTTTTATCGATTAACAAATTATCCTGTTTCTATCACCTTGCTCGTTTTATTTCTCAATTCTAAATTGCATTTTATTATTTCCTTTTACTTTTATACTTCTTTATGTTTTAACATATCTTACCTTTTCAATTTAATTTTTACATTGAATTTTACTGTACTTTTAAATCAATAAATGAAATAAATATAGACTTAGAGAAGATAACAATGAATACAGTTCTCGTGAGGGAGGTTAGACACTTTAGATGGTATTCAGAGGAAGTTGTAGGCCCAGTGTGACTCAAGAGCTCGGAAAAAGTATGGTTCAATGGACTCGAAACACATAATGATGACTGGATAAAATATTTCAGCCTGAAATTCAACACCGGCTTAAAAGAAACACACTTTTTCAGTTCCATGTACTAGTGGAAAATGTACAGCTAGTAAACCCCTTGGCTTGGCTTTAATCTAGTTATAACTTGGCCAAGGCTGAGACCCTAGCTAATGGTTTATTACTGCCTGTAGACATGACTCAGGTTGGCAGGGGCTGGTAAGTAAGCAGTACTTACCCATCCGGACACTTTCAGATGTGGTTTCTATATTTGTATTTCAGAGACCAGCAAAATTAAAAAAAAAAAAAAAAACGGAAGAGGGGAGATCAACATATGGTTGCCACTTCTGTATTTTATCAAGTCACTGCATTTTAATAAAGAACTTACTACTATCAACATTGTTTCACAGAACAAAAGACAGTTGAATATCAAAGGTAGAAACAGTCTCAGAATGACAGATTATTTTTAAAAAATCAGTGTATTTTCCTTATATTTCCCATTTTCTATGTACCAATAAAAACAGAACCAGAGATAGACACCAGTCCTATAATCACTGCTATGAACTCTATATATTCATTAAACAAGACCATAGAAAATTAGACGTTTTGATACTTTTAGCTTAGCCTTTCTTAAAATTCCCTTCTAAACATCACACTTGTATATTGCCCACTCAGTTTTTATAAACATTCTTACGGCATCCTCGGCATTTACCTTTCATTTTTCAGTGTATCATTCAGTTCACCACAGAAAACTCTGTCTCCTTTAAGAAATTTATATAGGTTTGATACAGATCTTGCTTTTCATAAGTTTGTAACTTATTTTGTTCTCAGTTCCTGGAGGCTCAGAACTATTTTTGAAGTCCAATTACAGAAATGTTATTTAGCCTTATAATTACTAAGGATACATTTTCTTACTTCTTGATATTTTCTTTTCTGTTTCTAGTTTACCCATCTATTATACATGTCATGTTACAAGTCCTCTCAATTCATTTTTAGATAGAAATTGGAACTACATAGAAACTACAGCACTATCATTATTTTTTATTAATCTCCACATCACGTTTTTTCTATTAGACTAAAAGTTTCTTGCATATAGGGTCAATGATGGGTTCACATTTGTTCTTTTCATAATGTCGAATATATGAGTCAGGATCTATGGCAGTGAGTCTTTTTTTTTTTTAACACATAACAGATAGGCTCAATACACATTTATTCAATGTCTTGCTGTTTGGATGGATGGATAGATGATTGTCCCAGATGTGACACCTCTCACTTGCCTAAATACATTTATTCTCTTCCATGTTGAGGGTCTTAGGAACCACATAAAATAGAAAAACATAGGCAACAACTAATGTAACAGATCACTAAGTGCTAAGATATCTAATTTTAAATTATACCCCTATTCACAATTATTACCCTGGAAAACTACTAATGATTTCTCTTTTTATTTTGATGATTGAAAGAAAACATACATTCCCATATAAATTTCCATCCCACCTATATGCAGCTTCCACTGCTCTCCTTGCCCAGTGACAGCACACTCTTCCTCTCTGCTCCATACATGTCACATTCTCCGAACAGTCTCCTTTCCCCTCCTCTTCCCCAACTCCCCTTCCTCCAATAAGAGGTCAGCGGGATGATGTCCTATAGATGCATAGAACCATAAAGTGCACCCAAGATATGGTCACTCTGCACAGTCAAGTTAAATTCATTCCTGTCTGAGGAGTGGAACTTCATTACGATTTATGGGCAGGTGCAGCATCAGATCCAGGGGCCATGCTTCCAGGGGAACCCTGAAGCCCCTGAACCATCAATTTTAGTCTTTTAGCAGAGATCTCAGCATGCACCCCTTTTGATTCTTGTGTTGCCATTGAGACTCAACTTTGTGGGCTCAATCGCGGCTATCACTGGTGGTGGCCAGGCACCATCTGGTTCTTCCGGTCACGAGTTGATTTAGACATCCACTCATGTGGGTCTCTCTGACCTCTGGATTCTTTTCCCTCCATGTCGTTTTGGTCCTCGGTGAGCAACTGTTCCCGCTGAGTTGGGACCATTTGCTGTACCCACAGATGGCAGCTGGGCAGCTTTAAGACCCCAGACGCCACTCACCAATGTGGGTTGCAGAGACTCCTCATTAGCAAAATGCTAGTTGTGCCAAATGGCCTCAGTTTCACCTGAGAGCATGGTCCCTGGCCCCCACCCCAGCTACTCTGTCCTTGCAATATTGGGTTAGGATGAAAGCAGTACTCAAGTTATGCTGAAGTTCACTTAATACTGTTCTTCTTTCTAATGTGTGCTGTCACTGATTTCACCCAACCAAATTTCTACCAACTGTCTAACCTAAACCCTCCCCCCTTGCAGCCCTCAAAGAGTCTTTTCTTCTATGCATATGTCTGGTTTTGAATTCTTATCGTAAGGTTCTCATACAATATTTGTCCTTTTATCACTGACTACTTTCGTTCAACATAATGTCCTCCAATTGAAACCAGGTCATGGGATGTTTCCTGAAATCATCGATGTTCATCCTTGCATAGTGTTCCATTGAGTATATGTACCATAGTTTACCTATCCATTCCTCTGTTACTGGGCCTCTGGGTTGATTCCCTCTTTTTGCTATTGTGGACTGTGCTGTGAAGAACATTCATGTGCATGTATCCGTTGGTGTGAATGGCCTTGATTCTGTAGGATATATTCCAAGTAGTGGAATTACTGGGTCAAATGGTACATCTATACCCAGTTTTTTAAGGGAGTGCCAGATTGTTTTCCAAAGAGGCTGCCATTTTGCAATCCCACCAACAGTGTGGGACAGTTCCAATTTCTCTACAGCCTCTCCAGCATTTGTCACTTTGCGTTTTTTGGATCACAACCAACTTTGCTGGGATGACATGGTATCTCATTGCAGTTTTGATTTGAATTTCTTTAATAGTTAAGATCACGAGCAAGTCCGCATGTGGTTTTTGGCTGCCTGGATCTCCGCTTTAGAGAAATGTCTATCCATCTCCTTTGCCCATCACTTAACTGAGTGATTTATCTTCTTGTTATTGATATTTTGTAGTATCTTATAGATTATGGAGATCAGGCGTCAGTCTGACATATACTTGCCAAATATTATTTTGCATTCTGTAGGTGGCCTTTTAATTCTGTTAATAAAGTCTTTGGATGAGTGAAAGTGTTTGATTCTTAATAGCCAAGTGCCAAGTGCCGTCGAGTCGGATCCGACTCATGGCGACCCTAGGGGCCAGGATAGAACTGACCCCCATCCCATTTATCTATTTTTTCTTCTATTGATTGTGGTTTGTTTGACAGATTTTGAAGTCTGTCTATGTTGTGTACTAAAACTAGGATTGTTGTTCCTACTTTTTCTTGGATGAGATTTATCATTTTAGATTTGATATTTACCTCTTTTATCCAGTTTGAGTTGGTTTTTGTATAAGGTGTGAGATATGGGTTTTGTTTTAATTTATTGCAGATGGATTTCCAATTTTGCCAGCACCGTCTGTCGAAGAGATTGTTTTTACCCCAGTTTCATGTCTTAGTGCCTTTGTCGAATATCAGCTGTTCATAGGAAGATGCTGTCATCTCTAGGGTCTCAATTCTGTTTCCTTGATCTATCTATCTACTTTTGGACCAGTACCAGGCGGTTCTGACACAGTGGCATCATAATAGGTTCTGAAGTCCGGTAATGAGTGGCCTCCCAGTGTGTCCTTCCTCTTTAGTAATGCTTTACTTATCCGGGTCTTCTTCCCTTTCCAAAGAAAATTGGTGACTTGTTTCTCCATCTATTTAAAAAATGACGCTGGAACTTGTATTGGGATTGCATTATATAAGTAGATTGGTTTGGGTAAAATAGACATTTTCACAATGTTAAGTCTTCCTGTCCATGAGCAGGGTAGGTTTCTCCGTTTATCTAAGTCTCTTAGTTTCTTGTAGTAAGTGCTTGTAGTTCTCTTTTTAAAGGTCTGTTATTTCTCGGGTTAGATTAATTCCTAGGTGCTTCATCTTTTTAGGAGCTATAGTAAATGGTATTACTTTGATGATTTCTTCATTAACAGTCTTGTTGGTATAAAGGAATCCTACTGATTTACTTATGTTTATCTGGTATCCTGAGACTTTGTTGAACTCTTCTATCAGTTTGAGTAGTTTCTTTATGGATTCTTTGGGATTCTCTGCATAGACAATCATATCATCTGCAAATAGGGAGATTTTGACTTCTTTGCTGATGCAGATGTCCTTTATTTCTTGGTCTTGTCTAATTGCTCTGGCTAGAACTTCTAGTACAATGTTTAATAGGAGAGGTGAGAGTAGGCATCCTTGTCTAGTTCCTGTTCTCAAGGGAAAGTCTTGCAGTCTCTCTCCATTCAGGATAACATAGTCAGTTGGCTTTGTATGAATGGCCCTTATTGCATTGAGGAATTTTCTGTCTATGCCTATTTTTCTGAGAGTTTTTAGCATGAACGGGTGTTGGATTTTATCAAATGCCTTTTCTGCATCACTGGACAAAATCAGGTGATTCTTGTCTTTTGTGATATTTATGAAGTTAAACACGTTGATTTTTTTTCTAATGTTGAACCAGCTTTGCATCCCTGATGTGAATCCAACTTGGTCATGATGGATTATTTTTTGGATATGTTGTTGTATTCTATAGGCAAGAATTGTATTGAAGATTTTTGCATCTCAATTCATGAGTGATATCGGTCTGTATTTCTCCTATTTGGTTAGGTCTTTCCCTGGCTTTGGTATCAGGGTTATACTGGCTTCATAGAATGAATTTGGGAGTATTCCATCCTTTTCTATACTGTGAAATAGTCTCGGTAGCATTGGACACAACTCTTCTCTAAAAGCCTGGGAGAACTATGTGGTAAATCCTTCTAGGCTTGGGCTTTTTTTGGTTGGCAGTTTTCGGATCACTTTTTCAATCTCTTCAGTTGTGGTGGGTTTATTAAATTGTTCTGCTTCACTTTGTGATAATTTGGGTAAATGATATGAATCAAAGAATTTGTTCATTTCCTCTAGGTTTTCAAATTTGTTAGAATACAGTCTTTCACAGGATTCTGTTATGATATTTTTGATTTCTGTTGGTTCTGTTGTGACAACTCCCCTCTCATTTCTTATTTGGGGTATTTGCTTCCCGTTTTTCTTTAGTAAGTTTAGTCAGTCGTTTGTCAATTTTGTTGATCTTTTCAAAAAACCAGCTTTTAGTTTTTTCAATTTGTTTCAATTGTTTTTCTGTTCTCTAATTCATTTAGTTCTGCTCTTATCCTTAGGATTTGTTTTCTTATGGTGCCTGAAGGGTTCCTCTGCTGTTCTCTCTCTACTTGTTCAAGCTGTAGGGTTAGTTCTTTGATTTGGTGTTTTAGTCAGCTAGGGCTGCTCTAACAGAAATACCACAGAGTGGATGGATTTAACAAAGAAAGGTTTATTCTTACACAGTCCAGTAGGTTGCAAGTCCATATTCAGGGTGACCGCTCCAGGGGAAGGCTTTCCCCTTGTCGGATCTGGAGGAAAGTCCGATACTGCATCAGTCTTTGTCCAGGGAGTGTCCTGGTGCAAGAACCTCTGGTCTGAAGGACACGCTCTTCTCCTGGTGCTGCTTGCTTGATGGTAGCGAGGTTCTTAGTTGTCCTTTGTTTCTCTTTCCCTTTTATCTCTTGCAAGCTGAAAGCATTAAGGGTGGGGCAAGCCATGCTCCAGGGAAACTCCTCCTACAGCAGGAATTTACAGCCCCACCCTAATCCTTTAACATACAGTGTAGCAAACCACACAATGGAGGACAGTCCGAAGATACTGGGAACCATATCCCAGCCACGTAGCTGCACATATTTTTGGGGGGACACAATTCAAACCATGACATCCCCCTCTTTGACAACCCAAAAATCACATCACAAAACATTTAGCACATTCATTTCACTATACCAAAATCGTGTCCATCCCATATAACAGAAGTCTTAAATCAGTTCCGAGTCCAAAATACAAAAACTCTTCTGCATCTGTGAAACTTAGAAGGCATTAACAGGCAACAGGCATGTCAACAGAACACATTACATTAGCCCTCAAAGCTTTGGAAATACTCTTACATTTTCTTAGACATTCTACACAACAGCAATGCTCTCCAGACTCTAGATACCGGCCACACTCTCTGGTTTTTTGGGTGGAGACCTCCAGCCCCCTGCTACAACTCTGCCTTCAAGGCCCACTTGGACAGAAACTCTGCCTCATCGGCTTTAGGAGCACCCTAAGCCCAACTGAGTGGCAATTCCATCCTTCTGAACACAGGACACCATGGTTCCACCCTTTCAAACCCCTGAGGTCATGGCCATACCTTTTGAGACTGAGGCAGCTCAACTTCTCATGCTACCTACCTCTTCAGCTTCAGCTTCCTATGGCAGCATGGCCCAGGCCCTCAGGCCCACATCTGCCCTGCCAGGCAAGTGTTCCAAAGCTCTGTAGCTCCACTGATTTAAGTGCCCGGAGGCACCCAACTCTTGCTGGAAAGAGTCCTGCCCAAAGGCATTCAACTCTCTCACTCCGTGGGTCAGCAAGGCCAGCTCCACCGATTCAAGTGCCCAGAGGCACCCCATTTCGCAAGGAAAGCTCTGCTCAGGCACTGACCTCTCTCACTCCATGGGTCGGCTCTAGCGCTGCCTCTGGTTCTGCTGCTGCCACTGCCACTGCTGCCAGTCCTCTGTTGTTTCTCACTATTTGCGCCTTCTATCCATTCGCAGTTTCAAAGTGGCTTCCACATTTTCGGTACTTGCTAGAGCAATACCCCACTCCTGGTAACAAATTCTGTTTTAGTCAGCTGGGGCTGCTCTAACAGAAATACCACAGAGTGGATGGATTTAACAAAGAAAGGTTTATTCTTACACAGTCCAGTAGGTTGCAAGTCCATATTCAGGGTGACTGCTCCAGGGGAAGGCTTTCCCCTTGTCGGATCTGGAGAAAAGTCCGGTATTGCATCAGTCTTTGTCCAGGGAGCGTTCTGGTGCAAGAACCTCTGGTCTGAAGGACACGCTCTTCTCCTGGTGCTGCTTGCTTGATGGTAGCGAGGTTCTTAGTTGTCCTTTGTTTCTCTTTCCCTTTTATCTCTTGCAAGCTGAAAGCATTAAGGGTGGGGCAAGCCATGCTCCAGGGAAACTCCTCCTACAGCAGGAATTTACAGCCCCACCCTAATCCTTTAACATATAGTGTAGCAAAACCACACAATGGAGGACAGTCCGAAGATACTGGGAACCATATCCCAGCCACATGGCTGCACATATTTTTGGCGGGGACACAATTCAAACCATGACATTTGGTTTCTTTCTTCCTTCCAGAATCATGCATTGATGAAGATAAACTGCCCTCTGAACACTCCTTTGGCTGTATCCCATAGGTTCTGGTAGGAAGTGTTTTCATTCTCATTGGAATCCATGAAATTTCTTTATTTCATCCTTGATTTCTTCTATAGCCCATGGTTTTTTCAGCAAGATGTTGTTCAGTTTCCATGAGTTCCATTTTCTATCTATGTTTTTTCTGCTACTGATTTCAACTTTTATGACTTTATCATCTGAGAAGATGTGCTGCATTAATTCAATGGTATGGATTTAGTTGAAAATTGCTTAAGTCCAAACACATCATCTATTCTGGAGAATAGTCCATGTGCACTGGAGAAGAAGGTGTAGTTGTCCACTGATCAGTAGAAAGTTCTGTATATGTCAATGAGGTTTCCTTGGTTAATTGTGGCAACAATGTCTTCTGTATCTTTACTGAACTTTTTTCTAGGCAATCTGTCCAGTACTGAGAGTGGAGTTTTGAAGCTCCTATTATTGCAGAGTGATCTTCTCTTTTTTGAGTGTAGTCAGTGTTTCTTCAACTTATTTAGGTGTTGTACTATTAGGTGCATATTTAATATAGTTAAGCCTTGCTTGTGTACTTTCAGCAATAAATATTGTTCATCCTTGTCCACAAGAGTGGATGTTACATTAAAATCTATTTTATCTGAGATTAGAATTGACACCCCTGCTCTTCTTTGTTCACTGTTATCTTGATATATATTCTTCCATCCTTTCATTGTCAGTTTGTTCCTATCTTTAAGTCTAAGGTGAGTTTCTTGTATTCAACTTACGGATGGGTCATGTCTTTTGATAAAGGATGTCACCCAGTGTCTCTTTACTGCAGCATTCAGTCCATTCACATTCAATCTAATTATTAATAGGTATGTGTTCATTGCTACCCCTGTGATATGTTTATTTTTGTGTTGATGTTTTCTCTCGTTCTTATAAATCTGTTCTGGGACATTCTTTTTTTGTGAGTTGATTTTTCACATTTTTCAGAGTTGGTTTTGTGGTTGCTGAGAGTCCTGTGTTACATTTCTTGACATGATATGTTTCATCTTTGTTGTGCTTTATGGCTGCCCCTGTGATCCCCCTTAATAATTTTAATTACTAACAGTCTTGTCAACTTCCTTCTGTATCTGGAAGGACTATAATGAATGTAGTACATCCCTCTTTTTAATATGATGGCACCGTAGCTTTCACAATAATCACTGGATTATTTCTTTCAGTATTAAAGCTTTGATTGAGTTTGGAGCCTTCTGTAACTGAGTAGGATTCTGGATGATGTGTTGTTCTAAAATATCAAGTTAGTGGTTTTGTTCTTCTAAGCCAAAGTCAGCAGATTCTTTCAGTATTTCATATAGCTTTGGTCTGGGTTTTACAAAGTCTCTGAGTTTCTGTTTATCCGCAAATGTCTTAATTTCATTTTCATATTTGATAGTTTTGCAGGATATATAATTCTTGGTTGGAAATTCTTCTCCTTCAAGGCTTTGAATGTCTCATGCCACTGTCTCTGTGCCAGTATGGTTTCTGCTGAGAAATGTGATGAAAGCCTACAGGGTTTCCCTCTGAATGTTAGCTTTGCTTGGAGTCTTGATGCCTTTAAGAGTTTCTGCTTGTGTTTCATTTTGTTAAACTTGATTGTAATATGTCTTTCTTTTGCATCTTTCATTAGAGATCTATATTGAGTAGTGTTTGATATGCACCTTGGATATCTATTTTCTCTTTCTTCATGATTTCTGGGAAGTTTTCTGTCAGCAGCTCAACAACGATACTCTCTGTGTTCTCAGGTGTCTTGCCCTGTTCAGGGACTCCGATTAATCGTAGGTTGTTCCTCTTAATAGAGGCTCACATTCTTCTCAATGCTTCTTCATTTTTCTTGTTTCTTTTTTCTGATTTCTCCTCACAGATGCTGGAGTCAGTAGTTCTGTCTTCCAAGTCAGAGATTCTTGTTTCCATTTATTCCATTCTGTTTTCTTGGCTTTGAATGGAAGTTTCTATGTCTTTGATTTTGTTCTTGATCTGTTGGATTTCAGTGTCCTGGTGTTCCATCAGGTTGAACAGCTTGCTTAATTTTTCCTTTTGTTCTGCTGCATTTTGTAGAAGGTCTAGAAGGGCTCTGTATGTAATCCTTTGGTACTCATCTTCTGATAATTCCAGAAAAGTTTCTTCATCTAGAAAGCTCCTTGGTTGTTTCATTTGGGGGCCTTCTGAAGCCATGGGTGATTTCTTGGCTACCATTTTCTTAAGGTTCTATTGCTTTTTGGTCTTCATATGAATCTATAAATGCTGGGAGAGATACTGTGAGGATGGACCACAAATGTTTCTCTAGGCTGCCTTAAAATGAAAGGTAGAAGGTATCTGACCACTTCCCAAATCAGTCAGGTTTTCTGATGTAGAGGTCCCTCTTCTCACCTGCCAAAGTAAGCCTCTCTATATCTAACCACAGATGATGCAAACTAGTTCAAAATACAGCAGTCCTACTGCCCTGTTGGCCTCTGCTGACAGGCCACAGTCGTAGGTGATGCTGTGTAAACTACTACCTTTTCCAGCGGAAAAGCGCTTTCCTGTGGGCAGGTGTGACTCCCAAGCTAAGAATTAAGTCCAGCTACAGCTACCACATCTAAGATGGCACCCTGCACAAGGTCGCAGTCACTTCCACACACACTACCCTGTGGCAGAGGTGGAAAGAGGGACCAAAGGTGCACAGATGCAGTGAGTCCTCAGCCTCTGTTTATGGGCCCCAGCCATAGGCGACACTGTGTAAACTGCTGCTTTTCTGTCGAAAAAGCACTTTCCTGTGGGCAGGTGCTGGCTCTTAGGCTAAGAGATAGGTCCAGCTAAAATCTCCTTATCCAAGATGGCTTCCTGCACGAGGGTGCCACCACTTCTGTACAAACTACACTGTGACAGAGGCAGAAAGACAGGCCAAAAGTGGCAAGATGAACAGAGTCCTAAGCCTGGCTCTGAAAATACGGCAATTTCGCCTGTCTGTCCCACCAGCATTGCATCTGAGACTAGCTGCTAGGCAAGACCCAGCCCTACTCACTAGCCAAGACAGAGTAATAAAAGGTCAAAAAGGTTATTTGCCTTCAGTCTGTGAGAGCCAGGACTAGCCTTGAGTGGGCATCAGCGAGAGAGAAGGTTTCTTGTTCACTGGTGCAAAGTCTAAATTAACAGGCTTGTGCCATGTCTTGGGGCTCACTAGGTGACCAGAAGGTTCTGGTTGATTATCAGTTCAGGTCTTGGTTTCCAGAAGGATTTAGGGAGACTTGTGCTTAGTCCGCCATCTTGACTCCGACTCCCACTAATGACTTTTTAAAAGATAACATCAACAATCTGCCAAATTCATAACACTGAAAGAATACTAGACCTGTACTTAGAAATGTCTCTTCCCACAGTGAAATGCTAAAAGGATATTTGTAGTATTGCTAGGTTTCATTTTGCTTGATTTATCTGACACATTCTTCCAGTTTTACTGGAATATCTGACATTGTCACATATTTTACTAAAAAATGCCATATTGTTTTTATTTTTACTGTTTCCCTCATTCTCAACCGACTTTCATTCCCCACCCCACATTCTAATAATGCCTTGTCTGGAAATAAATTCTCTCATGAAGAATGAGTTAGAAGAGTCAACTTGTTTTTATAATTGTCAGACATGACGTGATCATGTTTTAACTCAAGAAGAGACTACTGTTAATCAAACAACACTATGGACTGCTATTATGTGGGTCATCTTCAAAGCATTCTCCCAATTCTCACCTGTAATGCCCATTGTCTGTGTTGTTCTTCCACATCATGAATAATGTAACCCTGGGCAAAAGGTAAGTCTCTAGGGACAAGGTCAGCTAAGTCATTTCTTTAGATAGCTTTGACATTGAACAGAAGGAAATATTTTCATCTAAAATCACATATCAGTACTACAGGAAATTAATTATTTGCATCACAGAAGAGAGAACTTGGAACCAACATGTTTGGTTGTTACAGAAGATTTCACCAAATGTGTATTGTGCATGCTTCTTCAGGTTCTGGCAGAGAGCAAAAAGCCATTGTAATACAACTTCTTCATAAAAAGGGAATGGTTGGAGACAGTTCAAAGATGACTTGACATGTTTGGGGAAGAAATTAGTTCTACATTCAGGGGATATAACTAAGGCAGCTGTGATACTCAGAATCCAGCGAGGTCTGTTAAAGAGTCACTGGCCACTCAGAAAAAGAGTATCTCTCCCTTGGGTCACAAATGATAGTGGTTATATGTATTAAATCCACACCTTGGTTCATCTGACATATAAATCAATGCTGGTTTCTTTCATTATTATTATTTTGAGTTACACATCTTGTTGCACATATAGTGAATTTAAAGAAAATCTCTAGGCAAATTAATTGTTCCCAGAATTAATTATCTCTTGGTACCAGAGGCCAGGGAGGACCTGATGAGCAGTAAAAAGTGATCTTGGGAGATTTAGCAGCATTTACTGGCAGAAATATTAAGACTTGCCAACAGTCAGACTTTGCATGTGGCCTTTGAAAATGCACTGGAAATGAAGCCAAAAATGTTGAGGTGCAACTTGTATAACCATCTGATGCTGAAGCTGTTCAGAAGTAACCTTTTCCTACAGTGCCCAGTCATAGAGCAAGCACAGATAATGTTCTGGAGTTGGACAAGGGAGTTATTCTACAGCTAGATAACATATTCCTCTTTTTTAAAATTAACTACATATGTCTGCTATGCAAATATAGTGTCAAGTTTTGCAAGTTATATCTTTGTATAAGACTATTTGCTTCTAACTACACTGTGATTTGCAGGTGCTCAGTAGAAAACCCTGGCACTGTATCAAGGCAGTGCCTGTCAATCTAACTTAATTATCATAAAGATCTTTCTCTGACTCCCAGGACCAGGGGTCTATTTAAGCAGATATCCTGTAGGGGGGTTTCTTAGTTGGGAAGCAGAAGATCTTTGCCCAGGGGTCTTTTCATTATACCTGTTAAATACTTCTTAGTATAAAGCCAAAATTTTGCTAACTTTCATGGTACCACAGAGAGATGATTTTTTTTAAGTGAGTATCTCAGTTGTTATTACAGTCCATAAAGATTGTGAAAATACTTACTTTAAAAAGTAGCATGGTACTAGGTACCCAGTAGGCACTCAGTAAATATTAAAATTGTAATGTTAATGGCATTTTGAGTTTAAGAGGATACAAATTATGTTTACTTGAGCGAAAAGCTTCCATGAAGCTGAAAAAAACTCACTCAGAAACTTGTGGAAAATGCCTTAGCAGCCTTTCTAGTCCTTTAAAAGACTGATGTGTATGATGACCACATTCTACTTCTAAATAAGAATGGCAGGTATTTCTGTAGCACAGCTATTCTTTAGGTTAGGAAGCAATTTTTTTTAAATGAACTTAATAAAACTCATTTTCTATATTTCATCCTTATTTTCCATATCTAGTGTACTTCCAGTTTTGTCTCAGAATACTTACTAACAGGAGTTAGATAATGTCTCATCTTCTGTGGAACTCAAGTATATAACATAGCATCTTCATACTTCCAGTACCATTATCTAAGAGACACTCCAGGAAACTATTCCCATTTTAGAGATGGATTATCCAGCCTTGAGAATAACTGATGGTAATTTTTGAGGTCATTTGAGAGAATTGCCACAATTAAAAATCTAAGAATATAGTTAAAAATGTTTCTATAACTCTTGCTAGCTAGCAGGGAAAATTCTAAAAAATTTTATGGTAGTCTGGCTGAATGCAAACTGTTTGATTCAGCACTTTAGTAACTATAATTTAGTAACCCTCAACAAGGAAAGTATGGTTTCCCCAAGGAGCACTTAGAAATATAGGGAGAAATTTTGTTGTCATGATGACTGGGGGACTCCACTGGCATTTAGTGAACAGGAACCAGGGATGCTAGACATAATGCAATACGCAAGATAAACCTTCACTTAAAAAAATGTTTGAGGGGGTGGAGCCAAGATGATGGACTAGACACACATCTATCTCCTCTATTCTCTCTGAAAGATAAGGCCTGGACTGATAATTGAATCGACCACTATGGACACCCAGGGATCCCTAGTATAGAACAGAAGGCTGTCAAATTAGACTACACACAGGAAATTTCTTCTCTGTGGCATCAGCCATCAATTGCTGAACCCCACTCCTGAAGACTTGCTGCTTGGGTAGACTGCAGGTACTGACATTTTTTCTTTTCTTTTTTGTTATCCAAGACGTGGGTGTGGCATGAGTTGGCAAATACACTGAACTATAGTGCTAAAGTAAACAGCTTATAGCACAACAGAGACAGAGGGTGTGGAATCGCCATATTTTGAGAGCCTGGCTCCTGACCAAGGGCACCACTGCTGCCCGCAGCCTCTCTTTTCTGAGATCCACGATATATTCTGCTGTTTCATGGTAGGATGGGCAGCTCATCTGGGATACCATCTTGGTCAGCTGGGAGGAGGAATCACCCAACCAGAGGCTTCAGCAGGGCCTAATTTCCAAGCTGAGAAGAAGCGTCACTCCAGAAAACACTTTTCTAGCAGAAAGGTTGTGTTCAGTAAAGTGTAACCTTACTGATGGGGTCTAGCTGAGGATGGCAGCAAGGCTGTAACCCCTCCTTACTTTTAACTACATCATAGCATCTGGTGACAACAGAAGAGGTGCTCCCATTCTCAGCTAGGGGGTGGTGGCCTACCTCACCTGACAGCCTGACTGATTTTGGCAGCTGCCACAGAGCTCCTAAATTTTTAAAATAAGACTGCGTGGACAAATAACTTCTGAGTGGCCAAGTGGCATCTCTTCCAGCCTTTACTGGCCCACATCATAGGGTCAGTTGACAGTCCTCCAGTGACTCCATAATTAGGGCACTATCATTACCAGATAGTAGGAACAGCCTGACACCTCATAGAATCCACTGGGGCCAGTCACTGCAGTACACCAGCTGGCTGGTGATCAATTCCCTTCTCAGAACTACCCTCACCTCCTGTTGAGGTAACACCAAGAAACTAAACAGCCTCTAGGTGACATGAAGGCAACAAACCATCTTAACTATTAAAGAAAGAGCCCACTATGGCCGAGGAAAACCTCCAAAATAAAGAATTGAAAAAATTTCCAGATGAAGAAGGCTTTCTGAAACTATCACAGGTTGAGTACAAAGGAATTATATATAAAACACTCTTAGAGATTAAACAAAATGCAACAGAGCAAAATGAAAAATAAGGCAAGCTATTTGAACTGATGGAACATCAATGATCTGAAATTCATCAGATCAATAACAAAATTACAGAATTAGACAGTTAAATTCAAAGCAAAAAGAGCATAACTGAGGAGATGGAAGTCAGACATAGTGACCTTGAAAATAGAGCAACTGACACCAGCATTTATGAGGAGAAATCAGAGAAAAGAAATAAGAAAAATGATGAAGCATTAAGAAACATGTGGGACTCTGTTAAGAGGAATAATTTCCAATTAATTGAAGTTCCTGAACAGGGAAGGATAGCTGAAAACACAGAGTATTGTTGTTGAGTTGCTGACAGAAAACTTCCCTGAAATTGTGAAAGAAGAGAACATAGACATCCAAGATGTGTATCAAATGTCACAAAAACTAGACCCCAAAAGAAAGACACCAAGACATGTTATAATCAACCTTAATAAAACGAAGCACAAACAGAAACTCTGAAAAGCACCGAGGTTCAAAGCAAAGCTAACATTCAGAGGGAAACCCAGTAGACTTTCTTCTGACTTATCAGCAAAAACAATGTTGGCAAGGAGGCAATGGGATGACACATTCAAAGCCTTGAAGGAGAAAAAAATTGCAACCAAGAATTATATATCCTGCAAAACTGTGTCTCAAATATGAAAGTGAAATTAAGACATTCACAGATAAACGGAAGCTTAGAGATTTTGTAAAACCAAATCAAAACTAAAAGAAATACTGAAAGAAGCTCTTTACTTAGAAAAACAAAACCATTAAGTGTATATTTAAGGAGGTAATGTAGGAAACAGCATTGAGAAACCTACTCAGTTAGGGAAGTCAAAAAACTCTATCAAAGCTACAATATTAAAAGAAGGGAACCTGTGATCATATCACAAATACTGTAACATCATCATACTAAAAAGAGGGGTATACTACACTAGGTATAGTCCTTTCATATGTAGTCATATGTAGAGGAAGTTAAAAAGACAAGACAAGCCAAAGCCACAAGCAGAAGTTAAATTGGGTTTAAATTTACAATAGTAAGGGAGATAATAGGGGTAGACCAACAAGAAACACAATATAGGAGTCTCAACAAACAGAAAATCAACACTGAAAAAGATGAAAAGTCAAATGATAAAAAAGAATGACCCATAACAGAACATTAAGAAACACATAGAAAACACCAACATAAAAATAAATACATCAAAATGACAGCACTAGACACATGCCAAGCCAAGCGCCATCTAGTCGGATCCAACACATACCTATCAATAATTACATGGAATGTAAATGGCCTGAATGCTCCACAAAAGAGACAAGTGAAATCCTGAATCAAAAGACATGGCCTGTATGTATGTTGCTTACAACAAACACACCTTAGACACAAAGATATGAACAAATTGAAAATTGAAAAATGGAATAACATACACCAAGCTGACATTATACATATGAGAGCAGGTGTGGACATACTAATCTCAGATGGTTCTAACTCATCCAGAACAATTGATCACCAAGAATAACAGAGACATAAGGGACCAAGGGCCCAGGAGACAGAAGGAGCTATGTCAATGAGTGAGTATATCAACATGCAACCATAAGAACCAGATGGTGCCTGGCCACCACCAAAGACAGCCGTGATGGGCCACACAAACTGAAGTCCCAGTGGCAACACGAGAAGAAGAGAGGTGCTCCTCAAGAACTCAACTGAAAGACCACAACTGATAGTCCAGTGGCCTGGGGGTTCCCCTGGGAGCATGGCTTCTAGACCTGCTGCTGCCCCTGACAAGAAAATATTACTGAGCTCAACTATTTAGATAGGAATGGACTCGACTTGGGGACACAATGTGACCATATGGCATGTGTACTTTAAGATTCTATGCATCTGTAGGATCTGTCCTATTGGCCCCTTAATAGAAGAGAGAGGAGAGAGTGGAGAAGAGGGGACAGGAGTTTGTTAAGAGAATATGACATATACAGAATGAAAAGGAGAAGTTTGCTGTCACTAGGCAGGGGGAGCAGAAGGAGCTGCAGATAGGTGGACATGCAAGTTTAATTTGGATTCTGTACTTACAATTATTCACGAGAAAAAAAATTGGGAGTGTCGGGGGCAGAGACAAGCTGGCAGACTAAGCATACGTCTCCTTATATCCCTCTGGAAACCAAGACCTGAATTGATAATCAAACGGAGCCTTCTGGTCACCTAGGGAGCCTCCAGGGAACGGCACAGGGCTGTTAATTTGGGCTTAATACCACTGAGCGAAAAACCTCCACTCTTTTGCTGACTCCTGATTCTGGCTAGCCCCGGCTCTCACGGACTGAAGGTAAATGCACCATTTTGACTTTTTTTCCTCTGTCTTGGCTGGCGAGCCGAGCTGGGTCTTCCCTAGCAGCTAGACTCAGACGCACTACTGGGGGGATAGGCAGGCAAACTTGCCATATTTTGAGAGCCAGGCTTAGGACTGTTAATCTAGCCATTTGGGCCTGTCTTTTTATCACTGCCACAGCATGGTTTGCACAGAACCCCACTGCCAGAGTGTGGGACACAATGTTGGATACGAAGATTTTAGCAGGACCTAATTCTTAGCCTGGGAGCCAGCGCCTGCAAGCTGGACAGCATTTCTCTGACAGAAAAGCAGTAATTTACACAGTGCCACCTATGGTGGGGTCCCAGCAACAGAGGCAGAGGAATCACTACCTCTCGGCACCTTTAGCTCCTCTATCTGCTGCCTGCATGGAGTACACCATCTTGGATACAGTGGCCGAATCTGGACCTATTTCTCAGCTTGGGAGCCAGAATGTGCCCACAGGAGAGCGTTTTTCTCCCAGAAAAGCAGTAATTTACACAGTGTCTCCTAAAGCTGGGCCCTGTCAGCAGAGACCAACAGGGTAGTAGCATTGCTGTATTCTGAACTTATTTGTATCATCTGGGGTTGGATATAGAGGTGCTTACTTTGCAAGTTGGGAAGAGGTATCTCTACACCTGAAAATCTGACTGACTTCAGAAGTAGTCAGATATCTTTTGCTTTACATTTTAAGACAGCCTAGAGAAACATCTGCAGTCCATCCTCACAATATCTCTCCCAGCCTCTACTTATTCACATGAAACCCAAAAAGCAACAGGTACCTGTGGCAAACAAGAAATCACCCATGGCTTCAGAAGGCTCCCAAACAAAACAAACAAGGAGTTTTCCAGATGAAGAAACTTTTATGAAATCATCAGAAAGTGAATACAAAAAGATGATATACAGAGCCCTTCTAGACCTTCCACAAAATGCAACATAACAAAAGGAAAAATTAAACAAGCTGTTTGACCTGATGGAACACCAGTACTCTGAAATCCAACAGATCAAGAACAAAATCAAAGACGTAGAAACTTCCATTCAAAGCCAAAAAAACAGAATGTAACAAATGGAAACAAGAATCTCTGACTTGAAAGACAGAGCTACTGACGCCAGCGTCTATGAGGAGAAATCAGAAAAAAAGAAACAAGAAAAATGAAGAAGCATTAAGAAGTATGTGGGACTCTATTAGGAGGACCAACCTTCAATTACTTGGAGTCCCGGAACAGCATGAGACACCTGAGAACACAGACAGTATCGCTGCTGAGCTGCTGTCAGAAAACTTCCCAAAAGTCATGAAGGAAGAGAATATAGACATCTCAGATGCACATTGTATGACACACAACATAGATCTCAAAAGAAAGACTCCAAGACATACTATAATGAAGCTTAACAAAATGAAACATAAGCAGCAACTCTTAAAGGCAGCAAGACTCCAAGCAAAGATAACATTCAGAGGGAAACACTGTAGGCTTTCATCAGATTTCTCAGCAGAAACCATGCTGGCACGGAGACAGTGGCATGACACATTCAAAGCCTTGAAGGAGAAGAACTTCCAACCAAGAATTATATATCCTGCAAAACTATCTTTCAAATATGAAAATGAAATGAAGACATTCTCATATAAACAGAAACTCAGAGACTGTAAAAACCAAACCAAAACTACAAGAAACAATGAAAGAAGTTCTTGGCTTTGGCTTAGAAGAACAAAACCACTAACTTTATATTTTAGAATGACACACTAGTCAGAACTCTACTCAAGGAAGGCTCCAAAGTCAATCACAGCTTTAATACTGAAAGACGCAATTCAGTGATTATCATGAAAGCTATGGTGCCATCATATTAAAAAGAGTGATGTACTACAGTCATTATAGTCCTTCAAGATGGAGAGGAAGATGACAAGACTGGTAGTAATTAAAATGGAGTTTATATACAGTTTATTAAAGGGGATCATAGGGCCAGCTGTAAAGCACAACAAAGATGTATCATACCATTTCAAGAAATGTAACATAGGAGTCTCAACAACTACAAAAACAGCTCTGAAAAAGGTGAAAAATCAACTCACAAAAAAGAATGTCCCAGAACAGACTAATAAGAACAACAGAGAAAGTATCAACACAAAAATAAATATATTACAATGGCAGCTGTGAACACATACCTATAAATAATTGCATTGAATGTGAATGGACTGAGTGCTTCAGTAAAGAGACATTGAGTGACATCTTAATCAAAAGATATGACTCATCCGTACATTGTCTACAAGAAACTCACTTGAGACCTAAGATAAGAAGAAACTGAAAATTAAAGGATGGAAGAATATATATCAAACTAACAATGAACAAAGAAGAGCAGGTATGGTGATTCTAATCTCAGACAAAATGAATTTTAATGTGAAATCCACCATCATGGACAAAGATGGACACTATTTACTGCTGAAAGGTTCAGTACACAAGCAAGACTTAACTAGATTAAATATTTATGCACCTAATATGAGAGCACTTAAATATGTCAAAGAAACACTGACTACACTCAAAAAAGAGATGACTCCACAATAATAGTGGGAGACTTCAACACTCCACTCTGAATACTGGACAGATCATCTAGAAAAAAGCTCAGTAAAGATACAGAAGACCTCATTGCCAAAATTAACCAAATAGACCTCATCGACATATGCAGAACTTTCCACCCATCAGCAGACAACTACACCTTTTTCTCCAGTGCACATGGATCATTCTCCAGAATTGACCATGTGTTAGGACATAAGGCAATTCTCAACAAAATCCATGCCATCGAATTACTGCAAAGCATCTTCTCAGATCATAAAGCCATAAAACTCAAAATCAATAGCAGAGAAAACACAGAAAGTGGAAATCTTGGAAACTGAACAACATCTTGCTGAAAAAGCCATGGGTTATAGAAGAAATCAAGGATGAAATAAAGAAATTCATGGATTTCAATGAGAATGCAAACACTTCCTACCAGAACCTACGGGATACAGCAAAAGCAGTGCTCAGAGGTCTGTTTACCTCCATAAATGCACATGTCTGGAAGGCAGAAAGAAACCAAGTCAAGGAACTAACACTACAGATTCAACAAGTAGAGAGAGAACAACAGAGAAACCCCTCAGGCATCAGCAGGAAACAGATCATAAAGATTAGAGCACAACTAAATGAGGTAGAGAATAGAAAAACATTTGAAAAATTGAAAGGACCAACAGCTGGTTTTTTGAAAAGACCAACTAAATTGACAAACCACTGACTAAACTTACTAAAGAAAAACAGGAGTGGAAACAAATAACTCAAATTAGAAATGAGAGGGGAGTTGTCACAACAGATACAACAGAAATCAAAAATATCATAACAGAATCCTATGAAAGACTGTACTCTAACAAAACCTAGAGGAAATTGACAAATTCCTTGATTCGCACTACCTACCCAAATTATCACAAGGTGAAGCAGAACAACTTAATAAAGCCATTACAAAGGAAGAGATTGAAAAAGTCATCCAACAATTGCCAACCAAAAAAAGCTTGGACCCAGATGGCTTCACTGCAGAATTCTACCAAGCTTTTAGAGAAGAGTTATCTCCAATACTACTGAAACTATTCTAGAAGGGATGGAGTACTCCCAAACCCATTCTATGAAGCCAGCATAACCCTGATACCAAAGCCAGGGAAAGACTCAACAAAAAAGGAGAATTACAGACCAATATCACTGATGAATCTAGATGCAAAAATCTTCAACAAAATTCTTGCCAGTAGAATACAACATATCCAAAAAATAATCCATCCTGACCAAGTGGGATTCATACCAGGGACATAAGGCTGGTTCAACATCAGAAAAACAATCAATGTGATTAACTACATAAATAACACAAAAGACAAGAATCACCTGATTTTGTCCATTGATGCAGAAAAGACATTTTATAAAGTCCAACACTCATTCATGCTAAAAACTCTCAGCAAAATAGGCATAGACAGAAAATTCCTCAACACAATAAGGGCCATTCATACAAAGCCAACTGCCTACGTCATCCTGAATGGAGAGAGACTGAAAGACTTTCCCTTGAGAACAGGAACTAGACAAGGATGCCCACTCTCACCTCTCCTATTCAACATTGTACTAGAAGTTCTAGCCAGAGGAATTAGACAAGACCACGAAATAAAGGGCACCTGCATTGGCAAAGAAGGAGTCAAAATCTCCGTTTGCAGATGATATGATTGTATATGCATAGAATCCAACAGAATCTATAAGTAAACTACTCAAACTGATAGAAGAGTTCAGCAATGTTTCAGGATACAAGATAAACATAAGTAAATCAGTAGGATTACTTTATACCAACAACAAGACTGTTAATGAAGAAATGATCAAATCAATACCATTTACCATAGACCCTAAGAAGATAAAGTACCTAGGAATTAATCTAACCAGAGAAATAACAGACCTTTACAAAGAGAACTACAAGCCCTTACTGCAAGAAACTGAGAGAGACTTAGATAGATGGAAAAACTTACCCTGCTCATGAATAGGAAGACTTAACATTGTGAATTTTACCCAAAGCAATTTATTTATATAATGCAATCCCAATACAAGTTCCACCATCATTTTTTAATGAGGTGGAGAAACTAATCACCAAATTTGTTTGGAAAGGCAAGAAGCCCCGGATAAGTAAGGTACTACTAATGAAGAAGAACACACTGGGAGGCCTCTCATTATCCAACCTTAGAACATACTACACTGCTACAGTGGTCAAAACAGCCTGGTACTGGTACAAGAACAGACAGATCAATCAGTGGAATAGAATTGAGACTCCAGAGATAACACCATCTGCCTATGAACAGTTGATATTCGACAAAGGCCCTAAGACATTAAACTGGGGTGAAAACAGTATCTTCAACAAATGGTGTTGACAAAATCAGATATCAATCTGCAATAAATTGAAACAAGATCCATATCTCACACTTCATACAAAAACCAACTCCAACTGGATAAAAGACCTAAATATCAAACTTAAATGATAAAGCTCATCCAAGAAAAGGGAAGAACAACAATGGAAGTTTTAATACACAATGTAGACAGGCTTCAAAATCTGTCAAACAAGCCACAATCAACACAAAATAGATAAATGGGAACTATTAAGAATCAAATAGTTTTGCTCATCCAAAGACTTTATTAATAGAATTAAAAGGCCACCTGCAGAATGGGAAAAATATTTGGCAACTATATGTCAGACTGAAGCCTGATCTCCACAGTCTATAAGATACTACAAAATATCAATAAGAAGAAAATAAATCATCCAATTAAGTGATGGGCAAATGATTCGGACAAATATTTCTCTAGAGAGGAGAACCAGGCAGCCAAAAAACACATGAGGACATGTTCACGGTGTTTAGTTATTGAAGAAATTCGAATCGAGACTACAATGAGGTACCATCTCACTCCAAAAAGGTTGGCCATGATCCCAAAACAGAAAACAACAAATGCTGGAGAGGCTGTGGAGAAAGTGGAACTCTTCTGTACTGTTGGTGGTGTTGCAAAATGGTCCAGCCACTTTGGAAAGCAATCTGTCGCTTCCTTAAAAAAATGGATCTAGATATATCATTCAACCCAGTAATTCCACTTCTTGAAATATATCCTGCAGAATCAAGGCCTTTCACACTAATGGACACATGCACAAGAATGTTTATTGCAGCACAGTCCCCGATAGTAAAAAGATGGAATCAATCCAGATGCCCAACAACAGAGGAATAGATAGGTAAACTATGGTATATATACTCAATGGAGCACTATGCAATGATAAAGAATAATAAAGATTCCAGGAAACATCTCATAACCTGCTTTCAACTGGAAGACATTATGTTGAGTGAAAGTAGTCAGCGACAAAAGGACAAATATTGTATGAGACCCCTACGATAAGATCTTAAAAACAGACTTATGTATAGAAGGAAAGACTCTTTGACAGCTGCAAGGGAGGGTAGGGAGGGAGGCCGAGGGGAGGAGGGTTTAGATTAGATAGTTGCTAGAAATCTGGTTGGGTGAAATTGGTGATAGCACACATTAGAAACAAGAACAATATTAAGTGGATTTCAACATAACTTGAATACTCTTTCCATCTTAACACAATATTGCAAGGACAGAGTAGCTGGGGCAAGAGGCAGGAGTCCATGCTCTTAGGCGAAATCTAGGCCAATTGGCTCAACTAGCGTTTTGCTAAGAGGGCTCTCTGCACCCCACATTGGTGAGTGGCGTCTGGGGTCTTAAAAGCTGCCAAGCTGCCATCTGAGGGCACAGTAGCAGGATCAGATGCTCACCGAGGACTAAAACGACATGGGGTAAAGACAATCCAGAAGATAGAGAGACCCACATGAGTGCATGCCTACATCGACTTGGGACCAGAAGAACTGGATGGTGTCTGGCCACCGCCAGTGACAGCCACGATGGAGCTCACAAAGTTGAGTCTCACTGGTAACACAAGAATAAAAAGGGGTGCACCCTGAGATGTCTACTAAAAAACCTCAACTGATGGTCCAGCAGTTTCGGGATTCCCCTGGGAGCATGGCCCCTGGCCCTGATGCTGCCCTTGCCTGTGAATCATAATGAAGTTCCACTCTTTGGACACAAATGGATTGGACTTAACGATGCAGACTAACCATATATTGGATGCACCTTATGGTTCTATGCATCTATAAGATATCATCCTGCTGACCTCTGGCTGGAGGAAGGAGAGTGGGTGGAGAGGAGGGGAAAGGAGACTGTTGGGAGGATGAGACATGTATGGAGCAGAGAGGAATAGTGTGCTGTCACCGGGCAGGGAGAGCAGTGGAAGCTACATATAGGTGGGCATGCAAATTTATACAGGAATGTACATTTTCACTCACTGATAATAAAAATAAATAAATAAATAATAAAATGATAAAAAAAAATTGCATCACGACCTGCGAGTTGTGGTATTATCCAAATGAGGGATTATAATAACCCTGAGATTATGGAAGAGTTGAACATGTTAGTAACGAGAAGGATTAGTGAATGGTAATGTCTACAGAGTTGTGGTTTATTTGGAAAACTAGGTCTTACTTCCAGTTCTCAGAATGCATCTTGATTTCTGATTATGCAGATAAAATGCCTAGAGGAAATAAGGTGTTAGTCTCAGTATGAGGCTTAGCTCTTGACCGCTGTTGATGGCGTAGGGGATACCTGGTGAAGCTGAATGTTACTCCCAATACTCAGCACCCCTACTGATCTCTGGCAATGGAGTAGAAGCCTTGAAAAGGCTAGAACTTAGTCCTAGTGCATCACTAATTCCTTTTGGAAGAGAAGAATAATTATTTTGAAATTTCATAGGGATTCCACTTGACTCATGTTGATGGAGTTGAAGATGCCTTCTGGGAAGCCAGGCATTATATCAAATGTGAAACTCCTCTTTCAATTCCTACTAAAGGGAGCTCATCAAGTAACAACATGGCTTTAAATACCATCTATGTGTCTAAGTTTGCCAAGTTTTTAAGCTTAGCTCAGATGTCCTTTCTGAATTCCATACTTTTATTTCCAATTGCCTACTCAACATCTTCATTTAGAAGTCTAATAAATGTTTCAAACTCAACATCTTCAAAATCAAATTCAAAATTTCTTTTTTCCCATATGCCAAAAGTTATAATCTTTCCGTTCTTAGTAAACAGGAAATTGCACCATCCAGAAGCCCAGCAAAAGACTTGGGAGACATTTTTTATCCCTCTCTTTCTCTCATACTCCATATTCAATTAATCAGGAAATTCTGATGACTCCTCAAAACTTACCAAAATATAGCCACTTCTCATCACCTCCACTACTAAAATCATAATTATTCCTTGCCTAAACAAACACAGGAAAAGAATCCCATCATTTCTGAGTCAATTCTGACTCACAGTAACCCAACAGAGCAGAGTAGAACTGCCTTATTGGGTTTCCAAGAAGCACTTGGTAAACATGAACTGCTGACCTTTTGGTTAGCAGCTGTAGCTCTTATCCACCATGTTACAGTGCTTTCTTGTCTGCCACAATAATTTCTTGCCTACATACCCACCCAATTGGCCCCTCTGATTTCACCCTTGCTGTCCAACAGATTAGTCCCAACACAGCATCTATTTAATAAACCTAAGTCACATGTCATATCACACCTCTACTCAAAACACTCCAATGTCTTCCCATTTCACACAGAGTGAAATCTAAAGTTCTTAGAGTGGTCTGTATGCCAATTTCCCATTAACTGTCTGGCCTCACATCCTACTACTCCCTTCTTCTTCCTCTTGGCTTTAGCTACAATGGCTTCCTTGCTGATCCTTGAAACAAAAGGCATGCTCACTCATCACAGCCTTTGCATGAACTGTTCTCTCTGCCTGGAGTGTTTTTCACCAGATATCTGCATGACTAACTCAATTAGCTTGCTAAAGACTCTGTGTGGCTATCACCTTCTTAATGAGGTCTAGCAAAACCACTCCCCAGAAATCCCAATCCAGTTACCCTGCCTATCTTTTCCCAAGGGACTTACTATGCTACATTATGACATTATACTTAATTTATCTGGTTTATTGTCTATATCCTGCCCTCCCCATGCCCAACTAATCTGTAAGCTCCATGACAATGGAATTTTTCCTGTTCAGTTGACTACTACATCTTTAAAACATTCAGAATGGTACTTGGTACACAGTAGTATTTCATAAATATTTGTTGAACACCTTTTCAATATTAATGTAGTTGAAAAATATTTTTGTTCACTATAATGTGAGGAAGTGTTATTCTTTGTTGGGATTGAAACTTAAGCACTTTTAACTTTTTTAGGTAAAATCACATCAAAACCAGCAATGACATTCATGGTATTGGGGTTGCTAATACAAAAGCCAACCTTGGTAGCTGTCATATCATAATTGTGTTTATAGTTATAAGCATCCAACTATTATGTCTTCTGGAGAGGTTGTGCCTAAAAGCATTTACATATGAAAATATACATTACTTTATTACAGATTCCTTTCATTTGCCCTTTATACTACTGTTAGGGCATACATTGTTTCAGCAACACTATGTGTCAGTAAATGATAGTAAATTTATATGTACTTCATGTCATAATTTTAAAGTAGGTTTTATGATATATTTTCATTATATGAAAAATCACTGTAATGAAGTAATTAATACTTCCAGACTGTGGACTTTTGTTTGTGACTTTCCAGAGACAGACATCTGGACCCTCTGTGAAAACATAGGACAGGTGGCACAGATCAAATTGTTAAAGTTTAATAAAAGCCTATCTTGTGGAAAACATTCACCAGTTCCACAGACTTTCTTGCCAAGTCTAGGAGATACAATTCACATGTCTATGACAATAAGTAAACCTAGCTTCTCTGCCACCATTAGCTATAACCACAAATTCGACAGCTTTTACAGAAAACTCTTTCCTGTTTCCTTGCACAAATCTTCTGAGTCATTTCTGTCTAAAGTCAACCTCATAAAACCAGGTATGTATCTGTTTTCCTATGCCCAGCAGAGAACATATTTGTAGCTCTACTATCTCAAATCTATTTCTTAATGAGTCCTTCCCAATCTGTCAAAGGTGTCCTCCAGGGAGCATCTTTGAAAAATCTGCTTCCTGCGTTTTACCACTTAATTGTACCAGAGTCATCTGCCCTTTCCAGAATGAAATCCTTGAGCTATACTACATCTTTCCATACCAAAACTATTTCTGTTCCCAAGCTAGTCGTATCTTACAACAAGCTGACATACGGGAATGACTGGTCACTTAATTTTGACAGTGTGAAAAGCAAACTAAAATTGTTTCTCATTCTTGTTCCTAGAATTTTTCTGCCCTGATAACCTTGAACTTTATTTGAAGTGCATGCTAACAAGGCTTTTAATACATATAGTTGCTAACTCTTTCTTTCAGTTCTATACCAGTAAAAACTAAGACTTGGAAAGAAATCAGGTAGCTATTCTACTTCCTGATATTGCAGACGACACTGCTGGTGGTGGTGTTGCGCATTTCTACAATTCAGCCTGAAAAGTTTAATGTATGGTCCGTTAGTACCATATAAACAGCAGTTTGTTAAAGTTCCTGTCACCCATCTGAATGCCAATGCACTTAATCAATAATGAGAGGCTAGCATGAAGAAACTTTGAGGAAACATCAGGCTGTAACTTTGTAATGCAACTTCTTTAATGGAAATGATTGAGATTATACAATATCATCATCTATTTTGACACTTGGACAACACAATGCATTGAGCACCAATACTCATGCACACTCTTCCACAAATAGAATAAGTCATTTTAATGATCTCTAGAGTTCACAATTTAGCTTTTACTTTCTCTACTCTAAAATTTAGTGAAACTCTTCCACTCCGGTGCTGCTGTTTATTTACTGCCTCTCTCCTTTTTCTCATTGCTAATCAAGCGCCAGCTATGCTCTGACTTGCCCCTAAATTTCCTCTCCCACCGCTATCAGAGGAGCTGCTCCCACAGCCAACAGCAAAGAAAGAATGCATAGTTAAAGGAGGAAAGGGAAACAGAAAGCTATCAAGAAGAAGCCAATGAATGAACTTGTGACCCCGCCCCCTCCAAATCCTCTATTGCCACTCTACTCACAACCTCCACTCCCAGTCAGAACTGTCACCTAAGAAGTCAAGCATTACCTGAGTAGAAGCAGCTTCTGTCACCTTCACCATGGAGCTGATCACCAGCCTGAAGGAAACTATGTCTCCAACTCTACATGAACTTATAGGTACATTGAAACATCTGGAGTATGGGGTGGTGGAGCATGCCAAGCATCCTTCTCAAACTGTCCAGAGTTCTGGAAAATGTAGGAAACAACCAGATGAGCAGAAATGCAACTGGTCTATAGGTTAAGTACTCTCTGACCTCTAAAATCTAAACATCAAAGTGCAACATCAGCAAAAGAGCTTATGGTTAATGGTAATGTTTTCCAGAGAAGTTGAGATCTGCTTTTGCAGACTTTGGGAGCAGAAACTTAGCAGTTTAGCTCTTCTTCCCAATGACGGCTGATTTTTTTTTTTTTTTTTTTGTACAGAGATCCCGGTGAAACAGTGGTCAAAATTCAATTTTCAGCTGTTATCCAACGTCACAAACCCCAACAGCACACAGCACATAAAATAACAAACACTGGATGCAATTTGTCAAGATACTCACAAGAACTACAGGATAAACCCAGTGAGACACTGTGTGCCATAAACCTGAGGAGAAGGAAAGAAGATTTGAGTAGTAATGTGAAGTTAGTGGCTACTAATGTACTCCTGGACTATTGGACTTCACCAAAGAAAATACTGACAAAGAATCTGAGAGGCAATTTGTCTTGTAAGAAGTCTATGGAACAACCTATTATCAAGATAATAAGTTATGAGTAGCTGTATTACAGAATCTGGTGAAGAAAATGTCCCTGTATTATCAGTACATGGATACTGATACATATGAGTCTGGCTCTCTTTATGATCACTATTGAAGTAATGAAAAGTGACTTTGATGAAGTGGCTCTATAAGGAATAAACTTCTGGTCCAATGTCTGTAATGACAAAATAGATTTGGCCATTGAAGCTTAAGAGGCAGCAGAACAAGGAAAGCTCTCAGAGCATGTAGCATGGTATGTGCCAAGGAAGCATACAGATTCCAGTGTTCACACAGACATTAACAAAACAGGATGAAAATGATTATGTCCCTGGCCAGCAGGTATAAAGATGACATTGTTTCAAATATCCTTAACTTCATTAAAGAACCCAATTAGTGATACCAGGATACCACTGTGATGGATTTTGCTTCTACACTGAAAGAATAGGACCCCAATCAGCTCAAACTCCTAGTCACACAGGCAATGTTCATTTAATGCTCATTTAATAGAACTATTCAAAGACCCCTGTGTAAGTTGTTTGATATAGAGCTCTACAGATTGACGAAGGCTCTGGAAAGCTTCTACAAGAAGCTGCCATCAATGAGGTCTGCTTGGCTCTTTTGTTGCCACATCTAATAAAAGGCCTTAGTGCTGAACCCAGAGTGTCTTCAAATGTGTGCTAGGCTTTTTCCAGTCTGACTGAAGCTGTTTATGAAACTTTGTAAGTGATGCTCAGGAGGAAATGACTACTTGCTGCTTATCCTTGTATTTTATAAGCTCCTGGGGTCTACAGATAGGCTTAAGGGCCACTAGAACATGAGAAGTGCTATATATGAAATGTTGAAGGAAATGATAGAAAAGTAGAGCAAAATGCTATTACCTTATACTTCAAAATTTGACTCTGGCTACTCTAATTTACACGAGGTCCTGGTTGCATAGTGAAGAGCTTGGCTGCCAACCAAAAGACTGGCAGTTCAAATCCACCAGCTGTTCCTTGGGAACCCTAAGGAGCAGCTCTACTCTGCCTTACAGAGTAACTGTGAGTCAGAATCAACTCAAAGTATCTTTTTCTTTTTTACTCCGACCACAATTCCCCATAAAAATCCATTTCCTTTGAGTCAATTCTGACTCACAGTGACCCTGTCTGCAAACAGAATATCAATGGAAGTCAGATATAAAAGCATGTCTGATAATATCCAATTTGATGACCTTCAGTCTTTACTCTGCATGACTCTTCAAAATGTTCCCTGAAAAGTATAGCATCCCGAAGAGATCATATGGTGTAGCTTGGAAACAGATAAATTTAGTTGTGAAGGATCAACAGCATGGTGAACATAATCTAAGTCAATGAACTGTACATGTGAATATTACTGAAATTAAAATATTTTTTTTAAATATTCATTTACCACAATAAAAAATTAATTACTTAAAAAGAAGAAGAGATCTGTAAGGTTGTAAGAAAGCACAGCTGGGTCCACAGAATTCAAGAGGATAAACTGACAGCACTTAACAAATTGAAAGAAAGGTTGGTTGGTGAATTCATCAAGTATATAGAAGCCTCTTAACTCTTCCCAAGTATTTTACTGAAGAAATATACTGAGTTCCAAGTTTTATTAGAGGCCATAACTTAGTAGAAGACTTTCCACAACTTGAAATCTAATATCTTACTTTTGGTGATGGAGAAATGTGGAGAATGAGAATATCTTTAGGTCTGCAAAGTCACAGATTCTGTGTGTTTGGTGATACTGCCCTTATTACTGATTAAATTTTTAAAATACTTAAACGTAGTATTCAGTATGCTTTATTGTGCCTACCAATGCCAGGTGTATTATCTGAGTGAGCCTTCTAAGGAAGGCTGCTTAGAAGCTTATACTGTAATTGTCCAAGGACTGAAGGGAGCCAAGGAGAAATGGATAGGTAGTTGTAATGCTGATGTCACCATGAGTATAATTCAGCCTGTCTTTCATTAACTACGGAAACCCTGGTGGTGTAATGGTTAAGTGCTATAGCTGCAAACCAAAAGATCAGCAGTTCAAATCCACCAGGCACTCCTTGGAAACTCTCTGGGACAGTTCTGCTCTGCCCTATAGGGTCATTATTAATTGGAATCAACTTGATGACAATGGGCTTTTTGCCTGTCTGTGTGGTCATTTGTTTGTGTTTAACTACAGAGCTGTCATGGATTGCATTATGTCCCCCCAAAAATATGTGTAACCATGTGGCTGGGCCATGATTCCTAATATTTTGTGACTTTCCTCCATTTTGGGATTTTCCTGTGCTGTATGGTAAAGGATTAGGGTGGGACTGTAAATCCCTTCATAAGATTACTTCCCTGCTCCACTGTAAAGGGAGTTTCTCTGGAGTATGGCTTGCCTCAAGCCCTTAATCCTTTCATCCTACAAGAGGAAAGAGTAGCAAGCAGACAACTGGAAACCTCTCACCATCAAGAAAGCAGCACCAAGAGAAGAGCTCATCTTTCAGATCTGAGGTTCCTGTGTCAAGATGTTCCCTGAACAAAGACTGATGCAATACTGGACTTTCCTCCAGAGCTGACAAGGGAGAAAGCCTTCCCTTGGAGTGGACATCCTAAATTTGGACTTGTAACCTACCAGACTATGTAGGAAAAAACCTTCCTTTGTTGAAGCCATCCATTCAGTGGTGTTTCTGTTACAGCAGGACTATCTGACTAAAACAAGAGCCCTGGTGGAACAGTGATTAAGAGCTTGGCTGCTAACCAAAAGACTGGCAGTTTGAATCCAGCCCCTACTCCTTGGAAATTCTATGGGGCAGTTCTGCTCTCCCCTACAGGGTTGCTGTGAGTTGTAACAGACACGACAGCACAGGTTTGTGTTCATTAACTACAATGCTAGATATAAGGATCCTACAGAGCACATTGTAACATGTACTGCTAAGCTGTCAAGGGACTTACATTAAACATTTGGGAAGGATGTAGTGAAATTAGTAAAAGCTAGGCCCATGATTCTTGAAGTGTTAATTAAATAACAGAGATTCAAAACTAACAAAACACTTGCTCCATGGACAACAAAAGAGTTGAAGACACAGACGAACCAGGATTGATCTGTGGCCATTGTGATGATACCTGTGAGATCCCCACAGGAAATTTCCAGTCTTTTGAAAAATCTGGAAGAAAGTATACAGATGGTGAAAACACCTTGAAAATCTTGCCATGGAAGCAGCAGCTGTTAACAACGGCGCTGTTGGTGAGCTTTGTAAACACTTTCTTCCTAGAAATCCGTAACATTAGCCATCTTAAAAAAGAGAAAAATGACGGATTTACTAACTTAATAGAAGAAAGGATGAGAATAAGAATGATAGTAAGAAGGAAGAGATGAGGAAAAAGAAGCAGTAACGGAGGAAAAAAGTTAACGCTTCTCAAAGGAGTCTAGAATTTGCTTTTCTGTATTTCTGTAGGCATTGAGTAGAATGACTGATTTTCAAAGAGGAGAGACTGGTTTTAGCTGTTGTGCTTTTTCATAAAAAACAGCCTAACTAAAAGGAGGCTGAGGAACAGTTTGGAGTCTGACTGTGGGTTAATGAAACCGAATCCACCTTCTCAAATTCAAGTTATAGAAGTTTATCTTTTTCCTACAAAAAGGAGAGAAAGGAATAGATGTTGCATTTCATAAAACCAACTGAAGTTCCACTTACTGGAGGGGCACAAAAACACCAACCCCCTTGCTGTCAAGCCAATTCTAATGTAAAAAATATACACAATTTTTAGGCTGTTATTTGATTTTAGTTGTTATTATTGTTATACTTTAGGAAAAGCACTGAGAAATGATCATAATATAAAGTTAGATTTCAAAAATTAAAAAAAAACCCAACATTTTGAAGGACAGAATAGCAAGGACAGGAATCTGGGGGCTACAGTTTCAGGGGGCGTCTAGGCTAATTGGCATAACTAAGTTTTAAAGAAAAAGTTCTGCATACCACTTTGGTGAGTGGCATCTGGGGTCTTGGAAGCTATCAAGTGGCAATCTAAGTAGGGTCAATTGGTCCCAGTCCACCTGGAGCAGAGGAGAATGAAAGATATCAAAGACATGATGAAAATATGAGACCAGCAGACAGAAGGTGCCATGTGACGCAGAGACTACATCAGCATGAGGCCAGAAGAACTAGAAGGTACCCAGCCAGTACCGATGACTGCCCTGAGAGGTAATACAATGTAGACTCCCTGAAGTAGTGGAAGAAAAATGCATGCACAGAACTAGAGCGCTATTAAAAGACCAGACTTGATGGGCTTTCAGACTGCAGAGTCCCCTAAGGACGTGGTCCCTGGACTCTGTTAGTCCAGAGCTGAAACCAGTACTGAAGCAACTCTTCAAACAAAGATTGAACAGGACTATCAGATATAGAGTGATTCTGGCTAGGAGTTTGATTCTTAGCTTAAATATATACATGAGGATGTCTGACCAGCTCTTGTTCAGGGGCAAGATGAGAGGGTGGAGGGGGATCAGGACTTGGTTGAATGGATGTGGGAAGTACAGTGTGGAGGGGAGCAGTGTGCTGTCACAAGGGAGTGTGGGCAGAAGGTGGTGAAGTTGCATAGTGGTGTGGGTGCTGGGTTTTGTATGGTAGGTTGATTTGTGTTGTGGGTTTTCACTTAAAGCACAGTAAAATATATTTATTTAAGAGAATATAGTTCCAAAAATAAATAAATAAGAAATTCACAACCTAAAGAAAACAAAATGTAATTAAACGATCCAATTTGGCAACATATCTTAGTTTCCTAGTGCTGCTGTAACAGAAAAGGCACAACTGGGTGGCATTAAAGAAAATTTACTTGCTCACTGTTTAAGAGGCTAAAAGTCTGAATTCAGGGTACAAGCTCTAAGGGAAGACTCTCCATCCACTCTGGGGAGAAGCTTAGTCTCCTTAAATTTCTGCAGCTACAGCATTCATTAATGATCCCTATGTGGCATTTTTCTTCCCACCATTTGTACTGACTTGTCCATGCTGTTCTTTTTATAACTGAGAAGTGATTAGGTTTAAGACATAGCCTATACTGACAGGGCCTCATTAATGTAACTAAGAAAACTACATTCCCAAACAGGACTACATCCACAGTTGTACTGGTTAGGAGTCCAACACATATGGAGGGGGGCACAACTCACTCCATAACGCAGTACAAAGCGAAAATTGTCTCTGATCTGGATACAGCAGTCTGAACATCTATTCTCCCCCCCAAAAAATTTATGCCAAACAGTATACCTCCCCCAAAATACAAAAATTTACAGTAAATTTTAGATAACTGTTTTGATCTATACAATGAGGATAAATTTAATGATCAAACAAAATCTAATAAAATAACAATTTGGATATTGTTATGACTTACTATTCTCTTTAATTTGATTGTCTCCAATTCCATATTGTTTTCTTGCTATTCTTGAAAACTGTTTTAGTCAGCTAGTGCTGCTCTAACAGAAATACCACAGGGTGGATGGCTTCAACAAAGGAAAGTTTATATTCTTACGCAGTCCAGTAAGTTACAAGTCCAATTCAGGATGTCCACTCCAGGGGAAGGCTTTCTCCCTTGTTGGCTCTGGAGGAAAGTCCTGTATTGTATCAGCCTTTGTCCAGGGAACATCTTGGCACAGGAACCTCAGGTCTGAAGGATGTGCTGTTCTCCCACTGCTGCTTGATTGATGGCTTGAGGTTCCAAATTCTCTGCTTGTTTCTCTTTCCTTTTATCTCTTGTAGGATGAAAGGATTAAGGCAGGGGCAAGCCGTACTCCAGAGAAACTCCCTTTACAGTGGAGCAGGGAGGTAATCCTATGAAGGGATTTACAGTCCCACCCTAATCCTTTACCATACAGCACAGGAAAATCACAAAATGGAGGCCAATCGCAAAATATTGGGAATCATGGCCCAGTCACGTGGCTGCACATATTTTTTGGGGACACAATTCAATCCATGACACCAACTAAACATAAAAGCTAAGCAAAAATATGTGAATAAATCAAAAGTACGTCTCTGTATATATATGCGTATCTATCCATGTATCTGTCTATATGGAAACCCTCCTGGCATAGTGGTTAAAGATTACGTCTGCTAACCAAAAGGTCAGCAGTTTGAATCTGCCAGGCGTGACTTAGAAACTCTATGGAGTAGTTGTACTCTGTCCTATAAGTTCCCTACGAGTTAAAATGAACTTGATGGCAGTGTTTTTGGTTGGTTGGTGGATGGGTTTTTTTTTTTTTTTTTTTTTTTTGCTATCTATGTATCTATGTCTCTCTGTGTGTTAAAGCTCTCATGATGAAAGTAACACATGTAAAAGGTTGTATGTTTCCTGTGCAGTTGAAGATTAATACACCAATCTCAAATAGTCTACCAGAAGAAGGAATAAGTTTTAACAAAAATGCAAACACATTCCTTAACAAAAAGAGAGAGAAAAAAAAACAATCTAGTCTCTTTAATGCACATACATATTGAAATAGAACCTCATCTAATATCCCTTGATGATTACACTTGGCTAATGGTATTGTATATTAAAATGTTCCCAACACTTGTTCCAAGGCTGATGCTTTCCTACTGGTGTACTATTTTTGCAAAGCAAAAGGGTTAGTAGGTTACTATAAGTCAAACCAAATGATAAAAGCAAATCTCTTGTGATGAGCAAACCTCAAAAGCTTATGAAGGCTGGTTCAACTAAGCATTGATTAAAAGTGTGGATGCTTCTCTGATGCATATCCAAACGTATTTGAAATTTAACATCTTTGTTCCAAAACGCTGGGCTAAAAATCTGACAATAATTTTGGTGCTTTGGTTCACAGTAGATCACAAATATAAAAAGAGAAGTCCAACTAGGAAGTGGAGATATAGCTGGAAATAAAAGCAGGAAGACTGGAAGTTAAAACAGGCAAAACTTTGAAAAGATATCGAGCGAGAAATCTCAATGAAAATAAATATATAATATCCGATGAATATATGTGAATATCAGATGAGGGAATAATTAAGGAAGAAGGTTTACATGTGTCATGAATTGAATCATGTCCCACAGAAACGTGTGTATTGATTTGGCTAGGCCAAATCAAAACTGTGATGGTTCACAATTTTGTCATCTGATGAGATTTTTCCTATGCATTGTAAATTCTGCCTCTGTGATGTTAGTGAGGGGAATGCCCAGTAGTTGTGTTGATGAGGCAAGGCTCAATCTATGGGTTGGATTATGACTTGAGTTGGTTTCTTTTGGGTCATAAAAGAGAGAAGCAAGCAGAGAGACAGGGGGAACCTTACACCACTAAGAAAGCAATGCCTGGAGCAAAGTGCATTCATTGAACCCGCGGTTCCTAAGCAGAGTAAGACAGATGACAAGGACCTTCCTTTGGAGCCAACACAAAGCTTTCCCCTGGAGTTCACACCTTGAATTTGGACTTTTAGCCTACTTTATTGTGAAGAAATAAATGTCTCCTTGTGAAAGCTATTCACTTGCGGTATTTATGTTATAGCAGCACTAGATAACTAAGACAGTGTGTTAGCTTGAAAACAAAACAGAAATTTGTCTTAATTTTTTTTTAAATCATGAGTTAATTTATTTTGAAATCTCAAATAATAATGAAAGAGTGTGAGATCTTTTTGTGTGTGTGTTCCTGAAAAAATGATACAGGAAGATTTATACTTCTAGGAAGACGGAGTAGACATACTTTTCCCTAGTCCTACTTAGTACAACTAAAACCTATGGGCATTATATGAAAAACAAGTGTAAGAAGTCTCTGGAAAGTGGCGAGAGAATGTAGATCAGCTAGAAACCTTAGGACGTGAGTAAAGAAGCAACAGTTGACCAACAAGCCACTGATAGGAATGGAAAATGTTACATCAACTCAAGAAAATAGTTTGGCAGTTTCATAAAAAACAAATATACGTTTACCTTAAGACCCGGAAATTGCACTCTTGGGCATTTGTCCAGAGTAATGAAAGCTCATGTTTACATAAACACCTCCATATCATTGTTCCTTACCGCTTAATTCCTAATAGTCAAAAATTGGAATCAACCCAGATGTCCTTCGATGGGTAAACGTTTAAACTATCTGTGGCACATCCATAACAAAGAATACTGTTCAGCAATGAAAAAGAAATGAATTATTTATACATGAGACAGCCTCGACAACTCTTGGGGCATTAAGTTGAGTAAAAAAAAGCCAGTCTCTCAGTACGTTACATACATTATTATCCTGTTTACATAACATTCTCAAAATGATGAAATTAGAGAGGTAGAAAACAGATTTGTGGTTTCTAAGGATTAGAGATGTTACAGAGGCAAGGGTAGGTGTCATAAGGGGAAAGAATGAAGGAGAACTTTTTGGTTATTGAATATTTCTGCATCTTGATTGCGGCAGTGACTACCCAAATCTACACACATGATACAATGATTTTGAAATGCATTCATATATTGTACCGGTTTCAATTTCCCAGTTTTGGTATATTATACTTTTATTTTAATCCATAAGTTTGTACTTTTTAAAGTCTGGTGGCAGTGTCATTTGGAGTCATAAAAATGTAGAAAAATAACACAGCCTTTTCATTTCTGACCCTGATCCACTGATACATATTTATGGAAATTGTCTCAATAAAGTCTTTGGTCTAAATTTACAGTATTTTTCATCGGAAAATGAAAATGGGAGAAGGGGTGGGACATTTACACTGAAAAAGGAAACTCCACCATCCACAATGGTCCAGTTACATTTAGAACACCTCTTTGGCTTCTTTTCTGTGTGTAAGCAATATAACCATCACTAGGGTATCACTAGGTTTACTGTTCTCATAGAAGCCATGCTCAGGAAAGTGTGCTATATCATTTAGAAACAACAACAGAAATCTTGAAGAACAAGGTCTTAAACACAACTTAAAAAGCATTTTTTTCTAATGTAGAAGATGTTCAAAGGTAAGCAATTCAGGGACATTACTAGCAACAGGGATGACACAACGTTGCTTGCTTGTTGAAACCAAAGACGACTAGAAACACTTACTGATGAAGATCAAAGACCACAGCCTTCAGTATAGATTGTACTTCAACAGCAAAAAAGAGAACCGTCACAAATGAGTAAGCAAGCAACATCACGATAAGTGTAGGGAAAAAAATCAAGGTTGTCAAGGATTTCATTTTACTTGGTTCCACAACCAACACCCAAGGAAGCTGCAGTCAAGAAGTCTAACGACTCATTGCACTGGGAAAATTTGCAGCAAAAGGCCTCTTTAAAGTGTTGAAAAGTAAAGATGTCACTGACTAAGGAGCACCTGACCCAAGCCATGGTATTTCAATCGCATCTTATGTATGTGAAAGCTGGACAATGAACAAGAAAGACAAAAGAAGAATTGATGCCTTTGAATTTTGGTGTCAGAGAAGAGTACTGAATGTACCATGGACTTCAAAAAGAACAAACAGATCTTTCTGAAAGAAGTACCACCAGAGTGTTTCTTGGAATCAAGGATAGGAAGACTGGATCTTACAAACTTTGGGCATGTTTTCAAGAGGGATCAGTCCCTGGAGAAGGACATCATGCTTGGCGAAGTAGAGGGTCAGTGAAAAAGAGGAAAATTCTCAACAAAATGGACTGATACAGTGGCTACAACAATGGACTTCAGCTTAAAAATAACTGTTGGCATGGGACAGGACTCAGCAGTGTTTGGTTCTGTTGTTTATGGGATCACTATGAGTTGTAACTGACTCAGTGTCACCTAGCAACAACAACAACCATAGCAGTTTCAAAGTTACAAGTGATGAATTTCCGCGTTGACATCCACATTCAAGATTACTTCAGTATTCAGTATGGCTACTGGGGCGCCATCCCTCATGTCCTCACTACTAGCAGGAAGCAGAAAATGGAAACACAGAAGCATATAACTTATCTATTTCTTAAGAGTTCCTTGAAATTCCATCCTAATCTCTCGCTTACATCACATAGGTCATCCAGAGTAAAACTGGGTTCTGTAATTAAGGAAGAAAGAGAATGAATGTTAGTCAGGCAGCTAGCAGATTCTGTCAAAAATTAAAATATTATAACTAGCATTGTGGCTTGAAAAGAGGCCCAAAGAATACCCAGCCAGGCCAAAAGTATCTGATACCTGGGAAACACTGTCTTTGCGATTAAGAGAGCAGCCTCTTATAGAACTGGTTCTTGGATATTGTTCACCAGTGAAGTTCTGGTGTAAAATAGAGGACTAGATTGACAAACAACTTGTGAGGATTTTAGATTGGCAGTGTGAAATTCTAAACGAAAGTGAAGATTGACATACGGTCGCTCACAGTGTCTAAGGAAATACAGTAGTTAACCCTGTACCTGCCAAAAGTGGTTCACCCAGTAAATAAAAAGTTTCATTGACAACAACTTACAAGTTTTATAATAAATAACAAGACAGTCTCAATAGCAACAAATACATTGGGGAGGTTTTCTCTAAACTCTGAGGCAGGGTCTGGGAGGGGAGCACAGTTTTTGTTTGTGAATGAACATTTCTCTGAAAGTAAGATGTTACCATTTTCATCACCATTCTACAAAGAGAAAACAGACTTAATGAAACTTAGCCACTTGCCCAAATACCCACAGCAAAGAAGTGGTGGACCCTTGATTCTTTGTAACCAGGAAAGCATACCAATTTCTGGTACAAAGATCACCATTACCTAAAATATAGTTTAACTGTATTTTTAATTTTGCTGCACCTTTCTAGGAGCAGATTATTTTCCAGCCAAATTGGAACATTAATATTATTCAAGGTTCATGGAAAATATGGTTTCTGGAAAATATTTTGCAGTTAACTGGGAGAACTGAGCATGCTAGTGCAATGGAGATTTCATAGCCAGTTGACTGTACCTCAGAAGGATCCATCTTAGTCTCCAGGGAGGCAGAGTCCAGCTGCATCTTTCCTCCAGCATTTGGACCAGCTGCTCCAAAGTGCTTTACTTGCAGGGGCAGCTACAGCCAACTCTTTCCTCTAAAGGTAAAAGATCCTAATTATGGGAAGTATTCCTGTTGGAAGGGAGCCCTGGTGGCACAGTTGTTAAGCACTCAGCTGCTAAACAAAAGGTCAGTGGTTCAAATCTACCAGCTGCTCTGCAGGAGAAAGATGTGTCAGCTTCTGTAAAGATGACAGCCTTGGAAACCCTGTGGAGCAGTTGTACAACGTCTTGAGCGTAGCAATGAGTCTGAATCAACTTGACAGCAACGGGTTTGTTGGTTTGTTTGTTTGTTCATTCCTGTTGGAAACAGCACCTTTTTTCAGTTGCTTGTTTTATTTAAAACCATTTTGACAGCCCTCTGATTTCTGTGCTTCTGTAAATAATCAGACTTAATGATAAGGTATAACCTGAACGTGTAAATGCACATTTCGTTCTATATATCTTTGTAACCTGAGTAGTCACAGCTACAAAGACATTAGTTTTGAATATGAGCATATGGTTCTGAGAACTTCATGTTTCAAATCCATAATTCAACTTAAGAATTGAACATAATGTTTTCATTAACACTGATGATACATAAAACTGCTTCTTAAAAAAAATACAAAAACCCAGACTTGAGCTGTGGGGTTGGAGCTTTGATGCTGTTTAGGATAAGAGTTTTATGTTGAAAATATTATGGCTGACAGCAAAAGAATCCATGCATGGAATAGAGTCTAAATTTGCAATGCACCTGTCCAATCCTTAAAATAAAAGGTAAATGTTCCTCGATTGTCTAACATGAGACCTTCAGTACATCTCCATGCTGTATCACAGACATTTGCACTGAATTTCATTTGTCTAGATTGCATAACAGTGCCTTCCTTGCTGGTCTTTAACTTCTCCAATTCTCCATCAGAGCCCTTTTTGGTGTGGTGTGTTTTAAAGCAATGGCAGAGAGGCAGAAGAGTCACACAAAATTGCATATTACTCTCAAGTTATTTGGAACCCTATGGAACTCCTGGTACTCAGTGTTGGTGCCATACAAAGAGTGGAAATACAGTTATTGGAAAGAACTTTCATTTAAAAGTATTGTTAACAGACGATGCCAGATACTTCCTGTCTTACTTTCCCCAAACGGAAGCATTCAATTTATCCATTAATGGTGAGCCCAGGGAGCCACAGTCCAACTTCCTCCCACTGTGCCCAAGCTGTTCTTAATAGACCATCTCTTTGAATAAAAAGAGGAGTTCAGGCGTCATGCAGAAGTAAATTCTTGTCTTAATTTAATATACTTACAAGAAATGGAAGATGCGTGGTGAGACTCTGGAGAACTCCCCGTGGAGACTTCCTCTTCTTATTATATGTGAAAAGTGTGTATCTTATGGAGAAAGGGAACAATAAGGCCAAAGGGTATATTAAGTACACTGAATTTATTAAAGTCTGTATTCCTTGACCCTCTCAAACAGGAAAATCTCGCTGTAGCTGTACAGACCTCCCCTTCCACTGCCTTCTAGTTAACCTTAGCACTCCATGTTTTGTAATCTATCTTCCATTTTGCCTTCTTACTTTGGTTTCCCTCCCTAATTGCTATTCTGAGTTCTTTGGTCAGATCCATAGTAATGGTGCACAAGGTCTGACAATTAAGTCCCTAAGCGCTATGTACCTCATTGCTGAACATCACTGTGCACACCTTTCAAGTACTCCCCTTGGGAAGCTGTGCACCAACGGCAACACCTAGGTCACCCCTCAAAGCAATTTTGATACTTTTTCTGAAATGGCCATTGTGCATGGTGTCACGCTGACAAGTTTGTGAACTTAATTCTGTAATTGTCTGTGAGGAAGTGTTTAGCCAGCAAACAATAACAGTACAGGAACACTCTCCCTACTCCCCTGATCTGGCCTCCAGTAACTATTTTTTCTTAACCCAAAGATAATGGAAATATTGAAAGGAAGACACTGGGATGAGATTGAAGATATCAAGGTTAATATGATAACAGCTCTGATGGCCATTCCAGAATAAGAGTTCCAAAATTTCATTGAAGGGTGGACTAGGTGCTGCTGTCAGTGCATAGCTTCCCAAGGGGAGTACTTCAAAGGTGACTATAGCGATATTCAGCAATGAGCTATGTAGTACCATTTCTAGGATGAGTTCGTGAACTTAATAGACACAGACTTAATTGGCAGTCCTCCTATAAAGGGAAGTCCAATAAAATGAGGTTAAGATAAAAGAAAAGTACCTTGAGAAAAACTGAAAATCTCAAACTACATAGGAATAAACATGAGAAGGAAATATTTGTGGTGTAGTAGATACATGCTATGGCTGCTAACCAAAAGGTTGACAGTTCAAATCCACCAAGCACTCTTGGAAACTCTGTAGGGTAGTTCTACTTTGTCTTATAGGGTGGCTATGGGTCAGAAACGACTCAATGGCAATGCGATAAGCATGATAAGGAGAAAAGATTAAACTTATCAAGGAATTTATTTTACTTGGATCCAGAATCAACAGTCATGGAAGCAGGAGTCAAGAAATCAAATGACACATTGGGCAATTCTATTACAAAAGACCTCTTTAAAGTGTTGAAAAGAAAGATGTCACATTGAGGACTAAGATGTGTCTGACCAGTGCCATGGAGTTTTCAGTCTCCTTGTATGCCTGTGAATAAGGAAGGCCAAAGAAGAACTGAGACCTTTGAATTATGGTACTGGTGAAGAATATTAAACATGAGGACTGCCAATTATGTTCACAATCTCATCCTATTAAAAGTACTACATACCTCATTGCTGAATATCACTATGGTCGCCTTTGAAGTACTCCCTTTAGGAAGCTATGCACCAGCGCCAGTGCCTTGTTCACCCTTCAAAGCAGTTTTGGAACTCTTTTTCTGGAATGGCCATCCAAGCTGTCATTGTATTAGCCTTGATGTCCTGAATGTCATCAAAATGCCTTCCTTTCAATATTTCCTTTATCTTCAGGTAAAGAAAAACATCACTGGGAGCCAGCTCAGGTGAGTAGGGAGAATGTTCCAGTACAGTTGTTTGTTTACTGCCTAAATCTTCCCTCACAGACAACCATACAATTAAGTTCACAAACTGACCACCATGACACTGTGTGCAATGGCCATTTGGAAAAAGTTCCAAAATTGCTTTGAAGGTGGACTAGGCACTGGCATCAGTGCATAGCTTCCCAGAGGGAGTACTTTGAAGGTGACCATAGTGATACTCAGCAATGAGATATGTAGCACTTAGAACAATTAAGTTTGCTGACTTAATTGTTAGACCTCCTGTACCAGAGACTGACAGAATGAACAAATCCATCTTCAAATAAATATGGCCAGAGTGTTCTTTGGAAGCAAGGATGACAAGACTTCATCTCACATATTTTGGTAGTCTTAGCAGAAGGTACCAGTCCCTGGAGAAAGACATTATGTTTGGTGTCATAGATTGAATTGTGTCCCCCAAAAAATATGTGTAACCATGTGGCTGGGCCATGATTACCAATATTTTGTGATTGTCCTCCATTTTGTGATTTTTCCTTTGCTGTATGTTAAAGGATTAAGGTAAAACTGTAAATCCTTCATAGGATTACCTCTTTGCTCCACTGTAAGGGGAGTTTCTCCAGAGTATGGCTTGCCCCACCCTTAATCCTTTCATCCTACAAGAGATAAAAGGAAAGCAAAGCAAACAGAGAATTGGTAACATCACACCATGAGGAAAGCAGCATCAGGAGAAGAGTGAGTCCTTCAGACCTGAGATTCCTGTGCCATGATGCTCCCTGGACAAAGACTGATGCAATACTGGATTTTCCTCCAGGGCCGACAAGGGGGAAAGCCTTCCCCTGGAACAGACATCCTGAATTTGGACTTGTAGCCTACCGGGCTGTGTAAGAATAAAACTTCCTTTGTTAAAGCCATCCACTCTGTGGTATTTCTGTTAGAGCAGCACTAGCTGACTAAAACATTTGGTAAAGTGGAAGACCAGCAGAAAAGAGGACGATTCCTAACAAAATGGACTGGCACAGAGGTTACATCAGTAAGCTCAAGCATAACAACAGTTACGAGGATGATGCAGGATTGGGCAGTGTTTTGTTCTGATTTACATAGGGTCACCATGAGTCAGAAACAGTAGCAAATAACAGCAACAAGTATGAGAAGCTTCCAAGTATTTATTTATTTTTAAATATTTGCATATTTTATCATCTAATATAAGTCATTGTTGTGAAGTCAATTCCAATCCTTAGCAGTCTTATAGGACAGAGTAAAACTGCCTCATAGGGTTTCCAAGGCATTAAGTCTTTATGGAAGCAGACTGCAACATCTTTTTCATATGGAACAACCGATGGATTTGAGGCAGTGAGATTTTAAGTTTGAAGATTCATGTGAAATTTTGAAGAGAAATAGAGTAAAATTTTTGCAGATGTTGAAAATTGGTGATCCAAGGGCTAAAATTTGCCTGGGGATTGGTTTTGTTTGGCTAGCACAGAGTTTTGCTTAACTGTGTTTTAATATAGATGCTTATAGGTGGGAAAGACAAGCTCCAATGTTTCTCGTCTAGCAACTTTCCCTATTGTCTTACACTTGACTGAGTCACACATTGCTGGCATCAAGACAAGCGTGTTTATAGCTCTTGGTTTGGAGACTTTTAGGGCTGTAAGAGGCATTAGATATTATCTGGTCTCATTTCCAGGACTGTTTCTTACAGCACTACTCTCCCAACTTTATGCAATGTTGCTTGTAATAGAAAAGAAACACAATTCTAAAAGCTCTTCTTTCACTGCAGTCAGTGCATTTCTGATGTTTCAGATCACAGCAAGTTCACCAGTTTGACAGCTCATGTGCTTTTAGCATGCTTGCTTTCCCATCAGTGATAGAATAACCTCTGTGTACTATGATAAACTGCACAAATGCAGATTTTTATTCCAAGTCCGCTGGTAGTGTAGCAATTCCATATACATGTTACAGACAGAGATGGAAGCTTGGGAATATGTTATACGGTTAAGGTATTCAAAACAGTATTCAACCATCTTAACATAGCATTACTCACTGGTAGAGCTCATTCCTATGCTTGGTTTTGTAACAAACTGAGGAAGGTCATTTAATGACCGTGTGAGGTTACTATCAGAATCAGCTCAACAGCAAGTATATCCACTGGAAAGCAAGGAATTGCATTTCCGTTGCAGGTATAGATTTTGGGAGACCTTATTCCCTACACATCTGCCCAGAATGTTTCATTGCTGCTAAAGAGAATAAAGGGAGGACCATTTGGTATAAGAAATGCTTTTCCTTCTGGCTTTGCCTTAAAACATCTTCAAGTGTGAGGAAGATGAGAGGAACCATATGCTGCCTCCATAATGCACTAGCCTGCTGTGCCTCACATGTAAGAATGCTTTGTGCTCTTGAGCACATGGGAAACAAAGTTGCAATGAGTTGAAACTCCTATCTCAGCAAATACATTGACAAGTAACTATTTGGAACATATTTTGGAGAATTGGTTTCCCTTGAGTCAAAATAAAGTGAACTTCAGAATTCCAAGTTGTTTCCCTGGAAAGAATGACTTGATATCATTCTTTATATCAAGTGGAAAACAAATTAGAGTTTATATCAGGAAAGGCCATGAAGGTCACCCCAGATCTCTTGGTTAATGCAGTAAATGAGACACCATTCACCATCCACTGATACTAAGACTGTCTTCCTTAATTTCACCCTGGTCCATTACACGTGTGTGTGTGTGTGTGTGTGTGTGTGTACTGGTATGTGTGTATGTTGTTAAATTTCACACCTCATGAGATGTCTATAGCTGGCTTGAAATACTCTCAAATTTCCCAAGAGTTATATCTAACTTTAAATCCCCAAATCCCAGTTTAGTCACTGGTTTCGCATTTTTACCCAAAATTCTGATATGGCATCAGTTTGAGGGTAGGAAGTGAGAGAATGCAAAAGTAACTGGTTGTAGTTATTTCTTACAATTTAAATGTTGATGTATGATATACAAACAAATGTTTGCCTTTGGTAAAATGAGCATGCTTGGCTTTTTACTTGTTAAAGAAGGAAAAAAAAAAGATAGAACTCAATAAAAAGCACATTTTCAATTTAGATTTCGAAACAAAACTTCATGTAGTTTTTTCTTTTTTTCCTCTGCACCTTGCAAATATAAAGCAAATACAGCTGTGTGAAAAGTGTTGCCAAGATTGGCAGAATTTAAAGCTAAGAGTTTTACAGAAAAATAGATGAATTCTTAACCCGTAAGCATGTACATGAGCATGTGTATGCACACACACGCATGCTCACTCACACACACACACACACACACACACACACACACACACACACACACACACACACACAACACCTAGTTAAAATAATGTACCAGGACTTGTTTTCCTTAAGTCCATTTTTTATCTGTCTTATCACTAACAAAAATTAAGGCTATTTGGCATTAGGTTAAAGGCTCTGTGCTACTCCATGATTCTCAGATTAATTTTCTTGTTCTCGGGGTAGCCTCAGGAGTCCCTGGGTGGTGCAAACAGTTAAGAGTTTGTCTACTAGCCAAAACATTGTTGCTTCAAATCCACACAGAAGCTCCTCAGAAGATAGCCCTGGCCATCTCTTCTGAAAAGCCACAGCCTTGAAAACCCTACAGGACAGTTCTACTCCAACTATCAACAACAGAGTAGCTTCAAAACTTTCTTCCTTACGTTATTCAGTATTTGTGTATTTGAATCCATCAATTATTAACTGCTTGCCTACATGATACAAGTAACCTTACCAAAATTAACTTTAAAAAACACCTCTCCTTTAACATCAAGTTTTAGCTACCCCCCAGGCAAAATTTTTCCTTTCTGAATAGTAGCAATCAAGCAGGTATACTAAATATGCCATATTTGGTAGTTGTTGATATCCTGTTTTTGAGTAAAAGGAGCTATACAAACCCCTTCCAACTCCAGGATTCCTTGAACCAATGGAATACTGAAACATTATTAAATAAAATGCTTCTCCATTTCATAGCATTTTCTAGTTATCAGTTCCCACACCCAAACCTGCAGTTTGGTAGCAAGAATCCAGGTGGTTTACAAGTAGAAAATGTGAAGGAAGACAAAAGAATATAATATTCACTCAAAAGGGTAGCATTGATTGCCAAAAATCTAGCTGTTAAATACAAACCCAAAACCAAACCCAGTGCCACTGAGCCAATTCTAACTCATAGAAACCCTATGGGACAGAGTAGAACTGCCCCATAGAGTTTCCAAGGAGCACTTGGTGAATTTGAACTGCTCACCTTTTGGTTAGCAGCTGTAGCACTTAACCACTATGGCACCAGGGTTTATCTGTGTGGGAACAGCTTGGAAGTTTGTCTTGTTCAGGCCTTCCAACTCTGTACAGGCTGTCCAGCCAAATATGATTCAGCTGATTCAGCTGTTATACAACTTGTTTATAACCTTGAGATTCATGAATCCGGCTGCCAGGCACGTTTGTGTAAAATGGTATATAAGGTCACTGCACCAGAAAGCACTGCCTGCCTGCCTGCTGAGTGCTCTACCTGCCTGTCGTCATTGTATCAATAAATCTGTCATGACTACACCTGCTGTGCCTCTGTTGCTAGATCTGCCTGAATCACACATCTACATTCCTGGTCTTGAAAATCTGTGTCCCAAGAAATGGCAATGTCAGCAGGATTCAGTACAGTCTGGTATTATAAGAGAGGGGGAGTTAGAGGGCTAGTCACCCCCTAGTATGTAGTTTCTCAGTAGTGACAGTACTGGTAGCTTGGTTCCTGTTCCTGGACTGGCCAGAGGTAGACAGGATCCTGGTTACTGTTGAAAAAGCCCTGCATGATTTGAGGAAAACTTTGGAGAAAAAAAGAGCCCGTGCTGGCACAGAGTAGCCAGCTGTATTTTTCTTACAGTCTTGAAGGCAGTTACAGAAGCAGAGCTGGAATTGCAAGCTGGGGCACAAGTGCTGCAAGCCCATGTAGACAGCCTCTGGAAGCAGCTGGGGCCAGAACAGGAACAAGCAGCTGTGTTGGAAACTCGGTTTCCTCAGCCCCCACCAATACCTCTGGTAAGAATGTGCCCCCTCCCACTCCTATCACAACAGACTCCTGGGATGAGGAGGAAGGGTCCAGGGAGGCGGGAGTTACATGCCTGCCCCTTGGTAAAAACAGGTCAAAGCCCAGAACTTGCAACGGGGGGATGCCCCAGCAGAGATTATGGACCATTCCATCATTAAGCCACATACCCCATCAGAGCTGTTAGGTTTAGCTTGTGAGTTTTGCCAAAGGAGAGGTAGAGCGGTGGAGCAAGACACTGACTGCCTGGATGCTGCAGCGGAGAGGCTAGCTTAGGCTATGTGTACTGCACTGCCGGCTGGGGCCAGAAACTGGTGATCCCAGCAGGGGCCCAAACCCTGCCGAGATGGTGGGGCAGCAGCCCATGTTTCCAGGTGCAGTTATAGCCATTCGCTGCACCTTGTAGCAGACAACTCCTGCTGGTTCAGAGGCTTCCACAGCAAAACAAATTTGTGGGCGTGTACCAATAGCAGAGCCTGAGGCCACAGGATGAAGGCAGTCAGAGCTCAAAGTGGGCAGAGTAATGGGTTCATCCACACAAAACACTGCCTAGCAGCCAGAGGAGCCTGAAGCGGCTGGAGGCTGAAACAGTCAGAGCCTAGGGCAAGCAGAGCTTGAGCCAGTAGGCTGGAGAGTGATCATGTCACTGCGGGTGCTGCAGAAGGTATGGCATCACACCCACTTCCTGAAAAAGCTCAGCTCCAGCCAGGCCCAGCCCCATTCCTGCCACCACTGCCATTCATTCAACAAAAGGACAGCTTACTGGCCCCAAAGGTGTACGATGGGGCACAGAAGCCCCAGAAGGAAAAGGGATCCCTCAAGGTAACCTGATCCCAAATATGGGCTGGCCTACTTGCAGCAAGTGTCAGCCGAGCAAAAGTAGATGGGAAGCCTAATACAGTGCCACTGGAGCTGTGGCAATAAATGAAGCCTAAACAGCATTATGCCACCTCTAAGCAGAGAAAGTGGGGGACAAAAGGAGGGTCCCATCCCATGGGGGTGAGAAGAACCATGAGCTGAACAGCTCCAAGATTATTTAGAGGATCCCAGTGACTATGTCAGCTCTGGCGCTGAGTGCTCTCTAATCCATGAAAACCCTAAAAAGTTCTCTGGTCCCCTACAATTGATGTATGAAGTACAAGCTTTTCCTGTCCCTAATACTGTGAAGCAGTTACAGGAATTACTGGATCTTTTGGGATATTGTTGGGTATTCATCTTGCATTTTGTCCAGATATTGAGGCCTTGTACACTTTGATAAAGAAAGGGGCCACCTCTGACTGGAGGAAGGAGAGTGGGTAGAGAGGAGGGGAAAGGAGACTGTTGGGAGGATGAGACAAGTATGGAGCAGAGAAGAAGAGTGTGCTGTCACCGGGCAGGGAGAGCAGGGGAAGCTGCATATAGGTGGGCCTGTAAATTTATACGGGAATGTACATTTTCACTCAGTCATATTAAATAAAATAAAAGAAAAAGAAAGGGGCCACTGGAGATTGGACAGAGGAAATACTGACAGCCTTTGGAGTGACTAAACAGGCCATGCAGCAGGCTCATGACCTTAGGATATTTGATACTTCTTTGCTGGCCAAACTGATGATTACATGTGACATCTGAGGGTTTGGAGCTGGGGGTTGGGACAGTGGCAGGGCCAAACTAGAGTACCCATCGGAAAGGCACTGAGCAGTGCTGTGCATCGATAGAGAAACAGCTAGCTGCTGTGCATGCACCCTTGCAGACCATGAAAGCCATTACCCCAAACTGTTGCAGTGACAGTACAGACAACTTATCCCATAATGGGGTGGGTGCAGGGTTGGACAGTAAAAGCCATAGTGCAGGGTAGAGCCCAAGTTGCCCTGATGAAGTTGCTAGCTCCCAAACAGGTTGTAAATGTGAGACAGTAACATTTCCCTGGGGGCATATGGTAATTGGAGAAACTGTTGAAAAATTGCACAGATGGGGGTGTCAACAGGGACAGAGACTCCTATAAAAGCTGCTGGTGCATGAAGCACCTGTTGAGACATAAAACAACGCTGGAGAGCCACAGGCAGAGCAATCGGAGCAAGAGAGCTCAGCACCCCCTCCCCATAGCTGGGAATGGACCACGGCAGGGGCAAGCTAACAGGTCCTGGGCAGGGCAGGCAGGTGTGGGTTGGGGCCTGAGGCCAGAAGGAAGATGACTGCCCTCCTAGATCAAAAAGAGCAGCAGGAGACACTGAGAGAGGCAACGGTCCAAGCTTGGGGCCTGCTGGTCATATACAAGGAAGCACAGCAGGTGACAGACACCTTGCCAAGTGTGCTCTAAGGAGCATCTTTGAAGGGTGGCGAGCATCCCTGAACAGACTCGACGGGGACTGTAACCCCTGAAATGCTGACAGATAGATGTGAATGGCCCCTGAAGCCTACAATATCCCTCCCTGTAGATGTACCCACTGTTCTTAAATGTGCCTTCATGGTGAGTGCTTGGCCTATACACATAGGACCTGCACTTGTCTGTACTGAACCTACTATACCTATTGTTACAGAGGCTATGGTCTGGTATGAGAGACAGAGGAGACAGCCCCCTTGCCAGTTACCCTGTTATCCAAAGATGGGCAAGTGGCTTGTATTTTACCAAATGGGAAAGATCTCCGCCTGCTGGTTTTTCTAACCTCTCCCTCTTTGAGGCTGTAGGCTAGCCAACGGAAACACTTTGGTTGACTGGGCTCACACCCTGGCAGAGGTCTCCAACCAATCAGCTTGTTGGGTTCACATCAAGATGCCACTCAGTGATGTGGGAGGCTTCACCTGGAAAATCCACCCTGCCACTGAAGAAAATTGAACATGGTTGTGAAAATGAGGGAAAAGAAGCCGGGATATACTCGGCACAGGCCCCATTAGTTACTATACTGGAGATAGTGTGCAGGCTTGTGCTTGTTTGTTGTTTGTTGTTTGTTGTTTGTTGTTGTGGCTTATGGATTAATACAACCCCATGCCTCACCCCAGGACACTTGTGGAAGAACTAACTTGTAGATTGTACAGTGAACAAAACATCCTTCAGGGTGGAGTGTGGGGACAGCATGGAAGGTTGTCTTGCTCAGGCCTTCCAACTCTGTACAGGTCTTTCGACCAGATATGATTCAGCTAATTCAGCAGTAGTTATATAACTTGCTTAAAACTTTGAGGCTCTTGAATCTGGCTGCCAGCCACTTTTGTGTAAAATGGTATATAAGGTCACCGCACCACTAGGCACTGCCTGCCTGATGAATGCTGTAACTGCCTGCCACCATTGCATCAGTAAAGCTGTCATGACTACACGTACTGTGCCTCTGTTGCTGTTGTTGTTGTTAGGTGCCATCAAGTTGGTTCCAACTCATAGCGACCCTATGAACAACAGAATGAAACACTGCCTGGTCTTGCGCCAAGTCCACAATCATGTCTATGCTTAAGCCCATTGTTGTGGCCGCTGTGTCAGTCCATCTCGTGGAGAGTCTTCCTCTTTTTCACTGACCCTCCACTCTACCAAGCATGATGTCCTTCTCCAGGGACATATCCAAAGTATGCAAGACACAGTTTTGCCATCTTGGCTTCCAAGGAGCACTCTGGTCATAATTCTTCCAGAACAGATCTGTTGGTTCTTCTGGTGGTCCATCGTACATTCAGTATTCTTCTCGAACACCACAATCCAAAGGCATCAATTCTTCCTCTGTCTTCTTTGTTCATAGTCCAGCTTTCGCATGCATATGATGCAATTCAAAATACCATGGCTTGAGTCTGGTACATTTTAGTCTTCAAGGTGACATCCTTACCTTTGAATGCTTTGAAGAGGTCCTTTGCAGCAGATTTTCGCAGTGCAATGTGTCTTTTGGTTTCTTGACTACTGCTTCCAAGGGCATTGATTGTGGACCCAAGTAAAACAAAATCTTTGACAACCTCAATCCTTTCTCCATTTATGACAGTGCTTCCTACTGGTCCAGTTGTGAGGATTTTTGTTTTCCTGATGTTGAGGTGCAATCCTCGCTGAAGGCTGTGGTCCTTGATCTTCATCAGTAGATGTCTCAAATCTTCTTCATTTCCAGCAGTTAAGTTGGTGTCCTCTGTGTAACACAGGTTGTTGATGAGTTATCCTCCAATCCCGATGTCTTGTTCTTCATATAATCCAGTTTATTGGATTATTTGCTCAACATACAGATTAAAAAGGTATGGTGAAAGGATACAACCCTGAAGCACGTCTCTCCTGACTTTAAACCATGCAGTGCCCCCTTGTTCTGTTCACATGATTACCTCTTGATCCATATACAGATTCTACTGTTGCTCAGTCTGTCCAAATCATAAATCTACATTCCTGGTCTTGAATATCTGCGTCCTGACAAGCTGTTAAATAAACATGACATATTTCCCAACTGTTGCAGCAGTTTATTCTAGGGAGAAGGGCCATCTCCAGAGGAAATCATAAAGGATAATAATTCAACTTGAAACCCGGGTGGTAAGAATACTGAGGGAAATCGTGCTTTATCAACCTTCAAAGTACGTTTTAGCTTTGCGCTCCTGATTGTGGAAGTAGCTAATTACCAGTGTTATGAATGTAAAGTGATCACCCTAGAGGAGGAGGAGAAGAGGCTTAAGGAATATCTCCCTATATCTAAAGTCACTGCATAAGATGAAAGATCATGAAGAAAAAAGAATGAAAGGAGTGTCAGAGAACTGAACATTATGTGGTTGATCACACAAGGGATACAGTTTATCTTATGAAAACCTGGAAGAAAATGTTTGAAATCTTCCAATCTGATTAGGAAAGTTTCAAATGAAAAACTATACAAGCAGAAAGATGTTTTTATAATATTGAATCCAGTGGACAGTAGTGCATAGGACAAAGCAACAAAAGAATTTAGAGAAAGATACTATTTATTTCCACGAGAAAAATAATGGGAAAGATACCTGACTGCCATAGTTTTAGCCTCAGATGTTTTATACCAGTGAAGATAGCATGGGTAATAGGTGAAAGGAGTTTGAAATTCTCTCACAAAGAAGTTAAATACAGCTGAATAGGTGTCACTGAGTCTTGATGGGAAAATATTGCTATAAAAAGTAATAATCTGTTGAAAAATAGATTTAACAGGAGGAAGAGCATGAGTTGTTGTAAATGGCATTAGAAAAATCCAATAATCTAGATACAGAAGCACAGTGAGAATAAATACCAAGATAACATAATTGTGGAAATGCCATACAACCTATTTGTCCATGTAGAAGACATAAGTAGTACTGTCTGCTTAACTTTGGAAAAAATATCTTAATGGAGATTTCAGTTTCAAGAAACATGCCTGAATCTCAGCGTTTTGAAGAGAGACCATGTGATGAACGCTTGACTTGCCTGAAAATATTACCTCACATGTACTTGAAGAAACAAAGAAGGAAAGGGTTTCTCTGGAACTAGGATTGTCAATAACTTGCATTGTAGTAAGATTCATTGATTTCATCAAAATGCACAGCAATATGATCTTCAATTATTTTGTAGATCAGATGCTAAAATGTAGTTATAGATTGTAGTATTAAAGTGAATTCTGAAGCACTGGGCAAGACAATTAATGTAAGAGAATTATGTTGATTCAAAGTAACAATTATATATGAGGGCAGAAAAAGAGATACAGATGCTTTTGATTACCTTAAAAAGCCCTAAGTCATATGCATTTTAGAAACATTTAATAGCATATGCAAATACTTTTTACACTCAGAATCCAAAAACATTAAGTGATATGGTGATGACATCAGCTAAATATGTCTATCTAAATATAGACTTCAACCTGAAAACTCAAAACCTAGGAGTATAGAGTTTAGCCTATCAAAATCTAGCAGCAAAGAGCAAGCTATATGATCAGATTTGCATATAATTTTATCCACAAAACCTCCCTTCATGACACCTTATTAGGCAAAAAACTTTAAAGCCAAGCAAGTAGACTAACTCCTCAAGGGATCTGGGGCTGTCCCTGTCATTTATGTGGTCACTTGCAAAATTATCCACTTCTTATTGACTAAATATAAACATAATTCTCGCAACTGCTTATGCTAGTTACCAGTGGGACACCAACTGTAGAGCAAAGAAAGAGGAGAGTTTTAATAGAATTTATCAAAATAATTACAGAAGAGCACTTTCATTAAAAAAATAAATTGGTATAATTAGAATAGAATCATAATTCTTTCACAAGTGCTTTTACATACACTCCATCTTTGTTACCTTTAACGATTTGACATTCAGTTAAAATTAAGTGCTTCTTTCAGAGTGTAGAAAAATTCTGATTTACTGTTCTATTCAACTCTTAGCTTAATGGGAAATGATGCAAAATTAGTTACTTTTAGCAATAGATTATCTGACTTTGTTAAATTTTATACACTCTCTCCATACACATAGTGCAGAAAAATTGAGAGAGGATAGATATCCTTTCAAAGTATAGCCAATAAGGTCTTTCTTGTATAGTATATAAATATTAAAAATTAAAGTGGAAAGCACAAGCGTTGAAAGAGTTAGAAGAGCCTAATGATAGTTGTCAGTTACAATAAAATTCAGTATATTTGAAACTCCTTTTGTTTGAAATGCAAATATTTCTTGATCCTCAAATCCCTCTAACAAAGACACTAAATGAAAATATAATGAGATATTTTTTATAATTATGCTTTCAAATCCTTCAAAATAGCTTCTCTAAGTCCCTGATAAGATAAGCACAGTATCATGATTATACATATCCATGTTACAAGGGAACAAATAGAAGCTTTGAGACCTCATAGTATACAAAATACATGAAAACTGGAAGTAATAATTTCTGAAACGCTGTCCCAATCAGGAGAGTTCAAAACTTCACCTCATTCCCCTAGTATTTTCAAAGAGGCGTCCATACTGGTGGACAGAAACTTTCTTTCTACAGAATGATTCCATTTTGTTGACTTCCCTCTCGTTCTTTAGATTCCTTAATTACATTTCCTTCATTGTGTCTCCTATATTAACATCAGTACCAAACAGAAGTAAATGCCTACCATGGATTAGAATTTCTATACCCTGATTTATATGCCTTATGAAAACAAAATAAGAATATCAATCTTTTAAAGTAATAAATTAAGCCAAATGAAAAATATCATACAGAACCAAAAAAAGGAGCATCAAAACTAAAGAAAACCACAAATTAGACAATAACACGTACTCGTATTTAAAATACTTCACAACCAGTAAGTTATTTGCATTTTCCTTTTCCCATTTTGCCAATGTGGAAGTTTAATGGAGCAGGCAAAGTGTGCTGGCCCAAGGTTATGCAATATAGTGCTTTTACCTTCTAAACTACTGGCTGTGACATGATTTAATTTAGCAACTTTTAAAGGTGCAATTAAGATCTGGAAGAAGAGTCAGAAAAGCTCAGATGATGGACTCATAACGTTAAGTAAAATGTATTGAACAATGCAAAGACTTAAAAGAATATCTTCTAATTCTCTGACACACCAAAAACTGTGATTCTTGGAAGCATAATCATAGCTTGACTCTACTTAAATGTAACAGATAAATAAATAAATGAAGATGAATTCAAATAATTTGGGGGATGCCATTGATTGAATTATGTCCCTCTGAAAGTATGTGTAGCCATGTGGCTGGGCCATGATTCACTGTATTCTGTGATTGTCCTCCATTTTGTGATTTTCCTGGGCTGTATATGTTAAAGGATTAGGGAGGGACTGGAAAGCCCTTCAGAAGATCACCTCCCTGCTCCACTGTAAAGGGAGTTACCCTGGAGCTTGGCTTGCACCACCCTTAATCCTTTCATCCTGCAAGAGATAAAAGGAAAAAGAAGCAGGCAGAGAACTGGGAACCTCACACCATCAAGACAGCACTACCAGGAGAAAAGCACGTCCTTCAGACCTGAGGCTTCTGTGCCAAGACGCTCCCTGAACAAGTACCGATACAATACTGAACTTTCCTGCAGAGCTGACAAGGGGGAAAGCCTTCCCCTTCAGTGGCCATCCTGAATTTGGATTTGTAGCTTACCGAAATGTGTAAGAAAAAACTTTCCTTTGTTAAAGCCATCCACTCTGTGGTATTTCTGTTAGAGCAGCACTAGCTGACTAAAACGGGGGGGTTCATTGTAGTTAAGAAATCATTTAGTGGTATGTGTGGGTACGAATAGTGAAGACTAGCTTAGGAGGATGCAGAGGGGAGCTAAATTGATGGAATTAAGGAAGCCATGACTTATAAAACTGAAGTCTAATTTATAGAATCATTAATATTTGAGTTAGAGATAATTTCTAAAAAAATAATAAAAACCAAACCCACTGCCACTGAGTTGATTCTGACTCACAGCAACCCTACAGGGGTTTCTAAGGAGCACCTGATGGATTCAATAGTGATTACCTAAGCTGGGGGTACTCATTCCAGACTTATTAAATCTGACTTTATGAGGATTGGGCAGCTGGTCTGTGAATGAGAGCTTGGGAAGCCTTACCTCGTTCATCCTCTATGCCACTATAGAAACTCCCTGTGGAGTATCTCCAGTATGCTGCCATCAACTACTGAACACTTCCTATGACAAGGAGCTACAGACTCACTTTCTAAAGCCTCTCATTGCCGACCAAATTCAACTGGAAAAACATATGTTGAGTGTCTACTGTGTTCCAGGCACTTTCTGTACTTCTTTCTAATTCTCCCAACAACTCTAACTCCGGGTGACTCTATAGGAAAGACTAAAGCTATGCTGTATGGTTTTCAAGGCTTTAAATCTTTACAGAAGGAGACTTCCACACCTTTCTTCCACAGAGCAAGCACCTGGTAGCCTCAAAACACTGATCTTTCAGTTAGCAGCCAGACATTTTAACCACTAGGGCTCTTTGGCTCCTAAAAACCCTCTAGCACAAGGAAGAACTGCCCCATAGGATTTCCAAGGAGTGGCTGGTGAATTTGAACTGCTGACATTTTGATTAGCAGTCAAATGTTTAACCACTGCACCAGTAGGGCAGCCCTCAGAACTTAGAGGGAAAAAAAGGCTCCAGAGTTCTTTTTCCAGAGAAACAAGGAAAAGATCACATAAAAGAATTAATTGCACCACAACTTAACATCCCCCAGTCCATTAATCTAAGGCCTGTATTTATGTACTCACCTAATCTAGACATTTCATATTGTAAGATCATATCATGTTTCATTTTTTGTCTGTTTATTTCACTTAGCATATTTTCAAGGTTAATCCATGGTGAAGAATGTATTAGAATTCCATTGCTTTCTATGGTTGAATAATATCCCATTGTGTTCATATACCATATTTGGTCTATTACCTTTTGACCACTGTAGATAATGTGGCAGGAAATACTAGTGCACAAGTATCTGTTTGAGTACCTGCTTCCAATTCTTTTGGTTATATACCTAGGCATGAAATTGCTGGATCACGTGCAATTCTATGTTTAGTTTTTCAGAAACTACCAAATAGTTGTCCACAGTGGCTGTGCCATTTTACAATTTCACCAGCAGTGCACAGGGGTCCAATTTATCCACAACCTCTCTAACTCTTGTTATTTTCTATTTTTCTTATAATATCCATACTAATGGGAGTAAAGTGGTATCTCATTGTGATTTTGATTTGAATTTCCTTAATGACAAATGACCCTGAGCATCTTTCTATGCACTTAATGAACATTTGTATATCTTCTTCGCAAAAGTATCTATTCAAATCCTTTGCTCATTTTTTAATTGGGCTTCTGTATTTTTGTTGTTGAACTTTAGAAATTCTTTATTATTCTGGATATCAATCCTTTTCAGATATACAATTTCTAAATTATTGCTCCAATTATGTAATTTGCCTTTTTACTTTCTTGATAACATTTTTTGATGCACAAACATTTTATATTTTTAAAAAGTTAAATTTATTTCCTTTGCCTTTGATTGCTTTGTTTTGGGTATTTTATCTAATAATTCATTTCCAAATATGAGGTCCTGAATTTTCACCCCTATGTTTTCTGTTAACAGTTCTATCATTGGGGTGAGTCAAGGAGGCGGATTAGACACACGTCTCCTTAATTCTCTCTGAAACTAAGGCATGCATTGATTACTAAAGAGAGCCTTCTGGACACCCAGTGAGCCCTAGGACATGGCATAGGACTGTCAGTTTTGACTGTGTGCCACTGAACAGGAATCTTCTTCTCTTTTGCTGACCCCTGCCCTTGTTGAATTACCAGCTCTCACTGACTGAAGGTAACTGGCATTTTAAACTTTTTTCTTTACGTTGGCCACCTTGGTGATTGGGCTTAACTGGCAGCAAAGTTCAGCCACATTGCTGACATGAACAGCAGGCAGAACAGCCACATGTTGAGAGCATAGCCTTGGACTTAGAGCACCATGGCCCCTATACCCTCTGAACCTCCCCCATTGATTCATCTGTTTCACACAGAAAGGGGCACCTTGTGTGGGATGCCACCTTGCTTGACTGGGAGGGGGTGTACCCAAACAGAGGCCTCAGCAGGGGCTAATTCCCAGGCAGGGAGACAGTGCCAGCCTGGGGAGTGCTTTGCCAGCCAAAAAGATGTGATTACCACAGTGTAGCCTTATGGATGGAGCCTGGTAGCATATGACAGCAGGACAGTAGCCTGTACATACTTTGAATTAGATCACAGTATCTGAGGATGGATATAGAGGTGACTCTATTGCCGGTTGGAAAGATGGGCTTGCACATCTGACAGCCTGACTGATTTTGGAAGCTGTCAGATAGCTTTTACTTTTCAAAATAAGACTACCTAGAGAAATGACTATGGCTCAGCATGACAGCATCTTTTCCAGCCTTGAGTTACCCACAACATAGGGTCATCTGGCCACCTCCCAGTGACTCCATAAGTAGGGCCGTGTCTTTGTCAACCAGGAGGTAGAGCCTACTACCTCAGAGATTCTACTGGGCTCAGTCACTGGAGTACATAGAAGTGACTGGTGATCTACCTCTGCTTCAGCTCCTATTAAGACAACACAAGAGAAACTAAAGAACCCCAAGATGCCCAAAAAGCAACAGACCTTGGCCAGACACTAAAACAAAAATCCACCCATGGCTCCAGAGAGCTCCCAAAAGAAAGAACAAAAGAACTTCCAAGACAGAGAAGTCTTTCTGAAACTTTCAGAGGTCAAGCACAAATGAATTCTATAGAGAGCCATCCTAGACATTATGCAAAATTCAGCAGAGCAAAATGAAAAATTATGGAAGCTGTTTGAACTGATGCAACACCAGCATTCTGAAATCTGACAGACCAATAACAAAATTATAGAAACAGAAAACTCAGTTCAAAGCCAAGAGAAAAGAATTAAACAAATGGAAACTACATTTTCTGACTTGGAAGACAGAACTACTGATACCAGCATTTATGAATAGAAATCAGAGAAAAGAAACAAGAAAAATGAAGCATTAAGAAACATGTGGGACTCTATCAACAGGAACAACCTACGATTAATTGGAGTTCCTGAACAGGAAGGGACACCTGAAAACACAGAGTATCATTGTCGATTTGCTGACAGAGAACTTCCCTGAAACTATGAAACAAGAGAGCATAGATATCAAAGATGTGTATCAAACACCATATGATATAGACCCGAAAAGAAAGACACCAAGACATATTATAATCAAGCTTAACAAAATGAAACATAAGCAGAAATTCTTAAAGGTAGTGATACTCAAAGTAAAGCTAACATTCAGAGGGAAACCCTGTAGACTTTCAACTGACTTCTCAGCAGAAACCATGGTAGCACAGAGGCAGTGGGATTGCTCATTTAAAGCCTTGAAGTAGAAAAACTTCCAACCAAGAATTATATGTCCTGCAAAACTGTCTTTCAAATACAAAAATGACATTAAGACCTTCAGAGATAAACAGAAACTCAGAGACTTTGTAAAAACCAAACCAAAGTTACAAGAAATACTGAAAGAAGCTCTTAGCTCAGAAGAACAAAACCATTAACTCTATATTTTAGGAGACAATACAGGACACATCATCCAGAAACCTACTCAGTTAGGAAAGGCACAAAACCCAACCAAAAGTATAAAATTAAAAGAAGTGATCCAGTGATCATGTCATGAAAACTATGATACCATCACATTAAAAAGAGGGATATACTACAGTAGTTATAGTCCTTCCAGATGGAGAGGAAGTTAATAAGATATGTAGAAGTTAAAATTGGGATTCAACATAGATTAATAAGGGGGATCATAATGGTAGCTGCAAAGCACAATAAAGATGAAACATATCAAAAGAAGAAACACAATACAGGAGTCTCAACAAACACAAAACCAACATTGAAAAGGGTTTAAAATCAACCCATAAACAAGAATGTCCCAGAACAGAATAGAAAAATCAACAGAGAAAACATCAACATAAAAATAAATACATCAAAATGACAGCAGAAAAAACATACTTATCAATAATTACATTGAACGTAAATGGACTGAACACTCCAATAAAGAGACAACGAGTGACATCTTGGATCAAAAGACACAACACGTGCATATGTTGCTTACAAGAAACTCACCTCAGAATAAACAAATGAACAAACTGAAAATTTAAGGATGGAATAAAATATTCCAGGCTAACAATATACAAAGAAGAGCAGGTGTGGAAATATTAATCACAGATAAAATAGATTTTAATGCAAAATCCACCATCCTGGACAAGGATGGATACTATTTATTGCTGAAAGGTTCAATAGACAAGAGAATACTATGAAAGACTATACTCTGTACCCAATACTAGAGCATCTAAATACAGCGAAGCAGCATTGACTACATTAGAAAACGAGATAGATCACTGCACAATAATAGAGAGAGACTTCAACACTCCACTCTCAATATTGGACAGATCTTCTAGAAAAAAGCTCAATAAAGACACAGAAGATCTTACTGCCACAATTAACCAACTAGACCTCATCGACATATACAGAACTTTCTATCCATCAGCAGGTAACTGCACCTTCGTCTCCAGTGCACATGGAACATCTTCCAGAATAGACCACATGTAAGGACATAAAGCAAATCTCAACAAAGTCCAAACCATTCAGTTCTTGCAAAGCATCTTCTCAGACCATAAAGCCATAAAAGTAAAAGTCAATAGCAGAAAAAAATACAGATAGAAATTGGAATGCATGGAAATTAAACATCTTGCTCAAAAACATGTGGGTTATAGAAGGAATCAAGAATGACAAAAAAAAAAAAAGAATTGTGGATTCAATTGAGAATGAAAACACTTCCTACCAGAACCTATCAGACACAGCCAAAGCAGTGTTCAGACATCAGTTTGTCTCTATAAACGCACACATCCAGAAGGAAGAAAGAACCCAAGCCAAAGAATTAACCCTGCAGCCTGAACAACTAGAAAGAGAGCAGCAGAGGAAAATTTCAGACACCAGAAGAAAACAAATCATAAAGATTAAACAGAACTACATGAATTAGAGAAAAGTAGAACAATTGAAAAAATTGATAAGACCAAAAGCTGGTTAGTTGAAAAGTTCAACAAAATTAACAAATCACTGGCTAAACTTACTAAAGAAAAACAGGAAAGGAAACAAATAACACAAATAAGAAATGAGATAGGAGATGTCACAACAAATCCAACAGAAATCAAAAATATCGTAAGAGAATACTATGAAAGACTGTACTCTAACAGACTTGAAAACCTAGAAGAAATGGGCAAATTCCTAGATTCATGTCACCTACCAAAATTATCAGAACGTGAAGCAAAACAACTTAATAAACCTATCACAAATGAAGAAATTGAAAAAATCACCCAAAAACTAGCAACAAAAAAAAGCCCGGGCCCTCATTCCTTCACCACAGAATTATACCAAGCTTTTGGAGAGGAGTTAACTCCAATACTACGGAGGCTATTTTACAGCGCAGAAAGGGATGGAATACTCCCAAATTCATTCTATGAAGCCATCGTAACCCTGATGCCAAAGCCAGGGAAAGAGCCCACAAAAAAAGGAGGACTACAGACAAATTTATCAACCTAGATGCAAAAATCATCAACAAAATCCTTGCCGACAGAATTCAACAACATATCAAAAAAACAATTCATCATGACGAAGTTGGATTCATACAAGGGATGCAAGGCTGTTTCAACATCAGAAAAACAATAAATGTGATCAACCTCATAAACAATACAAAAGACAAGAATCACCTGATTTTGTCAATTGATCCAGAAAAGACATTTGATACAGTCCAACACTCATTCATGCTAAAAACCCTCAGCAAAATCGGAATAGAAGGCAAATTCCTCAATGCAGTAAGAGCCATTTATACAAAGCCAACTGCCTAGATCATGCTGAATGGAGAGAGACAGAAACAATTCCTCTTGAGAACAGGAACTAGACAAGGATGCCCACTCTCACCTCTCCTAGTCATCATTGTACTAGAGGGTCTGGCCAGAGCAATTAGACAAGACAAAGAAATAAAGGGCATCTGCATGGGCAAAAAAGAAGTCAAAATATCCCTATTTGCAGATGATATGATGGTATACACAGAGAATCCTAAAGAACCCATAAACAAACTACTCAAACTGATAGAAGTGTTCAGCAAAGTATCAGGATACAAACTAAACGTAAGCAAATTAGTAGGATTCCTTTATACCAACAAAGAGATTATTAAAAAAGAAATCACCAAATCAGTACCATTTACTATACTCCCCAAGAAGATAAAATACTTAGGAATGAATCTAACTAGATAAATAAGAGACCTATACAAAGAGAACGACCAGACCTTACTGCAAGAAATCAACAGACTTATATAAATGGAGAAACCTACCCTGCTCATGGATAGGGAGACTTAACATTGTGAAAATGTCTATTTTACCCAAAGCAATCTACATATACAATGCAATCCCAATATAAATACCAGTGACATTTTTTAATGAGATGGAGAAACAAGTCACCAACTTTGTTTGGAAACAGAAGAAACCCCGGATAAAGCACTGCTGAAGAAGAACACAGTGGGAGACTTCTCACTACCTGACTTTAGAACCTGTTATACCACCACAGTAGTCAAAACTGGTACAGAAAGAAACATAGGGACCTATGGAACAGAGTTGACACTCCAGAGATGCTACTGTCCTCTTATGAACAGTTGATTTAGACCAAAGCCCTAAGATTTTTAAGCTGGGATAAAAATAGTCTCTTTAATAAATGGTGCTGGCAAAATTGGATATCCATATGCAAAAAAAAAAAAAACTGAAACATAACCCATATCTCACATCTTATACAAAAACCAATTCAAACTGGATTAAAAAAAAAAAAAAACCCTAAATATCAAATCTAAAATGATAAAGCTCATCCAAGAAAAAAAAATAGGGTCAACAAAGGAAGTTTTAATACACAACATAGACAGACTAAAAACTGATGATCGAAGCATGATCAACAGAAACAAAAATAGATTAATGGGAACTGCTAAGAATCAAACACTTTTGCTCATCCAAAGACTTTATGAAAAGAATTAAAAGACCACCTACAGAGTGGGAAAAAATATTTGGCAACTCTGTGTCAGACATCTGATCTCCATAATCTATAAAGTACTGCAAAACATCAACAAGAAAAGAATAAATAATCCAATTAAGTGATGGGTGAAGGAGACGGACAGACATTTCTCTAAAGAGGACATCCAGACAGCCAAAAGACACATGAGGAAATGCTCACGATCATTAATTATTAAAGAAATTCAAATCAAAACAACGATGAGATATCATCTCACCCCAAAAAGGTTGGCCATGTTCCAAAAAACACAAAACGACAAATGCTGGAGAGACTGTGGAGAAATTGGAACTCTCCTACACTGCTGGTGGGATTGCAAAATGGTACAACCTCTTTGGGAAGCAATCTGGCTCTTCCTTAAAAAGTTGGAAATAGACATACCATTTGACGCAGTAATCCCACTCCTTGGGATATATCCTACAGAATCCAGGGCATTCACACCAACAGACACATGCACACGAATGTTTATTGCCCACAAAAACAAAAAGGTGGAATCTACCCAGATGTCTAACAACAAATGAATGGATAAATAAACTATGGTATATATACTCAATGGAACACTATGCAATGATAAAGAACAATGACGATTTTAGGAAACATCTCATAACCTGGTTTCAGTTGGAAGGCATTATGTTGAATGAAATCAGTCAGTGGCACAAGGACAAATATTGTATGAGATCCTTATTATAAAGACTTGAAAACAGACTCCTATACAGAAGAAAAGACTCTGATGGCTGCAAGGGAGGGGAGGTAGGGAGTGAGAGGGCTTGTTATAGATTCAATAGTTCGTTGACATTTGGTTGGGCGAAATCAGTGACAGCACACATTAGAAAGAAGATCAATTTAACTGGACTTCAACATAACCTGAAAACTCTTCCAATCTTAACCCAATATGGCAAGGACACAGTAGCAGGGACCATGCTGTCAGGGACCATGCTGTCAGGGCACGTGGAGGCCAATTAGCATAACTAGCCTATTGCTAAGAGAGCCTTCTCCACCCCATATTGGCGAGTGGCTTCTGGGGTCTTAAAAGCTGGCAAGCTGCCATCTGAGGTACACCAAATGGTCCCAACTCAGCAGGAACAGATGACCACCAAGGAAAAAGTCAACATGGGGAAAGAGAACCCAGAAGACAGAAAGATCTATGTGAATGGGTGACTACAACAACACACAACCAGAGGAACCAGATTGCACCTGGCCACCTCCAGTGACAGCCGTGATGGGGCTCACAAAGTTAAGTCCCAGTGGCAATACGAGAATAAGAAGGGGTGCACTCTGAAAACACCACTAAAAGACTGCAATTAGTTTTCTGAAGGCCTAGGAGTTCCCGCGGGAGCATGGCCCCTAGGCTTGATGCTGTCCCTGATCATAAATCATTGCTGCAGTCAACTCCTTGGACCGGAATGGATTGGACTCGGCGACACAGAGTGACCATGCTGTGTGTGTGCTTTATGGTTCTATGCATCTATAGGATGTCATCCTACTGGCCTCTTACCAGAACGGGGTGAAGAGGTTGGAGAAGAAGGGACAAGAGATTGTTAAGAGGATATTCCTTGCACAGAAGAGAAAGGAGAAGTGTGCTGTCACCGGACAAGCAGAGCAATAGGAGCTGCACATAGGCAGTCATGTGAATTTAAACCGGATTATACACTTTCACTCAATCACACACACACACAAAAAAAAGAGAATAAAAGAATTCTATCTTTTTCACTCTTGTATTTAGGTAACTGATCCATTTGGAGATAGCCTCATGTATGATGACAAAGTAAAAATCCAACCATGTTCTGCTCATGCAAATCCAGTTGTCCCAACACCTTTTGTTGTAGAAATTATTTTTCCACTGTCAAATAGACTTGACACCACTCTCAACAATCAATTGGCCATAGACGTATGGGTAGACTTCGAGATTTTCAGTTCTACTCCACTGGTTTATATCTCTGTTCTTTTACTACTGCTACACTGTTTTGATTACTGTAGCTTTGTAGTATATTTTGAAATCAGGGATTGTGAGTCCTCCTACTTTGTTCTTGCGTTTCGCAAGATTATGTTGGCTTTCCAGAGCCCCTTGTCATTTCATATGAATTTTAGAATTGCCTTTTCCATTTCTCCAAAAGGTTGTTGGAATTTTGAAAGAGTTTTCGTTAAATCTATACTTTATTTAGAGCAGCACTGATATTTTGACAATATTATAACTTCCAATCCATAAACAAAGGATATATTTTCTTTAAGGTCTTCTTTGGTTTATTTCAAATATATTTTATAATTTTCAGTGTATAAGACTTTCGCTTTCTTGGTTCAGTGCATTCTCAGGTATTTTATTCTTTGAGACACTATTATAAATGGAATTGTTTTCTTAATTTCCCTTTAAGGTGGTTTATTATTCATGCATACAAACACAAATGCTTTACTTTTTTAATATTTTTTTATTTAGTGTGATTGAGTGAAAGTGTACAACATGGTTTAAATTCACATACCCGCCGATGTGCATCTTCTATTGTTCTCCTTGCCTGGTAACAGCACACTCCTCATTTCTCTTCTATACAAGTTGTTTCTGCTTAACAATCCTCTGTTCCCACTTCTCCACCGTCTCCACTCCCCTGCAGTAAGAGGCCAGTTGCGCCACATCCTATAGATACATAGAACCATAAAGCGCACCCACGATACAGTCACTCTGCGTCACTGAGTTCAATCCATTCCTGTCTGAGGAGTTGACCTTAGTAATGATTTATGATTAGAAGTAGCTTAGGTCTAGAGGCCGTGCTCCCAGTGGAATCCCTAGGCTTTTGGACCATCAGTTGTGGTCTTTTAGTGGTGTTCTAAGGGTGTACTCCTTCTTATTCTCGTATTGCCACTGGGACTTAACTTTGTGAGCCCCATCATGACTGTCACTGGAGGTGGCCAGGCACCATTTGGTTCTTCTGGTGCCATGTTGATGTAGTCACTCATTCACATGGGTACTCTTTCCCACGTTTTGCTTTGTCCTTGGTGATCGTCTGTTCAGAATGAGTTGGGACCAGTTGGTGTACCTCAGATGGCAGCTTGCTGGCTCTTAAGACCCAGATGCCACTCACCAATATGGGGTGGAGAGGACTCTCTTAGCAATAGGCTAGTTATACCAGTTGGCCTCGATGTCCTCTGAGACCATGATGCCTGGACCACTGCCCCTGCTACTCTATCCCTACCTATTGGGTTAAGATTGGAAGAGATTTCAGGTTATGTTGAAATGCAGTTAAACTGTCTCCTTTCTAGTGTGTGCTGTCACTGATTTTACCCAACCAAATTTCTATCAACTATCTAATCTATAACCAGTGCTCTCCCTCCCTCCCTCACCTCCCTTGCAGCCGTCAAAGTCTTTTCTTCTGTATAGGAGTATGTTTTCAAGTCCTTAAAGTAGGGGTCTCATACCATATTTGTCCTGTGCCACTGACTAATTTCACTCAACGTGATGGATAGAAAGTTCTGTATATGTCAATGAGGTCTAGTTGATTAATTGTGGGACTAAGGTCTTCTGTGTCTTTATTGAGCTTTTTTTTTTTTACAGTACAATCTATTTTATCTGAGATTAGTATTGCCACATCTCTTCTTTGTATATTGTTAGCTTGGTGTATGTTATTCCATCTTTTAATTTTCAGTTTGTTCATATCTTTAAGTCTGAGGTGAGTTTCTTGTAAGCACCATTTGGATGGTTCATGTCTTTTGATTGAAGATGTCACTCATGATCTCTTTACTGGAGCATTCAGTCCATTTACCTTCAATGTAATTATTCATAGGTATGTGTTTAGTGCTGTCATGTTGCTGTATTTATTTTTGTGTTGATGTTTTCTCTGTTGCTCTTACTATTCTGTTCTGGGACATTCTTCTTCATGGGTTGATTTTTAATCCTTTTCAGTGTTGGTTTTGTGTTTGTTGAGACTCCTGTATTGTGTTTCTTGTTTTGATACGTTGCTTCTTTGTTGTACTTTTTGCCTACACTGTGATTGATCCCCCTTAATAATGTATGTTTGAACCCAATTTTAACTTCTACGTATCTTATTAACTTCCTCTCCATCTGGATGGCCTATATCTACTGTAATATATCCCTCTTTTTAATGTGATGGATCATAGTTTCCATGGCGTGATCACTGGATCACTTCTTTTAGTATTATAGCTTTGGTTAGGATTTTGTGTCTTCCCTAATTGAGTAGGTTTTTGGATAATGTGTCCTGTATTGTCTCCTAAAATATAGAGTTAATGGTTTTGTTCTTCTAAGTCAAGAGCTTCTTTCAGTACTTCTTGTAACTTTGGTTTGGTTTTTACAAAGTCTCTGAGTTTCTGTTTATCCGTGAAGGTCTTAATGTCATTTTTGTATTTGAAAGACAGTTTTGCAGGATATATAATTCTTGGTTGGAAGTTTTTGTCCTTCAAGGCTTTGAATGTGCCACCCCACTGCCTCTGTGCTAACATGATTTCTGCTGAGAAGTCATTTGAAAGCCTACAGGGCTTCCCTCTGAATGTTATCTTTACTTTGAGTCTCACTGCCTTTAAGAGTTTCTGCTTATGTTTCATTTTGTTAAGCTTGATCATAATATGTCTTGGAGTGCTTCTTTTGGGGTCTACATTGTGTGGCTATTGATATGCATCTTGGATATCTATGTTCTCTTCTTTCATAATTTCAGGAAAGTTTTCTGTCAGCAAGTCAACAACAACCCTCTGTGTGTTTTCAGGTGTCCCTTCCTGTTCAGGAACTCCAATTAATCATAGATTGTTCCTCTTGATAGAGTCCCACATGTTTCTTAATGCTTCTTCATTTTTTCTTGTGTCTTTTCTCTAATTTCTCCTCAAAAATGCTGGTGTCAGTAGTTCTGTCTCCTAAGTCAGAAAGTCTGTTTTCCATTTGTTCAGTTCTGTTCTCTTGGCTTTGAATTGAGTTTTCTGATTCTTTAATTTTGTTATCGATCTGTTGGATTTCAGAGTGCTGGAGTTCCATCAGTTTGAACAGCTTGATTAATTTTTTATTTTGACCAATTCAACAACAGTGGGTGGGGCTCGGCGAATGGCAAGAAGTTTCTCATTCAGTGGCATGTAGTCTTAAATGACAGCATTATGCCATGTCCTAAGGCTCACTGGGTGTCCAGAAGCCTCCATTTAATTATAAATCCTGGTCTTAGTTTTCGGAGTGAGTTAAGGGGATGTATGTCTAGTCCACCATCTTGACTCCACCCCTCCCCCCCCACAAATGCTTTTCTTAATCCATATATTAACTCTCATAATTTTCTTGTGGAACCTTTGAGTTTTATTTTTGGCGTAAGATCACATTATCTTGAACAGCAATAGGTTTACTTCTACAATATGGATGCTTCTGCTTTATTTTTTTCTTATACATAATTCCTCTAACTAGAACTTCCAGATTAATTGAATTAAAAAAGAATTCATTGCTTTTGAGTCAATTTAGACTCATAACACCTCTATAGGACAGATTAGAACTGCCCGATAGAGTTTCCAAGGAGCACCTGGCTGATGTGAACTGCAGACCCTTTGGTTAGCAGCTGTAGCACTCAGCCACTATAGTCCCAAAATTTCCAAAAGCAGAGGCAAAAACTGACGTCCTTGTCTTGGTCGTGAATTTGGGGTACTTTCAGCCTTTCACCATAGAACTTGATGTTAGCCGGGATTTTTTAAAATGCCTTTATCTTGCAGAGAAAATTCCCATCTACCCCTAGTTTGTTGGATGTTTTTATTAAGAAAACAGTTGAGAGGTAGAGCCAATATGGCAGACTGAACACACATCTCCTCATGTCCCTCTGAGAACTAAGGCCTAGAAAAATAAATGAACAGAGCAGTGTGGACATTCTGGGAGACCCAAGATATGGCATAGTGTAGTGAGATTGGGCTGGGTGAAAAGAAGGGGGAAACTACCTCTGCCAGAGAGGAGGCAGCAGCACAACGAGTTCTGCTTCTGCTGGTGTATCATTTGAGGGTATTTCAGGTGTGGATGCCTTCTTTGTTAACTAGGAGGCTGGGACTGGGACTGCTGAGCCTGTGAGCCTGGCACACACTAGCTACTATCCTGAACTGCAGTGCTTAAGTAAGCAGCGTATCCCACAGCAGAGAGACTGTGCTTGGGCAGCCACATTTAGAGAACCCAGAATTGGTGGACAACTGAGTGTACTGGTGCTCCTCCCCCTTCTCTTCTCAGAACTGCACCATGGATGCTGCTGACTCACAGCAGCACATGAAGCTTAGGCAGGACACCATCTTGGTCAGCTGAGAGGTGGAGTTAGCCACACCTGAGGTTCTCACTTGGGGCTAATTCCCATTCTGAGAAACAGTGCCTGTCTGAATACTGCTTCTTCCAGCTGAAAAGCTGTGTTTTTTTTTTTATCATGGTTAAGTGAAAGCATACAATCCAAATCAATTTTGCATGCCTGCCTATCTGGAGCTCTATCTGCTCTCCTTAACCAATTATCGCCCACTCCTCCTTTTCATTCAGTACTTGTGGTATCCTCTTAACAAGCTCCTGTCCCCTCCTCTCTACCTTCTTCTCTCCCATATAGAAAGAGACCAATAGGACAGTATCCTATGGAAGCATAGAACCATAAAGTACACACATCATATGGTCACATTCTTTCCCAGAGTCCAGTCCATTTATGTCCAAAGAGTTGACTTCAGTAGTGTTTTCTGGTCAGCAGCAGCAGTAGGTCTATGGGCCATGCTCACAGGGTATCCTCCAGGCCATTAGACTACCAATTCTGTTTTTTAGTAGAGTTCTTGAGCTGCACCCTTCTTAGAAAAGCTGTTTTCAAGACAATCGTAGCTAGAGAACATAGTGGGGCTTTCTGCCTGACTACAGAAGTGTCCTAATTCTTCCATTATTTGAGGCATGTCATATCATCTGGGGATGGCCTATGAGGTGCTGTTTTTGTCAGCTAGTAGGCAGGGCCTGGGACCCCTGAGGGCCCAGCTGCTTTTGGCTATGTCTGGTCAACACCTCTCAGAAGAAAGGTAGTTTTTATGATAGGAGCAGCTAGAGATAGCAGCAGTGACTGTCACCTGACTGTGGTGGTGTTACTTCCACCACCCTTCACTGAGCCACATTGTAGCATCAGCTGATGCCCCGCCCCCCAGTAATCATAGGTAGGGAACCATCTTTGCCAGCCAGGAGATGGGCCCTGCCACTCCTGAGGGCCTGGCTGCTTTCAGTGGCTGATGGACAGTGCCCATCTCAGCAGAAAAGCAGTTTTTAAGACAAATGAATCTAGAGAATGCAGTGGTCTCTGGCAGTCAAGTGTGATGGCATCCTTTTCTCCTCCCTTCCCTGAGCCACACCATAGTCTTGAACGGCATGACAGTGGAGAGTTGGCATGTGTAGCTTGCCACTTTTAGCAACCAGGATACAGGCCCTGCAGCCTCTTAGGGCCCAGATGGGGCCAGTCACTAAGACATGCAACATAGTGGGCTTGACAGAGTCTATATTGACAGAGGAACTGTACATAAGCCAGCTGCATCTAGAGAATGCAGTGGCAGCTGGCAAACAAATCTAGCAGTACCCTTACTCTTTTCTTAGAACTACACGACAGCTCCTGCTGGTGCAACACCAGAAAAACTGAACAGCTTCTTGGTGGTGTGAAGTCAACAATCAATATCTAACAATGTAAAGCAGACCACCATGGCTCCAGAAAACTCCTAAAATGAAGAATCAAAAAACTTCCCAGATGAAGGAGCCTTTCTAAAATTATCAGAGGTAGAATACAAAAGAATTATGAATAGAGCCCTTCTAGAGATCAAGCAAAATTCAGTAGAACAAAATGAAAAATTAAGCAAGCTATATGAACTGCTAGAACATCAATGATCTGAAATCCAGCAGATCAATAATAAAATTACAGAATTAGACAATTCAATACAAAGCCAAAAGAGTAAGATTGAGGAATTTGTGAGCTTGAAGATAAAGCAACTGAAACCACCATTTAAGAAATCAGATAAATGAAATGAGAAAAAAAAAAATCATTAAGAAGCATGTGGGTGTTGATCAGGTGAAATAATCTATAAATAGTTGGAGTTCCTGGACAGGGAGGGATAGCAGAAACTACAGAGAGAATTGATGAAGAGTTGCCAACAGAAAACTTCCCTGAAATCATGAAAGATGAGAAAATAGACATTCAAGATGCTTATCAAACACCACAACAACTAGACCCCTAAAGAAAGACACCAAGACATATTAATCAGGGTTACTAATACGAAACATAAAGAGAAGCTCTTAAAAGCAGTGAGGCTTAAAGCAAAACTAACGTACGAAGGGAAGCCTTGTAGGCTTTCTTCTGAGTTCTCAGAAAAAAACATGCTGATAAGAAGACAGTAGGATAACACACACAAAGCCTCAAAGGAGAAAGACTTCCAACCCAGAATTACGTATCCTAAGAAATTGTCTTTCAAATATGACAGTGAAAATAAGACATTTTCTGGTAAACAGAAGCTCAAAGACTTTGCAAAAACCAAATCAAAACTACAAGAAATGCTGAAAGAAGCTCTTTGTTTACACAAACAATCACCTCAAATGTATACTAAGAATGTAATGCAGGACACAGCATCCAGAGTCCTAGTCAGTTAGGGAATTCACTAAGCTTAATCAAAGTTAAAATGTTACAAGTAGGGAACCAGCAAACTTAAAACAAAAGCTATTATATCATCATACCATAAAGAGGGATATATTATGGTAGATACAACCGTTTCACATGGAGAGCAAATTAAGAAGATACACAGAAGTTAAAGATTGGCTTAAACTTAGAACTTTCAGGTGGATCAAGGAGGTAGCAACAAGCAAACTAACAATGAGACATGGCCAAGTGCCATCATATCAAAACAATAAATGTAATACAGGAGTTTCAACAAACACAAAACCAACAATGAAAAAGGTGAAAAGTAAACCCTTAAAGAAAAACACAGAACAGAATATTAAGAGGAACAAAGAAAACATAAACATCAAAAAAAGAGGCATTAAAATGACAGCAATAAACACGTAACAATAATTACGCTGAATATAAATTGATTTAACATTACATTAAAGATGCAGATAGCAACAGCTTGGATCAAGAAACAGGTTCCATTTACATGTTGCTTATAAGAAACACACCTTAGACTCAAAAGTATGAACAAATTGAAAAACAAAGGATGAAAAACTATATACCAAGCCAACAACATCAAAGGAACAGCAGGAGTGGCAATACTAATCTCAGATAAAATCAAGTTTAATGTAAAATCCACCATCATGGACAAGGATGGTCACTATTTAGTGCCAAAAGGTAAAATACGTAAGCAGGATATAACGTCCTCTTCTGAATCCAGCTTGAATTTCTGGCAGTTCTTTGTCAATATACTGTTGCAATCACTTTTGAGTGATCTTGAGCAAAATTTTACTTGTGTGTCATATTGATATTGTTTGATAATTCTGCATTTGGTTGGGTCACCTTTCTTTGAAATGGGCATAGATACAAGTCTCTTCCAGTCAGGTACAAGGTATCTGTCCTCCAATTTTCTTAGTATAAATAAGTGAGCCCTTCCAGCACTGCATTGGTTGAAATATCTCAACTGATATCCCATCAATTTCTAGAGCAATTAGACAAGACAGAGAAATAAAGGCCATCAGTATTGGCTAAGAAGAAGTAAAAATATCCATATTTGCAGATAATATGATCACATGTGCACAGAACCCTAAAAAATCCATAAATAAACTACTGGAACTAATAGAAGAGTGCTGCAAAGTATCAGGGTGCAAGATAAACATAAATAAATCAGTATAATTTCTTTGCACCAACAAAGAGATCATCAAAGAGGAAATCATCAAATTAATATCATTTACTAGAGTCCCCATGAAGATTAAATACTTAGAACTAAATCTAACTAGAGATGTAAGAGACCTATACAGAGAAAATTATAAGAGACTACTGCAAGGAACTGAAAGAGACTTACATAAATGGAGAAACCTACCTTGCTCATGGACAGGAAGACTTAATATTGTGAAAATTTCTATTTCATTCAAAACTATCTACATAGGCAATGCATTCCCAATACACAATGAGATGAAAAAACAAATTGCCAAATTTATTTGGAAAGGTAAGAAACTCCAGATTAGTAAAGCACTACTGAAGAAGAGGAACACAGTGGGAGGCCTCGCACTACCTGATCTTAGAAACTATTACACTGCCACATTATTGAAAACAGCCTAGTACTGGTACAAAAAGAGACATATAGACCAATGAAACAGAACTGAGACACCAGAAATGTCACCATCCTCTTACGAACATTTGATATTCAACAAAGATCCAAAGGTGGTAAACTGGGGTCAAAACAGTCTCTTTAACAAATGGTCTTGGCAAAATTGGATATTCATCTGCAAAAAACTGAAACAAGACCCATATCTCACACCTTACACAAAAACTAACTCAAAATGGATCAGAGACCTAAATATCAAACCTAAAACGATAAAAACCATGCAAGAAAAAACAAGACCAACAATGGAAATTCTAATACACAGCTCAGACAGACTACAAAATCTTATAAAAAATGCACAGACAGGCCTCGTTGCTGTCCCTGTCCATAATTCATAATGGAGATCAACACTTCAGACAAAAATGGATTGGACTTGGTGACACAGAGTGACCATATAGTGTGTGCACTTTATGGTTCTTTGCATCTATGGGATGTCATCTGGCTGACCTCTTACTGGACACTGGGGAGAGGGTGGAGAGGAGGCAATAGAAGATTGTTAGGAGGATATGATATGTGCAGAATGGAGAGGAGGTGTGTGCTGCTACCGGGCAGGGAGAGCAGTGGGAGTTGCTCATTGGTGGGTAAGCAAATTTATATGGGATTGTATATTTTCAATCTATCATAAAAAAAAAGAAATGCACAAACAACAGAAGAAAAAATAGATAAAGGGGCACTACTAAGATTCAAACAATTACGCTCATCCAAAGGCTTTATCAAGAGAGTTAAAAGACTACCTACAAAATGGGAAAAATTTGGCAAGTACATGTCACATCGAAGTTTGATTTCCATAATCTATAATGTATTGCAAAATGTTAACAAGAGAAAGGTAAATAACCCAGTTAAGCAAGGGGAAAAGGAAATGTACAAACACATCACCAAAGAAGACTTCCAGGCAGTCAAAAGACTCACGAGGAAATGCTCACAGTCATTAGGTGTTAGAGAAATCCAAATCCAAACTACAATGAGATACTATCTCATCCCAGTGAGGTCAGCAATAATCCAAAAAACACGAAACAAATGCTGGAGAGGTTACAGAGAGTTTGGAACTCTCCTCCCCTGCCAGTGGGAAGGCAAAAGGCACTTTGAAAAGCAATTTGGCACTTCCTTAAAAAGCTAGAAATAGAAATACCATATTATCCAGCAATCTCACTGCTCAGAATATATCCCACAGAAATTAAGGCGGTCACATGAACATATATTTGTACATGAATGTTTATTGCAGCACTGTTCACAACAGCAAAAGGGTGGAATCAACCTAGGTGCCCATCAACAGATGAATGGATAAACTATAGTATGTACATTCAATGGAACATTATGCAGTGATAAAGAACAACGATGATTTTAGGAAGCATCTCATAACCTGGTTTCAACTAGAATACATTATGCTGAGAGAAATTAGTCAGCAGCAAAAGGACAAGTATTGTATGAGACCTCTGTTATAAGAGCTGAAAAAGACTTATGCACAGAAGAAAATACTCTTAGACAGCTACAAGTGTGGGAAGGAAGAGAAAGAGTTGGTCATACATTAGATAGTCAATAGGAACTTGGTTAGATCAAAGCAGTGACAGCACACAGTAGAGAGCAGTTCAACATAACTGGACTACACCACAAACAGAAAGGTTTTCTAAATATTTCAAAGGATAGAGTAGCAGGGGTGGGGTTAAAGGGACCATGTATTCAGAGGACATTAGGCCAATTTGCATAACTAGTCTTTTGCCAAAAGAGTCTTCTGCACCCCACATTGGTGAGTGGTGTCTGGGGTTTAAAAGCTAGCAAGCTGCTATCTGAGGTACACCAAATTGTCCCAACTCATCTGGAACAGATGGTGAACAAGAACTACAAAGACATGAGGAAAAAAGAGCCCAGGAGACAGAAAGACCTGTAAGAATTGGAGATTGTATCAACATGAGACCAGAAAATCCAGAATGTGTCCGGCCACCACCAAGGGCAGCCATACCGGGAGACACAAGAGTCCTGGAAGTAACATGAGTAAAAGAGCTGTGCAGTTCAAACACTCTACTAAAAGATGAGAATTGATGGTCCAGGGACCTGAGGGGTCCACTGGGAACATGGCCCCTAGATTTGCTGCTCCCCCAGATCTGAAACTGGTACTGAGGTCAACACTTTAGACAAAGAATGGACTGGACTTGGGGACACAGATTGAGTATGTGGTATGTGTACTTTCTGGTTTTATACACTTATAGAAGGCTGTCCTTCGGGTTTCTTTCTAGAGGCGAGAGGAGAGGGCAGAAAGGAAGGGATGGGTGCTTGTTGAGAGGATACTAGAAGTAAAGGGTGAAAAGGAAGAGTGTGCTGTGACTGTGGGGAGAGCAGACACAGTTGTAGAGAGGTGGGTATGCAAAACTGACTGGGATTGTACACTTTCATTTAATCATAATAAAAAATTTAAGAAAATCATTGGATTTCCTCAAATGACTTTTTTACATTAATTGAGAAGATCGCGTTTTAGGTTTTGTTTTGCTACTTCATTCTATTAATGTAGTATATTATGTTCATTGATTTTCTTGTGCTGTAAAATGTATGCAGTACTGGAATAAATCCCACTTGTTAATGGTATATAATCTTAATATATCGTTGGATTTAGTTTGGTAGTATTTTGTCAAAAATATTTGCACCTGTATTTATAAGAGATAGTTGTCCGTAATTTTCTTCTCTTGAGTGTATTTATCTGGCTTTGTATAAAAAGGTAATGTTGGCCTCATGGAATTAGTTGAGATGTATTCCCTAGTCTATTTTTTGGAAGACTTTGAGATGCATTCACATAAATTCTTTTTTATGTGTGTGCTAGAATTTAATTATCTGGGTATCCACAGGGATGATTTCTCTTGCTTTATTTTCTTATTTTGAATGGGTCATCCTTCATACTTATTTTTATATGTTGTTATGATTATTATTTGTACTTAAACAGTTGGCACACATATTAGTTCGTGACATTGGTTAATAAGCCACAACAGGTCAACATTATCCCTTGTTAGCCCTGGTTCACTATTACCAACTTTCCTGTCGTCTCTTGCCTTCTAGCCCTTAGCCCTGTTGGCACACCCCCTCCCACGTCTCATTTTGCCTTAAGGGCCTGTGCAATCATTGACTGAAAGTTGAACTTTCTGAGTGATGTTATTACTGAGCTGAAAAGATGTCCAGGGGCTATATTTTCTGGATATTTCCACTCTTTGTTAGGTCAGCAAGTCTTGTCTTTTTTTTTTTTTAGTTAGAATTTTGTTTTATAGTTTTATCCAGCTTTGTCTGGGGCCCCATATTGCTATTCCTCTCACAGCAGTAAGCAGTGGTAACTGGGCATCATCTCGCTGTACTGGATTTAGTCTGCTGGAGGCTGCTGTAGATGTAGTCTATTAGTTCTTTGGACTAATCTTCCTCCTCTATCTTTAGTTTTCCTTTTTTTTTATTATGGTTGAATGAACATGTACATTCCCATATAAATTCGCATGCTCACCTATATGCAGCTCCCACTGCTCTCCCTGTCCAGTGACAGCACACCCCTCCTGTTTGCTCCATACATGTCCTATCCTGCCAACAGTCTCCTATCCCCTCCTCTCCACCCACTCCCCTTCCTCCAGCAAGAGGTCAGCAGGATGACATCCTATAGATGCATAGAACCATAGAAGTCCCGCAAGATATTATCACTCTGCACAAATCCAATCCATTGCCATAGGAAAAGTTGACCTTCATTATGATTTATGGACAGAGGTAGCATCAGGGCCAGGGGCCATGTTCCCAGGGGAACTCCGAAGCCCCTGGACCATCAACTGCGGTCTTTTATTGGAGATCTCAGGGTACACCCCTATTTATTCTCTTGTTGCCAGTGAGATTCCGCTTTGTGAGCTCCATCGTGGCTATCACTGGTGGTGGCTGGGCACCATCTGGTTCTTCTGGTCACAAGTCAATGCAGAGACCCACAGTCTCCCTGTCTTCTGGTTTCTCTTTTCTCCATGTCGTTCTTGTTGGGAACATTTGCTGTACCCTCAGATGGCAGCATTGGCAGCTTTTAAGAGTCCAGACGCCACTCACTGATGACGGATGCAGAGAGTCCTCATTAGCAAAACACTAGCTGTACCAATTGGCCTCGATTTCACCTGAGAGCATGGTCCCCAGCCCCCCGCCCCAGCTACTCTGTTGTTGCAATATTGAGTTAAGATAGGAGGAGTACTCAAATTGTGTTGAAGTCCAGTTATTATTGATCTTCTTTCTAACTTATGCTGTCACCGATTTCACCCAACCAAATTTCTATTAACTACCTAATCTAAACCCTCGTCCCTCCCCCTCCCTTCCTCCCTCCCGATCCTTGCAGCTGTTAAAGAGTCTTTTCTTCTATGCATGAGTCTGTTGTTAAGTTATTGTAGGAGTCTCATACAATTTCGTCGATCTTTAGTTTTCTTCATTTCTTCCTTGCTTCCAAAGGGGTGACACTGGTGGGGTATCCTAGATAGCCACTCACAGGCCTTTAAGACCCCATAAGCTTCTCACCAATGTAAATTAGAATGTAGAACATTTTCCTTATAAGCTATGTTATGCCAGTTGAGCTACTATTCCCCAAAACCATGGTTCGCACAGCCCTCAGCCCAGCAATTAAGTCCCTCAGGGAGTTTAGATGTGTCTGTGGAGCTTCCATGACCTTGCCTTATATCAGTTGTGCTTGCTTCCCTAGCAATGTGCACTATTTTACTTTTCAAGAAAGTTACTATTTATGTATTGTCTATTTAGTGTTTTCCATCCTCACCCCTTTCCTCCCTGGTAACTAACAAAAATTGTTTCATGTGTAAACTTTATCGTGAGTTTTTACAGTAGCCGTCTCAGACAGTATTTTTATTTTTGTGTTTGACTTATTTGACTCAGCGTAATGTCCTTTACTTTCTTCCATGTTATGAGATGCTTCACAGTCATCATAGTTCTTTATCATTGTGTAATACTCCATTGTATGTATGTACTCCAGTTAATCCATTCATCTGCTGATGGGCATCTAGGTTATTTCCAAATTTTTGTGTTAAGAACACTGTTGCAATGAGCACAGGCATGCATATGTCTGTGCAGAGACTTTTATTTCTCTAGAATATACTCCTAGAAGTATGATTGCTGGATCATATGGTATTTGTATTTCTAACTTTCTAAGTAAGCACCAAAAGGAATTGATCAACGTTCAACCATTTCAAGAGGTAGTATATGACCGGGAACCAGTAGTACTGAAGAAAGAAGTAGAATCTGGATTAAAAGCATTAGTAAAAAACCAGGCTCTATTAATTGATAATGTATCAATTGAGATGTTCCAACAAATGGATACAGTGAAGAAAGTAGTCATTTGTCTATGCCAAGAAATTTGGAGGACAACTACCTAGCCAACCAACTAGAAAAAAAGCCAGAAAACTAAACTCAATGCCGTTGCACTGATTCCAACTCATGGAAACCCTATAGACAGAGCAGAACCACCCAATAGACTTTCCAAGGGGTGCCTGATGTATTTAAATTGCTGACGTTTTGGTTAGCAGACATAGCATTTAACAACTACACCAACTGGCTAGAAGAGATCCATATTTATGCCTATTCCCAAGAGAGGTGATCCCACTAACTGCAGAAATTATCAAATAATATCATTAATATCACACCCAAATAAAATTTTGCTAAAGATTATTCAAAAATGACTGCAGCAATACGTTGACAAGGAATTGCCAGAAATTCAGTTTGGATTCAGAAGAGGATCCAGAGTCATGTAGGTCATTGCTGATGTCAGATAGGTCATGGCTGAAAAGTAGGGAATGCCAGAAAGATGTTTACCAGTGTTTTATTTACAATGCAAAGGCATACTACTGTGTGGATCATAACAAATTATGTACAACATTGTGGAAATGGGAATTCCAGAACACTTACTTGTGCTCATGAGGACTCTATATTCTGGGTTCTCAATTCTGTTCCATCAGTTAGTGCATACCAGTACCAGGCTGCTTTGACTACGATAGTTGTACAGTAGGTTCTGAGGTTAGATAATGTGAGTCTCCCTGCTTTCTTCTTCTTCAGTAGTGCTTTACTTATCTGAGTCTTCTCTTTCCACATGAAGTTAGTAAGTTTTTTCATCTCTTTAAAGAATGTTGTTAGTATTTGTATCAGAATTGCATTATATTTGTAAATTGCTTTAGGTAGAATTGTCATTTTCACAGTTTTAAATCTACCTATGCATGATCATAGAATGTTTTTCCATTTATGTAGGTTTCCTGTGATTTCTTGGAGCAGTGTTTTATAGTTTCCTGACCAGGAGTGTGGTCTGTATTTCCATTTACATAGACTTCTTGTGTTTTCTTGCAGCAGTGTTTTGTAGTATTCTTTGTATAGGTCTTTTACTTCCCTGATTAGATTTACTCCTAAGTATCTTATTGTAGTGTTGCTAGGAGTCAAAATCAACTTGACAGCACTGGGTTTGTTTGTTTTTTACGAATTATATTGTTTTCCTAGTTTCATTATTTTCTTTATTAGTGTATAGGAATCCAACCAATTCGCGCATGTTTATTTTGTATTCTGCTCTTCTGCTGAATCTTTCTTTTAATTTCAGTAGTTTTGTCATGCAGTCTTTTGGGTTTTCTATGTACAGTTCCATATCATCTGCTAATAGGGATAGTTTAACTTCTTCATCACTGATTCGGATGCACTTTATTTATTTTTCTTTTGGTATTACTCTAGCTAGACGTTCCAGCACTATATTAAATATGAGAGGTGATAAAGGGCATCCTATTCTTGTTCCTATTCTCAAATGAAATGTTTTCCATCTCTATTAAGAGTGATGTTGGCGGAGTCAAGATGGCTGACTAAGCACACGTCTCCTTATATCCCTCTGGAAACCAAGAACTGAACTGACAATCAAACAAAGCCTTCTGATCACCTAATCAGCCTCAGGACACGGCACAGATCTGTTAATTGGGACTTCATACCACTCAGCGAAAAACCTCCTCTCTTTCGCTGACTTCCGCTCTTGGCTAGCCCCGGCTCTCACGGACGGAAAGTAAACACACCATTTTGACTTTTTTTTTCCTGTCTCAGCTGGTGAGCGGAGCTGGGTCCTGCGTGGTGGCTGGACTCAGACACGCTGCTGGGGGATAGGCAGGCGAAATTTCCATATTCTGAGAGCCAGGATCGGGACTCTGTTAATCTAGCCACTTTGAGCCTTTTGTTTTGTAGCTGCCGCAGCGGGGTTTGTGCAGAGCTTCGCGGTCAGTGTGTGGGACGCCATGTTGGTACCGAGATTTTAGCGGGACCTCATTCTTAGCCTGGGAGCCAGTGCCTGCAAACGGGACAGCACTTCTCCAACAGGAAAGTAGTGATTTTGCACAGTGCTGCCTATGTTGGGGGCCCTGCAACAGAAGCAGAGGAATCACTACCTCTCGGCACCTTTAGCCCCTCTGTCTGCTGCCTGTGTGGAGGATGCCATCTTGGATACGGTGGCCACAGCTGGACCTAATTCTTAGCTTGGGAGTCAGAGCCTGCCCACAGGAGAGCGCTTTTCTATCACGAAACGAGTACTCGACGCAGTGTCGCCTAAGGCTAGGCCCTGTCAGCAGAGGTCACCAGGGCGGTACCATTGCTGTATTCTGAACTAATTTGTTATCATCTGGGGTTGGATACAGTGGCGCTTACTTTGCCAGATGAGAAGAGGAACCTCTACACCTGAAAACCTAACTGACTTGTGAACTGGTCAGATACCTTTTGCTTTACATTTGAAGACAGCCTAGAGAAACATTTGCAATCTATCCTCACAGTACCTCTTCCAGCCTCTATATACTCACATGGGACCCAAAAAGCAACAGACAATTGTGGCATACAAGCAATCACTCATGGCTTCAGAAGGCTCCCAAACAAAGCAACCAAGGAGTTTTCCAGATGAAGAAACTTTTATGAAAGCATCAGGAAGTGAATACAAATTGATTATATACAGAGCCCTTCTAGACCTTATCCAAAATGCAGCAGAACAAAATGAAAAATTAAGCAAGTTCTTCGATCTGATGGAACACCAGTACTCTGAAATCCAACAGATCAAGAAGAAAATCAAAGACATAGAAACTTCCATGCAAAGCCAAGAAAACAGAATGGAACAGATGGAAAAAAGAATTTCTGACTTGGAAGACAGAGCTACTGATGCCAGCATCTATGAGCAGAAATCAGAAAAAAGAAACAAAAAAAATGAAGAAACATTAAGTAGCACGTGGGACTCTATTAAGAGGAACAACCTTCGATTAATTGGAGTCCCTGAACAGGGTGAGACATCTGAGAACACAGAGAGTATTGTTGCTGAGCTGCTGAAAGAAAACTTCCCAGAAATCATGAAGGAAGAGAATATAGACATCTCAGATGCATGTCATACGCCACCCAATATAGATCTCCAAAGAAACACTCCAAGACATATTATAATCAAGCTTAACAAAATGAAACACAAGCAGCAACTCTTAAAGGCAACAAGACTCAAGGCAAAGCTAACATTCAGAGGGAAACCCTGTAGGATCTCGTCAGATTTCTCAGCAGAAACCATGCTGGCATGGAGACAGTGGCACGACACATTCAAAGTCTTGAAGGGAACTTCCGACCAAGAATTATATATCCTGCAAAACTATCTTTCAAATACGAAAATGAAATTAAGACATTCCCAGATAAACAGAAACTCAGAGACTTTGTAAAAACCAAACCCAAACTACAAGAAATACTGAAAGAAGTTCTTCGCTTTGGCTTAGAAGAACGAAACCACTAACTTTATATTTTAGAATGACACACTACTCAATACTCTACTCATCTAGGGAAGGCTCCAAAGAAAATTACAGCTTTGATATGGAAAGAAGCAATCCAGTGATCATCATGAAAACTATGGTGTCAACATAATAAAAAGAGGGATGTACTACAATTGTTACAGTCCTTCCAGATGGGGAGGAAGATGACAAGACTGGTAGTAATTAAAACTGTGTTTATAAATAGTTTATTAAGGGGGTTGATAGGGGCAGCTGAAAAGCACAACAAAGATGTATCATACCATTTCAAGAAATCTAACACACGAGTCTCAACAACTATAAAACTAGCTCTGAAAAAGGTGAAAAATCAACTCACAAAAAAAAGTGTCCCAGAACAGACTAATAAGAACAACAGAGAAAACATCAACATAAAAATAAACATATCAGAATGGCAGCAGTGAACACATACCTATCAATAATTACATTGAATGTGAATGGACTGAATGCTCCAGTAAAGAGACACCGAGTGTCATCTTGGATCAAAAGACATGACCCATCCATATATTGTCTACAAGAAACTCACTTGAGACAAAAGACAGGAAAAAACTTCAAATTAAAGGATGGAAGAATATATATCAAGCTAACAATGAACAAAGAAGAGCAGGGGTGGAAATTCTAATCTCAGACAAAATCAATTTTCATGTCAAATCCACCATCATGGACAAAGATGGACACTATTTATTGCTGAAATGTTCAGTACACAAGCAAGACTTAACTATATTAAATATTTATGCACCTAATGTCAGAGCACCTAAATATGTCGAAGAAACACTGACTATGCTCAAAAGAGAGTTAGATGACTCCACAATAATAGTGGGAGACTTTGACACTCCACTCTCATCACTAGATAGATCATCTAGAAAAAAACTCAGTAAAGATACAGAAGACCTGAATGACACAATTAACCAACTAAACCTCATTGATATATACAGAACTTTCCACCCATCAGCAGACAACTACACCTTCTTCTCCGGTGCACATGGAACATTCTCCAGAATTGACCACGTGATAGGCCATAATGCAATGCTCAACAAAATCCATACCATTGAATTACTGCAAAGCATCTTCTCAGATCATAAAGCCATAAAAGTTGAAATCAATAGCAGAAAAAACATAGACAGAAAGCGGAAATCTTGGAAACTTAACAACATCTTGCTCAAGAAAACATGGGTTATAGAGGAAATCAAGGATGAATTAAAGAAATTCATGGATTCCAATGAGAACGAAAACACTTCCTACCAGAACCTATGGGATACAGCCAAAGCAGTGCTCAGAGGTCTGGTTATCTCCATAAATGCACACGTCTGGAAGGAAGAAAGAAACCAAATCAAGGAACTAACTCTACAGATTGAACAAGTAGAAAGAGAACCACAGAGGAACCCCTCAGGCACCAGAAGAAATGAGATCATAAAGATTAGAGTAGAGCTAAATGAATTGCCAAGCCAAGTGCCGAGAATAGAAAATAATTGAAAAAATTGAAAAGACAAAAGGCTGGTTTTTTGAAAAGATCAACAAAATTGATAAACCACTGGCTAAACTTACTAAAGAAAAGCAGGAAAGGAAACAAATAACCCAAATTAGAAATGAGAGGGGAGTTGTCAACACAGATGCAACAGAAATCAAAAATATGATAACAGAATACTATGAAAGACTGTACTCTAACAAATTTGAAAACCTAGGGGAAATGGACTAATTCCTTGCCTCATACCACCTACCCAAATTATCACAACGTGAAGCAGAACAACTTAATAAACCCATCACAAAGGAAGGGATTGAAAAGGTCATCAAAACACTGCCAACCAACAAAATACTGGGCCCAGATGGCATCACGGCAGAATTCTACCAAGCACTTAGAGAAGAGTTATCCCAAATACTACTGAGACTATTTCACAGTACAGAAGGTGATGGTGTACTCCCAAACTCATTCTATGAAGCCACCATAATCCTAATACCTAAGCCAGGGAAAGATCCAACAAAGACAGAGAACTACAGACCGATATCACTCATGAACCTAGATGCAAAAATCTTCAACAAAATTCTTGCCAACAGAATACAACAACATATCAAGAAAATAATCCATCATGACCAAGTGGGATTCATACCAGGGATGCAAGGCTGGTTCAACATCAGAAAAACAATTAATGTGATTAACCACATAAATAACACAAAAGACAAGGATCACCTGATTTTGTCCATTGATGCCGAAAAGGCATTTGATAAAGTCCAACACCCATTCATGCTAAAAACTCTTAGCAAAATGGCCATAGACGGCAAATTCCTCAACACAATAAGGGCCATTTATAGAAAGCCAATTGCCCACATCATCCTGAATGGAGAGAGACTGAAAGACTTTCCCTTGAAATCAGGAACTAGACAAGGATGCCCACTGTCACCTCTCCTATTCAACATTGTGCTAGAAGTTCTAGCCAGAGCAATTAGACAAGACAAAGAAACAAAGGGCATCTGCATCGGCAAAGAGGCAGTTAAAAACTCCCTGTTCGCAGATGATATGATTGTTTATGCAGAGAATCCCAAGGAATCTATAAGTAAGCTACTCAAACTGATAGAACAGTTCAGCAAAGTCTCAGGATACAAGGTAAACATAAGTAAATAGGTAGGATTCCTTTATACCAGTAACGAGACTGTTAAGGAGGAAATTATCAAATCAATACCATTTATGATAGCCCCTAAGAAGATAAAGAAACAACAGACCTTTACAAAGAGAACTACAAGCCCTTACTACAAGAAACTAAGAGAGACTTAGATAAATGGAAAAACCTACCTTGCTCATGGATAGGAAGACTTAACATTGTGAAAATGTCTATTTTACCCAAAGCAATTTATTTATATAATGCAATCCCAATACAAGTTCCAGCATCATTTTTTAATGAGATGGAGAAACAAATCACCAATTTTGTTTGGAAAAGGAAGAAGCCCCGGATAAGTAAGGTACTACTAAAGAAGAAGAACATACTGGGAGGCCTCTCATTACCCGACCTTAGAACATATTACACTGCCACAGTGGTCAAAACACCCTGGTACTGGTACAAGAACAGACAGATCGATCAATGGAACAGAATTGAGACTCCAGAGATGACACCATCTACCTATGAACAGTTGATATTCGACAAAGGCCCTAAGACATTAAACTGGGGTAAAAACAGTATCTTCAACAAATGGTGCTGGCAAAATTGGTTATCCACCTGCAATAAACTGAATCAAGATCCATATCTTACACCTTATACAAAAACCAACTCCAACTGGATAAAAGACCTAAATATCGAACCTAAAAGGATACAGCTCATCCAAGAAAAGGTAGGAACAACAATGGAAGTTTTAATACACAATGAGGACAGACTCCAAAATCTGTCAAAGAAACCTCAATCAACAGAAGAGAAAATACATAAATGGAAACTGTTAAGAATCAAACACTTTTGCTCATCCAAAGACTTTATTAATAGAATTAAAAGAACACCCACAGAATGGGAAAAAATATTTGGCAACTCTATGTCAGACTGACGCCTGATCTCCATATTCTATAAGATACTACAAAATATCAATAAGAAGAAGATAAACTATCCAACTAAGCGATGGGCAAAGGAGATGGACAGACACTTCACTAAAGAGGAGATCCAGGCAGCCAAAAAACACATGCGGACATGTTCACGATCTTTAGTTATTAAAGAAATTCAAATCAAGACAACAATGAGATACCATCTCACCCCAACAAGATTGGCCATGATCCAGAAAACACAAAACAACAAATGCTGGAGAGGCTGTGGAGAAAGTGGAACCCTCCTACGCTGTTGGTGGGGTTGCAAAATGGTCCAGCCTCTTTGGAAGGCAATCTGACACTTCCTTAAAAAATTGGATATGGATATACCATTTTACCCAGTAATTCCACTACTTGGAATATATCTTACAGAATCAAGGCCTTTCACATCAACGGACAGATGAACCAGAATGTTTACCGTAGCACAGTCCACGATAGCAAAAAGATGGAATCAATCCAGATGCCCAACAATAGAAGAATGGATAGGTAAACTATGGTACATATACTCAATGGAGTACTACGCAATGATAAAAAATAACGATGATTCCAGGAAACATCTCCTAACCTGGTTTCAACTGGAAGACATTATGTTGAGTGAAAGTAGTCAGCAACAAAGGGACAAATACTGTATGAGACCTCTACGATAAGATCTCAAAAACAGACCTGTGTAGAAGAAAAGACTGTTCGACAGCTGCAAGGGAGGGGAGAGAGGAAGGGGGAGGGGGGGAGGGTTTAGTTTAGATAGTTACTAGAAATCTAGTTGGGAGAAAGCGGTGATAGCACACATTAGAAACAAGAACAACATTAAGTGGGCTTCAGCGTAACTTGAGTACTCCTTCCATCTTAACTCAATACTGCAAGGATAGAGTAGCTGGGGCGGGGGATGGGGGACCATGCTCTTAGGCGAATTCCAGGCCAATTGGCACAACTAGCGTTTTGCTAAGAGAGCTCTCTGCATCCCACATTGGTGAGTGGCATCTGGGGTCTTAAAAGCTGCCAAGCTGCCATCCGAGGACACAGCAAATGGTCCCAACTCAGTAGGAACGAATGCTCACCAAGGACCAAAATGACATGAGGTAAAGACAACCGAGAAGACAGAGAGACCCACAAGAGTGAGTGCCTACATCGACTTGGGACTGGAAGAATCAGATGGTGCCCCGCCACCACCAGTGATAGCCATGATGGAGCTCACAGAGAGGAGTCTCACTGGCAACACAAGAATAAAAAGGGGTGCATCCTGAGATCTCCACTAAAAGACCTCAATTAATGGTCCAGTGGTTTGGGGGTTCCTCTGAGAGCATGGCCCCCGGCCCTGATGCTGCCCTTTCCCATAAATTATAACAAAGGTCTACTCTTTGTACAGGAATGGATTGGACTTGGCAATGCAGAGTGACCATATATTGGAAGCAATTTATGGTTCTATACATCTATAGCATATCATCTTGCTGACCTCTGGCTGGAGGAAGGGGAGTGGAAGAAGAGAAGGGGAAAGGAGGCTGTTGGGAGGATGAGACATGTAGGGAGCAGAGAGGAATAGTGTGCAGTCACCGGAAAGGGAGAGCAGTGGAAGCTGCATATAGGTGGGCATGTAAATTTATACGTGAATGTACATTTTCACTCATTATGTTAAATAAAAATAAAAAATAAAAAAAAAGAGTGATGTTGGCTTTTCATGGATGTACTTAATTATGGTGAGAAATTTCCCTTCTGTAACTTATTGAGAGTTTTTATCAGAAATGCATGGTGAGCATTGTTGAATGACTTTTCTTCAAAACTGAGATGATCTTGTGATTTTTTTTCTTTCCTTTTAAAAAATTATGTGGTAGATTATTTTCTTTGATTTTCTAATGCTGAACCATTCTTGCATACCTGGCATGAATCTTACTTGGTTGTGGTGTAGTATTTTGATATAGTGCTGAATTCTACTGGCTAGGATTTTGCTCAGAATTTCTGTGTCTGTATTTGTGGGAGATACTGGTCTATAGTGTGGGCGTAGTTGTGGGCGTGGGTGTGTGTGAGTGAGAGAAAGAGAGAGAGAGAGTGGTGTTTTTGCCTGATTTGGTCATCAAGGCTATGCTATCTTCATAGAGCAATTCTGCAGCATCCTTTCTTTGCCTGTGTTCTGAAATAGTTTGAGTAGTACTGGTGTAAGCTCTTCTCTGAATGTTTGGTGGAATTCCCCAGTTAAGCCATCTGGCCAGGGATTACCCCCCCGCCCCCTCTCTTAGGAGTTTTATTACCTTTTCAATGTCTTCTCTTGTTACAGGTCTGCTCAGATTTTCAACATCAATTTTTGTTATTTTTGGTAGCTGTTGTGTTTCTAGAAGTTTATACATTTCCTTTATGTTTTCAAATTTGTCAGAGCATAGATTTTCATAATAAAATGTTATGACCCTTTTTTTTTTTCAGTTGAGTCATTTGTAATGTTCTTCATATCATTTCCGTATTTGGGTTATTTAAGTCCTCTCCTGTTTTTCATTTGTCGGTTTGGCCAGTGGTTTACCAATTTTTAAGATCCTTTCAAAGAAGCTACTTTTGATCTTGTAGATCCTTTCTATCACTTTTCTATTCTGTTTTATTTATTTTTGCTTTGATCTTTATGATTTCCTTTCTTCTGGTGTCTGTGGGCTTCCTTTACTGTTTCCTTTCTATTTGTTTGAGTAGTGTGGGTAATGTTTTGATGTTGTCCCTTTCTTCATTTTTGATGTGCAGCATTGCTATAAATTGACTTCTGAAGACTTCATTTGCTGTGTGTCAAAAGTTTTGGTATGAGGTATTTTCATTCCCTTTTGATTCTAGGAATTTTTTTATTCCATCTTTGATTTATTCTCTTACCCAGTGGTTTTTAAATAGGGTTTTATCCAGTTTCCATGTAATTAATTTTTTCCATGTTCTTGCTATTGTTAATTTCTACTTTGATCATATGTGGTCAGAGAAGATACTTCGTATTAACTCAGTGTTATGCATTTTGCTGAGGGCTGCTCTGTGGTATAAGATGTGGTGTATTGTGAAGAAACTTACATGTGCATTGGAAACAAATACAATTTTGCAGCTGTTGAGTAGAGTATTCTATATATGTCTATTAAGTTACGATGGCTGATTCATCCCTTTAACTCATCTGTATCTTTGTTCAGTTTCTTTCTAGATATCTATCCTTTATTGAGAGTGATATGTTGAAGTTTCCTAATATTATTGTGGAACTGTCAGTTTCTCTTTTCAGGGTTGTTAGAGTTTGTTTTCTGCAATTTGGAGCCCTATCATTGGGTGCCTAGATATTTATTATGGTTATGTCTTCATGATAGATCACCCCTTTAATCATTATATAGTGCCCTTCTTTGTCTTTTATGGTAGATGCTGTTTTATCTAAAATTAGTATTGCCACTCCTGCTCTTTTTTGGTAGCTGTTTGCTCAATACACATTTCTCCATCCTTTAATTTTTAATTAATTTACTTCTTTGTTTCTATGGTATGTCACTTGTAGACAGCATATTGATGGATGCTTTTTTCTTTTTTTGCCCATTGTGTCATTGTCTGTCTCTTTACAGACACTTTGAGACTATTTATGTTAAGTGTAATTTCTGATAGCAAAAAAAAGCCCAACAACCTCTGCCATTGAGTCAATTCTGATATGTAGTAACCCTAAAGGAAGAAGTAGAACTGCTCCACAGAGTTTCGAAGGAGTGCCTGGCACATTTGAACTGCTGGTCTTTTGACTTAGCAGACATAACACTTAACCATTGCACGACCAAGGTTTCCATAATTATTAACAGGTGTGAGTTTATCGCTGTCATTTTGTAGTGTTTTTATTATTCTTTTTTATTATTTATTTTTTTGTGGTGCTTACATTTTCTTTGTTCCTCTTACTCTAGTATGTGAATTTCTTTGGTTTGTGAATTTCTTTTTCATTTCCTTAGATTTTGTTTTTTGTTGAGATTTGTTTTTCTTTATTTTGATTAGTAGGTCTGTTAACTGTCGGATTACCTTGTAATTTACCCTTGTCTTCAGAAGTTTGTGCCAGTCTGTCATTACTTGGTATCACCTTGCTTTCCTCTCCATTAGACTTTTCTGTGCCTGCACAGTTTATTTCCTCCTTTACTGTTCTGACATTGTCATCATTGCAGATCAATCGCTCTGTTTTCCTGTTGTAATTATTTTGTTTTTGGATAGTCCTGGAGAGTTCATTTCCTAGGCTAGTATCTAGCCTCTGTATTCTTTCATCCTAGATTCAGATTGTGGTCTGATGTTTGTTCTCAGACTGAAGATCTCTCTTTAATAATTTTAAGTTTGGCTTGTTTTTTACATATTCCCTTAACTTATGTTCATCTGGAAATGTTTTAATTTCACCATTTTATTTGAATGAAAGTTTTGCAAGGTATATTATTCTTGCTTGGCAATTTTTTGTCTTTCAAGATCTTATGTATATCATCCATTGCCTTCTTGACTGCACAGTTTCTGCTTGATTGATTCTCCTCTGTATGCAACTTTTTGTTTTTTCTAGGTCTGCTCTCAGAATTTTTTTTTGTTTTTGTCTTTTGTTTTATGAAGTATGAGACAGCACTGGGACTGGGATCATGATATGCCTTCATTATTTTCCTTTAAGGTCTGTTTTTTTTAGCTTCTTGAATGGTTAGCTTTTTATTTTTTGTATTAAATTTGTCTTCAGCATTTCTTCAATGACCTTCTCTGTGTTTTCCAGTTTTCTCCCCCTGTTCTGAAACTCTGACCACTCACAAATTTTTGCTTTTGATTGTATCTCACATATTTCTCAGTTTCTTCTTCTTCTTCTTTTTTTTTTCTTCTGATTTTTGCTCTCATAGAGTTGTAAGCAAGTACTGGTCTTCAATTCTCCTGATCCTGAGCTCCATCCTTTCAAACCTGCTCCTCAGCCTTTCCATGACACTATCCATTTCTGACATCTTGTTGGTTACTTTTTGGACTTCTAATTTTGCATGATTTGTAGTTGTGAATTTCTTTTGGAGATTTGTTCTTCTATTATTTCCCTGAATTCTTCCATGAATTAATACGCTTTTTCTATGGATTCATCTATGCTTTTTTCTCGTTTTTGTCTACTTTTTGCTTCAACTCTTGATTAGCTCTGAATAATAGATTTGAATTCCCTGTCAGGTAGTTCTAGTGCATTTTCCTCCACTGGAATGTCATCTGGTATTTTATTTTGGATGCCAACTAGATCCATCCTGTCTTTTTTTTCTTAGTGGTTTGATATTGTCTGCAGTCTTTGGGACATTTGATAGTTATTTTTGTTCTTGTCATTTATTGATTGTAGATCCGTTTGTTTCATCCTGCACTTTTTGTTTTATTCTGTTATGTTTTATTCTGTTATGACAAGCTATGTGTCCTTTGTTGTTTGATTATCTGTGGTCATGCTATTTTTTGCCTCCTTGTCCAGTGAGCAGGGCCAGTCACTCAGCTATGGTGCAGCAGGGCTGTTACAGCCTGAGGGTGAGGGGCCAGGATATAGGTGCTTTGTGGCATTTACTAGGGTCAATATGTTGAACTAGAAATTAGTGCTGGGAAGTTTACAGTAAGCTGTGTCTGTGCTTATCAGGAATGTGAAGTTCAGCACACAGTGCAGGTAGGTGAGAAGGAGGTTGTGATATGTGGAACTAAGATAAGTATGGGAAAGAGAGAAGTAAGAGAGAGAAACAGGAGCCAAAAACAGAGTGCTAAGAGAGCTTGTCATCAGAGTGGAGAGATGAGAAACTGAGAAATGGAGGGAAACATAAAAAGAAGAAAATAAAAGGAAAAAAAAATACATAAAAATTTGGAAAAGAAAAGGAAGGTGCCCAGTTGTCCCAGTGGTGTTGCTTCAAAGACCAGATGTCTCCCAGGCTCTACCGTATAGCCTGCCTAGAAAGGGTGTACATATCACACAATGTCAAGTATTCAGCAGACAGGAAGACAAGCTAAGTATAGAGAGATAAAAAAATGAGGACAGAAAGCAAAAAAAAGGAAAATGGTGCGGGGATAAAGTATAAAAGAAATGCCCCCAGGAATCCCATTGATATGGATACACAGTTTGGGGATGTGGTTCCTAACCCATGCAATATATTCCTGACTAGAAGAGAATCCAACATCACAAAAAGAAAAACAAAACAAAAAAAATGAATAACTGTAAGCATGAAGATCCCACTAGCATGGCATCATGGGCTGCGGGAGTGCTCCCTAGTTGAACAGCACTTCACATACTTTTAAGAAAAGGTAAAGATGGCACAGGGAGCCAGGTATCCAATAGAAAGGAGGGGGAGGTAGTAGGAAGCATGGAAATAAACAAAAGAAACAGAAAAAAGTAACACCAGCTACATACAAATGGCTCTCAGGGACCCAACCGTTGTGGAATGGTTGAATCCAAGTGGTCAGGACTGAAGAAGTTTCATCCTGGCCAAGAGACTGTGTCGGGCAGGCAGCAGAGGAATCTGTCAAGGAGAGGGGTGAGGATTAGGAAAGTGTGTATTGCTGGTTACCAGATGGTCTGCGTCCTGCTTGGGAGCTACTTTCACATACTCCTCTATTGCTCCCTGCTATGGGTAGGGCAAATCCAAGAGGCAAGGACATTGTATTTCTCAGCCAGCTGAGTCATGGCAGCTAACCAGGAAGCAGTGGATGTAGAGCACCCAGAAAAAGATAAGGAGTGGGGAGTGAAAAACATTTATCACTGATTACCTGGTGCTTTGTCTTCTGTTGAGATTTCTGTGAAACTGCTTTACTCCAGATCTCTGGCAGGAGTCCAAGAAGGTGAATCCATGCTGGCTTGTCTGATAGAGGACTTCCCTTCATGTCTCTTCTTGCTCTGTGTTTTCTGTCAGTTTCTTATTCCATTCAGCGTTTGTCTGAGGTCTTTATGTCATAATTTGACACTTAGGGATCCAGGATTGACATTTGCCTGTTTTACTTAGCTTTTTAGGTCTTTTCTGTGGAGCGGCATTGTGGTGCTTCTGTTTATGGCACTATGTTGGCTGGAAGTCTATGCCTCACTATTTTTGTTGTTGAAAATTGGACATTTTAATAGCATAACGTAGTAACTAAGAAACTTCGTCTTCTTACCTGCCTCTCAAGGTTTGCTGTTTGTTTGTTTGTTTTTTTAATTGTTTAAGGCTGTAGCCATTCCTTGATTACGGAAATCCCTTAACCGTTTTCAAAAAGTCTGCTTTCGTGATGATGTGTGTACACTTGAGCCTCTGTTCTTTAGCTGTAATCAACTATCATTTTAACAGTGATTTCCTTGAACATGGGGAAACAAACAAACAAACAAAACCAAACCTTCCAGTCTTTGAAAACTGACACTTAACCAGGGCCCTCCTTTAACACTTAGCCAGGCTTGCAGTGAACCTATGAATCAATCTTACAGGAAATCATAGGACCTTGTCAGATATTTTTTGAACATGTATTTTGCCTTGAACATGCATGTGACTTTCTCAAATCTCTCATATAAATGGTTTTTTTGAATGCAATAACTTCCTAAAGAAACTTTCTCCTAACTTCTCCCCACAGTCCTTAGGTCTCTGTTGTAGGACTGAATCCCACTCTTTCATCCCAGGTGTTTACAGGCCACTGCTGCATTCAAGACTTTCCTTTTACTTTTCTACCTTGTATAAGATTTGATACAGGCCATATGGAGATGAGCACCTTGCTTCAGACCTTCAAGTAGCCCTTCAGGTAGATAAGAATAGATAATTTGTGAATAACATCTGTTCTGCTCACTCTGAAACCGTGGACCAGGATTCCACTCTGTGAATGTATGACACCACAGCTTTAAGATGGCTGCTGGGCCATGGAGAGGGTAGGGAGTCAGCACATAGGAAATCATAGCTTTTCTATCATTTTGACATTGTCATTTCCTTGATTCGGTATTTATTTGCCACATGGTTTCACAAATAGTGTGCTCTTTCTGCATTTGTTTCCTAGTTGCACCTCCCGCCCTCAGCAGCACCCTCAACAAGTGCAGGCCCTGACAATCTTCTTCCACATGTTGCTGTAATAAAAAATTAGCATAGCGCACTTACAAAAATACCTGGATAAGGGAGAGTGTGACTGGCAAACAAAAGCAGAAGGCATGTGTTATTTGCATAAAAACACAGTAATTGCTGTAAAACTTTGACTTGTTTCCAGAGTTCAGATGTTGATTCTGTTAATTTCTGCTTTTCTAAAAAATCTTTGAACTTCCTGTGCATAGATGGGATGATGAAGCTTCTTACACCATCATTTTGCTCCCAGACTGCATCAACAAACATTTTTTGAGCATCTACTCTGACACCAGATAGTACAAGTAACATAGTCAACTGCTAATGCAAAGTTTGCAGTTTGAGTCCATTCAGAGGTACGTCAAAAAAAAGGCCTGGTGATGTATCGCTGAAAAATCAGCGTTGAAAACTCTTGGGATCTCAGTACTGCTTTGACACAACTGGGGTCTCCATGAGTCAGAATTAACTCAATAGCAACTGGGTTTTTGTCTGATTTTCTTTTCTTTCTTTTTTTTTAGTTTGCTATGTACCAGGCTATGTGTTGTGGCAATTGTTAGGTGCTGTCAAGTGACTTCCAACTCATAGTAACCATGTGCTCAACAGAGCAATACCAGGTCCTGTGTGACCCTCACAGTCATTCCAGTGCTTGAGCCCATTGTTACAGCCACTGTGTCAGTCATCTCATTGAGGATTTTCTTTGTTACAGACCTTCTACTTTACCAAGCATGATGTCCTTCTCCAGGAACTGATCCCTCCTGATAACATACTCAATGTATGTGAGACATAATCTCACCATCCTTGCTTCTAAGGAGCATTCTAGCTATACTTCTTTGAAAACAAATTTGTTTGTTCTTCTGACAGTCCATGGTATTTTAAGTATTCTTTGCCAACACCACAATTCAAAGGTGTCAGTTCTTCTTTGGACTTCCTTCTTCATTGTCCAGTTTTTGCATGCATATAATGCAATTGAAAACACCATGTCTTGGGTCAGGCACACTTTAGTCCTCCAGGTGACATATTTGCTTTTCAGCACCTTAAAGGGTTCTTTTGCAACAGATTTAGCCAATGCAGCAGTGTCTTTCGATTTCTTGACTGCTGCTTCCATGGGTGTTGATTGTGGATCCAAGTAAAATGAAATCTTTGAGGACCTCAAGTTTTTCTACATTTATCACTATGTTGCTATTGGTTCATTGCGAGGATTTTTGTTTTCCTTACACTGACATGTAATCCATACTGAAGGCTGTGGTCTTTTATCTTCTTCAGTAAGTGCTTTAAGTCCTCTTCACTTTGGACAAGCAAGATTGTATCATCTGCATAATGCAGGTCGTTAATGAATCTTCCCCCAATACTGATCCGCCACTGTCCTTCATATAGTCCAGCTTCTGGGGTTATTTGCTTAGCATACTGATTGAATATGCATAAAAAAAGATACAACCCTGACACATACCTTTCTTGACTTGAAACCAGGCTATGCTAGACACTAAAATTACTGACTTGACTAAATGTAATCACTCTTCCATAAGACAGATATTAAAATAAATAAAGGTGGATTTGTATTTCTTTTAAATTTCTTCTCTCCTTGAATTAATAGCCCTATCTGGTCATTTTTCATGGGGCATAACATCACCTAGGCTTTCTATCAGGAAATAAAAATAAAAGACACACAAAACCGAAGTGCTTTAAGAATGGTCTGAGCCACTTTACCTGCACTCTTGTGCTTCTTTTGAATGCAACATGAGATAGTCACTTGCTTTTCTGCAGCTGTATCATATTGTTAGGCCTTGTTGAGTTGGCAATGAAAGACTTAGTATTTTTAGCATAATGCTGTTACATAAGCCATTACCTATTATGAATCATGCAGTTGAAAACCTAGGAATGTTACTAGTTTTAAATCAATAAGTAAAACTTCATTGCTCCCTTTAAATTTCATCTCATTGATTTAGGGACATTCTTCCAACCTAGAAATAATTTTGGCTCTCAAGTCAATCATCCACCTTATCTGTTGTCTATCCCAGAATTTAGTCATCAACAAATTCTGCAAGCTAAGCTTTAATGTCTTCATCCAGATTATTGTTAATGTATTGAAAAGCTGGTGACGAAAACAAAATTCTGTGATAAGTTACTACAGATCTGTCCTCAGGTTAGCAATGATCTACCAGTCAAGATGTTGGGTTCAGTTATCCAACAAGTTATGAATTCACCTTTAAAGCATGATCCATATCCATATTTATTACCTAATTCATAAAATAATCATGGTCATTTTCACTATATGTTTTTATGACATCAAAATACCTATCTATCATTTTTGAGTCAGTTCTTACTCATAGTGACCCTATATGTGTCCTACTGGGTCTCCAAAGAGAGCATGGTGGATTCAAACTGCCAACCTTTTCATTAGCAGCCACAGCACTTAAACGCCATGCCATGAGATTTTCTGAAATCAAAATAGCAATACACAGTTGCAATGCATGTTCTTGAGAATCCTAGTCAAGAGAAATATTTTCCTTCATTGCTTCTTTTGAGTATCTATGAGACGAAATTTTCAGAAAAGTCAAGAATTCATCATATGCTGTGTTTTCAAAACATTTAGATTTGGGCATATCTCTTAAAATTGAATTTTCCATGAAGATATTTTGGCCAAAGTTCTCGTTGTGTAATAGGTATTAGAGAAACATCGCCTGTATCCTCCATGTAGCTAAACTGGGTATACAGGAATCCTACAATTATGTTGTCTTCATGTTCCTCCTCACTGTGCTTCTGCCTTTAGATTAATGGATTTTCTTCATGCTCTATGCCTTTGTAACATCTGATGCTTTTCCTCCTGTTAAATCTATTTTTTAACAGATTATTACCTCTAATTATAATTTTTCCCATCAAGCCTCAGTGACACCTGTTTGATTTTAGTTCTTTTATTCATATTAAAATTGTGAGCAGATTTCCAAAAGGGCTTCCTAGTATATTTAAAGAGGAGGTTTTCCATTTGTTTCAATATACTAATAAGTGCAGGAAAACTCTACCATCAGTGTGTTTCATTTGTACCCTTTGCAGGCATTTTAATTCCAGGAGTATTTTACTGGTCTCCTATACGATAATGTCCTAAGACTATCTCAAATTCCAATGCACTTCCAAAGAGACAAATACACTGTCCTAGCATTTATTTTAAGTGTCTTCTATGTATCAGAAAGAAGACCATTGATCTTAGTTTCCCCATCCCATTGCCGTCGAGTTGATTCCAACTCACAGAGACCCTACAGGACAGAGCAGAACTGCCCCATGGGATTTCCAAGGAGCACCTGGTGAATTCAAAGTGCTGACCTTCTGTTAACCGCCAGTTTCTTTACCACCGTAGCACCAGGGCTCCCAGTGTCCTCATGGTACGCATGAAATAAGGTAGGGATCAATGAAAGAAATTTTGAAAACCTGATTATGATGTATTTATATATTAGTTGATATGGATAGTAAGCAAAATAAACAAACATCAGTAATAATTTAAAGTAAAGGAAAAATGAAAAAAATTAAGTGCTTTTATCTAGAAAATTGATGTTTCGGGATAAAATTACCATAAACCTCATTAATGAATAGTATTATTGTTCAAACCAACAGACATTACACTGAAGTTAATTGTATTAACAATTAAGACAAAAGAAATCCTTTGTAGCTTGAATAGCAGCTTTAAAATAATCATTTCAAACATGGGAAACGAAATGAAAAATTTTGTTTAAAAAGCATTTGTCCTTTGAACTTCAATCTATTCAACATCTGAAATGCTTATTAAAACAGAGTTCTGTTCTACACATTTTAAACTTTAAATAATTATACCACCCAGTGTGCACTTCTGTAAAACATCAGTAGCTGACAATACGATTTCAAAAACATTTGTATTAGATTATCTAGTTCTCACAGTTCAAAGATGTTTTTAAAAAGTTGTTAATATGGTGACAAATGAAATGGAATTACAGGGAACTTGTTCAGTGGGACCAAACCTTCTGAAATGATTTTAAAACTCATATAAAAACTTAATACAGTGATGGTAATGTCTTAAACTTGCTAAAAGTAATCTACATATTCTTTGATTGTTATTCTCTGTGCTAGTTGGTCAAGCCTATATCTGATAACGACAAAGTGAGATCTTTCCCTGAGTATTGTCACCTCAAAAATGCTACCTGAACAATTATTGCTAAATTAAGCATTGATGGGGTTGAAACATTCCTGTCATGAGATAATCCTTCCAAGTCAAATCTACTGCCAAAATCTTCATTAACGTGAGCAACCCTCATTACACATGGACAAAAACAGTGCCTTATACACAGAGAGAGAGAGAGAGAGAAAGGGACTCTCAAGGTAACCGCATAAAGACAAAGTGGCAAATGAAAAGAAGTGTGTGTTGTTTGGGATGTGCTGTCCCTAGTTGGTTTTAAAGTTTGAGCAAACTTTAGAAGTATTTAGGTGGCAGAAGTAAAACAAGTTCCATGTTAGCCACTAGCAAAGAGATAAAGGACATCATTAGTATAATCCTATCTCAATTCCTAGTATCACCCGATGTTTCAATGTCCAAGCTAGGAACCAAATTACTTAATAACTTTCATTCAATATATATTATTGAATGTCAATTATGCAGAAGTGAATAATAGGTCAGAACCAATACCTGTTCCCACAGAGCTGAAAAAATAGCAGGGAAGGTAGATAATTAATATCAGTCATCGTCATGCTGGGTGAGAAGATCTATTGTAAGGTATTACAGAAGACTATGCCTGTGAGGATTCCTTGAGGAAATGACAAAGTGAAATTTTTATTCTTAGCCGGAATTTCAGATGAGAAATGTACCAGGTAAAAGAAGAAAGAAAAAAGAAAAAAAGGCCCTTATTCTCCTCATGAAATAGTCTAAATCTTTGACATTTCTTTCCTGAATTATGGCACAAATCTAACTGATTTCTCTGTCTCTACTCTTTCCCCATCTCAGAATATACATTGTCTCCCAAACAGTCTTTGTAAGAAATCAGAACAGTTCGATATTACAGAAATGCCCTCGTCTGGAGAATGACGTACAGGCTTCTTAGCAAGGTATCTAAACTTCACAGTTTCACCCTAACTTGCTCTAACACAATGACCACACACACACACACACAGACACACACTCATTTACCATTTCAAACTTTAGGACCTGGACTCTCATGTATGACTAGTATTCTAGGTCTTTACATTGGTTTTTATTCTAGTTGATATGAATACAGTATGAAATTTCTTCCAAAAAGTCCTCTTTGAGAAATAATGGCTTTATACATCAAAGCTCAACCTTCAATAATATAATTTGAAAATAAAAAAATCCAGTCTCTAAAAAATGTATTGCCCTTTATAAAAATTGCCCACCCTACCTTTTTTGTAAATTTATTCAGTAACTACTAAGAATGTAAATTATAGCTTTCTTAACACCTAATTTTTAATCTTTTACTTATCAAGGTAAAATTTACATACAGTAAAATATCTAGATTTTAAGTGTTAAATTAGATAAATAACAGCAAATATAAACACTTGTGTAACCACCACCACAGTTGAAATATAGAACATGTCCATCATCCCCCAAAATTCCTGTTGATGAGATTCTTACTACACCCTGCCTAGGACAATGACTCATCTGATCTCTGTATTCATGTATTAGGACTGCCTGAAACCCTGGTTGTGTAGTGGTTAGTTGCTACATTTGCTAACCAAATGGCAGGCAGCGCAAATCCATCAGGCGCTCCTTGAAAACTCTATGGAGCAGCTCTACTCTGTCCTATAGAGTCATATGAGTTGGAATAGACTCTATGGCAGTGGGTTCATAAGTTTCGGGTAAAAGGAGTTACACAATATATGTTCTTTTTCATCTCACTGCTTTCTATCAACACAAAATTTCCGTGATTCATCCTTCTTGTATGCATCTGTAGTTTGTTTCCTTTTATTGCTGAATAGTATTCCATTTTGTAAATTATTGGATTTTTCAGTTGCTCTACAATCTCATCAGCAATATGTTGTTTTTTGCCATTGGACCATAGAAAATGGTTTTAAATTGTGTTTCCCCATTGGCTAATGATGTTTAGCATCTTTTCATATGCTTATTGGTCTTTTGTATTTCTCCTTTGCTGAAGATATCTGTTCAATTATTTTGACATTTCTTAGAGTTATTTATATTTTATTATTGGTTTGTGACCTTTCACTACATGTTATTTGTATCAGTTATTTGTCAGATACCTGCATTGTGAAGATTTTTCTCTGTCTATGATTGACCTTCCTATTTTTGCAACAGGTTTTTTAAAAATAAAGTCAATTAATCATTTTTTCTTTTATGATTAGCAATTTTTGCATTCTTTCAAAGACCCCTTTTCCTATCTTCAGTGTTTTCCTTTGGAAGTTTAGAATTTTAGCTTTTATGTGTATGTTTATGATACATCTCTAATTTTTGTGTATGCTGTGAGGTAGGGCTCAAGGTTTTCTTATTTTATTTTTTTATTTAATATGACTGAGTGAAAATGTACATTCCCATATAAATTTACGTGCCCACCTATATGCAGCTTCCACTGCTCTCCCTGCCCAGTGACGGCACACTATTCCTCTCTGCTCCATACATGTCTCATCCTCCCAACAGTCTCCTTTCCCCTCCTCTCCACCCACGCTCCTTCCTCCAGCCAGAGGTCAGCAGGATCATATCCTATAGATGTATAGAATCATAAAGTGCATCCAATATATTGGACTTGGCGATGCAGAGTGACCACATATTGGATGCACTTTAGGGCTCAGGGTTTATAGTTTTTTCATATGTTTATCCAATTGTTACAGCACAACTTACTGAGAAGACTTGCATACCAAATTGCCTTGAATACATTTTCAAAATTCAATTGACCACATACATGTGAGTTTACTCAGATCTCCTTATTCAGATCTATTGTCTTTTCATCTACACTCACGTAAACACATACTGTCTCGTTTACAGTAGTTTTATAGTTAACTCTGAAGTAAGTAAGAATTTGTCTTGTTTTCTAATAAAGGGAAAAATTCCATTTTTCATCCATTTTGCCACTTCTATCTATTCTGCAATTTCCTTGGACTCAGGCAGATGAGACTAGCAACATGCTAGAGTCTGCTTCTCACTTTTGCCCTTTTGCATATATGCCGAATAAAACCTTGTTTTCACTTCAAAAAAAAATTTTTGGCTCTTATATTTCATTTGTATTCCTATAAAAATTTAGAATCCATGTGTTAATTTCTATTAAAAATGGAAACTTTATTTACGTTGCATCTGTGAATCAAGTTGGGGCAATTGATATCTTAACAATATTAGCTATCACTTAACAAGAAACTATTCTAACCCTTCCATGTGCTATTGCTCTCTCTTTACATAGAAGTATTTAAGTTTATCTTATAATATTTTGATATTTTCAGTGTACATGTCTTGCATATCTTTTATCTAATATATTTGTATTTTATGTTTTTTATTTCATTGTAAATAGAACTTTACAAATTTAATTTCAAATTTCATGCTGCTAATATACAAAAACATAATTATTTTTAGAATTTTTTGTATCTTGACTTTGACTTCTGAAAAAAAACCACAAACCTGGTGGCACTGAGTCAATTCTGACTCATAAAAACCCCATAGGACAGAGAATAACTACTCCTTGGAGTTTCCAAGGAGCACCTGGCAGATCCAAACTGCTGCTAGCCTCTTGTATAGCAGACATAGCATTTAACCACTATGCTAAAATCTTGATAAATTTACTTTTTAATTGGAGTGGTCAGTTTGTACACTCCTTATAATTACATATGTATAATCATGACTTATTTAAGCAGAATTTTAGTCTTTCTGATTTATGTGTTTTTTGTTTCTCTTGACTTACTGAACTGGCTAAGACATCCGGTACAATATTGTTGAGTGATAACCTGGCAGTGTCTGGGCCTGGGGCTGGCCACATAGCCAAGAAATCCAAGAAAGACTCTGGAACCAGCCATCTGGACCTATGGTTTATTCAGAGAACTTATGTACAAGAACTTATGTACACTCCATTACTGCCTAGCAAGGGACACAAGTTTATACACAGTTCCAGTTTGGGCTAAAGCTTACTAGCTTTTCTTCCACACGCCTGGTGAGTGACTTCAGGGACTACACCTTCAGGCCCAAATGTTTTTCTTTGTTGTTGATAAAGGATTCCTTGGCCTTGGCTGCCAGCCCAGTCATGCCACTACCAGCCTTAGCACAAGTTCATCCTCAGCATGCTTCAGCAAAGAACAAAGCTGTTGTCATTAAGACAGGATGCATACAGATGAACAGCATTATCCTACAATTATATGTATATATCCACACACACGTGTACACATTTTTATTTCCTTTTAGGTAAAAACTTACCGTGAAAGTTAGTTTCTATTCAAAACTTTAAACACACATTGTTTTGTGACATTGGCTTGGTTGTAATCCCTGCAATGTGTCAGCACTTTCACCCTGCCCATTTATGCCCTATTTCTTCCTGTCCATTCATCCAAGTTTCCATCCCTTTCTACCTTTTTGGTCTTTGCCTTTGGGCAGCTGTTGCCCATTAGGTTTCCTATAATTGGCTGAACTAAGAAGCACTATGTTGCTCTTTATTTTATAGATCTGTCTAAGCTTCACCTGAAAGGGAGACTTTGGGAGTGGCTTCAGTTCTGAGTTAGCAGAATGTCAAGGGACCATAGTCTCAGGGGTCCCTCTATTCTGTCAGTAAGTCTGGTCTTCTGTTGTGGATTTGAATGTTTCTCTACATTTTTCATACTTTTTTTGTCTGGAATTCTCTATGAAATCCTTGGCAGAGCAGTCAGTGGAGGTAAGTGGGCATCATTTATTCTTTTGATCTCAGGCTGGTGGAGATTGTGGTTCATGTGCTTTATTAGCCCCATCCTGTACAATATTGAAGCAAAATAGTGACAGAAGGCATCTTGCTGGTTCTAGATCTTAGGGAAAAAAATACAATAATTCAGAATGATATTGGCTATTCATTTTTTGTAAGATGTCCTTTATTGGATTACTTGAAATTCTTTCTGTTTCTAGTTCACTGACAGTATCATGTTTTTATAATCATGAATAAATATTAAGCTTAATCAAATGATTCTTCTGCATCTATTGAGATGATTTTGATTTTTTTATTTGATTAAAATAATAAGTTAACTTTGATTAATTTTGAGTGTGTAATACAAAGACCTTGTTTTGGCCTTTGTCTTTGGTTTACTTAAAGATATTCCTAGCTGTTATGTGCTGTGAAGTCATTTCTGCCTCATAGCTATCCTGTATACACCAGAACGAACCACTGCTTGTTCCTGTGCCATTCTAACAACTGTTGCTATGTTTGAGCCCATTTCTTGCAGCCACTGTGTTAACCCATGTCATTAAAAGTCGCTCACCGAGGACCAAAATGACATGGGGTAAAGACAACTCAGAAGATAGAGAGACCCACATGAATGGGTGCCTACATCAACTTGGGACCAGAAGAACCAGATGGTACCCGGCCACCACTAATGATTACCACAATGGAGCTCACTAAGTTGATTCTCACTGGCAACACAAGAATAAAAAGGGGTGCACCCTGAGATCTCTACTAAAAGACCTCAACTGATGGTACAGTGGTTTCGGGGTTCCCCTGGGAGTATGGCCCCTGGCCTTGATGCTGCCCTTGCCCATAAATCATGATGAAGGTCCACTCTTTGGACATGAACATGTATTGGATGCACTTTATGGTTCTATTCATCTATAGGATATCATCCTGCTGACCTCTGGCTGGAGGAAGGAGCGTGGGTGGAGAGGAGGGGAAAGGAGACTGTTGGGAGGATGAGACATGTATGGAGCAGAGAGGAATAGTGTGCTGTCACCGGGCAGGGAGAGCAGTGGAAGCTGCAAATAGGTGGGCATGTAAATTTATACGGGAATGTACATTTTCACTCAGTCATAATAAAAATAAAATAAAAAATCAGGGAAGATAAGTATTAAGGTTGTATCTTTTCACCATACTAATTCAGTCTATATGCTGAGCAAATAATTCCAGAAGCTAGACAATAGGAAAAAGAATGCAAAATCAGAATTAAAAGAAGGCTCCAGAGAGATAGCCCTTGGAGTTTCTTGAACAATCAAGATGCCTTTGATTTCTAAAACAACCAGGCAACACTTAAGCATGGGCATATGAATCGGAACTGTAAAGACAATGCCTGTCCACTAACTTCAGAAGGAAGAGGAACAACATGCCATTGATCTTGCATATTTAATTATTTAATAAATCATGACTATGCAATGAGGCCTGTGTCATGATTATGCAATGAAACCAATAAAGGCCTTGGGCACAGAAGTCCCTTTGAGTTTTTGGACAGATCATACACATGGAAGGGACCAGTGTCACTGGGAACAGGAACCTCCATGCCATCATTCCCATTCAGATCTCCCCTGTGCATCGCTTCATATATATCCTCTTGTGGTTATATTAAAATTTTTACAATCAGTGTAGTCTTTTCTCTGATTTCTATGAATCAGTATAATTAGCAAACCCTCCATGAATAGTGAAGTATTATCAAGTCCTGCCATCTGCCTGCTTGGCAACCAGATGGACTGAAAAAATCCAGCTCTGAGTGACTGAGTTATTAAAAGGCTGTACAGTCAGCCAATCTGAAGGATAGCATCCTTTGGACTTGTAAAGTCTGGCCTAACTTCTGCTGGTTAAGATCAGCGAGATAAAGTGTAACACAGGTAACTGGAATTTCCAGGTGGGAATTGAATCTAGGCAGTTAGCAAAAACGTAGGATTTACCCAGTTTTGTCCTTGCTTGGTGCACTTTACAGTGCAGAATATGAAACCTATATTGCATTGCTGAGATATACCCCATTTGATCATGATGTATTATCATTCTTAACACATTGCCGGATTTGCTTTGCTAATATTGTGTTAAAGATTTGTATTTTTTGTGATGGCCCAATAAAACAAATTAGAAAGGTCTCTGTCCTACATTTTGTGAAAAAGTTTGTATGGAATCTATGCTCTTCCTTCTTAAATGTTTCACAGAATTTGCCAATGAGAAGTTCTGGTCCTGGAATCTTCTTTGTGAGAAGTAATATTATCACAAATTCATTTTTTTTAATAAATGTTGAATTATTCAGGTTTTGTAAATCTTCCCTTGCCAGTTTTCCAGTTCATGTCTTTCAAGGTATTAGTCCCTATCATCATTTTTTGTTTTTTGACATAAAGTTGTTCAAAATATTCCCTAGGTATGCTTTTAATGCATGTACCGATTGCTTTTGAGTCAATTTTGACTCATAGTGACCACATAAGACAGAGTAGAACTGCCCAAAAGGGTTTCCAAAGAGTGGTTGGTGGGTTCACACTGCTGACTTTTTGGTTAGCAGCTGTAATTCTTACCCACTGAGTCACCAGGACTCCATCTTTAATGTATGTAGGATCTATAATAATATTCCTGTTTTAATTCCTTATACTTACAGCTTGTATTTCCCTTTCATTTGTTTATCAGGTCCAGCTAGGAGCTTATCAATCTTTTCAAAGTCTTTTTCCTTGTTATTTTTGTTTGTTATTCGTTTTTGATTGCATCGATTTGGGTTTTATTTTTATTGTTTCTTTTCTTCTACTTTGGGTTTAATTTGCTCTTCTTTCATTAGCTTCTAAGGTGAGAACCAAGATCATTCACTTTGAAATGGGCTTCTTTTCCAACATAAACTTTCAAACTTCCCCCTAAGCACTATTTTACCTACTTTGCAAACATTTTGTTATGATATATTTTCATTATTACTCAGGTGTATTTATTTTCTGAGTCTTCTTTTAATTTTTTCTTCAAATCACAGATGATTTGTAGGAAGGCTGCTTAATTTCGAACCACTTGTGGATACTCCTAGATGTTTTTCTGTCACTGATTTGTAGTTTAATTACATTGCATGTGAAAGAGCACTGTACAAATGAGATCCCTGACTTAACTAAAATGGCCTACCCGAGTCTTGACCAGACTCCATTTTGTTTTGAACCATGTGCTGTTTTTAAGGTATCAGCACCATTTCAGTAAACAAGTCTCATTTTGCAAACAAATGTGATTATGCTTACTTGACTATGAATCTAGGAAACGTATTTTGATTTTTCTTGGAAAAAAAATGTCTTCAAGAAGAATGCATTCAAGAATACATTAATTGATTTGAAGAAAGATCTGTTTGTGGTTACAGTCACACTAGATTTTTTTTGTATGAAAACTGTACATTCCTTCACGAACATCTGAGCACTTTCTAATTTTACTCAGTGTTGCCCATTCATAAGTAAAACTTTTATCCTTTGTTTCCCTGCAGACTTAGTGTTTTTTACACTTTTGACATTTCTGGTGTCAGAGCAGGAATTCCAAGGTACATTATGTTACACAGTCCCCGAAGCACTGGGAATGTGGACACGGTATCAATGAGCCACTTTGTGCTCTCTAACTTTCTCAAATGTTCAGGAATTGTTTCAGATGAAAAAAAAAAGGAGAAGAAGAAAAACTCCAATCTGAGCTCTGCTCCTTTGCATTCATAGACCTTCAAGTTCTATCATGCATTTGGCTTGGTTCTCACAAGTAAATGCTTCATTTTACTGTCATTATGAAATGGGGAATGCCATATCTAAAGGAGATTTGAAGTCATCTTCTAGGTCTCCTGCTTGCTACATGAACAAGCATTTTGATCACTTAATAGTTTGTTCTTGTTTGCCTGGCATAATGTCACTCAGGACAATGTGGAAAATCAGGGGCCACTTTTGATTACTTTCCAATTGGAGAGACTAGTATATTTAAAATCTAAGCCTAAAGTAAGAGACTAGGTCTCTAGCCAGCAGAATGAGCTTCTAAAGAAGTGAAACCAGGTTTCATGTAGTTGTTATGAAAGAATCCCAGAGATTTTAAGCTATAAAACATAAACCTGTGGACACAGGCTTCTGCATCTTAAAAGACTTCAGGGCACTCACCACCAAAAGAAAGACACCCATGAAAGGATAATCTGGGATATGAGATGACCTAGATGTGGTGCTCAGGATTATGTCAACTTGGCTACTCCATATTTGGCTGCCGTATTAAGTGGCAGAGCAGGGTTTGTGGTGGCTCCCCGCCCCTCGGCTCTCATCTCCTGACCTTCACTGGCTGCTGGTCTGCTCATGTAGCCAGGAGCTCCTTCTCTCTTCTTCCGGCATCTGGTTCCAGGAGTTGAACTAGCAGCTGTTGGACTCATCAGTCCTTACAGTCACCACTTGAGAGTCCTGCTCCCTGACCTGCTGATCCTGGGTTTGCCAGCCTCTGCTGCTCCTGCTCTGTGACCTGCCGATCCTGGGTTTGCCAGTCTCTGTTGCTTCGTCTTGCCACCAGCTTCGGATTCACTGACCTACACAACTGGTGATCTAGAACTCTGGTCTCTGACCTGCTGACTTTGGATTCCTCAGCTTCTGTGGCCATATGAGGCTTGTGCCAGAAGTTGGGACATTCAGCTTCTGTGATTACATGAGCTGTTTCCTATATCTGTATCTATCTATCTACCTATATATATATATTATACTGGTTTTGCTTTCCTAGAAAACCCAGCCTAAGACACCAGGACACTAGGCTGCCCATCAGCCACAAGAAAACTCCCATGCGTCTAGGGTATGGCCAAGATGGTGGAATAGACACACGTCTCCTCTATTCCCTCTGAGAATGAAGGTTTGAAATGATAATTGAATGGAGCAGCATGGACATCTAGGGAACCCTAGGATCTGGCATAGGGTTGTCAGATTTGACTAGGCACCAGTAATGGAGTAGACTACCTCTCTGAAAGGTGAGGCAGAAGCTGCTGACTCCTTGCTATCTGGGAGGTGGGAACTGGGAACAAGGCAGCAAGTATGCCAAACTTCAGTGCTTAAGCAGTGTATAGCACAGCAGAGTGAATATGCATGGGATAGCCACATATTGAGAGCCCAGCTACTAGCTGAGGGCACCACTTCCCCTCCACCCATTCTTTTCTGAACTGTGCCATAGATTCTGCTGTTTCACAGTAGGAGGGGCAGCTTGGCTGGGATGCCATCTCTGTTCGCTAGGAGGTGGAATAACCCAACCGAGGGCCTCAGCTGCAGCTGGGGCTCAAGCAGAGCACCAGCCCATCTGGCAAGTGTTTCTCCAGCAGAAAAACTTCATTTGAGGCAATGGATGTCTAGATTTATGAGTGTGTCCCAAGAGGGGATGGCAAGCAGGCCCTAATTCCTCCCAACTTTGAATCACTTCATAGCATCTGCGGAAGGCCTATGAGCTGCTTTCATTGTCAGACAGAAGGCAGGACCTGCCACACTTAAGGGCCTGACTATTTTTGGCAACTGTTAGACATCCCTTCACTCAGCAGTAAAGTACATTTTTAAAATAAGGCCACCTGGAGAACTGACTGCTGAGTGACCAGCAACATCTCTACCCTTCACTGATGCACATCATAGGGTCGGCTGACAGCCCCCCAATGATTCCATAGTAGGTCACTATTTTGCAGGCCAGGAGGCAGAGCGTGCCACCCTAAAGAGTCCACCTGGGGCCAGTCACTAGAGTACACAAATGTGGCTAGTGATCAACTCCCCTCTTAGAACTACACCTCAGTTCCTGTTGAGGTAATACCAGAGAAATCAAACAGCTTCTCAGTGTCATGCAGACAAGAGTCAGTTGTTAACCATTTAAAGAAGCAGTCCACCATGGCTCTGGAAAGCTCCCAAAATAAAGAATCAAAAATATTCCCAGATGAAGAAGCCTTTCTGAAAATATTAGAGGTCAAGTAAAAATAATTATACAGAGAGCCCTCCTAGAGATTAAACAAAATGCAGCAGAACACAATGAAAAACTAAGCTATTTCAACTGATGAAACACCAAAGATCTGAAATCTAGTAGATCAATAACAAAATTACAGAATTAGACAATGCGATCTAAGGCCAAAAAGCAGAAATGAGGAGATAAAAGTCAGACTTAGTGACCTTGAAGATAGAACAACTGACACCAGAATTTTTGAGGAGAAATTGGAGAAAAGAAATAAAAAAAATGAAGATGCATTAAGAAACATGTGGGACACCATTAAGAGGAATAATCTATGAATAATTGGAGTTCCTGAACAGGTAGGGATAGATGAAAATACAGAGAGCATTGTTGCAGAGTTGCTGACAGAAAACACCCCTGAAATTATAAAAGAAGAGAATATAGATACTAAAATGTGGATGGAACACCAAAAAACTAGACCCCAAAAGAAAGACACCAAGACATATTATAATCAAGCTTAATAAAATGAAACATAAACAAAGCTCTTAAAGGAAGCAAGGCTCAAAGCAGAGCTAACATTTAGAAGGAAACCCTGTGTTTTAGTCAGTAAGGGCTGCTCTAACTGAAATACCACAGAGTGGATGGCTTTAACCAAGGAAAGTTTATTCTTACACAGTCCGGTAGGCTACAGGTCCAAATTCAGGATATCTGCTCCAGGGGAAGGCATTCCCCTTGTTGGCTCTGGAGGAAAGTCCAGTATTGCATCAGTCTTTGTGCAGGGAGCATCTTGGCACAGGAACCTTGGGTCTGAAGGATGCAGTCTTCTCCCGGTGCTTCTTGCTTGATGGTGTGAGGTTCCCAATTCTCTGCCTGCTTTTCTTTCCTTTTATTTCCTGCAGGCTGAAAGGATTAAGGGTGGGGCAAGCCATACTTTGGGGAAACTCCCTTTACAGTGGAGCAGGAGGTGATCTTATAAAGGGATTTGCAGTCCCACCCTAATCCTTTAACATACAGTATACAAATACCACAAAATGGAGGACAGTCACAAGATACTGGGAATTGTGGCCCAGTCACATGGCTACACATATTTTCGGGGGGACACAATTCAACCCATGACACCTTATAAGCTTTCACCTGACTTCTCAGCAGAAATGATGCTGGCAAGAAAACAGAGGAATGGCACATTCAAAGCCTTGAAGGAGAAAAACTTCCAGCCAAGAATTATATCCTGCAAAATTGTCCCTCAAATGTGACAGTGAAATTAAGAGATTCGCAGATAAACAGAAGGTTAGAGACTTTGTAAAAACCAAACCAAAAATTGTGAGAAATACTGCAGACATCTTGGCTTAGGAAAAACTAAAAAACATTAAGCACATAGTTTGGGAGGCAATGCAGGACACAGCATCCAGAATCCTACTCACATAGGGAAGTTACAAAGTTCAATCAAAATTCCAATATTAAAAGAAAGGAACCAGTGATAAGCAGAATCTAAAGTCTAGTTTAAACTTAGAATGCTATGATCCCCCTTAGTATTCTAAGTTTAAACCAGACTTTAGCTTCTGCTTATCTTTTTAATTTCCTCTCCATCTGAAAGGGTTATAACTACTGTAATATATCCCTCTTTGTAGTGTGATACTGTCATAGTTTTTGTGTTAGTATCACTGGTTCCCATTGCCCAGATGTCAATTTATTTTTATAAGTGGACACATCAGAAAACAAGAAAGGGCCCAAACCAAAGAATTGCCCTTAAGTCTTGAACAATAGAAAGAGAGCAATAGAGGAACTCCTCAGGCACCAGAATAAAACAGATAATAAGTATTAGAGCAGAACTAAATGAGTTAGAGAATAGAACAATTGAACAAATTAACAAATTAGCAAAACTGAAAGCTGATTATTTGCAAGTATGAACAAAATTGATAAACCACTGGCTAAACTCACAAAAGAAAAACAGGCCAGCCAAGTGCCGTCGAGTCGGATCCGACTCATAAACAGGAGTGGAAACAAATAACCCCAATAACAAAGGAGTTGGGAGATGCCACAACAGACCTAGCTGAAATCAAAGGTATCATAACAGAATACTATGAAAGGTGGTACTTGAATAGAGGAAATGGACAAATTCCTAGATTCATATCACCTACCAAAATTATCACAAGAAGTAGAACAACTTTTGCTAATGAGATAGATAAACAAATCGTCAACTTTGTTTGGAAAGGGAAGAAACCCTGATAAGTAAAGTACTATTGAAGATGAGGAATACAATGGGAAGCCTCACGCTACACTACCTTAGAGCCTATTACACTGTCACAGTAGTCAAAACAGTGTGGTACCAGTACAAAAAGAGATATATAGACCAATAGAAGAGAGTTGAAACTCCAGAGATGCTAGCAGCCTCTTATGAAGAGTTGATATTTGACAAAGGTTCTAAGATGGTAAACTGGGGTCAGAACAGTCTTGTTAATAAATGGTCTTGGCAAAATTGGATATCCATCTGCAAAAAACTGAAACAAGGCCCATATCTCACAACTTACACATGCCGGCCAGCTTTACTTACACATAAACTAACTCAAATGGGATAAAAGACCTAAATATCAAACCTAAAGCAATAAATCTCATGCTAGACAAGACAGGGTCAACAATGGAAGTTCTAATACACAGCTTAGACAGACTTCAAAATCTGACAAAGCACAATTAACAGAAAATAGATAAATGGGAGCTACTAAGAATCAAATGCTTTTTGTTCATACAAAAACTTTATCAAAACAGTTAAAAGATCACCTACAGAATGGTAAAAATATTTTGCAACTATGTGTCAAACCAACATCTGATCTCCAAAATCTACAAGGTACTGAAAAATATCAACAAGAAAAGTAAATAACCCAATTAAGGGATGGACAAAGGAGATGGGTAGACACTTCACCAAAGAGCATATCCAGACAGCCTAAAAGACACATGAGGAAATGCTCATAATCATTAGCTGTCAGATAAATCCAAACTAAAACTACTATGAGATACCATCTCATCCCATCAAGGTTGGCCATGATACAAAAAACACAAAACAACAAATGCTGGAGAGTCTGTGGAGAGATCAGAACTCTCCTACACTGTTGGTGGGATTGTAAAATGGAACATCTTTGAAAGCATTCTGGCGCTTCCTTAAAACAGTGGAAATAGATACAGGATTTGATCCAGTAATCCCACTCCTCGGAATTTATCCTACAGAAACAAAGGTTGTCACATGGCCAGACACTTGCACATGAATGCTTATTGCAGCACAGTCCACAATAGCAAAAAGATGGAATCAACCCAGATGTCCATCATCAGATGAATGGATAAACTATGGTACATATACTCAGTGGAACACTATGCAGTGGTAAAAAAAAAAAAAAAAAAAAAAAAAAATGATGATTTTAGGAAGCGTCTCATAACTTGGTTTCAGTTGAAAGACATTATGCTGAGTGAAATCAGTCAGCAGCACAAAGACAAATATTGTATGAGACCCCTTTATAAGGACTTAAAAATAGACTTATATACAAAAGAAAAGACTCTTTGATGCTACAAGGGTGGAGAGGGAGGGAGGGGATTGGTTATAGATTAGTTGACAGGAATTTTGTTGGGTGAAAGCAGTGACCACACACAGTAGAAAGGACTTCAACTTAATTGGACTTCAGCATAAACTGAAAGCTCTTCTAATCTCAACCCAATATTGCAAGGATACAGTAGCAGGGCCAGGGTCTGGGGGCCATGCTCTCAGGGGACATCGAAGTCAACTGGCATAACTAGCCTATTGCTAAGAGAGTCTTCTACACCCCATATTGGTGAGTGGTGTCCAGGGTCTTAAAAACTAGCAAGCTGCCATCTGAGGTATACCCAGTGGTCCCAACTCATCTGGAACAGATGATCACTGAGAACAATGACATGATGAAAAAAGAGACCAGGAGATAGAAGGACCTATGTGAACGGGAGATTGCATCAACTTGTGACCAGGAGAACCAGATGGTGCCGGCCACCACCAAAGACAGCCGTGAGGGGGCATATAATGTTGAGTTACAGTGGCAACATGGGAAAAAGAGGGGTGCAGATCAAGAACTCTACTAAAAGACCACAGTTGATGGTATGAAGGCAAGGGGGATCCCCTGGGAGCATGGCCCCTGGACCTGATGCTTCCCCTGCCTTGAAAACACTACTGAGGTCAACTCTTTTGACAAAAATGGACTAGACTCAGAGACACAGTATGACCATACGGTGTGTGTACTTTACAGTTCTGTGCATTTATAGAAGGCTGTCCTACTTGTCTCTTTCTAGCTGGTAGACAAGAGGGTGGAGAGGAGGGGACAGGAAATTGTTAAGATGATATGATGAGTATAAAATGAAAAGGAGGAGTGTGCTGTCACAGAGCATGGAGAGTAGAAGGGGCTGCAGATAGGTAGACATGCAAAATTGATTTGGCTTGTATACTTTCAGTTAATCACAACAAAAAAAAGGAAAGAAAACTCCCATGCATCGTAGCCACGATGGGAAATAAAACCCTGACCAAACCACAAGGCAGACTCCTTGAAATGAATTTTATTTGACTCTGGGAGACCAAACTTTCTATCTGTTTCTAACATTCTTGATAAGTCAGTCTGGATTTTCCCCTAACAGGGTGTTGATTTAGTATTCATATTCAAAAACCCTATAAGCTGAATATACTTGCAGTAATTTAGAATTTCATCAATCGTTTTAGGAAAATGAGTTTCCTTCTGTTTTGGGAAAACAAGTTGTCATTTATGCTGTCTTTTCTTTCCTCTGGGGAACATTTTTTGATGCTCAAGTTTTGTAATGTCCTGCCATCTGAGATTCTGGCAGGTTCATCAGTTTATCTAAGATCTGTTTTTCTGCTGAGTTAGTTTATCTTACCAAACATTTGGGACATTCTTAGAAAACTATGTTGCTTGTGTTATTTGGTATTGTGTAAGCCTGATTTGGGGGCTGGCCTCACCAAAAGGTAAGTTTATGTGATTTTTCTGCTTTATTTTGTCTGAGAGCTCGCTTCCAGTGTAGAGCATTTTGTCCAAATTTCTGTCTTGCATCAACTTGGAGGTCATGGCTGGTAGCTGCTGTTTTTCACGAGACTGTCTTAAATCTCACTCATTTTCTCTTCCAAGAAAAACTACTTCTTAGATCTCTCTCACAATCTAGGCTTTTAGTAGCTACTCTGAGAAACTCTGATATAAATTGGTCTGTTTGAAAAGTGCACTGAAAAAGAATTTATTGTTTATTTTAATTGGTATAACAGGGTCTTAAAAATGAGAAATTATTCTAGATTATACTTTAGTGGACCCAGAGGACAGGGTTAGCAAATGGAATATACTCCAACCTCCAGATGGTGTGATTAAAACTAGATTATAATATCCTTTCAAAAATTTCATTTTGGTCAGTTTAATAATAAATGAATGCTTACATAAATTTAGTAGTCTGAATATTTCCAGGAATCACTGAAAGCTAATTCATTCTGACAAAAGGTTTTATTTTCTGTACTGGGTCAATCTGAAAAGCAAAACTTTTCTAAGTAACTTAAGCTAAAAGCAATCTGAAATGTCTTTCATTTAAGGAAAAGCGATTAATTTTGTCTTAAAGTTGGTCATTCCAAAGCAGTGAAAGGGAAGCACAGGACAAGCCTAGAGCAAAAAAATGGCTAGCCAAGAACTGATAGGTTCATTTACAAAATTGCTAAAGCAGTTTAGTATTTACTGAGTAGATAAAAGAATCTAATTGAAAGAATATAAAACTGCTTGCCAGGAGAAGACTAAAGTATAAAAGGGCAAGATTTTGGTTATCTTTTGTCTTTCAAAATACCTAGTCCAACTTAAACATATGTAAATGAATTGAAATTAATTGATTAGTTTTTGATAATGAGCCTCTGAGGCCCACACTGCGCCAGAGAAGGATTTGAAAAGATCCAACTCAACCAATTGGAGATATTTTAGGATTAAAGAAAATAATACAACTAATGTGGATATTAATGAGGTCTAAAATTAGAAAACGGCTATCTTACAGTTATCAAAAATTGGGTGGATCACCATTATAAAAGAACTGTAAACAAATTCTGTCTGTTTTCATTGAATTCTAAAAAGACACACTTGAAATGGTAGGGTGGAATGGAGACATTTTTACTTAAAAAAGCACAGTTAATGAAAAGCTGAGGTTGAACTGAAAAACAGGGGAAATAAAAAGGGCTGCAAAAAATATTGCTATTTATATAAATTTTATTTTGACAGTAATCATGTTTTGTGGCATATAGGCTAAAACTAATTTCCAAGATCTTTAGGTAACTGTATGAAACCAGAACCAAAACTCTCTATAATGACCCCTTGGAACATATCTGTCAAAGAAATCTTGACCATAACCCTTCCTGCTTTCTGCCTAAAGTTATTAAGACAAGAATAAGGAGGACTCAAGCAGAAAACTCCCAGGTAGCTCATGCACAGATTCACTAGTACATGTCCCTATACCGTCTTTCTGATGTAGAATGGGTTATTAACATACCCACCAGGCAGAGACCCATCATGCAGTTGGTGACATCCCTAACAGTGGACCTGAATGGCAGTATGTCATCGCCACTCCCATTGGACAATCAGCACACCCCTCTGCACAAGAGCCAGTATGATCCAGGGGAAGGAGGTGTTCATAAATTCCTTGATGTCCCTACTAGGGGACAGTTAACAGCCTGTCCAGCCAGCTGCCATTGCATGCAGTACTGTTGTCCTGGACTGTATGTTTCCCTTTGGTGAATGAACACATGTCTCTTGGATTGTCTCCTGAACAGTTTTTCAGTGTCTTGGCAACCATTTATTCAGAAGCATTTGGACTAGTGGGAATAGATCCTAACAATCCAAACAGTAACTTACTAATATTTAATTAAGTTAATATCCATTATCATTTAACTTCATACTGTTTTGCTTTTTTATTGATCTGCTAATGAGTGTGTTCATTTCTCCCACTTAAAGGATTGAACTATGAGAACTATTCAGCAAAGACAAAGTTTGAAATGTTTATTAATATGGTCAAACATTTCATTAGGGTGGTGGAGTCAAGGTGGCAGACTAGACACATGTCTCCTTAATTCCCTCTGAATAGTAAGGCATGGATTGATAATTAAATGAAGACTTCTGGACACCCAGTGAACCCTAGGACATGGCATAGGGCTGTCAATTTGGACTACATGCTGCTGAAGAGGAAACTTCTCTTTCTCTGACCTCTGCCCTTGATGAGTGGACACCTCTTGCAGACTGAAGGTAACTGGCATACATTTTTAACTTTTTTCATGGTCTTAGGTGGCAGGCAGAGCTTGGGATTAACTGGCGGCAAAGCTCAGCCACACTCCTGATGTGATCAGCAGGCAGAATAGCCACATTTTGAGATCCCAGCTGTGAACTCTGAGCACCTCAGCCCTTCCACCCTCTCTTTCCAAACCTCTGCCATTGATTCGGTTATTTCACAGTGGACAGGAGAGCTTATGCAGGACACCATCTTATTCAACTGGGAGGTGGAGTTACCGAAACAGAGGCCTCGGGGGGGCTAATTCCCAGGCTGGGAGGCAGAGCCAGCCCAGGGAGTGTTTTCCCAGAAGAAAAACTGTGATCACCACAGTTTAGCCTTAGAGATGGGGCCCAACAGTGGAAGACAGTAGGGCAGTATCCTGTCTGTACTTTGAACTAGATTACAGCATCTGGGGTCAGATATAGAGGTGCCTTCATTGCCAGTTGGAAAGAGGGTCTTGCACACCTGATAGCCTGACTGATTCTGGAAGCTGTCAGATAGCTTTTATCTTTCAAAATAAGACTACCTAGAGAAATAACTGTGGTGCAGCCTGCCAGCATCTCTTCCAGCCTTTACTGACCCACATCATTGGGTCAGCTGATGCCCCCTAGTGACTCCATGAGTAGGGCTGTGTCTTTGCCAACCAGGAGGTGAAGCCTGCTACCCAAGAGATTCCACTGGGCCCAGTCACTAGTGTATATGGCCAAGCCAAGCCAAGTGCCGTCGCGTCGGATCCGCCTCATGGAGGTGACTGATAATCATCATTCTTCTCAGGCTGAGCTTAAGATCCTGTTAAGGCAACACCAGAGAAACTAAACAACCTCTAGATGCTCAAAAAGAGACAAACCTTGGCCAGACACTTAAAGAAAAATCCACCCATGGATCCAGAAAGTGCCCAAAAGAAAGAACCAAAGAACTTCCCAGATGAAGAAGCCTTTCTGAAACTATCGGAGGGTGAGTACAAAAGTATTATATATAGAGCTCTCGTAAACACTATACATAATGCAAGAGAGCAAAATGAAAAATTGAGTAAGCTGTTCAAACTGAAGGAACACCAGCATTCTGAAATCTAACAGATCAATAACAAAATCAAAGAAATAGAAAATTCAATTCAAAGCCAAGAAAACAGAATTCAACAACTGGAAAATAAGAGTTTCTGACTTGGAAGACAGAGCTACTGAAACCAGTATGTATGAGATGAAATCAGAGAAAAGAAACAAAATGAAGAAACATGCGGGATTCTATCAAGGTAAGCCAAGCCAAGTGCCGTCGAGTCAGTGGTCTAGGATTAATTAGAGATACTGAACAGGGAGAGACACCTGAAAACACAGAGAGTATTGTTGATGAATTGCTGACAGAAAACTTCCTTGAAATTATGAAAGAAGACAATGTAGAAATCCAAGATACATATCAAATACCACACAATGTAGACCCTGACAGAAAGACACCTAGACATATTATAATCAAGCCTAACAAAATGAAACATAAGCAGAAACTCTTAAAGGAAGTGAGACACAAAGTGAATCTAACATTCAGAGGGAAACCCTGTAGGCCTTCATCTGACTTCTCAGCAGAAACGATGCTGGCACAGAGGCAGTGGAATGATACATTTAAAGCCTTGAAAGAGAAAAACTTCCAACCAAGAACTATATATATATCCTGCAAAACTTTCAAATATGAAAATGAAATTAAGACAATCAAAGAGAAACAGAAACTCAGAGACTTTGTGAAAACCAAACCAAAGTTACAAGAAATACTGAAAGAAGTTCTTGGCTTAGAAGAACTAAACCATTTCCTCTCTATTTTAGGAGGCAATATAGGACACATCATCCAGAAACCTACTCAGTTAGGGAAGGCACAAAGCTCAATCAAAGCTATAATATTAAAAGAAGTGATCCAGTGATCATATCAAGAAAACGACATCATCATATTAAAAAGAGGGATGTACTACAGTGGTTACAGTCTTTTCAGATGGAGAGGAAGTTAATAAGACATGTAGAAGTTAAAATTGGTTTTAAACAGATTATTAAGGAATATCATAGGGATAGCTGCAAAGCACAATAAAGATGCAACACATCAAATCAAGAAACATAATACAGGAGTCTCAGTAAACACAAAACCAACACTGAAAAGGGTGAAAAATCAACCCATAAAGAAGAATGTCCCAGAACAGAATAGAAAAAGCAACAGAGAAAACATCAGCATAAAAATAAATACATCGCAATGACAGCAGTAAACACATACCTACAATGATTACATTGACTGTAAATGGACTGAAAGCTCCAGTAAAGAGACAATGAGTCACATCTTGGATCAAAAGACATGACCTGTCTACAGATTACTTACAAGAAATCTACCTTAGAATTAAAGACATGAACAAACTGAAAATTAAAGGATGGAATAATATATACCAAGCTAACAATATACAAAGAAGAGCAGGTGTGGTAATACTAATCTCATATAAAATAGATTTTAATGTAAAATCCACCATCGTGGACAAAGATGGACACTATTGCTGAAAGATTGAATACACAAGCAGTACTTAACAATATTAAATATTTATACACCCAATAGTAGAGCATCTGAATACATTGAAGAAACACTGGCTATGTTCAAAAATGAGATAGATCACTCCACAATAATACTGGGATACTTCAGCACTCCACTTTCAGTATTGGACAGATATTTTAGGAAAAAGCTCAGTAAAGACGCAGAAGATCTTATGGCCACAATGACCCAACTAGACCTCATCAACATATACAGAACTTTCTATCCATCAGCAGATAACTACACCTTCTCCAGTGCACATTGAACATTTTCCAGAATAGACCATGTGTTCACACATAAAGCAAATCTTAACAAATTCCATACCACTGAATTATTGCAAAGCATCTTCTCAGACCATAAAGCCATAAAAGTCAAAATCAATAGCAAAAGAAAAAAAAACACAGAAATTGGAACTAATAGAAACTGAACATCTTGCTCAAAAATCCACTAGTTACAGAAGAAATCAAGGATGAAATAAAGAAATCTATGGATTCCAATGAGTATGAAAACACTTCCTACCAGAACTTGTGGAATACAGCCAAAGAGGGGTCATAGATCAGTTAATCTCTATAAATGCACACATCTGCAAGGAAGAAAGAACCCGAACCAAAAAATTAACCCTACAGCTTGAAAAAGTAGAAGGAGAGCAACAGAGGAACAACTCAGGCACCAGAAGAAAACAGATCATAAAGATTAGAGTCGAACTGGAGAATAGCAGAACAATTGAAAAAGTTGAAAACACTGGTTTTTTGAAAAGACCCACAAAATTGACAAACCATTGGCTAAACTTACTACAGAAAAACAAGAAAGGAAATAAATAACCCAAGTAGGAAATGAGATGGTAGATGTCACAACAGATCCAACAGAAATAAAAAATATAACAGAATACTACAAAAGACTGTATTCTAAAACAGACTTGAAATGGACAAATTCATAGATTCATACCACCTACCAAAATTATCACAAGCTGAAGCAAAACAACTTAACAAACCCATCACAAAGGAAGAAATTGAAAAAGTCACCCAAAATCTATCAACCACAAAAAGCCCTGGCCCAGATGGCTACACCTCAGAATTCTACCAAACTTTTACAGAAGAGTTAACTCCAATACTACTGAGGCTATTTTACAGCATAGAAAGGGATGGAATACTCTCAAATTCATTCTATGAAACCAGCATAATATTGTTACCAAAGCCAGGGAAAGATCCAACAAAAAAGGAGAACTACAGACCCATATCATTCATGAACCTACATGCAAAAATCTTCAACAAAATCCTTGCCAGTAGAATTTAACAGCATATCTAAAAAATAATTCATCATGTCCAAGTTGAATTCATACCAGGGATGCAAGGCTGTTTCAACATCAGAAAAACATGTAATGTGATCAACCACATAAATAAAAGACAAGATCAACTGATTTTGTTTATTGATGCATAAAAGGCATTTGATAAATTCCAACACCCATTCATGCTAAAAACTCTCAGCAAAATAGGAAGAGATGGCAAACTCCTCAATGCAATAAGGGACATTTATACAAAGCCAACTTCCTACATCAACCTGAATGGAGAGAGACTGAGACAATTCACCTTAAGAACGGGAACCAGACAAAGCTGTCTACTCTCACCTCTCCTATTCAACATTGTAGTAGAAGTTCCAGGCAGAGCAACTAGACAAGTCCAAGAAATAAACGGCATCTGCATCAGCAAAGAAGAAGTAAAAATCTCCCTATATGAGGATGATACGATTGTATATGCAGAGAATCCTGAAGAATCCATAAGCAAACTGCTCAAACTGATGAAAGAGTTCAACAAAGTATCAGAATACAAGATAAGCATTAAGTAAATCAGTAGGACTCCTTTATACCAACAACGAGATTATTAAAGAAGGAATCACCGAATCAATATTTACTATAGCTCCCAAGAAGATAAAATACCTAGGAATAAACCTAACTAGAGAAATGACAGGCCTTTACAAGAAGAACTACAAGACCTTACTGCAAGAAACTAGACTTACATAAATGAAGAAATCTGCCCTGCTCAGGGCTAGGAAGATTTAACATTTTGAAAATATCTATTTTACCCAAAGCAACCTACTTATATAATGCAATCCCAATACAAATTCCAGTGTCATTTTTAATGAGCTAGAGAAACAAATCACCAGCTTTGTTTGGAAAGGGAAGAAGCCCCAGATAAGTAAAGCACTACGGAAGAAGAAGAACACACCGAGAGGCCTCTCACTACCCGACTTTGGAATCTATTACACTGCCACAGTAGTCAAAACAGCCTGGCACTGGTACAGAAAGAGACATACAGACCAATGGAACAGAGTTGAGACACTAGAGATGCCACAATCCTATGAACAGCTGATATTCGACAAAAGCCCAAAGCCATTAATCTGCGGTGAAAACAGTGTCGTTAACAAATGGTGCCGGCAAAATTGGATATCATACTGCAATCAATTGAAACAAGACCCATATCTGACACCTTATACAAAAACCAACTCAAATTGGATAAAATACCTAAATACCAAACCTAAAATGATAAAGCTCATCCAAAAAATAATAGGATCAACAATGGATGTTTTAATACACAACATAGACAGACTTAAAAATCTGTCGAACAAAGCACAATTAACAGAAGCAAAAATAGATAAATAGGAACTACTAAGAATTAAACACTTCTGCTCACCCAAAGACTTTATCGAAAGAATTAAAAGACCACCTACAGAATGGGAAAACTATTTGGTAACTCTATGTCAGACCGACATCTGATCTCCATAATCTACAAGGCACTACAAAATATCAACAAGAATAAATAATCCAATTAAGTGATGGGTGAAAGAGATGGATGGACACTTCTCTAAAGAAGACATCCAGGCAGCCAAAAGACACATGTGGAATTGCTCACGACCATTAGTTATTAAAGAAATTCAGATAGAAACTATGAGGAGATACCATCTCACCCCAACAAGGTTGGCCATGATCCAAAAAACACAAGACAACAGATGTTGAAGAGGCTGTGGAGAAATTGGAACTCTCGTACACTGCTGGTGGGATTGCAAAATGGTACAACATCTTTGGAAAGCAATCTGGCTCTTTCTTAAAAAGCTGGAAATAGATATACTACTTGACCCAATAATCCCACTGCTTGAAATATATCCTACAGAAGACAGGGCATTCACACCAACAATTACATGCACACTCATGTTTGTTGCAGCACAGTCAATAGCAGAAAGATGGAGTCAACCCAGATGCCCAATTACAGATGAATGGATAAATAAACTATGGTATATACACTCAATGGAACACTATGCAATGATAAAGAACAATGATGATTTTAGGAAGCATCTCATAACTTGATTTCAATTGGAAGACATTATGTTGAGTGAAAACAGTTAATGGCAGAAGGACAAATATTGTTTGAGACTCCTACTATAAGGACTTAAAAGCAGCTTCATGTACAGAAGAAAAGACTCTTTGACAGCGGCAAGGGAGGGGAGGGAGGGAGGAAGAGGGCTGGCTACTGATTAGATGATAGAAATTTGGTTGGGTGAAATCAGTGTCAGCACACAGTAGAAAGAAGATCAGTTAAACTGGACTTCCACATAACCTGAAAACTCTTCCAATCTTAACCCAATATTGCAAGGACAGAGTAGCTGGTGCAAGGGTCTGGGGACCATGCTCTCAGGCAACATCAAGGTCAATTGGCATAACTAGTCTATTGCTAAGAGAATCATTTGCAGCCCATATTGGTGAGTGGAGTCTGGTGTCTTAAAAGCTAGCAAGCTGCCATCTGACGTACACCAAATGGTCCCAACTCAGCAGGAACAGATAATCACCAGGAACCAAAATGACCTAGAGGAAAGAGAACCTAGAAGACAGAAAGACCCATGTTAATCGGTGACTACATCAACATGTGACCAGAAGAACCAGATGGTGCCCAACCATCTCCAGTGATAGCTGTGATGGGGTTCACAAAGTTGAGCCTCAGTGGCAACACGAGAATAGAAAGGGGTGCACCCTGAGAAACTCCACTAAAATACTGCACTTGATAGTCTGAAGACCTCAAGGTTCCTCTGGGAGCATGGCCCCTAGTCCTGATGCTGCCCCTGTCCATAAATCATTACTGAGGTCAACTCCTCTAACAGGTCTAGATTGAACTCAGCAACACAGAGTGATCATACCATGTGAGCACTTTATGGTTCTATGCATCTATAGCATACCATCCTACTGGCCTCTTACTAGAGGGACGTGGAGAGGGTGAAGACGGGACAGGAGATTGTTAAGAGGATATGACACGTACAAAACAGAAAGGAGAAGCGTAGTGTCACTGGGTAAGGAGAGCAGTAGGAGCTGCACGTAGGTGGGCATGCAAATTTAAACTGGATTGTACACTTTCACTCAATCTTAATAAATAAATAAAACATAAAGAAAAAAGATTTTATCATCTATCCAAAGTTTGATAGATTAAGAGATTTCTAAGATTTTTTGGTGTTCAGTAGCATATAAAACAAAGAGTTGTATTTCTCTCTGTAAAAATAACAGAATTTCCTTAATAATTGGCTAGGAGAGTTAATTTATTTGTTGTATAAACTGCCACTGAGGCAAGGATTCAGCATCTTATCAGAATAAAATCCCTGAGTCAAAATGCAAGCCCCATGAAAAAGGCTAAGGTGGGTTTTTTGTTTGTTTGTTTGTTTGTTTACCATTAATGTCTGTGGATAACTAACTCAGTGTTTGTTTCTGGCTGAGCTATAATAACCTCCTGAGAACTTTTAAACTTTTTGGAAAGTCACAAAAGATTTGTTTTTGTTTTATAAAGTGAAAGGTGTTTTTAAAAAGTTTGTTCAGTCTGTTATGAGTTACGTAAAGATGATGTCAAACCAGAAGTACCAAATTTTCTCTGAGTTACAATTTGTGTCAATAATGTTTGCCATATATTAAACAATAAGCAAAATATTATGTTGTAATTTTACTGTTTTAGTTGCAACTTTGTTTCCTTTTAATGTAGAATTATCACAGACAATAGTTTTACCTGGAAAAATTAACATTGAATTTTTATTAATTATTAATTAATTTTATTAATTTTTATTTTATTAAAAATTTTATTAATTTATTAATTAACATGGAATTTTTATTATGTGAACTTTGCATTTTTACTCAGTGCTACCCAACTCAAGTTATATTCTTCAATAGATCTCTTATCTTTTCTCCCCAAACGAAGTTGATATTTTTACACTTTTGGCATGCAGTTAGAAGATATTCTCTGTAAGATTTTAATCTCGTGTAATTTTTTGAGACATATGTTAAGGCCAGCATATGCTCTATCTTACTAAATATTCCATGTGTACATGAAAAGAATGAGTTTTCTACAGTTGTTGGGTAAAGTGTTTTAAAAATGTTAATTAGCTGTAGTTAATTGATAATATTTTTCAAATCTTCTATATGTTCAAACCTACTGCTGGCGAGTCAGTTGCAACTCATAGATACTCTATGGTATAGGGTAGAACTGCCCCATACAGTTTCCAAGGAACAGCTGCCGAATTCGAACTTCTGACCTTTTGGTTACCAGCCAAACTCTTAACCATTATGCCACAAGGATTTCCATTTATCCAACAGAAGAATTAAAATTAAATAATTCAACATACTGGATTTACCCCCCCCCCAAAATCTTTAAACTGGAATATAATGTTAAACGCAATTATCAATAGAGCTATGTTAGGTCTGGAAACCCTGGTGACATGATGGTAAAGATCAGCAGTTAAATCCACCAAGTATTCCTTAACAATCCAAAGGATCAGTTCTACTCTGTCCTATAGGATCACCATGAGTTGGAATCAACTGGAATGCCAGTGGATTTGGGGTTTTTTTGATGTTGTTTTATTAGATAAATTCTGAAGAAACAGAGGTTTTCAAGGATATCATTTTTCTGGGATCAACACTCAATGCCCACAGGAGCAGAAGTTAAGAAATCAAATGGTGTATTGCATTGGGCAAATACATAGCCCCCCAAAAAACCTATTGTCATCAAGTAGATTCTAGCTCATAGCAAATGACCTCTTTAAAAGGTTAAAAAGTGAAAATGTCACTTTGATTACTAAGATGTGCCTTACTCAAGCCATGGCATTTTCAATTACCTCATATGCATACAAAAACTAGACAATGAATAAAGCAGAATGTTCTTCATTCTGCTCTGTAATCAAATTGTGCTGTTGGCAAAGAATATTGAATGCATCACAGACTGCCAGAAGAACAAACATCTGTTTTGAAGGGGGGGACAGCAAGAAAGCTCCTGAGAAGTGAGGATGGTGAGACTTTGTCTCACTTACTTAGAACATATCATCAGGAAGGACCAACCTCTGAAGAAGTATATCATTCTTAGTAAAGAAAAGGGTCAGCGAAAAGGAGAGAAACCTTCAGTTAGTTGGATTCACATAGCGGCTGTATCGATAGTCTCAGACATAGCAATTGTGATGATGGCAGAGGCCTGAGCAGCATTTAACTCTGTTATATGTAAGGTCACTATCAGACAGAGCCAAGTCAATGGCATCTAACTACAATTGGATTTTTAGTTATACCAGTAATGACTCTTTGTATTATTTTTAGTAGTTACACTAATTATTAAATTATACATTTTTATCTCAGTGCAATTGGAGTACATATAGTACAAATACACAAGAAAATTAAGTACCTTGAAAAGCATAATTTTATATATTCTCCACTCTTTTTGTTATTGTAACCATATATTTTACCTCTACATAAAGTATTCAATGGTTTTTGCTGTAAACAGTTGGCTTTTAAAAATAGTAAAGGAGAAAAGAGACTGCTTTTTTATTTATCCATGCACTTACCATCCCTAGTACTTTTTATTTCTCCCTGTAAATCTGCATTCCCATCTGGTATAATTTTTCTCAGTCTGAAGAGCTTCCACTAGCATTACTTATAGTTCAGGTTTCTGGCAACAAATTCTTTTTGCTTTTACTTGCCTTTATATCACTCTCATTTTTTAAGAGTATTTTCACTGTATACTGAGTTCTGTGTTAACAGCTTTTATTTTTCACTAGCATTTTGAAGATAGACTTCTATTTTCTTTTGGTTTACATTGTCTTATGTGAGAAGTCAACCATTCCCATCATCCTTTTGAGTTATTCCTTCCTTATTAACAGACTCAACTGTTCCTCAAACCTTTCGAGTTACTGTTGTCAATTTGATCCTTCCTTAATTATTTCTTAGAGTTAATCAGTTTTCTGTTAATTTTTCTTTCAACCTTTCCTTATTTTTGTTCTTTATGTTGTATAATTTTTATTGATGTAACTTCAAGCATAATGTCCAAAGCAGACCTTTTACACTAGTTAAGCTAAACAACTGTTTAGTTTTAAGATGACTTCAGGGGGCATTTCGGGTTTGAGTCTGTCATGGATTGAATTGTGTCCCCCAAAAAATATGTGTAGCCATGTGTCTCGGCCATGATTCCCAATATTTTGTGATTCCACTTTGTTATTTTTCTGTGCCGTATGTTAAAGGATTAGGGTGGGACTGTAAATCCCTTCATAGGATCACCTACCTGCTCCACTGTAAAGGGAGTTTCCCTGGAGTATGGCTTGCCCCACCTTAATCCTTTCATCCTACAAGAGAGAAAAGGACAGGGAAAAAAGCAGAGAATTGGGAATCTCATACCATCAAGAAAGCAGCACCGGAAGAAAAGCGTATCCTTCAGACTCAAGGTTTCTGTGCCAAGATGCTCCCTGGACAAAGACTGATGTAATACTGGACTTTACTCCAGAGTGGACAGGGAGGAAAGCCTTCCCTTGGAGTGGATGCCCTGAATTTAGACTTGTAGCTTACCGGACTGTGTAAGAATAAACTTTCCTTGTTAAAGACATCCACTCTGGTATTTCTGCTAGAGCAGCACTAGCTGACTAAAACAGAAGCTTAAAGGTTATCTAACGACAGTCATTTCAGTGTTTCATTCATCTTTCATGGCTCCAGAATGTACATGAGAATTTGAAATCCTGTTCTACATTTCCCCCCTTTTTCTCAGGATTCTCCTATGGAATCTTTTTTTTCTAAATCGAATTTACTTATTTTGTTGTTGTTGTTGTTAAGAATATACACAGCAAAACATATACCAATTCAACAGCTTCTACATGAAGAGTTTGATGACACTGATTACATTCTTTGAGTTGTACAATCATGTTTTGTTACCACAACCTCCTTTTCTGAGATGTTCCTGCTGCATTAACATAAACTCACTGTACTCTAAGGCTCATATCTAATCTTTCAAGTTGCTGTTGTCAATTTGACCTCATACAGAGAGCTCTTAAAAGAGCATAATGTTCAAGACAAGACTTTTTTACTAGTAAACTACACTATTGTGTAGTTTTAAGATGGCTTAAGGTTGAAAGATTATCTTCGTGATGTAATTTCAGGGAGTCACCCCTCCAGAAAGTCTAGAGCCCAAGAGAATTGGAAATTCTGTCCATTATTTTTCCCCTTTTTATCAGGTTTCTTTTGTATAGTCTTTCATCAAAATGTTCAGCAATGGTATGCAGACACCATCTAGTTCTTCTGATCTAATGGCAGAGGTGGCAGGTGTTCATGAAGACAATTAACCACTCATTGTACGTCCTACTATTAATGGCTTGCCTTCATCTTCTGTTGCTCCAGTTCAGTAGAGAACAATTGTCAAGCCTTGGATGGCTGCTTGAAAGCTTTTAAGACCCCTAGCACTGTACAATGAACTAGGAGGTAGAACAGAAACACTAAAGACGGTATTAGGCCAATTAACTGGGATGTCCCATGAAACCATGACCCTAAACCTCCAAATCCAGGAACCAAATCCTGTGAGGTGTCTGGTTGTACTTAAGCAATCTTGGAAACTACTCTTTTTTGCTATTATTGTAAATGTATCACACACTTTTTGCCAATGAAACTTTTTGTAGCCATACAACATATTAACAGCAATTGCGATAATTGGAAATTGTATTTTTATCAATTATTTTTAATGCATTTTGCTGTCAACATTAAACCCCTTCTTCCCCCTCCCTCCCACCAGTGGTAACTACTAGTAAACTTTGATCCCTACACATTTGCCTTCTTTTGTCTTTTTATATAAGTGAAGTCATACAATAATGTTTGTCCTTTTGTGATTGGCTTATTTTGCTCAGCATAATGTCTTGCAGCTTCATCCATACTGTAACATGTATCAGGACTTCATTTTTCCTGTACGTATCTACCACATTTTGTTACCTGTCTGTTGATGAACATTTAGGTTGTTTCCATCTTTTATCTACCGTGAATTGTGCTGCAGTGAATATTGCTGTACAATTCTCTTTTTGAGTCTCTGCTTTTAAGTCTTTTGGGGTATGCACCTAAGAGAGGAATTGTTACATAATATGGCATCTCTATTTTCAGTTCATTGAAGAACAACCGTACTGTTTTTTCCCAATGGCTTTACCCATTTTCATTCCTACCAGTGATGGATAAAGGGTCCAATTTCCTCACAGTCTCAATAACATTTCTTATTTTCTCTTTTTTTTTCTCTCTCTCTTTTATCTTAGCCATCATAATGGGAGTGAAGTGATATCTCCTTGTCGTTTTGATTTGCATCTCTCTGATGACTAAAAATGCTGAGTGTTTTTCATGTGTTTTGTGACCATTTGAATGTCTTCTTTGGTGAAATGTTTATTCAAGTACTTTGGTCATTTTATGATTGAGTAACTTGTCTTTTTGTTACTAAGTTGTTAAAAAGTTTTATATACATGCTGCTTATTAGATTCTTGTCAGATATATTGTTTCCAAAAATGTTCTTCCAGTCAGTAGCTTTCTGCATATAGGTAGTTCTTAAAGGAGCATAATGCTCAAAGCAAGCTTTTTTTTTTTTTTTAACTTGTTAAACGAAACCTTCATTCATTTTTAAGATGCTTTCAGTGAATATTTTTAGCTGAAGGTTTCATGATTTTCTCAGGGCAAAAGTTTCAGGAAATTATTTACCCCCGTTGGCTCCAGAATGTCCATGAAAACTGAAAATTCTTTTCTATGTTTTCCCCCTTTTAGTCAGGATTCTTCTATGGAATTGTGACCAAAGTGTTCAGGAATGGTAGCTGGGCACTATCCAGTTCTTCTCATCTCACGACAATGAAGTCGGTTGTCCATGAAAGCATTTAGCCAACACATTCCATATCCTTCTCCTTTTCCTGACTCTCCTTCTTCTTCTGTTGCTTTCCATAGTTTGACTATGATGCACTTCAGTGTGATTTTCTTTAAAATTGTCCTGCTTCTGGCTTACTGAGTTTTTGAATCTGTAAATCAATTTTTCTTAGCTTTTATTTTTTCTTTTTTTTAAACTACATTTGAAAATGTTTAAACTATTATTTTAACAATATTTTTGATGTCTCATGCTTTCCTTTCCTTCTGGGACTACAATTTCATGTATTTTACAATGCTTAATTATTTCTTTGAGGTCATTGGTATCCTATTCATATTTGTTTCAATCTTTCTTTGTCCTTGCTCTTCATATTATAAATTTTGATTGATATAACTTCACGCTCACTGATTCTTTCTTTTGTTATTCACAATCTTCTATTGAGCACATAGAATGCATTTTTTTTTTTTTCATTTCTGATATTACATTCTGGAATTCTAGAATGTCCATTTCATAGACTCTGTTTTGTTGAAATTCTTAACTATTCACAGATTTTTTAAATATTATCCCCTAAATTCTCCAGCGTGTTTACAACAATTGGTTTAAAGACTTTTTCTGCTAATTCCATCATCTGGATCGTCTAGAAGTCATTTTCCAATGATTGTTTTTTCCCTTGGTAAATCAAATTTTCCTATTTCTCTGCAAGTGTCATGAATCCTTTTTTTTTCAATTTTCTTTTTTTTTATTATGACTGAGTGAAAACGTACATTCCCATATAAATTTATGTGCCCATCTATACACAGCATCCACTGCTCTCCCTGCCTAGTGACAGCACACTATTCCTCTCTGCTCCATACGTGTCTCATCCTCCCAACAGTCTCCTTTCCCCTCCTCTCCACTCACTCCGCTTTCGTTAGCCAGAAGTCAGCAGGATGATACCCTATAGATGCATTAACTTAGTGAGCTCCATTGCGCCTATCACTGGTGGTGACTGGGCACCATCTGGTTCTTCCAGTCCCATGTCAATGTAGGCACCCACTCAGATGGGTCTCTCTGTATTCTGGGTTGTTGTTTTGTTCCTTGGTGAGCATCCATTTCTGCTGAGTTGGGACCATTTGCTGTGCCCTCGGATGGCAGCTTGGCAGCTTTTAAGAACCCAGACGCCACTCACCAATGTGGGGTGCAGAGAGCCCTCTTGGCAAAATGCTACTTGTGCCAATTGGCCTCGATTTCACCTAAGAGCATGGTCCCCTGACCCCTGCCCCAGCTACTCTGTCCCTGCAATATTGAGTTAAGATGGAAGGAGTACTCCAGTTATGTTGAAGTCCACTTAATATTGTTCTTGTTTCTAATGTGTGCTATCACCGATTTCCCCAACCAAATTTCTATCAGCTATCTAATCTAAACCCACCCCCCTCACCCTCCCTCCCTCCCTTCCCTTGAAGCCGTCAAGGAGTCTTTTCTTCTATGTATAAGTCTGTTTTTGAGTTCTTATCGTAGGGGTCTCATACAATATTTGTCCTTTTGTCACTGACTACTTTCACTCAACATAATGTCTTCCAGTTAAAACCAGGTTATGAGATGTTTCCTGGAATCATCATTGTTCTTTATCATTGCATAGTGCTCCACTGAATATATATACCGTAGTTTACCTATCCATCCCTCTGTTGTTGGTCATCCGGTTTGAGTCCATCTTTCTGCTATCGTGGACTGTGCTGCGATAAACATTCTTGTGCATGTATCCGTTGGTATGAATGGCCTTGATTCTGTAGGATCTATTCAAAGTAGTAGAATTAATGGGTCAAAAGGCATATCTATATCCATTTTTTTAAGGAAGCACCAGATTGCTTTCCAAAGAGGCTAGACCATTTTGCAACCCCACCAACAGTGTAGGAGAGTTCTACTTTTTCCAAGCCTCTCTAGCATTTGATGCTTTGTGTTTTTCGGATGATGGCCAACCTTGTTGGGGTGAGATGGCATCTCATTGTAATTTTGATTTGAATTTCTTCAATGACTAAAGATTATGAACACGTCCACTTGCATTTTTTGGCTGCCTGGATCTCCTCTTTAGAGAAATGTGTGTCCATCTCCTTTGCCCCTCACTTAATTGGATGACTTGTCTTCTTCTTATTGATAATTTGTAGTGCCTTATAGATTTTTTTCAATTTTCTTATAGAATATTTTGGATAATTCATCGCAGAGCACTTGGATTCCGTTATGTTCTTCTTAAGAGTATGTTTTAAGTTATTTGCTGATCCAATTGACCTTATGGAAAATTCACTTTATGCTCTGTTATATGGCTTATTTTTAGTTTCTCCCTTTGTCCCTAAGGTGAATCACATAACACTGGAACTTAATTTTACTCTTAATACATGATATGATGGACTGAATTGTGTATCCCAAAAAATGTGTGTAGCAATTTGGTTGGGCCGTGATTCCTAGTACTGTGTAGTTGTTTCCCATTTTGTGAATTTTCTTTTATAAATTCTCATCTCTACCTGTGGTTAAGAGGGCAAGACTGGATTATTTTATAGAGGATTCGGGTGGAACCATAACACCCTTACTAACGTCACCTCACTGATCCAACGTAGAGGGAGTTTCCCTGGGGTGTGGTTTGCACCAGCGTTTATCGTTTTATCCTACAAGAGATAAAAGGAAAGGGAAATGAAGAGAGATTTGGGTACCTCACACCACAGAGAAAGCAGTGCCGGGAGCACAGTGTGTGTTTTGGAACCGAGATTCCTGTGCTGAGATGCTTTCAGACCAAGAGAAGACTGATGCATCACAAAGATCTTCCTTCAGAGCCAACAGAGAAAGAAAGCCTTTTCCTGGAGGTGATCTTGAGTTTGGACTTGTAGCCTACTGGACTGTGAAGAAATAAATTTCTCATTGTTGAAGTCATCCACTTGTAGTATTTCTGTTATAGCAGCAATAGATGACTAAGGCACATGACCTTTCTGGAATTTGAATAGCAGACCCAACGTGTTTATTAAGTCCCTCTAACTTGGCAAGAGTAAAACTCCAAACTCTGTGATTTCAGCAGTAGGCATCTGCTAAAATATATGTGCAGGATATTTCTGCAGAATTCTTGATCAAAATGTTCATTAATGGTAGTCACTTTCTAGTTCTTCTGGTTTAGTGACAGAGGAAGCAGTTGTTCATGTAGGCAATTAAGATTTTATAGAAGAATCTTGACATCATGCTTGGTGAAAGACATAGTAATTGGTAAAGTGAAAAAGAGGAAGACCATCTGTTTTAGTCGGCTAGGGCTGCTCTAACAGAAATACCGCAAAGTGGATGGCTTTAATAAAGGAAAGTTTATTCTTACATCGTCCAGTAGGCTGCAAGTCCATATTCAGGGTGTCTGCTCCAGGGGAAGGCTTTCCTCTTGTCGGTACAGGAGGAAAGTCTGGTATTGCATCAGTCTTTGTCCAGGGAGCATCTTGGCACAGGAACCTCAGGTCTGAAGGACGCGCTTTTCTCCCGGGGCTGCTTGCTTGATGATACAAGGTTCTCAATTTTCTGCCTGCTTCTCTGTCCTTTTATTTCTCATAGGATGAGAGGATTAAGGGTAGGGCAAGCCATACTCCAGGGAAACTCCCTTTACAGTGGAGCAGGGAGGTAATCCTATGAAGGGATTTGCAGCCCCACCTTAATCCTTTAACATACAGCATAGGAAAATCACAAAATGGAGGACAGTCACAACATACTGGGAATCATGGCCCAGCCACATGGCTACACATATTTTTGGGGGAACACAATTCAATCCATGACACCATCAATGAGATAAATAGACCACAGTGGCTGTAGCAATGGGCTCAAGAACAATACAACTGCGGGCATGGCACAGAACCAACAGTGTTTCATTCTGTTGTACATAGAGTCTCTGAGTCAGAACTGACTCAGAGGCACCTAACAACAAGAATCCTGATCAAAAAGGGGAAAACACAGAACAGAATCTAAAATTCTAAAGGAATCCTGAATTTATGGAGACATAAGGGCTGGAGGAATTCTTGAAACTATTGCCCTGAAATAATCTCTAAAACTTAAACCAAAAATATCCCCTGAAGTCTTCTCAAAACCAATCAGTAGTTTAGCTTGATTGGTAAAAAAATCACTGCCTTGAACATTATGCTCTTTTAAGAACTGTGTATATGAGATTAAAGAAACAACAGCACCTTGAAAAATTAGACAGGAACCTTTGGGACAGTGAGTTTATATTGATGGGGAAAGAAAGAGAAAAGGAAGCTGTCATGGATTGAATTGTGTCCCCCCCCCCAAAATGTGTTATATGTGCTAATCTCTATGCTTGTTGTTATAATCCCACTTTAGAATGGGTTGTGTTACAAATTAGGATTACTGTTTTGAGTCAATCTCTTCTGAGACATAGAAGAGATTAAAACAAGCAAAGGAAAGAAACAGAGAAATATCAAGCTACATGAAGACTTCCCATGAGCAGAGGCCCAAAAGAGACAAACACTTTCCTCCAGAGCCAACCAGAATAGAAGGGCTTCTCCTAGAACTGGCACCCTGCATTCAGACTTCAAGCCTCCTATACTGCAAGGAAACAAATTTCTATTTGTTAAAGCCACACACATGTGGTGTTTCTATTGTAGTCAAAAGAAAAAACACAGTTTTTGAATTATTTCTGACTCATAGCAACCCTATAGACAGAGTAGAACTGCCTCGTAGCATTTCTAAGGAGCATCTGGTGGATTAGAACTACCGACGTTCAGGTTAGCAGCTGTAGCACTCATCTACTATGCCACGAGGGTTTCCTCTATGATAACAGCAACAGATAATTAGACACAGGGTAAGAATGGTTATACAAGTAAAAGAATGTAATCTATGTCTCTGAATTGTACATGTAGAAATGGTTGAGTTGGTGTATGTTTTTCTGTGCACACTCTAGACAACAAAAAAATAAAAATAAATCTGTGCAACATTTTCAGTTTTCCAGTGCCTCCTTTCTGCTTAGCTCTTTGGAGTCTCCCCATAAATGTACTATTCACGAGTCATGCAAGGATTTGAGAAAAGTTTATATGTAAAATTGAAGATACTTCCTCCACTGCTTTTTCTTTGTCAAAATTTCCTCTCTTAATCCAGCTCAGTTGTCATTCTTGAACTCTATTACATGACCCATCAAGTTAAGCATCTTGCCGAAGGGCTAGCTCGTCCACAGTTCATGATATTGGTTATCCTCTCCTGGTAAAAAGAGTGTAACTATGGATCTCATAACTGTTGTGTGAAAGAGGATTAATCTAATACAAATTACTCCGGCATCACCAGAACTGGAAACTCAACCATCTAATATTCAAAGGGTCAACAATGGGAACTTTGCCTTTGTCTTTCTTTCTTTTTTGCCCAATCATTCCAATCATTCAGAATCTTAGATTGAAATGGAGTATGGTGTCACCTGATTTCACAGTAACCCAATTTCCCACTGCAATTTTGAATCCAATTTTTGTGTGCCAAATCCTAGTTTAAACCAAAGGGTTATATTATTCGTTGTTTCTGTTTGATCTTTTCTGAAAATTTTTACTGAGCCTATTGGTAGCACTAGTATCATATCTACTCATGTAGGCCAACCTAGATGTCTAGGATCTAATTGATGAGATATCTGCTAAGTAAGCCAAAACTACTAATAAAATGTGACCTCAATGAGTGATTTCAGTACAATTTACAATGCAGCAGAATACTCTGCCAATTAGTGAGGGAAGCAGAGAGGTAGTGAAGCTTACGCTTATAGAGTTTTAGCGTTTAACCAGGAGGAAAAAGTGCTGTCTATTTCCTATTAAGGGAAATATGACTTCTTACTTTTCTGACCATATTTATTTTAATTCTATCCTCTTGGCTTCCAAATTCGGACCCTTGCCTCTGGCTTTACTTGGCTGTTGCCATAGAACATACTGCCATGTTACTCTCCTGCCACTCTTTGTATCTGTCAGTGCACTGACATTTTCAAAAAAGAAAAGAAATTTGAGGGCATCTGTACTCTGATACAAGCATAGAAACTTTACCCACTAAATATAGCATGTGATGATAGTGGTAGTGCCCTGTATCATGACTTTCCTCCAAAACTTTTTTTATTGTGCTTTAGGTATTTTACCGAGTAAATTAGTTTTTCATCAAACAATTGACATGAATATTGTTCTGTGGCATTGGTTGCCAACCTCAAGACGTGACAACATTCTCTACTTCTTAACCTTGGCTTTCCCATTTCTATTTGTCCAACCTTCCTGTCCTCTCTAGTCTTCTCATTCTTGCCTCTGGGTTGGTATGCCCATTTAGTCTCATACACATGCTATGCCATTGAGTCAATTCCAACTGATGATGACCCTGTAGGACAGAATAGATCTGCTCCATGCAGTTATCAAGGAGTGCCTGGCAGATTGGAACTGCTGACCTTTTTGGTTAGAAGACGTAGCACTAACCCACTAACCCACCAGTGTTTGCATTTAAAAAAAAAGAAAAGAAAAAAAAAAAACAGACCTACTGCCGTAGAGTCAGGTCTGACTCATGGTGACTCTAGAGGTCAGAGTAGAACCACACTGTCGCTGCCTAACTGTCCGCCGGCGGAAAGAAGACAGGACACACGGATACGAGCCGCCTTACTGGTTGCTTACTTTATTATTCTTATTCTCACTATTCTCCTCCTTTCCTGGTGCTTGCTCAATTTATACCCTAGATTCCTCCAATCCTCATGTGCCACGCTCTCCCAAGATGGAGGCCCACAATAGGCTAGCGGGAAGCCACTGCCCACAGGCATGCGCCATGAAAGCCCTAGGTCTGGTAAACAAGGGTGTGGTTGGGGTGCTGTTCTGGCCCTGGGCGCCATCTTGGGCCATCATGTCCTGCTTACCACATCACACCATAGAGTTTCCAAGGAGTGCCGGGCAGATTTGAACGGCTGACTTTTTGGTTAGCAGACGTAGTACTTAACCCAGTACGCCACCAGGGTTTCCTACACGTGCTTAAACTACATCTAATATTGTTTGTTTTATGGGCCTATCTAATTTTTGACTAAAGGAGGAACTTCAGGAGTGATTTCAGTACTAAGTTAAAGGTGTGTCCAGGGACATGCTTTCAGGTTGCTCTAGTCTCTGTCAGGCCAGTACTTACAGGGTTTTTGTTGTGTGTGTGAATGTGAGCTTTGTTCTACATATTTCTTCAGGTCTGTATGGGACCCTCTAGTGTGATCTCAGTCAGAGCAATTGGTGGTGGTAGCCAGGAACCAACTAGTTATGCTGGACTTTGTCTGGTGGAGTCTGTAGTAGTTGTAGTCCATCACTCGTTTGCAATAATCTCTATCCTCTGCCTTTGGTTTTCTTCATTCTCTCTTGATCCAGGTGGGGTGGGACAAGTGAAGTATCTTAGGTGGCCCTTCATTTGATTTTAAGAACCCAGATGCTGCTCACCAAAGTAGCAAGCAGCATGATTTCTCTATAAACTGTGTTGTGTGAATTGAATCAGATCGTGGACCCCAACCCTCAGCCTAGTAGCTTGATGCCTCAGGGAGTTCAGATTTGTCTGTGAAACTGTCATAATCTTTCCTTGGTCAAATTGTACTGACTTCCCCAGTATTATGTACTGTCTAATTCTTCACCTAAGTTATGACTTTTCCATTGTCTAGTTAGTACTTTCCGTCCCAATACCTCCACTCCTTGTAACCAACAAAGATTGCTTCTGTGTGGAAACGTTTCATGAAAATTTGTTATAATGGTCTCATACAATATTCTTTTGTGATTGACTTATTTCACTCAGCAGTGCCCTCCAGTCATACATGTTATGAGATGTTTTGCAGACTCATCATTGTTCTTTATTGTTGTGTAATATTCCATCATATGTACAATAGTTTCTTTTTTCTCTTTTATTTTTTTATTATGACTGAGTGAAAATGTACATTCCCGTATAAATTATTAATCCATTCATCTAATGATAGGCACTTAGGTTCTTCCCATCTTTTTGTTATTGTGAATAAAGCTGCAATGAACATGGGTGTGAATATGTTTCTTTTTGTGACAGCTCTTACTTCTCTAGAATATAGTCTTGTAAGTGGGATTGCTGGAAGATACTGTTTCTATTTTTAGCTTTTTAAGGCAGCACTATATTGTTTTCCAAAATGGTTGTACCATTTTGCATTCGCATCAGTAGTAAGAGTTCCAATCTCCCTGTAGCCTCTCTAACGTTCCTTCTTGTCTGTGCATGTTTGTTTATTTATTTTTTGATTCATGGCAATAATGTCAGAGTGAGATGATGTCTCATTGTACTTTTGACATGCATTTCTCTAATGGCTAATGATCACAAGTATTTTCTCATATGTCTGTTAGCTGCCTAAATTTTTTTTTTTTTTTGGTGAAGTATCTGTCTACATCATTTGTCCACTTTTTAATTGGATTATTCATCTTTTTGTTGTAGAGCTGTTCAATTTTCCTATAGATGCTAGAAGTTAGACCTTTGTCAGATTTGTTGTGGCCAAAAATTTTTTTTCCCAGTCTGTAGTTTCTCTTTCTACTCTTTTGGTAAATTCTTTTGATGAGCATAAGTATTCAATACTTAAAAGATCTCAGTTATCTATCTTCTAGTGTTTGTGTATTGTTAGTTATGGTTGGTGTATTATTGGTGCCATGTATTAGAGTCTCTATTATTGACCCTATATTTTTTTCTATGATCTGTAGAGCTTTGGTTGTACATTTAGGTCTTTGATCCATTTTGAATTAGTTTTTGTTTATGGCATGATGTATGGGTTCTGTTTCATTTTTCTGTAAATGGACATCCAGTTTTACCTGCACCATTTGTAAAAAGGACTCCTTTCTCCATTTGATAGAATTTGAGTCATTATCAGAGATCAGATGACCATTGGTAGATGAATTTACATCTGGATACTCAATTTTGTCCCATCAGTCAGTGTGTCTATTATTGTACCAGTACCAGGCTGTTTTGACTACCATAACTGTATAGCAAGTTCTAAAGTCAGGTAGTGAGAAGTGTCCTACTTTATTCATATTCATTAGTGTTTTACTTATCCAGGGCCTCTTCAATTTCCATATAAAGTTAATGATTAGTTCTCCATTTTGTTAAAGAATTCTGTTTGTATTTGGATCAAGATTGCATTGCATTTGTAGATTGGTGTAGAACTGACATTTCCATGATGTAAAGTCTTCCTATCCACGAGCATGGTATGTTTTCACATTTTTGTAGGTCTTTTTTGGTTTCTCGTAGTAGTGTTTTGTGGTTTTCTTTGTATAGGATTTTACGCCCCAGCTTAGATTTATTTCTAATTATTTTATTTTAGCTTTTTAGGCTGTTATAAATGATTCTGCTATCCTGATTTTCATTTCATAGTTATCTTTATTGAGGTAAATGAATCCAATTCACTATTGTATGTTTGTCTTCCATTGTGCTACTCTGCTGAATCTTTTTATAAGTTACTGTAATTTCCATGTAGAATTCTTTGAGTTCTGTATGTATAGTATCATATCATCCACAAGTAGGTACAGTTTTACTTCTTCCTTACCAATTTGAATGCCATTTTGTTTTCTTTTTCTTGCTTTATTGCTCTAACTAGGACTTGCTTGCAATGCAGTTTTAAAAGGAGTGATGATAAAGAGAATCCTAGTCCCCTTCCTGTTCTCAAGGGGAATAATTTCAGTGTCTATTCCTTCAGAATGATGTTTGTTGTTGGTTTTGTACAGACCCCCTTTATTATATTGAGAAACTTTTCTTCTATTCATATTTTATTCAGAATTTTTATCATGAATGGGTATGGGACTTTATTGAATCCTTTTTCTGTGTCAACTGAGATGAGCATGGGATTCTTTTTCTTTCTTTTATTTATGTGGTGGATTATGGTGACTCATTTTCTAATATGGAAACATCCTTGCATACCTGGTACAAATTCCATCTGGTTGTGATATATTGTTTTTTGATATGATGCTGAATTCACTTAGCTATATTTTTGCCAAGAACTTTTGCATCTATATTCATGAGAGATTTTGCTCTGTAACTTTTTTTTTTTTTTTTTTTACTCTGGTGTCTCTGCCTGGTTTTCGTATCAGGGTTATGTTAGTTTCATAGAATGAATTTGGAAACTTCCCTTTCCTTTCTGTGCTCTGAAATAGTTTCAGTATTACTGATATGATCTCTTCTCCAAATATTTCTCAGTGAAGCCATCTGGTCCCCCACATTCCTTTTTCTTTTTTATTATGATTAAGGGAAAGTATACAATCCAAATCAATTTTGCATGCCTGCTTAGCTACACCTCGTTCTACTCTCCTTGTCCTGTGACAGGACACTCCTTTTCACTTTATACTTGTAGTATCCTCTTAACAAGCTCCTGCCCCTTCCACTCCACCCCCTTCTTTACCATCTAGAAAGAGACCAGTAGGATAGCCTCGTACAAATGCATAGAACCATAAAGTACACATACCATATGGTCACACTGTGTCCCCAAGTCCAGTCCATTTTTGTCTGAAAAGTTGATCTCAGAATGTTTTCTAGACAGAAGCAGCATCAGGTCTAGGGGCCATGATCCCAGGGGATCCCCTGGGCCATTGGACCAACAATTGTGGTCTTTCAGTAGAGCTCTTGAACTGTACTCCTCTTCTACTTGTGTTACCACAGGGAGTCAACATTGTGAGCCCTTTCACAGCTGTCTTAGATTGTGGCCAGGCACCATTTTGTTCTTCTGGCTGCATGTGGATACAGTCTCCCATTCTCATGAGTCCTTCTATCTCTTGGACTCTTTCCTCCTCATATCTTTGTTTGTCCTCAGTGATCATCTGCTCTGGATGAGTTGGGACCATTTGGCGTACCTCAGATGGCAGCTTGCTAACTTTTAAGATCCCAGACACCAATCACCAATATGGGTACAGAAGACTCTCTTAACAATAGGCTAATTACATCAATTGACCTCAATGTCCCCTGAGAGCATGGTCCCCAGATCCTACTCCTGCTACTCTATCCTTGCAATATTGGCCTGAGATGAGAAGAGCTTTCAGTTTATGGTGAAGTCCAGTTAAATTGATCTACTTTCTACTGTGTGCTGCCACTGCTATCACCTAACCAAATTTCTATCAGCTATCTAATCTATAATCAACTATCTCTTCCTCCCCACCATTGTACCATCAAAGAGTCTTTTCTTCTCTACATAAGTATTAAGTCCTTATAGCAGTGATCCCAAACAAAATTTCTCCTTTTGCTGCTGACTGATTTCACTCAATGTAATGTCTTTCTATTGAAACCATGTATGAGATGTTTCCTAAAATCACCATCATTTTTGATCATTGCATGCTGTTCCATTGAGTGTATGTATCAGTTTGTTTATCCATTGACCCATTGACAGCCATTTACTCTCTTTTTGCTCTTGTGGACTGTGCTGCAATAAATATTCATGTGCATGTGTCTGGTCATGTGACAGCCTTTCTTTCTGTAGGATAAATTACTGAATCAAATGGTATATCTATTTCCAGCTTTTTAAGGAAGCACCAGGTGGCTTTCCAAAGAAGTCGTATCATTTTTCAGTCCTACCAGCAGTGTAAGAGAGTTCCAACCTCTCCACAGCCACTCCAGCATTTGTTGTTTTGCGATTCTTGGATTGTGGTCAGCTTTGTTGGGGTGAGATAGTATCCCATTGTAGCTTTGATTTGGATTTCTCTGATAGCTAATGACTGTGAGCATTTCCTCATGTGTCTTTCAGCTGCCTGGATGTCCTCTTTGGGGAAGTGCCTGCCCATCTCCTTTGCCCATTGTTTAATTGTGTTATTTACCTTTTTCTTGTTGATATTTTGCAGTACCTTGTAGAATATGGAGATCAGACATCAGCCCAACATGTAGTTGCCAATATTTTTTCCCATTCTGTGGGTGATCTAACTGTTTTGATAAAGCCTTTAAAGGAGCAAAAGTGTTTGATTCTTAGTAGCTTATATTTATCTATTTTCTCTTCTGTTGATGGTGCTTTGTTTCTCAGATTTTGAGGATGGTCTAAGCTGTGTATTAGAACTTCCATTGTTGACTCTATTTTTTTCTTGCATAATCTTTATCATTTTAAGTTTGATATTTAGGTCTTTGATCGATTTTGAATTAGTTTTTGTGTAAGGTGTGAGGTATGGGTCTTGTTTCAGTTTTTTTGCAGATGGACATCCAATTTTGCCAAGACCATTTGTTAAAGGGACTGTTTTGAACCCAGTTTACAATCTTAGGTCCTTTATCAAATATCAGCTGTTCATAAGAGGATGGTGACATCTCTAGCATCTGAACTCTGTTCCATTGGTCTCTATGTCTCTTTTTTTTTTTTTTAGCTGTACCAGGCTGTTTCTCACACTACTATGGCAGTGTAAGAGGTTCTAAAGTCAGGTAATGTGAGGCCTCCCACTGCGTTCCTCTTCTCAGTAGTACTTTATTTATCCGAGATTTCATCTCTTTCCAAACAAAGTTGGTGATTTGTTTCTCCATCTCATAAAAAAATGACACTGGAATCTGTATTGAGATTGCATTGTATATGTAGATCACTTTGGGTAAAATAGACAGTTTTACAATGGTAAGTCTTCCTATCCATAAGCAGGATACACTTTTCCATTGATGTGAGTCTCTTTTGGTTTCTTGCAGTAAGATCTTGAACTTCTCTCTGTATAAATCAAAAAAACTCACTGCCATCGAGTCGGATCCATCTCACAGCCACCCTACAGTTCAGAGTAGAACTGTCCAATAGAGGTTCCAAGGAGGACGTGTGGGATTTGAACTGTCAACCTTTTGGTTAGCCAATGTAGCACTGAACCCACTATGTCGCCAAGGTTTTCTCTCTGTGTATAGGTTTCTTATTTCTCTAGTTAGATTTAGTCCTAGGTATTTTATCTTTCTGGAAGCTATAGTAAATAGTATTGATTTGGTGATTTCTTATTTAATGATCTCTTTGTTCCTATAAAGGAATCCTACTAATTTACTCATGTTTATCTTATATCCTGAAACTTCGCTGAACTTTATTAGTTCCAGTAGTTTACTTAGGGATTCTTTAAGATTCTCTGCGTATTCAATCATATCATCTGCAAATAGGGACATTTTTAGTCTTTCTTTGCCAGTGCTGCTGATGCCCTTTATTTCTTTGTCTTGTCTAACTGCTCTGGCTAGAAGCTCTAGTACAATGTTGACTAGAAGTGGTGCAAATGAGCCTCCTTTTCTAGTTCCTGTTCTCAAGGGGAATTCTTTCAGTCTCTCTCCATTCAGGATGACATAGGTGATTGGCTTTATGTAGATATCCATTATTGCATTGAGGAATTTCCCCTCTATTCCTATTTTGCTGAGACTTTTTAGCATGAATAGGTGTTGGAATTTGTCAAAAGACTTTTCTACATCTATTGACAAAATTAGGTGATTCTTACCTTTTATTATTTACGGGGTTCATCACATTCATTGTTTTTCTGATGCTGAACCAGCCTTGCATCTCTGGTATGTATCCAACATGATCATGATGAATTATTTTTTTGATATGTTGTTGTATTCTATTGGCAAGGCTTTTGCTGACGATTTTTGCAATATCATGAGTGATATTGGTCTGTAATTTTCCTCTTTTGTTGGATCTTTCCCTGGCTTTGGTATCAGGGTTACACTGGTTTCATAGAATGAATTTGGGAGTATTCCATCCCTTTCTAGGCTGTGAAATAGTCTCAGTAGTATTAGAGTTAACTCTTCTCTAATAGCTTGGTAGAATTCTCAGGGCCAGCACTTTCCTTGGTTGGTCGTTTTTTGACAACTTTTTCAATCTCTTCCTTTGTGACAGGTTTATTAAGTTGTCATACTTCTCCTTGTGATAATTTTGGTACGTGATATGAATTTAGAAATTTGTCCATTTCCTCTAGGTTTTCAAATCTGTTAGAGTACAGTTTTTCACAGTATTGTGTTATGATACTTTTGATTTCAGTTGGATCTGTTGTGACATCTCCTGTCTCATTTCTTATTCAGGTTATTTGTTTCCTCTCCTGTTTTTCTTTAGTAAGTTTAGCCAAAGGTTTCTCAAATTTGTTGATCTCAAAAAAAAAACAGCTTTTGGTTTTGTTAATTTTTAAATTGTTCTTCTATTCTCTAATTCATTTAGTTCTGCTCTAATCTTTTTTTTTAACCTGTTTTGTTCTGATGCTTGAGGGGTTCCTTGGTTGCTCTCTTTCTACTTGTTCAAGCTGTAGGGTTAATTCTTTGGTTTGGGCCCTTTCTTCATTCTGTATGTGTGCATTTACACAGATAAAATGACCTCTGAGCACTGCTTCTGCTGTATCCCATAGGTTCTGATAGGATGTGTTTTCATTCTCATTTGATTCCATAAATTTCTTTATTTTGTCCTTGATTTCCTCTATAACCTATGGATTTTTGAGCAATGTGTGGTTCATTTTCTATGAGTTCAAATTTCTACATTTTTTTCTGCTATTGATTTCAACTTTTATGGCCTTATGGTCTGAGAAGATGGTCCAAGAAGAAGGTTTTGGATTCTGTTCATACTTTTTTTATGTCCTGACACATGATGCATTTCAGAAAATGTTTCATATGAATTGTAGGAAGAAGTTATACCTATCTGTTGATGGATAAGAAGTTCTGTATACGTTGATAAGGTCTAGTTGGATAATTGCCTCAATAAGTTCTTCTGTATCTTTACTGAGCTTTTTTCTGGATGATCTGTCCATTACCGAAAGTGAAGTGTTGCAGTCTATTACTATTATTGTGGAGTCATCTATCTCATTTTTTAATGTAGTCAGTGTTTGTTCAATGTATTTAGATGCTGTCATATTGAGTACATAAATATTTAATATTGTTATGTCCTGCTTATGTAGTGAACCTTTCAACAATAGTGACCATCCTTGTCTATGATGGTTGATCTTATATTAAAGTCTGTATTATCTGAGATTAGTATTGCCACTCCTGCTCTTCTTTGTATGTTGGTGGCTTGGTGTACAGTTTTCCATTCCTTAATTTTCTATTTGTTCATATCTTTGAGTCTAAGATGTGTTTCTTATAAGCAACATATAGATGAATCGTGTCTTTTGATCCATGATGTCACTCCCTGTGTCTTTATTGGAGCATCCAGTCCATTTACATTCAGTGTAATTATTGATAGGTAGGTGGGTATTGCTGTCATTTGAATGTATTTGTTTTTCTGTTGTTGATGTTTTCTATTTTTTTCTGAATATTCTGTTCTTGGAGATTCTTCTTCATGAGTCAACTTCATCTTTTTTAGTGTTGTTTTTGTGTTTTTTGAGCCTCCTTTAATATGTTTCCTGTTTTGATATGTCACATTGTTATTTTGCTTTGCAGCTACACCTATGATCCCCCTTGCTGTTCTAAGTTTAAACCAGACTTTAACTTCTGCATATCTTTCTAATTTACTCTCCATCTGAAGGGGTTATACCTACTGTAATATATCCCTCTTTTTATTGTGGTCATGTCATAGTTTTCACATTATGATCACTGGTTCCTTTCTTTTAATAATGTAGTTTTAATTGAGCTTATTATCTTCCCTAAGTGAGTAGATTCTCGATGCTTTGTCCTGCATTGCCTCCTTAATTAAGCAATTTAATTTTTTTGTCTTTGTAAGCCAAGATCATCTTTCAGTATATCTTGCAGTTTGGGATTGGTTTTTACAAAGTCTCTAAGTTTCTGTTTATCTGTGAATGTCTTAATTTCACCATCATATTTGACAGACAATTTTGCAGGATGTGTAATTCGTGGTTGGAACTTTCTCTCCTTCAGGGCTTTGAACGTGTCACCCCACTGCTTCTTGCCAACATCATTTCTATTGAGAAGTCAGACAAGAGCCTACAGGATTCCCTCTGAATGTTAGCTTTCCTTTGAGCCTCACTGCCTTTAAAAGAATCTGTTTACATTTCATTTCATTAAGCTTGATCATAATATGTCTTCATGTTGTTCTTTTGGAGTCTTGTTTTGTGGCGTTTGGTACACATCTTGCATATCTATGTTCTCTTCTTTTGTAATTTCGGGGAAGTTTTCTGTCAGTAACTCTACAACAATGCTGTCTGTATTTTCATGTATCCCTCTCTGTTCATGAACTCCAGTTATTCATATATTAGTCTTCTTGATAGAGTTCCACATGTTTCTTAATGCTTCTTCATTTTTCTTATTTCTGTTCTCTGTTTTTGCTTCATAAATGCTGGTGTCAGTTGCTCTATCCTCAAGTGCAATAAGTCTGACTTCCACCTTCTCAGTTCTGCTCTTTTGGCTTTGAATTGAGTTGTCTAATTCTGTAATTTTGTTATTGATCTGCTGAATTTCAGTTCACTGATGCTCCATCAGTTTGAATAGCTTGTTTGATCTTTCATTTTGTTCTACTTCACTATGTCTAATCTCTTTGAGAGCTTTATGTATAATTCTTTGTACTTGACCTCTGATTGTTTCAGAAAGTCTTCTTCATCTGGGAAGTTTTTTGATTCTGTATCTTGGGAATTTTCCAGAGCCATGGTTGACTGCTTCTTTAAAATGTCAGCAATTGAGCATCATGATATCTCCACTAAAAGTCCTCAATTGATGGTCCAGCGGTTTGGGGGTTCCTCTGAGAGCATGGCCCCTGGCCCTGATGCTGCCCTTTCCCATAAATTATAACAAAGGTCCACTCTTTGGACAGGAATGGATTGGACTTGGCAATGCAGAGTGACCATATATTGGAAGCACTTTATGGTTCTATACATCTATAGGATATCATCTTGCTGACCTCTGGCTGGAGGAAGGGGAGTGGACGGAGAGGAGGGGAAAGGAGGCTGTTGGGAGGATGAGACATGTATGGAGTAGAGAGGAATAGTGTGCAGTCACCGGACAGGGAGAGCAGTGGAAGCTGCATATAGGTGGGCATGTAAATTTATACGTGAATGTACATTTCTCTGGTGTTACCTCAACAGGAACTGAGGCTTAGTTCTAAGAGGGAATTTGGTCACCAGCCATCTCTGTGTACTCTAGTGACTGGTCTCAGGTAGACTCTCTGGGGTGGCAGTGTCTGCCTCCTGACTGCCACAGAAAGCTCCTTACTTATAGAGTCACAGTGGGGCTGTCAGCAAATCCTATGGTGTGGATCAGTGAAGCGTGGGGGAGATGCTTAAGGGCCTCTCAGTAGTCATTTCTCCATGTGGTTTTATATTAAAAGGGTATTTACTGCTGAGCATGGGGAATCCAACAGCTGCCACAGTCAAGCCCTCAGATTTGAAAGTAACTTACAGGCCATCCCCAGATGCAATGGTGTGGTTCAAAGCAGGGAAGGGTTAGGTCCTACCTGTCATCCTCCACCTAGCCCCACCCATAAATCTAAACATGAATCATCTCAAATGCCATCTTTCTGCTGGAGAAGCACTTTCCAGAAGGGCTGTGGCTCTGCTTGAGAATCAGGCACAGCTAAGGCCCCTGGCTGAGTGATCCCACCTTCCAGCTGACTAAGATGGCATACTGACCAAGCTGTCCTTCCTGCCATGAAGCAGCAGAATCCATGGTGAAGCTCATCAAACAGAGGGTGGAGGGGCAATGGTGCCCTCAGTCAGCTGCTGGGCTCTCAAAATGTGGCTATCCCATGCACAGTCCCTCTGTTGCACTATATGCTGTTTACTTAAGCACTACACTTCAGCATATTTGCCGCTCATGCCCTCTCTGTCCCCAACTCCCAGATTACAAAGAAGTTATCCATACCTGCAGTCCTCCAAAACAGTGAGTCAGTAGGAGCAGGACTCAGCAGCTGCTGGCTTATCTTTGAGAGAGGTAGTTTAGTCTGTTACTGGTGCCTAGTCCAATCTGACAACTGTGTGCCAGACCCTAGGACTTCCCAGATGTCCATGCTGATCATTTCAGTTATCACTCCAGGCCTTAGTTCTCAGAAAGAATCGAGGAGACGTGTGTCTAGTCCGCCATCTTGGCCCGATTTCCCCCTCTGCACATTTTTTTTTGGATGGTAGTGTTACTATTATCTTTTCAATTTCTTCGCTCATTATGGATCTTTTCAGATTTTCTACCTCAGTTTCTGCTACTTTGGGTTTGTATTGTGTTTTAGAAATTTATCCATTTCCTACAGATTTCAAAATCTAGTGGAGTATAGTTTTTCATAGCAATTTGTTATGACCCTTTTTATTTCAGTTGGATGTGTTGTAATGTCTACCATTTAATTTCTTAATTGAGTTATTTGCTTCCCCTCTTGTTTCTATTTTGTCGATTTGGCCAATAGTTTGTTGATTTTGTTCACCCTTTGAAAAAAACAACTTTTGGTTTCATTGATCCTTCTGTTGTCTATTTCCGAAGTCCTGGTGGCGTAGTGGGTAAGTGCTATGGCTGCTAACCAGAAGGTCAGCAGTTCAAATCCACCAGGCACTTTTATAAACTCTGTGGGGCAGTTTTACACTGTCTATAGGGTCACTGTGAATCAGAATCAACTAGGCAGAAATGGGTTTGGTTTGGTTTTTAATTCTGTTTTATTTATTTCTGCAGTGATCTTTATCACGCCTTTATTTTTCTGGTGGCTAAGAGCTTCTTTTGTTCTTTTTTTTGAGTTGTATAGCTAACAATTGGCTTTTGTCCTTTTTTTCTTTTATGATGTGTGCATCTTTTGCTATAAATTGATCTCTTAGTACTACTTTTCCCATATCTCAAAGGTTTTGGTATGATGTGTTTTCATTCCTTTTTGATTCTTGGAATTTTTTTTTTTTATTCCATGTTTGATTTTTTTCTCCTACCCAGTGTTTTTTAAGCAGGGTGTTATTCAGTTTCCACTTTTTTTTCCTTGCTGTTCTTGTCATTAATTTCTACTTTTATGATGTTATGATCAGAGAAAATGCTTTCTATTGTAGTAGTGTTTGAGATTTTCTTTTTTCTTGAGATTATTGTTATTTTTTTTTATTATGACTGAGTGAAAATGTACATTGCCATATAAATTTACGTGCCCACCTATATGCAGCTTCCATTGCTCCCCCTGCCTGGTGACAGCACACTATTCCTCTTTGCTCCATATATGTCTCATCCTCCCAACAGTCTCCTTTTCCCTCCTCTCCATCCACTCTCCTTCCTCCAGCCAGAGGTCAGCAGGGTGATATCCTATAGATGCATAGAATCATAAAGTGCATCCAATATATGGTCACTCTGCATCACCAAGTCCAATCCATTTGTGTCCGGAGAGTGGACCTTCATTATGATTTATGGGCAAGGGGAGCATCAGGGCTAGATGCCATGCTCCCAGGGTAACCCTGAAGCCGCTGGACCATCAATTGTGATTTTCTTAAATGTGCTTTGTGACCTAAGGTGTGCTCTGTTCTGGAGAATGTTCCATGTGCACTAAAGAATATGTACTTTGCAGATATTCAGTGGGGTGTTCTATATATGTTTATGAGGTTAAGTTGACTGACTGTAACCTCTAGATCTTCTGTATCTTTGTCTACAAGGACTTCCACTTAAATTCATGAACTCATCCTAGAAAATGTGCTACATACCTCATTGCTGAATGTCACTATGGTAACCTTCAAAGTACTCCCTTTGGGAAGCTATGCTCTGATGTTAGTGCCTAGTCCATCCTTCAAAGCAATTTTGGAACTCTTTTTCTGGAATTGCCATCAGAGCTGTTGCCATATTACCCTTGATGTCCTGAATGTTATCAAAATGTCTTCCTTTCAATATTTCCTTTATCTTCTAGTAAAGAAAATAGTCACTGGGGGCCAGATTAGGTAAGTAGGGAGGGTATTTCAGTACAGTATTTGTTTACTGGCTGAAATCTCCCTTATAGCCAACTATGCAATTAAGTTCGCGAACTTGCCACTGTGCCACTGTATGCAATGGCCATTCCAGAAAGAATTCCAAAATTGCTTTGAAGGGTAGACTAGGTACTGGCATCAGTGCAGAGCTTCCCAATGGGAGTATGTCAAAGGTAACCATAGTGACATTCAATAATGAGGTATGTAGCACTTAAAACAATTAAGGTCACGGACTTAACTGTCGAATCTCATAATTTCTTTCCAGTTTTTCTGTCCTTTACCAATAGTCGTGTGTTGAAGTCTTCTAGTATTATTTTGAAACTGTCCATTTCCCCTTTCGTGCTATTAGAGTTTGTTTTATGTATTCTAGAGCCCTATCATTGGGTGTGCAAATATTTATTATGGTTATATCTTCGAGATGGATTTCCTTTTAATCATTGTACAATGTTCTTCCTTGTCTTTCATGGTTGATTTTCTTTTGAAGTCCATTTTACCTGACATTGGTATTGCTACTCCTGCTATTTTGTGGTTGTTGTTTGCTTGATATATTCTTTTCCATCTTTTGAGTGTTAATATATTTATCTTTCTTTCTAAGATGTGTCTCTTGTAGACAACATATTGATGGATCAGCGTTATTATTATTGTTTTTAATCCATTCTGTCACTCACTGTCTCTGTATGGATACATTTAAGCCATTTAGGTTAAGTATGATCATCAATATGTGTGAGTTTTTTGCTGTCATCTTGTAGTATGTTCTTTTGTGGTTCAGAGCTTTTATTTGTTTCTCTTACTCTCCTGTGCTGCCTTTTTCTTTGTTTGTAGATTTTTTTCCCATTTCTTTCATTTTTTTGTAGACTTTGTGTTTATTTAGATGTTATGGTTTTCTTCTTTATTAGATGAGTTGGTTTGTTGACATTTCTTTGAAATTCTCCCCATTTTCCTAAGCTTAAACCAATGTTTTATTACTTCATGTTTCCTTGACTTCGTTTCCACTGGAGGGGGGGGAGCTATACTTATACCTTTTATTTTCTTTTCATTGTTCTAAAGTTGTTATCATTTATAGATTGGTGTCTCTGGTCATCTATTGTAGATCTTTTAGGTTTATTTTATCTTTGAGGGTTCTTTACCTAGATTGGAATCTGGCTGATGCTATCTTGTGTCCTAGATTCAACTTTTTCTCTATGTTGTTGGTTCTCTAACCAAATGATTCCCTTTAATAGTTCTTGTAACTTTGGTTTGATTTTTACATATTCCCTTAATTTATACTAATCTTTAAAGGTCCTAATTTCACTGTCATACTTGAAGGAGAATTTTGTAGGATATATTTTTCTTGGTTGGAAGTTTCTTTTTCTTTCAAGGTTTTACTATGTTACCCCATTACCTTCTTGTCTGCATGGTTTCTGCTGAGTAATTGGACCTTAGTCTTATTGTTTCTGATTTGCATTTGACTTTTTGTTTTTTACTAAGCTGTTCTCAGTTATCTTTGTCTTCGGTTTTGGCAAGTGTGATTATGATTTGCCGTGGTAACTTTCTTTTAGGCTGTATTCTTTATAGGGTTCATTGAGCTTCTTGGATGATCAACTTTTCATCTTTCATGATATCAGAGAAGTTTTCTGTTGGCAAATCTTCATTGATCCTCTGTGTGGTTTGTGTTGTCTTCCCCATTCTAGAACTTTGATCACATGCAAATTTTTGCTCTTGGTTGCATCCCTCATATTTCTCATGTTTTCTTCATTTTTTTTTTGGTCTTTTCTCTCATTTTTTCACAATGTGATACCCTAGAATTTGTCTTCAAATGCTCTGAATTGATCTTCCATTGTTTCAAATGCCCTCCTAAAACTTTCTATTGTGTTGTCCATTTCTGAAATTTTATTGTTTATCATTTGGATTTCTAATTGCTGTTATTTTGTGATTTCAAGATGTTTATTTACTTTGACATCTTTTTCTTATATAATTTCCTAAATTCTTCCATTAGTTTGTCCGTGTTTTCTGATTTTGTCTGTACTTTCGATGATTTTGTCTATTTTTTCCTTATCTTTTCTGTTTATTTTTTTTTTCCATTATGTCTTTTTAGTCTCTTGGCGATCCTTGAATATTAGACTTTTAAGTTCACTATTAGGGCGTTTCAGTGCCTTTTCTTCTACCAGAAGGTCATCTTGGGGCTTATTGAAGCCATCTCGTCATGTTTAGAAAAGAAATTATTTTGATCAAGCAAAAGTTTACAATCCAAATCAATCTTCCATACAAAACCCCAAGCAACTGCCTGTATACAACTCTTATCCTCTATCCTCACCCTGTGACAGTGCCCTCACACCCTCCAATCTTTATTTCTCCATTTTTTTTAAAAAAAAAAAATAAGTTTTGATATTATCTGCTGTCTCTGGGATATTCAAGAGTTATTTTCTTTATTTATTGATCGTAAATTTGTTTTAGTCCTTTTTATTTTATTATGGCTGGGCAAGGCTGGTGGACTTGGCATCTTTTGTTGCTTCCTTGTATATGGCACAATGCTTCTAACCACTTTGTATAAGTGGACAGAGCTGGTCACTCAGCTTTGGTGTAACAGGGCAAATCCTGCAGGGATGGGAAAGGCAGGAATGGTGTGTCTGAAGCACAAATTGGGCCAGCAGGGCAGAGTTGGGGGCAGTGTGGGGTGGAGTCCATGCTGATACTGCTCAGGAACACAGTGCTCAGAAACACAACTTGCAGAGAAGATAGGCAGGAGGGAAGAGCAAGAATGTGATATGTGGAGGAGATAAGCAGAGGAGAGACAATAGAGAAACAAGTGAAAAAACACCACAAAAGATGGAAAAATAAAGTGGAAAAGATAAAACTGGAAGTTTTAAAAATAACTCTAAGATAACCTATTGTTGGGGGAAGAAGAAACCAGAAAGGATGTGCCACTGGCTCTCTAGCTAAGCATTGTGGTAACCATGGCAAATGGGACTATCTGGATTAGAGAAAAAAGAAAAGAAGGAAGAGAGAGAGTAGGAAGGAACAAAATGACAAATATATATATTTTTTAAACGGCACTGGGGGAAACAGTCATTAGTGTCAGGATACAATCTGGCAGCAGTCAGCTGATATCTCTCCAGCCAAGCACCCAAGGCCTACTGAGAAGCAGCAGCAAACTCATACAAGGTAGAAGTGTGGGAGATAAGAAAGTATGTATCCCTGGGTTACTGGGTACTCTGTCTTCTGTTGGAAGCTCCATGAAGCTACCTTCCCATACTGCCTGTCTGTGGTCCTTTGGGGTGGCTGATGTCTAAAACAGTAAATCTGTGTCATATTAGCTGGTAAGAGAACTCCATTTTTTAGCTTTCCTCATTCTCTGTCAGCTTCTTATTCCATTAGGTGCTTGATCAAATTCTTTATCCTTTTATTTGACAATTAGGGTTCCAAGACTCTTGTTTTTATCTGTTTCACTTAGTTTTTCAGGTCTTTGAGGCAGAGGCATGATGTGGTACTTCTGTATATAGTGCCATGTTGGCTCCACATCTTTTCAAAAATTCTTGACACACTTGAGTGGAACTGATTGTCATGGGTCAAATAGAACTAGGTGTATGGGAAGAATTAGGTAAGAATGTTATGACAGAAGACCAAGAAGCAAACTCAACAAACTTAAAGTCATACAGAGGTTGTTTGTTCAATAGTACCCTCACATTAGAAGTATTTTATTTTTTTCTTGATAAGACTTTCAAGAAAAATAAATATATGCCTTTTGAAATTAGGAATTGGTCAGAACACCCCGTGATTTTGATTTTATCTCATACTTTTATGTGTCATTCTCCTCTGTAAGGCTGTAAGTTCTCTTATAACAAAGATGAGTTTTTCATTTTGTATTAACTTTCCCTCATATTCTTTCAGCACAACTCTTGGATATGACCTATTATTAATAAGTGTATGTTCCAACTAAAATTAACACTATTTAATATCAGTGAAATTGCTGGACCTAAATTCCACTATATTTTTATTTGTAAAGAGCATGATTCAATGTATTGGAGGACAAAAGTTTCTTCTTCAGTCCCTCAGTTGTTCATTTTTATCAGTAAAGGAGGTTCTCTGTAGTATCTTTTTTGAGTAATCAGCAATATTTGTTGACATATACTGGATTTTCTGAGTATTTGTGAACCTTCTACTCACCTCTCTATTTTGAGAAAATAGAATAGTTGGTTTAAGTCAGAATGTGTGAATTCTACATACAGAATAGAAACTCATATATAAAGTGTACTTTATCACCTTGGCCAAGAGGTAATTAGAAAAATGATTAAAAGTCAACAGAAAACAATATGAAGAGAGAGTAGTTCCTGAAATGAGTGGAAATTACAGTATATACAGCATAGAAACAAGCTATTCCAAGTTTTAGCATATATAAAAAACCGAAACCAAATTCAGTGTAATTGGGTTTATAATATGATTCTCTGTAAACTGTAGAGTCTGCTTTAAGGTTTTAAGGTTTCAGCTAGTCTTAATTACTTAGTTGATGTTCTATATTTTCAGCATCCACTTGTTTTGCATTCCTTTATATAGAAATGAGTGAGTCCTTAGTTTCAATAAACCCTTCTCTCAGTTTTCTTTATTAGTTTAATTGAGCAAAAGTCCTCTTTTATCTATAAATAACTCATAATAACAAAATGGAAAGAAGGCAATCTTGAAGTCTTAAATATATAATTTATATATCTGAAGATTAGTAACCTAAAGATATGTACCCTTTTATAAATTTGTTTATGTACATTTGTAAATTATAAGCACTACAGATATTTTCTGTATTAAAAATTACTGTAGCTCAAAAAGCCAATGTATGGTTTGAAGTTTTTTACTACCACTTCTATGATAACTGCCGTTGGTTCATGGGCTATACCTGGTGTTCATAGAGTTGACTTCAGTGTGTAGATTCCTTGTGCTTTGTAGAATACTTAAAAATGCTACTCTATGTTTATTTCCACTACAGATTGATCCTTCTGCTGGTGGCATTTACATATAGTCTACCGACAAGTTTCATTCTTAAGGCTTACTTTTTATAAGTTTTTATGGCATGTCTTAAGTCTTTGTTGATTGTGGTACCCTTATCATGTGCCATTTACCTTGCCAAGCCAAGAAGTCAAGTGCCGTCACCATTTACTTTAGTATGCTAATATATGTATACATATCAGTTATGTTCTTATGTACAGCAGGAAGGCAGCCATAGTCTACACAATATTATTTGAGGAGCACAAAATGTCTCATGGGCTAAAATATCTCCCTGGCTGAATTAGTTATAATTCAAGCCATTAAATCCCCCTATTAAAATGTTTCCTGGAAGGGGAAGAGCAAAATATTTCTTCAAAGCATTAACTATTCAGTTAAAATTATTTTATCAGAGTAGCTATAAAATAAAATAAGAGTACCTATTGCCGTTGAGTCAATTCTGACTCACAGAAACCCTATAGGGCAAAAAAGAATTGCCCCATAGGGTTTCCAAGCCTGCAAATCTATATATAAGCAAACTGCTTCACCTTTCTCCCATGGAGCAGTCAGTAAGTTTAATGGGTACATTCTGATAGAAGGGTTAAAAGAAGAAAAAGACACAAAGCATTGGGCATCCAAGCACAGTTGGTTCCCATGGGATTTAGCAGTGTCAGTCTTAGGATCCAAGAACCCAGAAGACAAGAATAAGGCCCTGGGTATCTAGTAACAAACTGGCTGGAAACATACTAAAGAATGGCATCACTTATTTCACAACTTTAGTTCGTACTAGCCTGTCCTGCTCTCATTTGCTTCAAATGTCTTGCTAGCATTGGGATAAATGCTGGTAGTCTGGCTGCATTCTAGCACTTCATTGTTGCTAGGAAAGAAATAAAAGGCCAAAATGGATGCCAGAAGAGACTCTGAACATTGTTCTTGAACATAGAGTAGCAAATGTGAAAGGAAGAAATGATAATGAGAAAGAGCTGAACAGAAGGTTTCAAAGGATAGGTCAAGAAGACAGTAAAATACTATATTGAAATGTGCGAAAACCGAGAGTTAGGAAACCAAAAGAGACAAACGAGTTAAGCATTTCTCAAGCTGAAAGAACTGAGGAAAAATTTCAAGCCTCCAGTTGCAATATTGAAGGCTTCTACAGGGAAAATGTGGACTATACAGGAGGCATCAAAAGAAAACGGAAGAAATACAAAAAGTCACTGCACCAAAAAGAATTGGCCGATGTTCAATTTGACGAGGTAGCATATCATCAAATACTCATAGTAGTGGAGGAAGAAGTCAAAACTGCACTGAAGGCATTAACAAAAACCAAGGGAATACCAGGGAGTATCAGTTAAGATGTTTCAACAAGTGGATGCAACACTGGAAGCATTAACTCATCTATGCCAGGAAATTTTGAAGATAGTTATTTAGCAAACCAACAAGAAGAAGTCCATATTTGTACTCTTTTCAAAGAAAAATGATTCAATAGAATGCCAGAATTGTTGAACAATATTATTAATATCACACACAAGTAAAATTTGGCTGAAGGTCATTCGAAAGTGGTTACAGCAGTACATCCCCAGGGAACTGCTAGAAATTCATGCTGGATTCAGGAAAGGACATTGAACAAGGGATATCATTGCTGATTTCAGATGGATCTTGGCTGAAAGCAGAGAATACCAGAAAGATATTTACCTGTAGTTTATTGAGTATGCAAATGAATTCAAATGTGTGGATCATAACATTGCAAAGAGCGGAAATTGCAGAAAACTTAAATGTGCTAATGAAGAACCTGTACATAGATGAAGAGGCAGTCATTTGAACTGAACAAGATGTACTGGGTGTTCTAAAATTGGGGAAAGTGTGTGTCAGGTTGCATGCTTTCGTTATACTTATTCAACCCATGTGCTGAGCAAATAATCAGAGAAGCTGGACTATATAATGAAGAACATAGCATCAAAATTAGAAGACTCATTAACAACCTGTGTGATGCAGATGACACAACTTTTGTTGCTGAAAGCAAAGATGACTTGAAACAGTCGGAGATGGATTATAACTCAACATAAATAAAACATAAGTCCTCAAAACTGGACCAATAAGAAGCACCAAAATAAATGAAGAAAAGATTGCAGTTGTCAAGGATTTCATTTTGCTTGGATCCACAACCAGTACTCATGGAAGCATCAGCCAAAATATCAAAAGACACATTGCATTGGGCAAAAATATAAAGCAAAGATATCATTTTAAGGACGAAGTTGTACCTGACCCAAACCATGTTTCTAATTGCCTCATATGCATGTGAAAGTTGAACAATGAATAAAAACTGAAGCACTAATGCATTTGAATTATGATGTTGGCAAAAAATATTGAATATGCCATGGACTTCCAGAAGAACAAACAAAACTGCCTGGAAGAAACACAGCCAAACTGCTCCTTAGAAGCAGGAATGTGAGACTTTGTGTCAGTTACTTTGGGTATCAGAAGGACTCAAAACCAGAATCAAACCCAGCACCATCAAGTTGATTCCAACTTATAACGACCCTATAGGACAGAGTAGAACTGCCCCATAGAGTTTACAAGGAGTGCCCAGTGAATTCAAACTGCTGAACTTTCGGTTAGCAGACTTAGAACTTAACTACTATGCCACCAGGGTTTGAGCAAAGGACTTCATGCTTGGTAAAGTAGAGAGTCAGTGAGGAATATCTTCAATAAGATGGATTGATACAGTCAGTAGTTGCAAGAATGGGCTCAAGTATAACAATGATTGTGAGGATGGTACAGGACTGGACAGTGTTTAGTTCTGTTGTACGTTGGGTTGCTATGAGTCAGTCCTGGTTTGATGGCACATAACAACAACATTGCTGCCTTCTAATTCTGGGTATGAGGCATAGATGTTGTTAATATAAAACACACACCTGTATTTGAACAGCAGGATATTGAATCCTCAGAAGGTGACATGTAGATGTAAATAGAGATGAAAACACTGACTTCCAGTCCTTGATAATTGTTCTAATTCAAAAACTACATAGATGGTGAGAAAAAAAGATTTATTGAATAACAGTTTGGAGGAAAGATTCATGCAGAACAGAGGACAAACTATATGTGTTACAAATATATCGTAATGCAGTGTTCTAAATTGGAATCCCTTTCTGTCCAGATTTTCATCTGATTAAGTTCTATGTATAAAATTCCCTACTTAAGAAGCTGGCCATCTTTTAGCAAATACTTACTTTCTACATAGGGATTAAATAGGAGCCTACGGCATCTCTAAATTGTGTCCCTGTAAATGTCTAACAGTTAGAAGAGAAAATGTAATCTGATCATCTGGGCAAGTTACTATCATACCCTCTTTTTAGGCCTCCCTCATCTCCTTTTTACAATGCTCAAATGCTGCGTGGTGACTGAACATTGTCCAAGCAGTTCAAAACCAGACCCAAGTTGAGCTGCTTCTACAATTGCAATGAGGAAGCACTGGGGAACACAGCTTTCTTATTCATGACTATGCAACAAACAGTGTGAAGCCTGAGATGTGAGGCAGCCAGTCAGTCTGCCAGTTGTAGCTTTTTCTTCAACTTTGAAGCAAATCTTATAATAAATCTTCATTTCATGACATTTTTTATATCTAGATGTTTGTCAGATGCGGAATAACAAGAAACAACCCCCTATCCTCTGGCTAGTACCAGAAATAATCAATTAGAAATAATACATTGTGATGACTGTCTCACTTTAAACTAAATTAATTCAAGAAGTACTTGGAGGTTTTCTTTAAAACAAAGGGGGGGCACTATAAATGAGCTTTGTGCAAGTCCAAGTCTAAATAAACTTTGCTAAATAGCTTTCAACTCTGGATCTGTTTTTCTCTATTCTATAGCAAGGTATCAACATGTGTGTCAGTCCTTGTGACTTCTTAAAATAGCCTTACTGAATACAATTCACATACCATACAATTCTCCCATTCAAAGTGTAAATGTTTTTAGTGTGTTCAGAGTTCTGCAACCATCAACGCAATTAGTTTTAGAACATTTTCATCATCCCAGCCCCCAAATACTTTACCTGTTAGCAGTTATGTCCCATTTCTCCTCAACCCATTCCCCAATCCCCAGCTTCTCACTTCACCATTGCCTTTGAGTAGATTCTGACTCATAGTGATTCTACAAGATAGGGTACACCTGCTCTATAGGGTTTCCAAGCCTGTAATCTGTAACTGTAACATCTTTATGACTTCTATAATGCTCACTTTAAAAATGATCATCACTCTAGGTTAATAATAACCATTTCTGTCACCTCAATTCCGACTCATAGTGACCCTATACGACAGAGTAGAACTGTCCCATAGAGCTTCCAAGGTTATAAACCTTTATGAGAGCAGACTACTACATCTTTATTCTACAGAGTCACTGGATGAGTTGCAACTGCTGACCTTTCAGTTAGCAGACAAGTGCATAATCACCAAGGCTCTGGGATTAATAATAATAAAAAAAAAGGCCATCGAGTTTATTCCAACTCATAGTGAGCCACAAGACAGTAGACCTGCCTCCCATAGAGTTTCCAACAAGTGCCTGATGGATTTGAACTGCTGCCCTGTTGGTTAGCAGTAATAGCACTTAACCACTATGCCACTAGCATTTCCCTGGTTAATAAAACCTACTGTCATCAAGTCGACTCATAGCAACCCTATAGGTCAAAGAAGAACTGCCCCCATGGAGTTTCCAATGAGCACCTGACGGATTTGAACTGCTGATATTTCAGTTAGCAGACGTAGCACTTAACCCACTGCACCACCAGGGTTTCCCTGGGTTAATAGTATCTACTATTTATTGAAAGTACTGTTGTTGTCAGCTGCCATTGAGTTGGCTCTGGATAATGTGACCTTATGTATAACAGAATGAAGTATCTGAACCTGTGCCATCTTTATGATGGTTGGTATGTTGAGTACATTGTTACAGATATTGTGTCAATCCATTTCATTGATGGCTTCACTCGTATCCTCTGACTCTCCAGTTTACTAAACCTGATATCCTTTTCTAGGAATTACCCACTAGTTTACTAACCATGACATTCTTTTCTAATCACTGGTCTTTTCTTATGACACACCCAAAGTAAGCAAGTGGAAATCTCACATCTTTACTTCTAAGGATCATCCTGGTTGTATTTCTGCTAAGACTGCTTTGTTCATTCTTCTGAGAGCCCACAGTATATTCAGTATTCTTTGCTAATACCATAGTTTAAAAACATCAATTCTTCAGCCTTCCTTTTTAATCGTCCAGCTCTTACATTTATATAAGGCAACGTAAAAGACCACAACTTGAGCCAGTCACACCTTAGTCATCAAGGTGACATGTTTGCTTTTTAAAGTATGAAAAAAGTATATTTCAGCCAATTTGCCCAATACAATATATTGCTTCATTTCTTAAGTGCTGCTTCCATGGACCTTGATGAACTTCTCCCCCCAAAAAACGCACTGCATTGAGTCAGTTCTAGCTTATAATAAACCTATAAGATAAAATAGAACTGCTCCACAGAGTTTCCAAGGAACAACTGGCAGATTTGAACTGCCAACCTTTTGGTTAACAGACATAGCACTCAGCCACTATGCCACCAGGGTCTCTTATACAAAATATATATATATATATATATATAAAAACATTGCTGTTGAGTCTATTCCATCATAGCACCCCTATAGGACAGAGTAGTACTGCTCCGTAGAGTTTCCGAGGAGTACTAGGTGGATTCAAATTGCTAACTTTTTAGTTAGCAGCTGTAGTACTTAACCACTACACCACCAGGGTTTCTGATGGTAGCTAATATTTACTAAAAGCACTGTCCCTAGGTGCTGATTGTGTGGCATCCTAACTTAATCCATACAGTCATCTTATAAAGTAGGTATTAGTTTTCTCAATTTGCAGATTAAAAAACAAAGACAAAAAAAAAAGGCTCGGATAGGCTGTGGTACTTTCCTAAGGTCATATAGTTGGTAGAAGTGGTATATGAATCCAAGTGTGTCTGTTCAAAGCTTCCATGTTCTTTCTAGAATGCTAAAATGACTTAGAGTGTAAGATCTTAACTCTTAGGTTGAATCATAACAAACTGCCAACATCAAACCATTTTTCACCTATAAAAATGGCAACTTTATAGGATTTACCTTAAGTGCATATTGACTTCCTTCTTAAGAATGAGCCTTAAATAAATGATTGTTTACTTAAAATGCTGGAATCTGCAGATTCATATGTTCTGCCATACTTTTTTCTTTCTCCTAAAGTCAACTTCAGTCTCATAATATCCATGAAGTCATCCACCTGGTTCCAGATTAGTCTCATAAAGTATTGTAGGTGATTGTATATATGTATTTTATAAAAGTTGAATTTCATTTAAAGGATTAGAAGAATACAAGAACTTTAACAAACGTAAGGGTCATTATTAGTCCAACATCAGTATAGCATGAGCTTAGTACTCATCTCAGAGCTTCACCTCATTCCTTGCCACTACCTTTTGCAGATAGAATCTGTGTTGGGGTAAAACCCAGGATTAAATCAAGGTTCAGAAAAGATATATGAATGTCTCTTTGTACATTACTTCATAATGGTTGCATCAAAGCAATATGTAAAAATGTCATATAGATTTTGGTATATCTGATACTCTACGGACATAGGAGAAACCCTGGTGGCATAGTGGTTAAGAGCTATGGCTGTTAACCAAAAGATCAGTAGTTTGAATTCACCAGGTGGTCCTTGGAAACTCTATGCAGCAGTTCTACTCTGTCCTATATGGTCTTTATGAGTTGGAATGGACTCAGAGGCAAAGGGTATAGACACAGGATAGAACTTAGGGCCCTCATCTCATTAATAAAGAGCTCTGTGCTTCTATTTAAATTTTAGAAGGAATCAGACTACTATCTATAGCTAATGGGAAGAAAAACTGGGAATGGCAAGTTTTACACTGGGTAGAACCGTCGGCAGTATTCCTGTTGACTTTATGGACAGAAAATGATCACTGTATAAGTTGGTACTATGACACACTTTCCTTTTTCATCCTTTTTCAGTTTACTGAGATTATCATAAATCTTACTTCTTTTAGAGGACTGCTTATGGTGCTTTACTTATCTTTAGTTGTTTATCCTTTTTAAGAATACCTGATAGATCATCCTTATGTGAAAGAGCCAGAACATTAAAAATGGATAATTGCCTAACAAATCAGATCCTTGTCTAATTTCCATCAAATGATTCTGTATAATATTGGCAAATACTATAAACAAGAAACTCATCAAACTATTTCATTTCCCTCTATTAATTTTGGAAGCAGATGATTACTCTAATTCTCACTAGGTATTATGTAAACATGTCGATAATGCTAAATGATAGAATGTAAAAGAAAGAAGTTTAAATTGAAGAAAGCTCTAAATTACCTTACAAGTCTTTACTCTTTTATCTTCCTCCTAAATCCCTATTGTTGCAAGGAAAGTAAATAGCAGGTTGTGTTATGATGGATTAGCATTGGCAGATGCACAGCTGGGCATAACTAAGACAGTTGTTGGAAGCCAAAGTTCTTGTGGATTACTCACATCTGTTGCCCAAGTTGCCTGTGTCTATTGACACTAATGATAATCCTCTTTCTTAATAGGCTTAGCACGTAAGATGTCTCTGGAGGCTTCCTCAAGAGAGATGCTGCTTTTCTGTTGATTTAGAGATCTACCTGTCAAAACTAAGACTTCATCCAAGCTACACAAACCCCTTCTGTGTGTGTATTTTGACTGAGACTTGGTTTCATTGATAGGACTATGAAATGCCTCTCTTTTGTTTGGAGGTAAATCTGAAGGAAGGTGCCACTGGCAAACTGGTGGAATAATTATTCCCAATTCCTGGGAGTCATTATGCACAACTTCTAAAAGCATCCTCACTGAGGCTCTTTTGAAATCCTCAATACCACATTTTTAATTCTCCTTTTAATTCTGCCAGTTAAAATTATACTCATCCTGAGGTCTGCTCAGAAAGCAGTGATGAGTCTATCCTGTAGTCTTCCAGAAATATGAGGATTTGCAGTCACTGAAGTAATCTTCTCCTTTATTCAATATTCCTCACTTCTAATTCAGACTTATATAGATAAATATCAAACTCTTCCCACAAATGCTGTAAATCTTCTGGTAACTCTTAGGGCAACATTATACAGAGGGATACTTTCCTTCTGGGGGTTGAAATAGCAGATCATAATTTACCCAATACTATTATCAACTTAATTTTTTTTTTTTGTCATGCAGAGTCCCATTAAGTTAAAAAAAAGTCTCATCATTATATTATACAAAGGTCTTGACTTATTGCTGAGGTGGCTCTTCACCCATTTATAAACTATATCTAAGAAGTGACATTTCAAGATCAACATTATATGCATAGAATGAACCTGGTCTTCTAGCACAAAAGCCGCTTTTCCTTAAGAGACACTGTTATTTTAAGCTGTGAACTTGCGTCAGGGCTATGTATACCATAACTACCTCTATGGTTGAAGAACATAAGGAATACTTTTCCAAACCACTTCCTAATATGATGTTTCTAACACTCTCAGACTCTCTATTTTGTTTCTGCAACTAAAACTTTTAGTAGGAAATTCGATCAAAGTTGATGCAATGTGAATAAGGCTAGCAACCACTGCACAAATGAAGTTGTATTCAGTTAACTACTTGTCTTTCACCTGAGCTTTTCTGCTTTTTAATTGTGTTTTAGGTAAAAGTTTAAAGAGAAAATTAGTTTATCACTAAACAATTAGTACACAAATTGTTTCGTGACACTGGTTCCCAACCCTGTGATGTGTCTACATTCTCCACTTTTCCACCTTGGGTTCTCCATTTTCATTCATCTAGTTTTCCTGTTCCTTTCTTCCTTTTTGTCTTTAGTGTTGAGCTGATGCACCCACTCAGTCTTGCGTGCATCACAGGACTACACGTGTATTATTCTTTGGCCATAGACACGTCTGATCTTTGTCTGAAGTGTTAATCTTGAGAATGACTTCAGTACTGAGTTAAAAGAGTGCCCAGGATCCAAATGTTGGAGTTTTCCCAGTCTATGTCAGACCAATAAGTCTAGACATTTTTTGTGAATCAGGCTTTTGTTTTACATTTTTCTCAAGCTCTGTATGGAATATTCTATTGTGATCCCAGTCACAACAGTCAGTGATGGTAACCGGGCATCAGCTAGTTGTTCTGGGCTCAGTTTGGTGGAGGTGGTGGTAGTTGTGACTAATTAGTCCTTTGGACTAATCTTCCTTTGTGCCTTTGGTTTTCTTCGTTCTCCTTTGTTCCAGATAGGGTGTGACTAGTAGATGTATCCTAGGTGGCTGCTCACAGGCTTTTAATACTTCAGGTGCTTTGCGACTCAGCATAGTCAAATGTAGAAGATTCACTTTATAAACTGCGCTATGCCAATTGAGTTAAGTGTCCCCTAAGACCATAGTCTCTAGCCCTCAGTCCAGTTGCTCAGTCTCTCAGACAGTTTGAATGTGTCTGTGAAGCTTCTATGACTTTGCCTTGGTCAAGTTTTACTGATTTCCCAGTACAGTGTACTGTCTTGCCTTTCACTAAAATAACCACTTACTGAACTTTTTTTCCCCCAGTCTTCTTTGAACCACATCAAAAGAAATTTTGGAATCTACTCTGAATATTCTATAATAGAGCTAAATGTTTAGGCACCCAAATCATTAAAACATCATTGTGCAGATAGTAAATTTTGTATTTACAGTAAAGTTTATAGCTACTAGAAAGGAAGTACTGTGTTTACTCATCAGCCCCAGGAGAATGCCTTCTTGAGAATTGAATGGCTTATTTTCATTTTCAAGGACTAGTAACCATACAAGCAAAGGAGCCTGGCTTTGGGTTTGAGCTCACAGGAAGATAAGGTATAAGTAAGAGTTGCTTCACCTATCAAAGAAATGTCATAAGTCATTTTTTTTAGTCGCTTTGAGTTCTATGTCATTTTGTGTAAAGTAGAAAAAGAGAGATTATTCACATGTGTTTGACTGAACACAGTTAAAGGTGTTAAATAAAACACCAAGGGTTATCTAAGATTGATTACCTTAGTGGGTAGAAAGAGGTCATAAGAGGGGACAAAGATGATTTTTTTTAAGGCATCTTTGTTTTGCTTAACTAGTTATAACACACAATGTCTACTTTTATAACTTAAAAAATAGGAACATATTTTTAACAAACATACATTTACTTATAAAAGGAGGTGAATTAAATCATTGCCCTTAAATTACAATAGGTGGTAGGCTTTTCATTAAGCTATATATGGATTAACAGGCATGAGATATAGAAGGTGGTATTCACAACCACAGAATTATATGCATGGTTTTTACTATTGTTTCTGTACTTCATGCTTCAGTATCATTAAGAAACCCCAAACCACAGAAGTGATTGCCCACACCTCACAAATAGGTGAAAATATGCTGTGTACATTGCAAAATAATATGAATGCATCACTAATATTAAATGAGGACTTTTTACTTATGATGTGTCTTCTTTCACCCAAGGTAGAGGAATATTTATATAGTGAGAAAATTAGATAAGAAGAGAAGCATCTTGGCAGACCTGAAGATTCCTCCCTTCCAGGCCAAATCAAGAACAGAATTTCCTCCTCTGACAAATGAATCCTTCTAATTGTCAACATGCAAAACTTGTAGTTGGAGGAGACTTTCAAAATCACTGTGATACAAGTTCCTCCTTTTACAGAAAAAGCAAGTGAATACCATAGATATCGACTCTCTCAGTCACACAGCTAAGTAGATTTCCAGCATACAGTTTGTTTTCCATTACATCCTCCAAACTCTGCTCTTGCAAACATTTCAGCCATCAGGGGTACAGGAATACAGAGTAGTAGTGTCCTTTGTCATTCCTTGACACAATGTTGTAAAAAGAAATGGACAAATGTGACTTTTAGAGTTTCTTTTTATCTAAGTTTTTGTCATGGAAAAACAAAATGACATGTTATAATGAACTTCTACAGCTGTAAGCAAACAAATGTAGGTGACTCTGAAACATAGTAAATACATGTTTCCTGATAGAACATTACTTTGTGTTAAACTATGCAGTTATAATAATCACTGGGATGTATAAATGTACAGCTGATGAGAAACTCAGAAGTGCAATAATGTAGGGACATAAGAATGAAGCTGGTAGGCACTGCTTTGCAGTTACCAAAATAACAGGCTGGTCATCAGGCATTTTTTTTTCCAGTTTTGTGACCACACATCTGATTTTCATGATTGTACACTTCGAGCATTTTGATAAATACTATAGCATGTCAAGGAATGTAAACAGAATATTAAAAAGAATAGTACAAATTTTCAAAATAGATGAGGCATTACAATTCTAATATTCCTTGCTTATGACCAAAAGGTAATGAAGAAGTGACACTATTATGTCATTCTCATGATAAAGTTTACCAGAGAAACAGAAAACAAAACATATGGTTATCAATTCTTTTCTATGACGATTTTTATATTCTGCATGATAAGCAGCACCCCAAGTGTTAACATCTTAGAAAGAATCAATGTAATAGCCCAATTTATTCCAAACCTTTCAGCCTACATCATCATATGTGTTAAGCCATGGCAAACATTATATATTCTTTCCAAGAACTACAAGAGCCTCTGTATTATTTTCTTCATTTAATTTTTTAATGGCTACTAAATCACCTTCTTCTGAGATATACTGAGTACCAAGTTACCTCTCATTGTAAATTAAATCTTATTTTTGCCTGGAACTGTATAAATAACAAAAACTTCTACCATTTATTAAATCCCAATTATTAGACTCTACATAACACCTTATTTGCTTCTCACAAAACCCCCGTGATTAGCCAGCTATTATTACCCTCATTTAGTAGATGAAGAAATAGAAGTTTCTTTCCTTCACGCATTTGCTGAGAGGTTTGGCTGGAATATAATCCTCAGTTGGCCAAAGACTGAATACAAAGTCTGTGTTCTTTCTGCTATGTTATACCCCATCATTAAGAAAATTATAGCATCTTGAATTCAACAGTTCGATGGTCTCCAAAAACACAAGATTATTTCTGATTTGGACCTTGTCATAAGAGATCCTTCATTCATCCTGTATGGCTACTAAAGGGCCTCCATCCAGCTACTTCCACTTCTCTGAAGAGTATCACCAAGTTACTTACCTTTTCTCCTGTGGCCAGCTGCTCTTTCTTCTCATTCTTAAATGTTTTTGAATTCTCCTTATTTTTACATTCTTATTTTCTAGAACATCTTGACTCAACTCCTATGGGGTAATTCTTATGTCTAACGAGGACCTCCAGTGGTATCAGATTATCTTCAGAATTTCCCTGACACTGACTTCGATTATCTCTGTCTTTTTCACTCTTTTGGATTCAACGTCTGGAGAGGAAACTTACACCTATTGTGGAGCTCCGCCAAGCCAAGTGCCGTCGAGTCGGATCCTACTCATGGTGACCCTAAGGTCGCCATGATTGTGGAGCTCCAGAGAGTAATTATTTCTCTTTTTTTCACACAATTTTTTTCAATACTAGTTTTGTTTTCCTTCTTCCTTTTCACAGTACTATAATTGCTGGAGCACTTCACAAAAGTATTTCCTTTATTCTACCGTGAGTCTATTCATGTTGTTTTGTTTTAGCATCAAAAACTATTCTTTAAATTTATTTTCTCCTTTACCATAGTGGATGTTGTTGTTGTTGTTAGATGCTGTCAAGTTGGATCCAATTCAGAGCAACGTCACCTACAACAGAATGAAACACTACCCAACCCTGAACTATCCTTCACAATCATTACTATGTTTAAACCCATCGTTATAGCCACTGTGTCAATCCATCTCATTTTTTTCTGACCTTCAACTTTACCAAGTGTCTTAGGCTGGGTTATCTAGGGAATCAAAACTAGTAACTTGTATAAATATGTATAGAAAAAGATTTATGTAAAGGAAACAACTCACAGTTGTAGATGCTGAAATGTCCCAAGTCCTGGATTTGCATGCAAGCCTCGAATAGCCACAGAAGCTGGTGAACACAAGGTCGGTAGGTCAGAGATTAGAGTTCCACTTCACAGGCATTAATGGTCAGGGAATCTCCCAAGATGCTGCATGAGACTGTAAGGTTCCTGTTGATTCACGGAGCTGCAGGGGATGGTGAACCCAGGGTCAGCAGGTCCGGGAATAGGACTCTTAGTCACAGGCTAGGAGGGTCAATGAATCCCAAGAGGCTGCTAGTTCAAGTCCCAAGAACCAGACCTAAGAAGACAAGAGAGTGGCAGTTGCTGGATATGCAACAAGTCAAAACCTTGGCGAAGTGAGCAGACAGGAAGTAGGCGGTGGAAGGCAGAGAGATGAAGGCTGAGGGGATGGTGAGCCACCCCAGCCACTTCACACAACTGTCAAAATATTGAGAATCATAGTCCACTCAAGTTGACACCCAATCTTAACTATCACACCAAGCATGATGTTCTGTCCAGGAATTGTTCCCTCCTGATGTATGTGAGGCAAGGTTTTACTGTTCTTGTTTCTAAGGAGCATTCTAGCTGTATTTCTTTCATGAAGATTTGTTCATTCTTCTGGCAGTCCATAGCATATTTAATATTCTTCATCAATACCATAATTTAATGCGTCAATTCTTCTTTGATCCTCCTTATTCATTATCCAGCTATTGCACACATATGAGGTGATTTATAATATGATGGCTTGAGTCAGGCGTACCTTAGCCCTCAAACGGACATCTTTGTTTCTTAGTACTTTAAACAGATCTCTTCCAGCAGATTTACCCAGTGCAACATGTTATTTGATTTCTTTTCTTTCTCTCATTCTTACTTTCATTTTTACCTTCCTTCCTTCTTTCTTTCTTTCGTATCATGATTGAGTGAAAGTGTACAATCCAGTTTGCATGCCCACCTATGTGCAGCTCCTATTACTCTCCTTGTCCAGTGACAGCACACTTCTCCTATCTGTTCTATACATGTCATATCCTCTTACGAATCTCTTGTCCTCTCTTCTCCACCCTCTCCCTCACCTCAAGTAAGAGGCCAGTAGGACAACATCCTATAGATGCATAGAACCATAAAGTGCACAGAAAATATGGTCATTCTGTGTTGCCAAGTCCAAGCCATTCCTGTCCAAAGAGTTGACCTCAGTAATGCTTTATGGATAGGAGCAGCATCAGGACTAGAGGCCATGCTCCCAGGGGTGCCCTGAGGCCCCTGGACCATCAATTGTGGACTTCTAGTGGAGTCCTCAGGGTGTACTCCTTTTTATTCTAGTGTTGTCACTGAGACTGAACTTTGTGAGCCCCATCACGGCTATCACTGGTGGTGGCTGGGCACCATCTTGTTCCTCTGGTCACATGTCTATGTAGTCACCCACTCACATGGGTCTCTCTGTCTTCTGGGTTCTCTCTCCCTCATGACGTTTTGGTCCTTGGTCATCATCTGTTCCTGCTGAATTGGGACAATTTAGTGTACCTCAGATGGCAGCTTACTAGCTTTTAAGACCCCAGATGCCACACACCAACATGGGGTGCAGAAGACTCTCTTAGCAATAGACTAGTTATGCCAATTGGCCACAATGTCCCCTGAAAGCATGGTCCCTGGACCTCTGCCCCTGTTACTCCGTCCTTGCAATATTGGATTAAGATTGGAAGAGTATTCATGTTATGTTCAAGTCCAGTTAAATTAATCTTCTTTCTACTGTGTACTGACACTGATTTCACCCACCCAAATTTCTATCAACTATCTAATCTGTAATCAGCCTCTTCCTCCCTCCCTCCCCTCCTTTGCAGCTGTCAAAGAGTCTTTTTTTTCTGTACATGAAGCTGTTTTTAAGTCCTTGTCGAAGGTCTCATACAATATTTGTCCTTGTGCTGCTGACTGCTTTCACTCAACGTAATGTCTTTCAATTGAAATGAAGTTATGAGATACTTCCTAAAATCATCCTTTGTCTTTATCACTGTATAGTGTTCCATTGACTACGTATACCATAGTTTATTTATCCATTCATCTGTTGTTGGGCATCTGGGTTGATTCCATTTTTTGCTATTGTGGACTGCACTGTGATAAACATTCACGTGCATGTATCTGTTTGTGTGAATGCCCTGGATTCTGTAGGATATATTCCAAGCAGTGGGATTACTGGGTCAAATGGTATATCTATTTCCAGCTTTTTAAGGAAGTACCAGATTGCTTTCCAAAGATGTTGTACCATTATTGCAATCCCACCAGCAGTGTAGGAGAGTTCCAGTTTCTCCACAGCCTCTCCAGTATCTGTTGTTTTGTGTTTTTCGGATTATGGCCAACTTTCATGGGGTGATATGATATCTCATCATAGTTTTTTATTTGCATTTCTTTAATAGCTAATGATTGTGAGCATTTCCCCTTGTGTTTTTTGGCTGCCTGGATATCCTCTTTAGAGAAGTGTGTGTCCATCTCCTTTGCCCATTGCTTAATTGTAGTATTTATCCTTATCCAGACATCAGTCTGACCTATAGTTGCCAAATATTTTTTTCTCATTCTGTATGTGGTTATTATTTGATTTCTTGATTGCTATGGGCATTGATTGTAGATCCAAGTAAAATTAATTTATTGACAATTTCAATCTTTTCTCTATTTATCATGATGTTACTGATTGGTTCAGTTGTGAGAATTTTTGTTTTCTTGATGTTGAGATGTAATCCATACTGAAAGTTGTAGTTTTTCATCTTCATCGGTAAGTGCTTCAAGTCCTTTTCACTTCCCGAAAGCAAGATTGTCTTATCTACATATTGCAGGTTGTTAATTAGTCCCAGGTTCACTTCCTGGCACCTCTACCACCACCACTTGACTATCATTGTGTTGTCCTGTGGTGGCTTGCATGTTACTGCGATGCTGGAAACTATGCCAAAAGTATTTCAAATAACAAAAGAGTTGCCCATGGTGGATAAGTTTTGGCAGAGCTTCCAGACTAAGACAGACTAGGAAGAAGGACCTGGCAATCTATTTCCAAAAAATTTGGCCAGTGGAAACCTTATGGATAGCAGTGAAACATTGCCATGATGAACAGAATCTACTTAATGCACATACAGCTGATGAATGGCTCTGTAAGACATGCAAATACAACACACTCTATTCAGGTCAATAAAACAGGTCTCAACTTTATTTGAATATAGTTAGGTTCTCCAGTGGAACTACTGTCTTTTGTAACTTCCCTCCAAAGTTGTTTCTGAACTCTCAGGTTGTGTTGGGCTCTGCTCCATCCCACCTTTGGGAATTTACTTTTTTCGTTTGTCTACCTGATGTAAATCAAAAATTTTGGTTGCCATTTGCTGGCCTAATGACAGTAAATGTCTACCAACTATCACCAGTAGCTGGAAGCGGCTGGCAGATTTCAATCTACACAGTGAAACAGAGTAAAATGCGTAATTGTTATGAATTGAGCTGTATCCTCCCCAAATGCATATTGAAGTCTTAGTTCCTGTATCTATAATGCAGTCATGTTTAGAAATATAGGTATTCCCCAGTTTACTGACATTTTTGAGTTATAACAAACCACACTTTAGACAAAGTTGTGGGAACAGAACCCAATCATAACTTCAAGACTGCCTGTAGGGTTTTCCTTGTTATGTTAATGAGATTATACTAGAGCAGTGTGGGTCCTAAACCTATTACTTCTTAGTTACAAAAGGAGCGGAATAGACACAGAAACAGACATCAAGGAATGCCAAGAGACACCAAGGAACTCCAAGGGCTACTCACAAAGAAGGACTTCCTCTTAGAATCACACCCTCAACTCAAACCTCTAGCTTTCTGAACTTCCAGGAAATAAAATTCCATTCTTTAAAGTCATTCACTTGTATTTTTTTTTTTTTTTTTGTTAGAGCAGCACAAGGCAATTAAGACAATAAATAGCCTAATTCTGCATTTTAGCATTTGGTGTAAAGTTAAGATCTACCTAGCCACCTATACAATTGCCTGTTGTGTAAGAAAACTGAATATAATACAAATTAGAGATGAGTTCTGCAGTCAAGTTTCTAAATAGTACTTATAGAATAATGCAAACTTCTACAGAAAAAAAAAAAACTAATACATTTTAAAACAAAAACAGGGCAGGGACAACTTTTCCTCTTCCCTAGGTATAATCAACACCAGCACTCGATAAAAGGCAGAGTGCTTAGAGTAGTCCTTCACAACCAATATTTTGAAAAATACAATATTATGAATTTGAAATGAATGCTGCAATTTCAGATGCCTTAATATTGTTTTACCTTAACATTGGAGACTTTTTGCTTATTTGTGAAAGCAAAATTCTTGAGGTTTAAGTCTGAAATACAATGGATATCCTGAGGAATATAAAAAGGATGAGTATTTTTTAACTGTTTGCAGAGCGATTATCCTGTGGTGCTATAGGATACTTTGGAAGAGTGGGAAAAGTACTTTCTGAAAGGTATTAATTAAGTCAGGGAATTATAGTATGAACCTCAGCTGTCCAGTTTTAGTTAAGAACATCTGCTAAGCAGCCCTATATTCATCTCAACTGTGTCACTTTAAAGTTTTTCTTTTGTTTTTAAAATAGTATAGTCCAAACCATAGAATGTACCCTTTTAAGAAACAGACAATTACGGACAGTGGTCAGTTTGAATCACCCACCAAGAGATGCTGAATAGTTTCCTCAAATCTCTAGAGCAAGACTATTCTCTATAGACAGAAAGAGCAGCATAAACCAGGGACTCCTTCAGGCTGAGACTGGAAGAACTAGATGGTGCCCAGCTACCAACAATGACTGCACTGACAGGAACACAACAGAGAGTACTTGAAGGAATGGGAGAAAAGTAGGGTATAGAATTCAAACTCAAATGAAAATGTCTGACTTAATGGTCTTACTGAGACTAGAGGGACACTGGAAGACATGACCCCCAGACTCTGTTAGCCCAGAACTTAAACCATTCCCTAAGCCAATTCTTTCAACAATGTTAAGATTGAACTATAAGAACTAAAATGATACTGGTGAAAAGTCTGCTTCTTGGATCAAGCAGATACATGAGACTAAATGGGCAGTTAGGTCTTTCAGCTACAAAATCTATTGGATACTATCCTATCCCATGCCATTATGTTTATCAGCTAGTATTTCATGTTTTGGAAAGACTTTTGCCTTAGCTACAATGCAAAATATTAAAAACTCTTACAGGAAAAAAGTTTCAAGAAACCATCAATGTTAAATCTAAGCTAATTATCAAAAATTTGTAAGATATAGACAGGAATTAAACTGCTTCAATAGTGAAATAATGAATATTTAAAACATAAACATGATATTCACAGCAAGACTAATAGCCACTGGGCTTTGTGGTAAATTTTGCTCCTCAAAAGGCCTCATTTTATTCCCTATATATCCTCAGGCCTGTCTCCTTTGATGAAGAATGAAGGACTTTACAGTGAGCTTCCTTGGAGATTTTTCATTCAGTCACAATACCTAACTCATTCTATATGAACTTTACACAGATAGATAAAAATTACAATTGGTGTAGAGTGAAGCAGCATGGCTGCTGGAAACCCAGACTGCTAATATCTTATTACCCAGATTCTTTAAGTTCTAAGCTACTCAATTATGTAATATTCATTTCATTCTGTACCGTGACTGACAGACTTAAGGAAAGTCTCAGGGAGTATAAGAAAGCTCACATTGAAGCTATAAGAGAAGGTATAGCCCAAGGAATCTTCATAAAACAACCAAGACTGGGAAGTCCTGGAATAGGAAAAAAAAAAAATGTGCATACATGTGTAAGAAAATGTGCGTTTCCAGTGCTAATTATCTAGAAATGTCACAGGACTGGATGGGCTAAAAGAATCCACTAACATAATGTACCTAATTTAGAAACAAATACGTATTCAAGAAAAATAGCCTGTTTTTACCTGTTTGTTTGTTTCCCCTTGTCATTGCTCATCCCATATATGCATAAGACACTAAAAACAATCCTGCTTCTCCTAGCTCCAGTAGATTGAACTAGAAATTAGCTCAAAGAAACCATGATGGAGGTTAGGAAGGGAGTGTACCTAATCTGAGATGGTTTTGACTGCCCATGTTTAACATTGGTAAACTACACCAATCAAATCCTGTATTTTAAGAGGTATAATTACTAGATGAAAAAAGAGAAGTCAAATCACTTGAACTCTAGAAAGAATCTGAAATTTCAGTGAACTATATTCTGATTCTGTTATGATCCATAGGGCTTCCTTCTCTAATTTTCTGAAGCAGATTGCCAGTCTTTTCTTCCTAGTCTGCTTAGTCTGAAAGCTCTGTTGAAACCTGTCAACAATAAATGACCCTGCTAGTATCGAAATACCAGTGATATAGTTTCCAACATAATAACATGTAAGCCACCCCAATACAACAAACTAACAAGTAAACACAATCTTGCTTACAGAAAATGAAGGTGATTTGAAGTACTTACTTACAAAAATCAAATACTGTAGCTCTGAATATGGATTATACCCAAACATCAATAAAACAAAAATTCTCACAACTGGACCGATAAACAACATCATGATAAATGGAGAAGAAACTGAAACTAACAGCTGTTTCATTGTACTTGGATCCACAACAGAAGCACCATTCAAGAAACCAAGTGATTTTTTTCACTAGACAAAGCTTTTATAAAAATATTTCCTTATAATGTTAAAAAGTAAAGACTTCCTTTTGATGACTAAAGTTCATTTGACCCAAGCGATGGTATTGTCTTTTCATGTGTATGTGAAAGTTGGATAATGAAAAAGAAAGTCAGAAAAAGAATTGATATGTTCATACTTTGGTGTTGGTGAAGAATATGATGTGGACTTCCAAAAAAATCAACAAATCAGTCTTAGAAGAAATAAAACTGAAATAATTCTTAAAATCAAGGATAGTGAGTCTTCAACTAACTTAGGTTTGACACATCATCAGGAAAGATCGATTGCTAGAAAAGGATCTCATGATTGGTAAATTAGAGAGCCAACAAAAACAAGGAAACTGTCAGAAGGATCGACAAAATGTCTGCAGCAATGAACTCGAACATACTAATGATCATGAAGATGTTGCAGGACCAGCAAGTTTTCATTCTGTTATACATAAGTTTACTGTGAATTGGAGCTGATTTATTGACAACAATAACAGCAATATTTTAATTTTCTGTTGCATACAATGACTGCTAATCCTACTATAAAGTAACCACTGTTTGTTGAGAACCCACTGTGAGTTCTTGTGTAATCCTCACTCATCTTTACAAGATGATTACTATTTTTTAAGGTGTTTTTTATTATTATTAGCAATTCAGAGATGAAGAATCTCTAAGAGCCAAGATTCAAACACAACTAGATGTAAGAATGTAAGAAACATCAATACCTAAAGTGGCTATGTAACTCATGAGTGACACGGCTACCCCATTTTCTCGTGTATCTTTGCAATAATTCTCTATCCTTGAAGGTAATCTGGCTGTGTCTCTTTCTGCAGCTTTAAAGGGTCTAATACCACTACTTCTATTCTTGTCGTCAGCAAGGTCTATTTTAAAATAAATCTCTTCATTTTTAAATAGGAAGAACCATTAAAAATCAATGTATTAGATACATAATTGAAGATATTCCACTGGCTTATGTCAAAAAAAGAAAACACTGCCGTTGAGTTGATTCCAACTCACAGTGACCCTATAGGTCAAAGTGGAACCACCTCATAGAGTTTCCAAGGAGCCTCTGGTGTATTTGAACTGCTGACTTTTTGGTTAGCAGACATAGCCCTTAGCCACTGTGCCACCAAGGCTATGTAGTAGATATTTTATGAGGAATCATTATATATGGTCTCTGACCTCATGGAGTTTACAATCTTATTGAAGTATGTAATGTACATTGTTTACATAAAGAGAAAACTCACATTCCAGGGACATCTAGGCCAATTGCTTAACAAAGTTTAAGAAAATGTCTTGCATCGCATTTTGGCGAGTGGCATTTGGGTCTCAAAAGCTTAAAATCTAGAAAGCAGCCATCTAAGGCGCATCAATTTGTCTCAATCCACCAGGAGCAAAGGAGAATAAAGGACATCAAGGACATGAGAAAAATATGAACCCAAGAGACAAAAATGGCCACATAATCCTGAGACTACATCAGCATGAGACAAGAAGAACTAGATGGTTCCTGGCCACCACAATTCACTGCCTTGACAGGGACCAGTAGAGTCCTTGATCTAGTGGGAGAAAAAATGGAGTATAGAACCTGACCTCTATTAAAAAGATCAAGCTAGACAGTCCAACAGACTGGAGGTCCCCAGAAAACATGACCCTCAGATTTTCTGTTAGTCCGTAACTGAAATGATTCCTGAAATGAAATCTTCAAAGATTGGATTGAACTATAAGACATAAAATGATACTGGTGATAAGTGTGCTTCTTGGCTTAAGTAGATTCATGAGACTAATTGGGTGGCTCCTGGCCAAAGGCAAGATGAGTGGGCAGAAGGGGTCAGGAGCTAGTTGAAAGGACATATGAAATACAGGCAGGATAGGAGGCATGTGCTATCACAGTGTGGAGAGAACACCTAGAGATGCATAGCAAGGTGTGTATAAGTTTTTGTGTGACAAATTTACTTGGATTATAAACGTTCACTTAAAGCACAATAAAATCTATTTTAAAAAAAGAGAAAACTCACAACACTAGAAGTGTTTCAGAACAATTCTAATAGCTAAAATATAATAAGCAAATGCTGTGCCAGACACTGGGCTAAATATATTATCACCATTATCATATTTACCCCTGACATGAACACTAAAAGATAAGTGCTATTGCTATCCCATAGTAACAGATGAAGAAACTGAGTCTCACAAGCAGACAGCATTTTGGTCCAAGTTGCCAGCTTGGTAAGCAACAGAACCAGGCCTAAAGCCTAGGCTTTTTGACTTTTAGAGACTGAGAGCTTCACCAGAACATGACAATTGTTCTTATGGCAAATGTGTAAATAGGAGGAATAGTCAGTAAATGTTTAGGAACACAAAGGAAGAGAATTCTTCCCTGAGCTAAAAAAAAAAAAAATTGATAAATATATATTGGATGTGAGCTTTCATTATTATGTAAAGGTTAGTTATACTTTGGAGTAAGCAAACTTGATATATTAAAATTGAAGCTTGCAAAATAGAAACATTATAATATGAACATTTGTATTACAAAAGGTTTATTTGATTCACAAAGGAATCATCACAGGATTCTTCTAAATAAGTCTCCCCTATTGTGCTAAGAAAATGACTGGATTCTCCTCCAAAGAAAAGAAAAGAAATTAATGTATACAACTTTTCAGTAACACGACTATTACATAAAACAGGCTATAACATTGCCAAATTTCATTTGCAAAGTTAGAGGAGTCTAACGAATACCAAGTAGATAAGGAAAAAAAAAAAAAACTTTAGTAATCCTCTTGTCTGACTCACTCATTCTATAAACAAGACTACATAAGTTCGAGAAGTGATTTGCCCAGTTACACAGCTTGTTAGTATCATTCTTTTGGGAGTAGTTAGCAAGACCTGTGTGCTTTGACCCCTAGCCTAATTTTCTTTAAATACTTTCTTTAATAAGAGGCAAAAATAATATCAGTAAATTGTAGGTAAAATATTTTTACATTTCTTTTGTTGTAATATACAGACATATCTGATCTTGAATAAAAGAGGATTGGGAAGTGATAAAATATCCCTTCTTAGCCTGGTTGCTCCAATCACAATTCAGGTTTTGTTCATTTCCCTCTCATCTTTTTGGACCCCCCTGGATGAATTCCAGGAATATACCTGAAAAGGTAAGAAGATCCTTGGTTGGCTCTGTGACTATATTGCTTTATCTGCCTAGGGTCGCCATGAGTCGGATCCAACTCGACAGCACTTGGCTTTTGGTGAAGCCTTACATACTTCCAATATGATATCAAGCAGACACAGGAGCTTTTCAGAAGACATTTTTCTACCAATTCACCAGGGTTGATGGATTTACTGTATAATTTATTGAGTAATAGTTGTGTTATGAATTGAATGGTGTCCCTCAAAAATATGTTATAAATTCTAACTCCTATGCCTATATTTATAATCCCATTTGAGGACGGATTTTCTTTGTTATGTAAATGAGGCAGAATTAGTGCAGGATATGTCTTGAGTTAGTTGTTTTTGAGATATAAAAGGAGCAGATTACCAACAAGAGATACAGGTAAAATAGACGCCATACCATATGAAGATCATCAAGGAACAGAAGCTAAAGAGACAAGGACTTTCTCTCAGAGCTAACAGAGAGAAAAACCCTCTCCCTAGAGACAGCACAGTGAATTCGAACTCGTAGCCTCTTGAACTGTGAGAAAATAAACTGTTACTTGTTTAAACTGTCCATTTGTGGTATTTCTACTATAATAGTACTAGGAATCTAAGATCACTTGTAAAAGGTTAAAGGTGAAGTTCTCTGGTCAATTCCTGATTTGTCTGATAAATAATCTAAGCAGACTATAAGGGGGGCTGAAAATAAGAGATAAAGTCCTAGAAAGAATTTTCATGTGCACAATCATAGGTAAAGTGTAAGTATTTTCTCAAATTGTGGTGGATCTAATAGCCTATCGCCAGTGCAATCAGAATTTCTATTAAGTCAGTACTCAGTCCTTAATTCTTAGGATGTTTGACTAATACCATTTATATTTTGGTCTGGCTCATTAAGCATATGATTTATGGGTTATTAAAATGCTCCACAGTATTTTTCCATTACAGAAAAATATAGAAAGTGATTTATACAGCATGTGTGTAAATTGATACATGTCATAAAGACAAGAGTTGTAATTTGTTTTCAAATAGTACTTCTTTACTATCAGAATTGGTTACTGCTTTCAAATCCTAATAACAGTGAAAACTTGATTAAATCTGTTGGTTATATTGGCTTGGATGTAACAAGCTTCTTTCCTAGTATCTATTGCTTTAGATAGTATGTATTATTCTTTTAGCTCTTGATCATAGTATGAACCTGTATAGCCTGACATGTAAAAATGGACAAATCAGAAAAAAGAAAGTTCCATGGCCCACATGAGGTTACCTATTTCATGGTTTATTTCAACAGTCATTTCTAGCCACAGAATAGACAAGACTAATGACAAATGGTGAATCAAAGGAAGGACAAAATGAAATGAAAATGAAGGACAAATGTGATAGGATATTTGCAAGAAACATCTCTTTGATATTTTATCTGTTGATCATAAACAAAAATCCAAGCCCGAGGGTTATGGTTCTGGATCATCAAATCTCATCCTGACTTACAGTGGCTGTGTGAGCTATTCCTCCCAAAACACCAATGTTTGCTTTTTCTAAACAGTATTTCTCACCATAAAATAGAGCATTCTCATTTCAGGAAAAGGCCAAGTATGGATGAAAATCACTTCCAATACTAATGAGTTTTTCAATCATATTTCTCGTTTGAATACATATAGGTTCTTTCCTTCTGGAATGTCCCTTGTTTGCTTTTAGCTTGTCCCTTGTCTGTAATGCTGGAGTTAGGCACACCATGATTCTTAAACAAATAGGAGCTTGTCATTTCAGAGCCATTAATTTTAGGAAATATGAATTTGTTGGGCCTTAAGAATTGTATTATCAAAGTCATCATGTAATTGGTGTTCTTTCAGTCCAAAGAATGTTTGGTAGGGGAATTTTAATATAACTTAGACTCCATTATCATAAACAAATGCTAGCCATATTCTTAAGAACTGCAGATTTTGCTACTTCACCTTCTACAGCCATAAACTCATTCACCCTACCCATTCTAATAGGGTTAAATTGATGAAGCTTTCCAAAGTGCAACATTTGGTGAAAATTACAGAAGTACCTGGAGGACTAGTTATCTGCAAATTCATTAGTAAACAAGGCTGTGATTTTGGCTGCTGACTATCACAGATATAATATCCTGCTATATTACCTCCAAAATTCATTGTATTCAGTTTTCTCTCATCTAATGAAGGGGAACAATAAAACAAATAATATAAGGCTGTAGAAGATTCACAGATTTCCTCATTAACCCGGGGAGTAGACAGAAAAGGACGCAGGAGTTGTCACAGGAAATGCATACAACTTTTCTTTTTCCCTAAGGATAACCATTCAGAAAAACAAAGTCAAATGAAACAGTTTGTCTATGGAAACTGTCCACCTTACCCATTACCTGCTTTTCCCAGAACCTAGCCTCTAGCCCTGCTTACCTCCTACCTCCTCGGGATTCTTACAGAACTATTTCTTCTCTTCTCTCCAAGGAGCCTTATACTCTTGATATTTTATTGCTCCCATATATACCCCAAATCTAAACTTTCCTGCTCTCTCTTCTGTTTCATTTAATTACTACATTAAGCTTTCCAAGGTGATGTAGCACATATGCTACAATCCTACCCCCTGCCTAAGCCCAGAGACAATCTCAGAGTTTTGATCACCAGTCCGGGAAGTCATTACCACTTCACTGAAGTAATAAAGGTATACGATAAAAATTTTAGAAATACATATATACGATTTGAATAGAAAGATATTTGCTTAGATTAATAAAGGGTATCACATAAATGTTAGCACACATTCTCAAAAAACTCATGAGACAAATAAAAAGATTTTTTTTATGTGACTGTAATTACGAAGCATTGGAAGAGTGATAATTAGGAGCAACGCATTCTAAAGTCCTTGTGTGTACTTCAAGTGGTAGGTAACAATGCTGCCTTAGTTTACAGTTAGCTAAGTTAAAATAAGCATGTCAAAACAGTTAATAACTAAAGAAAAACACTAGCTCAAAAGATGACAAGAAACTAGAAAAAAATGGGACAAACAGAAAATACATAATACAATATACCCATAATCACTGTTCACTGGTAAAAGAAAAAAAATTGTTCAACTAGGTTTTTCAAGATGAAATTAAATATTTTTAGAAGCATATACAGAAAGATTAAAGTATGAAAACAGTATACTATGCAAAGAGTAACCCAAAGAAAGTTGCTATAGATTATCCAATTAGCAACGCAAGAACATTATTTATCTTAATTACCACATCATCTGTAGTGAACAATTTCACATGTGCTAAAATCTGTGTAAAATTGTTTACTATAGATTTGTAAGTAAGCACGAATTGGCCTGTTCATAGCTTGCTCACTGGGCCATCTACCCTTGTCAGAGATCACAGATTTGAAATGAAACTTTGATTTTGTAGGAGGGTGCTGTGGGGCTCGAAGAGAGACAGATGCCAGCCATACTTAAAAGCAGTACTCTTTGATGTGTTGAAAACCTGTGAAATTATTCACTATAGATAATCTGGTAAGCAAGATAAGCACTGTGCTTACCTTGCTTATTGAATAATCTGACCCCATTTGTATTATTATTTAACCAAATAAAGTTTAATTTAAAAAATTACTTTATTAGAGATAAGGAGGGTGGTCGCTACATAATAAAAGGCTTAATTATTCCTTAGAAAAATAAAGCAATTCTAAACTAGTAATATAGGTCCCAAAACATAAACAGTGACTTAATTATAGAGAGAAGTTGAAAAATACATCATCATGAGAGATTTCAACATAATTTTCTTAGTAATTAATAATTTGAGTAGATATAGAAATTAACAGTGATATAGAAGATATGAACACATAATTAATAATTAGTGGTGCCTTGATTAAGAGCTACAGTGAACTACAGCTGCTACTCCCTTCCCCCTCCAAAAGGTAGCGGTTTGAATCTACCAGCCAATCCTTGGAAATCATATGGAACAGTGCTACCATGTCTTTTAGGGCCACAGTGAGTTGGAATTGACTCAGTGGTAACGAGTTTTTGTTTTGTTTTGTTTTTAATGGCATAAGTAGGATTGTATCCAACAATTGTAGGGTATATACTTTTTTTCAAGGATGCAACACATATTTAAGAAAATTGACCAGAAGCCAGGCTATGAGGATGGCTTAACAAATCTGAGTTTGTATCACACAGATCAGATTATTTGACCACAATGTAAGAGGTAATTCAGTCAAAACAACCATTTAATTTTTGCATAAAAAGAAAAAACTCATTTATTGAAAATTAAAAACAAATGTCCCAACAACTCATAGGCCAAAGACGACTTCATAGTATGAAGGAGAAAATACTTAGAAGTAAATGGTATTAAACCATTATTAAACAAACACTTGGTATGAAGCAAATATATGGGTTTAGAGGAGCAATTTTATAGCCTTAGGTTAGTACACTGAGAAATAAAACAAGTTGAGAATAGTGATTAAACCATTCGTCTCAAGAGTTTAAAGGAAAAAATAAAATAAATCCAAAGAAAGAAAGGGGAAAAGAAGAAAAAAAGAAGATTGGAATTTATTAGAAATAGAAAGCACAAATACAATAAAAAGGATCAACAAAGTTGTAAATTGGTTCTTCAAAAAGATTTTTGTATTCACTAAAAAAAATCTTCTGTGGAATTAATCAAGGAAGAAAGAGAGAAAGGTCACAAATAATATTACAGATAAAAAGAAAACCAGAAGTATACGTATTGATTTTAAACAGATAATGAGATGATAACATATAAAACATTCTGGCAATAAATTTAAACACTTAAGTGAAATTATTAAATTTCTAAATATATGTATGATTTATCAAAACTTACTCAAGAAAAAATAGAAAACTTGAATATTCCCATACATCACATGAATTGAAAGAAAACACAAGGCTCTAAGAGGATTCCAGAAAAATTTAAGAAACAGATTACAGGCAGTCCCCGATTTGTGATGTATACAGGTAATTATGTACTGCACTTGCATTGCATCTCCCTTGGAGGAAGTTACATAAAAATGTATACAGGGGATATAGTAAAAAATTGTTGAGCGATGTGAACACATTCTAAGCATTTGATCAGGATAATACAATGGTATAGACTGGTGGGAAAATAGTCCATGTGGCAAGAATACTGAATGTAGAACATGGTACTCCTGATATGGAACAACTGCTACATCACAAAGAGGGGAAACTGACTGATTGATACTTAACGATTCTCGCGACTCAAGCCAGCAGCCTGTTGCCTGATCTTCAAAATGGGGTTTACGAGCTTCCAAAACCTCGGAGCCAACAGTCTGCTGCCTGACCTGCAGATCTTGGGATTAGTCAACTTTCACAGTTTTGTGAGTGGGCAGCCGACTATATGACTCCCATTCTGGGATTCATCAGCTTCCACAAAAGGCTTTTGTTTGGTTGGCCAATCTCTGATTCCTCAGATCCTGTTGTTGTTGTTAGGTGCTGTAAAATCCATTCTGACTCCTGGTGACTCTATGTACAACAGAAGGGAACACTGCCCAGTAGTGCACCATGCCCACAATCGTTGTTATGCTTAACCCCATTGTTGCAGACACTGTGTCATTTCATCTCATTAAGTGTCTTCTTTTTCACCGACCCTCTGCTTTACCAAACATGATGTCCTTCTCAAGGACTGATCCCTCCTGACAACATATCCGAAGTATGTAATACACAGTCTCACGATCCTTGCTTACAAGGAGTACTTTGCACTTCTTCCAGGACACATCTGTTTGTTCTTTTGGCAGTTGTTGGTTATACACGGACTAAAATTAAGTGTGCGATCTCAATTGTTCTATGTGTTACATACCTGATTGCTGAATATCACTACATTCACATTCGAAGTACTCCTTTGGGAAGCTGCACTGACGCAATTGCGCATGGTGGCACCGTGGCAGGTTCGGACTTAATTGTATAGTTGTCTGTGAGGCAGTTTTTAGCCAGTAAACAACTGTATTAGAACACCCACCCTACTCATCTGATCTGGCCCCCAATGCCGTTTTTCTTTACCCAAAAATAAAGGAAATTTTGAGAGGAAGACATTTTGATAACATTCAGGACATCAAGGGTAATATCACAACAGCTCTGATAGCCATTCCACAAAAACAGTTCCAAAATTGCTTTGAAGGATAGACTAGGCGCTGGCGTCAGTGCATAGCTTCCCAAGCGGAGTACTTTGAAGGTAACTATAGTGATACTCAGCAGTGAGGTATGTTGCACTTTTTCTAGGATGAGTGCACAAACTTAACTGACAGTACTTGTATTCGGTATTCTCCAGCATTACAACTCAAAGGCACCAACTCTTCTTCTGTATGCCTTATATATTCTCTAGCTTTCACATGTGTAAGATGTAATTTAAAATACCATGGCTTGGGATGTGGGCACCTTAGTCTTCAAGAGGTCTTTTGCAGTAGATTTTCCCAATGCAATGAACTTTTTATTTCTCGACTGCTACTTCTTCCATGGGTGTTGATTGTGGATACAGTCAAAATGAAATCCTTGATAACTTCTATCTTTTTTTCCATTTAACAAGATGTTGCTTATTGGTCTAGTTGCAAGGATTTTTGTTTTCTTGATGTTGAGGTACAATCCATACTGAAGGCTGTGGTCTTTGATCTTCATCAGTAAGTGAGTCAAGTCCCCCTCACTTTCAGCAAGCGAAGTTGTGCCTGTCATCTGCGTAACGCGGGTTGTTAATGAGTCTTTCTCCAATCCTGATGCCACAAACTTCTTCATGTAGTCCAGTTTCTCATATTATTTGTTCTGCATACAAACTGAGTAGGTATGGTGAAAGCATACAACACCGACACACAATTTTTCTGACTTAAACCATTCAGTGTCTCCCTGTTCTGTTCGAACAACTGCATCTTAATCCACTTACAGATGCCTCATGAGCACATTTAAGTGTTCTGGAACTCCCATTCTCTGAAAAGTTAAGATCCACACAGTCAAATGCCTTTGTATAGTCAATGAAACACAAGTAAACATCCTTCTGGTAGTCTCTGCTTTCAGCCAAGTTCCATTTGACATCAGCAATGATATCCCTAGTTCCACATGCTCTTCTAAATCCAGCCTGAATTTCTGGCAGCTCACCAGTAACATATTGCTACAGCTGCTTTTGAAGGATCTTCAGCAAAATTTTACTTTGTGTGATATTAATGATACTGTTTGATAATTTCCTATACCTGGGGAAATAGTAAACAAAAAACAGTACTATATACCTGAAGGGATTGAAAAGGTTACTGCCACCATCAAGGACCTGAAGGACGCTGGGGTGACGATTACCACCACGTCCTCATTTACCTCACCTATTTGGCCTGTGCAAAAAAAAGCAGATGGAACTTGGATAATGACAATGGATTATTTTAACCTTGATTAGGTGTTGACTTCAATTGTAGCTGCTATTCAAAATGTAGTTTCATTGCTTGAGCAAATTAATATATCTCTTGGTATTGTTATAGACTGGGCCAATACCTTTTTCTTCATTCCATTTTCAAAAAATGCTTTCAGGTGGTAAGACCATCAGTGCACCTTTACAGTCGACTTTTAGGGTATATCAACTCTCCACCCATATGTCATAATTTAGTCCACAGGGGCCTTGATCACCTTTTTCTTCCATAAGATATCACACTGGTCCATTTCATCGATGTCATTATGACAACTGGACCTAGTAAGGAAGAAGTGTCAATGACTCTGGACTTATTGGTAATACAATGGTGTGCTGGAGTGTGGGAAATTAATTTGACAAAAATTTGGGCGTCTTCCACCTCTGTGAAATTTCTAGGAGTCCACTGGTGAGTGACATGTTGATATTTTCCTTTTATAATTTTTTTATTGTGATTAAGTAAAAGTTTATGATCTAAATCATTTGCCATATAAAACCCTGGGCACCTTTCTCTATGCAACTCTATCTGCTCTCCCCATCCTGTGACAGCACACTCTTTTATTCCACTCTTTACTTTCAGTACCCACTCAGCCAACACTTGCTCCCACTTCTCCACCATTTCCTCACCCCTCTAAAAAGAAACCAGTAATACAGCCTCATATGTACATACATGTGTGTGTGTGTGTGTGTGTGTGTGTATGAAATCATAAGGTACATACACCAGATGCATCACTCTGTGTCTCCAAGTGTAGTCCATTGTTTGTCTGAAGTGTTGGCTTCAATACTCATTTCAGCTCTAGGCTAGCAGCAGGTCTAGTGACCATGTTCTCAGGGAACATTCCAGGTTGTCAGACCATCAGTTGTGGTCTTTTAATAGAGCTCTAGATCTCATGCTACGTCAGGGACTCCATATTGTGTTCCCTGTCAGAGCTGTCTTTGGTAATAGCCAGGCACCATCTAGTTCTTCTGTTCTCCTGTTGATGTAGTCTCCCAGTCATGTGGATCCTTCTGTCTCCTGTGCTCATTTTTCCTCATGTCTTTGATGTTCTCAGTTTTCTTCTGTTTCAGGTGGGTTTGGACTGATTGATGTTCCTTAGACGACAGCTTTCTGACTTTTAAGAACCCAGGCCCCACTCACCAATATGGGGTGCAGAACACTCTTTTAGAAAAAGCTATTTATGGCAATTGACCTCATTGTCCCCTGAAAACATGGTCCCCAGGCCCCTGTCCCTGCTACTCTGTCCTTTGAAATGTTGGGTTGAATTTGGAAACCCTTTTAGCTGATGAGATTTTCCTTTAAAGCAACAGTAATTACATATTGCCCTTCCTATAACTGAAATAGAAACCCTGGTGGCATATTGGAAAGTGCTACAGCTGCTAACCAAAAGACCATCAATTCAAATCCACCAGGCCCTACTTGGAAACTCTATCAGACAATTCTACTCCAGCCCACAGGGTTGCTATTAGTTGGCATTGACTTGGTGGCAGTTGGTTTGATTTTTTTTTGGTTTACAACTGAAATGGAGACACAATGCCTGGTAGAACTCTTTGGATTTTGGAGGCAACATATTCCTCATGTGTGTGTATTACTCCAGGTTATTTATCAAGTGACTGAAAAAGCTGTTGGTTTTGAGTGGGACTAACAAGAAAGGGCTCCACAACCGGTTCAGGCTGTCATAAGGTCTGCTTTGCCACTTGCTTCAAGTGACCTAGCTGATCCAGTGGTGCTTCAAGTACTAGTGACAGACAGAGATGCTGTTCAGAGTCTTTGGCAGGCCACTATAGGACTCTGAAGCAAAGCCATGCCATCCTGTACAAGTAATTACTCTCCTTTTGAGATCCAGTTTTGGTTTGTTACTGAGCTTTAGTAGACACTGAATACATAACCATCCATCAAGTCACCACATGAACTGAGCTGCCCATCATGAACTGGATGTTGTCTGATCCACAGAGCCTTCAGTCTGACATGCAAAGCATCACTCCATAGTTAACTGACAGTGGTATATGCAAGATCAGGCCCAAGAAAGACCTGAAGACATGAGCGAGTTATCTGAGGAAGTGCCCTAAATGCCCATAGTCTCTACTACTGTCATATTACCTGCTCTTTCCCTGTCTATACCTATGGCCTCATGGGGAGTTTCTTCTTACAAGTTGACTAAGAAAGAGAAGACTCATGTCTGGTTTACAAATTATTCTGTGCAATATGTAGGCACCCCTCAGAAGTGGTCAACAGTAACACCAGTCCATTTCTGTGACCTCTCTGAAGGATAATTACAAAAAGAAATCTTCCCAATGTTCATAACTTTAAGAAGTATGCCTGGCTGTTCACTTTGCTTGGAAGGAGAAACAGCTATATGTGAGAGTGCATATTGATTCAAGGTCTGTGACCAACAGCTTGGCTGGAAGGTCAAGAGACGAAAGGAACATGATTGGAAAATTGGTGACAAGGAAGAATGGGGAAGAGTTATGTGGATAGACATCTCTGAATGGGACAAAGAAGATATTTATGTCTCATGTGAGTGCTCACCAAAAGGTGACCTCAACAGAAAAATATTTTAACAATCAAGTGGATATAGGATGGTAAAGTCTGTGGAAATCAGTTGTCCTCATGGGCTTATGAACAAATCACTGATTTTGACAGTGATGGAGGGTATGCCTAGGCTCAGCAACATGGACTTCCACTTACCAAGGCCAAATTGGCTATAGCTATTGATGAATACCCAATCTTCCAGCAGCAGAGACCAATGCTGAGTCCTTGATATGGCACCATTCCTCCATGCACTCAGCCAGCAACCTGGTGGTAGGTTTATTACATGGAAAGGGCAGTGTTTCATTCCTAATGGGATAGTCATTTACTCTAGATAGAGATTTGCCTTCCCTGCATCAATGTCTTTGCCAAAACTCCTCTCCATGGACTCACAGAATGCCTTATCCACTGTCATGGTATCCCACAGAGCTTCAACTCAGATCAAAGGATTTACTTCACAGCAAATGAAATGCAGCAATGGACTCATGCTTATGGAATTCACTGGTCTTGCCATGTTTCCTATTATCCTAAAGTAGTTGGCTTTGTAGAACAATGGAGTAGCTTTCTAAAGACCCACTGGTAATACTAGATAGGTGACAACACTTCACAGGGTTTGTGTGATGTTCTGAAATTTGCTGTATATGCTCTAAACTGGTATCTAATATGTGGTGTTGTTTTTCCTATAGCCAGAATTTACAATTGACTCAGTGGAAGTGAGTTTGCTTTTGGGTTTACACAGTTTATGGAGGTGTGTGTAGATGCCAAGTTGACAAGGTGGGGGACTGTGATGGTTAGTGTTATGAGTTGACGTGGATGGGCCATGATTCTCAGTGGTTTGGCAGTTACATAATGTGGTTTTGTAATGATGTAATTTGGCAGTTATGTAATGATGTGATCATCTATTTTGTGATTTGATGTAACCATCTTCGACGATGTGATCAGCCAATCAATTGTAAAGAGATTTTCCTCAGAGGTGTGGCCTGTATCCAATATTTATATTGAACATTGTGGCAAGTTGTTATCTTTTGCTCTGGATTCTCCGTCTACTCCTATTCCTCTGACCTCTGGTTCTTGGGACATGAGTCAGCAGCCTGCCATCTGACCTAAAGATCTTGAGAGTTGCAACCCTGTGGGCCAAGAACATCCTGCTTGTCATGCGTATCTTGGGATTTGTCAGTTTCTGCAATCCTGCAAATCAGCAGCCTGTCATCTGACTTCCAATTCTGGGATTCATTAGTTTCCACAGCCCCATGGGCCAACAGCCTATCATCAGACCTGCACGTCTTGGGTACATCAGCCTTAGCAACTGCATAAATTAGGAGAAGTCTCCAGCCTGATGACTGACCTCTAGATTTGGGATTTGCTAACCTTCACATCCACATGAGCCATTTCCTTGAGATTAATCTCTTTATATATATTTTACGTATTTTCATATGTGTTTCACTGATTTTGCTTCTCTGGAGAACCCAGCCTAAAGACAGCAACCCCAATCCATAAGGTATTTTCATAAGTGACACTGTGTCAAATTTACTTTACATCTTGCTGTAAACAAACAAACAAAATTAACCTAGTGTGCTTAATACCTCATGGGAGGTGGGTGCAGTTGGCAAACAGACATAAAAGACACATGTTATTTGTGTACAAATAGGTTACTTCTGAAAAATCAGCCATTGCAAACTCTGCAGAACATAGTCCTGTTCTCACAGACATGGATCACCATGAAGCTGAAGTTGACATAAAAGCAATGGGTTTAGTTCATTTTATGGAACTAACATTTTATTTATATCAGAAACAGATAAGAGCAGTTCAAGAAAGACTCTGCACAAACTTGGTGAGAGTATACTGTGTTACTACAACATTGCCAAAAAAGAAACAGCATTATGCAGTCATGTTGGTCCTCATAGATGTATATGATTAAACTGTATTTTGAAGAGATTAAGTAAAACAGTAGAATGGTAAACTTCAAACCAAATTCAAATTTGAATGCTTTGTAATAGTGAGTCAAATTAATTGCCTTGTAATTTTACTGGAAAATGATGGTCAATTCCTCTTCCGTTTCCCTCAGTGATTAATTCAAACTTCTTAATACTATCCTTTTTGAGCTCACTTCTTATTCCCTTGTATTCTGCTTTCACTTACCTTTTTAAAAATAAAACAGAGGACATTGAGTCTAAAATCTCTTATTTCCCTTCCAGCTCTTGCAATATATCCAAATCTGTACACATTTAAATCTCTGTCATCCCATTTACAGAGAAAGTGCCTAAGGTAGTCCCTCCACCTGTGTTGTCTGTCACCTCCTCCAAGATCTCATTCTAGCAATTATTCCCATTTTGTCCTACATCTTCAACATCTCCATTTCCATTTATTTGTTTCTGTCAGACAATTTCAGTTAGTAGCACAATCATGCATCTACTCAGTCAAGCCAATTGAAATCTGAGAGATATTCTTCATGTCTCTCTCCCTCACTCTTCCCTCCCCCAGTAAAAACAATAACAAAGGCTTTTTACAAATTCAATCAGCTATTTCTCAAATTTTCCTTAGCTCTCCATTCTCACTGTCACTTTCTTGGTACAGATCTTCATCATCACTCACTTCTAGACGGATACAGTGCCTCCTAATTGATAGCATGATTCAGAAGAAAAAAACATGAATTCTAGAGTTAGGCTGTGTTCAGATGCCAATGATATAATAATACCTTTGGGAAATTAACTTCTCTAAACCTTATTTTCCTGGGCTGTAAAATGGAAATGTAAAGCTTATTCTTAAATTTGACTCTAATTAATAAATAATATTTTGCATATAAAGCATCTAATACTGTGCCTGGCACATAGTAGGAATTCAGGAAATGTTAATCTTTCCTTGTAGCCTATTCTCTTCCATTTCCTGTTCTACAGTGTTATAAAAGTGACTTTAATACAAATGTGATTGTGTCACTTCTCTAGCAAAAATCATTTGGAGGGCTTAATTTTCCCATATATTAAAATATAAAATCAATTAACAAGCAGTATCAGACTATCCATGTGGTGACCTTCCACTCTCATCTTCCTTTCTGCCTCAAATGTGTTAAGTTCTTTGAACAAACAATATAAGTGTGTCTTATTCATCTTGAAATTCCTAGGGTGTAACATCAGTGCTGGGTACAAAATAAATACTGCTCAAATATAAAATAAATGTCTATTAAGATATATCTTTAAATTTTGAATGGATTCTACTTCACAGACATAGAATAGTTGCCATTTGGAAATTCCTAAAGTAGAATTTGATAGGAGGCATAAGTTATTACATTTAAAAAAAAATGCTTCTTTTTTGACATTTATTTTTTTTATTTATTTTGCAGTCATAAGCATTGTCAGTCTTTGTTCACTCTGAAGTTTCTTAAATTGACAGGATAATATCACGCCTTAGAAACATCTTGCCTAAGCTAATTGTGAAGAGGTGGATCAAAGGGAAATCAACTTCTCTGTGAATGGCATGTAATGTAGGAATCAAACAAAAAAAGCAACATAGAAAACATCTCAAATAACTTAATTATGTGTGATAATCATGGTAGTATCACTTTGTACTTAATAAAAATTTTCCTTCCAAGTATTTTGAAGTAGCTTGACTGTATTACCTTATCTGTACTCACAAAGTCCCTTGGAAATAAAGGGGAATTATAATTTATGTAAATAAAACTTGACTGCACTTGGCTTGGCTTAAATAAAACTTGCTATAGATTCTCTAAATTTCTTGTTTCTGAATGTCAAGTATTTCTGGTTTCCATCTTCAGAATGCTGAGAATTTTTGGTGAAAATCATACACTTAGAGTGATTATTACCGTCATATAGGCGTGATCACCATTGACCCCTAAACTACTATAATTTCACTGTTTCCTTTTCATGTCATGTTATGCTTTCCATAGTTATGTCCTATCTTTTCTCATTGTTCTCTAGCGTTTCGTGACTCCTCATCCACATGTTTACCCTTGGACTCAGAAGATAACCTTCCCTATTCTTACACAGACAGATAAAGAGTGTGTCACCAAACCTAAATCTCAGAATGAATTAAAATCTGCCTGCATCAATATCTTATCTTTTTATTTTCATTTCTATAACAAAAGAAGTGGTCCTCCTCCCACCTAAAGTCAAACCATCCACATCTCCTCTCATTCCCATTACTTCCATGTTTCTCATTTTCTTACTCTGTATTGGATCCTTTCAATCTTCTTTTAAATATACTTAAGTCTTTAAAATATCTTAACAATCCCATCTTCCCCTCCTGACACCACTTCTTCACATTTCCTAAAAGTTGTCTATATTTTCTGTCTCAATTCCACTTCTCATTCACTCTTCATTTGACTTCAAGTTACCTTTTCTCTCTCATTCCATCGAATGAACCTTTCCTAAGGTGACTAATAATTTTCTCTGTCATCAAATTTGATGTACATTCTGTTCTCCATTAACCTTTCTGTAGCAATGGTACATTGCTATTATGACATTCTGTCATCTCTTATTAACGTGGCCTGAAATATCTGCTTATTTATTTTTCTGTATTGTATTTGGAGCGTCTGAAAGAGCTCTCAGACCAATACCAGGAGAATGGAGGATTTACATTGTCTAACAACATTAATCATACCCCAGTTCTACCAAAATATCAAGATGTCTTCCTCTAACTCTTTGCTTCAGGGTCAGCTCCTCCAGGAAGACTCCTCTGAGACTGACTCCTGTTAACAAAGTTTAAGGTATCTTCATCTGAGCTATATTTGAAATTTGTGCCTACTCCTGATGTTACACATGTTTTTGTCTGCATCAGTGTTATGCTGCTTTATTGCAATCCTCGTGAGGACAAGCAATAAGCTTGATTCATTTCTATACATATACTAGCACATATACATATACTAGCAAGTGCCTGGCACATGGTATATGCTTGATTTATAATTGTTGAAACACTGACACAATATAACATACTGCTTTGTCTACACTTCTGATATAATCATAATGAAAGCTGCTTGGGTAAATTTGTTTTTGCAGTGTTATCTTGAACAGTAAAAGGAATCAGACTCCTGAGTAAAATAAAGCAATAAGAAAACTAAGTAATAAGATGTTGGATCCCTGGGAGGTTTGCGCGGACTGATGGTGGACTGAATACCAGAATCTAATTTTAATCCTCCCAAAAACAAAACAAAAACACATTGCTATCAAGTGTCACTGAGTGGATTCTGACTCATAGCAACCCTATAGGACAGAGCAAAACTGCCTTATAGGATTTCCAAAGAGCATCCGACAGAATCAAACTGCCAATCTTTTGGTTAGCAGCCTGCACTCTTAACCACAGCACCACCAGGGCTCCATTCCCTCCAAAGACCCCTCTAAAGATGTAGGAATGTTTTTTTTTTTTTTTAAGACACAAGTCCAAGGCTTAGAAAGAACTGTAGAAGTGATTAACAGCAACATAATTTTATGTAGTGGAAAGCAGACAGATGAGTGATAATTGACTTAGCACACCTGAGATGGTGAAGCCTTCAGCCAAGAATGAAGACAACTGAGAAACAACTCAGTTGATAATACACACAGGATGTCCCCGAGGAGTGCAAACAGATTGTGATTTGCTACTAATCAAAAGATTGGAAATGTGAACCCACAAAATGGTGCCACAAAAGAAAGTTATGGTGATGTACTTTTGTAAAGACTACAGCCAAAGTAAGCCTGTGGAGCTTAGTTCTACCCTGTAACACGCAGGGCCATCATGAGTCAGAACTGACTTGACAGCCACGTAGGGTTTTGTTTTGTTTTGTTTTGTTTTTTTCCCATAACGCACAGGAATTGGCAACATCAGATCCTTCCAAACTTGGTCTTAAGAAAAAGGGAGCTAAAATTAAGCTTGAGTGAATCTATTTCAAAAACAATTTAATCCAAAACGACCCCTTTCTTATTCTATAAAGATGGCTGAACATTTTCCTCTCACTTTTTCAGAAGTCTGCAGGTTCATTCTGATGGGAAAAAGTAGAGGATCACTGAACTAGAAGAGGCCAGACTCAGTGAACATGGATATTTTACCTGAAACAAGGGAATTATTAAGCAACTATGTGGGTATGCACAATGGATATCCTAGTGGCATAATGGTCATGCCCTACTGCTGCTAACCAAAACATTGGCAGTTCAGATCCACCAGGCACTCCTTGGAAACTCTATAGGGTACTTCTACTCAGTTATTTAGGGTCATTACTCCACAGCAATGGGTTTGGTTTTGGTTTTATGTGCATAATAATTTGGATGCTTACTCCAGTAAGTTCCAGGAACACTGGTGGCCTTCTTCCTTTCTCCAAGCAAAAGACTGGGAAAGCCTTCTCTGAGAACTTGATGAGGCCCTCTTATCCCTAAAAAAAACCTAAATAACTCTAAATGTACTGATATCAGGGCATTATAAATGAGCAGTTGGCTTAGATATCCCACAGTGAAGTTCCAAGTAAACAAGTGACATCCACAGGTTCTGAGCTTACACTCTCAGATAAGCAAGTATGAGAAGACTTAGAGGAAAGTATCCAACATACAAGTTTGAGACAAAAACAAAACAGACAGAAAAAAAAAAACTGTTAAAAACTTGGTGTTGCTGGCTGCTGTTTGCATTGGGATCCTGACACAGTTATCCCATGTGCAGTGTAATGAAAAGTTGCCCAGTCCCAGTTATGTACCATCTCCATGATCAATTGCCAGTCTGACCACTGTAATCTATAGAGTTTTCATTGGCTGATTTTCAGAAGAAAATCACCAGGCCTTTCTACTTAGTTTGTCTTACTCTGGAAGCTCCACTGAAACCCATTGCACATCATAGCAACACACAAGCCTCTATTAACAGATGGGTAGTGGATGCACATAAAGTATACTGGCTGGGAATTGAACACCAGTCTCTGGTATGGAAGGAGAAAATTCTACCACTGAACCACCATTGCCCTTACATAAAAAAAAAGTGATGGAGGGATGGAGTCAAGATGGCAAACTAAACACATATCTCCCTAAATAAACCTGGAAACCAAGACCTGAAATGATAATTAAATGGAGCCTTCTGGACACCTAGTGAGCCCTGGGATGTGGCACAGGGCTGTTAATTTGGACTTCATACTAATAAACACAAAACCTCCTCTCTTTCACTGACCCCACTCTTGGCAAGCACAGGCTTGCACAAACTGAAGGTAACTCACCATTTTGACTTTTTTTTCCCTTTTTCTTGGCTGGTGGGCAGAGCCGGGACTTGACTAGCCGCTGCTCTGGGACACACTGCTGGTGGGACCAGCAAGCGTAATTGCCATGTTCTGGGAACCTGGCTTTGGAATCTATGCATCTCGGCTCCCCTTGCCTATCTTTCTGCCTCCTCCATGTGGTAGCCTTACAGATGCACTTGTGCAGGACGCCATCACAATCCACTGGGAAACAAAGAAGCACAGGCGGAGGTCCCAGACGGACTTGGTTCCTAAGCTGGGAGGTGGGACCTGCAGGAAGGAGAGTGTTTTTCCAGCAGGGAGGTGATGTTTTGCACAGTGTTGCCTGAGGCTGGGGCCCAGCAGTAGAGGCTGTAGACTCTAGGCATCTTGGCACTCTTGGTCTCTCTTTGCGCTGAAAGCCTGGTCCCGGCCAGGAGGCGATCTTGTGTGGGATGCCATCTTGTTTTGCTGGGGGCGGAGGCTTCCATATGGAAGCCTCAGCTGGACCTAATTCCTGGGCTGGAAGGCAATGCCTACCCAGAAGAGACCGCTTTCCCAGCAGAAAAGCAGAATTCTACACAGTATTACCTAAAGCTGGGACCTGAAGGCAGAGGCCAACAGGCCAGTAGCCTATATGCATTTTGAGCTAGTTTGTAACATCTGGGGTTCAACATTGAGGTGCTTACTTTGTCAGCTGGGAAGAGGGACATATACACCTGAAAATCTGACTGAATTTGGAAGTTATCAAATACTTTTTACTTCTCATTTTAAGATGGCCTAGAGAAAACAACTGTAGTCCATCTTAACAGCATCACTCCCAGCCTCTATTGACTCACATGAAGCCCCAAAAGCAACAAACATTGGAGAAGACAGTAACCCGGAAATCACCCATGGGATCAGGAGGCCCCCAAAAGAAACCACCTCAGAACTTCACAGATGAAGAAGCTTTTCTAAAACTATCAGAAGGTGAATACAAAAGGATTATATGGAGAGCCCTCCTAGACCTTATACAAAATGCAGCAGAGCAAAATGAAAAACTAAGCAAGCTGTTTGATCTGATGGAACATCAGTACTCTGAAATCCAACAGATCAAGGACGAAATCAAAGATATAGAAACTTCAGTGAAAGCCAAGAAAACAGAATGGAACAAATGAAAAAGAGACTTTTCTGATCTGGAAGACAGAACTACTGATGCCAGCATCTATGAGGAGAAATCAGAAAAAAACAAATAAGCAAAATGAAGAAGCATTAAGAAGCATGTGGGACTCTATTAAGAAGAACAATCTACAATTAATTGGAGTTCCTGAACAGGGCGAGACACCTGAGAACACAGAGAGTATTGCGGCTGAGCTGCTGACAGAAAACTTCCCAGAAATTATGAAAGAAGAGAATATAGATATCCAAGATATGTATCGAATACCACCCAATCTAGATCTCAATAGAAAGACTCCAAGACACATTATAATCAAGCTCAACACAATTAAACATAAGCAGAAAATCTTAGAAGCAGAAAGACCAAAAGCAAAGCTAACATTCAGAGGGAAACCTTATAGGCTTTTGTTGGATTTCTTCGCAGAAACAATGCTGGCACGGAGATAGTGGGATGACACATTCAAAGACTTGAAGGAGAAGAACTTCCAACCAAGAATTGTATATCTTGAAAAACTGTCTTTCAAATATGAAAATGAAATTACGATATTTGCAGATAAACAGAAACTCGTTTGTAAAAATCAAATGAAAGCTACAAGAAATACTGAAAGAATCTGTTGGCTTCAAAAACTAAAACTGCTAACTTTACATTTTAGAAGGACACATTATCCAGAATCCTACTCAGTTAGGAAAGTCTCCAAATACAATCAAAGCTATAATAGTGAGAGAAATGATCTAGTGACCATATCATGTAAACTATGATATCATCGTATTAAAAAAGGGATGTGCTGCAGTCGTTATAGTCCTTCCAGATGGAGAGGAAGTTGACAAGACTAGTAGCAATCAAAATGGGTTTATGTATAGTTTATTAAGTGGGATCATAGGGGCAGCTGTAAAGCACAATAAAGAAGCAACATACCACATCAAGAGATGCAACACAAGAGTTTCCACAACCACAAAACCAACCTTGAAAAAGGTGAAAAATCAACACACAAAGAAGGTCGTAGAACAGATTAATAAGAACAACAGAGAAAACATCAACACAAAAATAAACAGCACAATGGCAGCACTGAACACTTACCTATAATTACATTGAATGTGAATGGACTGAATGCTCCAGTAAAGAGACATCAAGTGTCATCTTAGATCAAAAGTCTCACTGGCAACACAAGAATAAAAAGTGGTACACCCTGAGATCTACACTAAAAGACCGTAATTGGTGGTCCAGTGGCTTTGAGGTTCCCCTGTGAGCATGGCCCCTGGCCCTGATGCTACCCTTGCCCATAAATCATAATGAAGGTCCACTCTTTGGACACTAATGGATTGGACTTGGTGATGCAGAGTGACCATATATTGGATGCACTTTATGGTTCTATGCATCTATAGGGTATCATTCTGTGCCTGGAGGAAAGAGAGTGGGTGGAAGAAGAGTGGAAAGGAGACTGTTGGGAGGATGAGACATACATGGAGCAGAGAGGAATAGCGTGTCGTCACTGGACAGGGAGAGCAGTGGAAGCTGCATATAGGTGGGTATGTAAATTTATATGGGAATGTATATTTTCACTCAGTCATAATAAAAAAAAAAGACATGACCCATCTATATATTGCCTACAAGAAACTCACCTTAGACTTAAAGATATGAACAAACTGAAAATTAAAGGATGGAAGAATATATATCAAACTAACAAAGAACAACGAAGAGCAGGTGTGGCAATTCTAATCTCAGATAAAATCGATTTTAATGTAAAATCCACCATCGTAGACAAGAATTGACACTATTTATTGCGAAAGGTTCAAGACACAAGCAGGACCTAACAATAGTAAATATGCACCTAATATCAGAGCACCTAAATATGTCAAAGAAACACTGACTACACTCAAAAAAGGAGACAGATTGCTCCACAATAATAGTAGGAGACTTCAACACTCCACTCTCAATATTGGACAGATCATCTAGGAAAAAGCTCAATAAAGACACAGTAGACCTTATGGCCACAATTAACCAACTACATCTCATCAACATATGCAGAACTTTCTATCCATCAGCAGACAACTACATCTTCTTCTTCAGTGCACATAGAACATCCTCCAGAATCCATACCATTGAATTAATGCAAAGCATCTTCTCAGATCATAAAGCCATAAAAGTCAAAATCAATAACAGTAAAAAAATAGAAAGAGGAACTCAAGGAAACTGAAAAACATCTTGCTGAAAAAGATGTGGGTTATAGAAGAAATCAAGGATCAAATAAAGAAATTTATGGATTCCAGTGAGAATGAACACACTTCCTACCAGAACCTATGGAATACAGCCAAAGTAGTGCTCAGAGGTCAGTTTACCTCCAGAAATGCACATATCTGGAAAGAAGAAAGAAACCAAATCAAAGAACTAATCCTACCGCTTGAACAAGTAGAGAGAGAACAACAGAGGAACCCCTCAGGCACCAGAAGAAAATAGATCATAAAGATTATATCAGACATAAATGAATTAGAGAATAGAAGAACAATTGGAAAAATTGAAAAGACCAAAAGCTGGTTAGATGAAAAGATCAACAGAATTGACAAACCATTGGCTAAACCTCTTAAAGAAAAACAGGAAAGGAAATAAATAACCCAAATAAGAAATGAGAGGGAAGTTGTCACAACAGATCCAACAGAAATAAAAAATAACGGAATACTATGAAAGACTATACTCTAACAAATTTGAAAACCTAGAGGAAATGGACAAATTCTTTGATTCCTATCACCTACCAACATTATCACAAGGTGAAGCAGAACAACTTAGTAAACCCATCACAAAGGAAGAGATTGAAAAGGTCATAAAAAATCCACCAACCAAAAAAAGTCCTGGCCCAGATGGCTTCACCATAGAATTGTACCAAGCTTTTAGAGAAGAGTTATCTCCAATACTACTAAGACTATCTCACAGTATAGAAAGGGATGGAATACTCTCAAAATTATTCTATGAAGTCAGCATAATCCTGATACCAAAGCCAGGGAAAGACCCAATAAAAAAGGAGAACTACAGACCGATATCACTCATGAATCTAGATGCAAAAATCTTCAACAAAATTTTTGCCAGTAGAATACAACAACATATCCAAAAAATAATCCATCCTGACCAAGTTGGATTCATACCAGGGATGCAAATCTGGTTCAGCACCAGAAAAACAATTAGTGTGATCAATCACATAAATATCACAAAGGACAAGAATTACCGGATGTAGTCTATTGATGCAGAAAAGGTATTTGATGAAGTTCAACACCATTCATGCCAAAAACTCTCAGCAAAATAGGAAGGGACGGCAAATTCCTCACTGCAATAAAGGTGAACAAAGCCAACTGCATACATCACCCTGAATAGAGACTGAAACAGTTTCCCTTGAGAACAGGAACTAGAAAAGGATGTCTGCTCTCACCTCTCCTATTCAGCATTGTACTAGAACTTCTAGCCAGAGCAATTAGATAAGACTAAGGAATAAAGGTCATCTGGATCAGCAAAGAAATCAAAATCTCCCTATTTGCAAATGATATGATTGTCTATGCAGAGAATCCCAAAGAATCCATAAGCAAACTACTCAAACTGATTGAAGAGTTCAGCAAAGTATCAGGATACAAGATAAAGAAAAGTAAATCAATAGGATTCCTTTATACCAACGAGATTATCAAGGAAGAAATCATCAAATCAGTACTATTTATCATAGCCCCTAAGAAGATAAAGTACCCAGGAGCAAATTTAACCAGAGAAATAAGAGACGTTTACAATGACAACTACAAACCCTTACTGCAAGAAAGTAAGAGAGACTTACACAAAAGGTGAAACCTACCCTGCTCATGGATAGGAAGATTAACATTGTGAAAATGTCTATTTTACCCAAAGTAATGTACTTACATAATGCAATCCCAATACAGGTTCCAGTGACATTTTTTAATGAGATGGAGAAACAAATTACCAATTTTGTCTGGAAAGAAGTTTCGGATAAGTAAAGCATTACTAAAGATGAAGAGAGCACTGGAAGGCCTCTCATTACCCGACTTTAGAACCTATTACACTGCCACTGTAGTCAAAACAGTATGGTACTAATAGGAAAAGAGACACACAGATCAATGGAACAGAATCGAGACCCCAGAGATGACATCATCTGCCTACGAACAGTTGATATTCGACAAAGGTCTTAGGACATTAAACTGTGGTAAAAAAATTTCTCTTCAACAAATGGTGTTGGCAAAATTGGATATCCATCTGCTCTAAATTAAAACAAGAGCCATATCTCACACCTTATACAAAAACCAACTGAAACTGGATAAAAGATTGAAATACCAAATCCAAGACGATAAAGCTCATCCAAGAAAAAGTAGGAACAACAGTGAAAGTTTTAACACACAACATAGACTTCAAAATCTGTCAAACAAACCACAGTCATCAGAAGAGAAAATAGATAAATGTGACTACTAAGAATACTTTTGCTCATTCAAGGCTTTATTAATAGAATTAAAAGGCCACCTACAGAATGGGAAAAAATATTTGGCAACTATATGTCAGACCGACGACTGATCTTCATAATCTATAAGATACTACAAAATATCAATCAGAAAAAGATAAATTATCCAATTAAGCAACAGGCAAAGGAGATGGACAGACAATTCTCTAAAGAGGAGATCCAGGCAGCCAGAAAACACATGTAGATATGCTCACGATCATTAGCTATTAAAGAAATTGAAATCAAAATGACAATGAGATACCATCTCACCCCAACAAGGTTGGCCATGATCTAAGAAAAACGCAGAACGACAAATGCCGGAGAGGCTGTGGGGAGATTGGAACTCTCCTACACTGTTGGTGGGATTGTGAAATGGTGCAACCTCTTTGGAAAGCAATCTGGTGCTGCCTTAAGAAAATGGATATAGATATACCATCTGATCCAGTAATTCCACTGCTTGGAATATATCCTACAGAATCAAGGCCATTCACACCAGCTGATACATGCAGGCAAATGTTCATTGCAGCACAGTCCACAGTAGCAAAAAGATGGAATATACCCAGATGCCCAACAACAGAAGAATGGATAGGTAAACTATGGGACATATACTAAATGGAACACTATGAGATGATAAAGAGCAATGATGATTGCAGGAAACATCTCTTAACCTGATTTCAACTGGAAGACATTATGCTGAGTGTAAGTAGTCAGTGACAAAAGACAAACATTGTATGAGACTCCTACTATAAGAACTTGAAAACAGACTCATGCATAGAAGACACTGTTGACTGCAAGGGTAGGGAGGGAGGGAGGGAGGGTGAGGGGGATGAGGGTTTAGATTAGTTAAGAGAAGTTTGGTTGGGTGAAGCTGGTGACAGCACACATTAGAAAGAAGATCAATAATAACTGGACTTCAACACAATGTGAGTACTCCTCCCATCTTAACCCAATATTGCAAGGACAGAGTAGCTGGGGCAGGGATTGGGGACCATGCTCTGAGGCGAAATCAAGGCCAATTGGCATAGCTAGCGTTTTGCTAATGAGGACTCTCTGCACCCCACATCGGTGAGCAGCGTCTGGGGTCTTAAAATTTGCCAAGCTACCATCTGAGTATACAGCAAATGGTCCCAACTCAAGAGGAACGGATGATCACTGATGACAAGAACTACATGGGGGAAAGAGAACTTGGAAGATGGAGAGACCCATGTGAGTGGGTCTGTACATTGACTCGTGACCAGAAGAACCAGATGGTGCCCGATCACCACCGGTGATAGCCATGATGGAACTCACAAAATTGAGTCTTACTAGCAACTCAAGAATAAATAGGGGTACACCCTGAGGTCTCCACTAAAATACCACAATTGATGGTCCAGGGGCTTTGGGTTTCCCCTGGGAACATAGACCCTGGCTCTGATGCCACCCCTGTCCATAAATCATAATGAAGGTCAACTTTTCGGACAGCAGTCAGTAGGATTTGGTGACACAGTGTGACTGTATCTTGTGGGAAATTTATGATTCTGTGCATCTATAGGATGTCATTCCTCTGACCTCTTACTGGAGGAAGGGGAGTAGGTGGAGAGGAGGGGATAGGAGACTGTTGGGAGGATTGGACATATGTGGAGCAGAGAGGAAGGGTGTGCTGCCACCGGCCTGGAGAGCAGTGGGAGCTTCATATAGGTGAGCATGCGAATTTATATGGGAATGTACATTTTCATTCAATCATCATAATAAAAAAGTGATATACTCAGAAAAACAATGTATTATTAAATCATCCTGTTCTGGCTTCATAATCATGAATAATAATTATGATTATGAAGTCATGAAGCCAGAACAGGATGATTCAAAAAGCAGTATTCAGGAAAAAAAAGTAAAAGAATTCTGGAAGTTAAACAAACATAGCAGATGTTTCAAGTACTCAAGTAATTTGAAAATTGCTGTTTTCCTGGCATTTATGATGTTTGTGATAGTTACTAGCTTTTTAATATTTGTAATTTTTATTTTCTCATTTTAAGTAAAATAAAGTTGTTTTAAATGAGATCTAATTTTGTTTTTGTAATTTTGTATTCATGTTCCTAAGGAGGACCCCTCCCAAAAATTGTACACAAACTCCCTGACCATCAAACTTGTATCTGTCCCTGGTGAAAACTGTGTATTTTCAGTTACTGAGGTCAAAGCCATTGAAATTATTCTTAACTCCTCTCTTTCTGTCACAATCTCATATCCAGTTATTCAGGAAATCCTGTTGATTCTGCCTTCAAAATATAGGCAAAATATGACCACCCTGATCTTTTGCTGGATTACTGCAATACTCATTTATTTTTACCCTTGTCCCCTTAGACGATACGCTCAACACAATAGCCAGAGAAGTGTCCTCTTAAAGTCATATATCACTCCTGCTTAAAACCCTCCTTTGGCTTTCCATTTCTTGTGAACCAGCTCCACATGTCTTTTCTTCGCCCTTATCAAACTATTTTCCTCTTTGGTTCACTTTGACCCAGTCACACTGACCTCATTGCTACTTCTAGGAGATATAAGGCGTGCTTCCACTTAGGACCCATTACTCAGCTGTTCCCCATTCTTGCAAACATGTCCAATTTTCTCTAGTGGCAGGGTGGATTCTCCAAGGGAGGACTCCCACAGCACTGAGTGGCATCTCAGCACAAACCCAATAGGCTGATTTGCTGGAGACCTCTTCCAAGGTGTGAGCCCAGTCAACCAAGGTGTTTCCTGGGCTAGCCTACGGCCACAAAGAGAGAGACATTAGAGAAACCAATAGAGGGAGGTCTCTCTCCTCTGGTAAGATACAGGCCACTTTTCATCCCAGGACAAGAGGGTAGCTGGCAAGGGATGTCTCCTGGGCCTCTCATACCAGCCGTTAGCCCCTATATCAGTAGGTAAGGTAGGCTCAATACGGACAAGCATAGGCTATATATGTACAGGCAAAACACATAGCACAAATGCACCTTTAAGACACGCCTGCAGGAAGGGATGCTGTAATCTTCGGAGGCCACTCAGTATTCTCTCTCTTCCCTGATTCCCCACAAGGACACTAAGCCAATCCAAGTGAAGGACTGTATTTTCATTTTCCAAGGCCATGCCCACTCCTCCATGTAAGACGGTGGGAGCTGGGAGAAGGTTCCCTAGGCGTCCCTTGCCAGGCTTTAGACATTATTCTGCTGTTACAATCTGCAGCTGTACAGGTACAGCTGTGTAGTGAGTGATTAAGTCCACTGGGGCTGCTCTCCCAGGGAGGGGGCACTGGGTCAACATTTGTAGCACCTGCCAGTCTGGCTCTCCAGTTTCTCAAGAGTACTCTCTGGTGCACTCACTCACAGAGCTTGTTTCAACATACCATTATACCTCTCTATCATCCCTGTGGCCTGGGGATGATAAGCAGTGTGGAACTTCCACTGGACCAGTTGCTCTTTGGCCCACTGCTGCACCAAGTGCCCAGTAAAATGAGTTTCGTTGTCTGATTCAGTTACCTGAGGTCACCTGTAGCTGGCACTAAGCCGCTTGACAGCCTGCAGTACTGCCTTCTGGTCCACAGCAGCAGCTGGTTGGGAGGTTAGTAGACCGGTGGTGGAGTCTATTATAGTCGCTATGTACTTACTCCCCTCCAACAACAGCAAGGGTCCAATCACATCTATCTGCCAGCATCCAGGGGCCGTAGCCCTCTTCCAACTTGTCCAGGGGTGCTGAGCACCCTTTGAGGGTACTCCCTAGAGCACACTTGGCAAATGTCTGTAACTTGCTGCACTTCTTTGTACGTCACCTGCAACCCCCAAGCTTGCACCGGTGCCTACATTGATCGTGGCTCAGCATGTAACAATCGGTGGTGTAGCCAAGTGGCTACGTCCTGCCAGTCCTCCCTTTCCAACCAGCAGACTCTGGCAAGGGCGTCAGCCTCATCATTGCCTAGTTGCCACCATGGGGTGTGCCTGGTCACATGGTACACAGTGGCCTCTTTCTGGCAGCCAGTATTCCACAGATCCTCCCAAATGTCCTGTCCCCAAAGCGGTCGATTCCCTATTGTCCGTTGGTTGCACCTTTAAGTGGCAAGCCACAGTTAGGTCACAAAATATGGCCCAACTATCACCACAAACGTGCAGTAGGCCGGGAAAAGCAACATCCACAGGGCAAATAGTTCAGCCAACTGACTGTGCAGTGCTGGAATTCCATCTGATAATCTCTGTTTCTGGCTGATATGCAACAGCTACCCACTTAGCAGAGGTCCCCTACCTTCAGCCGTCTGCATACCAAGCACTAGAGGGGCTTGGGGCCTTCCCCTCTGTATATGGGCAAGGTTCTGGTTGCAGCACGGAGTGCTCTCCATGAGCATCTCCATCAAATATAAAGGACAGGGGACCCAACACTTCTTGCAACTCTTTACTCAGAGGGGACATCAACAAACTGTCTCTTTGCTATAGATATGCTCCCCATTTTGCTAGGGTACGGGTTTGGGTGACCCTTCTCTGGCTTGGCTGTCCAATCCCACACCCATCCCACTACAGGGTAGATAGTCTGCACTGTAACTGCAGCAGTTTGGGTAATGGCTTCTGTGGCCTGCAAGGCTGCGTATACAGCAGGAGTTGTTTCTCTATCAATGTATAGTACTACTTGGCATCTTTCCATAGCTGTGACCAAAACTCAGTGGGCATTCTAGTTCACCTTTGCCACTGCCACAACCCCCAGCCAAAATCCTCAGGTGTCACATGCATCGTGAGTTCAGCCAGCAAAGAAGCATCAAAAATCTTAAGAGAAGGGTAGGGAGAGAGGAAAGAAGAGGGTGGGGTATAGATTAGAAAGTTGATAGAAATTTGGTTGGGTGAAATCAGTGACAGAAGACATTAGAAAGAAAATCAGCTTAACTGGACTTCAACATAACATGATTACTCCTCCCAAATTAACCCAATATTGCAAGGATGAAGGAATTGGAGCAGGGGGCTGGAGAACATGCTCTCAGGGAAAATTGAGGCCAATTGGCACAACTAGCATTTTGCTAAGAAAGTTTTCTGCACCCCAAATTGGTGAGTGGCATCTGGGGTCTTAAATGCTGCCAAGCTGCTATCTGAGGTACACCAAATGGTCCCAACTCAACAGGAACGGATGATCTCGAAGGACCAAAATGACATAGGGCAAAGAGAACCCAGAAGTCAGACTCACATGAGCAAGTGACTACATCAACATGTGACTGGAAGAACCAGATGGTACCTGGCCATCACTAGTGATAGCCATGATGGGACTCACAAAGCTGAGTCTCACAGGCAACATGAAAATAAAAAGGGATGCACCCTGAGATCTCCTCTAAAAGACCGCAACTGATGATCCAGGGGCTTTGGAGTTCAGCTGGGAGCATGGCCCTTGGCCCTGATGCTGCCCCTGTCCATAAATCATAGTGGAGGTCATTCTTCAGACAGAAATGGATTGGAATTGGTGACACAGAGCAACCATATTATGTGTGCACATTATGGTTCTATGCATCTATAGGATGTCATCCAGCTGACCTCTTACTGGATGAGGGGGAGAGGGCAGAGAGGAGGGGACAGGAGATTGTCAGGAGGATATGGCACGTACAGAACAGAGTGGTGTGCTGTCACTAACAGGGAGAGCAGTGGGAGCTGCTCATTGGTGACTATGCAAATTTATATGGGATTGTATATTCTCAATCATAATTTAAAAAAAAAAATCTTAAGAGAATGAGCCTGCTGCACAGCTCATTTGGGCTGCCTGCATTTCTTCTGTCCAGTCCCAAGTGTCCTCTTTCTTCACCAAAGTATATAAGGGTCATAATATCTGGGCCAAAGGCAGGATGAAGACCTGCCAATATCCTAGGAGACCCAAGAATTCCTGTAACTGCTTCACGGTGCTAGGGACAGGGAAAGTTTGTACTTTATCTGTCACCGCTTCTGGGATAACTTTAGTCATACCTGACCAAACGACTCCCAAGAATTTGACTGATAAGCTAGGCCCTTGCAACTTGGCCTTGTTGAACTTCCAGCCTCCCAGCCCCATGATCACAAGTGTTGCACAAGTGTCAGTGCCACCACTTCAAACAAAGGGAGAGAGTCACTTGTGAGCAACAAATTATCAGTCTAATAGTACAAGCAGACCCCTTCGGGGGGGGGTTTCCACAGTGCCACATGTTCTGTGACCGAGCCATGGCATATGGTGGGGCTGTGCAGTTAGCACTGGGGGCAACACATTACAGGTCCATTGCCTTCCCTGGCATGTGAACGCAAACTTGTCCTGGATCTCTTCAGCTATAGGGATGAAGAAGGTGTTAGCATAGTCAGCCATGAAGTGATAGGTACTTAACTCATGGCTCAAAGAGTCCATCAGAGCAGCAGTATCAGGTATGCTGCATGCATGGACAGCATCACCTTTTTTAACTCACAGTAGTTGACTGTCATACATCAGGAGCTATCAGTCTTCTTCACTGGCAACACTAGAGAGTTGTAGGGGCTTCGGGCAAGCCTCACTATTCGCACTCAGTGCAATTCTTCAATAGTTTCTCTGATTTCTTTGTGTCACCTGGGAGGCAATATTGTTTCAGGTTCACAACCCATCTGAGAGTGGACTGTTCCACCAGGGTCACTCAGACTCTACCCCATGCTACGGCTTTTATGGCTCTTAGCCACAGTCTAAATTCCCTGACTATTTGCACTACCTGACCATGCAGGATATCTATACCCAGAATGTATTCTGGCATTGGAGAAATACACACTCTGTAAACTCTAGGGGTTAGGCAGCCAATGGCCAGAGGCAGCTTGACTTCTCATACCTGAATGGTCTGGCCACCATATCCATTTATCACTTACGGGGGTCCCAGGGAAATTTTCAGTTCCCATGGATCAAGGAGAATTCGGCTCCAGTATCTACCAATGCCATCACACATTGTAGACTTGAGGGGGACCATAAAATAGCTAATTCTACACAGGACTTCTGGTCCCCAGTGTGATCCCCACTCCCGACATGGGGATCTTGGCCTGAATCCTAGGTGAACTGCCATGGTCACTGGGCTCCTCCACATAATATCGAAGCTGTACGGCTCGCATCTCTCCTCGCTCCATCTGGTGAGATTCTCTCTTTTCTCCCCTCCCCTTTCTTCCACTTAGGGGTGGTATAATTCTGTTTAGGCTTTAATTACCGCCACAACTCCAACAGTACTGCATTGGGCTTCCCGTTCAACTTCTCTCAGCTGACACGTGCCACCAGCAAGTCAGCCCACATTTGTGTCCGGGTTACTTTGAAGAGTCACTTTTCCCTCCAAGGCCTCTGTCCCCCATCTGATACCTGCAGGGCCTGCACTCCATGCTTCTGACACAGCCAGGACCATCACATGTCATCCATAGCACCCTGGCTATTGGTGCAGAGAGACGTCCATGGGCCTGGTCTGAGCAGTGTCCTCATCCACAGTGCCAAGCCCTCCTCAGCCCTGTGGCCTCCCTCCTGTGTTCTGCAGCACCCAAAGTTTCAGCCTCAGAAACAGTATCCAGAGATGTGTAGATCCAAAGGCTTGGCAATGATGGAGCCGGTTTGTCCATGCCACTCCCAGAGCACAACACTCCAACTGGGTCGTGACAGAACCCCAGCTTGGCTATCAGGACAAGTCCACCACTTTGCACCGCCACAGGGTGTACACTGGGGAGCGGGAGCCTCTGAGCCTGCAGGAGCTGTCTGCTACAAGCCTCAGTGAATGACTGCAGCTGTATTTGGGAATGCAGGCTGCTACCCCTCCAATTCGACAAGGCTTGCGGCATCACACCCCTGGGGGCACTGGGTTTTAACCTGCATGGTTACCAAGGGGCAGGTGTGCAATACCCTGCTCCTCAGGGACCTTTTCTTCTTGCTCAAGGAATCTACTATGATAGAGGTCAGGGATTACATTCTCAAGAGAGATGCTAGAGTGGCTGGCTGAGAAGACTGTTTTTCCACTGCAGCTGCATGCTCCTCTTCCTGTCACAGCTGCTCCTAGAGGCTCTCCACGTCAGCTTTCAGCACCTGTGCTGCAGATTACACCTCCAACTCCACTTCTGTAGCTGCTTTCAAGGCAATAAGAAAGATCCAGTCAACTGCCCTGGCATCAGCCTGGGTGCCTTTTTTCTCTGAAGTATGCAGGGCTTTACCACCACAAGCCAGTGTCCCATCAACCTCTGGATAGTCTTGGGGTGGGAACCAAGCTTACAGGACTATTGCCACCAGGAACTACATACCGGAGGGCAGCCAGCCCTCTTGACCCTCCTCTGTTGCCATACTGGTCTGTGCCAAATTCTGCAGACTACATCAGTTGTCATAATGTGGGTACTCAAGGTCAGGAATATTGATGTATCGTCATTCAGGTAGACTCAGCAATGGAGACATAACAGTTGTCATCATACCAGCTTTATTCATGCAATGATGGCATTCATGTACAGCATTTGGCAGTCACAACCACCTTGTGGTGCAGCGACCTTATATAGCGTTTTACACAAAGATGTCTGGCAGGCAAATGCATGAGCTTCAAGGCCAGGTTGGTTATAAACAAGTTATGTCACACTGCTGAATCACTCCCATCTGGAAGGCCTGCACCAAGCTGGAAGGCCTGAACAGGACAACCTGCGATGTTATCCCCACAAAAGCAATTTTGGAACTCTTTTTCTGGAATGGCCATTGTGTACAGTGGCACAATGGTAAGTTCATGAACTTAATTGTATAGTTGTCTGTGGGAGAGTTTTTAGCTAGTAGACAAATAACTGCGTTGGAATACCCTCCCTACTCACCTGATCTGACCCCCAATAACTTTTTTCTTTACCTAAAGATAAAGGAAATATTGAAAGGGAGACATTTGGATGACATTCAGGACATCAGGGTAATAGGACAACAGCTCTGATGACCATTCCAGAAAAAGAGTTCCAAAATTGCTTTGAAAGGTGGATTAGGCACTGACATTGGTTCATGGCTTCCTACAGGGAGTGCTTCAAAAGTGACCCTAGTGATATTCAGCAATGAGGTATGTTACACTTAAAAGGATGAGTTCATAAACTTAAGTGGCAGTCCTTGTATGCATTTACTGTGAAGATGTATCTTCACAAAGATGTACACATACTATAAATGCATAAAATACCTCTAGAAGGATACATATGAAGGAACCAACATTGCATTTGGAAAGAGTTGCTAAGCAGCAAGGTAAGAGAGTCTTTTCACTATGCACCCTTATACTCTATTTGAAATTTGAGCAGTATGAAAGAACTATTTCTTCCATAAGGAAACAAATTAACAGTTTAATTTGGATTTTTTTAGCATGATTTTTCCCCATAGTATAAACAAAATCCAAACTAAACGAGTTGCTGTCCTGCTGAAGCCAACTCGTAGTGACTCTATCCATACATGTCACAGCAAAGTTTTGCTCCTTAGGACTTCTGGTGACTGATTTTTTTCAGAGGTATATGAGTAGGCCTTTCATCCAAGGAGCCTTTGGGTGGACTTGAACATGTAGTCTTTCCAGTAGCAGTTGAATGCTTAACCATTTGCACCACTCAAGGCCTACTTCCCTATAGTAAAAAAAAAAAAAGAAAGAAAAAGAAAAAACTCATTGCCATGGAGTCATTCGGGCTCAAAGCAACTCTATAGGAAAGAGTAGATCTGTCCTACACTTTTCTACAGTAGGACTCCAGAAATATTATGGTGTTCTCAAACCCTCAAAGTTTGTACTACTATGTAAATATATAGGATTCAGTGGGCCTTTCAGAAGTACAGATTACTAGATACTCAAAAGAAGCGTGCCTAAAATAAGATGCAGATGCACTTTGAAATCAGATTCTGAAACACTAACACTATTCACTGTATATTGAAAAATGAAGAAAAAGTGAATCACAAAATTAAATATACAGCATTATCCTGTTTACATTTTAAACATCTCTGTATTTATGCATAGAAAAAAATCTGAAACATGTCTGAAAAATCTGAAAGTTCTGACATCTCGTTTTTTTAAAATTTTTTTGAAATTTCAAACTTAAGGAAAAGCGCAACAACATCAATAATGCAAAGAAAATCCACTTAGCTTTTCCATATATGCAAACTGCCATATATACAAATTTTATCGCACATTTACAGGCATACAAATGTGCACATGCACATATACACTTTTTTCTGAGCCATTTGAGAGTAAGTTGTGCATAGTTCTTTTCATGTTGCATGTGAATATTGCACACGTTTCTCAAAACAAAAATATTCTCTTACATTACCATAATGCAACTTTTGACTTCAGAAAATTTAACGCTGATACAATACCTTAATCTATCAACCATATTCTAAATTTTTAATAGACCTAATAATTTTCTTCATGGCCTTGTATTGTTTCACAAAAAATAAACCATAAATTGCTTTCACACTTTTAAAACAATTTTAGTTGTTTTAATTATCTGGTGAGCTGGGATAAAGCAAAATAATATCTCAAGGTTTAACTTCTTGGACCTTAGGTAACGTACCTTGAAATAATTACTTTTCTTAGAGTTATCACGCACATATTGGTCTTATACAGGCCTGCTTTCCCTTCCTAGAATGCTACTAGTTGTTTCTAGCTACTTAATATTCCTGACTGAATAACGAGAACATCCAGGAGCATCAGGATCTGTATTTTCAAGTCTTTCAAATTTTTAAGAATAAATTTACCCATTTTCCTGTGATTCCTTTTGCACTAACATGTTAGCACCACCACAACAGTATTTGACTAATGCATTTTATAACGGATCCGACTTGACGGCATTTGGCTGGCTTTGGCATGTTATAACAATTCCTTAAATGTAATCACTGGAAGACCTGAGAAAGCTACTGGAATCAGACAGAAGCCAAGTATTAACAGAGCTTAAGAAATGCACTTTTCCCTTGAAAAGACTTCTGTAAAACTTATAGGTGTATGTAATTGTTGTGTGGAATTAACAAAAATCTTAATTTTAAAATCATTTTCGATTTAGAAGCAAGCCAGTATATTTTTTTCCTAAAATAAATGAAACAAATTATTGACTGCAACATTTCAAACTGCATTTGTTTTGAGTAAATTTTGCAGAGCTTAAAATTCCCCCCACATAAGCACTTTATTGAGCAAAATAGTTTTTCAAATTTATTCATAACATCATTAAGAATGTGTTTATTGAGCTGTTTGAGGATAATCAGTAAAATCACTAGCCATTTTTACAAATCCTTAGAAAAGTAGAAGCTGCAGTCACCAAAAAAGCATTACTATCAAAATTTAAAACACTATATGTATAGTATACATTAGCTATTTTCATTAGGAAAGTCATCCTATTATCTATACAACATATAATACAGATTAACAGCATTAGGGCAAATTTTATAACATTATATTGATAGAAAAATAAATTTGAATTTAACCACCTACAAAGTACTCTGCTGAACCAAAGCACAGTGGGTATTGAAAGGCGAAAATAATGTTGAAAAGCAGCTGAGCACTTATATCTGTCTTCAGTGGGAAGTGGCAATGTGTAATCAGCCTACTTCCTGACATTAGCACTTCATAGTAGGGGGGGGGAATGGAAGCAATAAACAGTTAATTGGAGTATGCCGTAAGGTACTTTTAAAGACCAAGATCATAAGACTTGGCATATTAATAACTCTCATATTATAGCAGCCCTGTGGGTGAAAATGGAGCCTGCAAATGATTGCCGTTCCTCCTCCCTTCTTTCCGTAACCTTTTCACCAGTGCTTCCTATCCTAACTTCAATCAAGCAGCAGAAAGAGGCTAGGATGGAGACAAAGTTAAATGACAGAAAGTAAAAGGCAGAATACTGAATGGCATCACCCTCCCACCCCCCCCCCCCACCAAAAGAAAAAAAAAAGAAAATCTGGCTGAGATTTGACAAAATTTTGTTTTCTTGATACAGTGACTAGAATGATGCACCTTAACTTCATGGACAATATCATACAAACATTAAGGCAACTGCCCAAGTTCTTCTGAGACAGAGAGAGAGAAGATTGAAGAAGATCAAGACTCTACAGATGGCCCAATCATAAAATGGGCAAAGAACCTGAATAGGCATTTCATCAAGGAAGACATTCAAATAGACACCAAATATGAAAAGATGATCAGCATCATTAGACATCAGAGAGATATAAAAATTGATACAAAAATGAGATGTAATTTCACTCCCACAAGGATGGCTAAGATTAAAAAAACAAAAAACGGGAAACAACAAATGTTGGCAAGAATGTGAGAATATTGGAAACTTGATCCATTTCTGGTGGTTATGAAAAACACAGCCACTATATGCCCCAACAATTTCAGTCTTGGGTATATACCCCAGAATATTAAAAGCGGAGATTCAAGAATATTTTTGTACTCCAATATTTATTGCAGCACTATTTACAATAGTCAAAATGTGGAAACAACTTAAATGTCTATCGACAGATAAATGAATAAAAAAATATGGTATATACATACAATGGACTACTAAGCCAGTGGGAGAAACAAATTCCTGATACATGCTGCAGTGTGGATGGAGCATGAAGACATTATACCAAGTGAAATAAACCAATGACAAAGGAACAAATATTGCATAAGATCACTTAGCATAAAAAGACCATAGAAGGCAGATACGTAGAGACCAAGTTTATTAGTGGTCAACAGGGGAAAACAAGGAAAAGAGAAAAGGGAATTAATTGTGATGGAGAAATTGCATTGATTAAGGGTAGAGTTGTACAGTTAGCTATCTTAATTGCTGTCAGTATGTTATGCACCTGTAAAAAGTTCAACTGGAGAAAGTTGTAACAGAAATATTTACAATAATGACAAAAAGAGGGTGGAGCCAACATGGCAAACAAGACATACATCTCCTCAATTTCCTCTGAAAACTAAAGCCTTGATTGATAATTGAACGGAACACTCTGGATACCCAGGGAGCCCTAGGATATAGCACAGTGAGATTGGACTACATGCCACCAAATGGAAAGTTACCTCTCTCTGATGAGGCAGAGTGCACTGAGTCCCACTCCTGCTGAGTCACTGCTTGGGCAGACTGCAGGTACTGATGCTTTTTCTTTTTGTTATCCAGGAGGCGTGGGACGGCATGAACTTACAAGTACACTGAACTGCAGTGCCAAAGTAAACAGCATATAGCACAACAGAGAGACAGTACATGGAATAGCCACATTTTGAGAACCTGGCTGCTGACTCAGGGCACCACTACTCCCAACCTCTCTTTTCTGAGCTCCAGCATAGATTCTGCTGTTTCATGAAGGGAAGGGCAGCTTGGCAGGGATGCCATCTTGGTTGGCTGGTAGGCAGAGGCACCCAACCAGAGGCCTCATCAGGGGCTAATTCCCAAGCTGAGAAGCAATGCCACTCCAGTAAGCACTTTTTCTGAAGAAAGGCTGTGTTTAGCACAGTGTTACATTATGGGTAGGGCCTGGCTTAGGATAGCAGCAAGGCTGTAATCCCTCCATACTTCCAACTATGTTATACCATCTTGGAATGACTGAAGAGGTGTTTCCATTGTCAGCTAGAGGGTGGAGCCTACCACATCTGATGGCCTGACTGATTTTGGCAGCTGTCCTTAGCTCCTAAATTTTCAAAATAAGATTTCACTAAAGATGAGATCCAGGCAGCCAAAAAACACATGCGGACATGTTCATTATCTTTAGTTATTAAAGAAATTGAAATCAAGACGACAATGAGATACGATCTCGCCCCAACAAGATTGGCCATGATCCAAAAAACACAAAACAACAAATGCTGGAGAGGCTGTGGAGAAAGTGGAACCCTCCTACACTGTTGGTGGGGTTGTAAAATGGTCCAACCTCTTTGGGAAGCAGTCTGGCACTTCCTTAAAAAAATGGATATTGATATACCATTTGACCCAGTAATTCCACTACTTGGAATATATCCTACGGAATCACGGCCTTTCACACCAACAGATACATGCACAAGAATGTTTATCGCAGCCCAGTCCACGATAGCAAAAAGGTGGAATCAACCCAGATGCCCAACAACAGAAGAATGGATAAGTAAACTATGGTAAATATACTCAGTGGAGCACTATTCAATGATAAAGAATAACGATGATTCCAGGAAACACCTCCTAACCTGGTTTCAACTGGAAGACATTATGTTGAGTGAAAGTAGTCAGAGACAAAAGGACAAATATTGTATGAGACCTCTACGATAAGATCTCAAAAACAGACTTGTGTATAGAAGAAAAGACTCTTTGACAGCTGCAAGGGAGGGGAGGGAGGGAGGGCGAGGGGGGGAAGGTTTAGGTTAGATAGTTGCTAGAAATCTGGTTGGGAAAAATCGGTGATAGCGCACATTACAAACAAGAACAACATTAAGTGAACTTCAGGATAGCTTCCATCTCAACTCGATATTGCAAGGATAGAGTAGCTGGGGCAGGGGGCACGGGACCATGCTCTTAGGTGAAATTGAGGCCAATTGGCACAACTAGTATTTTGTTAAGAGAGCTCTCTGCACCCCACATTGGTGAGTGGCGTCTGGGGTCTTCAAAGCTGCCAAGCTGCCATCCGAGGACACAGCAAATGGTCCCAACTCAGCCGGAACGGATGCTCGCCGAGGACCAAAATTACATGGGGTAAAGACAACCCAGAAGATAGAGAGACCCACATAAGTGGGTGCCTCCATCGACTTGGGACCAGAAGAACCGGATGGTGCCCAGCCACCACCAGTGATAGCCACGATGGAGCTCACTAAGTTGAGTCTCACTGGCAACACAAGAATAAAAAGGGGTGCATCCTGAGATCTCCACTAAAAGACCTCAATTGATGGTCCAGCAGTTTCGGGGTTCCCCTGAGAGCATGGCCCCTGGCCCTGATGCTGCCCTTGCCCATAAAGCATAACGAAGATTCACTCTTTGGACATGAATGGATTGGACTTAGCAATGCAGAGTGACCATATATTGTATGCACTTTATGGTTCTATACATCTGTAGGATATCAGCCTACTGATCTCTGGCTGGAGGAAGGAGAGTGGTTGGAGAGGAGGGGAAAGGAGACTGTTGGGAGAATGAGACATGTATGGAGCAGAGAGGAATAGTGTGCTGTCACTGGATAGGGAGAGCAGTGGAAGCTGCATATAGGTGGGCATGTAAATTTATACAGGAATGTACATTTTCACTCAATCATATCAAATAGAAAAATAAGACTGCCTGGACAAATAACTGCTGAGAGGGCTGGTGGCATCTCTTTTAGCCTTTACTGACACACATCATAGGGCCAGTTGATGATCCCCCAGTGACTCCAGAAGTAAGGCAACATCTTTGCCAGATAAGAGGTGGAATCTGCCACTACAGAGAGTCCACTGGAGCCAGTCACTAGGGTACAGCGGCAGCTGGTGACCAACTCTCTTTTCAGAACTAGGTCTTAGCTCCTGTTGTGGTAACACCAGAAAAACTGAACAGCCTCTAGGTGGCCTGAAGGCAAAAGACCGTCTCTATCCATTTAAAGAAACAATCCACTATGGCTCTGGAAAACTCCCAAAATAAAGAATAAAAAAACTTGCCAGGAAGAAGGCTTTTGAAATTATTGGAGGTTGAGTACAAAAGGATTATATACAGAACCCTCTTAGAGGTTAATTCATGAATCAGATCCAACTCAATGGCACTTGGCTTAGCCTAGAGATTAAACAAAATGCAGCAGAGTAAAATGTAGTTAAGCAAGATATTTGAATTGATAGAACATCAATGATATGAAATCCAACAGATCAGTAACAAAATTACAGAGTTAGACAACTCAATCCAATGCCAAAAGAGCAGAATTATGGAAGTCAAACTTAGAGGCCTTGAAGATACAGCAACTGACAGCAGCGTTTATGAGGAGAAATCAGAGAGAAAAAAAAAAGAAGCATTAAGAAAAATGTGACACTATATTAAGAGGAATGATCTACAATTAACTGTAGTTCCTGAACAGGGAGGGATAGCAGAAAACACAGAGAGTATTGTTGTGGCCACTGTGTCAATCCATCTCAAAGAAGGTCTTCCTCTTTGTCACTGACCCTCCACTCTATCAGGTATGATTTCCTTCTCCAGGGACTGATTCTTCCTGACATGTCAAAAGTATGTAAGACACAGTCTTCCCATCTTTGCTTCCAAGGAGCACTCTACATGTACTTCTTTCAGCACAGATCTGTTTGTTCTTTGGACGGTCCACGTTACATTCAACATTCTTCTCCAACACCACAAACAAAGGCATCAATTATTCTTCTGACTTCTTTGTTCATGGTCCAGCTTTCACATGCATATGATGCAACTGAAAATACCGTGGCTTGGGTCAGGCACATTTTAGTTTTCAAGGTGACATCTTTACTTTCAAATACTTTAAAGAGGTCCTTTGCACCAGATTTTCCTAATGCAATGTGTCTTTTGATTTCCTGATTGCTGCTTCCAAGGGCATTGTGGACCCAAGTAAAATGAAATCCTTGACAATCTCAATCTTTTCTCTATTTATGACAAGGTTGCTCTCTGATCGAGTTGTGAGGGTTTTTTTTTTTATGATTGAATGAAAATGTGCATTCTAATATAAATTTGCATGCCCACCTATATGCAGCTCCCACTGCTGTCCAGGCCAGTGGCAGCAAATTCTTCCTCTCTATTCCATACATCTTATCCTCCCAACAATCTCCTATCCCCTAATCTCCACCCACTCCCCTACTTCCAGTAAGAGGTCAACAGGATGATATACTATACAAGCATAGAACCGTAAAGTGCACACACGATATGGTCACTCTGTGTCACGAAGTCCAATCCATTCCTGTCCGAAAAGTTGACCTCCATTATGATTTATGGACAGGAGCAGCATCAGGGCCCAGGGCCATGCTCTCAGGGGAATTCTGTGGCCCCTGGACAAATTGTGTTTTTTTAGTGGAGATCTCAGGATGCACTCCTTTTTATTCTTGTGTTGCCAGTGAGACTCAACTTTGTGATCTCCATCACAGCTATCACTGGTGGTGACTGGGCACTATCTGGTTCTTCTGGTCACAAGTTAATATAGTCGCCCACTCACGTGTGTCTCTCTGTGTACTGGATTCTTTTTCCCCCATGTCACTTTGGTCCTTGGTGATTAAACATTCCTGCTAAGTTGGGACTATTTACTGTACCCTCAGATGGCAGCTTGACAGCTGTTAAGACACCAGATGTCACTCACCAATATGGGGAGCAGAATACTCTCTTATCAAAATGCTAGTTGTGCCAACTGGCCTCGATTCCCCTGTGAGCATGATCCCCGGCCCCCTACCCCAGCTACTCCATCCTTGCAGTATTTGGTTAAGATAGGAGGATTAATCATGTTATGTTGAAGTGCAGTTAATATTGATCTTCTTTCTAATGTGTGCTGTCCCAGATTTCACCCAACCAAATTTTTATCAACTATCTAATCTAAAGCCTCCCCCTCCCCATCATTGCAGCCATGAAAGAGTCTTTGATTCTATGCATCAGTCTGTTTTGAAGTTGTTATTGTAGGGGTCTCATACAATATTTGTCTTTTGGCGCTGACTACTTTCAATCAGCATAATGTCCTCCAGTTGAAACCAGGTTATGAGATGTTTCCTAAAATCATCGTTGTTCTTTATAATTACATAGTGCTCCATTGAGTATACATACCATAGTTTACCTACCCATTCCTCTGTTGTTGGGCATTTGGGTTGATTCCATCTTTTTGCTATTGTGGACAGTGCTGCGATAAACATTCGTGTGCGTGCATCAGTTGGTGTGAATGGCCTTGATTCTGTAGGATATATTCCAAGCAGTGGAATTACTGAGTCAAATGGTGTATCTATATCCAGCTTTTTAAGGAAGGGCCAGGTGCTTTCCAAAGAGGTTGCACCATTTTGCAATCCCACCAACAGTGTAGGAGAGTTCCAATTTCTCCACAGCCTCTCCAGCATTTGTTGTTTTGTGTTTTTTGGATCATGGCCAACCTTGTTGGGGTGAGATGGTATCTCATTGTAATTTAGATTTGAATTTCTTTAATAACTAAAGATCATGAGCATATCTGCATGTGTTTTGGGGATGCTTGAATCCCCTCTTTAGAGAAATGTCTGTCCATCTCCTTTGCCCATTGCTTTATTGGATTATTTATCTTTTTCATAATGATATTTTGTAGTATCTTGTAGATTATGGAGATCAGGCATCAGTCCGACATATAGTTGCCATTCTGTAGGTGGCCTTTTAATTCTATTAATAAAGTCTTTGGATGAGCAAAAGTGCTTGATTCTTAGTAGCTCCCATTTATCTATTTTCTTTTCTATTGTTCACAGTTGGTTTGACAGATTTTGAAGTCTGTCTACATTGTGTATTAAAACTTACATTGTTGTTCCTGTTTTTTCTTGGGTAGCCTTTACTGTTTTAGATTTGATGTTTAGGTCTCTAATCCAGCTTAAGTTAGTTTTTGTATAAGGTGTAAGACACGAGTCTTGTTTCAATTAATTGCAGAATAATATCCAATTTTACCAGCACCATTTGTTGAAGAGCTTGTTTTTACCCCAGTTAAATGTCTTTGGACCTTTGTTGAATATCAGTTGTTCGTAGGAAGATGGCATCGTCTCTAGGGTCTCGATACTGTTCCATTGATCTATTTGTCTGTTTTTATACGAGTACCAGGCTATTTTGACTACGGTGGCAGTGTATTGGTTCTACAGTCGCATAGTGAGGGGCCTCCCAGTGTGTTCTTCTTCAGTAGCGCTTTACTTATCCAGAGTTTCTTCCCTTTCCAAACAAAGTTGGTGATTTGTTTTTCCATCTCATTAAAAAATATCACTGCAATTTGTATTGGCGCTGCATTATGTAAATAGATTACTTTGGGTAAAATAGATATTTTCACAATGTTAAGCCTTCCTATTCATGAGCAGGGTAGGTTTATCCATTTATGAAAGTCTCTCTTAGTTTCTTGTGGTAAGGACTTGTAGTTCCCTTTGTAAAGATCTGTGATTTCTCTGGTTAGATTTATTCCTAGGTACTTTATCCGCTTAGGGTCTATAGTAAATGGTTTGGTGATCTCTTCCTTGATAATCTCATTGTTAGTATAAAGGAATCCTACTGATTTACTTATATTTATCTTGTATCCTGATACTTTATTGAACTCTTCTATAAGTTTGAGTAGTTTCGTTACAGATTCTTTAGGATTCTCTGCTTATACAATCGTATCATCTGCAGATAGGGAGATTATTACTTCTTCTTTGCCGATGCAGATGCCCTTTACTTCCTGGTCTTCTCTGAGTGCTCTGGCTAGAATTTGAAGTACAATGTTGAACAAGAGAGGTGAGAGTGAACATCCTTGTCTAGCTCCTGTTCTCAAGGGAAATTGTTTCAGTCTGTCTCCATTCAGGGGGATGCAGGCAGTTGGCTTTGTATAAATGGCCCTTATTGCATTGAGGAATTGGCCGACTATTTCTATTTTAGTGAGAGTTTTTAGCATGAACAGGTGTTGGACTTTATCAAATGCCTTTTCTGCATCCATAGACAAAATCAGGTGATTCTTGTCTTTCATGTTATTTATGTGGTTTATCAATTAATTTTTTTTCTGATTTTGAACCAGCCTTGCATCCCTGGTATGAATCCAACTTGTTATAATGGATTATTTTTTGGCTATGTTGTTGTATTCTATTGGCAAGAATTTTGTTGAAGATTTTTGCATCTAAATTCATGAGTGGTTATCAGTCTGAAGTTCTCCTTTTTTGTTGGATCTTTCCCCAGTTTTGGTATCAGGATTATTCTGGCTTCATAGAATGATTATGGGAGTATTCCATCCCTGAATATACTGTGAAGTAGTCTCAGCAGTATTGGAGATAACAGTTCTCTAGAAGCTTGGTAGAATTCTGCAGTGAAGTCATCTGGGCCAGGACTTTTTTTTTGGTTGGCGGATTTTTGACGACTTTTGCAATCTTTTCCTTTGTGATGGGTTTATTAAGTTGTTCTGCTTTGCCTTGTGATAATTTGTGTAGGTGGTATGTATCCAGGAATTTGTCCATTTCCTCTAGGTTTTCAAATTTGTTAGAGTAGTCTTTCATAGTATTCTGTTATGATATTTTGGATTTCTGTTGCATCTGTTGTGACAACTCCCCCCTCATTTCTTATTTGGTCTGTTTCCTTTCCTGTTTTTCTTTAGGAAATTTAGCCAGTGGTTTGTCAGTTTTGTTGATCTTTTCAAAAAACCAGCCTTTGGTCCTTTCAATGTTTTCAGTTGTTCTTCTATTCTCTAATTCATTTAGTTCTGCTCTAATCTTTAGGATCTGTTTTCTCCTGGTGCCTGAGGGGTTTTTGTGTTGTTCTCTCTCCACTTGTTCAAGCAGTAGAGTTAGTTCCTTGATTTCATTTCTTTCTTTCTTCCAGACGTGTGCATTGATGGAGGTAAACTGAACCCTGAGCAGTATTTTGGCTGTATGCCGTAGTTTCTGGAAGGAAATGTTTTCATTCTCATTGGAAGCATAAATTTCCTTATTTCATCCTCGATTTGTTCTATAACCCATGGCTTTTTGAACAGTTTTTGTTCAGTTTCATTTTTTTTTCTTTTTTATTTAACATGACTGAGTGAAAACGTCCATTGCCATATAAATTTACATGCCCACCTATATGCAGCTTCCACTGCTCTCCCTGTCTAGTGACAGCACACTGTTTCTCTCTGCTCCATACATGTCTCATCCTCCCAACAGCCTGCTTTCCACTCCTCTTCACCCACTCCAGCTCCTCTCCACCCACTCTGTTCAGTTTCCATGAGTTCCACTTTCTACCCATGTTTCTTCTGCTATTGATTTTTCCTTCTACGGACTTATGCTCTGAGAAGATGCTTTATATTAATTCAATGATACAGATTTTGCTGAGAATTGCTTTATGTCCTAACACATGGTTTATTCTGGAGACTGTTCCATGTGCACTGGAGAAGAAGGTTTAGTTGTCCACTGATGGATATAAGGTTCTGTATAGGTCAATGAGGTCTAGTTGGTTCATTGTGGCAATAAGTTCTTCTATGTCTTTGTTGAGCTTTTTTATAGTTGATCTCTCCAATACTGAGAGTGGAGTGTTGAAGACCCCCACTATTATTATGGAGTGAGCTACCTTATTGTTGAGTGTAGTCAGTGTTTCTTTGACGTATTTAGGTGTTCTAATATTAGGTGCATAAATATTTAATATCATTAAGTCCTGCTTGTGTATTGAAACTTTCAGCAATAAAGTGTGCCCATCCTTGTCCATGATGGTGTGTTTTACATTAAAGTCTATTTTATGTGAGATTAGAATTGCCACACTTGCTCTTCTTTGTTCACTGTTAGCTTGCTATGTAGTCTTCCATCCTTTAATTTTCAGTTTGTTCCTAATTTTAAGTCTAAGGTGAGTTTCTTGTAGGCAACATATGGATGGGTCGTGCCTTTTGACCCAAGATGTCACTCTATGTCTCTTTATTGTAATGTTCAGTCCATCCACAATCAATGTAATTTTTGATAGGTGTGTGTTCAGTGCTGCCATTGTGATATGTTTATTTTTGTGTTGATGTTTTCTCTGTTGTTCTTATTAAATCTATTCTGAGACATTCTTCTTTGTGAGTTGATTCTTTACCCTTTTCAGGGCTGGTTTTGAGGTTGTTAAGACTTCTGTATTATGTTTCTTGATTTAATATGTTGCACCTTTATTGTGCTTTGCAGTTGCCCTTGTGATCTGCCTTAAAAAACTGTGTATAAACCCAATTTTAATTACTACCAGTCTTATTAACATTCTCTCCATCTGGAAGGACTATAATGATTGTAGTACATCCCTCTTTTTAAAATGATGACATCATAGTTTTCATGATATGATCACTCAATCATTTCTTTTGCTATTGTACCTTTGACTGAGTTTTGAGCCTTCCCTAACTGAGTAGGATTCTGGGGGATGTATCCTATATTTGCTTCTAAAATATGAAGTTGTTGGTTTTGTTCTTCTAAGCCAAGAGATTCTTCCAGTATTTCTTGTAGCCTTGGTTTTGTTTTTACAGAGTCTCTGAGTTTCTGTTTATCTGTGAATGTCTTCATCTCATTTTCATATTTGAAAGATAGTTTTGCAGGATACATAATTCTTGGTTGTAAGTTCTGCTCCTTGAAGACTTTGAATGTGTCATCCTACTGTCTCCATGCCAGCATGGTTTCTGTTGAGAAATCCGATGAAACCCTATTGGGTTTCCCTGTGAATGTTAGCTTTGCTTTGAGTCTTGCTGCCTTTAAGAGCTTCTGCTTATGTTTCATTCTGGTAAGCTTGATTATAATATGTCTTGGAGTCTTTCTTTTAAGATCTATATTGAGTGGTGTTTGATATGTATCTTGGATATCTATATTCTCTTCTTTCATAACTTCTGGGAAGTTTCCTGTCAGCAGCTCAGCCACAATACTCTCTGTGTTTTCAGTTGTCTCTCTCCCTGTTCTGGAACTCCAATTAGTCATAGATTGTTCCTCTTAATAGAGTCCCACATGTTTCTTAATGTCTCTTCATTTTTCTTGTTTCTTTTTTCTGATTTCTCCTCATAGATCCTGGAGTCAGTAGCTCTGTCTTCCAAATCAGAAATTCTCTTTTCCGTTTGTTCCATTCTGTTTTCTTGGCTTTGAATTGAATTTTCTATGTCTTTGATTTTGTTCTTGATCTGTTGGATTTCAGAGTACTGGTGTTCTATCAGATCACACAGCTTGCTTAACTTTTCATTTTGCTCTGCTCCATTTTGTATTGGTCTAGTAGGGTTCTCTGTATAATCCTTTTGTATTCACATTCTAATAGTTTCAGAAAAGTTTCTTTGTCTAGGAAGTTCTCTGGTGCCTTCTTTTAAGGGCCTTCTGAAGCCATGGATGATTTCTTGGTTATGCTTTTATCTAGAGTTTGTTGATTTGGGGGCATCATGTGAGTCAACAGAGGCTGGGAGAGATGCTGTGAGGAAGGACCATAGTTTTTTCTCTAGTATGTCTTAAAATGAAAGGCAAAAGGTATCTGACCACTTCCAAGTTCAGTCAGGTTTTCTGGTGTACAGGTTCCTCTTCAAGCTTGCAAAGTAAGCACCTCTATATCCAACCCCAGAAGTTATAAACTGCTTCAAAATACAGAAAGGCTACTGGCCTGCTGGCCTCTGCCTTTGGGCCCCAGTCATAGGTGACACTGTGTAGAATATTGTTTTTATGCAAGAAAGTGCTTTCCTCTGGGCAGGCACTGCCTTCCAGCCTAGGAATTAGGTCCAGCTGAGGTCTCTGTATGGTTGCATCCACCTCCCAGTGGAACAAGATGGAGTCCCTCACAAGTTTGCTGCCTGCCTTGATACTACCTGGCTTGATACTGGAGTCCCTCACAAGCTCATTGCCTGCCTTGATACTGGCTCTACCTTGATACTGGCAGAGACAGAAGGAGAGGCCTAAGGTGCTGAGATATAGAGTCCAAAACCAGGCTCTCAAAATATGGCATTTTCACCTGCCGATCCTACCAGCAGTGCATCTGAGATTAGCTGCTAGTCACATCCCAGCTCCACCCACCAGCTAAGACAGAGGGAAAAAAAGTTAAAATGGTGAGTTATCTTCAGTCCATGAAAGTCCATGAAAGTTACCTTCAGCCCTCACCAAGAGTGGGGGACAGCTCAAGAGAGGATGTTTTCAATTCAGTCATATGAAGTCCAAATTAACAACCATATGCTGTGTCCTAGGGCTCACTAGGTGTCCAGAAGGCTCCATTTAATTATCATTTATGGTCTTGGTTTCCACAGAGATTTAGGGAGATGAGTGTTTAGTCGGCCATCTTGACTCCACTTCTGGATTTTTGTTTTTTGATGTTGGGGTGCAATCCATACTGAAGGCTGTAGTCCTTGATCTTCATCAGTAAGCATCTCAAATCGTCTTACTTCCAGCAAGTAAGGTGTTATTTTCTGTGTAATACAGGTTGTTAATGAGTCATCCTCCAATACTGATGCATCATTCTTCTTTCTATAATCCAGCTTCTCTGATTATTTGCTCAGCATAAAGATTGAAAATGCATGGTTAAATGGTACAACCATGATCCACACCTTTCCTGACTTAGACATGCAACGTCCCTTTGTTCTGTTCACATGACTGTCTCTTGATACGTATGCAGATTCCATAAGAGCACAATCAGGTATTCTTGAATTTCCATTTGCCACAATGTTAGCCATAATTTAGTATGATCCATATGATCTAATGCTTTTCTGTAGTCAATGATACACAAGTAATCATCTTTTTGGTATTCTTTCTTTCAGCCATGATCCATGTGACATAAGTGAAGATACCCCTGGTTCCATGTCCTCATCTGAATCCAGCTTGGATTTCTGGCAGTTCACTGTCAATATACTGTTGTGGTCACTTTTGAATGATCTTTAACAAAATTTTACTTGCGTGTGGCCTGGCTTTGGTGATATCAATGATATTTTTTGGTAATTTCCACATTTGATTGGATTACCTTTCTTTGGAATGGGCATAAATATGAATCTCTTCCAGTCAGTGAACCAGGTAGCTATCCTCCAAATTTCCTGGCATAGATGTGTGAGCACTTCCAGCACTGCATCTGTTTGTTGAAATATCTCAACAGATATTCCATCAATTCCTGGAGCCTTGGTTTATGCCAATGCCTTCAATGCAGCTTTGACTTCTTCGTTCAGTACCTTTGGTTCCTGATCATATGCTACCTCTTTAAATGGCTGAACATTGACTAGTTCTTTCTTGTACAATGACTCTGTATATTCCTTGCATCTTATTTTGATGCTCCCTAAGGCACTTAATAGTTTCTCTATAGAATCCTTCACTACTGCAACTTGAGGTTTGAATTTTTTTTCAGTTCTTTCAGCTTCAGAAATGCAGAATGTGTTCTTCCCTTCTGGTTTTTCATTTCCAGCTCTTCACACACGTCATTATTATACTTTCTTTTGTCTTCTTGGATCCGACTCAAAGGCACTTGGCTGGCTTGGCTTTGTCTTCTCAAGCTGCTCTCTGAAATCTTCTGTTTAGGTCTTTTATTTCGCTATTCCTTCCTTTTGCTTAGCTGCTGAACAATCAAGAGCAAGTTTGAGAGTCTCTTCTGGCATCCAGTTTGGTCTTCTCTTTCTCTTCAGTCTTTTTAATAACCTCTTACTTTCTTCATGGATGATGCCTTGGATGTTTTTCCATAATTTGTCTGGTCTTTGGTCATCAGTGACCAATACATCAAATCTGTTCCTGAGATGGTCTTTAAATTCAAGAGAAATATACTCAAGGTCATACTTTGGCTCTTGTGGTCTTGTTCTAATTTTGTTCAGTTTCAATTTCAATTTGCATATGAGGAATTGATGATCTGTGCTGAAGTCAGCACCTGGTCTTTTTCTGATTACTGATATGGAGCTTTTCCATAGCCTTTTACCACAAATGTACTCAATTTGGTTCTTGTGTATTCTGTCTGGTGAGGTCCATGTCTACAGTCACCATCTGTGTTGGTTAAAAAGATATTTGCAATGAAACAGTCATTAGTTTTGAAAAATTCTATCATGTGATCTCCAGCATTATTTTGTCAACAAGGCTGTATTTTCCAACTGCCAATTCTTTTCTTTGTTTCTAACTTCTGCATTTAAGTCACCAGTAATTAGCAATGCATCCTAATTTTATGTTCGATCAGTTTCAGACTGCATAAGCTTGTAAAAATCTTCAATCTCTTCATCTTTGGCCTTAGAGGATGGTGCATGAATTTGAATAATAGTCATATTAACTAGCCTTTCTTGTAGGTGTATGGTTATTATCCTATCACTGGCAGCATTGTATTTCAGGACAGACCTTGAAATGTTCTTTTTGATGATGAATGCAACACCATTCTTCTTCAATTTTTCATTCCAGCATAAGGAACCCACTGCCATTGAACTGTGTCTGACTCATAGCAACCCTATAGGTCAAGGTAGAACTGCCCCATAGAGTTTCCAAGGAGCATATTCAGCATAGTAGACTATATGATTGTCAGATTCAAAACGGCCAAACCAGTCCATTTCAGCTCACTAATGCCTAGGATGTCAATGTTTATGCGTTCCACTTCATTTTTGACAATTTCCAGTTTTCCTAGATTCATACTTTGTACATTCCATGTCCTGATTATTGATGGGTGTTCATAGCTGTTTCTTCTCATTTTGAGTTGTGCCACATCAGCAAACAAAGACACCGGAGGCCTTACTCCATCCATGTTGTTAACATCAACTCTATTTTGAGGAGGCAGCCCTTCTCCAGTTGTCTTCCGAATCCCTTCCAACCTGGGGGGCTCATTTCCAGCACCATGTCTGCCAATGTTTGGCTGTTATTCATAAGGTTTTCCCTGGCTAATTTCTTTCAGAAGTAGTCTGCTGGGTCCTTCTTCCTAGTCTGTCTTAGTCTGGAAGCTCAACTGAAACTTGTCTACTATGGTTGACCCTGCTGGTACCTAAATACCAGTGGCATAGATTCGCACATCACAGCAAAGAGCAAGCCTCAACTGACAGATAAGTGGGGGCCGCTGACTCTATCTTCACCCTCCTTACCTTATGCTGTTACCCTGCTTACCTGAGACGGTGTTACCTTTCTAACCTGATGATGTTACCCTCCTTACATGAAACACTATGCAGTGATAAAGAACAATGATGATTTTAGGAAACAGCTCATAATCAGGTTTCAATTGGAAGACATTAAGCTGGGTGAAATCGGTCAGCAGCAAAAGGATAAATATTGTATGAGACCTCTACTATAAGGACTTAAAAATATAGTCATGTGCAAAAGAAACGACTCTTTGATGGCTGCAAGGGAGGGGAGGGCTGGTCATAGATTAGATAGCTGATATAAATTTGTTTGGGTGAAAGCACTGGCAGAACACATTAGAAATAAAATCAACTTAACTGGACTTCAACATAAACTGAAAACTCTTGTCATCTTAACATAATATTGCAAGGATAGAGTAGCAGGGGCGGGGTCTGGGGACCATGCTCTCAAGGGACATTGAGGCCGATTGGCATAACTAGCCTATTGTTATGGGAGTCTTCTGCACCTTATATTTGTGAGTGGCATCTGGGGTCTTAAAAGCTAGCAAGCTGCCATCTGAGGTACACCAATTAGTCCCAACTCATCCAGAACAGATGATCACCAAGAACAACAAAGACCCGAGGGAAAGAGAGCCCAGAAGACAGAAGGACCTATGTGAACGGGTAACAACACGTGACCAGAAGAAATAGATGGTGCCCGGTCACCACCAAAGACAACGTTGAGTTCCAGTGACAACACAGGAAACAGGGGTGCACCTCAAGAAATCCACTAAAAGACCACAGTTGACAGTCCAGCCACCTGGGGGTTCCTATGGGAGCATGGCCCCAGACCTGCTGCTGCCCCTGACCAGAAAACATTACTGAGGTCAATTATTTGAACAGGAATGGACTGGACTTGGGGACACAATGTGACCATATGGTGTGTGTACTTTATGGGTCTATGCATCTATAGGATGCTGTCCTCTAACTAGAAGAGAGAGGAAAGGGTGGAGAGGAGGAGACAGGAGATTATAAAGATGTTATGACATATATAGGACAAAAAGTAAGAATGTGCTGTCACCAGGCAAGGAGAGCAAAAGGAGCTGCAGATAGGCAGACATGTAAATTTAATTTTGATTGTATACTTTCACTTAATCACAATAACAAAAAAGAAAGAAAGAAAGATTTAAAAAAATGACAAAAAACAAAGTAGGTGCTGAGGTGGCTTATGCACTACCAAACACCTCATAAGCTTTGATTCCTTGGTTTGAAGGTTTAGGATCATGGTTTCATGGGCATTGCCATTAATTGGTCTAATAATGTTTTTTAATGCTGATGTTGTACCTCTTGTTTCATTGCAGTGCCTGAGGTTTTACAGGCTTACAAGTGGCCATCAAAGGCAAAACAATTGGTTTGTATCCACCCAGAGAACCAGAGAAAGGAGCATTAGGAACAGGAGGAAGATATGTAATGTGTGGCTAATCACCTCCAAGAACAACTGCTCCTTTTACCACCAGATCAGAAGAACTAGATAGCACCCATAACTGGTGCTACCATAACTGAACATTTCTTAATCATATGTATGTGTGTGTATATATATATATATATACGTATGTGTGCATATATATACATATAATATATATGCGTATATATATATATATGCACACACACATATATATGCACACACAACGACTGCCAATTAAGTTCGTGAACTTGTCCTAGGAAAAGTGCTACATACCTCATTGCTGAATATCACTACATTCACCTTCAAAGTACTCCCCTTAGGAGCTATGCACCAACACCAGTGCCTAGTCTACCCTTCAAAGCAATTTTGGAACTCTTTTTTCTGGAATGGCCATCAAAGCTGTAGTTGTACTACCTTGATGTCCTGAATGTCATCAAAATGCCTTCCTTTCAGTATTTCCTTTATCTTTGGCTAAAGAAAATGTTGTTGAGGCCAGATCAGGTGAGTAGGGAGGGTATTCCAACAGTTATTTGTTTACTGGCTAGAAACTGCCTCACAGACAACTATACAACTAAGTTTGTGAACTTGCCACCATGCTACCATGCACAGTTCTCATTCCAGAAGGAGTTCCAAAATTACTTTGAAGGGTAGACTAGATTCTGACATAGGTGTGTAGCTTCCCAAGGGGATTACTTCAAAGGTGACTGTAGTGATATTCAGCAGTGAGGTATGTGGCACTTCGAACAATTAAGCTCATGGACTTAATTGTCAGACCTCAAATGTATACTTGAAAAGCAAATAAGTGAATATTATGTGTGTATATACATATGTGTGTATGTATACTTTAGAAACATGTATATGTGCATTACACACACACACACACACACACACACACACATGTGTGTCACTGGTTTTGTACCTTTAGAGAACCCAGCCAAAGGCATCTGGTTCCAAGAGTGATTATAGAGGAAGAAAATCATAAGGATGTGTTTTCTTAATTGGTTCCCAGGTCTAGCTAGTCTTAAAGGTGCTAATAACTCTGCCTCTAGTAATAGACAGGGTACTGTAATCCATAATGTGAGAGATCAGTAGAAATAGACAAAATATCACCAACAATGGATCAAACATTTGTGAGACAAGGCTCTGTATAATTGCATATTTGATACTTTTCTATAATTTTGTCAGAACAAAAAGTATAAGGAAGCTGATTGGTTCTCTTTTTACTACACAAAGTAATGAAAGATATGAGTTCAGGGCATCAGAGAGTCACAGCTCAAGTGCCATGTAAAAGACCTCAAAGTTGCCACTGGTGCTTTCAAGGAAAACTTTATTTCTTGTAGTAACTTAGTTGATATTGCCAGAAACCAAGCCCAGAATCTTATCATAAGAGTAAATGAATGACAATGCAAATTGAATTCCCAACCTCAATACGCTGCCTGAAGCTAAAGTGAAGGCATTAAGTAGGAAGAAATAGGATTTTGAAAATTAGGATGCACACATATGGGCAGATAATCAGGAAGTTGGGGATACTGAGCTAGGAAAGTTGAGTCATTTCTACCAACAGAACCAGCCCACTTACTCCCATATGAAAGAATTACTCTATTTTTATCTACTAAGCCACCATCTCTAGTAAAATCATTACCCCTTCTAAGCTCTTCTGATAAGATTAACTCAGCTGTGTGTGAAGAATCTTTGTCTGAGCATTGTGTGGGGCATTGCCTGAGGCAGTTGTCTTACAAGACATTGCCAAATGTCTACAGAGTCCACCATCACCACCAATTTTTTGATTCTAGACCTATAATTAGACTTAAGCCCCAGCTAGCCCCAAGAGATGAAGTACAAAGTATTATCCAGGAGGAGGTACAATACACTAAAAAAGTACTGATCGATTTTTCTTAAACAAACAGAAACCTCGGGAATACGTGTACAAATGGCTACTAAGTGTGTGGGATAACGGTACAAGGAACATAAAGTTGGATAAGTATGAGTTTTGGTAAGGGCCCTCAAACAAAGATACTTCATCCAATATTTCAGCCCAAGAGGTTAAACAAGAATCTAATAGTTTATTTTTTTGGTTCACTGAAGCATGTATTCAACAATGGCCTATACTAAATCAAATTGAAATGGTAGACCAGTCTCGATATACTGTATAAGAAAGCATCCAAAGCCTTAGGTAAATTGGTATGTGTCTTAGTTATCTAGTACTGCTATCACAGACATACACAAGTGGGTGGCTTTAACAAAGAGGACTCTATTTTCTCACAGTCTGGGAGGATAGAAGTTCAGATTCAGGATACCAGCTACAGGGGAAGACTTCCTATCTCCACAGGCTCTCACAGAAGATCTTTATCATCCATCTTACTCTGGTCAAGGAGCTTCTCAGTGCAGGAACCTCAGGTTCAAAAGATGGACTTCCCTGCAGGTTCTTAACTCTTGCTGGCACGAGGTCTGCCTCCTCTCTGCTCGCTTCTTTCTTTTATACCTCAAAAGAGGTTGACTCAAGATACAATCTAATACTGTAGATAATATCCTGCCTCATTAACATAACTGCTCCTAATCCTACCTTATCAACGTCATGGAGATTAGGATTTATAACACATAAGACAATCACATCAGATCATAAAATAGCGGACAATCACACAATATCGGGAATCATGGCCTAGCCAAGTTGACACACATTTTGGGGAGGGGGAACAGTATAATCCATAAGAACATGCTAGAGTAGATTTAGCAGGTTGCATCCACAGACTAACACAAAGAGTACCCAAAGGACATACTTTTAACAGAACAGTGAAAATGAATTTTTGAAGGGAGGCCCAGCATCCAGGAAGTTCTGGTATCCCTGAATACTGCTGTGATTGCTACTTTATGAAAGTCAGATTTGACAGTGAGAACTGACCTAATCGAATTAAGACAACTAACTACATTGGGGCTGACTAGATCCCGTGGTGGTATGGGACAAGTGGTGGCACTTAATAGACAAAGACGAGGTAGATGTAGTTATCATTGTGGATATTAGCGTCAAAGCAGAAATCAGAATAATCTGACACGTATGGACTTGCAGTATTGATGACTTAATCACGGTATCCCTAGGAGTCAAATAGTCTGAAAATCTAGTAAACATTGACTTTATTTGTACAAGTAGAAGAATTCTTGGTCAAGTGAATGGCAGTGTAAGTTGAATAGCCAGAATAGAGAGCAGTAGGCTCTCAATCATTTCCCAGACTTCAGCCAGTTTGTAGATCCATAACCCTTGAATGAAGGAAAGGCAAGTCCCCCTTGAGGAAGGACACCACTACGCTGCTAAGAATGTATACTATTAACCTTTCTTCTGGCTTTCTCCAAAGGGATCTCTGTTCTTTTATGAGAGTGACTGTTCACTGAGGAAAAGGAAATAATCATACATTTCAGGGATTAATAGACACTGACTCTGAACCAACACTAGCTACAAGAGACTCAAAATGTCACCGCAGCTTACCAAAGTAGGAGTATATGAAGGTAAAGTTGTTAATGGATTCTTAGCTCAAGTCCATCTCACAGTGGGTTCAGGGTGTCCCTAAATCCATCCTCCAGTGATTATCCAGTTCTGAAATGCATAACTGGAATAGACATACTCAAAAACTGTAAGAACCCATACACTGGTTTCCTGACATTTGTAATAAGTGTTTTATCATAGGAAAAGCCAAGCCAAGCCAGAAAAGCCAAGGGGAAGCCATTAAAGCTGTCACTACCTAGAAAATAGTAAACCAAGATTAATACTGCATTCCTTGTGGGACTTCAGCAACTACTGTCATCATCAAGGACCTACACTACTTTTGAGAAATAGGTTTTGGCTTGTTACTGGGCCTTAATGAAGACTGAATGCTTAATTGTGGGGCACCAAGTCACCATACAGCCTCAGCTACACATCATAAAAGGGATATTGTCTGACATACAGAGTTTCATAAAGTTGAATGTGTACAGTAGTGCTCCATTATGAAATGGAAGTGGTAACTATGGGATCGGGCTTGAGCAGGATCTGAAGCCACAAGTAAGTGGTCCAAATGCCCGTGGTCTCCACTATTGTCACATTACTTTCCATCTCATAGTCTGTAACTACGGCCTCATTGGGAGATCCTTGTGACTGAGAAAGAGAACTCATGCCTAATTTACAGATAGTTCTGTGCAATATGCTAGTAGAACTCAGAAATGGACAGCAGCAGCACTGCAGGCCTTTCTGGGACCTCCCTGAAGGACACTGGTAAAGTCAAGTCTTCCCACTGGGCAGAACTTCTAGCAGTGTACCCGGTTGTTTATTTTGCTTGGAAGAAGAGATGGCCAGGTATATGATTGTATACTTATTTATGGGTGTGATAAATGGTTTGGCAGGATGGTCAGGCACTTGGAAGGTACATAATTGTAAAATCCATAACAAGGAAGTATGGGGAAGAGGCATGTGATTAGGCTTCTCTAAATAGGCCAAAGAAGTGAAGATATTTGTGTCTCATGTGAGTGAACATCAAAAGGCGACCTTGGCAGAGGAAGATTTTAAAAATCAAGTGAATAGGATGATGCCTTCTGTGGAAACAAGCTATCCTCTTTCTCCAGTCACTCCTGTGAACAAATTGGCCATGATGGCAAGGATGGAGGCTATGTATGGGCTGAGCAACATGAATTTTCACTCAAAAAGGTGAACTTTGCTACAGCCACTGCTTATTGCCTGATCTACCAGCAGCAGAGACCAACACTGAGTTTCCAATACAGCATACTCCTAGAGGTGATCAGCCAGCAATCTGATGGCAGATTGATTACATGGGACTGCTTCCATAATGGAAGGGGCAGAGCTTTGTTCTTACTCTGGATATGGATTTGCCTTCCTTGCACACAATGCTTCTGCCAAAACTACCATTCATAGACTTACAAAATGCCTCACCTACTGTCATAGTATCTCACACAGCATTGCCTTGGATCAAGAAACTAACTTCACAGCAAATGGAATGCAGCAGTGGTCCCGTGTTCATGGAATCCACTAGTATTAACTTGTTACCCATCACACTGAAGCAGCTGAATTGATGGATGATGGAATGGCCTACTAAAGACAGTTATGGAGTCAGCTATATAGCAATTACATTGAGGGTTGTGGAAATGTTACCAAAAGGCTCTACTTGTTGTAATTCAGCATCCAGTACATGGTGCTGTTTCTTTCGTAGCTGGGATTCATGGGTCCAGGGATCAAGGAGTGGCAATGGGAGTGAAATCATTCACTATTATTCCTAGTGACATACACACAAAATTTTCACTTCCTGTCCCCACAACTCTATGTCCTGCACATCTAGAGGTCTTAATTCCAAAGTGAGGGATGTGTTCACCAGGGTATACAACACTGATTCCACTGAACTGGAAGTTAAGATTGCCACCGAGCCACTTTGGGATCCTTATGTCTCTGGATCAACAGGCATAGTGGGAAATGATGGATACTGATTACCAAGGGGAAATTGGATTGACATCACATAATGGAGGTAAAGAAGAGTGTGTCTAGAATATGGGATACCCTTAGTGCATCTTTTAGTATTACCATGGCCTGTGATTAAAGTCAATGGTAAACTACACAAACTCAATTCCTGCGTGATTACTAATGGCCCATACCTTTAAGAAATGAAGGTTTGGGTCCCCTGATCAGGCTTGACCAACTTAAGTGTTTGCTGAGGATAAAGAGAATACAGAATGAGTAGTGAAAAGGCGGTTCTAAATATCAGCTATGACTGCACAACCAATAACCTAACTGTGTCTGTAATTGTTATGAGTATTTCTTCCTTAGTTTATTACATGTGTGTGGGGGTCTGTGTATATATAAAACATCTTTGTTATCTTCCCTCCATTATCCCATTATTTATAAAATATAAGATGGAAACCGGGCTAGTACACTTTGGGTTGTACGTTTTTTAGTTATATCATGTTAAGTTCTAGTATACTTTATAAATTGTCTTTATTTAGAGACCACGCATGGTTTAAGGAGACGTGTACAAGTTCCAAGTTGACATAGGGTGAACTGTGATGGTTAATATTACGTGTCAACTTGAATAGGCTATGATTCTCAATGGTTTTACAGAAGCTGGACTGATTGTTTTTCCATTGTCGTTATTGTTAGGTGACGTTGAGTCTGTTCCTACTCAAGGTGATCCTTTATGCGAGAAAATGAAACACTGCCCAGTCCTGCACCATTCTCAAAATCATTGTTATGCTTGAGCCTATTATTGAAATCATTGTGTCAATGCACCTCAGCGAGGGTTTTACTCTTTTTTTCTGACCCCCTACCAAGCTTGATATCCTTCTCCATGGACTGATATCTCCAGATAACACATCTAAAATATGTGAGACCTAGTTTCACCATTCTTGCGTATAAAGAGAAATTCTGATTGTACCTACCCAAGACAGATTTACTCATTCTTTTAGCAGTCCGTGGTATATTCAGTGTTCTTTATTAACACCACAATTCAGTGGCATCAGTTCTTCTTTGGTCTTCCTTATTTATCATTCAGCATTCACATTCATATGAGGTTATTGAAAACGCTGTGACTTGAGTTTGGCAAACCTTAGTCTTCAAGGCGATATATTAGCTTCAGAACACTTTAAGGAGATCTTCTACAGCAGATCTGCCCAATGAGTCATTTGATTTCTTGACTGTTGCTCCCATGGGCATTGATTATGGATCCAAGCAAAATGAAATCCTTGATAACTTCAATCTTTTCTCCAATTATGATGTTGTTTACCAGTACAGCTATGAGGACTTTTGTTTTCTTTATGTTGGGGTGCAATCAATGCATACCAAAAGATGTGGTCTTTGATCTCATCAAGTAAGGTTGCATCGTCTGCATAATGTAGGTTATCAATGAGTCTTTCTCCAACCATGATGTCTTCTTCTTTTTCATATAGTCCAGCTACTTGGATTATTTGCTCAGCATACAGGTTGAATGGGTATGGTGAAAGGGTACAACCTTGTTGCACATCTTTCCTGGCTTTAAACCGTGCAGTATCCCCTTGTTCTGTTTGAATGACTGCCTCCTGATCTATGTACAGGTTTCGTATGGGCAAAATAAAGTATTTTTTAATTTCCATTCTTCACAATGTTATCCATAATTTCTCATTATTCACACAGTCCTAAACCTTTGCATAGTCAATAAAACACAGATAAACATCTTTCTGGTATTCTCTGTTTTTAGTCCAGATCCATCTGACATTATCAGTGATATCTGTGGTTCCAAATCCTCTTCTGACTCTAGCTTGAATTATTGGCAGTTCCCTCTGGATGTTACACTGTGACTGCTTTTGAATGATTTTCATCAAAATTCCACTTGGATGTGACATTAATTACAACTTCTGCTTTCAGTTGGATTGTCATTCTTTGAAATAGGAATAAACATGGACCTCCTCCAGTTGGTTGGCCAGGTAGCTGTTCTCCAAATTTCTTGGCATACGCTAGTGAGTACTTCCAACTCTGCATCCATTTGTTGAAACTTCTCAGTTGGTGTTCTGTCAATTCCTAGAGGCTTGTTTTTCACCAAGTGCCTTGAGTGCCACTTGGATCACTTCTTTCCGGACCATTAGTTCCTGATCATACGCAATCTCCTGAAATGTTTGAACATCCACCAGTTCTTTTTGGTGGAGTATGTATTCTCTACATCTGTTTTTGATGCTTCCATTTAATATTTTGCCCATAGTTCCTTCAATATTGCAACTCAAGGCTTGATTTTTTTTCTTCAGTTCCTTTAGCTTGAGAAATGTAGAGTGTGTTCTATCTTTTGGCTTTCTGACTCCATGTCTTTGCACATTTTATTATAATAATACCTTAGTTTGTCTTCTCAAGCCTCCTTTTGAAGTCTTCTATTCACCTGTTTTACTTCATCTTTTATCCAACTCTACTGCACTTGGCTGGCTGGCTTTCTTCCTTTCACTTCGGCTACTTGACTTTCAAGAGCATGTTTCAAAGTCTCTTCTGATACCCATTTTGATGGTTTTCTTTCTTTCCTGTCTTTTTAATGACCTTTTGCTTTCTGCAGGAAAACCTAGTGACATTGTGGTTAAGTGCTACAGCTGCTAACCAAAAGAAGGGTAGCTTGAATCCACCAGGTGCTCCTTGGAAACTCTATGTGACAGTTCTACTCTGTCCTACAAGCTCTCTATGAGTCAAAATTGACTCAACAGCAATAGATTTGGTTTTTCTCTTTTTCTTTTTCTTTCTTGTCTTGTTTGTTTTCTTTCTTCATGTATGTTGTCCTTGATGTAATTCCACAATTTCACAGTTCCTTTGGTCTGCAGTAATTGGCGTTCAACAGGTCAAATCTATTCTTCAGATGGTCTCTAATTTCAGGTTGGATACACTCAAGGTTGTACTTTGGCTCTTCTCTGGACTTGTTTTAATTTTCTTTAACTTGCATAAGTAAGTAAAGATCTGTTTTGAAGTCAGTTCCTGGCCTTATTCTGATTGATGATATAGAGCTTTTTCATTGCTTATTTCCACCAAAGAATGAACAGATCTGTTCTGGAAGAAACACAACCAGTGCTCTTTGGAAGCAAAGACGGCAAGACTGTGTCTTACATACTTAGGACATGTTGTCAGGAAGGATCAGTCCATGGAGAAGGACATTGTGCTTGGTAGAGTGGTGGGTCAGTGAAAAAGAGGAAGACCCTCGACAAGATGGGTTCACACAGTGGCCACAACAATGGGCTTAAGCATAAAAATGATTGTGGACATGGTGCAACACTGAGCAGTGTTTTGTTCTGTTGTCCCTAGGGTCGCTATGAGTTGGAATGGACTCAACAGAACCTAACAAAACCAACACCACTTCCACAGTTGTAGTCAGTTTGATTCTTGTTATTCCATCTGGTGAAGTCCATGTGTATAGTTGCTGTTTATGTTGTTTAAAAAAGGTATTTGCAATGAAGAAGTTGTTGGCCTTGTAAAATTCTCTCATGTGGTTCCTGGCTTCATTTCTATTACCAAGACCATATTTTCCAATTCCTGACACTACTTCTTTGTTTACAACTTCTGTATTTCAAATAACGGTAATTATCAATGCATCCTAATTGCAAGTTTGATCAATTTCAGATTGCAGAAGTTGGCAAAAATATTCATTTTATTCATCTTTGGCCTTCAATAATGTAATACAATGAAATCACCTCCATGATGAAATCTTATGCAATATAATCACTTCCTTGATTATATCTGCTATGAACAGCCAGTTTGTCATGGATTGAATTGTTTCCCCCGCAATACTGGATTTTTCTCTAGAGCCAACAAGGAGGAAAGCCTTCCCCTGGAGCAAACATCCTGAATTTGGACTTGTAGCTGACTAGGCTGTGTAAGAATAAACCTTCCTTTGTTAAAGCCATCCGCTCTGTGGTATTCCTGTTACAGCAGCACTAGATGACTAAAACACACTTGAGAGTTTCTTTGAATGTATGGGCTGTCTCTTGTATACGACTGGCTCACACTTGTTCTGAGTGCTGCTTCTTATTGTCGTCTCACCTCTGATTCTTGGGATGTAAGCCTGAATCCTGTCACCTAACCTACAAATTTTGGGATTCATCAGCTCCCTAAGCTCTGTGAGCCAGCATCTTGCCCTCTGACCTGTCAATTTTGAGCCTGTCAGTCCCTGTAACCACATGAGCCAGGAGAAGCCTGATTTCTGATCTATGGATTAAGGACTTTCTAGCCTCCACAACTGAGTGAGCTACTTCATTGAATTAAATATCTCTACCTATTTATATAGATACTATTACTGGTTTTGCTCCCATAGAGAACTCAGCCTAAAATCCAAATAGAATACAGTTCTACTCTGAAATACATAGGGTCACCATGAAGCAGAATGGACCAGATGGCAAATGATTGTCTTGTTTGGCAATCTCCCTCTTAATAACTAGTTTTACCGGTGCCCCTTCATCAAATATTAAGAATAACTATAACTCTTACCATAACTTCTAGAATGTCTTTGGTGGTAGAATGTGAAGAGAAACAAATTTGCTTAATTATTACCTTTTCATTTTACATAAGATTTTTTTTTCTCATGGTATATTATAAGTCTATTAGCCACATTCAAACTCTATAGACAGCTACAATGATTTTACATAACTGACACAAGAAGATTGTGTATTCAGGCCTTCCTTCAATTGAAAACAAATTTAAACATTTTAACCAGTTAAGCTAAAACCAAAACCAAGTCGATTCTAATTCATAGCAGTCCTATAGTTCAGAGTGGAACTGCCCCATACAGTTTCCAAAGAATACCTGTTGGATTTGGACTGATGATCTCTTGAGTAGCAGATGTAGCCCTTAACCTTTAACCACTACACCAGCAGTACTTTGTCAAATGGGGTATCTATGAATCAGAATAAACTTGATGGCATACAACAACACTCATTTTTTATATTAAGCATGTGATTTTTAAAAAAGAACTAACCAGCATAACTTCTAATACAGAGCATTTAAAAACTAACATTAAGAAGAATCTTTAAACTAGGTCACAAATAAACATTTAGGTTATATACCCAATTGTGCATATGCTTTCTACTTGCTTACTTGGAGCCTGAAGGGAATGAATCAAAGAACTTCCCTGGGTTTTCATTTCCTAACTGTAGGATCTCTACGAGTCAGAATCAACTTGACAGTAATGGATTTGGTTCTGGTTTGAACTAACTTCTGATTTCAGAGTTAATTAAGACACAGGAAAGGAAAACCTACTTAACAGTTTATTATCATGTACCACTTCAATAATATGTGAGGACTCTAGATCTACACTGTTCAATAAGGTAGCCACTGTTCACATGGGTCTATTTCACATTTAAGTTAAATGAAACTGAAAATTCAGTTCCTAGATCACACTAGTGACATTCAAGTGTTAAAAATGCACACATGACTAGTGCCCACCATAATGAAGAGCACAGGTATAGAACATTTTTAATTTCACAGAAAGCCTGATTGGATATTGTTGTTCTAGATGCTTAAATGAATTTTAAGTGACTTGTAATTAAACTTTGAAACTTTTTAAAAAATAAACATTTATTTTGGCTCCACTATAGTCTTACTGTTTTACTGCTGGACTTTTCGAAGGATGATTGTTGGATGCCCTTGTATTAGAAAACATGACTCACTACAGTCACAAATATGTAGAACACTGATAAGAAAATGAACATAAAATGTCACTTTGCCTATTGTAATTTATATTTTTACTAACTAATTTACTAATAAGCTTGATAAATGAAGTTCCTGGGATTACTCAGTTTGAGAATACTCCCCTCACTCCCCTAAGTGGAAATTAAAACGTTGGAGGAGATTGAGAAGAAAGCAATATAAGTAAAATTATGTAACTGAATTATGTCAAAATATGTAAGCATTAAATGTGAATTAGCTAAAAAGTTCCAGAAACTGAGTACTCTAATTAGATTTTCTCCTCTGATAGTTAAGCAATAAAAACCTCTGTTTGGACACTTGCTAATATTAAAATACGTGAGCCCATTTCTCTGTTCCGTATTCTCAATATAACTGAATCTTTGTTTGAAGACTCACAGTCCTGCAGCACCTCAGGCTCACTGCAGTGAACATAAGTGATCCTTGGAGATGTTGATATGGAATGGCTTTAGTCAGTGTTAATTCCAGCATATAGCCTGGAAGCTGAACTTGTGATTAAATATCTTACATGCAGTTTATTTTATTGTAAGTTGCCCCTTTGACCTAACAGTTGTGCTTCAAAGAGGAAAAAAATGTTTATACAATTTAAGACCTCTGATGCTTGTTCATTTCAAATATGGTTCAGATTAAAAAGCATAATCATCATAATCATACTCCAAAAATAGCTCTTGGAACTTCAGTGCTTCTTAATTACAACATGACATGAAAAGTTTTTAAGCATTTAATTTTGAATTCCAAGTTAAAATTTCAATTTGCTTTTTTTATTTAAAAACCTTATTTTTTCCCATATTTAGAGGAAGAGAGCAAAGAAAATTATACTAGAGAAACAAGAAAATCATTCTTGTATTAAGTTTGATAAATGAGGTTTCTGAGATTACTCAGTTTGAGAATATTTCCCTAGATGCAAATTAAAATGTTGGAGGAGACTGACAAGAAAACAATATAGAAGTTAAATAAGTAAATGAAAGTTATTACGTTATTCTTCTCTTGCCCCCGTCCTGGCCAGTGTACCGGAAACGGAAGTCAAGTAGAAGGCTGAGTGAGTAAATCGGCCCTCTCTCTCTCACCATTGCTAACAGTATCAGCCCACGAATAAAACACAATGAAACAAATTCATATTGTAGTTCATAAAAGAAATAGGCTTGGCATACGCCATCTTGATTTTAAAGACTGAAATTCCATAATGAGAAAGAAATTTGAATGTACTTTCCAGCCGCACGTATTTCTCTAATATCTGTTTAAATTACCCCCTTCTAGAGAAACATTTTATATCCTACCTTCTCCATGAAAAGCTACTCCAATCTTCTGGTGTGGATACTCTTTTCCTCCTCTGAAATACTAGATTTATTGACTATATGATTCACTCATTAATTGTTAATTCATTGCCTTCCAACATCTTTTTAAATCAATTTTATTATTTTTCTGATCATTAAATTAGATGTGCTGTTCTTGAAAATACAACTTACAGCAAGTTCTAAAGAACAGAATAAAAGTGATCCATAATCCAATCACCAGGAAATAATCCTTATTAACACTGAGACAAATTACCTTTTCATTTTTATACAGTACAAACATATACCTACTTTTTTTATTCCTAAAACTGGACTATATTCTGCTCATCACCACACAATTTCATATATCATTGCTATATAAACACTTTCCCATGTTTTAGAAGTTTTTCAAAAATGAGTTAATGGGAATTTTACTTCCAATATGAATAAGTTTCAAAAATCACCTTCTGGTAAATTAAAAGCTATAAATTAAAAGCATGTGAATTTCAGAGAGGAGTCAGAACTTGGAGGAAGCAATTAGCATAGAATATATTTTATGTTTTCAGACAACAAAACTAAGAGAGTTAATCACCAGCAAATCTGAACCACGTGAAATGCTTCAGGGAGAAATGAAACAACACCAGATAGAACCTAAGATCTTCAGGAGTGAGTAGTAAAGAAAGTCATAAAATTTAAATATCTTGGTGAATATAAAAAGACTAATTTCCCTCTTAATTTTGTTAAAATAATATGACTCTTTAAAACAAATGTTGCATTTATTCTCTAGTAAAGTTACAATGTAAGCAGTTATGACATATATGGCAAACATTACATAAAGGATGGGAGCATAGAAAATGAACCTATACAGCTGCAAGGTTATTATGGTTTATCTAAGTGACATAATATTAATCTTTAAAAGACTATGAAAACTTTATAATGAATATTATAATACCTGTATCAACTACTAAAGTTATTTAAAAAGTATAGACAAAAAATAATAGATAAATTAAAATTCTGAGACATTCAAATTATCTAAAACAAGGCAAGATGGGGAAAATAGAAAAAAGGGGATCAAGATAATATATCTAAAAGCAACCATACTGTCTTAGTCTTCTGGTACTGCTCTAACAGAAATACCACAAGTGGATGGCTTTAACAAAGAGAGGTTTATTCTCACAAGTTCCAGTAGGCCTGAAGTCTGAATACAGGATGCCAGCTCCAGGGGAATGCACTCTCTCTTTCACTGTTGACTCTGGAGGAAGGTCATTGAGTTGCATCAGACTTTCTTCGGTTTGACAGCATCCTAGTGTAGGTTCCTCAGGTTTGAAGGATTTGCTGTGCTCTCGGTGCCTCTTTCTTGATCATATGAGGTCCCCAACAGTCTGCTTGCTTCTCCTTTTATCTCTTGGAGGACAAAAGATGATAAAAGCCACACTCCAGGGAAACTCCCTTTACATTGGAGCAGGGAGGTGACCTGAGGAAGAATGTTACGGTCCCAACCCTAACCTAAAATAGAAGCCAATAACAAAGATGTAGAAAATTCTCAAATATTTACATCTTAAACAAGACACATAAATAATTCATAAGTCAATAACCACAGGCAGAGATTAGCCACAGGCAGAGATTAGAATTGATGGCATAAGAAAATCACAAAATGGAGGGCAATCACAGACCAGCAAAATTATTGCACACATTTTGGGGGGACACGATTTAATCCATGATGTGTATCAATAATTACATTAAATGATAATGTACTAAATGTTCAGTTTAAAAGGTAGACTTCATAAATGCTGAAACTGTAATACCAACTGTATGCTGTATATAGTAGACATGCTTTAAATATGAAGTGTGGATATGTGGGAAAAAATGAATTGAAAAATATGTGTCATGTAAACACTGTGAATAAGAAGGCCTATATTAGTATCATTCAAAATGTACTTTAAAGAGTATTATCAAAGATTGTTTTGGTTGTTATCAGCTACCAACGGTAAAGCAGAACGTTTCCTAATGATAGCACAGTCAATAGTGGCAGGAAGGATCATAGATACACATATGTTTAACAACTGAATATAAAAAATTCATGAAGCAAAAATAAACAGAATTAAAGGAGAAACAGATAATTCCAAAATCATGGTAGGAATTTTCACACCTCCTTTCAAGAATTTGTAGTATATCTAAAGAAAAATCAGGTAAAACAGAGAACCTGAATAACAAACTCATCAGGTTGACATAATTGATATTTATAGACTACGGTGCTCAGGAACTAAAGAACACACATTGTTTTCACACACACATGGTACATTCACCAAAACAGACCACATACATGATGGTAAAATATGTTAAAATATACATAAAATGGATTAAATTATAAAGTATGTTCTGTCACAGAAACAGAATTAAAATAGAAGCCAATAACAAAAATGCAGAAAATTTTCAAATATTTACATCTTAAACAAGACACATAAATAATTCATGAGTCAAAGAAATCACAAATAAAAGCAGAAATATAAAACATTTCAAAATTAATGATAATGAAAACAAAATGTCAAAATACAGCATCTAGAAGGAAATTTATAGCTTTAAATGTTTATAATAGAAAAAAAGTGACCTAAGTACCTACCTCAAGAAACAAAAACTGTAAAAGAAAAAAAGTAAACCAAAGGTAAGTAGAGAAAATGAAATAAAGATAATGCAGAAGTCAACAAAAAAAGTAACAGGCATTACAAAAAGTTGATGAAGTAAAAACTGGTTCTACGAAAAGTTTAACACAATTGATAAACACTCTAGTTAGTCGGATTAAGAAAAAAAAAGGGAGAGAGAGAAGTGCAAATCACTATTATCAGGAAATATAAAGAAGACAGCACAGCTGATCTTGTAGACATTAAAAAGATAATTTAAAACACTGAAGAACTTTCAGCATTGCAGAGATTTACCACTTTCTAAACAATGGTAAAAGTAATCAGGCATTGATGTGGTAGAAATGATTGCACAACATAACTAAAGTAATTTATGTCACTGTGTTACACATCTACAAAAGGCTGAACTGGCAAAAGATGTGATATGTAAATATATACACACGAGATCTGACAATTGAGTTCACAAACTCATCCTAGAAAAAGTGCTACGTACTGTCATAGCTGAATATCACCAAGGTCACCTTTGAAGTATTCTCCTCGAGAAGCTCTGCACTGATGCCAGTGCCTAACCCATCCTTCAAAGCAGTTTTGGAACTCTTTCTCTAGAATAGCCATCAGAGCTGTCATCATATAGCCCTTGATGTCCTGAGTATCATCAAAATATCTTCCTTTCAATATTTCCTTCATCTTCAGGCAAAAAGGAAAAAGTCATTGGGGGCCAGATGAGTGGAGCAGGGAGGGTGTTCCAATATCGTTGTTTACTGGTTAAAAAACTCCCTCAGAAACAACTATATAATTAAGTTTGTGAGCTTGCCACTGTGCCACTGTGTGCAATGGCCATTCCAGAAAGAGTTCTAAACATGCTCTGAAGAGTGGACTAGGCACTGGCACTGGTGCATAGCTTCCCAAGACTTGGGGTCATGGTTTCTTGGGACATTGCAGTCAATTGACCTAATAATAATTTAGGTGCCACTAGTTCATTGTGTTGTAAAAGCTCGTGAGCATCAAACCAAAGGTACTGGTCTCTTTTCACTAGGAGGATCAGAAGACCAAAAGAAGGAGGATCAAAAATGGGTAGAAGACATGAAATACATATACAATCACCTTCATAAGTAACTGCCTCCTTTTCCAAGACACCAGAAGAACTGGTTGTGCTGGATACCAGTACTGAACATTTAGATCAGGGATTCTATAGAGGAATACTGATCAAAAGGTAGAAAATGCAGAATAGAATTTCAGGTGCTCATGGAATGCAGACTTTTTAAAGCCAGTGAGGCCAAATGACCCCTCACAACTATTAGGCTGAAGAAATCCTTAAACTTTGAACTGAAACCATCCTCTGAATTCATCTTTAAGCCACATAGTAGTTTAACATAATTGGAAAACAATCTCTACATTAAGTATTACACCCTTTTAATAATTATGTGTGATCAAATCAACAACAACTTGAGAAATAGAACCAATGTCATTGAATTGTATGTGTAGAAATTATTGAAGTGGTGCATATTTTGTTGTGTATATTTTCACAAAAACAATAAATAAAATTAGAGAATATTCAGAACAGCTTTATATTAACAAGCTTAATAACTTACAACAATTGAACAAGTCCTTAGATGCACAAATTACTAAATTTTACAAAAGATGAAACATATTTCTCTCAGAGCACAGAGGAGGAAGAACCTTCCAAATTATTTCATGAAACCAACATAACCTTGACACCAAAACCTGACAAAAATATTACATAAAAAGAAAACTACAGAACAACATCTGTCATGAAAACAGATGCAAAAGTCTTTAATAAAATATTAACAAATTAAACTCAATCATATATTAAAATGATAACACAATGACTAAGTTTGCTTTATCCCAAGCATGAAAGGTTACTTTGGCTTCTAAAATAAATCAATATAGTACACTACATTAATAGAATAAAAGAGACAGAAAGCATATGATCATATCAATAGATTGAGAAACAAAGAAACTAATCTGAGAAAGTAAACTCACAAGAAACTAGAAATGCAAAGAGAACTCCTCCACTGTATTAATAACACCTATTTTTTTTAAAAAAAAACTATGACTACCATCACACTTATTGGTTAAATACTCAAAATTCTCCTCAAAGTGTTATGTTGATCATTCTAGCTATTGCCATAAGGGAAGAAAAATAAGTGAAACACAGAAATCAACAAAACTACTAGTAGAACTAATATGTTAATTTTGCAAGATCACGGAATAAAAAGTTAATGTTTCTCTCAGTCATCTGCTACTGCTCTAACAGAAACACTATGAGAGTGGAAGACTTTAGAAGAAGAATTTGCTGTCATAGTCTGATAAGCTACAAATTCAAATTCAGTATGAGAAGTTATCACAGTCCTCTAGGCTGAGTCCAGATTCAATCAGAGAGCATCCTGGCACAGGAAACACAGGTGTGAAGGGCACTCTCTACTCCTGGTGCTGCTTTCTTGATGTTATTAGGTTCCCAGTTCTCTGCTTGTCTCCCTCTCTTTTTCTCTCTCATAGGATGAAAGGATAAAAGGCAGTGCAATCCACACTCCAGGGAAATTCCCTTAGCAAGGGTGTTGCAGTCCCACCCTAATCCTCCCTTAATGTAATCATCCTATGTACTAGGCACAGACAGAGATTAGGATTTATAGCACAGGAAAATCACAAAATAGTGGGAACAATGGCCCAGCCAAATGGCTACACACATTTTTGTGGGGACACAGTTCAATCCATGACAATATTCAACAATCATATGTATTTTTATATATTAGCAAACGCTAGGAAAATAAAATTTAGGACTCACTTGACAATAGCTTCATTAAGATACAAAATGCAGGAGGCGTGGGGCCAGGATGACAGACTAGACACACGTCTCCTCAATTCCCTCTAAGAAGTAAGGTCTGGAATGATAACTGAACAGAGAAGCAGGGATATTCTGGGAGCCCTAGGATCTGGCTTAGGGTTGTCAGATTGGACTAGGTGCGAGTAATGGGGGAAACTACCTCTCTCAAAGATGAGGCAGCAACACTCTGAGTCCTGCTTCTGTTGTCTCGTCATTTGGGAGGATCGCAAGTACTGACGCCTTCTTTGTTATCCAGGAGGTAGGGACTGGGAATGAGCCAGCTAATACATTGAACTGCAGTGCTGAAGTAAACAGTGTATAGCGCAGCAGAGAGACTGTGCTTCCAGGAGCCACATAATAGAGAGCTGAGCTGCTGACTAAGGGCACCACTGCCCTTCCACCCTCTCTTTTTGGAGCTGTGACATAGATTCTGCTGCTTCATGACAGGAGTGGCAGCTTAGGAGGGATACCATCTTGGTCAGCTGGGAGGTGGAGTTGGTCAGCTGGGAGGTGGAGTTGGTCAGCTGGGAGGTGGAGTTGGTCAGCTGGGAGGTGGAGTTGGTCAGCTGGGAGGTGGAGTTAGCCACCTGAAGATGTCTGCTGGGGCTAATGCCAATGACGAGCAGCAGCCCTTGTTTGGATAATGCTGCTCCTGCAGAAAAGCTGTGGTTCCAGAGTTACTGGTGGGGGCTCGCAGAAAATGGAAGCAAGGTTCTAACCTCTCCCTTCTTTGAACCATGTCATAGCATCTGAGGATGGTCTGTGAGGTGCTTTCATAGTTAGCCGGAAAACGGAGCCTGCCACACCTGAGGGACTGACTGATTTCGGCAGCTTTAGACAGACCCTCACTCAGTAGTAAAGGACCTTTTAAAAATAAGACCACCTAGAGAACTGACTGCTGAGTAGGGCGGCACCATCTCCACCACCCTTCACTGATCCACTTTACAGCATCAGCTGACAGTCCCCTAGTGACTCCATAAGTAAGGCGCTATCTTTGCCACCAGGAGGTGGAGCCTGCCACCCCAGAGACTCTGCCTGGAGCCAGCCACTAGATTACACAGAAACAGCTGGTGACCAAATCTAGTAGTGTCCTTACTTCCCTCTTAGAAGATATAAAATATATAAGAATAAATCTAACAAAACATGTCAAATATTTCCCTGAAAAAGGCAGAACTTTGCTAAGAAAAATCAAGAGACATAAATGGAGAACTATGCCATGGTCATCAACTGGAAAATTCAATATAGATAAGATTTCATTTCTTCCCAAATTAATGTTTAAAGGACCAGTTCATGGAGTTTGTTCCTACTCATGGAGTCCCCATGTGTGTCTGAGTAGAACCGTGCTCTATAGGACTGTCAGTGGCTAATTTTTCAGAAGTAGATCTCCAGGCTTTTTTTCTCATCTACCTCTGGATGGATTCAAACCTCCACCCTTTCAGTTAGAAGGATTTTCTGTTTGCACCACTCAGTTTTTTAAATCAATCTTTAGATTTAACACAATCTAAATCAAAATTGAAGCTGAGCTTTTTAAGAGTTTTTTCTTACTGTGATTAAGTGAAAGCTTACAATCCAAGTCAATTTGCCATATAAAACCCCAAGCACCTGCCTCTCTGAAACTGTATTTTCTCCCCTCGCCCTGTAACAGCACATTCTTCTTTTCCACTTACTTCCTTACATGGCACAGTTTGTGAGGGAGTTTTTAGCCAGTAAACAAATAACTGTATTGGAATACCCTCCCTAATCACCTGATCTGGTCCCCAGTGACTTTTTTCTTTACCTGAAGATAAAGGAAATACTGAAAGGAAGACATTTTGATGACATTCAGGACATCAAGGGACAGCTCTGATTGCCTTTCCAGAAAGAGTTCTAAAATTGCTTCAAAGGGTGTACTAGGTACTGGTGTTGGTGGATAGCTTTCCAAGGGGAGTACTTCGAAGGTGACCATGGTGAGATATATATATGTATATATATGTGTGTGTGTATGTGTGGTGATATGTGTGTATGTGTCTATATATATATATTAAGGAGGTATATAGCAGTTCTTCTAGGATGAGTTCACGAACTTGTCATACCTTGTATATTAAACCAGAAAGTATGCACACTACTTGCATCACTCTGTGTCCCCAGGTCCAGTCCATTCTATGTCTAAAGTGTTCACTTCAGTACTGGTTTCAGCTCTGGGCTAGCAGCAAGTCTAAGAGCCGTGTTCTCAGGGAATCCTCAAGGTTGTTGGACCATCAGTTCTAGTCTTTTAATAGAGTTCTAGATTTGCACACCCCTTTCTCTCATGCTACATCAGGGACTTTACATTGTGGTCCCTGTCAGGCTGTCTTTGGTGGTGGCTGGACATCATCTAATTCCTCTGTTCTCCAGCTAATATAGTCTCTCATTCACATGGATCCTTCTGTACCCAAGTTCGTTTTTTTTCCTCATGTCTATGATGTTCTCCAGGTGGGCTGGGACTAGTTGATGTTCCTTAGATGCCAGCTTGCTGGCTTTTAAGACCCCAGTTGCCACTCACTAATATGGAGAAGCACAGCTTTTTTCGCAGAAATTATCGAGTTGATCCTGAAATGTACATGGAAATATAAGTAACCTAGATGAACAAAAGCAATTTTTAAAACAAGAAACAAGTTGGAGAACTTATTCTACTTTATTTAAGACTTACTATCCAGCAATACTAATCAAGTGTGATATGGATTAAAGAATAGACATATTGATCAAAGAAACAGAACAGAGTTCAGAAATATGCCTATATATATGGACATAATTTTTCAACAAAGATGCTGTGGTAATTCAATGAGAAAGGAAATTTTTCTCAACAAGCAGTTCTGGAACAACTACATATTCATATGCAAAAAAAATAAATACTGACATTTTCCTCAACCTATATGCAGAAATCCACCCAAAATCTATCAAGATATTAAATATAAAATATTATATTTTATATATAAAAAAATAAAACATAGGGTAAAATCTTGGGATAGGGAATTGTGTGCTTTTTGGTGTTTTAGTATTTTGTTTTGTTTTTTATTCTTTGGCAAGGCACAAAAGTGGTAGAAAGACACCACTGAGAAAATAAAAAGTCAAGCCACAAAGTGGGAGAAAATATTTTGAAGATACAAATGATCTGTATCCTGATTACATAAAGAGCTCTTAAGACTGAATAGCAAAATAATCTCCCATAAAAAAAAAAAAAATTGGTCAAAATATTTCAACAGGCAATTCACAAAATGAGATATACTAATGGCCAATAAGCACATGAAGAGATACTCAATATCTTTTGTTATCAAGGAAATGAAAATTAAATCCATAATGTTATACCACTGAAAAACACATTAGAATGACTACAGTTAAAAACTCTGAAAATACCAAGTGTTTGTGAGGATACAGAATACTGGTACTTTCATACATTGCTGGTAAGAATGTAAAATGGTACAGTTGCCTTGGAAAAAAGTTCGGCAGTTAAAAATCGAACATACACCTGTGATATAACTCAGCCATTTCACTGCTAAGTGTTTATTTATTTAGAAGAAACAAAAGGATATATATATGCGAATCTGTATAGGCATGTTCACAGAAGCTCCATTTGTAATAGCCCAAATCTGGAAATCACCTAACTGTCCTTAAACAAATCAATGGATAGACAAAATACAGTAAATTAACATAATGAAATGCTAAGAATATAAGTTAATAAAATATCGATATACTTAACCACATGAATGAATCAGAAAATAATTATACTACATGAAAGAAACCAACGAAATAGAGTATATATTGTATTATTCCACTTATGTGAAAATCTAGAAAATGTAAACTTTCTAGAATGACAGAAAACAGACCACTTGTTACCTTGGACTAGAAACAAAGTGGGGGAAGGATTTCAAAGGGACATGAGCAGTCTTTTGGTGGTGATACAAATTATCTGTATCCTGATAAACCAAAAACGAAACCAATTACTGTCAAGCCAGTTCCCATCAAAACTCATCAAACTGTACACTTTTAATGGATGCAGTTTATTGTGTATAAATTTTCCCTAAAATCATTTTCTAAGGATAATGGTTACATAATCTTTTAGCATTTGTATGCATCACAATTTGTTCAATCAAAACCCTATTATTTTATATTTAGTGAAAATAAAAATCTATCACATTCAAGTTGATTACTACTCATAGTGACCTCACAGGAGAGAGTAGAACTGTCCCATAGGGTTTTCAAGGCTGTAATCTTTATGGAAGCAGACTGCCACATCTTTCTTCCACAGAGCAGCTGATGGGTTTGAACTGGCCAACCTTTTAGTAGCCAAGCACTTAAGCAGGGAACCTTTAGTGAAAATTAAAAAAAAGAAAAACATTGTCATTGAGTAGATTCCAACTTATAGGCATCCTATAGGATAGAGTAGAACTGCCCCACATGGTTTCCAAGGAGCGTATGGTGAATTTAAAGTGCTGACCTTTCCATTAGTAGTAATAGCTCTTAAACACTACTTCACCAGGATTTTCTTAGCAAACATAGAGAGCGGAAGATACACAAACTCAAAAAAAAAAAAAAAAAAAAAAATCTAAGCCTTATCTGAAAGTAATCCAGGGTTGTACCACAGAGAAGAGTTGGAAGACTGAAAGATATACCACTGGAGAACCGAGTGAGGTGGGAAATAAAGTTTTGGCCAGCAAGGTAACTGCTAATAAATAAAACAAAACCCAAGTTATTCCAGTAGCAGTGAAGAACTTTCTGGTATTGTACCCTGCTGTTTGTATGTCTCAGGTGTAGATTACATAGTTTATTTGTTTGGTGGTTCACGTAACAAATACAGTACTTAACAATAATCCATGAAACAAATTACCCTGGAGAAAATTGGTGAAAGATTCCAGGAATTGTGGTACTGAGTCCTATTTTGAGGAATATGAGTAACATCCTACTTTATAAAACCTGGGACTCAACAAACCTCATTAGCAGTGTCCCTGACACCACCTAAGCTTCTTGTTAAAGGCTCTTCACTATTTGAGATGAACTGGAAGTCAAAGTGTCTTCCTCTGAACTCTTTGGAAAAGGAAGATCACAAATCCAAGGCATTACTGGTTTTTGTTCACTGGCAAAAAAAGCAAATCTATTTACTCTTTCCTAGCACTGTGAAAGGCATGGTTAACTACCAGTTATTCAGTTATGTCACAGAGGCACAGACAGACTGAGGGAGAACATCAAGGCTATAAATTAGTGCTTGAAAAGTTAGTTTTTTGTGGTAAAGTCAGGTACCAATGATACTCTTGACTTTTCCTATTTTCCCCATTTTCCTTCTCTTTGTCACTGGAGAGACATCTGATATATCTTAAACTGCCCTCCCCCTTTTGGAATAAAGAGTTTCAAAATACAACTCGTTGGGTTCCATACTGTGGGTGTACATTTAATTCTTTTTATTTTTAAATTTCATTCTATGCATATACTGACTGTTGATGAGTCGATTCCAACTCATAGTGACCCTAGAGAATAGAGTAAAACTACACCATAGAGTTTCCAGGGAGCATCTGGTGGATTTGACCTGCTGACCTTTTGATTAGCAGACATAGTACTTAACCACTACACCACCAGGGTTACCTCAATGCATATAGATACTCATTATTTGAGAGTTTCTATTCATTCTCCATTGCAATACTGTTTTGATGAGAGAAAAGGATCTGGATGAAGAAAAGAAAAAGTTGACTTAACTACTTTTAGTTTTTCTCTGCAGAGTTGTTGCCTATAGTCACGGCAAAGAAAACAGTCAAGAAAGGTTCATTTAATATTATGTGATCATACGAAATATCCAATATCTGAATGCTTGGACTTCGAGTACTAAAAAGCTGCTTAAATTTGAACACTACTTATTTATGTGCTTTAGTTTAAGAGTTGTCTTAACTTTTAAAATAGAGGAACAATGTTCTCAAGGAATGATAATCATCCTAGTGTGATGAATTTCCACCTCACTATTTGCTATTTTATCATAATCGCATTAGTATTTAGCCTTCAAATTAGCACATTTGATATTTAATAGTAATCAAATACTTCTGGCTCCTGTACAGATTTAAAAATTTGATTAAAATACAGAATTTACATTTTTGTTTCCACTTAAATACAGAAGCATGAAAGAGTTTTAAAAGTCTAACAGCATTAACAAAATCCTTTTGGTTTTACTGCTGATATTATCAGTCTATCCTTGCAGAATGTCAACTGTTAAACATATTCCATCTCTAGACTGGCACAGTACTGAGAAATTGACTTTACCATCTGGCTTTCTAGCATTTTTATCAGGTGTTTTTAATTAGGTTCAAATTGGTGATCTCCACTTTTCCCTGCTTCTACCTTTCTCAGTGCCATTAAGACTGAACTCATTTCCAGTGCACCGCAGTGTGCTCAAGTGGAACGTAAATTGAATAGCATTTCCCCCCAGGTTTTCACACCTTACATATGCTAGCAAAAGTCATGTCATGCTTGCCCAGTAGTGCATATAATTCAATTTTTGTTTTATTAAGATATGAAGATGACCATTACGTTAAAAAGCCAGACAGCCTTAAGAGACCTAAATGAAAAATGGGACCATAGTTAGAGAAATTAAATATCTCTGGAAGGTAAAGAGAAATGAATGGAGAGCTCTGAAATATCACTCTTGAATTTAAATGGCTGCAACCCTGTGTGTAACAAAAATATTAAAACAACATTTTCAAGTTAAACTTAGTATTGTCCTCCCTTACTAAAATGCATGCACAGGGTATGTAGGAAGATGAGAAACAGGTCAAATTTGGTTATGTCAAATATCTCCTATTAATTTAAAATGATTCTAATTCAATAAAAATCTAACCTAAGCAATAGCGACCTGGCTGATCAATGGAGCTCACTTTTTCTGTGTCTGTGGCAGTAGAGCTGACTGAAGGATGCGTTATAGCTAGACTGATTTTTTTCCTTGAAGAGGAAGAGTAGACTAGTTATTCCAACACAGTAAGCTTAACACTTTTATAGTATTAACCTCAAGATGGTTCCATAGTCTAATAAAAATTGATTTCCAGGAAAGCAAAAGAGTGGTGTTTAAGAAAGGAGACAGAAAGAAGACTTAGCAGATGAACACTCAATTATACTGCTTAAGAAGCACCCAATGCATAAGAATTCATCTGTTCTTTGTTCAAGCAAATGCATATGTTTTCTATGGTTACATCTACATGTGCACAGTAAACTCATACAGGCCCCAAAAGACTGGTTCTTCCTAATTTACTGAAACAGTTCTGAGAAGACTGAGTCTTAAATCTCTGAGTCCCTGTCATATCGACCTACCATATAGGCAGCTTGAAGTAAACTGATCACACCATATCTTCCTCTTGTATAATCTGGCATGCAGAAATAGATTAAATTCTAAGGTCCGACTGCTGATTATTGACTTCAAAGGTGGTCCACTTGGATTTTCACTGAAATTCAATGAGGCTGGAACTAAAAACATCTGATCACATGCTTCTTAGAAACTCTATGGGGCAGTTCTACTCTGACCTGTAAGGTCGTTGTGAGTTGGCATCGACTTGAAAGCAGTGGGTTTGATTTTGTTTCGTTTAACAGAGTCACTACTTAGGATTCTATGCACCTTTTTTTTCCCTAAGCAATTCTTAAAGAGTGCCTAGTAGTCTTTCATATGGACCTTCAAGGCTGAACTTGCCATCCTTCTTCCAAACAGCCTACCTACTCCTTGACCAAATCATACTGATGTTGAAAAACTGTGTGGCACAACACCTGTTCACACTGACTTCAGAAGTTTAGGGGTAGAAGCAGCCACATACAGTTTAAAATAACACATAAAGGAAATTCTGCAGTCCAAGAAAAGGATTTTTCACTGAATTTTGCTCACCAGAGTGTAACTGCTCACGGTTTCTGGATATTCTGCTCTCTAAGCACTTTATAAATAAATGTATGCTGCAGGAGCAGCAGTTTGCTTTTTATTTCTTCCAGGGTTGGGGGGGCGGGTGTCATTTTGGGGCTAGCTTCAACCTTCATCATACTAACCAATAGCTACAGTCTTTGCCAGCAGTTTAAGCGACCCTGAAATAATTTATATATTTTTAGAATCCTCTCCTAAGGCAGTCTGGCCAACCACAGGTTATTAAATTCATTGAGTTTTTCCTTTCTGCACACTTTCTTACTGCAGATGTGCTAAGCTATTTATCAAAAATGTAGGATACTGCAAAACAAGTAGAGATCTGCAGAGCTGTAATAATTACACAATAAGGTAGAACTAAAATACTTCTGAATTTTGAAGTTTAATATTATTTGTTCTTTTTCCTCTGCATTCCTGTTGAAATAATTGACTCAATTTCTCTGGGCCCAAGTCTTTTATAATCTTTTCTTAACTTTCTGAGTTCTGGCGGGACTACATACTACAGCGTATGTCTTCCCCTCTACTGAAAGAGTCAGTCATACTTTAATCCACTAGGCTTTATTCCTCCATTTCTATCCTTTAGCACTGTTTTTAAGAACCAATCCTAGCCAGAGGGATTACTTAACAATCTAACAAATTTTGACAAAGTTTCTTTTCCATGAGTCACAAGTTCAAATGCCTTCAGGGTTGATGTCTTAATAGACAAACTTTGTAGCACAATGAGTTCAAGGAGGAAAACCTTCAGAAGGGAATGTAACATCTTCAAGCCCCTAGAGATCTGTATCCCCTGCCCCAAAGCAGTGCTACTGCAGAGCATTTCTAGGGCCTGGCAATCCAAGTGCTTAACTTCATGGTTCAGACACTTAGAAAACACTAAACATGACAGCATCCATTTAACAAGAAAAGTAAACACTTTTCCATGAGATTCCTGTTTGCCTTACTTGGCAGAGATTGTTCTTCACCCCTGGCGAGTAGGTAATTGCAAGGCTTTTGTTTCACAGACCAGTGATGGCATAATAGTCTTTCAGTATAAGTTTCCAAGTGAACAAGTCACCTTGTGATTTGTAGCCATGCTAGCTATAAATCTTGGTCATAGGTTAGGAATAGACTAAAAAATTTATCACTAATTCATGTTATGCTATGATAGCTCATTTAGCTGTAATATGATAAAGTGTGACAGCTGCAGTCTGTGACTAATCATGGCCTCAGACTGAAGCCTTTCTATGTGGAGAGTATGATTCCACTATAGTCCACTATGTGGAGAGTATGAGTCCACTATATGAGAAGCAGCTGCTTTACTCCTCAAGCAAGCTTTAGTTGTGCATCAGCTTTTGCTTTTTGAGAAAGGACAGAAGTTGTAGGGACAGCTATATGGTGTTGGGATTTTTCTTGGCTCAGATTTCAAATGATTAATCATCACAACACTCCTGGATCAATATTAGAGTTTTCATTTTATAGGCAGTAGAAAACTGAGTTACTGATATTTTTCAGTGCCCTCAAAAAAAATGGAAGCAGCTAAACTATATATAAAACTTTTCAGATAACTCACATTTAGATAACTGGTAGTAGATGGCAAAAAGACTAGATCTAATACCAGAAGTGTAAGAAATGTGAGAATTTGACATCTAGCCTATCTTTATCAGCTTTCCTCTTTTCAAAACCTAATGTATTACTTCCTATTATAGAGTCTGCCAAAATACATAAAAATATTTCATATATCTAGAGGAGTTTCACATTCATTGATCAGGGTTCATATATTGATTTGTGGCTATGAGAGACGCGTTTCTTCTACTTCAGTCTGTTGTAATGAAAATGGAATGGATACTAATTTGAACTGAAAGTAGAACATGATGGTAGAGGCTTTATTTTTTGTTTTTTAATTTTGGTCTTGAATGATGGTTACATTAAGTCATGCTATCTGTTAATGGCCACAATAATAGTCCAAGTCAACTATTATATTCCCTTGAAGTCATCTTAAAATCAAAAGACATTTTTGAAGAGTTTATGCTTTATGACTGCTTATTGCAAAAGTTTGCATCCGAGTCTCCACCACAAATTAAAAATAAATATTTTCACATTTTTAGAATTACACACACACATAATTCATGCAGCAGTCATATGCCACCTTCACAGGATGTTTATTAGTTTCAGTCCAAAGTAAAACCAAGTGAGAGATGGGACCAACATGGTGGAATAGTCAGATGTTTTGTTTCATCCTTCTTACAACAAAGACCTGAAAAAAACAAATGAATCTGATATACACAGTAATCTAGGAACTCTAAGCATCAACAACAAAGCTAAAAAAATGGAACTGAGCAACAGGTGGAAGGAAAGAAAATTCAAAAACAGCAGAAATGGTGAATTACAGATCATCGGATTATTAGCATCCCGCTAGCTGAATCTGCACCATGCACACAGGTTGAGGCATGCAGCAACATTCTAAGCCAAACTCATCCCATTTGGTGCAACCAAGCAACAGTGAATCTGCATGTACCTCTGGAACCAAACAGGAGTAAGACCAGGCAAAAAAAGTTAAGTACAAGCTCCCAAACCACTGCACATGTGAGATAACTCTTCCTCCACCAGCACTCCCTGCTCTGACGCCAGTCTCGCAGCATTCAGCACCACCATTCTCCCTAAGCCAGGGAGTCATGACCTAGTTCAGGGATATCATCTCCTTCACCCAGCCATTCGTTTAGGGGATCCACAGACTTGCTGCACCCTTTACCTCCTACCAATTACCCTCACCAGTGACATGCTGGCTGACCAGGCAGGCACACACTCATAGGATAAAACTGGCTGGTAATCCACCTAAAGCACATTTTTACCTGCTGCAGCAAAGTGGAAACTACAGTTTTGTGATGTTTGACACTGCCCCATCCCCTAAGAACGGGCCTCACACACTCACACTGGAAACCTGAAAGATGAAAGTACTACTCACTCTATTTAGCTACCCAGACTGTAGCCTGGGAGTGAGTAGTGCCTTCCAATCCCTCTAGCCAATGGCACTGGCACCCAAGCACTGTTGCACTACGTGCCCCCACTATGTGCTGAAGTGGGCAAGGGCATGCCCTCTATCTAGGCAACCACGGTAGCTGAGTAACCCCTGCCTTCCCCAACACTTACTGAAACCAGAGACCTATGCCTGTTTCAAACACCTCCACATAGCCCAGCTTGCCTAGGATTACAAGTAAGAGTCTCTGTATACCACACATTTGGTGATCAATAACCGGGTACCTATGCCCCAACCAACAAGTAAGTGACAGAACACACACACAACACCACACCCAACAACCAGAGCTAATAGTCCCTGCATCTACAGCCAGGTATTCAGCAAGACAGATTTATCACAAGACTACAAATAGTAACAGCATCAGGTAAGAAGGGTAACAGAAATGATATATCATAACCAAGTGGGATTCATACATGATACACAGTGATGGTTGGACATTAAGAAATTAATCAACATAACCCACCATAAAAATAAAAGAATCACACAATCTTGTCAATTAGCCCAGAAAAGGCATTTGACAAAGTCCGTTGCCCATTCCTGATAAAAACTCTCAGCAAAATAGGAATACAAGGGAAATTCCTTGACATAAAAGTGGGCATTTATACAAAGCCTACAGCCAAAATCATCCTAAATGGAAAGAGTATGAACGTACTCCCCTTGAGAAAAGGAACAGGATAAGGATACCTTTTATCAACAATTTTATTTTCAACATCATACTGGAAGCCCTAGCTAGAGTAATTAAGCAAGAAAAAAATAAAGGGCATCCACGATGGTAAAGAAGAGGGAAAATTATCCCTTTTCACAGACGATACACTCTTACACACAGAGAACCCCAAAGAATTCACAAGACAGCTATTGGAACTAATAGAAAATTTAATCAAAGAAGCAGAATACAAGAATAACCAACAAATATCAACTAGATTCTGCTATGCCAACAAAAAGAACCTCTAAAAGGAAATCCCCAAATCATACCATTTACAGTAGCCCCCAAGAAATTACAGTACTTAGGAATAAATCTAACCAGGGTTGTAAAAGACCTATGAAAAGAAAACCACCAAAATGCTACTGCAGAAAACCAAAGGAGACCTACATAAGTGAAAAAACATATCATGCTTACGGGTAGGAAAACCCAACATCGTAAAATGTCAATTTTATCCAAAGCAATCTATAGATACAATGCAATCCTCACCCAAACTCTAACAGAATTCATCAATAAGATGGGAGAAAAAACTCACCAAAATTATATGGACACGGACGGGGCCTGGGATACATAAAACGTTACTGAGGAAGAAGAAAGTGGGAGGCCTCACACTACCTGATTTTAGAGCCTATTACACAGCCATGGTAGTCAAAACAGCCTGGTACTGGTACAACAGACACACAGACCAATGGAGCAAAATTGAGAACCCAGACATAAATCCATCCATGTACAAGTATCTGATATTTGACAAAGTCCCAAAGTCTGTTAAATAAGCAAAACTCTAACAAATGGTGCTGCCGTACTGGATATCCATCTGTAAAAAATGAAACAAAGTCATACACAAAAGTAACTCACAATGGATCAAAGATCTAAATACAAAGTATTAAATGCTGAAAATCATGGAAGAAAAAATAGGGACAAAGCTAGGGACCCTAATACAAGCAAAAACAATATACAAATCATCACCAACAACGTACAAACACCAGAATAAAAACTATGTAACTGGGAGCTCCTAAACGTTAAACACTTAGGCTCATTGAAAGACTTCACCAAAAGACAATCAATAGACTGAGAAGAAAAATTTGGCTATGACATATCCAACAAGGGTCTAATCTGTAAAATCTACAAAATACTTTGGCACCTTAATAACAAAAAGACAAATAATCCAACTTAAAAATGTGTAAAGAATGTGAGTAGACGTTTCACTAAAGAAGACATTCATGTGACTGACACATCAGGAAATGCTTACCATAATTAACCATTAAGGAAATGCAAATCAAAACTGTGGTCAGACACGTCTCACCCCAAAACTGACACTAATGCCAAAAACAGAAAATAAAAAATGTTGAAGAGGTTATGTGTAGATTCAAACTCTTATGCACTACTTGTGGTAATGTAAAATGGTACAAGCACTTGGGAAAACTATGTGACACTTCTTTAAAAAGCCAGAAATAGAATTACCATATTCCATCAGTCTCACTCCTACAAGTATATGCTAGAGAAACAAGAGCCATCACATGAATGGACATTCGTACACTCATGTTCACAGCAGCACTATTTATAATAGTAAAAATATGGAAACAACCTGAATGTCCACCAACAGATGAATGAACAAATTATGGTACATACACACAATGGAAGACTATTCAATGAAAACAACAATGATGAATTCATGAGACATCTCACAAAATGGATGAACCTGGAAGACATTATGCTGAGTAAAATAAGTCAGCCACAAATATTGCATTAGACCACTATTACAAGAATGCAAGAAAAGGTTTACATATGGAAAAAAATGTTCATTGATGGTTACACGGGCAAGAAGGAAGAGGGAGGTAAAGTCACTAACTAGATGGCAGACAAAAGTTAAACCTGGTGAAGGGAAAGTCAACACACAATATAGGGCAGTCAGCACAACTGGACCAAAGCAAAAGCATAGAAATTTCCAGGACACATTTAAATATTTCAAGGGAACAAGTGGCCAGGGCTGGGGGCTAGGGACCATAGACTCTGGGGACATCTAAGTGATCTGGTATAAAATAGTTCATAAAGGAATTGTTGTCCATCTTACTTCGGGGAGTAACATCCGGAGTCTTAAAGATTTGCAAGTGGGCATCTGAGATAAATTTACATTTGTTGACCCATCCTGTTTGGAGAAAAGGAGAATGAAGAAAACCAAAGTCACAAAGAAAATGTTAACCCAAAATACTAAAGGACCACATAAACCTGAGACACTGCTGGAAGAACGAGAGGGTGCCTGGCTACCACCACCATCACCAATCAACTCTGACAGAGATCGCAACAGAGAGACCAGAACAGAATGGGAGAGAAACGTAGAACAGAATTCAGATTCATGAATGAATACCAGACTTATTGGTCTGACAGAGACTGGAGGAACCTCTGGGATTCTGGCCCCTGGACAGTTCACAACTTTAGAGCTAAAACCAATCCTGAAGCTCACATCAGGCCAAGATTAGACAGGCCTATAAAAGAAGCAATAATACACTTGAGGACCATGATTCTTAGTTCAGTCATATATGTAAAACAAAATGGGCGACTCCTGTCCAAAAGCAAGATGAGAAGGCAGGAAGGGACATGAATTGGATGAACGGACACACAAGGAACATGGGGTAGGAAGGGGGAGAGTGCCGTGATATTGTGCGGATTAAAACTAGTCACAAAGCAATATACGTATAAATTTTTTAGAGAGAAATTAACTTGAGCTATAAATTTTCACATCAAGCATAATAAAACAGAATAGAATAAAGCAAAACAAATTGATATAGCTATTGCTTGATAGGAATCTAAAACGAAACGATGCAAACAGACATTAAGGACATACAGAAAAATGAAAGGTAATAGAGAAACAGTCTTTTCAACTGAGGCCAGAATGATATTCTAGACACCTAGTAGAAAAAGACTCAGAAGTTCAAACAGAGCCCTTAAAAAGTAGAAATTGATGACTGGCAGAAATGGGCATTTAATAAAGGTGCTTGTTAGAAGTGTAGGGAACACTTAAAAGAGTAAGAAGACAAATTAAACGAAGATGAAATGTACCTGAAGAAGTCAACTGGTCAACTTCTTTGCCTCTTGTCATTACGAAATGTAAGCTATCCCTCCCTCAAAATTGGCAACTACGGAAAAAAGGGAGGGGCTTCTATGCAAATTCTTAAAGTTCATCAAGCTAATTTCGTCAATTACCAGGTAATGTAAGTGGTCTCACAGGTTTCAGTGATTGTTTGTTTTTGTTGTTGTTGTTGTTTTTACTTTGTTTTTACCAATCTACATTTGAACTCTTTATCATCTGAGCTTAAATACAGAAGAATGGAAATCAACCAACTTTGTAGGATAATCCTCAGAATTCTTCAGAAAATTTTCACTCTCAATTTCTAAAACATCAGCTATAAATCAGGATTTTATTTAGTTTCACCTAATATGAAACACTTATTTAGACCAGAAATCCAGTGATAAGATATTACATCTATCCATTTTGTTTAACATTGCTCAAAATTTTCCAAGGTGATGCTATTAACATAAATAATCTTTTCTGGAGTGTGACTGAGAGTTTTAGTGTGAGACTTGCAATCCTTGCCGAATTTTACTCTTGTTACATATGATCTTGATATATCTACCTGCATCGTGTAAATCCGGAAAGAGTATTTCTTACCATAGCTCTCTTCCTGCCTGTTTATCTTTGCCTTCTCAGTCCTCTATTTTTTTTTTATTATGACTGAGTGAAAATGTGCATTCTCATATAAATTTACATGCCCACCTACATGCAGCTTCCACTGCTCTCCCTGTCCGGTGACTGCACACCATTCCTCTCTGCTCCATACATGTCTCATCCTCCCGTCTCCTTTCCAGTCCTCTCCACCCACTCCCCTTCCTCCAGCCAGAGGTCAGCAGGATGATATCCTATAGAAGCACAGAACCATAAAGTGCATCCAACATACGGTCACTCTGCCTCGCCAAGTCCAATCTATTTGTGTCCAAAGAGTGAACCTTCATTATGATTTATAGGCAAGGGCAGCATCAGGGCCAGGGGCCATGCTCCCAGGGAATCGCCAAAGCTGCTGGACCATGAATTGCGGTCTTTTAGATGAGATCTCAGGGTGCACCCCTTTTTATTCTCGTGTTGCCAGTGAGACTCAGCTTAGTGAGCTCCATCGCGGCTGTCACTGGTGGTGGCCGGGCACCATCCGATTCTTCCACTCCAAAGTTTATGTAGGCACCCACTCATGTGGGTCTCTCTGTCTTCTGGGTTGTCTTTACCACATGTCATTTTAGTCCTCACTGATCATCCATTCCTGCTGAGTTGGGACCATTTGCTGTGCCCTCGGATGGCAGCTTGGCAGCTTTTAAACCCCCAGGTGCCACTCACCAGTGTGGAGTGCAGAGAGCCCTCTTAGCAAAATGCTAGTTGTGCCAATTGGCCTCGATTTCACCTAAGAGCATGGTCCCCTGCCCCCTACCCAGCTACTCTGCCCTTGCAATATTGGGTTAAGATGGAAGGAGTACTCAAGTTATGTTGAAGTCCACTTAATGTTGTCATTGTTTCTAATGTGTGCTATCACCGATTTCCCCAAACAAATTTCTACCAACTATCATCCGACTCGACGGCACTTGGCCTTGGCTATCTAATCAAAACTCACCCCCCTCGCCCTTCCTCCCTCCCCTCCCTTACAGCCGACAAAGAGTCTTTTCTTCTATACATAAGCCTGGTTTTGAGATCTTATCGTAGGGGTCTCACAATATTTGTCCTTTTGTCGCTGACTACTTTCACTCAACACAACGTCTTGAGTTGAAACCAGATTACGAGATGTTTCCTGGAATCATCATTATTCTTTATCATTGCATAGTGCTCCACTGAGTGTCTATACCATAGTTTACCTATCCATCCCTCTGTTGTTGGGCATCTGGGCTGATTCCATCTTTTTGCTATCATGCACTGTGCTGCGATAAACATTCTTGTGCATGTATCCGTTGGTGTGAATGGCCTTGATTCTGTAGGATATATTCCAAGTAGTGGACTTACTGGGTCAAATGGTATATCTATATCCATTTATTTAAGGAAGCGCCAGATTGCTTTCCAAAGAGGCTGGACCATTTTGCAACCCCACCAACAGTGTAGGAGAGTTCCACTTTCTCCACAGCCTCTCCAGCATTTTTTGTTTTGTGTTTTCTGGATCAGGCCAACATTGTTGGGGTGAGATGGTATCTCATTGTAGTTTTGATTTGAATTTCTTTAATAGCTAAAGATCATGAACACGTCGGCATGTGTTTTTGACTGCTTGGATCACCTCTTTAGAGAAATGTCTGTCCATCTCCTTTGCCCATCGTTTAACTGGATGATTTATCTTCTTCTTATTTGTATTTTGTAGTACCTTATAGATTGTGGAGATCAGGCGTCAGTTTGACATATAGTTGCCAAATATTTTTTCCCATTCTGTAGGTAGCCTTTTAATTCTATTAATAAAGTCTTTGGATGAGCAAAAGTGTTTGATTCTTAATAGTTCCCATTTGTCTATTTTCTCTTCTGTTGATTGTGGTTTCCTTGACAGATTTTGAATTCTGTCAACATTGTGTATTAAAACTTCCGTTGTTGTTCCTACTTTTCCTTGGATGAGCTTTATCATTTTAGAATTCATATTTAGGTCTTTTATCGAGTTTGAGTTGGTTTTTTGTATAAGGTGTAAGATATGGACTGTTTCAATTTATTGCAGAAGGATATTCAATTTTGTCAGCACCATTTGTTGAAGATACTGTTTTTACCCCAGTTTAATGTCTTAGGGCCTTTGTCGAATATCGACTGTTCATAGGCAGATGGTATCATCTCTGGGGTCTCAACTCTGTTCTACTGATCGATATGTCTGTTCTTTTACTAGTACTAGGCTGTTTTGACCACTGTGGCAGTGTAATATGTTCTAAGGTCGGGTAATGAGAGGCTTCCCAGTGTGTTCTTCTTCTTCAGTGGTGCTTTACATATTCGGGGCTTCTTCCCTTTCCAAACAAAATTGGTGATTTGTTTCTCCATCTCATTAAAAAATGACACTGGAACTTTTATTGGGATTGCATTATATAAGTAGATTGCTTTGAGTAAAATAAACATTTTCATGATGTTAAGTCTTCCTATCCATAAGCAGGGTAGGTTTCTCCATGTATCTAAGTCTCTCTTAGTTTCTTGTAGTAAGCACTTGTAGTTCTCTTTGTAAAGGTCTGTTATTTCTCTGGTTACGTTAATTCCTAGGTACTTTACCTTCTTGGGGGCTATAGTAAATGATACTGATTGGATGACTTCTTCATTAACAGTCTCGTTGTTGGAATAAAGGAATCCTATGGATTTACTTATGTTTATCTGGAATCCTGAGACTTTGCTGAACTCTTCTATCACTTTGAGTAGTTTACTTAGAGATTCTGTGGAATTCTTTCCATATACAACCATATCATCAGCAAACAGGGAAATTTTGACTTCTTCTTCGCTGATGCAGATACCCCTTATTTCTTGATCTTGTCTAATTGCTCTGGCTACAACTTCTAGTATAATATTGCATAGAAGAGGTGAGAGTGGGCGTCTTTGTCTAGTTCCTGTTCTCAAGGGAAAGTCTTTCAGTCTCTTCCATTCAGGATGAAGTAGGCAGTTGGCTTTGTATAAAGGGCCCTTATTGCTTTGAGGAATTTTCTGCCTATGCCTGTTTTGCTAAGAGTTTTTAGCATGAATGGGTGTTGGACTTTCTCAAATGCCTTTTCTGCATCAGTGGACAAAATCAGGTGATTCTTGTCTTTTGCGATATTTATGTGGTTAATCACATTAATTGTTTTTCTGATGTTGAACCAGCCTTGCATCCTTGGTATGAATCCTACTTGGTCAGGATGGATTTTTTTTTGATATGTTGTTGTATTCTATTGGCAAGAATGTTGCTGAAGATTTTTGCATCTAGATTCATGAGTGATATCAGTCTGTAGTTCTCCTTTTTTGTTGGGTCTTTCCCTGGCTTTGGTATCAGGGTTATGCTGGCTTCATAGAATGAGTTTGGGAGTACTCCATCCTCTTCTATACTGCGAAACAGTCTCAATAGCATTGGAGATAACTCTTCTCTAAAAACTTGGTAGAATTCTGCAGTGAAGCCATCTGGGCCCGGGATTTTTTTGGCTGGCAGTTTTGAAGTGACTTTTTCAATCTCTTCCTTTGTGATGGCTTTATTAAGTTGTTCTGCTTAGCCTTGGGATAATTTGGGTAGGTAACTGAATCAAGGAATTTGTCCGTTTCCTCTAGGTTTTCCCCAAATTTGTTAGAATGCAGTCTTTCATGGTATTCAGCTATATTTTTTATTTCTGCTGGATCTGTTGTGACAACTCCCCTCTCATTTCTTATTTCAGTTATTTGTTTCCTTGCCTGTTCTTCTTTAGGAAGTTTAGCCAGTGGTTTGTCAATTTTGTTGATCTTTTTAAAAACTCAGCTTTTGGTCTTTTCAATTTTTTCAATTGTTTTTCTATTCTCTAATTCGTTTAGGTCTGCTCTAATCTTTATGGCCTGATTTCTTCTGGTGCCTGAGAGGTTACTCTGTTGTTCTCTCTCTACTTATTCAAGCTGTAGAGTTAGTTCCTTGATTTGGTTTCTTTCTTCCTTCAAGATGTGTGGATTTAGGGAGATAAACAGACCTCTGAACACTGCTTTGGCTGTATCCCTTAGGTTCTGGCAGGAAGTAATTTCATTCTCATTGGAATCCATGAACTTCTTTATTTCATCCTTGATTTCTTCTATAACCCATGTTATTTGAGCAAGATGTTGTTCAGTTTCCAACAGTTCCACCTTCTATCTGTGTTTTTTCTGCTATTGATTTCTACTTTTATGGCTTTATGATGTGAGAAGATGCTTTGCGGTAATCCACTGGTATGGTATTGTTGAGAATTGCGTTATGTCCTAAAGCATGGTAAAATCTGGAGAATGTTCCATGTGCACTAGAGAAGAAGGTGTAGTTGTCCACTCATGGGTACAAAATTCTGTATATATCAATGAGGTTTACTTGGTTAATTGTGGCAATAAGGTCTTCTGTATCTTTATTGAGCTTTTTTCTAGATGATCTGTCCAGTATTGAGAGTGGAGTGTTGAAGTCTCCCCCTATTATTGTGGAGTCATCTAACTCTTTTTTGAGTGTAGTCCGTGTTTCCTTGACACATTTAGGTGCTCTGATATTAGGTACATAAATATTTAACATAGTTAAGTCTTGTTTGTGTATTGAACCTTTCAGCAATAAATAGTGTCCGTCTTTGTCCACAATGGTGGATTTTACATTAAAATTGATTTTGTCTGAGATTAGAATTGCCACATCTGCTCTTTTGTGTTCATTGTTATCTTGATATATATTCTTCCATCCTTTAATTTTCAGTTTGTTCCTGTCTTTAAGTCTCAAGTGAGTTTCTTGTAGACAACATATGGATGAGTCATGTCTTTTGATCCAAGCTGTCACTTGGTGTCTCTTTACTGGAACATTCAGTCCATTCACATTCAATGTAATTACTGATAGCTATGTGTTCAGTGCTGCTATTGCGATATGTTTAATCTGTGTTGATGTTTTCTCTGTTGTTCTTATTAGTCTGTTCTGGGACATTCTTTTTTGTGAGTTGATTTTTTACCTTTTTTAGAGCTATTTTTGTAGTTGTTGAGACGCCTGTGTTATGTTAGTTGATATAGTATGTTATATCTTTGTTGTGCTTTATGGCTGCCCCGGTGATCCCCCTTAATCAACTATATATAAACCCAATTTTAATTACTACCAGTCTTGTCATCTTCCTCTTCATCTGGAAGGACCATAACGACTGTATACATCCCTCTTTTTAATATGATGACACTATAGCTTTCATGATAATCACTGGATTGTTTCTTTCAGTACTAAAGCTGTGATTTAATTTGGCGCCTTCCCTAACTGAGTAGAATTCTGAATAATGTGTCATTTTAAAATATAAAGTTAGTGGATTTGTTCTTCTAAGCCAAAGCCAAGAACTTCTTTCAGTGTTTCTTGTAGTTTTGGTTTGGTTTTTACAATGTCTCTGAGTTTTGGTTTGAATGTGCTTCAAGGCTTTGAATGTGTCATGCCACTGTCTCTGTGCCAGCATGGTTTCTACTGAGATATCTGATGAAAGCCTACAGGGTTTCCCACTGAATGTTAGCTTGCTTTGAGCCTTGCTGCCTTTAATAGTTGCTGCTTATGCTTCATTTTGTTAAGCTTGATTATCATATGTTGGAATCTTTCTTTTGAGATCTATATTGGTTGGCATACGATATGCATCTGGGATATCTATGTTATCTTCCTTCATGATTTGTGGAAAGTTTTCTGTCAGCAGCTCAGCAATGATACCCTCTGTGTTCTCAGTCCCTGTTCAGGGACTCCAATTAATCAAAGGTTGTTCCTCTTAATAGAGTCCCACACGCTTCTTAATGCTTCTTCATTTTTCTTGTTTCTTTTTTCTGATTTCTGCTCATAGACATTGGCATCAGTAGCTCTGTCTTCCAAATTAGAAATTCTTTTTTTCATTTGTTCCATTCTCTTTTCTTGGCTTTGAATGGAAGATTCTAGGTCTTTGATTTTGTTCTTGCTCTGTCGGATTTCAGAGTACTGGTGTTCCATCAGATCGAACAGCTTTCTTAATTTTTCCTTTTGTTCTGCTGCATTTTGTATAAGGTCTAGAAGAGCCCTGTATATAATCATTTTGTATTCACCTTCTGGTAATTTCATAAAAGTTTCTTCATCTGGAAAACTCCCTGGTTGTTTTGTTTGTGGGCCTTCTGAAGCCATGGGTGATTTCATGTTTTTGACAAGCGTCTGTTGCTTTTTGGCTTTCATGTGAGTACACAAAGGCTGGGAGAGATACTGTGAGGATGGACTGCAGATGTTTCTCTAGGCTGTCTTAAAATGTAAACCAAAAGGTATCTGACCACTTCCCAAGTCACTCAGGTTTTCAGGTGTAGGGGTCCCTCTTCCCATCTGGCAAAGTAAGCACCTCTATATCCAACCCCAGATGATAAAAACTAGTTCAAAATACAGCAATGCTACTACTCTGTTGGCCTCTGCTGACAGAGCCCAGCCTTAAGTGAGACTGTGTAAACTACTGCTTTCATGGTAGAAAAGCATTCTCCTGTGGGTAGGCTCTGGCTCCCAAGCTAAGAATTACATCCAGCTGTGGCCACCATATCTAAGATGGCACCCTCCACACGGTCGGCAGATAGAGGGACTAAAAGTGCCGAGAGATAGTGAGTCCTCTGTCTCTATTGCTGGGCCCCCACCGTAGGTAACACTGTGTAAACTACTACTGCTTTTCTGTTGAAGAGTGCTGTCCTGTTTGCAGGCTCTGGCTCCCAGGCTAAGAATTAGGTCTGGCTAAAATCTCTGTATCCAACATGGAGTCCCGCACACAGTCACTGCAGTTCCGTACAAACCATGCTGTGGCAGTGATAAAAAGACAGGCCCAAAGTAGCTACATGAACAGAGTCCTAAGCCTGGCTCTCAAAATATGGGAATTTAGCCTGCTTATCCCATCAGCAGTGCATCTGAGTCTAGCCATCAGGCAAGACCCAGCTCTGTTCGCCAGGCAAGACAGAGAAAAAAAGTCAGCCTGTGAGAGCCAGGGCTAGCCAGGAGCGGTAGTCAGTGAAAGAGAGGTTTTTCGTTCAGTGGTATGAAGTCCAAATTAACAGCCCTGTGCCGTGTCCTGGGGCTCACTAGGTGACCAAAAGGCTCCATTTGATTATCAGTTCTAGTCTTGGTTTCCAGAGGTATATAAGGAGACGTGTGCTTAGTCCACCATCTTGACTCTGTCCCCCTCAGTCCTCTATTTTTATTTCTGTCATCCAAACAAAGAATATCTTGAGATTATTTTTTCTGTTCAAATTGTTTTACTTTCAACATTTGTTGAGCACTTACTATGTACTGGTTTACTGTACTGGGCCTTAAAGATAGAAGAATTCTACTCTAAAGTATTTTTTTTGTCTGTAATATTGCAACAGCCTTCTAAGTAGTTTCTGTACCTTCAGAATGGCTCTCCAGTCTTTTCTGCTCTCCACAACCAAAAAGATCTTTCAAGAACAAAATTTAAACATACAACGGTATTGCTTAAAATCCTTCATGTGGCTTCATTTGGGAGGCATCAAGATAATGCTTCAATACCTTTACTTTCAAGGTTTTACACAATCCCCCGTTGTGTCAAACCATTTCACACTTTATGTTCCAAGCACACTAAATTTCTTTCACGTCCTCAGAAGCTCGTTATAGTATCACTCTTTTCAGACATATTAGTTTCCTTGCCTGTTCAGTCTTCCAATATTAAGATAACTCTTAGTCATCCCCATGTCTCAGCTTAAAGGTTACCTTGGGACAGTGTCACTCCCGGACACTCAGTATGAGTTGTACAATTTCCTGTTAAATACCGTTGATTTATGCCTCCATATTTTGGAAGGCTTTAATATATCCTTATTGTAATATTCATTGTATTTTAATGTTACTGCACATTTAAGATCTTCTTTGCCTTATAACCTGTGGGCTCTGACATAGTAAGAACTTGATAAATACTTTTGAAGAATTGGAGAATAAGACATGGTCTCTGCCCTCAAAATCAATTAATCTAGCTTAGAATTTTAGGCATAAATACAACTGATCATATCATAACAAATTTTATTACAATAGTATGACATAACATTGGATAAATTTGTTTATTAGATTTCCCCTGCTTGACAGCAAATTGGGGTAGGGATCAGGGTCAAGGAAGTCTTCACAAAGGAAATGATATAAATTAAGTTTGCCTATGATTTTGTGTGTGTGTGTGCGACAGCTCTTAAGCGTGTGTTTCTGATGAGATCTTGTGCTGTGTTTCATAGGCTGCCTTCTAGAGTTTATAAACCCGTGCTGTACAGCACAATAGCCACTAGCCACAAGCAGCTATTAAATGTAAATGACTAAAATTAAATAAAAACAGCCATTCTGTTACTCAGTGAATCTTGCAACAATATTTCAAGGCCTCTGTTTAAAAAGAAAAAAGAATAGGGTTCCCAAGGAGTGGTTGGTGTATTTGAACTGCTAAGGTTTTTGTTTAGCAGTCACGGCTCTCAATCAAAGTACCAACTATTGGAGGTCACTTACAGACTATTTCCATTATTGCATAAACCATATTATAAGTACTGAGCACATAAGTATTGAGCATCTAGTATTTTCCTGGTACCGGGCTAGATGGTGGTGGTGTGTATGAAGATGAATATTAACAAGGTTCCTGTCTAGTGAACTGACCTAGCTCTAAGTTTACAAATTGCTTCACAATGAATTGCATTTCTTTATTTTTGTAGATCGTTGGATTACCATTTCTAGGTGTGTGTATGCTACATGCAACTTCTTAAATTGTAAGATTTTCAGATGCTTCCAAATCAGAAGAGATGTTTTCTACATCACTTTCCACTTACAACTTCAAGCATTGTAATGAATGGAAGCTTGATTAAATTAGGCACCCATTATGTGACCAGCCTTATGCTGAATACTATGGAAAATGCAAAAGAAATATAAAGCAAAATGACTTCTCTCTATGAGTCGATAAATCAAATATTGAATACAAATTGATTTATAAATCATAAAATATTCCTATGATTAACGTGTAATTGGAGAGAGTGGATATACATCAGTCAGTGGGTACAGACAACAAAAGGCAGTGTACAATCAAGAGCTAGAGTACACACCATAAACTTCCAGATCCTATGAAAATTTGGAGTTGAGAAGAAATAACTTGAAGTAAAATGGTCAAGGAAGGCTTTGGGAAGGAAATTACATTAGTCATAAATTATTCTGTTACAAGTGATAGAAAACCAATACAAACCAGCTTTTGTGGAGCAAAAAAGATATTGATTTGTAGGAAGTACTGGTAGTTCAGTGTTAGAACTGTCACCTGCTATGCAGGAGAACTGGGTTCAGTTCCACACCAATGCACTTCATGTGCAGTCACCACCATCTGTCAGTGGAAGCTTGCAGGTTGCTACAATGCTAAACAGGTTTCTCAGGAGCTTCGAGGCTAATACGGACTCAGAGAAAAGGCTTGGTGATCTTATTGTAATAATCAGTCAGTGACAACCCTATGGATCACAATAGTCTGATTCACAACTTACCAGGGTTGCAGAACTTGGCAATATTTCACTCCATTTTACAAGGGATTACCATGAATCATTGGCCAACTTGAAGACAGCTAACAACACTGACTTGTGTAACTGGAAAATTCAGTGTGGGCTTTAGATATGTGCATTCAGGATCTCAAACAAAGCAATCATTATCTCTCTGTCTATAGTTCTGCTTTTCTCTGCATTAGCTCTATTTTCATTTTAGCAGACTGGCTACTAGCAAAAATAGTTTTATATCTCATCTCCGCAACCTCAGTGGGAAGAGAGCATCTATCTCTAATTAGTTTGTTTGAGTCAAACACACACACAAAGAGGATATATGTTAGATAAACAACAAAAGTCCAATTCAAACTAGGTCTTTATTAAAATATAGAATTTACTTCTTTTTTTTTTCCTTGTTGTCAAAAGGTAAATTAGGATGTTCAAAGGAAAGGAAATAGAATAAATAAAGACACAGAGACAAGAATGTCTGTGTTATTTGCAGAGAATAAATTGTTTCATTACATGGGATTTTATCAGACAAGAGATCATCCATTTGCCACTGATTTGCCATCTTTAATGTACCCTGGGACAAAATCTTTTGCAGCCTTGGCTGATCCAGTTAACATAAAACAAAATGAAACAAAAACAGGACAGGAAGCAAACCAATTGGTGAAATTCATATCTGCTCTTTCTGACTGCCTGCCCTAATCCTGACAGTTTCTATTTTCTGATTTATATGTGGTCTCTGAACTTCATATAACCCATTAGTGTGAATAGTCCTTATCAGCACTGCCACCCACCTTCTGCCTTCCTAGATCTCAAAAAAGATTAATTCTTAACCGTAAGTTCTTCTTAGCATTTGCAGCCAGTCAAGCCCTGTAGCACTAAAGCATGACACATGTCATCACAGATTAACCTTAGCATATTGGGAAAATTTACAGAGCTGCCAATTTTTCTAAGAAGATTCAAAAGTCAAGTTCTGTTAATGGTATTGAATACGTTAGTGTGTTCCATGAATACCACATAAATATATTGGTACCTAGATTTCTTGTTATACTTGGCATCTCACCCAGGCCTGGGAGGTGAGGGCTATCATCTCTGGGTGCCAAAATTAAGAGGATGTATTGTCTATAGGTAATTCTAAAACAGTAATAAAACAGACTAAAAGTCAGTCTGATTTTTTATTATCATCATGCACCTGCATTTTAAACAATGCCAGAGATAAAATCCTCCTCTGAGGAAAAAAAGAGTGTTGATTGGTCTAAGTAGGGGTTTCTCAACCTCCATAATTTTAATATTTAGTCCAGATAACTTTGTTGTGAAAGGATGTTCTGTGCATTATAAGATGTTTAACAGCATCCCTGGTCACTACCACTAGGTGCTAGTAACATCTGTCCCCCTTTCCCAGTTGTGACATCCAAAAATGTCTCCAGACATTGCCAAGTGGTCTCTGGGGAACAAAATTGATCCAACTTAAGAACCACTGGTGCCTGAGTGGATCAAGGTGATTGCAATAGTTTGCACGCTGGTAGTCTGAGCCCATCCAGTTGTGTCACAGAAACAAGCTCTGGAAAACAGCTTCTGTCAAGATTACAGTCAAGAAAACTCTATGGAGCAATTCTATTCTGTAACACATGGGGACACTATGAGTCAGGATCAACTGGACAGTAACAGGATTGTTTTTTTTTTCTTTTGTTGATAACTCCTGATCTAAGTTTTAAACAATTGCAACAGTTGCTTTTGAGTTTCAATAATATATACCTTATTACTTGTTATTTACTTGCTATTACTTGTTATTTACTTATTACTTGCTATTTATTTATATTGTTGTTGTTAGGTGCTGTCAGTTTCAACTCCTAGTGACTCTATGCATAACAGAACGAAACATCTTCCAGTCCTGTCCAATGCCCACAGTGTTTTTTATGCTTAAGCCCAATGTTGCAGCCACTGTCAGTCCATGTTGTTGAGGGTCTTCCTCTTTTTCACTGACCTTCTACTTTAACAAGTATGATGTCCTTCTCCAGGGATTGATCCCTCCTAACATGTCCAGAATATTTGCTGATTTTGTTGACCCCATAATAAATATTTGCCATAGGAGTTATCTCAAAGAACTCTGTTACACACTTGACCTCTGATACACGTGGACTCCAGGCATGCATTCATCTCAAGAGTAAGTTTGCAACAGTTTAAGATCATCTGAGGTCACTTTTGCTATAATTCACATGTCCAGCCCTTGTGCTTCTGCATATTCCCACAATTAAATAGTAAATGAGCAGTAAAGCATAATGATTTTAACAGCAAAGAAACTGAACCTGCGTTACTTCAATTTTATCATTCAATGTGACCACTTAGAATGTTTTATTAAAAGAGTAAAGCAGAGTACAAACTGTAAAGCATTGTTTCTTAGGTAGTGAATTTGGAACATTGGTATACTTATTTTGGTATTTTTGTTTGATCAGTAGAAATTTTAGTTAATGAAATATTTTGCTGAATTTGAACACATTTAAAATTAAAATTTTGCTTTCTATTTTAATTTTTACTCTTTTTATTGAATTGTTTTTAAGATTATTGTTAAGATATAACAATATTTTATTATTGATTACTGCAACAGGCCAATACATAAGTATAAGCTTTTTCCCTTTGTGAAACAAATAATATATTAGTATAACAAAAAGGTATTAATTTATCATTTTATGTATTGTAATATTGATTTCATGTTTTATAGGCTTGATCACACATAAAATTAACAGAAACTAAATAATAATAATAATGATAAGAAATTTTTCACTCTCTGAATTTCCCTCCTGGCCATTAATTTTCCTTACTTAATATTGCTGGTAATAATCTTGTCCTCTAGAGGTGGGAAGTGGTAAATATGATCCCTTTTAGGTGTTAAATACGATATGTATGCTATTCTTCGGCATAGAACAAATTTGCTTACTGCAACTCTTTTAAGTTAAAGTAGCAGTTCTCAGGTGGAGGAGACTTCGTCTTCTCTACTTGATTGTTACAGCTAGGAAGGAGTTGCCACTGGCATCTAGTTGGTAGAGGCCATCTACTGCCATGGATACTCCTAAACTTCCTATGGTGCTCAAGTCAGTAAATAGCCCACAACGATGACCTGTTCAGCCCAAAATATCAGTAGTACCAAAAGTGAGAAGTTTTAGGTTAAATAAATGATTTCCAGAATTATGCAATCACTCAGAACCCAACGAGTTATTAATAATGTAAAGCCCAACTGTATTAAATGAGTATAAGCAAACCTTTTGCATGCCAAAACACCTTATCATGGATTCCTACCCACTCTGTTAGTTTTGTGTCATTGTTCATATGCTCATCTAATTGACAGTGAGAACAGCCTCCACTTGTCTGTCAGTGGAGGCTTGCTTATTACTGTCATGCAGGAAGCTATGCCACTGGTATTTAGGTACCAGCAGGGTCACCCACGCTAGAAGAGTTTCAGCTAAGCTTCCAGACTAAGACAAACTATGAAGAAGGACATGACAATCTACTTCTGAAAGGAAGTAGCTAGCAAAAACCTTATGAATAGAAGCTGGACATTTTCAGATATGGTGCTGCAAAGTGAGCCTCCCAGGATGGAAGGCATTCGGAAGACGACTGATGAAGAGCTGCCTCCTCAAAGTAGGATCAACCTTAACAATGCGGATGAAGTAAGGCCTCCAAAATCTTCATTCACTGATGTAGCACAACTCAAAATGAGAAGAAACAGCTGCAAACATCCACTAATAATGGGGACATGGAATGTATGAAGTATGAATCTAGGAAAACTGGAAATTGTCAAAAACAAAATGAAATGCATAAGTATTGACATCCTAGGCATTAGTGTGCTGAAATGGACCAGTTTCGGCCATTTTGAATCCAGCAATCATATAGTCTACTATGGTGGGAACGAAAACTTGAAGAGGACCGGTGTTGCATTCATCATCAAAAAGAACATTTTAAGATCTGTCCTGAAGTACAATACTGTATGTGATAGGATAAGATCCATATGCCTACAAGGAAGGCCAGTTACTATGACTATTATTCAAATTTATACACCAACCACTAAGGCCAAAGATGAGGAGGTTGAATATTTTTACCAGCTTCCGCAGCCTGAAATTGATCAGACATGCAATCAGGATGCACTGATACTGGTGACTGGAATGCAAAAGTTAGAAACAAAGAAGAAGGATCAGTAGTTGGAAAATATGGCCTGGGTGATGGAAATAACTCCAGAGATCACATGACAGAATTTTGAAAGGCTAACGACTTTTTCATTGCAAATACCTTGTTTAACCAACACAAACAGTGAATGTACACATGAACCTCACCAGATGGAATACACAGGAACCAAACTGACTACATCTGTGGACAAAGATGATGGAAAATTTTCATATCAGCAGCCAGAACAACACGAGGTGCTGACTGTGGCACAAACCATCACTCACATGCGAATTCAAATTGAAACTGAAGAAAATTAGAACAAGTCCATGAGAGCCAAAGTATGGCCTTGAGTATATCCCTTCTAAGTTTAAAGACCATCTAAAGAACAGATTTGATGCATTGATCACTAATGACCGAAGACCAGACAAATTGTGGAATGACATCAAAGACATCATCCATGAAGAGAGCAAGAGGTCATTAAAAAGTAGTAAAGAAAGAAAAGACCAAATTGGATCCCAGAAGAGATTCTGAAACTTGCTGTTGATTGTTCAGCAGCTAAAGCAAAAGGAAGGAATGGCAAAATGAAAGACCTAAACAAAAGATTTCAGAGAGCAGCTTGAGAAGACAAAAAAAAGTATTATAATGACACGTGCAAAGAGCTGGAAATGGAAAACCAGAAGGGAAGAACACATTCTGCATTTCTCAAACTGAAATAACTGAAGAAAAAATTGAAGCCTTCAGATGCAATGGTAAAGGATTCAACAGGGAAGCTATTAAGTGACTCAGAGACCATCAAAACAAGATGGAAGAAATATACAGCGTCATTATTCCTGCAAAACTGGTTGATGTTCAGCCATTTGAAAAGGTAGCATATGATCAGGAACCAATGGTACTGAAGGGAGAAGTCGAAGCTGCATTGAAGGCATTGGCGAAAACCAAGGCTCCATGACTTGATGGAATATCAATTGAGATATTTCAACAAACAGATGCAGCGCTGGAAGTGCTCACTCATCTGTGCCAGGAAATTTGGAGGACAGCTACCTGGTCGACTGACTGGAACAGATCCATATTTATGCCCGTTCCAAAGAAGGGTGATCCAACTGAATGCAGAAATTACCGGACAATATCGTTTATATCACACACAGGTAAAATTTTGCTCAAGATCATTCAAAAGCGAGTACAACAGCATATTGACAAGGAACTGCCAGAAATTCAAGCTGGATTCAGAACAGGACATGGAACCAGGGATGGCATCACTGATGTCAGATGGATCTTGGCTGAAAGCAAAGAATACCAGAAAGATGTTTACTTCTGTTTCATTAACCATGCAAAAGCATTCGACTGTGTGGATCATACTAAATTACGGCTAACTTTGCAGAGAATGGGAATTCCAGAACATCTAATTGTGCTCTTAAGAAATCTGTGTATGGATCAAGAGGCAGTCATATGAACAGAACAAGGGGACACTGCATGGTTTAGTCAGAAAAGGCATGCATCAGGGTTGTATCCTTTCACCATACCTTTTTAATCTGTATGCCAAGCAAATAATCCAGGAAGCTGGATTATATGAAGAAGAATAAGGAATCAGGATTGGAAGACGTCTTGTTAACTACCTGCATTATGCAGATGACACCACCTTACTTGCTGGAAATGAAGAAGATTCGAGACACCTACTGATAAAGATTAAGGACTGCAGCCTTCAGTATGGATTGCACCTCAGCATCAGGAAAACAAAAATTCTCACAACTGGACCAGTAAGCAACATTGTCCTAAATGGAGAAAAGATAGAGGTAGTCAAGGATTTCATTTTACTTGGGTCCACAATCAACACCCTTGGAAGCAGAAGTCAAGAAATGAAAAGACACATTGCATTGGGAAAATCTGCTGCAAAGTATCTCTTCAAAGTATTCAAAAGTAAGGATGTTACCTTGAAGACTAAAGTGCACCTGACCCAAGCCATGGATTTTCAATCGCATCATATGCATGTGAAAACTGGACCATGAACAAAGAAGATAGAAGAATTGATGCCTTTGAATTGTGATGTTGGAGAAGAATGTTGAATGTACCCTGGACTGCCAGAAGAACAAACAGAACTGTTGTGGAAGAAGTACAACCAGAGTGCTTCTTGGAAGCAAAGATGGCAAGACTGCATTTTACACACTTTGTACATGTTCTCAGCAAAGATCAGTCCCTGGAAAAGGACATCACGCTTGGTAGAGTGGAAGGTCAGTGAAAAAGAGGAAGACCCTTGATGAGATGGATTGACACAATGCCTGCAACAATGGGCTTAAGCATAAAAATAATTGTGGATATGGCTCAAGACCGGTCAGTGTTTCTTTCTGTTGTTCATGGGGTCACTATGAGTAGGAACCAACTCAATGGCACCTAAGAATAACAACTGATGGTGAATTTCACTTTTACCATTTTTACATTTTCAGGAAGGGTTGAGAAAAGAAAAATGAACATTTGATTATCATCATGTCTCAAACCTTCTCTAACTACCAAAGCTGGAGATTTAAATTTAGAGAAATGAAGGACATTCCAAGTTCAAAATATCTTGCTTATATTATCCTAAATTACTCAAAACCACACTCAATCCCTGTGACAATCTGAATTCAGAATAAGAGAATTTTTAACAACACAAACTAAAAGCAGTAATTAGGATTCCAAAGGTTCCCCTATTACAGGGTTTTTACAATTCCAACTCGACGGCACTTGGCTTGGCTAGTCTTCTACGCAGATGTAAAGTAAAATGTGAATTATATACTCATTGAGTCCACAGATTATTCGGGCCATCTGTAACCCAAAACAAAACTTTCCATCTGTAAAAAAAAAAAAAAAAGAAGAAATTATTTTTTTAAAAAAAAGAAGATAAAGACCAGAAACAAAAACTAGATCTTCTCCTTGGAAAGAGAAGTTGCTATATTTGAATAAGAAACTGACTAGAAATAAAATTACCTTGGTTAGAACTAGTTACCCTGCTGCCTTGACAAACTCTGAGGAGCTAATGATGAAAGCCATTTCATTTTCATTTTAAATACAATGAATTACTCATTAAATGAAAAAATCTTCAATAGATATTAGTCTTACATACCAGTTCTCTGTCTGTCAGGGACCAGTTTATAGCCAATCCTGTTTTACACTATCCGAGCCCATTTTATTAGTATATTTTCAGTGCAGGTTATTCAGTCTGTCAGCTGTGCTTCTTCAGTAGATAAAATGGCATCATTTCTGCTGTTGTGGACACTATATTGCTTCCCATTTTTGTGCAGATAAAAGCAGGTGGGGGATGATCATGAAGTTGTATTTTCATCTTGCAATTATATTCATGTCATGTGCTCAGATTCTTGATCTTATATGGGATTTTCTGACAAAGACAGTCTGGAATAAGTTAAATATAAATACACAAAATAGAGTTACCAAAAATGCATAAGGATTTGAAAAGACTTGGATACATGAATAAACTGAGCCTGGGTTGCCAAGTATTTTATTACTTCTTTTGAGGCGAGGTTGTGTTTACAATAATGACTTTCTTTAATGTGCTTCAGTTGAATTTATTTTATTAGGATTTCTAATTTAAAGTAAGTCAGGCCCAAATAATTTGTTGCTATATATTTGATTAATCCTTTTCTGAGCTAGGATGTACTTTAAGGAACAAGAGCAACAAGGAAAAACTGCTAAAAAGGTAATGAGCATGTGGATTGAAATTTGACTTACCTCCAGGTCACCACTAAGAACAAAAGAGATTTAAACATAAGTTCTAGACAGAGTAGATCTGTTCCTTACACGTTTGTTTCAGTGTATGGCATACACTACTAACTCCTGGTGACATGGAATGCAGTTTTCATTTGTGCTTCACCTTCACTTACTGTATGATAGTAGCTGTCTTAATTTGCAAATCATTAGCTATAACATCATTAACTGATGGATGAGCCTGACTTCCATTTTCAGAAGTCAAGGTTTAGAAGTACATGATACTGAGTAGAAACGTAACAGAAGTAATGATAGCTGAAATACCAAATAGCAGATTTCATGCTTTTCTCCATGTTATGATCCTCCCCCAGAGTTGGTGTTATAGAATGACTTATATCTTCCCAAAATATGTGTTTTAAATTCTCACTCCTATGCCTGTTGGTGTAATAACATCTGGGAAGATGGTCTCCTTTGTTACGTTAGTGAGGCTACATCAGTGTAGGTTGTATCTTAAGCTAATCACACTTTTGAGGTACGAAAGGAACAGATTAGGCACAGAAGCATGCACAAATGAGGAACTACAGATGCCACATAGAGATCTCCAGAGACAGCCAAGAAGCTGAGAGAGGGATTTTCCAGCAAAGTGGACAGAAAGATCTTTTCCCAAGAGCTGGTACCCTGAATTCAGACTTCTAGCCTCATTACTGTGAGAAAATAAATTTCTGTTTGTTAAAGCCACCCACTTGTGATATTTCTGTTATAGCAGCACTAATAAACTAGGGCAGAACTTAAACCAATAAGTGGGGTAATGTTCTTATAAATACCTACAATATAGAGTTGTTTTTGAACTGGGAGATGTGTGGAGGTTGAAAGAGTTTTAGGGTGACCAATAATAAAAGCCTAGATTGCCTTGAAGAGACTGGTGGTAGAATTATGGATTCAAAGGCATCTACGGTGAGGGCTTTGAAAGAAGTGAGGAGAGCTACAGGGAAAGTATCAATCATCTTAAAGAATACATATGGCACTACTAACAGAATGTTGCTAGAAATGTGGATGCTAAATGTGTTTCTAGTGAGGTGTTGAACAAAAAGATGAACATGTGTTGGAAAATAGAAGAATAGAAGTGCTTTTCATGCAGAGTCAAAGAACTTGTCTGAGTTTCTTTTCAAATCTATAGTGGAAGATACAACTTATATGTGATGAATGTAGCTTGGAGATCAGCAGATCTAGTGGAAGGAGCATAGGAAGCAGGGCCTTTTTGGTGACAGAAAGTGGATCAAAAGCCACCACCTTGGTTTCTGAAGGTGAGGTTTCTATTCAGGTGAGTCAAGAGAATACAGCTACTGCCCAAAATTGAGGAGGTAGGGCCTCCATGCCCAAGGAACAGGAACTGTGTCCTAGACAAACTGCTACATGCATATTTGGAGGGACACAATTCATGACACCAAACAATTATATTTTTAGTTGCATAACATGCTTGCAAAAGCTGAACAACATATAAGGAAGGACAGAAGAACTGACAACTTTGAACTGGCATTGGAGAAGAATATTGAATATACGACAGACTGCCAAAAGAACAAACAATTCTGTCTTGGATGAAGTTCAAAGAGAGTGTTTCTTGGAAGCAAGAATGGTGAGACTACATCTCACATATATTGGACGTGTTGTCAGGAGGAATGAGTCCCTGGAGGAGGACATCATGCTTGGTGGAGTAGAGGGTCAGCAAAAGAGAAGAAGACTTTCTACAAGATAGATTGACACAATAGTTGGAACAATGGACTCAAGCATAAAAACAACTGTGGGCATGATGAGGCCCAGGTAGTGTTTCATTCTGTTGTACATAGTGTCACTGTGAGTCAGAACTCGCAAAAGTCTAGGAGCCTAGAAATTTGAATTCAAGGTGCCAGCTCCAGGTGAAGACTTTTTGTCTGAGTTGCCTGTGGGGAAAGGTTCTTGTCATCACTTTTCCCCTGATCAAGGAACTTCTTGGCTTAGGGACCCTACGTCCAAAAGGCAACCTATTTTTCTGTCTCGTGTTTCTTGGTAGTGAGATATCTCTATGTCTCTCTGCTTGCTTCTCTCTTTTATATCCAAGAGAGACTAATTTAAGACACAACCTAATCTTGTAGATTGAATCTTGCCTCCTTGACATAACTGATGCTAGTCCCATCTCATTAACATCAGTGAATTAGGATTGACAACACATAGAAAAATCACATCAGATCACAAAACGTTGGACAGACACACGATACTGAGAATTGTGGCTGTCTTAGTCATCAAGTGTTACTATAATGGAAACACCACAAGTGGGTGACATTAACAAAGAGAAATTTGATTCTCTTGTGGTTTAGTAGGCTAGAAGAGGGTCAGGGGGTCAGCTCCAAGCAAAGTCTTTCTCGTCTCTATTGGCTCTGGTGGAATATCCTTGTCATCAATCTTTCCCCGTACTAGGAATTTCTCCACACAGGAACCCTGTGTTCAAAGGATTTACTCTGCTCCTGGTGTTCTTTTCTTGGTGATATGTGGTCCTCCTGTCTTTCTGCTTGCTTCTTTCTTTTCTATCCCAAAGGATTGCCTAAAGATACAATACGATCTTATAGATGGAGTACTGCTTCACTAACACAATTGCCCCAAATTCTCCATTATTAACATCACAGAGGCTGGATTTGCAACACACAGGAAGACAATACACTATGAGGAATCATGATCCAGCCAAATTAATGTGCGCATTTTTTTTAATTGTGATTAAGTGAGAGTGTACACTCCAGTTTACAGTTTTCACACCCAGCTATCTGCAGCTCCTTCTGCTCTCCTTGTCCAGTGACAGCACACTTCTCCTTTTCCTTCTATACATGTCATATCCTCTTAACAATCTCCTGTTCCCTCTTCTCCACCCTCTCCACTCTCCTCTAGAAAGAGGCCAATAGGACGACATCCCATAGATGCATAGAACCATAAAGTGAATACATGATATGGCGCTCTGTGTCCTTGAGTCCAATCCGTTCCTGTCCAAAGAATTGATCTCAGTAACAATTTATGATCAGGGGAGGCAGCAGGGCTAGGTGCCATGCTCCCAGGGGAACTCCCAGGCCTTTGGACCATCAGTTGTGGTTTTTTAGTGGATTTAGTAGGGTGTGACCCTTTTTTCTTGTGTTGACACTGGGACTCCACCTCGTGAGTGCCATCACAACTGTCATTGGCAGTGGCCGGGCACCATCTGGTTTTACTGGTCACATGTTGATATTGTCACCCATTCACATGGCTCTTCTGTCTTCTGGGTTCTTTTTCCCTCATGTCATTGTTGCCTTTGGTGATCATTTATTCCAGCTTAGATGGGATCATTTGGTGTACCTCAGGCGACAGCTTGCTAGCTTTTAAGAACCCAGATGCCACTCACCAGCATGGGTGCAGAAAACTCTCTTAGCAATTGGCTAGTTATGCCAATTGGTCCCAGTGTCCCCCATAGAGCATAGTCCCTGGACCCCCATGCTGCTATTCTATCCTTGCAATATTGGGTTAAGATTCAAAGAGATCTCGGATTATGTTGAAGTCCAGTTAAACTGATCTTCTTTCTAAAGTGTGCTGTCACAGATTTCACACAATCAACTTTCTATCAACTATCGAATCTATAACCAATCCTCTTCTTCCCTCTCTCCCCTCCCTTGCAGCCACCAAAGAGTCTTTTCTTCTACACATAAGTCTGTTTCTAAGTTCTTATCGTAGTGGTCTCATACAATGTTTGTCCTTGTGTCACTGACTGATTTCACTCAGCCTAATGTCTTCCAAATGAAACCAGGTTATAAGATGCTTCCTAAAATCATCATTGTTCTTTAACATTGCATAGTGTTCCATTGAGTATAGCTACTATAATTTACCTATCCATTCCTCTATCTTTGGGCATCTGGGTTGATTCCATCTTTTTGCTATTGTGGACTGTGCTGCAATAAACATTCTTGTGCATATATCTGTTCGTGAGACTGCCCTTGATTCTGTAGGATATATTCCGAGCAGAAGGATTACTGAGTCAAATGGTGTATCAATTTCCAGCTTTTAAAGGAAGGGCCAGATTACTTTCCAAAGAGGTTGTACCATTTTGCAATCCCACCAACAGTGTAGGAGAGTTCCAACTTCTCCACAGCCTCTCCAGCATATGTTGTTTTGTGTTTTTTGGATCATGGCCAATCTTGCTGGGGTGAGATGGTATCTCATTGTAGTTTTGATTTGGATTTCTTTAATAGCTAGTGATCGTAAACACTTCTGCATGTGTCTTTTCTCTGCCTGGATCGGTATCCTCTTTAGTGAAGTGTCTGTCCATCTCTTGTCCAACACTTAATTGGGTTATTTACCCTGGTTGCTATTTCTCAGTACCTTGTAGATTATGGAGATCGTACGTTGATCTGACATAGTTGCTAAATATTCTTTTTCCCATTCTGTAGGTGGTTTTTTCATTCATTTGATGAAGTCCTTGGATGAGCAAAAGTGTTTGATTCTTAGTAGTTCCATTTATCTATTTTCTCTTCTGTTGATCGTGCTTTGTCAGATTTTGAAGTCTGTCTAAACTGTATATTAGAACTTCCATTGTTGACCCTAATTTTTCTTTCATGATCTTTATTGCATTGGATTTAATATTTAGGTCTTTAATACAATTTGCATTGGTTTTTGTGTAAGGAGTGTGATATGGGCCTTGTTTCATCTTTTTGCAGGTGGATATCTAGTTTTGAAAGCACCATTTGTTAAAGAGACTGTTTTTACCCCAGTTTACAATCTTAGGGCCTTAATGTCGATTATCAGCTATTCATAAGAGGATGGTGGTATCTCTAGGGTCTCAACTCTTTTCTGTTGGTCTATATGTTCCTTTTTGTGACAGTACCAGTCTATTTTGACCACTGTGGCAGTGTAGTAGGTTGTAAAATCAGGTAGTAAGGAGCCTCCCAGTGTGTTCCTCTTCAGTAGTGCTTTGCTTATCCAGGGTTGCTTCCTTTTCCAAACAAAGTTAGTGATTTGTTTCTCCATCTCATTAAAAAATGGGATTGCATTGTAAATGTGAATCACTTTGGTAAAATATCTATTTTCACAATGTTAAATACCCCTATCCATGAGCAGAATAGGTTTCTCCATTTATGTAAGCTTTAGTTTCTTGCAGTAAGGTCTTGCAGTTCCTTGTGTATAGGTCTCTTATTTCTCTACTTATTCCTAGGTATTTTATCTTCTTGAGGGCTATAGTAAATGACACTGATTTAGTAATTTCTACTTTAACAATCTCTTTGTTAGTATAAAGGAATCTTGCTGATGTACCTATATTTATTTTATATTCTGATTCTTCGCTGAACTCTTCTATTAGCCTGAGTAGTTCACTTACGGATTCTTTAGGATTCTCTGCATAGACAATCATATCATCTGCAAATAGATTTTTACTTCTTCTTTTTCACTGTGGATGCCCTTTATTTCTTTGTCTTGTCTAATTGCTCTGGCTAGAACTTCTAGTGCAATGTTGAACAGAAGAGGTAGGAGTGGGCAACCCTGTTTGCTTCCTGTTCTCAAGGGGAATTCTTTCAGTCTCTCCCCATTCAGGATTATGTAGGTTGTTGGCTTTGCCTATTTGTGTTGAGGAAATTGCCTTCTATTTTTTCTGAGAGTTTTTAGAATGAATTGGTGTTGGACTTTGTCAAATGCCTTTTCTTCATCAGTTGACAATATCAGATGATTCTTGTTTTTTGTGTTATTTATGTGCTTGATCACACTAATTGTTTTTCTGTTCTTGAACCAGCCTTGCATCCCTGGTATAAATCCAACTTGGTTGTGATGAATTATTTTTTTGATACATTGTTGAGTTCTATTAGCATGGATTTTGTTGAAGATGGCATGATATTGGTCTGTAATTCTCATTTCTGTTGGATCTTTCTCTGGCCTTGGTGACAGGATTATGCTGGCTTCATAGAATGAAAGTGGGAGTATGCCATCCCTTTCTATGCTGTGAAATAGTCTTAGTAGTATTGGAGTTAACTCTTCTCTAAAAGCCTGATAGAAATCTGCAGTGAAGCCATTTGGCCAGGGCTTTTTTTGGTTGATAATTTTGAGGTGACTTTTTCAATCTATTCTCTTGTGATGTGTTTGTTAAATTGTTCTACTTCCTGTGGTAATTTGGGTAAGTGATTTGAATGTAGGAATTTGTCCATTTCCTCTAGGTTTTCAAATCTGTTAGAGTACAATCTTTTGCAGTATTTTGTTATGATGGTTTTGATTTCTGTTGGATCTGTTGTGACATCTCCCATCTGATTTCTTATTTGGGTTATTTGTTTCCTTTACTGTTTTTCTTTAGTAAGTTTAGCCAATGGTTTGTCAACTTTGTTGTTTTTTTCAAAAAACCAGTTCTTGGTTTTGTCAATTTTTTATGTTGTTCTTCTAGTCTCTGATTCATTTAGTTTTGCTCTAATCTTTATGATCTGTTTTCTTCTGGTGCCTGAGGGGTTCCTCTGTTGCTCTCTTTCTACTTGTTCAAGCTGTAGGGTTAATTCTTTGGTTTAGTTCCTTTCTTTCTTCTAGATGTGCGCATTTATAGAGAAAAAATGATCTCTGAACACTGCTTTGGCTGTATCCCATAGGTCCTGGTAGGAAGTGTTTTCATTCTCATTGGAATCCATGCCAAGCCAAGCCAAGTGCCGTCGAGTCGGAGCCGACTCATGGCGACCCTAGGGGCCAGGGTAGAACTGACCCCCAGAGTATTCAAGGAGCGCCTGGTGGATTTGAACTGCCAACCTCGTCGTTAGCAGTGGTGGGATTTAACCCACTACACCACCAGGGTTTCATTGGAATCCATAAATTTCTTTATTTCATCCTTGAATTCTTCTATAACTCATGGCTTTTTGAGGAAGGTGTCATTCACTTTCCATGAGTTCCAATTTCTATCTATGTTTTTTTCTACTATTGATTTTGACTTTTATGGCTTTATGATCTGAGAAGATGCTTTGCAATAATTCAGTGGTTTCAATTTTGTTGTGATTTGCTTTATGTCCTACCATATGGTCTGTTCTGGAAAATGCTCCATGTGCATTGGAGAACAAAGTGTAGTTTCTGTTGATGGATAAAAATTTCTGTATATGTTGATGATGTCTAATTGGTTAATTGTGGCAATAATATCTTCTGTGTCTTTACTAAGCTTTTTTCTTGATCTGCCCAATACTGAAAGTGCAGTGTTGAAGTCTCCTACTATTATTATGGAGTGATTTATCTCAGTTTTCAGTGTAGTCAATTTTTCTTTGATGTATTTAGATGCTGTGGTATTGGGTGCATAGTAATGTTATACTATGCTTGTGTATTGAATGTTTCATCAATAAATAGCGACCATCCCTGTCCACGATGATGTATTTTACAGTAAAATATATTTTATCTGAGATTAGTATTGCCATACCTGCTCTTCTTTGTATATTGTTAGCTTGGTATACATTATTCCATCCTTTAATTTTCAGTTTGTTATCTTTAATTCTAAGGTGTTTTCTTGAAAGCAACATATAGAAGGGTCGTGTATTTTGATCCAAGATGTCACTTGTTGTCTCTTTACTGGAGCATTCAGTTCCGTTTACATTCAGTGTAATCATTCATTGATATGTGTTCAGTGCTGTCATTTTGATGTATTTATGTTTGTTTTGGTGTTTTCTCTGTTACTTTTAATACTATATTCTGGATCATTCTTTATGGGTTGGTTTTTCATCCTTTTCAGTGTTGTTTTTGTGTTTGTTGAAACTCCTGTGTTACATTTCTTGTTTTGATATGGTGTATCTTTATTGTACTTCTGTGGCTAATCCTATGATCCCCCTTAATAACCTAAATGTACACCCAATTTTAACTTCTACATATCTTATTAACTTCTCCATCTGGAAGGAGTATAATTACTGTAGTATATCCCTCTTTTTAATGTGATGGTACCTTAGTTTTCATGATATGATCAATGGATCCCTTCTTTTAATATTATATCTTTGATTGAGTTTTCACCTTCTACAACTGAGTAGACTTCTGGAAGCTGTGTCCTACATTGCTTCCTTAAATATACATTTAATGGTTTTGTTTTTGTAAGCAAAGAGCTTCTTGCAGTATTTCTTGTAGTGTTGGTTTTGTTTTTACAAAGTTTCTTTTTATCTGAGTGTCTTAATTTCATCTTCACATTTGAAAGACAGTTTTGCAGGATATGTAATTTTTGGTTGGAAGTTTTTCTCCTTGAAGGTTTTGAATGTGTCATCCCACTGCCTCTGTAAAAGCATTGTTTCTGCCAAGAAGTCAGATGAAAGCCTACAGGGCTTCCCTCTGAATGTCTGCTTTGAGTCTTGCTGCCTTTAAGAGTTTCTGCTTATGTTTCATTTTCTTAAGCTTGATTATAGTATGCCTTGGTGTCTTTCTTTTGGGGTCTATTTTATGTGGCACTTGATACACATGTTGGATGTCTATGTTCCCTTCTTTCACAATTTCAGGGAAGTTTTCTGTCAGCAACTAAACAACAATACTCTGTGTTTTTAGGTATCCCTCTGTGTTCAGGAACTCCAATTAATCATAGATTATTCCTCTTAATAGAGTTCCACATGATTCCTAGTGCTTCTTCATTTTTCTTTTTTTTTTTCTCTGATTTCCCCTCATAAATGCTGCTGTAAGTAGCTCTGTCTTCAAGGTCAGTAAGTCTATTTTCCAGTTGTTCAATTCTGCTCTTTTGGCTTTGAATTGAATTCTCTTGTTCTGTAATTTTGTTACTGACCTATCGCATTTCAGAATGCTGATGTTCCATAAGTTCAAACAGCTTGCTTGATTTTTCATTTTGCTCTGCTTCATTTTGTATAATGTGTAAGAGGGCTCTGTATATAATTATTTTGTACTTGACCTCTGAGAATTTCAGAAAGGCTTCTTTGATTCCTTATTTTGGGAGTTTTCTGTAGCCATGGTTGGATGTTTCTTTAAATGTTTGGCTAGGATTTGTTGCTTTCAGGAAGTCTGGAGGCTGTTTAGTTTCTCTTGTGTTGCCCCAACAGGTGCTGAGGAGAAATTCTGAGAAGCAAGTTGGTCACCAGCCACCACTATGTATTCCAGTGACTGGGCCCTGTGGACTCTCTGGGGTAGCAGGCTCCACCTCCTGGCTGGCAAAAACACAGCCCTACTTATAGAGTCATTGGGGGGGGGATCATCAGCTGACCCTATGATGTGGGTCAGTAAAAGCTGGAAGAGATGCCATAGGGCTGCACCACAGGTATTTCCTTAGACAGTCTTATTTTAAAAATGCAAAAGCTTTCTGACAGCTTCCAAAATCAGTCAGGCTGTCAGCTATGGCAAGCCCCTCCTTCCCACTGACAGCAAGGGCACCTCTTCTGCTGTCCCCAGATGATGTGATGTATTTAATAGTAGGACCAGTTTACTGGCCTGTTGTCATCCCCTGCCAGGCCCCACCTGTAGGGCTATACTGTACTTTTCTGCTGGAAAAGCACTTCATGGCTGGCACTGCTGCCCAGCCTGGGAATTAGCCCCTCCTGAGGCCTCTGGTTGGTTAACTCCACTTCCTAATCTAATAAGATGATGTTCTGGTCAAGCTGTACTGCTGACCACGAAATAGCCAAATCTATGGCAAAGGTCCATAAAGAGAGGGTAGAAGGGCTGTGCTGCTCTGAGTCAGGAGCCTGGCTCTCCAAATGTGGCCATTCCACCTGCTGATCACATCAGCACTGTGGCTCAGGGTAGCAGCCAGTTAAGCCCATCCCCTGCCTGTCAGCCAACAAAAAGAAAAAAAGTTAAAAACTCCAGTTACCTTTGGTCCACAGGAGCCAGTCAATTCAGCAACAGCTGACAGAGTTCAGCGAAAGACAAGAAGTTTCCCATTCAGTGACATGTATTCCAAACTGACAGCCCTATGCCGTGTCCTAGGGCTTATTGGGTATCCATAAAGCTCTGTTTAATTGTCAATCCAAGCCTTATTTTTCAGAGGGAATTAAAGTGACATGTGTCTAGTCCACCATCTTGACACTGCCCCCCAATACACTGATTTTTTTGAGGAGGATGTAATTCAATCCATGGCAATGGGATAACATAGTTGACATACATTTGGGGAGGATATAATTCAGTCCATGACAATGGCCTAGCCAAGCTGACACACATTTTGGGGGGACACAATCCAATCTGTAATATCAGTGTAGAGTGTATCTTAACCCACTCACTTTTGGCCTATAAAAAGTGATTAGACACAGAAACAAACAAACACAAATGCAGAAATATACATGCCACGTGGAGATCTCCAAGGAATACCAAGAAATCGAGGCTAAGATTTTTACTCCAGAGCAGACAGAGATTGCCTTCCTCTAGAGTCAGTGCCCTGAATTCATAATTTTAGCCTCCTAAACTGAGACTAAATCTCTGCTAAAGCCACTCACTTGTGGTGTTTCTGTTATAGCAGCACTAAGAAACTAAGAAAGGTGGCATCTCATCATTTACAGTTTCTCAACACATTTTTTTCTTTGATAGCTTCACCTATAATTTTCATGAGTGACTATTTTGAATGCAGTTTCCAATTACCAAGAAAAATAACACAGAGAATTGTGCTAGCTTTGGGTAATTTTTAAAAACTGTTACTCAGTATAAGCTTGACTATACTACCACTTTATTTCGCACTTCTGTAAAGTACAATGGAAACCCTAGTGGCATAGCTGTTAAGTGCTATGTCTGCTAACCTAAAAGTTGGCAGTTCACATCCACCAGGCACTCCTTGGAAACTCTATGGGGCAGTTCTACTCTGTTCTATAGTGTCACTATAAGTCAGAATTGACTTGATGGCACTGGGTTTTTTGGGTATAAAATACAATATCGTTCATGAAGCTCTACGCCATCTTGTGGCTATGCCATATGAAACTCATGACCACCAAGGTTACAGAAGCAGGAGCACAAAGACAGAGAAAGTGCATATGCTCTTTACTGACTGAGGCTAGAAATGTCACACATCCTGTCAGTTGGCTATCCATTAGCCAAAACTAGTCACACGGCTCCAACCCAACTGAAAAATAAACTAGGAAATTGTAGGGGATGCATACGTGTCAGCTGAGCACTAACTCCCTCTGCTGCATTCATTTTATTCACATAGTCTACCCATAGTCATTTTGTCATTCTACGCACGTATCTGGGATACAAACCTCTGCTACTGAAATTTAACTCATTTTTGGCAGATCCAACAACATGAATAAACTTTCCTTTTCTCATTCACCAATATTAAAGAAACAAAAACTGAAGGTAGCAAGTAAAGTTTGTTTTGAAGTGAACCAATATTGCTTACTGGGAAATTTGATCCATTTTAATTTTACTGTATATGATACATGAGCAACTTAGAGCATGCCTGAGAAACACCTTCATTCAAATCTGGGAAACCAATATACCTTGCTTGCTGATATAGCGCAACCATTTTGAAATTGGCTAAGGGTATATTAATCCTTAGGTTGTCATGAATGCCTACAGGCTGCCTTCAATAACATTGATTTGGCTGTCAAGTTGGGGTAAAATGTCAACATCTTGTACTACCCAATTAAAGCTTTAGAGACATACTTCTTACAGAGAAACAAATGGTCTTTCTCTTCTTATGTCTTACATAACTCATTGTATGTAGTGTACATCACATTATAGAGCAACAAATAACTGTGGAACACAACACAGTTGGGACACAGATTCCACCTAAGTAAAGTAGCATGCCAATGACATGGCAGTACTGCCCTCATTAACAATGATGTACAGGGACAATAATGACACGGTTTTTTCCTTTGCAACTTGAGATGTCAGAATCTAGCATCTCTCAAATTTTTCACATCAGATAAAACAAAAATCTACCTGAAGCCCTCAAATCTCCTGTTTATTCTTTGAATTTTAATGTAATTTAAGCATGAACAACAGTCCAGGAGATTAAGTGCCAAATTGGAAATGATATGGTCATCTATTGAGGTAAACACCTTACTTCTGGGTCCATTTTGAATGATTCAGTCAGCCCTTAATAGGAAAATCATCCTACATGGTTCTCAATTGAAGCCAACCATTAGAGGTCCTCTATCTATTTGTAGTAAGCAATGACTAACATTATTATTTTTATATACTTTTGACTTGGTTGAACCTGTTCGATTTTGTTGCTACTTCAGGACTGATTTAAATGTGAATTTTAGAAAACATAAAACTGACCTAAATGTTTTATTGCACAGAAAATTCAGTATGAGTGAGGTTATATAGTTGCTAGTTCTCCCCTAAAATTCCATTCTCCTTTTCTTGCTACATACATAGTTTCTAAGCTAGAGGCAACATTTTCCAGCTTTCCTAGCAGACAAATGTGACCATGTTATTAAGTTCTTGCTAATAGAATATAAGTATAACGGATGTGTGTAATTTCCGCCTCACTTGCTTAAAAAGAAACTGCTAGCACTGCACTCCCTCTCTTCCTTTCCACGAGATGAAACACAGATGTGCCAGCAACCCAGTTTTGACCATGTATTCTAGCAACTGCTCTGGGAAATGGCAAAGCAACACATAGAAGGAACCTGTGTCCCTAAATAACCTTGTCGAGTAGAGAAGCTCCACCATCCTAGATTAGCCAAACATTATTAAAGAAATAAACTTCTGTCTTATTTAAACCACTGTATTTGGGGTTTTCTTTTTCAAAACAACTTAACCTTTATGTTGACTGTAGCATTTGCCTCTGGTACCCCTGTCATGTTCCCACATCCCACCTCTGATTTCAGCTGCAAACTTCTGTGGACAGTTCCAAATGTACATATATCTGTCTCATGTGGATCATATCCATCACAAACACATACTGTGCTGCTTTCTGCACTAAGCATCAAAGCTCTGTCCAGTGTCTTAGAAACCATCTCAGCCAACATTCAACCCGCAAAAATAGGAGACAAGAGGTTCTCTTCCTACAGGTAGACATTTATGTGAGGATAAACGGTTAAGTGAACTAAAAATGTTTATTGAGAAGAGACTCACTAGAACTCAATCACAAATGTTAAATATTTGCAAGGCTTTCATTTGGAAGAATTCAGTTAGATTCACTCTATAAGGCTATACATAAGAAATGAAGATTAGTCACCAATTTTGTTTGGAAAGGGAAGAAGCCCCGGATAAGTAAAGCACTACTAAAGAAGAAGGAAACATTGGGAGGCCTCTCACTACACGACTTTAGAATCTATTACACTGCCACAGTAGTCAAAGCAGCCTGGTACTGGCACAAAAATAGACATATAGATCAATGGAACAGAATCAAGACCCCAGAGATGACCCACCTGCCTATGAACAGTTGATATTTGACAAAGGCCCTATGACATTAAACTGTGGAAAAAACAGTCTCTTCAACAAACGGTACTGGCAAAATTAGATATCCATCTGCACTAAATTAAGACAAGATCTATATCTTACACTTTATACAAAAACCAACTCCAACTGGATAAAAGACCTAAATATCAAATCTAAAATGATAAAGCTCATCCAAGAAAAAGTAGGAACAACAATGGAAGTTTTAATACACAATGTAGATAGACTTCAAAACCTGTCAAACAAACCACAATCAACAGAAGAGAAACTAGATAAATGGGAACTATTAAGAATCAAACACTTTTGCTCATCCAAAGACTTTATTAACAGAATTAAAAGGCCACCTACAGAATGGGAAAAAATATTTAGCAACTATATGTCAGACCAATGCCTGCTCTCCATAATCTATAAGGTACTACAAAATATTAATAAGAAGAAGATAAATCACCCAATTAAGCATTGAGTAAAGGAGATGGACAGACACTTTTCTAAAGAGGAGATCCAGGCAGCCAAGAAACGCATGCAGATATGCTCACGATCTTTAGTTATTAAAGAAATTCAAATCAAAACTACAATGAGATACCATCTCACTCCAACAAGTTTGGCCGTGGCCCAAAAAACGAAAAACAACAAATGCTAGAGAGCCTGTGGAGAAATTGGAACTCTCCTACACTGTTAGTGGGATTGCAAAATGGTCCAATCTCTTTGGAAAGCAGTCTGGAACTCCCTTAAAAAGTGGATCTATATATACCATTTGACCCAGTAATTCCACTGCTTGGAATATATCCTACAGAATCAAGGCCATTCACACCAACAGATACACACACATGAATGTTTATTGCAGCACAGTCCACAATGGCAGAAAGATGGAATCAGCCCAGATGCCCGACAACAGAAGAATGGATAGGTAAACTATGGTACATATACTCAATGGAGCACTACGCAATGATAAAGAACAACGATGATTTTAGGAAACATCTCATAACGTGGTTTCAATTGGAGGACATTATGTTGAGTGAAAGTGGTCAGCAACAAAAGAACAAACATTGTATGAGACCCCTACAATAAGAAATCAAAAACGAACTCATGCATAGAAGAAAAGATTCTTTGACGGCTGCAAGGGAGGAGAAGGAGGAAGGCCGAGGGGGAAGGGTTTATATTAGATAGTTGATAGAAGTTTGGTTGGGTGAAATCGGTGACAGAACACATTAGAAAGAGGAACAATATTAAGTGGACTTCAACATAACTTGAGTACTAGTTTCATCTTAACCCAATATTGCAAGGACAGAGCAGCTGGGGCCCGGGACCATGCTCTGAGGCAAAATTGAGGCCAGCTGGCACAGCTAGCTTTTTGCTAAGAGGGCTCTCTGCAGCCCACATTGGTGAGAGGCATCTGGGGCCTTAAAAGCTGCCAAGCTGCCGTTTGAGGGTACAGCAAATGGTCCCAATTCAGCAGGAATGCATGATCACTGAAAACCAAAATGGCATGGGGTGAAAGACAACCCAGAAGACAGAGAGACCCACATGAGTGGGTGTCTACATCGACTCGTGACCAGAAGAATTGGATGGTGCCCGGCCATCACTAGTGATAGCTGAGATGGAGCTCACAAAGTTGATTCGCACTGGCAACACAAGAATGAAAAGGGGTGCACCCTGAGATCTCCACTAAAAGACCACAGTTGATGGTCCAGGAGCTTTGGGGTTCCCCTTGGAGCATGGCCCCTGGCCTCGATGCTGCCTGTGCCCATAAATCATAATGAAGGTCCACTCTTTGGACAGGAATGGATTGGACTTGGTGACGCAGAGTGATCATATCTTGGGTCACTTTATGGTTCTGTGCATCTATAGGATATCATCCTACTGACCTCTTACTGTAGGAAGGGAAGTGGGTGGAAAGGGGGGGAAAGGAGACTGTTGGGAGGATGGGACATGTATGGAGCATGGAGGAAGAGTGTGCTGTCACTGTGCAGGGAGAGCAGTTGAAGCTGCATATAGGTGGGCATGCAAATTTACATGGGAATGTACATTTTCATTCAATCATAATAAAAAAAGGTAAAAAAAGAAATGAAGACTAAGAAAGAAGATGCAGTGAGAGAGATTTCAGTTCATTCTAAGAACTTTACTTAGGGCTGCTATGAGTCAGAATTGACTCGAACTCCACAGGTTTGTTTTAAGTAAGAACGTTATAAATTCAAAGTTGCTGAAAATTAAGTTTCTAAAGTACATTTTTGTTATACTTTGTTGTGGTAGTTGCTAGGTGCTGTTGAGTCATTTCTGACTTACAGCGACCTGGTGCACAGCAGAACGAAACACTGTCTGATCTTGTGCCACGTTCACGACCTTTTTTGTGTTGAAGCCCATTGTCGTGTCCACTATGTCAATCTATCTTGTTTAGGATCTTCTTCTTTTTTGCTGATCCTCCACTCTACCAAGCACAACATCTTTCTTCAGGGACTTATTCCTCCTGACAACATGTTTAAAGTATATAAGACACAGTCTTGCCATCTCTGCTTCCAATGAACATTCTGGTTGTACTTCTTCTAAAACAGATCTGTTTGTTCTTTTGGTGTTCCACAGTACATTCAACATTCTTCTCCAACACCACAATTCAAAGGCATCAGTTCTTCTGTCTTCTTTGTTCATTGTCCAGCTTTTGCATGCATATGATGTGATTGAAAATAGCATGGCTTGGGTCAGGCACACTTTAGTCTTCAAGTTAATATCTTTGCTTTTGAGTACTTTGAAGAGGTCTTTTGTAGCAGATTTCCCAATGCAGTGCGTCTTTTGATTTCTTGACTGCTTCTTCCATGGGTGTTGATTATGGACCCTAGTAAAATGAAATACTTGACAACCTCAATCTTTTATCCATTTATGATGATGCTGCTTACTGGTCCTGTTGTGAGGATTTTGTTTTTTCGATGTTGACATACAACCCATACTAAATGCTGTGATATGAGGTCCCTCAGTGATATACAGTAATAGATTATTTAAAATCTTCTAAGGATTTCCCACTACCCTCAGACTGATCTAATCAAGCAGACAGCCTCTTAGTGATCTACTTTTCCAGCCTAAGCTTCTCCGAGACCCTTACTTCATCCTGACAAACTATGACTAACTACTTGTAATGCTCCTAACGTGCAAGGCTATTTCATTTCTCTGCCACCATGCTCTTCTATCTGCCCTTTTCACCCCACCACTCATTTTTTCTCCTAGCATACTTCATTGTTCAAGACCCAGATTGGGCATTTATTCTTCTGGGAAAATTTATCTGAACCTTGCCCCACCCTACCACATCCATATACAAGAATTAATTATTCCCTCCTCTGTACTTGTTGTTTTACATTCTCATTTTTTCTATTACTGCCCACACTGTAGTGTAAATATCTTACACGTGTGACAACTCTACTAAACTATGAGTTCATTAAAAATCAATGACAGTCTCTTATTAATCTTTCTGTTTGCATTACCTAGGAAAGTGCCTGTCCTATAATAGGCACTCAACTATTTGAATCAATGGATTTAGGAAGGAATAAAAGAGAGAGAGAAAGATAGAGGCAGAGAAAAAGAGTGAGAGTTTTGGACATTGTAAGAAGTAAATTATCAAATTCACCCTTAAGATTTCTTCCAACTCTAGTCATCTATGATTCTACTTAGCAATTTCCTAGCTGCTAAAGGCTTATTTTATTTAAATGAAAATTAGTTTAAAATATCAGTCATCTCTTAGTGAAGAAACTTTACCTCAAATTAGAAAGCAATGTTATGATCTACCAACATCTTAAATTGTCGTGTTACTCCAATCAAAAGTTAGGAAGAGGAGGCAGGGTCAAGATGGCAGAGTAGTCAGGTGGTTCCTGTGCCTCTCTACCAACAAATATCTAAAAGAACAAATGAATACACTACACATGAAATCTTAGGATCTCTGAACATCAAAGGGAAAACTGAACAATTCAACTGAGTAACAAGGAAGGGAAAGTAGCTCCAGAAGTACATAGGATTCACCTGACCTGGCCTGCCAGGGAATGGCTGTGGCCAGCAAAGTGATCACAGTGGCAAAAGTTGGAGGTCATCTTCATCAGCAGGAAAAACTGACTAGAGAATCCACTTGAGCTTCCAGAACCAGTGAAAAACAGCACTAGATTGTCAAAAAGCTAAGTCTTTGCATGTAACCTACTGTGGGTAGATCTAAAACTTTCCTTCAGCATAAAGCACTCTCCTTTCACTCATTGCTTCTTCTGAATTCCCTGCACTCCACCCAGTTCTGGAGTCTGATGCCAGTAACTGAGCTGAAAGGAGGACTCCATAAACTTGCCCTGAGCCATATTTCTAGACTTGGAGAGGGAACAATTTAACAAATAGACCAGGCGGTCGGGGGAAACTGCCTACTCCATCAAACCAGAAACTGAGGGCAGAAAATGTTCCTTCTCCCACATTCAGACATAAGGGGATATACTATCCTCATAGATACTCAGGGACAGCTGGTAACCCCCGGCCTTTCTCACTGCCTTCAGCCAGATACTTGTGCTTGCACCAAATACTCCTGCCCATCTAGGGCAGTAGGTGAGAGCGTGCACCACAGATTTGGTGACTGACTACCTAGATACTCAAGCTGAATGCACACAAGAAAAGTAAAGGGACTCTTAGGATCCCATGTCAAGTAACAGTTTTCACCACCTGGTGACGGCATATGAGAGCTTCAAAGGCAACAATAACTAAAATATTACACATGACCAGTCTATTTGGACATTTCAAAACAAACTAAAACTAGAATCTTGAGCACACTATGCAAACATAAAATAAATATGTACAACTTATTGATAGCTCAAAGACAACAGTCAATTTCAAATCACTTGAAGAGGTGAACATTGATAACTTCATAAGTTTCTGAAACTAAAGAATCAGATTTTCCAGAGGAAGAGAGCTTCCTGGAATTGTCATAGGTAGAATACAAAAAATTAATATTTAAAACTGTTCAAGAGATCAGGAAAGACATGAGCAAAAATGCAGTAGAGCACAATGACAAATGGAACAGGCTGCAAGAAAGCACACTGCAAGAATTAGAAATTCAGGAAATTATTAATAAAATTAGAGAACTAGACAATAGAAAGTCAAAGGAAAAGAACTGACATAAAGGAAGGCTAAATTCATGGGAACAAAAACAAAACATGTGACACCAACCAAAAGAAACAAAAAAAGATAAAAGAATTTTTAAAAATCAAGAAACTCTAAGAATTACACAGGACTTTATGAATAGGAATAATCTACTAGTGACTGGAGTACTAGATGGGGTGGGAGGGGATAACAAAAAATACAAAGAGAATTCTCAAAGATTTGCTAACAGAAAACTTCCTTGATATCACAAATGAGAAGATATCTACCCAAGATACTCATCAAACTCCACACAACCTAGATCCCAAAAGAAAGATACGAAGGGATATTATAATTAAACTTTCTAAAACTAAAAATAAGAAGACACTTTTAAAAGTGCCTAGGGATAAGCAAAACATAACCTACAAAAGACAGTAAATAAGACTAAACTAGAACACTCAGCAGAAACCATGCAGGCAAGAAGACAATGGAATGACATAAACAAAATCTTAAAGGAAAATAATTGACAGTGAAGAATTATATATCCAGCAAAATTGTCTCTCAAATATGAAGGCAAAATTAAAATTTCCAGAAAATGGAAACCTAGGGAATTTGCAAAAACCAAACCAAAATTACAAGAAATGCTGTATGGAGTCCTTTGGTTAGCAAATCAATAACATCAAGTAGCAACACAAAATAAGAATACAGAAGAGAGCAACTGGATATCAACCCAAATAGGAGAATCACAAAGAGAAATCCAAGACAAAACACTGAAGAAAGGAAAACAAATGTCATTATGCAAACATTATAACAAAAAAGACACACTTAAAATGTAGTTACAGAGGAAGTTAAGCTTATATAAAGAAATTACAGACTAGTTTAAATCTAGAAATATGGGGTAAAAATTAAGGTAATCACAAAGGAAACTATCTGTCTTGTGCAAAAAGAAAGAGGGGAAGGAAGGAAAGAAAGGGAGGGAGGAAAAGAAAAAGAAAAAATATGTGGTCTCAGCAAATACAAAATCATCAACACTGAAAAGAAGAAAAGAAAATACATGAAGAAAAAACACAACAGAAAACTGAGTGGAAAAAAGGAATTGTCAACAAACTACACACACAAAAAAAGACATAGAAATAAAAGCACTGAAGTCATACCTATCAATAATCACATTGAATGTGAATGGATTAAATGCACCAATAAAGTAACAAAAATTGTCATACTTGATTAAAAGAAAACACAACTCTATATGCTGCCTACAGGAAACACACCTTAGACTTAAAGACACAAACTAAAACTCCAAGAATGGAAAATATATATATAAAGCTAAGAACATTCAAAAAAAGAACAAGAGTGGAAATATTAATCTCTGATAAAATGGACATTAAAGTCAAATCTACCACACTGGATAAGGAAAGACACTATGTAATGATTAAGGGTCCATTACTCCAGGAGGAAATGTAATTTTAAATATCTACACACACAACAACAGGACTCCAAAACACATAAAACAAATTCTAACTGCATTGAAAAGAGAAATGGACAGCTCCACCATAATAGTAGGAGAATTCAGCACACCACTTTCTCAGTGAACAATAGAACATCCAGGGAAAAGCTCAATAAAGACATAGAAGATCTAACCGCCACAATCAACCAACTTGACCTCATAGACATATACAAAACACCCCACCCAACAACAGTATAGAATACTTTCTTTTCCAATGCACATGGAACATTCTCCAGAACTGATCATGTATTAAGCCACAGAGCAATCATTAACAAAATTCAAAGTATTGAAATATTATGAAGCATCTTTTCCGATGATGAAAGTAGAAATCAGTAACAAAAAAAGGAAGGAAATAAACACATGGAAACTGAACAGCACCTTGTTCAGAAACTACTTAGGAGAAATCCAGGCCAATTGGCATAACTAGCGTATTGCTAAGAGGGCTCTCTGCACCCCACGTTGGTGAGTGGCGTCTGGGGTCTTAAAAGCTGCCTAGTTGCCATCCGAGGGCACAGCAAATGGTCCCAACTTAGCAGGAACAGATGCTCTCTGAGGACCAAAACAACATGGGGGAAAGACAACCCAGAAGACAGAGAGACACACATGAGTGGGTGCTTACATTGACTTTAGACCGGAAGAACCGGATGGTGCCTGGCCACCACCCGTGACAGCTGCGTGGAGCTCACAAAGTTGAGTCTCACTGGCAACACAAGAATGAAAAGGGGTGCACCTGAGATCTCCACTAAAAGACCACAATTGATGGTCCAGTGGCTTTGGAGTTCCCCTGGGAGCATGGCCCCTGGCCCTGATGCTGCCCTTGCCCATAAATCATTATGAAAGTCCACTCTTCAGACATGAATGGATTGGACTTGGTGATGCAGAGACCACATATTGGATGCACTTTATGGTTCTATGCATGTATAGGACATCATCCTGTGGACCTCTGGCTGGAGTAAGGGGTGCGGATGGAGAGGAGGGGAAAAGAAACTGTCAGGAAGATGAGACATGCATGGAGCAGAGAGGAATAGCGTGCTGTCACCGGGCAGGGAGAGCAGTGGAAGCTGCATATAGGTGGGCGTGTAAATTTATTTGGGAATGTACATTTTCACTCAATCATCATCATCATCATCATAAAAGAAACTACTGGGTTATAGGAGAAATCAATGATGGAATAAAGAAGTTTACAAAATCAAATGAAAATGAAAACACATGCTACCAGAACCTATGGGACACAGCAAAGCAGTGCCCAGAGGTCAATTTATCTCAATAAATGCACACATCCAGAAAGAAGGGCCAAAATCTAAGAATTAATTGTACAACTCAAAGAATTAAGCAGTAAAAGAACCCGTCAGGCACCAAAAGAATGAAAATAATAAAAATTATAGCAGAACTAAATTAGCTTTTAAAATACTCACTGCTTTTGAGTTGATTCCAACTCTTAGCAACCCTACAGAACAGAGTGGAACTGCCTTATAGAGTTTCCAAGGAGTGCCTGGAGGATTTGAACTGCTGACCTTTCGGTTAGGAGCTATAGCACTTAATCTCTATGCTATTAGATAATGGGGGAGCAGGAAGCTGTTTTTTTAAAAGATTAACAAAATCCACAAGCCATTGGCCAACCTCACAAAAGAAAAACAAGAGAGGAAGCAAATAACTCAAATAAGAAATGCGATGGATGATGCCACAAAAAGACCTAACTGAAATTAAAGGAATCAAAACAGAATACTATGAAAAATTGTACTGTAATAGATTTGCAAATCTAAAGGAAATGGACAAATTTCTAAAAACACACTACCTACATAAGCTAATACAAAAAGAAGTGCAACAACTAAATAAATACATCACCAAAGAGACTGGAAAGGTAATTAACAAAAAAAAGCCCTGGACCTGACAACTTCACCAGAGAATTTGGCTAGACCTTTACAGAAAAGTTAACACCAGTATTATTAAAGGTATTTCAGAGCATAGAATAAGATAGAATACTCTCAATTTCATTCCATGAAGCCAGTATAACCCTGGTACCAAAACCAGGTAAAGACAGCACAAAAAAGGAAAACTACAGACCAATACTTCTCATTAATTTAGATGCAAAAATCTTCAATAAAATTCTAGTCAATAGAATTCAACAACACCTCAAGAAAATAATTCACTATGACCACGTGGGATTCATACTAGGGATGGTTCCACGTTAGAAAAACAACAAGGTAATCAATCACATAAGCAAAACAAAAGGCAAGGACAACTTGCTTTTACCAATTAATCCAGAAAAGGCATTTAACAAAGTACAACACCCATTCATGTCAAAAACTCTCAGCAAAATAGGAATAGATGGGAGATACCTCAACATAAAGGGCGTCTATGCAAAGCCATGTACAGATTCCTCATGAGCACAATTAAGTGTTCTGAATCCCACTGTCTGCAACGTTACCCATAATTTGCTATGATCCACACAGTCGAATGACTCTGCATAGTCAGTGAAACACAGGTAAACATCTTTCTGGTATTCCCTTCTTTCAGCCAAGATCCATCTGACATCAGCAATGATATCCCTGTTTCCATGTCCCCTTCTGAATCTGACTTGAAGTTGTGGCAGTCTCTGTCAATATAGTGTTGCAGTCGCTTTTGAATGATCTTTAAAAAAATTTTACTTGCATGTGATATTAATAATATTGTTTGGTAATTTCCACATTCAGACGGATCACCTTTCTTGGGAATGGGCATAAATATGCATCTCTTCCAGTCAGTTGGCCAGGCAGTCCTCCTCCAAATTTCTTGGCATAGATGAAAGAGCACTTCCAGTGCTGCATTTGTTTGTTGAAATATCTCAATTGATATTCCATCGATTTCTAGAGCCTTGTTTTTCACTAGTGCTTTCAGTGCACCTACGACTTCTTCTTTCAGTACTTTTGGTTCCTGATCACATGCTACCTCTTCAAATGGTTGAACACCGACCAGTTCTTTCTGGTATAATGACTCTGTATTCCTTCCTTCCTGAGTTATTCAATACTTTCCCAGCAGAATCCTTCACTATTGCAACTTGAGGCTTCAATTTTTTCTTCAGTTATTTTAGTTTGAGAAATGTTGAATGTATTCTTCTCAAGGTTTTCTATTTCCAACTCTTTGCACATCATTATAATGCATTCTTTTGTCTTCTCAAGCTACTCTCTGAGATCCTCTGTTTATGTCTTTTACTTCTCCATTCCTTCCTTTTGCTTTAGCTGCTGAACAATCAAAAGCAAGTTTCAGCGTCTCTTCTGACATCCAATTTGATCTTTTCTTTCTTTCCTGTCTTTTTAATGACCTCTTACTTTCTTCATGTGTGATATATTTGATGTCATTCCACCAATCATCTGGTCTTCAGTCATTAGAGTTCAACACATCAAATCTGTTCTTGAGATTGTCTCCAAACTCAGGTGAGATATACTCAAAGTTGTACTTTGGCTTTCTTGGACTTCTAATTTTCTTCAGTTTTAATTTGAACTTACACATGAGCAGATGATTGTCTGTGCCACAGTCAGCACCTAGTCTTGTTTTGACTGCTGAAAGTGAGTTTTTCCAATGTGTTTTTCCACAGATGCAGTTGACTTGATTCCTATGTGTTCCATCTGGCAAGGTCCATGTGTATAGTCTCAGTCTGTGTTGGTGGAAAAAAATATTTGCAATGAAGAAATCACTTGTCTTGCAAAATTCTATGATGTGATCTTTGGCATCATTTCTGTCACCAAGGCCGTATTTTTCAAATATCAATCCTTATTCTTTGTTTCCAACTTTTGCATTCCAATCATCATTTATCTTTAAAGGCATCCTGACTACATGTTTGATCAATCTGAGGAATCCGTATATGGATCAAGGGGCAGTCGTGTGAACAGTTCAAGGTGACGCTGCATGGTTTCAGTCCAGGAAAGGTGTGTGCCAGAGTTCTATCTTTTCACTACACCTTTTCAATCTGCATGCCTAGCAGATAATCTGAGAAGCTGGACTATATGAAGAAGAACAAGGCATCAGGATTGGAGGAAGACTCATTAACAACCTGCATTATGCACATGACAAAATGCTGCTTGCTGGAAGTGAAGAGGATTTGAACCATTTACTTAATAAGATCAAAGGCCATAGCCTTCAGTGTGGGTTACACCTCAATATCAAGAAAAGAAAAATCCTCACAACTGGACCAGTAAGCAACATCTTGATAAATGAAGAAAAGATTGAGGTTGTCAAGGATTTCATTTTATTTGGCTCCATAATCAGTGCCCATGGAAGTAGCAGTCAAGAAATCAAAAGATGCATTGTACTGGTAAAATCTGCCACAAAGGACCTCTTTAAAGTGTTAAAAAATAAAGATATCACCTTGAAGATTTAGGTGTACCTGACCCAAGCAATGATACTTTCAATCACATCATATACATGCAAAAGCTGAACAGTGAATAAGGAGGACTGAAGAACTGATGTCTTTGAATTGTGATGTTGGAGAAGAATACTGAATATACCATGGACTGCCAAAAGAACAAATAGATCTGTTCTGGAAGAAGTACAACCAGAGTGCTCCTTGGAAGGAAAGATGGCAAGACTGCATTTGACACACTTTGGACATGTTGTTAGGAGTGATCAGTCCCTGGAGAAGGACATCATACTTGGTAGAGTGGAGGGTCAGTGAAAAAGAGAAAGACCCTCAATGAGATGGACTGATACAGTGGCTGTAACAACGGTCTTAAGCATAGAAACAATTGTGGACATGGCACAAGACTGGGCAGTGTTTCATTCTGTTGTGCATAGATAGGGTTGCTATGAGTCAGAACTGACTTGATGGCACCTAACAACAAGAACAACAACATGCAAAGCCAACACCAACATCATCCTCAGTGGAGAGAGTCTGAAAGCATTCCTACTGAGAACAGGAATCAGATAAGCATGCCCACTGTCACCAATTTTATCCATCATATTCATGGGTTGAATTGTCTCACCCAAAAAATGTTTATGGCAATTTGGCTAGGCCTTCATTCCTGGCATTGTGCAATGTTTCTGTATGTTGTAAATCCTACTTATATAATGTTAAAGAAGGGCGATGGGTGGCAGTTTTGTTGGTGGGGCAGGATTCAATATGTGGGATTGTATTCAGCCTTCAGAAAATCTCTTGGGATATAAAGGAAAGAGAAATAAGCAGAGAGTTGGGGACCTCATACCACCAAGAAGCAGTGCTATGAGCTCACCGTATCCTGCTGGGTTCTTGAGTATCAGAAGCTCCTACTCCGGGAGAAGATTCACAACAAGGGCCTTCCTCCACAGCCAGCAGAATAAGGCTTCCCCTGTAGCTGACACTCTGAATTTGGAATTTTAGCCTAATGTACTGTGACAAAATTACTCTTTTTAAAGCCATTCATTTGTGGTATTTCTGTTAAAGCAGCACTAGACAACTAAGACAGACATTGTACTGGAGGTTCTAGCTACAGCAATCAGACAAGATAAAGAAATAAAGGGCATCCAAATTGGTAAAGAAGAAGTAAAAGTATCTCTATCTGCAGATAATATGACATTATAGACAGAACAAAAACACTACTTGCAGACTGGGAATGAATTTTAGGCCATCAGAAATCCAATCAGTATCTAATCTCCATAATCTACAAGGTACTGCAAAACTCAAGCGAAAACAAATAACCCAGTCAAAACATGGGCAAAGGATACGAGCAGGTACTTTGCCAGAGAAGATATCCGGGAGGCTGATACAAGAGGAAACACTCATGACCACCGAGCATTAGAAAAATCCAAACCAAAATTACAAAGAGATAACATCTCACCACAACAATCCTGGCATTAATCTAAAAATCAGAAAATAATAAATGTTGGAGAGGTTATGGAGACACTGTAATCATTCTACACTTCTGGTAGGAGTGTAAAATGGTACAATCACTTTGGAAATTGATTTGTCACTTTCTTAAAAAGTACCACACAATCCAGCAATCCCACCTCTTGAAATATATGCTAGATAAACAAGGGCTGTCACACAGATGTGTGCACATCAGTGTTTATTGTAGCACTGTCCACAATAGCAAAAGGATGGAATCAAACTATCAATATACGAATGGATAAACAAAGCATGATGTATATATTCATGGAACACTATGCAATGATAAAGAACAATGATGATCTTAGGAAACATCTCATAGCATGGAGTTATCTGGAAGACATTATGGTGAGTGAAATTAGTCAATTGCAAAAGGAGAAATATTAGAAGGACTATAAGAAGGACTCAAGAGCACAGAAGAAAATAATTTTTGGTGGTTACAAGGCTGTAGAGAGACGGAGATAGGTATTCATAGATTAGATAATAAATAGGAATTGGATTAGGTGAAGGGAGTGACAGCATGCAGTAAAAAGGCCAGCACACCTGGACTATATCAAAAGCTAAGAAATGTCCTAAATATAACTCAACAGTTTGAAGGACAGAGTAGCAGAGGAAGAGGCCTGGGATCCATGGTGTCAGGGTACATCTAGGTCTATTGGCATAAGTAATTTTTTTTTAATAAAATGTTCTCCACCCCAATCTGGTGACTCATTTCTGGGATCTTAAGAGCTAGCAAGCAACCACCTAAGTAGCATCAACTGATCCCAACCCACCTGGGGCAGTGGAGAATGAAGGACATCCAAAACATGAGGAAAATATGAGCCCAAGAGACAGAAGGGACTGTATGATCTGGAGATTATTTCAGCGTGAGACCAGAAGAACTAGATGGTGTTCAGCCACCACGGACAACTTCCTCGATAAACAATACAAAAGAGCAGGAGGAAAATAGATGTACAACTAGAAATCTATTAAAAGCCCAGACATGATGGTCCCACAGACTGGAAGATCACCTAAGGACATGGCCCCCAGACTGTCTGTTAGCCCAGAGCTGAAACCAGTCCCATGGACAACTCTTCAGACAAAGACTGGACTAGACCATAAGGCACAGAGTGATCCTTTTGAGGTGTGTGCTTCTTGGCTTAAGTATATACATGAGGTTGACTGAGCAGCTCATGTTCAGAAGCAAGATGAGAGGATGGAGGGATACAGGAGCTGGTTGAATGGACACGGAAGAACAGAGTGGAAAAGGGGAGTGTGCTGTCACAGGGTGGGACAAACAGCTAGAGTTGCACAGCAGTGTGTATCTTCAGGGCTGTATAAAGCAAATTGACTCAATTGTAAATTTTCACTTAAATCAGAATAAATTAATATTTTCAAAAAGTTAGGAGGAAAAGATTGTAATTCCTATACCATTTAGCAATAGGTTCGAGATAAATTTTGCTTATCTTAGAGTCCCTTACTGTTTGAAGGAAGTACTTGATTACACATGTGTTTAAATATATGTGTATGCATGTATATATGTGTGGTATGTGTGTGCGCATTCTCATGGGTAATGTGCCACTGTATCCTCTGAAGTCAATTAATAACTGAGAAAAACAAAATGGATTGTTGTGTCTTAACTAATCTGTCATAGGTATAAAAATGTGAAACTCATTTATTAATATAATTGCATGACAATCTCTATCTCAGACCCAGGAGAACACTAAGATAGTTCCATTTTCAAAGATAAACTTAGTTGTTCCCCGCTGATTGTCATAAGCATCTTGGTTAAGGTACAGCAGAGCTCTGGGAGATTCTACTCTGACAGGAACCTATACGAATCCTGCTTTTGTTACTACTGGCATAACAGCCACATGTAAGTCACAAAGCCTTAACAAGAAGCTGCTACCCTATTGGGCAGTAGTTAAGCATTCAGCTACTAACCAAAAGTTTGACTGTTCAAATCCATCACTGGCTCCTTGCAAATCCTATGGAGTGTTCCCACTCTGTCTTGCAGAGTTACTACTCGTATGACAGCAATGGGTTTTACCCTATCCCTGAGGAGCTCTGGTGGTGCTGTGGCTAAGTGCTCAGCTGCTAACCAGAAGGTCAAGGGTTCTAACCCACTAGCAGCCCACAGGAGAAAGATATGACAGTCCACATGCATAAAGATTGATAGTCCCAGAAACCCTATGGCACAGTTCTACTCTATCTTACAGGGTTGCTGTGAGTTGAAATAAACTCACTGACCACAGGACCCAATACTTTGGTCACATTTCCCATTAAAAGTCATTTAATACTGCCACTATCCTCTATAGATCTGTTCTGGAAGTACAACCAGAGTGCTCCTTGGAAACAAAGATGGCAAGACTACATCTTACATACTTTGTGTATGTTGTCAGGAAAGACCAGTCTCCAGGACAGGACATCATGCTTAGTAGAGTGGAAGGTCAGCGAAAAAGAGGAAGACCCTCGATGAGATGGATAGATACAGTGGCCGCAACAATGGACTTCAGTGTAAAAAGCGTTGTGGCCATGGTGCAAGACCGGGCAGTGTTTCATTCTGTTGGTCGCAGGGTTGCTGTGAGTTGGAACCTACTCGATGGCACCTAACAACAATAACAACTATCCTCTATAGCGTAAGTGAATCCAAAGATGTAGTACAGTGTTATTTTACTACCATCTTTGCTGGGCTCTATCTATTCTCAACGCAAAGGGATGTCTGTATTTCAATACGGGATGGTTATTACCAGAACTGGGCCATAGCAAAATTGTGAAGCTATAAAAGTTGTACCCTCAGTATCTCCTTTCTGTGTGCCTCTTTTCTTCCCTTAAGTTTCCCAGTACTCAGTATCCTTACAATTCCTCTAGGTTTTCCAAGGTCCTCCATTTTGGCATTTTTCATTCTCTGGAACATTCCATATTCCTGTCTTGCCCACTCACCTCAAAACTTACCTGCACTGAGAAATATTATCTTACAGTCTTTCAAAGTAACTATATAGATAATCAGGTCAATTGATTAATGATGATCATGATAATGGATAATACCAACTATGATTGAATCATGGCTCCACTATATCCTTACTGCATGACCTTGATCAAGTTATTTAACTTTTTTTTTCTGAGTTTCCTAATCTGTAAAATGGGTGTAACAAGAGTACTTACTTTATAGAGCAGTGGTGAGTTAAAACAATTAATATCTATAAACTTGTTAGCACAAAGCTTGGCACAAAATAAGTGCTCAATAAATGTTAGCTATCAGTAATAACAGAATCAGGCAAGGAGGGTAACAGCATCAGGCAAGGAGTGAAACACCTTCAGATAAGGAAGATAACAGCATTAGGTAAAGAGGGTAACAGCATCAGGTAAGGAGGGTAACACTATCAGGTAAGCAGGGTAACATCATCAGGTAAGAATGGTAAAGATAGAGTGAGCTGCCCACACTTAGGTCTGTCAATGGAGGCTTGCTTGTTGCTGTGATACAGGAAGCTATGCCACTGGTATTAAGGTAACAGCAGGGTCACCCATGGTAGACAAGTTTCAACTGAGCTTCCAGACTTAGATAGACTAGGAAGAAGGACCCGGCACACTACTTCTGAAAGGAATTAGCAAAGGAAAACCTTATGAATAGCAGCTGAACATTGTCAGATATAATGCTGACAAGTGAGACCCCAGGTTGGAAGGAACCAGGAAGATGACTAGGGGAGGGCTGTCTCCTTAAAGCAGAGTTGACCTTAACGACATGGGTGGAGAAAGGCTTCCAGGATCTTCGTTCGCTGATGTGGCATGACTCAAAATGAGAAGAAACAGCTGCAAACATCCACTAATAATTGGAACATGGAATATACGAAGTATGAATCTAGGAAAATTGGAAAATGTCAAAACTAAAATGGAACACATAAACATTGATGACACCACCTTACTTGCTGGAAACTAAGAAGATTTGAAACACTTACTGATGAAGATCAAAAGCCACAGCCTTAAGTACAGGTTGCACCCCAACATCAGGAAAACAAAAATCTTCACAACTGGACCAGTAAGCAACATTGTCATAAATGGAGAAAAGATTGAGGTTGTTAAGGATTCCATTTTACTTGGGTCCACAATCAACACCCTTGGAAGCAACAGTCAAGAAATCAAAAGACATATTGTATTGGGAAAATCTGCTGCAAAGGACCTCTTCAAAGCATTCAAAAGGATGTCGCCTTGAAGACTAAAATGCCCCTGATCCAAGCCATGGTATTTTCAGTCACATCATGCACATGCGAAAGTTGGACTATGAACAAAGAAGACAGAAGAAGAATTGATGCCTTTGAATTGTGGTGTTGGAGAAGAAGGTTGAATGTACCGTGGACCGCCAAAAGAACAAACAGATCTTTTCTGGATGAAGTACAACCAGAGTCCTCCTTGGAAACAAAGATGGCAAGACTACATCTTACATACTTTGTGTATGTTATCAGGAAAGACCAGTCTCTGGGGCAGGACATCATGCTTGGTAGAGTGGAAGGTCAGCGAAAAACAGGAAGACCCTCGATGAGATGGATAAACACAGTGGCCACAACAATGGACTTAAGTGTAAAAAGCATTGTGGGCATTGTGCAAGACCAGGTAGTGTTTTGTTCTGCTGTTCATAGGGTCTCTATGAGTCAGAACTGACTCAATGGCATCGAACAACAACAACAATCAGTAACAACATTTTTTATGAGATTTGATTGGTCAGAATCTCAGACTATGTATATATTTTAGTAGCCTGTTTTTCAGAAAATATTCTGCCTGCCCCATGATACGGAATAGAGTGGTTATTATTTATACAGATCTACAATATTGAAAAGACCAATGAGAGAATAACAGACCATACTACTCAGAGGTAAAACTCTTTAATTGACGTAAGACTAAAGAATCCTTTCTAGACAGGCAAGAACTCTAATCAAGGATGCCCCATTGGAACTAATTCACTTATCATTTTTCAGAAAACTGGTGTCTCATGATAGATTTTAAAAGATACCTTTGCCTCATCTCCCTAACTTGTCTAAAGTAATAACTATTCTCCTTCATTGGCTGGGCATGTGCATTTTGGCACACATTATCAGATAAAACTTTGTTTCTGTGCTTGTCTTTATACTTCTTAATGACTAGTATCAAAAATTCTAGGAAAAATGTGTTATGGCACAATGTAATATGCCAAAAGTCATTTTGCCTTTTCATAGAGATCATTTCAGTTATAGAAAGTGCACCATTTAAATATATTTTTAAAAATTCAGACAAGTTTTTAAATCCTGTTATCTCTGTAATGACTTAGTTTCTAGACAAAATTGGCATCCCTTTAAAAGCTTGAATTTTTCCACTCCCTTTTCTTTCCAGAAATGTGGCCTAGAAGATAAACTTGTTGTATGAAGCCAGACTGAAGACTAAAACAAAAGACAGAAAGGAGGCTACATAGTTTCATATGATAAAGCCAAGATAAGGGAAAGATCAAATCACTCTTATCTCTTTCCAGTTATTTTTTAACTCAACAGTATAGAAGTTAATAAAGCACTGGGCAGGGAGAGCAGTGGAAGCTGCATATAGGTGGACATGTAAATTTATAAGGGAATGTACATTTTCACTCAGTCATAATAAATAAATAAATAAAAGCACACTTCCATCTATTTTCCCAACAACTGGCTGTCTAATGTAACTTTAGTCTTCTGCATCTGTTGATCCAACTCATTCTTTTGTTTTCAAATGTTGACATTTTTGCTTTTCCTGTTTCTTTTACAGTCAATTCATGCATTAATTATTCTTGGCTTGGCTGGCATTCCTTTTATTTATTTATTTTTTTGGAAATGCTATCATAGCTTTGTATTACCCATCTTGTACTCCCAAACTCCCAAGCCAGCCTCTTTCAACTTTCTTGAGTGACCACACACTGATGGAGCTATTTCTGTAGTGAGCTTAGAGGTACCACGCATAAGTCATTCTCTATTTTTTTCCCACTCTTTTTCAAGTTGTGTACTCTCTTGGCAATAGAGAATGATACATTTCAACAGAGCACAATTTGTAAAATGTCTGTTAGATTATTTTTATTTTATAGGGAATCAGATGCTCATATCTTAAATTTTGCCCAATACTAGGTAATTCAGAATGGAGGTTATATAAAGCCTGGTCCTTGTAGTATGTCATGGAATTCACTTAACGGCATCATTATCTTCAAATAAATGTTTCCAGTTATCCTGTTCCTCAAACCACTTTCAATTATAAACTGTAAAATAAAATGGAAATTGTCAGGTCCTATTAACAAGCATTGATTAAGTACATCGCAGTTCTTTAACCTTACTACATAGACTGTAATACTGAGAACATGTATTTTGTATTTGGAATTCTCCTCATTTTGTCTTTCCATCTATGTTTGTTAGTTATAATCTATGACCTTCAGACTACCACTATTGAGATTACTACAATGTTCAACTAAGTCTGATAAAAATCAAACATTTCTTTCAAATTGATTCACTGAAATTAATGACAAGGACAAAATCTGAAAGTGAAGTACTAAGTCAAAATCTTTTACAATTCTAAACAAAATCTTAGGAATCTTGCCAAATAAAAAATAACTATATAATCATTTTAAAAATAACGCATTGTGGTCAAGTCAGTTCTGACTCACAGTGACCCTACTGTATGAAGGAGAACTGCCACATAGTGCTGCAAAGAGTGCCTGACAGATTCAAACTGCTGACCAGCTGGTTAGCAGCCATAGTTCTTAACTACTCCACCATCAAGGTTAATCACTATATAATAGGTGTTTTATCCCTAGGATTAATTAGATCTGCCAAGTGATCAACTACCAAAATCAATTAATAAATTGTCTTTCTATGCTAAGATCTCTAGGTCGTAGACCCTTGGACTATTCCACAAAGCCAAGCCAAGTGCTGTCAAGTTGGATTCCATGAAAAAAGTACTTATAATAGGTTTGATTTGTCTTGATGAAGATATTTCCCTTTCTCATACAATAAAGATGTTCTATGGTCAGTAAGTATATCTCTAACAATGTTTAGTAGAAAAATTAGAAGATTTTTCTAGTTTATTTATAAAAAATGAAACAACAGTAAACAAGCGTGACTAACCCATCCAACCCACTGCCATCGAGTTGGGTCTGACTCATAGTGACCTAGAGATCAGAGTTTCCAAGGAGCATCATAAAGTTTCCAAGGAGCACCTGGTGGATTTGAACTGCTAACCTTTTGGTTATCAGATGTAGCACTTAACTCACTATGCCACCAGGGTTTCTTATGTGTGACTGGGTTACCAAAATAATTGTTGACAAGATATATAACCTCAGAGAGTGAAACAGACTTTCAAAAGTCAGGCATTGAAGATATTCTTCTCTTTGTATAGTTTACTAAATGCAAATAAGATATTCCATGAACCAAATAAGGCCAAGTTAAAATATAGCTATATGTTTTGTTGTTGTTGTTAGTGGTGAGATTTCAGTTGTTGTTGATCATTGCCTTAGTCATCTAGTGCTGCTATAACAAAAACACCAGAAGTAGATGGCTTTACCAAAGAGAAGTTTACTCTTTCACCCTCCAGTAAGCTACAAGTCCAAATTCAGGGTTCTGGCTTCAGGGAAAGGTTTTCTATGTTAGCTCTGGAGTAAGATCCTTTGTTAACTGGGAGACTGGGACTAGGACTGCTAAACCTGAGAGCCTGGCAGGGGCCAGTTACCATGCTGAGCTGCAGTACCTAAGTAAACTGTCTTCCACAGCATAAAGGATGTGCTTGGGACAGTCACATTTAAAGAATTCAGCAACAGCTGGCAGCTAAGTTTACCAGTGCCCCTCCACACTATCCTCTTAGAGCTGCGCTATAGATACTGCTGACTCATCACAAGAGAAGCAGCTCAGGAGGGACACCATCTTGGTCAGCTGAGAGGCAGAGTCAGAGGACTCAGGTGGGCTAGCTCCCATGCTGAGCAACAGTGCCTGTCTCGGCAGTTCTTCCCCCAGCAGCCAAGCTGTTTTTAAGACAATCATACCTAGAGAATGTAGTGGTGGCTGGTGGCTGATTGAGGCAGTGCACTAACCTCTCCCTTCTTTCAGCCACATCTTAGTGTCTGCTGACAGCACTCTAAGAGACTCCATAAGTAAGACAACATCTTTGTTAGCAAGGAGACAGGGCTTGCCAGCCCTGAGGGCCCAGCTGTTATCAACTGCTTCTGGCTGGCATCCCTCTCAGGAGAAAATCAGTTTTGAAGTTAAGTGCATCTAGAGAACACAGCGGGTCCTCGAGGCCAAACACGGTGGCATTCTTCTGTCCTCCTTTCCCTGAGCTAAGCCATAGTGTTGACTACTGTGACACTAGAGAGTTGGCAATAGTAAGTCACCATCTTTATCAGCCAGGAAGCAGGGCTTGCCACAAGTTTGGACCCAGCTGGGGTCAGCCGTCAAGCTGAGTAGCACTGTGGGACTTAACAATGTCTCTATTACCAGAGAAGCTGTACATAAGTCAGCTGCATCTAGAGAACACAGCGGTGTTCGGTGACCAAGTCTAGCAGTGCCCTTACTCACTGCCTTCTTAGAGCTATGCCACAGCTCCCATTGGTGTAACATAGGAGAAGGTAAACAGCTTTTGGATGGCATGAAGACAACAATAAACATTTAAAGGATCAGACCACCATGGCTCCAGAAAACTCCCAAAATAAAAAAATCAGAAAACTTTCCAGATGAAGAGGTGTTTCTGGTATTATCAGTGCTAGAATATAAAACAAATATGTGTACAGCCCTTCTAGAGATTCAACAACACACAGCAGAATAGAATGAAAAATTAAGCAAACTATATGCATTGCTAGAATATCAATGACCTGAAATCCAGCAAATTAGTACTAAAATTACAGAATTAGACAATTCAATGCAAAGCCAAATGAGCAGGATTGAGGAAACAGAATGTAGAATTAGCAAGAGTGAAGATGAAAGAGACAAGAAAAATGAAAAAATATGTGGGACTTTATCAACAGGAATTATCTACAAGTAATTAGAATTTCTGAACAGTGAGGGATAGCAGAACATACAGAGAGAATTGTTCAGGAGTTGCTTACAGAAAACTTCCCTGACATCATGAAAGAAGAGAACACGGATATTCAAGATGCCTATCAAACTCCACAAAAATCAGACCCCAAAAGAAAGACACCAACACATATTATAGCCAAGCTTAATATAATGAAAAATAAACAGAGGTGATTAAAGGCAGTTAGGCTTAAAGCAAAACTAATATACAAAGGGAGGCCCTGCAGGCTTTCCTCTGACTACTTGGAAGAAACCATGTTGGCAAGGAGGCAGAGCGATGACACATACAAAGCCTTGAAGTATTATATATCTTGAAAAACTGTCTCTCAAACATGATAATGAAATTAAGACATTCACAGACAAATGGAAGCTGAGAGACTTTGCAAAAGCCAAATCGAAACTACTAGAAAATACTGAAAGAAGCTCTTCATTTAAAAAACAAGAACAGCAGATGTGTACTCAAGAATGTAATGAAGGACACAGCATCCAGAGTCCTACTCAGTTAGGGAAGTTAAAAAGCTCAATCAAAACTAAAATATTGAAAGTAAGGAAACAGAGATCTTCACATGTAACCTGTAACATCATCACACTATAAAGAAGAATGTATTACAGTAGTTACAATCCTTTCAGATGGAGATGAAGTTAAGGAGATATACAGAAGTTAAAGATTGGTTTAAACTTAGAACAAAGGTGTAGCCACAAAGCAAACCAACAATACTACATATCAAAACAAGAAACGTAATACAGGAGTCACAACAGACACAAAGCCAACATTAAAAAGGATGAAAAGAAAATCCATAAAGAGAAACAACCCAGCACAGAATATTAAGTGAAACAAAGAAAATATTAACAACACAAAAACAAAGGCACCAAACGACAGCACTAGACACATATCTATCAATAACTACACTGAATGTAAGTGGACTGAATGCTCTAACAAAGAGGCAGAGAGCAACAGCTTGGATCAAAAAACATGGTCCATCTACATGCTTACAAGAAACACACCTTACACTCAAAGATATGAAGAAACTGAAAATCAAAGGATGGAAAAATATATACCAAGCTAACAACATGCAAAGAAGAGAAGGAGTGGCAGTACTAATTTCAGATAACACAAATTTTAAAGTAAAATCCACCATTGTGGACAAGATGGTCACTATTTATTGCTTAAAGTGTCAATACATAAGTAGACTATAACAATATTAAATATTTATGCACCCAATACCAGAGCAATTAAATACATCAAACAAATGTTGACAACACTAAAAAATTATATAGATCACTCCACAATAATAGTAGTAGACTTCAACACTCCACTTTCAGTAATGGACAGACCATCCAGAAAAAAACTCAGTAAAGATACAGAAGATTTTATTGAGACAATCAACCAACTAGACTTCAGTGACATATACAGAACTTTTTCCCCAACAAAAGATAAATACACCTTCTTTTCCAATACACATGGAGCATTCTGCAGAATAGGCCATGTATTAAGTCATAAAGCAAGTCTTAACAAACTCCAAACCACTGAAGTATTGTAAAGCATCTTTTCAGACCATGAAGTGATAAAAGTTGAAATTAATAGCAGAAAAAAAACATGTGTACCAGTTCGCACTCATGGAAACTAAACATTTTTCACAAAAATTCATGGGTTGTACAAGCAATAAAAGACACAGTAAAGAAATCCATAGAATCAAGTGAGAATGTAAACACATCCTACCAGAACCTATGGGATAGAGCAAAAACAGTGCTCAGAGGTAAATTTATCTCTATCAATAAAAACATCCAGAATGAAGAAAAGTCCCAAACCAAAGAATTAACTGTACAATTTGAACAAGTAGAAACAGAACAAAGAACCCTTTGGGCACTGGAAGAAAACAGATAATAAAAATTAGAGCAGAACTAAATGAATTAGAAAATAAGAAAACAATTGAAAGAATTAGCAAAGCCAAAAGTTGTTTTTTTCTTTGTTGTTTGTTTGTTTATTTGTTTTTTAGATATCAACAAACTTGATAAACCAGGGACAGGACTAACATGACAGACTAGACACACAGTCTCCTCAATTCCTCTGAGAACTAAGCCCTGGATTAATAGTTGAACAGAGTACTCTGGACGTGCAGGGAGCCCTAGGATACAGTATAGGGTTGTCAGATTGCACTATTCGCCACTAAATGGGAAACTACCTCTCTCTAACATGAGCCAGCACACACTTAGCCCCGCTACTGCTGACTCATTGCTTGGGTGGATTGTAGGTACTGACACCTTTTTTGTTATCTGGGAGATAGAGGATGGGCATAAGTCAGCAAATACACTAAAATGCAGTGCTAAACTAAGCAGGGTATAGTACAGCAGACACACAGTGCATAGGAGAGCCACATTATGAGAGCCCAGCTGCTAACTGAGCACACTACTGCCCTCTACCCTCTCTTTTCTGAGCTCTGCAGTAGATTCTGCTGTTTTGCAGCAGGAAAGGCAACTGGACCAGGATGCCATCTTGATCAGCTGGGAGGCAGAATCACCCAACCAGAGGATTCAGCTAGGGCTAATTTCCAAGCTGAGAAGCAGTGCCGGTCTGGAAAGCACTTTTTCAGCAGATAGGCTGTGTTTAGCACAGTGTTAACTTGTGGGTGGGGCCTGGCTGAGGATGGTAGCAAGTCCATAATCCCTCCCTACTTGGTTGGCCTGGGACTTTGAACTACATCATAGCATCTGGGGACAGATGAAGAGATGTTTCCATTGTCAGCCAGAAGGCAGCATAGGGCCTGCCATACTCGGCGGCCTGACTGATTATGGCAGCTGTAGGACAGCCCTGAGCTATTAAAATAAGACTGCCTGGAGAAATAACTGCTGAGCAGTCTGGCTGGACCTCTTGCAGACTTTACTGACCCAAATCATAGGATGGATTTACAGCCCCCCAAAGACTCTGTAAGTAGGGTGCTGTCTTTGATAACCAGGACACAGAGCCTGCCACCTGAGGGTCCAGTGGGGCCAGTCAGTAGAGTCCATAGAGGCAGCTGACGGCCAACTCCCTACTCAGAACTACACTTCAGCTCCTGTTGAGGTAACACCAGAGAAATTAAGAGCATCTAGATGGCCCAAAAGAAGGAAACCTTTTCTACCATTTAAAGAAACAGTCTACCATGGCTCTAGAAAAATCCCAAAATAAAGAATCAAAAAACTTTAACCCACACAAATGGCATCTGTACACATGGACCTCACCAGATGGAATACACAGGAATCAAATTGACTACATCTGTGGAAAAAGATGATGGGAAAGCTCCATATCAGCCATCAGAACAAGACCAGATGCTGACTGTGGATCAGTTCACCATTTGTTCATATGCAAATTCAAACTGAAATTGAAGAAAATTAGAACAAATCCACAAACGCCAAAGTATGACCTTGAGTATGTATATCCATCCCGAGTTTAAAGACTGTCTCAAGAACAGATTTAATGTGCTGATCACTAATGACCAAAGACTAGGCGAATTATGGAATGACATCAAAGACATCATCCATGAAAAGAGAAAGAAGTCATTAAAAAGACATGAAAGAAAGAAAAGACCAAAGTGGCTATCAGAAGAGACTCTGAAACTTGCTCTCAAATGTCAAGCAGCTAAAGTAAAAGGCAGGAATCGTAAAGTAAAAAACCTAAACAGAAGATTTCAAAAGACAGCTAGAGAAGACAAAATCAAGTAATATTGTGACACGTGCAAAGAGATGGAAATGGAAAACCAGAAGGGAACAACACGTTTTGCATTTCTCAAGCTGAAAGAACTGAAGAAAAGTTTCAAGCCTTAAGTTGCAATAGTGAAGGATTCTACAGGGAAAATATTAAACAACTCAGGGAGCATGAAAAGAAGATGGAAGGAATACATAGTGTCATTGTACCAGAAGGAATCAGATGATGTTCAGCCATTTGAAGAGGTAGCATATGATCAGGGTTCCTGATCATATGGCACTGAAGGAAGAAGTTGAAGTTGCATTGAAATCATTGGTGAAAACCAAGGCTCCAGAAATTTATGGAATATCAATTGAGATATTTCAACAAACAGATTCAGCGCTGAAAGTGCTCACTTGTCTATGTTAAGAAATGTAGAGGACAGCTACATGGCCAACTGACTGGAAGAGATTAATATTTACGCCCATTTCAAAGAAAGGTGATCCAACCCAATGTGGAAATTACCAAACAATATCATTAACATCACATAGAAGAAAAATTTTGGTCAAGATCATTCAAAAGTGACTGAAGCAGTATATTGACAAGGAAATGCCAGAAATTCAAGCTGGATCAGAAGAGGACATGGAACCAAGGATATCATTATGATGTCAGATGGATCTTGGCTGAAAGCAGAGAATACCAAAAAGATGTATACCTGCATTTCATTGACTATGCAAATGCACTTGACTGTGTGGATCATAAAAAATTATGGCTAACATTGCATAAAGCAGGAATTTCAGAACACTTAATTGTGCTCTTAAAGAATCTCTATATGCATCAAGAGCCAGTCGTGTGAACAGAGCAAGAATAACTCGCATGGTTTAAAGTCAGGAAAGGTGCATCAGGGTTACATCTTCTCACCACACCTTTTCAATCTGTATGCTAAGCAAATAATCCAAGAAGCTGGACTACATGAAAAAGAACAAGGCATCGGGATTGGAGGATGATTCATTAACAACCTACATTCCACAGAGGACACCACCTTACTTGCTGGAAGTGAAGATTTGAAGCATCTACTGATGAAGATCAAGGACCACAGCCTTCAGTATGGATTGTACCTCAACATCAAGAAAACAAAAATCCTCATCATCATAAATGGAGAAAGGACTGAAGTTGTCAAAGATTTCATTTTACTTGTGTCCACATTCAAAGCCCGTAGAAGTAGCAGTTGAGAAATCAAAAGATGCATTGCCTTGGGGAAACTTGTTGCAAAAGAACTCTTTAAAGTATTGAAAAGCAAAGATGTAACCTTGAAGACTAAAGTGTGCCTGGCCCAAGCCATGGTATTTTCATTCACATCATATGCATGCAAAAGCTAGACAAAGAACAAAGAAGATAGAAGAATTGATGTCTTTGAATTGTGGTGTTAGAGAAGAACGTTGAATGTACCATGGACTGACAAGAAAACAAACGGATCTGTTCCAGAAGAAGTACAACCAGAGTGCACCTTGGAAGCAAAGATGGCAAGACTGTGTCTTATATACTTTGGATATGTCAGGAAGAATCAGTCCCTGGAGAAGGACATTGTGCTTGGTAGAGTGGAGGGTCAGCAAAAAAGACAAAAACTCTCCATGAGATGGATTGACACAGTGGCTGCAACAATGGTCCCAACCCGTCTGAAACAGACAATCACAAAGAACATCAAAGCCGTGAGGAGAAGAGAGCCCAGGAGACAGAAGGACCCGAATATATGGGAGACTGTATCAGCACGAGACCAGAAGAACCAGATGGTACCCAGTCACCATCAAAGACAGCCGTGATAGAGGACACAACGTAGAGTTTCTGAGGCAACATGAGAAATATTGGTATGCAGTTCAAGAACTCTACTAAAAGACCAGAATTGTGGTCCAACAGCCTGGAGTGTCCCCTGGAAACATGGCCCCTAGACTTGCTGTTGACCCTGACCTGAAACCAGTACTGAGATCACTTTTCATACAAGCATGGACTGGACTCTGGGACACAGTATGAGCATGTGGTGTGTGTACTTCATGGTTTTGTACACTTATAGGAGGCTGTCCTACTGGTTTCTTTCTAGATGGCAAAGAGGAGGGTGGAGAAGGGACAGGTGCTCATTAAGAGGGTATTACAAGTACAGTGTGAAAAGGAGAAATAGTACTGTCATAGGGTGAGGAGAGCAAATGGAGTTGTAGATAGATGGGCATGCAAAATTTATTTAGATTGTATATTTCATTGAAATAAAAAATAGGAAAGCAATTACAATAACAAAATAGAGAATAAACACACAGTACTGTGAGTCATCTAGCCAAGTTGCTGCACACATTTTAGGGGGACACATGTCAATCCATGACAGTCGTGCTTTCAACCCAATTCTGCTTCTTGGGATAGGAAAAGTCTTGGGTATAATAAATTAAATAATAAAACTAAAGATCCTTTTCTTAGAAACAATTTACTCTTTGTCTAACACCACAATTCTTAGAGCACCAGATTTGCGATGCTTTAGTAATCTAGTTCTGCTATAACAGAAATATCATAAGTGTATGGTTTTAACAAAGAGAAATTGACTCAGTCTAGCAGGCTACAAATCCAAATTCAGGGCATCTGCTCCAGGTGAAGACTTCCTGGCTTCACTGACTCTGGAGGAAGGTTCTTTTGCTCAATTTTCCGCTGGTTCCAGTTGTTTCACCACACAGAAAACCAGGGTCCTAAGGATGTGTCCTGATGCTGGTACTGCTCTCTTGGTGGTATGAGGTCCCCCTGCCTCTCTGTTCATTTCTATCTTTTATATCTCGAAAGAGATTGGCTTAAGACACTATCTAATGTTGTAAGTATCATCAAATATAACTATCACTAATTCACCTCATTACATCATATTGACAAGATTTACAACACATCGCAAATCTTATCAAATAACAAAATGGTTGACAATCGAAGTATGCTGGTAATCATGTCCTAACCAAATAGACCCATATTCTGGGGGTACACATTTTAATCCATGACACCATGTATGGAAGCTTGTGATAAGTTTGACAAGTGACTGTGGTTACAAGCAAACAAAGAAGTGTTTCATCCATTTGCAGCTGAGTACTTGGCTTGGCATAGTGACATGCCCTAAGAAGGGCTGAAAAAGAACTTCGATCGTCCGATAGGCAAAGCAAAATAAGTGTTGATTAATGTGAGATTTATTGACAGATTTTGAACCAAGGAGCCAAGAGGGTAGCCATCTAGTCGTTGCCTAATGTTTAAATTGCAGTACCCTAACGATTTTCACTTTCCTTCAGCACATTTCCTGTATTCCCGTTTTAAGTCACTGCAGTAATAGATTTTCTACCAGTAACCTTTACCTACTCTTTAGTTGTTGAAAGAGCTGCTTACTAGGCACTAATTCTAGGCATTTTCCTAAATTTTTCTTGGCCTCATTCCTTCCCATTAGGCCTTTTAAATAATAAATGTAATTAGTGGTTCTAAGGCTTAGTATTTAAAGTACTTTCATAGTAGTTAGAAAGTCAGTCCTTACCATATCCATGAAAGTTAGGCCATTTCTTTTGTCTCATCTTCCCCAGGCACCTTCCTGTCAAAAATAAAAACTTTATAAACTCGTTTTAATGAAGGATCACATTTTGTATGTGATCCTTACACCACAGTGTAATTCCTAAAAAACTTAGTCTGTATTTAGTGTACCATATGCTATGGTACTCAAAACACAAGGTACTTAGAAAAAAGGTTCGGGCTTTATTATATTAAAGTTGTGTATAACACACAACACATTTTCATACACACTTGGGCAATCAAAAGAAAATTGATAACTATGAGTAAGGTAAGTCAAATACACTCCCTCCAGGATTCAGAGTGATCATCTAATTGAGGCAAATTATCTTAACCAAGATTTGTTTATAATAGAAAGTGTAGCTCTCAATGGGGTTAAAGACACTAAATTGGTAACTTCTTTTTTTTACTGTGCATTAGGTGAAAGTTTACAGATCACATTGCATCTTTTCCCAATCACTTGTTAGTATATAGAGTCCCATGACATAGGTGTCATTTCCCACAATGTGCCAGCAGTGCCCCATTTCTGTCCTAGATTCCCATTGCCTTTTTTTTACTGAATTGCTATACCTTCCATCTCCTCTCTGCTTTGGGGCAAATATTGCCCTTTTGATCTCAGCTGGGCAATTATTTAATTGTTCTAAGAAGCATATTCCTCTTAGATAGGCCTGTCTATAGTTTGGATGATGCATGGTCTTCAGGAATAGCTTCAACTCCAAATCAGAAGGTGTCTTAGGGCTACAGTCTCACGGGTTACTCTAGTCTTTGTCAGACCACTGAATTGTGTGTGTGTGAGTGAATTTGATTTTTTGTTCTGCGATTTTTGTCCTGTTCTGTCCGGGATCCTCTGTTGTGATCCCAGTCAGGGCGGTTAGTAGTGGTAGCTGAGAACCATCTAGGTCTGAGGTCAAATAGGATATAGTTCATGTTGTCTTTTGGTCCTTGGATGAATTACTCCTTTGGGTCTTTGGTGTTCTTCACTCTTCTTTGCTCAGGACAGTAAGAGACTAATAGCTGTATCGTAAATGGCTGCTCAAAGGCTTAAGGACCTCAGACAGTACTCACGAAAGTAGGATGCAGAACTTTGTCTTGATGTCTTATGTTGTGCCAACATAGATGTTCCCCTTAGGCCCTTTTATACTAAATTACTTCTTCAGAGAGCAAAATGGTCTTCCTGGAAGAGGTAATTTAGCTTCAACATATGAGTACTTCACTTCAAAGAAAGAGTACCAGTTTGCTCTTAGAATTCTTTTCTTTAGTTGCCCACTCCCCTTCCCAGAGAATTACCCATTTTAAAGATTTGTTTACTACTGTCATGTACTTCAAAATATAGCCATTTTTTCCTCCTTAAAGTACCATGTGGAAATATTAACTCCCTGAGGACAGGGATCTGTTCTTCTTGAGAAATGTGGACTGGGATTGTTAAAATGGCATGACAGTAAAAGCTTTGACATTTAGTGGGGTAAGGGGTGTTCTTTATTGTGATGACTCAAATGAAGTAAAAGTGTTGAAGATAACCTTCTCATTGGTAAGACCTGTTCTGGGCAATGGCCTACTTCTGCTAGCTGAGTTCATTGCCACTGAACTGATCGTGACTAACAGTAACCATATGTGTTACTGAGTAGAACTGTGCCACGGGGTTCTTTTAGCTGTAATCAGTATGGAAACTGTTCTCCAGGCCTTTCTTCTGCAGAGCTACTGGCTGGATTTTGACCACTAACCTTTAGATTAACAGCCAGTTATAAACCACTTGCACCAAACAGGAAGCTGCTAGTGAATTCACTGTCTTACCCCTTAAAAATTGGCATCAAGATCCTGATAACTCTCTGTGAGACTTCCCTAAAACAGTTCTCACAAATGCAAATGAAGGGCCTCCCTTAATTTTGCGTATTTCATAGTTTAGGTCAGTCCTCTGCTCCACATACTGAAGAGCGATGTCTTTGGCAAAAACATTCTCAGAATCTCTTATGTTGTGGATTATTTATTAAACTTCTTGCTGTTTAGTGTTGCCCTTCTGCGTATTTTAATAAACCAGACTTAAATCTTTTTTATTGCTATGATTGTTTTCCCTGTTGTTCTCATTGTTTAGAAATGGAGTTGGCAGGAGCCAGATAGAGGAAGATATTATTTATGTTTCTTTATTTATCCCTGGATATCTACAAGCATCTTATGCCCATCTGAGGTATTCATTCTTTATCCAAGTTAGGTCTTGTTTTCAGGCTTCCTATCATATTTCTAACCCAGTCATTCTTTAATCTTTGTGACATTTGTAATGCTTAGTTCAGTATCATCTATGAATGCAATTAATAAGGCTGTTGAACCAAAGGGATCTAGACCAAACTGTGTGGCACGTCACTGAAATTCTTTCCTTAATAGCATATATTTTTGTGTGTCGGATCTGACTCGACGGCACTTGGCTTGGCTTTAATGAAACTATTCTGACATTAGAAACACTGATGGTGTAGTGCTTAAGAGACACAGGTGCTAACCAAAATGTCAGCCATTCCAATCCTCCAGGCGCTTCTTGGAAGCCATATTGGGCAGATCTACTCTGTCCTACAGGGTCTCTATGAGTCAGAATCTACTCAATAGCAACAGGTTTGCTTTTAGGTTTTTTATTTTGACAGTATCTTGTATTTTGATTCAATTTTATATTTCTCAAATGATCTCTCTTGATTTTCTGGGTCACTCACAGACGTCACTGATAATTATTTCTTTATCAGACCTTTATCATCTAGTGTTACCATGTTTCTGGTTTCTGTAGGCTGTTGACATCAAGGCCCCTTGACCACTTCACAACACACTCAGCAGAAACCAGTCTTCCTCACACATACACACCCAACCTTCAAATTCACAAGCTTTACTTCTAAGATTTGAATTTAATTAACAGATTAGTGTGTTTCTGTTATTTCAATGATACCACACATTGTTAACTGTAATTTTTGACTTTTATTTTTTTTTACTTAGAGGGCAGCTATTTTATAACTGTATAACTGCAGTCTACATTTACTCCTAGAAAATGGAGTTCACTGTTTCTTCCTTTCAACCTTTCAAATAATTTTCAAGAAAGCCTGCCTGATAAGAAAACAGAACTTCATTTCATGTCAGGCACATTGCCTTCTCCACTGGATTGTATCTTTGAAATGGTAGAGAAATGCGAAAAATCTACCACGTACATGTTTAATTCATTGGCTGACCTTTTAAAACACAGATTTTGTCATTAAGCTAAAAGTGATCCAAACCTTTGTATATATAGTACAGCAATATTTAGGTCTATAATAACTCTACACGGGGGTCTGTGGTTTAAAAGCATGTTTGGGGGCTTACGTAAATTGATTTCTCTCTCTCTTCCCTTCCAAGTTCCACTCTACTTTTTTTTCCCTCTCTCACTCCTGAGAGATGAGGCAAATTTAACTGCTTAATAATTGAAAGAGGCAGGAGACTTTGAGAGAAAGGAACCATTTTTCCAAAATAACTTTCCTTCATTGTGGATCTAAATCACTAAACTGACTTTCCTGCCGTGGGAATTGTCATAAGCTTTTCCTACCACCCTCTCTCCTCCACTCATTTCCTGCCCACTTTCAGGCACACATCCACTCTTGATAATTATACAAATTCGTACTCTGTGTTATACTGATACCATGCCTGGAGTTGTGACTTGAGAATTAAGAATAGGGACCAGGTCAATTTATCTTTGTATTCCCCAAATCTAACACAGTGTCTGAGGCATGTGTGGGTTTAACTGAGCAAACGTACATAGAGGGATCAATTAACTATTTAATTAGAATTTGATTTTTTTCTGATGCACTTAGATACTCCTCCTACTCTGAAACTATGAGTAAGTTTAGATAAAGGGTGAAACCTCCACAATCTCATTGGCTTAAGATCTGTGAACTGTCATTCTGTCAAAATAGGGAAAGACAGTTCTCAGAATGGTGAGAAGCTCCGGTCGATTTGAATACTGCCTTTATTATGGAATTGCTATTGATACTGCCAGCCAAGTGCCGTCCAGTCGGATCCTGAGTACATCTATATTAACATTTCAATTACATTATCTTTAAAATTCCAGATTCCACTCAACGCACTATGGTCAGTAAGTTACTGAAAAATCTTCTCAATCGTTTATTGATACTGGCAGTAAAACAAAGATAAATAGACATACTAAAACTTATAATCATGCCTTCTTTTACAGGTTCTACATTTCTCTGACAGTATCAATAAATATCTCTCTACATGTACAACAATATCCAAGTCTCACCAAAAAAATTTTTTAAAACATTCTCACATCAACAGGAAATGACAGATACATGTAAGTGAAAACTAACTTTATTAGAAAAATAATTGCACTGAATTTCTGTAATTGGGTGGCCCTTAAATCACCACAGTTTCAATTACTCAAGGAATGTGATGAAATTTCACCTTGTGAAAATGCAGGAAGTTAACCAATTTATTTATTTATTTTAAATGGTGGATAACATGAATAAAAGTATTACTATGTTATTTAAATCTAATTTAAAAACATAATTTACATGATAAAAATTGTTTTACTTCTTAATCATAGTCACTCTGGTGGAACTGCTTTGATAAAAGCTTCCTTTTTTATATAATTTAGCTTTCCTGGTTGGCATTAGAAAATGAATTCTTCTATCTCCAAATTACAAACTAGCTCACACTTTTAACCTTTTCCCTGATACTGGAGTCTGTCTGAGACTGAGTGAAGAGGATGCTGCCTGATAAGCACATTGTCTTTAGTCTGCATGTCCATCCTGTGCAATAGACAAACTTGTATTATGCTAGTACCCTGTTTAACACCATTGCTAGGCAGAAAAATAATACCAAAAGAAAAAGGTGGAATTGAATGTTTTCCAGGCTGCTACTCTTTCCATGGCTTCCCATTTATCAGAAAACACTCAGCCTCCCTCAGCTTCTTGCTGAAAATGAAAATCTTTTTGCATCACAAAGGTTAAGCCAGGGCAGCAGGAACAAGATACAAAACCTCTGGGAAAAGAAAGGAGATGTGCAAACTAAATAGTCTTTTTATAGGGATCATAGGACCACAGTTGTTGATATCAACCCCTGACAGATTGAAATTGCATGGGTTAGTAGTATCAGGAATTGTGTTTCTGTGAGTCATGTTAGGACATAGGATCAAATTGCTTAAAAGTACCTTAGAAATAATTTAATTCTATCCTCTCAGTTTGTTTTCAAGGAAACTGAGTCACAAGGAAGATTGTTGACTTGCCTCAAACACATATTCTCTAAGCATGTCACCCTAATCTAGAACCCTGGTCTCTAAACTCTTGAGAAGAAAACAAAACCCATTGCTATCAAGTTGACTCAGACTCATAGAGACCTGTTTTAGTCAGCTAGTGTTGCTCTAACAGAGATACCACTGGTGGATGGCTTTAATAAAGAAAAGTTTATTCTTATACAGTCCAGTAGGCTACAAGTTCAAATTCAGGGTGTCCTCTCTAGGGGAAGATTTTCCTTTGTCACTCTGGAGGAAATTCCTTGTGTTGCATCAGTCTTTGGTCAGGGAGCATCTTGGCACAGGAACCACAGGTCTGAAGGACACACTCTACTCCTAGTAATGCTTTCTTGACAGTGTGCACTCCCCAAATTTCTCTGCCAGATTTTTCCTTTTATAGTTTAAGAGACCACCTCAAGGCTCAAAACAAACTTACACATTGAATCCTGATCTACCAATACAACTGTGGCCCATCCCCTCTTATTAGCATTATGGAGACAGGAATTCCAACATGGAGGAACATCATACACTACCAGGCATTGTGGCACAGCCAAACTGTTACAGATTTTTTAGGAAATACATTCAATCCGTGACATCCAACCCTTTGTTCTCTAAAAAAATCACACCTTTGCAACATGTAAAACATAATCATCCTATCACAGCAAAAGACTTAAAGTCCAAAATCCAGAAATTCCTCTTTAACTGTGAAATCTAGAACACAAGTTATCTGCTTCTAAAATACAATGTCAAGCACAAGCTAAACATTTCCATTACAAATGGGAGAGATTGCAAGCAAATAAGGCATTAACAGGCAACAAGAAAGTCAGCAGAACACATTACATTAGCTCTCAAAGCTTTGGAAATAAACTGTTCTGAGACATTTTGTGCAATACCTTTGCCCTCCAGATTCTAGGTACTGGACATATTGGCTGGATTCTGAGTGGAGACCCCTGGCCCATTCTGCAACTCTGCCTCCTAGGCCCACTTGGAAAGCAACTCCGCCCCTTTGGCTTTAGGTGCACTCTAAGCCCAACTGAGTGGCATTTTCACCCTTACAAGCGCAGAAAGCCCTGACTCCACCCTTTCAAACCCTTGAGGCCATGGCCGTAGCTTTGGAGACTGAGGCAGCTCGACTTCTCGTGCTTTTTGTCTAGTCTGCTTCTGCTTCTTATGGCCTCATGGCCTGGACTTCAGGCCCACATCTGCCCTGCTGGGGTAAGTCTTCCAAAACTCTGTAGCTCCACTGATTCAAGTGCCTGGAGGCACCCTGCTCTGCCAGAAAGCCTCTGTGCACAGGCACTTGACTCTCTTGCTCTGTGGATTGGCTCCAGCACTGCCTCTGGTTCTGCTGCTGGTCCTCTGCTGTGGTCACTCACCACCTGTGCTCCTTTGGTGTTAACAGTTCTCCTGGGTTCCTTCTGAGTCTTCTATCCATTCACAGTTTCAAAACGGCTTCCACATTTTAGGTATTTGTTAGAACACCATCCCACTGTCTTGGTACCAAATTCTGTAGTCAGCTAGTGCTGCTCTAACAGAATTACCACGAGTGGATGGCTTTAAGAAAGGAAAGTTTATTCTTACACAGTCCAGTGGGATTCTGACTCATAGAGATCCTATAGGACAGAGTAGAATTGACCCCATAGAGTTTCCAAGGAGTGCTTGATGGATTCAAACTGCTAACCTTTAGGTTAGAAGTTATAGCTCTTAACTGTTAGGCCACCAGGGTTTCTCCCTAAACTCTTAGCCCTGAACTGTTTCTACATCCCAAACCTGGTGACAGTGAATAAAGCAGAGTTCATCAATGCATTCACCCTCACCCTCTAATATTCATAAAAACTCATTTGTGTACTTGCCTTCTTTTCAATATATATTTATATTTGAATGTACTTTATAAAGTTAACACTTTTTTCTTAAAACTTTTATTATTATTATTTTATTTTTTTAATAATTACAGTAAAAGAATAAAATTTCTAACATCTATCATCTTATCTATGATAAAACCTCAGGCCCCCACCCACCCATGTAGCCAACACAGTCATTTTTCTTCTGTGCATAATTTTCTTGTTAAGTCCTTATAAAAGGGGTCTCATACAAAATTTGTCCTTTTGATGCTGATTGATTTCACTCAGCATGATCTCTTCCCAATGAGACCATGTTATGAGATGTTTTCTAAAACTGTCATTGTTTTTTATCATAGCACAGTATTCCATTGAGTGTATGTACCATAGTTTGCTTATCATTTCATCTGTTAATGGGCATCGGGGTTGATTCCAACTTTTTGCTATTGTGGACTGTGCTGCAACACACTTCTGTGTACATGTGTCTGGTCATGTGACAACCTTTATTTCTGAAGGATAAATTCCAAGCAGCGGAATTACAGGATCTAATGGTATATCGATTTCCAGCTTTTCAAGGAAGCACCAGACTGTTTTCCAAAGTGGCTGTACCATTTTGCAATCCCACCAGCAGTGTAGGAAAGTTCCAGTTTCTCCACAGCCTCTCCAGTATTTGTTGTTTTGTGCTTTTTGAATCATGGCCAAACTTGTTGGGGTGAGGTGGGTATCTCATTGTAGTTTTGATTTGAATTTCTTTAATAGCTGATGATCGTGAGCAATTCTGCATGTGTCATTCTGCTGCCTGGACATCCTCTTAAGAGAAACGTCTATCTCCTGCGCTCATCACTTAACTGGATTACTTATTCTTTCCTTGTTGATATTCTGTAATACTTTATAGATTATGGAGATCAGACATCAGTCTTACGTAGAGTTGCCAAATATTTTTTTTTCCCATTCTGTAGGTGGTCTTTTAATTTTTTGATGAAATCTTTGGATGAGCAAAAGTGTTTGATTCTTAGCAGCTCCCATTTATCTATTTTCTCTTTTGCTGAATATGCTTCATTTGTCAGATTTTGAAGTCTATCTACATTGTGTATTAAAACTTCCATTCTTGATCCTATTTTATCTTGAATGAGCTTTATCGTTTTAGATTTTATATTTAGATCTTTTACCCAATTTGAGTTGGTTTTTGTATAAGGTGTGAGATATGCGTCTTGTTTCAAGTTTTTGCAGATGGATATCCAATTTTGCCAGCATCACTTGTTAAAGAGACTGTTCTTACCCCAGTTTAAAATCTTGGGGACTTTGTCAAGTATCAACTGTTCACAGGAGGATGGTGGCATCTCTGGGGTCTCTACTCCGTTCCATTGGTCTCTGTGTCTCTTTTTGTGCCAGTACCAGGCTGTTTTGACTACTGTGGCTGTGTAATTGGTTCTAAAGTCAGGTAGTGAGAGGCCTCCCAGTGCATTCTTCTTCAATAGTGCTTTACTTATCTGAAGTTTCTTCCCTTTCCAGACAAACTTGATGAGTTGTTTCTCCATCTCATTAAAAAATGTTGCTGGAATTTGTGTTGAGATTGCATTAAATAAGTAGATTGCTTTGGGTAAAATAGACATTGTCACAATGTTGAGTCTTCCTATCCATGAGCAGAATAAATTACTCCATTTATGTAAGTCTTTCTTAGTTTCTTGTAGTAAGATCTTGCATTTCTCTTTGTAAAGATCTATTTCTCTAGTTAGATTTATTAGGCATTTTATCTTCATGGGGACTATAGTAAATGAAACTGATTTGGTGATTTCTTCTTTAATAGTCTCACTGTTAATATAAAGGTATTCTACTGATTTACTTATGTTTATCTTGTATCCCATTGCTTTGCTAAACTCCACTATTAGTTCCAATAGTTTACTTATGGATTCCTTCAGACTCTCTGTATAAACAATCATATCATCTGCAAAGAGGGAGATTTTTACTTCTTCATTGCTAATACGGATGCCCTTTAATTCTTTGTCTTGTCTAATTGCTCTGGCTAGAAATTCTAGCATAATGTTGAATAGAAGTGGTGAGAGTGGGCATCCTTGTCTAGTTCCCATTCTCAAAGGGAATTCTTTCAGTCTTTCACCATTCAGGACAATGAAAGCAGTTGGCTTTGCACAGATGCTACTGATTGTATTGAGGAATTTCCCCTCTATTGCTATTTTTCTAAGAGTTTTAAGCATGAATGGGTGTTGAACTTTGTCAAATGCCTTTTCTGCATCAATTGACAAAATCAGGAGATTCTTATCTTTTGTGTTATTAATGTGGTTGATTACATTAATTGTTTTTCTGATGTTGAACCAGACTTGCATCCCTGGAATGAAACCAACTTGATCATGATGAATGACTTTTTTTTATATGCTGTTGAATTCTATTGGCTAGAATTTTGTGGCAGATTTTTACAACTAGGTTCATGAGTGATACTGGTCTGTAATTTTCTTTCTTTTGTGGGATCTTTCCCTGGCTTTGGTATCAGACTTATGCTGGCTTCATAGAATGAATTTGGGAGTATTCCATCCCTTTCTATGGTGTGACATAACCTCAACAGTATCAAAATTAACTCTTTTCTAAAAGTTTGGTAGAATTCTCAGTGAAACCATCTGGGCCAGGACTTTTTTGGTTGGTAGATTTTTGATTACTTTTTCGATCACCTCCTTTGTGACAGATTTATTAAATTGATCTACTTCTCCATGTGATAATCTTTGTGAGTGATATGAATCTAGAAATTTGTCCATTTCTTCTAGGTTTTCAAAGTATTCATAGTATTCTGTTATGATATTTTTGATTTCAGCTGGCTCTGTTGTAACAGCTCTCATCTCATTTCTCAATCAGGTTATTTGTATCTTCTGCTGTTTTTCTTTTGTAAGTTTAGCCAAAGGTTTATCAATTTTGTTGATCTTTTGAAAGAACCAGCTTTTGGTTTTGTTAATTTTTTTGATTGCTTTTTTATTCTCTAATTCATTTAGTTCTGCTCTAATCTTTATAATCTGTTTCCTTCTGGTGCCTGAGGGGTTCTTCTGTTGCTCTCTTTCTACTTGTTCAAGCTGTAAGGTTAATTCTTTAATTTGGGCCCTTTCTTCTTTCTGGATATGTGCAGTTATAGAGATAAACTGACTTCTGAGCACTGCTTTTGCTGTATCCTGTAGATTCTAGTAGGATGTCTTTTCATTCTCATTTGATTCTGTAAATCTCTTTATTTTGTCCATGATTTCTTCTGTAACCCAAGGCTTTTTGAGCAACGTGTTGTTACGTTTCTGTAAGTTTGAATTTCTACCTATGATTTTTCTGTTATTGATTTCAACTTTTATAGCTCTATGGGTTGATAAGGTACTTTGCAGTAAATTAGTGCTTTGGATTTTATGGAGAATTGCTTTATGACCTAACACATGGTCTATTCTGGAGAATTCTGCATGTGCATTGCAGAAGAAGGTGTACTTATCTATTGATGGATGAAAAGAGCTGTATATGTTGATAAGGTCAAGTTGGTTGATCATTACTATCAGATCTTCTGCATCTTTACTGAGCTTTTTTCTGGATGATCTATCCATAAGTGAAAGGGGAGTGTTGAAGTCTCCAACTATTACTGTGGAATGATCTATCTCACTTTTCAGTGCTGTCAGTATTTGTTCAATGTATTTCGGTGCTCTGGTATTGGGTGCATAAATATTTAATATTGTTAAGTCCTGTTTGAGTATTGAAACTTTAATCAATAAATAGTGACCATCCTTGTCCACAGTAGTGGAGTTTACATTAAAATCTATTTTATCTAAGGTTAGTACTGCCACATCTGCTCTTCTTTGAGTATTGTTAGATTGGTATATATTATTCCATCCTTTAATTTTCAATTTGTTCATGTCCTTAAGTCTAATGTGTGTTTCTTGTAAGCAACATATAGACGGGTCGTGTCTTTTGATCCAGGATGTCACTCACTGTCTCTTTACTGGAGCATTCAGTCCATTTACATTCAGTGTAATTATTGATAGGTACATGCTTAGTGCCATCATTTTGATATAATTACTTTTATGTTGTTCTTAATGTTCTGTTCTGGGCCATTCTTCTTTATGGGTTGTTGTTTCAGTGTTAGTTTTGTATTCGTTGCATTTCTTATTTTGATACAATGCATTGTTAATTTGCTTTATGGCTACATGTGTTATCCCCCTTAACATACTAAGATTAAACTCAATTTTAACTACTGCATAACTCTGAAACTTCCTCTGCATCTGAAATGGCTATAACTACTGTAGTCTATCCCTCTTTTAATGTGATGGTATTACAGTTGCCGTGATATGATCACAGATTCCCTCATTTTAGTACCATAGCTTTGGTTAAGTTTTGTGACTTCCCTAACTGATTAGAATTTTGAATGATGTGTCCTGAATTATCACCTTAAATATATATTTAATGGTTCTGTTTTTCTAAGGGAAGAGCTTCTTTCAATATTTCATGTAATTTTGGTTTAGGTTGTTATGAAGTCTCTAAACTTCTCTTTATCTTCAAAAGTCTTAATTTCACCATTATATTTCATAGACAATTTTTCAGGATAAATAATTCTTGGATGGAAGTTTTTCTCCTTCAGGGCTTTGAAAGTGTCTGCCCACTGTTTTCTAGCCAGCATTGTTTCTTCAGAGAAGTCAGACGAAACTCCACAGGGTTTCTCTCAGAGTGTTAGCTGTACTTTCAGCCTTGCTGCCTTCAGAAGCATCTGTTTATGTTTCATCTTGTGAAGCTCGATTATAATATGTCTTGGTGTCTTTCTCTTTTGGTCTAGCTTTTGTGGTGTTTGATAAACATCTTGGATACCTATGTTCTCTTTGCTCAGAATCTCAGGAAAATTTGCTGTCAGCATCTCTACAGCAATCTTCTATATCATCATTAATCCCCCCTTGTTCAGGAACTCCAATTAAATGCAAATTATTCCTCTTAATGGAGTCCCACACGTTTCTTAGTGCTTCTTCATTTTTCTTATTTCTTTTATCTGATTTCTCCTCATAAATGCTGGTGTCAGTTGCTCTGTCTTCAAGGTCCCTGAGCCTAACTTCTGTCTGTTCAATCCTACTCTTTTGGCTTGGATTGAATTACCTAACTCTGTAATTTTGTTATTGATCTGATATATTTCAGTTCTTTGATGTTCCATCAGTTCAAACAGCTTACTAAATTTTTCATTTTGTCCTACTACATTTTTTTTTTAATCTCTGGGAGGGTTCTATATCAATCTTTTGTATTCAACCTCCAATAGATTCAAAAAGGCTTCTTCACCTGGGAAACTTTTCGAATCTTTATTTTGGGAATTTCTGGAGCATTTGAAGACAGCTTCTTTAAATGATTAATTATGGTCTGCTGCCTGTATGCCATCTAGACACTGTTTGATTTCTCTTGTATTGGATCTAATAGAATTGTTGGTCACCAGCTGTTTCTAATACTCTGGTGATTTGCCCCAGGTTGACTCTCTGTGGTGGAAGTCTCTGCTTATTGGGTGACAAAGAGTTCACTCCACTTACGGAGACACTGGGGGCTGTCAGCCAACCCTACAATGTAGGTCAGAGAAGGGTGAGTGGGAAAGCTGCCAGGACTCTCAACAGACAGATCTCTAGACAAATACATAGGCCTCTCAGCCTTAAAAGTGAACTTCATTTCTATGCAGGGAGCTGTCCAGGTGTTGAACTAGGAACTGTCCAGTGTGCTGGCTGAAACAGGCAGTCAGGAGCAGTAGGCGCTGCCTTCCAGGTGATAATGAAAGTATGTTACCAATCATTCATGGAAGCTGCAGTTCTCTGATACCATGAAGCAGCAGAAGCAGAGGGGAAGATTATTCTGTTACTGGTGCCTAATCAAATATGCTAGGTCCTAGGGTCCCCAAATATTCAGTGCTACATACAAGTATCATCCAGGCCTTAGTTCTTGGAGGGAAATGAGGAGATGTGTGCCTACTCCACCATCTTTTAATGGTCCTTAAAACTTTTATTGTTTATTGACTACTGCCAATATAACTTTTTTCAACCTCACAGCCCCTCTGTACCTGCAGATTGTGGTGACCTGACTCACTTGTCAGGCCAGATTGTTTGACTGCACACAGGACTGACAAAGCTAGTAAAACTCAATGTTGAATATCTAAGTCCACTGTGACCTCTCCAAGAATATTGTTAAAAGAAATGAAAGATGATGCAGCAATTCCGTTGATTAAAGATACAGTTGTAATGAGTTTGAAAGAAAAGTAAACATTTTTGAACAGGAGCATGGTAAAATGAAGATGCTACATGACTGTATGCAAAACTGTTTAATCTTATAAAAATGTAATTTTAATTTCAGCTAATGGATATGGGCACTTTAAAAAATGTAAGGGATCTGAACGTTTATTCACAAACTCTGCTTCACCAAAGTAGGGCAATATACATAGGATTCTAGGCACCTTCTTTATTTTGTGTATTGTGTTAATGAGTATATAAAAGGCCTATTTATATTTTCATTTAGATGTTTTATTTAGCATGGGAAATTAGATTATGTGTGTAATAAACTGCCATTGAATTATAATTACACATAAATCATCAGGGTATGAAGTTTAAAAAGTTTTATCAGATGATGCAAATAGAACAATGACAATGAATAATAAAACAATGAGAAATAGCAATTGCCCTGAATTGTACTTTAAATGTATCAAAACTAAATGACTGCATAACACTAAGATGGTTAAAGTTCTCCCTCTTTCTGCTTCTTCTTCCACTATCTCTATCTCCTCTTTCGTATCCTCTATTCCTATCTATAATAGACAATTTTGATGGTGTCTGCTAGTCCTAGGACCCTCTTTTCTAAGGTACTCCAATAGGAGAGGGTCCCAGCTGCTAGAGGCCACTTTACCCTCTGAGTCGAAGATGACTAGGTGAGTTTGAGTCCCTATCCTTTGCTACATTAAACCATTATCACTGTTCTTCAGGTCACAAAATGCTCCTTGGGGATCTACAAAAACAATAGAAAAGAGTGTTGGGGATCATCCATTCTGGAAGCTTTGCAACACATTATTTCCCTTCTTCTCATCAGTCTCTCAGTTAATAAGGAGTCATACCTTCAAACTTAGTCTTACTGATATTTCTAATCATTCACAGAACATATGTGGTTATTGAAATTAATAGCCTCCTATTTCAAGAAGAAGAAAAGATTCCCTGACACTGTGTGTTCTTAGATACATATGAGCAGAGATGTAGCCATTCATCCTGATGTTAGTAACATATAGACAAAGCATCTTAGGAATGAACTACATGTTTCATTTTTTATTCAGCTATATAATTACAAATACTGGCACTGTTTTGTTATGCTGTGTTATAGTGTGGTTATGGAATATAGATTTGGAAGGGCTGATTTGTTTATTTCTTACTATAACAGAAATTGATTTGTCAATGACCAAATCAGAATGTTGTTTGGTCATTACAAGGTGACTGAAAGAAATTACAGGGACAAATATATTGCAGTCCATTTATGTTATTGTTTTATTCTAGTAGTATCCATTTGTCTTTTTCTGTATTTCATCATATATAATCTGAAGACATTCACATAATATCATATCACAAGACTATTACCTCAAAATCCTGGGAAAATTAGAGGCTTCACCAAAAAAAAAAAAAAAAAAACACTAATATCAATTTTGATTTTAATAATATAGAGTCTCTAAAGCAGAAGGTTCAATCAGTTATGGTGGGTAATCAAAACTGAAAACCATCAAGTTGACTCCAAGTCATAGCGACCCTATAGGACAGAGTAGAACTGTCCCAGAGGCCACCAGGCTCCTAAAAGTGGGTAAGAGGACTAAAAAGCCGCCGCCAGTGTCCAAGTCCCTACATCCATATTTAAGTTGGGAATCAGGATTTTCTGAGCCCTCACGGCCTAGTGGTTTAGGGCTCAGGCTGCCAACCAAAAGGTCAGCAGTTCGAATCTACCATGTACTCTTCAGAAATCCTATGGGGCAGTTTTCCTCTGTCCTTTGGTGGCACTGTGAGTCGGAATCCACTTAACAGCAATGTTTTTTGGTTTTGAATTTGTTTTTCTTAAGAGTAATCTAGAACTGTGGTGGCACAATGTTTAAAACCTCAGCTGCTAGCCAAAAGATTAACAGTTCAAATTCACCAGCCACTTTTTGAAAACCCTGTGGGGCAGTTTTACCCTGTCTTAGAGAGTTGCTATGAGTCAGAGCCAACTCAAGTGCAAAGGGTTTTATTACTAATTTACACATGTATACCAGAGGTGACTAGATACAAGATACTGAACTTGGCTAACTAAGCAAGGCAGATGAGTAAGTGATAGTATTTGTGGAAAAATAGTTTACAATATGGTTGCTTAGAAATACATATGGAAATTGAACAATTCGAAGAGAAATTTTCTATTTGTAGAAACAACCAGTACAATGTGAACCCTGAAAGGAGAAAAAAGTCATTATGGGCCCAAGAGAGCAGGAGGGATTTCTGAACAAAGTGCAACTTGAGTCTGTACATTCACTAAGACATCATTATTGAAGTCTAAACTGTGCCAAGCACTGTGTTCAGCTCTGGAGTTGTACTTAAGATGATAGATAACAGTTACACTGGCAGAGAGAAAAACTAATAATGTTCCTAAGAGAGGGAATAGTGGAAACAAAGGTGAAACCAGAAATAAGATATCATATTTTAGGAATAATGATTAAGTCTGGTTCTTATAGGAGAATTATGAAATATACCATAAGAAAAACTGTTAAAGTCTAGATACACAGAAGCTTGACAGCCAGTCTAAGGAGTTCCTACTTCACCTTTTGAGGACAGTGACAAGCCACTTGAAGGGCAATAACAAGCAAAATTTTGTTCAAAAAAGAGTGATCACACAGTTTTAGGAAAACAAATCTGATGGTAAAAGTATGGCTTAGAGGTATAGCTGAAGTTGAAACTTAAGACAAAGAGATCAGTTAAGAGATCATTGCAATAGGCTACCCCCCACTAAAAAACACAAATGTCAAGTCAATTCTGACTCATAGCAATAGGCTAGGTGTGAAATAATGAGAGCTGGAATAGGAAGGTGGTAGCAGATAGAAAAGGAATGAAAGGATGTGAGAGCTAAGAGGAGCAAGTGTTCTGGAGATATGATTGTATATGAAGGACAAGGACGAAGGAGGAGAGTCAAAAGTCATAGTGAGGCTTAAGATCTACATAGCTCAAAGAAATTCATGAGTCAAGAAGATAAACTAGTTTTAAGAAAGTTTATGAGCTCAGTTCTAGGTATGATGAATTGCAGCCAACAGGGAACATCTAAATGGAACTATCTAATTAGTGCATGGTGGAGAAGGTAGTGACCAGAATGTAGATACAGGAATCATATATATAAAGTGTTAGCTACTATTACAGTCTTAGCTCCATGCTAGGAGATGTTAGATATTAGAAGCAGACATAGCTCTGCCCTCAACGGTTGACAATAGCGCTGCTACAGAAGATTAGAAAAAAGAGAACTAAAGGTAGGTCAGATCATTGAAGATTTTTTTTAAAAGGTGACATTTAAGTCTGGATAAATAAAAGTCTGTATGACTTGTGGAACTTCTGTACTAATGATATGAAAGATATTTTGCAAAAATGAAATAACAATTACTCTTCCCAATCAAGAAAATGAACTTTTCTTCACAAGCCCAGACCCCAAAGACGTTAGGGTGTCTAAAAAAGAATGTGGCAATGAACTTAATAAATATTAGGAATAGTGGTTCTGTAGTAGCATTTTTGCCTTTTATGCAGAAAATCTTGGTTTGATTCCCAGTCAATGCATCTCAATCATAGCCACCACTTGTCTGTTGATAAAAACTTGTGTGTTGCTATGATGCTGAACTGGTTTCAGTGGAACTTCCAGACTGAGAAGGACTAGGAATAAATGGCTGGTCATCTACTTCCAGATATCAGCTAATGAAAATCTTATGGATCACAATTGTACAGTCTTATATAGGGTTACAATGAGTCAGAGACCAGCTAGATGGCAGCTAACAATAACAGGGCAGACCCACTAGGTAGCACTTTTTCTGTCCCTTCCCTACCTGATTACATGACTCTATTTCTGAGAAAGCTTTTTGAGCATCACTACAGAAAAAATATTCTCTTAGCTTGTGATGCAGAGTAAACAAACAAACTAAAAGACACTGAAATACCTTAAAGGGAGAAATAAGTAACTGGAAGAAATTTTTCATGCACTTTTAGCAAACATTTTAAAGTATTTACTCTGTAGATGACTAGGCCGGGTTGGGAGGAGGAGGTGCAGGGGGACATAAAAAAGACTAAGGTACAACCCTTGCCCTCAAAGGAGTTATAGTCTTATACAGGAAATCATCTATACATAAGGCAAGTGATCAAAATGGAGGCAAAGGCAGTTCTGAAAGCTGTGAATTAAAACCTTTTTGACACGGTACGGAAGGGTCACTTGTAAACCCTGTCCTAGCAACAGGTCTCAATAAGTACCAATTGGCAAGCTATGTAAAACTGTGTGAGGTTTATCAGGTTTAAGAAAAATGATTTACAAGCTGTACTCTGCATTTCTAACACAAGCATTTATTTTTAAATCAATTGCAGTTTGAATAAAAATGTAAATGAAAAGCTTCTTTTATTTTAAGACTTAATTTCTGGTGATGTCATGATTCAAAGTATCAGAAATAGTCTTTTAAATGAAAAAAAAACAGTTTCTTTTAACTCACATTTACAACTCTAATAATTCAAGTGAAGACTTGGATGAAAGTAAGAAAGAAAATTCAGTAGATTTTTGGCTCGAAAGGCTTGGTACTCTTCCATAACTTGCCTGCTGCAAGAGCCAGAATTTGATTCAGGAGGAGCTGAAAGCTTCTCCATGCTGCTCCGGTGGCCCAGAGATTCTGGCTTTGGACAACACCATCTGGACCAGTGTGAATGACAAAGTCAAACCTCCCACGTGCATTTGCCTGGCTGGGCAAATCAACTTCAGAGCGAGGGCACAGGCTGGCTGTTGGGCTCCATCAGCTTTCTTCCTCAGTGATATGGATAGCTCCAAAGTTCCACTGCCATATTAGAGAGTATAAAGCAGCTTTTCCCATGGCTGTATATTGCAAGTAGTCCAAGTGTGAGTTGCTTTTTATCCAGTTTCTTGGCAGCTATCATTAGTCAGGTTCTTGTATTATCTCCTCCTCTGTGAACTCAGGAGATACTCTTGCATATAAATCCTTACAAGTGTCATCTTTGGCAATCCCTTATTAGAGGGAAAGGTCTGTCATGATTGTTTGATAAATGGAAATGAATGAGGCTAGTAAGCCTGAGCTGAGCTCAACGGACTGTATCATATTCCAAATCCTGGTTACCACTTCAGTTTACTCTATCAGTTATGTTAGTCATATCTTCTTTTTTGATTCATTTCCCTTGACAAAATATAAAGTTCTGGAATCACAGCAATAGATCTGCAGCCAAATAAAATGGTTAAAGCCTTTACGGTAATCTATGCTTCCATGTTCCAGTTCTCCAACAAAATTTGAGACCACTTCAAATGCCACTTTGAGGTTTTTTTGCTCAACTGTTGCCATCTATAACTAAGCTGAGAAAGGAAGGTTTATGGCTGTCTGTCCACTTTAATGAGTATTTGTTGATGATGCCTTCTTGTGTAAGAAAAATAGCATTTTCTCTTCTACCTTCATTTTAATAGGCAAATACAGATGCATTCCCATACAAAGCAAATATGGTGCTGGTGATCAAAAGTGATATCAACATACAATCTGCTCATTTGAATCGATTTCCAGATTTGCAATCTTCTTAATCCGGTTGCTATCAAGTTGATTTCTAATGTGTGTCAGAAGACAACTGTGCTTAATAGGGTTTTCAATGGCTGATTTTCTGGAAGTACATCACCAAACCTTCCTTCCAAAGTGCCTCTTGGTGGACTCAAACCACCAAACTTTTAGTTAGCTGCTAAGCATGTTAATATTTTGCACCACACAAAGGCTACATGCATCAGAGGAAGTCTCCCAAAAATAAGCTATGCATAAGCATTCTGAGGTCCCCAAATTGTCAATATTTAGGCCAGAGGAAAGCTCTCAGAGGGTTTCTGATCTCAGTTTAAAGACTGAATTAAAAATACTAAAAGTTGAGCTGACTTTCCAAAAATTGAGATTTTAATTTGAACCTCATTGGAGATTTTTTTGTCCTAGATTGGGCAAGAATGCTCTAGTCATTGCTCTAGTCATGTGACTTTTGTTAATTACCGCCAAAATTTGGGGAGTCAGATGCAACCACTTTCTAAGTCAGTAGGAATTAACACAGAGCCAAAAGTAACTTACTCTGAATATAGGACTGTAGGTATGTTACATACATGGAAAATGCCCAAACCTAAAAGATATCACTATCCAAAGATATACTCTCTGGATTTAAAAATATATTTACAAAAAAAAAAAAAAAAAAAAACAAACCTGTAATCTAATCAATTTAATTGTAATCTCACTGAAGAATGTAGCTATACTATACAGCAGCTTCATGCATGGAAGCTATAAAAAGAAGAATTAGCTAGAAAGAAATTGCTTGTGCTTATCTAACTATTCAGGAAAGACAAGAACAAGACAGTAACAATTACTGAATAGTAAACAGTATTATTTATTGAATGTCTAGATGGCATATGCATGTAAAGCACGTAGAACAGTGCCTGGCACAAGTAAGCATTCACTAAATGTAAGCTATAATTATGATGATGCTGTAACGGTGCAATAAAGCACTCTATTAATCAACTTACATTAAAAAAAAAACCTATTGTCGTGGAGTCGAGTTCAACTCATGGCAACCCTACTGGTCACAGTAGAACTGTCCCCTAGAGTTTCCAAGGAGCACCTGGGGGATTTGAACTGCTGACCTTTTGGTTAGCAGAGGTAGCACTTAACCCACTACACCACGAGGGACTTACATACTTTAAAAACTAAGGAGTGCTGATGGCTTGATGGTTACACTCTTGCCTGAGAACTGAAAGGTTGATGGTTTTGACCTACCCAGCAGCTCCTCAGGAGAAAGACCTGGTGATCTACTTCTATAAAGAATGCTACCAAGAAACCCCACAGGGCATTTCCACTCTGTCACATGGAGTCACTATGAGATAGAATGAACTTGATGGCACCTGGCAACAACGACAGTTTTAAAACTAAATTTTAGAACCAGTTGACCACCCTACCACTGTCCTTATCAACATTCCATGCTACCCAGCCCCCCCCACACACATACATAAAAGCTAGTCTTGCACCATCCTTCTAATGATACAAGCAAGGACTAAGAACACTCTTGGATATGACTTTCTCCCTCATTCACCAAAGCTAATCTTTCAGGAAGTGTTATTGGTTTTACATTACCATTAGTAGTTGCCTTCAAGTCTTTTTTTCCCCCTATTCTTTTAATTTTTTTTACTGTGATTAAGTGAAAGTTTACAATCTAAGACAGTTTGCCACATAAAACTCCAAGCACCCGCCTCTCTGCAACTCTATCTTCTCTTCTCACCCTGTGACAGCACTCTTCTTTTCCACTCTTTACTTCTAGTATCCACTCAGCTAACACATGTTCCCTCCTCTCCACCCTGTCCGCTCCCCTCTGAAAAGAAAACCAGTAGGACGGCCTCATATATATATCAAATCAGAAAGTACACAAACCACCTGCGTCTACATCCACAAGTCCAGCCCATTCTTTGTCTGAAGTGTTGATTGATGATGACTTCATATGTGTTAGAGTAGAACTGTCCTCCACAGAGTTTTCAATGGACGTTGTTTTGGAAGTAGATCACCAGGACTTTCTTTTGAGTTGCCTCTGGGAGGACTTGAAGCTCCAATCTTTTGATTAACAGCCAAGTGTGTTACCCATTTGCACCATCCAGGAACTCCTCATTATGTCTACCAAACAAAACCAAATCCATGGCCATCAAGTACATTACAATTTACGGCAACCCTACAGGATGGAGTAGAACTGTCCCATAGAGTTTCCAAGGAGCACCTGGTGGATTTGAACTTCCAATATTTTGACGAACAGCCATAGCACTTAACTACTACGGCACCAGGGTTTCCCTACGACACCAGGGTTTCCTTCAATATATCTAGCACTCGCTAACTTATCTCTGGCTTCAGGGTCACCATTTGGGTACGACACACCTTTTTTTTTTCCTTCATACACTACTGCAAGTAGCCTTCTAGCTGACCTCTTCATATACTCTTCCTTGCCTGTATTTATTAAATTATCCAGAGTGATCTTTTCAAAACCCAAAGCTGATCACTGTCATTCTTTTTACTGGGTTTTTTTTTAATCATCCTCACACTACCAAAATTATCAGTTGAACCTATAGGGTCTGTGTCATCCTGCCCCTTCCTACCTCTCCAACCCCATATTTCACCACTGTCACTCTCACTTCATATACTTCAGCCACATTGGCCTTCTTCCAGTTTATAAAAATGTATTCAGGAGGACTAGATCTGGAAAGTCAGAAATCTTTCAGAGAAAACAAGATGCTAAGTGAGAGCTGGAGGATGAGAAGCTGTTATGCAGATTATGGGGTGTGGATGGAGGAGAAATAATTTGGGGAAGAAGAGGAGAGCATTCCATGAAAAGCCACTGAAGAGGAAACAAGCTTGGTATGTTCTAGAAACAGAAACTATGGCTTAAGTGTAATGAACAGGTGGAAGAGTAGCACAAGTTCAGGCCAGACAAGGAAGTGTGGATCAGAGTGTGCTTGACCTATAGGCAACACTAAGGAATTTGACAGTGATAATGAATAAATGAACTAAATTGTTGGATTTTCATTTTAGGAAGCTACAGTCTAGATCTCACATCAAGGATGAATTTCACCCTTGTTTTAGCCAAATAGAAGTTTGTGTTCTTCACTAAGTCATCATTAAAGTCTGTTGGACCTGGCTCAGCAGACAGTAGCCAAGAGGTGCCAGGGTACAGAGAAAGCAATGTGTTGCTGGTGAGTTCTCAGGTGCACTGGCACAACTGTGTGAGACAAGAATCTTGCCCACATTGTTGGGAATAAGCCATCTCACTCCTTTTTGAGTCCAATAACTATTATTCAACAGTTGGGAGAACAGAACCAACAAACAGCTTGCCTAGATTAACCAGCTGAAAGATCTATCTTCAAATTGCTTTTGAAGAATAAAGTAGATTGGGAGCAACTTGGGAGCAAGAGAAATAAACAAATTATATATTCGCATTTCCACAATGATATTAAACTTAAATATATACATTAGGGGCTGAAGATTAGCACACTGTAAAACAAAACAAAGCAAAAAAGAAAAAGGTTTAAATAAGGAGAGTGAAAACATCCTCCAAACCTTCAAGGGAAGATAAACAGACTTCAAACTTAGAGCATTTTGATACTCTTGTTAATTCTCAAGACCTCTAAAGTAAGAAAATAAATATAAAGAAAAATATCTCATTATATTTACTGGAAACTATCCTAGCATTTTCCAAGGAGAGCTTGAAACAATTTCAAACTATTGATGTAGTTATCAAGAAAGGTATTGTTTTCAACGTTTTAAAACTTGAGAAACCAAGACACCACATTGTTATGTAATAATATATGCAAGTTATACTCTTAATAGGACATGAAAGGTACATGAGGCTTCTTGATACCTAATCTATATTAATCCACCATTATCATGAAAATTTAATTTTATCCCATCGCTCTAAGTAACTATTGCAGAGCCTGCCACAATGTAGAGGCTCAGTAAACATTGGTTAAACAACTGAGTAAATTGTTCTGCCAAGTTTAGAAGTACCATACACTGGCATTGTCTGGAGTTTCTTCCAAGTGCCAATAGACAGCAGTATCAACCTTGGTGATATCTATTAGTGTCTTGGATGCTGAATATATAGCAATTTGACAGGTTGCATTGTCCCAGTTAAGGAACCCTGGTGCCACAGTGGCTAAACATTTGGCTACTAACCAAAGGTCAGCAGTTTAAACCTGCCAGCTGCTCCACAGTAGAAAGATGTGGCAATCTGCTTCTGTAAAGATTAAGGCCTTGGAACCCCTGTGGGGTGGTTCTACTCTGTCCTATAGACTCACTGTGAGTTGGAATTTGACTCAACGGCAGCGGGTTTGTTTTTTTGGTTTTTATTGTCCCAGTTACACTTTAGAAAATAAGTTGCTTTTTAGACATCTGTTTTCTCAAACCTCTTGGGATTTGTTAATGGTAGTATTTAAAGAAAATTATTTTTAGGTGACATTTTTCGTTTCAACAAGAAATGAGCAAACCATGTGTTGCTGCATTACTCTGCCTTTGTGCTCATGTAAGTGATATGGTGGGTTTTGGTGACTTAGCAGTGAAGTACATGCCTGGATATTTAGCTCGGCTAGTCACACCTTTCCAAATCTTCACATTCACGAGTTCTTCACTGTTAGAGCAGCCTGGTCACACTCTGTGCTGGAATTTACCTATCTTAAATTTGAACAGTAAATTAGCTGTCAAAATAGGATAATGAAACCTAACTACTAGTCTGTTAGACTCCGTTTGCAATTTGCATTATTGACCTGTCATTTAGATGTTGATTCTATATTTATCAAACTCCTCACAGTGTAGTGAGCACAGTGCCAGGTACTTGTACACACTTTACTTCATTTTGTTTGCATTCAACTACTAACTGACAGGTTAGTGATTCTAACCTGCCCAGCAATACCATGGAAGAACAGCCCCGCTGATCTGTTTCTGCTAAGATTACAGTCACAAAAGCTTTACGGGCAATTCTCGGCAACTAACAACAATCTTCTCAATGACTTTGTGCAATAAATATTATTCTGTATTACAAGTATGGAAACCAAGGCTCAAGGAGATTTCTAATTTTCATGTAGTCACATAAAGGGGTACTTCAAGCTTCTAGAATTATCATTGCTTGGGTAATTATACCAAGAAAAGAAAAAAATTAAGCCAGTTCTGACTTGTAACAACACTGTAGAACAGAGTAGAACTTCCCCACAGGATTTCTAAAAAGTAGCTGGTATATTTAAACTGCTGAACTCTTGGCCAGCAGCCAAGCTCTTAACCACTGTGCCACCAGGGCTCCTTGGCAGCTATGCTGTCCTTCTAAAACAGTTTGTTTTATTCATTTTATGTCATTACAAAAGCAATGCATGTTCATGACAACCTATCTTAACAAAGAAACAAGAAAAAGAAAGGAAGTGGGAGGAAAGGATGAAAAGTAATCATAAAGTAATCTAGAGATAACTGTTGGCAATGCCTTCAAATACATCTTTCAGGTTTTTGCTGACATGCATTTTTAAGGGATCATACTGTAAGTTCTTTTCTGATTTTTTTTTCTCGATTAACAATTAGGAACATACTTTATGACATTAAAAATAAACTATATCAGAATTATAATGGATGTGTAATATTCCATCTTACAGAAATGCCGTAATTTATTCAACCCATTGTCTTTTTTGATACTTTTAAACTGTTTCCAATGTTTTGCTATAACAAGCTGCAATGAACATCATTATAGCTCTGTTTTTGTCCACTCCCTTACTTATGTGGAAACTCCAGTGGCCTAGTGATTACCAGCTACATCTGCTAATCAGAAGATTAGCAGTTTAAATCCACAAGACGCTCCTTGGAAACTCTATGGAGCAGTTCTGCTCCATCCTATAGGGTTGCTATAGGTTCATTATGAGTCAGAATCAACTGGAAGGCAGTGGGTTTGGTTTTACTTATATAATTGAACTATATGAGTCAGATCTGACTCAACGGCACTTGGCTTGGCTTGGCTTCTAATGGAAAATTTCTGGACCCAAAGGCATGCACATTTTGAACTCTTAATTTGAACCTAGGGTTAAAGCTGAGGCAAATGGAAACACTTTCATAAGAGTTTAGAAATATTACATGCTTCCTCTTCTCTTTCCTTATGGTTATCCTACCATCACCTGACTTGTTATCATTCCCCACTCATCTCTTCTTCCAGTTACTTGAAGCCTCTGCATTTGTTCTTTGCCAGTAATTCACATAAGCTGGCCAAGAGGGCAAAACTAGAATCTGACTTATGTCTGTATGTGAATGATGACCAGTTACAGGTACCAACAGAACTATGAGCAGGCAGGTATATAAATATTAGCATTTGGTGGTTCAAATAGATCTTCCTGAAATAGGCACTTCTGAGTCCAATGCTTCAGCCACTTAAGATCTAATGCTAGCTTCTTTACATTGCTTTCCATTTACCTCCTCTGTTATGATTCTTGCTTTCAGCCATCAGTTCTTATACATTTAAAAAATCATTAGACATATTTTTTTATTACATTATTTTAGGGGGAAGAAATGTGTTTGCACATTGCCTACGAATACACTTCAGGTTAAGTGATTTCATCCTCAAAGTTTAAATGCAATTAGTACTCAAAACAGCCAGTAACAAATGCCCCATTTCGGTACCTGTGGATAGAAGCAAGCAGTATATGTTTAAAAATGATTTCGTCTCTGACAAATAAAAGGAGGATATTTTATGCTTTCACATTTCCGTTAAAGGCCGGATTGGCCAGTGTCACAACCTTTTTTTGCCACTTTCTTCTGTTAATGGGAAAGTCTTTCCTCTTTAGCACATTAATAAATGATCATAATGAAGGCATATGACTATAAAGCACAAACCCAGGAACGCTAGATATGTTTCAACTGCTTCAGGGCAATTCTTGTTAGGATAGACACCATCCCTATTGAGAGATAGAATACCATCCCTATTGAGAGACAAACAGAAAGATGGCAAATCTGCAGCTGAGGGCCCACTTCCAGCAGGACTCATTGCTGCCTGTATCTACCACAACAAGGGAGGTAACATCATTCATTGTAGCAGGATTTTACCTGCATCCAAATTTATCCATCAGTAGTCTGAATAGAAATTATTTCTCAATTAAGCTCATCTTTTTTTATAGCCATAACAGAGTATAAAACATAGACTATATAGAATATAGAAGCAAGAGTTCCAGAAAATGCCATTTTCAGCCTTTCCTCTTCTGTTTGAGAACTAAATCTTTATTTTGAATTCTGGTCACCTCCCTCCTGGGTGACTATAGTCGTCTCGCAATCCTCCCTACATCCAAATGCATTCCACTACAATAAATCCTGTAGCTCAAGCAATGGCATAAATACCTAATCTCTGGTATATTACTGACATACAGAAGTGAGAAATGATAAAGGAAAGCGAAAAATTAAACAGGCAAGGAAGATGGCAATTGAATATGAACAAGGAGACATGATACGAATGGGTAAGAGGGAATAAAATATGTACCCACCCTGACATACAATAGTGGCCCATCCTCCCTGACTAGATGACCCATGACAAAAGTCTTCTGAGAGAAAGAGAGAGAGAAGGCAGAAAGAGATAGGACTGTATTTTTTCCTGCTAGGTTTCTAAGTCAATACTTATTTTAAAAGCATCCAGGAGAACACTCACTCTTAAGATACTAACTTAATGCTCCCAGTATCAGTCTCCATCCCAGATTCTCTTATCCCGGTCTTGGACTTAGCTCCCACGAGAGCAAAGGCAAGCTCCTCTATGTCTGTAGCCTGTGTACCCACCTGCTCCATTTCTCCATACTTTGCCACAAAAGCTTGCTGTTGATGTTAGCAGAAATACAAAAATTATCTAAATAGTAATCGCCCAGCAGATTCTCAGCTTCTCAAATGTTAGAAAAGAAACTGCACGTTGAACATTTGAATGTGTCTTCTTGGAGAATCTCTTTCATTCAGATTTAAAGAAAGCAGCGGGAAGGAGGCTGACTGAGGAACTTACACTCTGGATTTTCCTTAGAGGCATCCTCAGAAGTGACATGCATGTGTCCATGTGTGTCAGTGTATGTGTTTTGATAATTATGTTGTTCTCCCCCCATTTTTCTGTCGGCTTGTCATACTGTGAGAGCTTGCCTACTGCTGTGAGGCTGGAAGCTATGGCAGCAGCATCAGATACCAGCAGGGTCACCCATGGTGGACACATTTCAGCTGAGCTTCCAGACTAAAACAGACGAGGAAGAAAGACCCAGCAGTCTACTTTGGAAAAGAATTAACCAGCAAAAACCTCATGAATAGCTGAACAGCAGTGGAACACTGTCAGAGCCCCCAGGATTGGAAAGCACTCAAAAGATGACTGGGGCAAAGCTGCCTCCTAAGTGCAGAGTAGCCCTTAACGATGTGGATACAGTCAAGCTTTGGGCACCTTCATTTCCTGGTGTAGGATGACTCAAAATGAGAAGAAACAGCTAATCAGAACCTGGAATGTATGAAGTATGAATCTAGGAAAACTGGAAATCATGAAAAATGAAGTGGAATACATCAACATCAATATCCTAGGCACTAGTGAGCTGAAATGGACTGGTATTGGCCATTTTGAATCAGACAGTCATATGGTCTACTATGCCAGGAATGAAAACTTGAAGACAAATGGTGTTACATTCATCACCAAAAAGAACATTTCAAGATCTATCCTGAAGTACAATGCTGTCAGTGGTAGGATACTATTCATACACATATAAAAAAGGCCCATTAATAAGACTATCATTTAAATTTATGTAGCAACAACTCAGGCCAAAGATGAAGAAATTGAAGTTTTTACCAGCTTCTGCTGTTCATAGTTCACTGAACGTGCAATCAGGATGCATTAAAAATTACAGGTAATTGGAATGCAAAACTTGGAAACAAAGAAGAATCAGTAGCTGGGAAGTATGGCTTTGGTGACAGAAATGATACCAGAGATTTCGTGATAAAATTTTGCAAGACCAGTGACTTCTTCATTGCTGACAATTTTTTTCAACAACCAAAATGGAGTCTACACACATGGACCTCACCAAATGAAATACACGGGAATCAAATCAACTACATCTGTGCAAACAGGCAATGGAAAAGCTCAATGTCATCAGTCAGAACAAGACCAGGTGCTGATTGCAGCACAGGCCATCAATTGTTCATGTGCAAGTTTAAACTGAAACCGAAGAAAGTTTAGAAAAAGTCCACAAGAGCCGAAGCAGGACCTTGAGTATGTCCCACCTGAGTTTAGAGACCGTCTCAAGAATGGGTTTGATGTGTTGAACACTAATGACTAAAGATCACATGAGTTGTAGAATGACATCAAAGACATAATATGTGAAAAAATCAAGGGGTCATTAAAAATACAGGAAATAAACCAATTGGATGTCAGAAGAGATTCTGAAACTTGCTCTGTAATGTCAAGTAGCTAAAGCAAAAGGAAGAAATCACATAGTAAAAGAATTGAACAGAAGATTTTGAAGGGCAGCTTGAGCAGGTGAAGTACAGTATGATAATGACAAGTGCAAAGATCTGTAGCTAGAAAACCAAAAGGAAAGAACACACTCTGCATTTTTCAAACAGAAGGAGCTGAAGAAAAACATTCAAGCCTTGAATTGCAATAGTGATGAATATTAAACGACTCAGAAAGCATCAAAATAATATGTAAGGAATACACAAACTCATACCATTTCAAGAGGTAGCATATAATCAGGAACTAAGGGTGCAGTAGGAGAAAGTTGAAGCTGCATTGAAGGCACTGGCAAAAAATTGTGGTCCAGGAAAGGATGGGATATCAATTGAGATGTTTCAACAAATGGATGCCGCACTGGAAGTGCTCTCGTGTCTATGCCAATAAATTTGGAAGACAGCTACCTGGCCAACCAACTGGAAGAAGTCCATACTTATTCCTGTTTCCAAGAAAGGTGATCCAAATGAAGGTGGAAATTATCCAACAATATCATAAAGATCACACACAAGTAAAATTTTGCTAAAGATCATTCAAAAGTGACTGTGGCAGTATATTGACAGGGAATAGCCAGAAATCCAAGCCAGATTCAAAAGAGGACATGGAACCAGGATATCACTGCTGATGTCAGATGGATCTTGGCTAAAAGCAGGTAATACCATAAAGATGTTAAGCTACTAACAACAGTAACAGCATGTTGTCATTAGGTGCTGTCAAGTTGGTTCTGACCCATAGCAACATTATGCAAAACAGAATGAAACACTGCATGGTCCTGCACCACATCCACAATCATTTTTATGCTTAAACCCATTGTTGCAGCCACTGTGTCCATCCGTCTCCTTGAAAGTCTTTGTCTTTCCCTCTGCTTTACTGAGCATGATGTATTGACCATGCAAAGGCATTCGACTGTGTGGATCAGAACAAATTATGGATAATATTGATAATAATTCTGGAATTCTGGGAACTCCAGGACACTTAACTGTGTTCGGGGGGAATCTGCACGTGGCTCGAGAGGCAGTCATGGGAATAGAACAAGGGGATAATGCATGATTTAAGGTCAGGAGAGGTGTATGTCAGAGATGTATCTTTTTGCCATAACTTTTTAATCTGTATTCCAAACAAATAATCCCAGAAGCTGGACTAGTTGAAGAACAAGGCATCAGTACTGGAGAAAGACTCATTAACAACCTGTGTTATACAGATAACACAGACTTGCTTGCTGAAAGTAAAGAGGATTTGAAACACTTACTGATGAAGATCAAAGGCCACAGCCTTCAGTATGGGTTGCACTTCAACATCAAGAAAATAAAAATTCTCACAACTGGACCAGCAAGCAACATCACAATAAGTGGAGAAAAGACTGACGTTGTCAAGGATTTTGCTTTACTTGGGTCCACAATAAACACCCATGGAAGTAGCAGTCAAAAAATCAAAAGGTGCATTGCACTGGAAAAATCTGCTGCAAAAGGCCTCTTTAAAGTGATGAAAATTAAATATGTCACCTTGAAGACTAAGGTGTGCCTGACCTAAGCCATGGTATTTTCAATCACATCATGTGTATGTGAAAACTGAACAACGAGTCAGGAAGACAGAATAAGAACTGATGCCTTTGAATTGTGGTGTTGGAGAATATTGAATGTGTCGTGGACTGCCAGAAGAATAGATAGGTCCTAGAAAAGTACAACCACAATGTTCCTTAGAAGCAAGGTTGGTGAAACTATGTGTTACATACTTTGGACATGTTGTCAGGAGAGATCAATCCCTGGAGAAGAACATCATGCATGGCAAAGTAGAGGGTCAGCAAAAAAGGGAAAGACTCTCAAGGAGATGGATTGACACAGTGACTGCAACAGTGGGTTTAAACATAAAAATGATTGTGGGCATGGCGCAGGGCCATGTAGTGTTTCATTCTGTTGCACACAGGGTTGCTACAAGTCGAAATTGACTTGACAGCACCTAACAACATGTCGCTGTTGTTATTAGTTGCTATTGTATTGGCTCTGACTCACAGCAACCATATATACAGAAAATAAAGCATTGTCTAGTCCCATGTCATCGGCAAGATCTTCAGTATGCTTGGTCCATTGTTGTGGTCGCTGTCTACTTTAAACGTATTTTAAGCTACAAGGCTCATCTTTCAGCGCTATATTGGACAATATTCTGTTCCCATTCATAGAGTTCTTATCGGCTAATTTTTAAAGAAAACTGCCAGGCCAGGCCTTGCTTCCCAGTCTGTCTTGGTCTGCAGTCTCTGCTGATACATGTTCACCATGAGTAACCCTGCTGATATTTGAATTACACAGCAAGATACAAGCTACCATAGTATGACAAACTGACAGTCAAGTGGTGGTCTGGACAATGTAAGGTAGCAATTAAGAACCTGAAGTTTTAAGTCAAACTCAAATGGAATTGAATCAAAGCTCTACTGTTTTCTAATCATGTAGCCTGTGGGAAACATTTGAGTACCCTGAACTTCAGTTTTCTAGCCTATAAGTTGTGAATAATAATAGCACTTACCTCACAGAATTACTGTAAATTTTAAATTATACAATACATGTCTATTCCAGTGCCTGCTCTTAAAGTAGACAGTAAATGGTTGTTATTGTTATTTTATATTATTGTTACTCTGATTTTCTTAGTCACTGTCCTTGTGTGCTATAGAGTTAATTCTGATTCATAGCAACCCTGTACAAGGTCCATGAACTTAATGCTACATACTTCATTGCTGAATATCACTATAGTCACCTTTCAAGTACTCCTCTTGGGAAGCTGTGCACTGATGCCAGTGCTTAATCCACCCTTCCAAGCAATTTTGGAACTCTTTCTGGAATGGCCATTTCACATATTCCTGTGATGGCAAGTTCACAACCTTAGCTGTATAGTTGTCTGTGAGGCAGTTTTCAGTCAGTACTGGAACACCCTTCCTACTCACCTGATCTGGTCCCCAGTGAAATTTTTTCTTTACTCAAAGATAAAGGAAATATTGAAAGGAAAATATTTTGATGACATTTCAGTACATCAAAGGTAATATGATGACAGCTGTATTGGCCACTCTGGATAAAGGTGACTATAGTGATATTCAGCAATGAGGCATTGTAGCGCCTTTTCTAGGACAAGTTCACAAATGTAATTGGCAGTCCTTATATGACATACTAGAACTGCCCTGTAAGTTTCTTAGGCTATAATCTTTATGGGGATATACTGCTAAGTCTTTTGTCCCATGGAGCAGCTGATGGGTTCAAACTGTCAATCATTCACTTAGCAGCCAAGTGCTTAACCATTGCATCACCAGAGCTCCTTTCTTAGTCATAAGGAACATAAAATGTATCACTTTTTTCTTGTCCCTTCGCCCTCTGTGCTGGGATAGCAGATAAAGAAGTTTCTGACTTTTTAGGGGATGCACCCTGTGATCAACTATCGCGTCTACTGGAGTTGCTTATCTGTTGTCCCACTACAGTACATTTGGATGTATTCTGTTCTACTTTCCTGGAAACTGCTCATCCCTTGCCTAGAGCACCAGCAGACTAGAACATTCATTCCTTCATCAAATGTGTCTTGTATCATATACCAGGCATTGTACTATGCCCTATAGATACAATTACAAGCAGGACAGACATGGTCCCTTCCCTTCAGGAGTTCACTAATTTGCTTTGAATACCAGAGGGAGGGGTGATGTGAATAGAGAGATAGACAGATATGTTAAGTGCAATAATAGGAACTCTGGTGACAAAGTGGTTAAGCACTCAACTGCTAACCAAAAGGTCAGTAGTTTGAACCCACTGGCAGTTACAAGGGAGAAAGATGCAGCAGTGTTTCCACAAAGATTTATAGTCTTGGAAACCATATGGGGCAGTTCTACTCTGTCCTAGTGGGTCTCCAAGAGGTAGAATTTGACTCAACCACAGTGGGTCTAGTTCTTGGTTTTATGACATAAATTAGTAGCAGATGCTAAAATAGTAAGAGGATAGGCAGTCTGGGGGAGATGAGGGTGAGTCAGGGAAGGGCTTTCAAGAGCAATTGTCTGGAGGACTTTTAAAAGATACAGAAAAGCTATGCACTGAATTCAAAACAGATTGAGTAGTACGTGCAAAGAATTGGGGTTATGAAAGATAAAAATGCATCAAGAAACAACAAGTACATTCATTCCTGTGTGAGGGAGAAATAGGATATGGGTAGGAAGGGGCAATTGTTAAAAACAAAAGAAAGAAAGAAAAAATTTCATAGCAATCCATGTTCTTGTTAGGTACTATTGACTCATAGTGACCCTATAGGACAGCATAGAACTGCCCCATAGTTTCCACGGAGCTCCCGGTGGATTTGCGCTGCTGACCTTTTGATTAGCAGATGTAGCACACAATCACTACATGACCCGAGTTTCCAGGGGTGGACAGTAGGACTGGAAAAATAAGCAGAGGCCAGATCATGAAGATCCTTAGAAGACAATTTAATGAGTTTTTTTTATGATTCTGAAGAAATCTGAACCTGTTCCTAATCAGATGTATTTTAAGCACCCTGACACCAGGAAGGAAAATACAGTGTCAAAGAAAAAATGATATAGACAGATGCAAGTTAAAAAGTAATTGCAGTGATCTAAGTGGAGGCATGAGGAGGCTTGAAAGCAGTGGCAGTGATGCTATAGAGGAAAGAACACACTGAAGAGAGCTGAGAAGTAGCATCAGCATGGGTAGATAGGTACTTTCTAACTATTTCATGTATTTCAGTTCAGCTAACAAATACTTATTGAGCACCTACTAGGCATTCTATTTATACAGAAATGATCAAGGCACAGTGTCCCTGCCTGCAAATGGAAGAAACGAGAACAAACACAATATATTTAAAGCATAAGAAAAGTGTCAGGAGTGGTGTTCCAAGCTCAGTGCTGTAAGAGTGGTTAGGAGAGAGTATTATTACCAGTTGCAGTGATTTGTAAAGGTGAAGATATTAGCTAACTCAGATTACACAAATGTGTGTATAAACCAGAATGTCAGGGTTCTTTTAAATTCATTTATTCTTTATAAAATATGTTCCACAAGACTGAAGCACTGTCATATTATCTCTGATAAAGAAAAATGTACTAGGATAAGCCAACTATTTTCACAAGGAGGTTTCTAGGTGATCATAAGACCAGAATCAGAAGAACTAACTGGGTTGTCTTATTAGCCACTGTCTTTGAATATTAGGGAAGCCTTCCTGACGGTGTGAGATTGGGATAATAAATAGGAATCAGCTACACAAAGGTCCAGGGGAAAGAGTGCTCTGAGTACAGTAATAGCACCATTGAAAGTCATGCTGTGAGAGATGGCTCAGTATTCACTGCAAGAAGTCTAATTCAACTGGAGAGGAGAGAATGATGGGGAGAGTGGGGAGAGATGAAGTTGAATCTGTAACACCTTGCAAGCCACTGTTAAATTTTGGACCTTACCCTAAAGCAATTATAATTTACTGTAGTGTTTTAAGGATTGGCTTGACCTGATCAATTTTTCATTTCAAGCATTACTCTGGCTGCACATGAGGTATTTGGAGGTAAGTAAGACTAGGAACAGGGAGAGCAGGTGGGAGGCAAGAAGTGACAGTGGATATGGAGAGAAAAATTTAGACAGATGGACTCAAACATCCCAACAATCAAGAAGATGGCACAGTATCAAGCAAAATTTCATTATATTATACATAGGTCACCATGAGTTGGAACAGATTCAATGGCAAGTGTTCCGGATTGAATTATGTTCCCCCAAAAATGTGTGTATCAGTTTGGCTGAGCCATGATTCCCAGTAATGTGTGGTTGTCCTCCGTTTTGTGGTTGTAATTTTGTGTAAAGAGGATTAGGGTGGGATTGTAACTCAGGTTACATTCCTGATGGTGTGGGCTGCACCATCTTTTATGTCTCCAGAGATGGAAAGGAAAGGGAAACAAGCAAAGAGGAGGGGCCTTATACCAGCAAGAAAGTGGTGTTGGAACCCAGGTACATCAAATAGAGAGCTGTTTGAGAGATATGGGCACACTAATGACAGTCTCTTCAGTTACTTCTGCAGATGGCTAATATCATCCATTTTGAATTGAATGTAATCATTTTCTACCATAGAGATGAGCTATTTACTGGTTTTGGTCCTCATGAAAGGCATCATACAGAAAGTGACATTTGATCTGGCCCTCTGAAAGACAAAGATGGAGATGAAAAAGAGTACTCCAGGCAAAGCAAAGAGGGATAGAAAGTCAGTCATTCAGGGAAGATGGGGCTTTCAGATAGATTACAGCAAAAACTAAAAACCCATTGCTGTAGAATCAGTTCCACCTGACAATGAGCCTATAGGACAGAGTGGAACTGCTACATGTGGGTTCCAAGGAGCAGCTGGTAGATTTAAGCAGCTGACCTTTGATGGGGGGCCAGAGGCTTGGACAGTATACCACCCAGGTCCCAGTAGTAAAAATATTACATATTTGTTCAGTTAATTATGTACCAAGTATTGTGTTAGGCCCTGGAAATATGAAGGTGAAGAAGCTGTGGTGTCTGTTCTCTCTTAAGAAGTCCTGCCTCAACTCCCAGGCTGAGTTATGAGTACTTCCTCTGTGCTTCCTGAGTACCCTTCTCTCAGCCTTGTTACTGCACCTAGTTACATTATATTGAAGGGATTTGTTGTATGTGTCAGGTTTGTCCACTGTGTCAAGAATTCTTCCTGTCTGCATTCACCATGTTATGTCATGCCTAGCACAATCCTAAGGCATTATAAATAGTCAATAAATGTTTACTGAAATGAATTAAACTGCAGCCAGGACCTTATAGTCTAATAAGGAAAATGTATAAGTCAAAACTGTAACAAAACAGAGGGGTCATATTGCGGAGAAATCCAAATGTGAAGATCAAGTATTGGGATTATATTGGTAGGCAACAGGGTGTTAATAAAAATTTCTGAACCTGGTTTGTGAAACCATCAAAGTGTGTTTTGACAGTATTGATCTAGTAGCCAAGTCTAGAATGCTTTGGAGGAGATAACACATTAGTAAAGGAGTATTGCAAAAGTCTAGCATATAGCACAACAGCTGACACATAGTAGGTACTCAGTAGAGATTTACTGAGTAAACCAGTTAAAGTAGAGGCATAAAGTAAAGAGATATGCAACTTGATGTATGCCACATTTAGATGCTCATTTGCTATAGTATACTAGAGTGCTTCTACCACCAACAGCATTAGGCATATTTTATACTGCTAGAATGTGAACCTGTTCTAATAGGGTCTGACCGCAGCAGTATAAACTACTTTGTTCCATACATCTCTTTTTAAAATGATCTTTCAGTGAATTAATTTTAAAGAGATGATGTTATTTTACATAATTTGGTTGGAGACTCAGGTCAGTTAGCTGCATGATTAATACTTCATCAGGAGCCTGATGTCATCAGGAGACAGCTATGCAACGAGTGTTTCAATTTGGCAAAAAGGAAATAGCTTTAATAGTGATGATTCTGTGTGAAAATTTTCAAGCTATTTATCAAAATGGGCATCATTCTACTTTCTTTGTTATTTCATTCTGGAGATGCCTAGACATTTGCATTTGATTAGAGCTGTTGCACAGCTGTTGTGCTTTCTCATAATTTGCTCTCTGATACCAAATACCATAGCTAGTCAATCAGGACATCAAAACATCCTGTTTCTAGATTCCTTCATCCCAGAAGCCCAATGACAACCGAGTTGAGGCTTAGCTCTGGATCTAATTAATGTGTAGGCCCAATTATTGTGTTGTATGGGCTTTCTTTTCCTAACACAAACCTGTAGATCTATACTGCACCTAGCTGAGTTTTAGAATGCTGCAATCAAGTTGGTCACTCAAACAGAATGGACAAATTGTATTTAACAAAAAACAATGATAGGGAAGAGAATGCAATTTTCTCTTTCCTTGGGAAGCCACAGGTTTATGTAACTACTATATTCTGCTGAATGTTGTAAGTTTTCATTATGAAGACATTGGATTTATTTGAAATCCATTTTTTAAATAAAATCAACGTGTCTGTTCCACCTGAGGGTTATTGTATGCTGAAAACAAATAGTATTATTTTTCTAGATTGAAATAAGTATTTCCACTGCTAAAATAAAAGATTTATTTCCATACAAAAAACTGACATGTGTCTAAAGCAGTTTCATTTCTTATGATTTGTTTTGTCTTACATAATTTTATCTCTTCCCTTATGAATGAAGTTAAAGTTGTATTTTTATTTTTATTCTACTTGGCTCTTGTAATTTGGACAACCTCTGCCTTAAACAAGTCTTTGTTGGCTTGTGTACATCTGTACTGGAAACATTAGCCCTAAGTGAGGCTAAGAGGAATGACCTCAGGACCGCTTAAGCTCTTTGTGATAAACAGATTAGAACAAGCCAGTGTTTTCAAGCCCTAAAAGTAATCAAGCTGAGAGTGACTACTCAAAATCAGGTAGAAAGTTAACTCAGGAGAAGAGCCAGGTATTCTAAAAAGGCTAATGAGAAGTACATTTTCACCCACTTTTCTGGGCCCGTGGAGTTGTCTCCCATTTATCTCGTTATTGGCCTATACCATCGAGTTTGGAAGCTTGACTCTACAGTCAGATCACTTTTGTGCACATCGCAGCTCTGCCACTTAATAGCTCGATGATCCCTACGCCTCTGTGCCACCATTTTTGCATCATCTGTAGAGAAAGACAGAATAGTACCTACATCATAGCAATGTATGAGAATTCAGTGAGTTGACACACATGAAGTACAAGGACTGCCAACTAAGTTCCTGACCTCATCCTAGAAAAAGTGCCTCATTGCTGAATGTCACTACAGTCACCTCCCAAGTACTCCCGTTGGGAAGCTATGCACCGTCGCCAGCACCTAGAGTACCTTTCAAGTCAATTTTGGAACTCTTTTTCTAGAATGGCCATCAGAGTTGTTGTCATAATACACTTGATGTCCTCAATGTCATCAAAATGTCTTCCTTTCAATATTTCCTTTATCTTTGGATAAAGAAAAAAATCACTGGGGCCAGATCAGATGAGTAGAGAGGGTGTTTCAATACAGTTATTTGTTTTCTTGCTAAAAACTCCCTCACAGACAACTATACAATTAAGTTCACAAACTTGGCACTGTGTCACTGAGCACAATGGACAGTCCAGAAAGAGTTCCAAAAATGCTTTCAAGAGTGGACTAGGTGCTGGCACCAGAGCATAACTTCCCATGGGGAGTACTTCAAATGTGACAGTAGTGATTTTCAGCAATGAGGTACGTTGTTGTGGGCCGCTAGGAGTGTGCTGTCCTGCCTAGTGCTTTACCGATGCAGGTTTAGGCCTTTCTCGAGTATGGCAGAGACTCTGAGAAAGTCTGGCCTTTGCCTCTTTCTCCTTCCTCTTATCTCCCACCTTACAAGGCTTTTCTCGGGTATGGCAGAGCCTCTGAGAATGCCTGACCTTTGCCTTTTTCTCCCACCTCGTGCCTTGATGACACTTCCACGTATGGGTCAACCAATCACTAGATGCATCAACACCATTGTAACCATTTTGGGGAAAACAGACCGCCCTGCCAACCTCTTCCTGATTGTAGCCCTATAAATAAAGTTTCCTACTGAAGAATGGTGACCATTGTTCTCCATCAGAGACCATGGTCCCACCTGGCCTCAACTTTATCTTGTGTGATGTGTTTCTTATGTGAGTGGATTTTTTTCCCATCCCCTTTCCTGTCTCCCTCGGATATGGGTTTCTCCCAGTTCTGGTCACTGGGGTGCCAGACACAGTAATGTGTGACACTCAGAACAATCAAGTTTGCAGACTTGTCAGACCTGTATGTAGCCCACTGTCTCACATATAGTTAAGTGTTTGATAAGTGTGACTTGTTATAATCCCTTGTTGTATATGACCTGGGAAAATTATTTAATCTTCCTCAGCATCTGTTTTCTCACCTGTAAAATGAGGATGATGATAGTAACCTTCATAAGGCTGTTGTAAGGAACAAAACAAGTTAATACATGACAGCTGCTTAGCACTGCCAACACCCGTCTGACAGTGGAGGCTTGCATGTTGCTGTGATCCTTAAGTGGTTTCAGAGGAGCTTCCAGTCCAAGACAGTACCGGACAAAAGGTCTGATGACCTTTTTTTGAAAAGTCAGCCAGAGAAACCCCTATGGCTCACAACAGTGTGATCCACAACCAATCATGTCTCCCATGACACTGGATCAGGCAGCTTTTCCTTCCATTGTGCATAAGGTTGTCATGAATCTGGGGTCAACTCAACAGCAGCTAATCACAATAAAACATAGTGAGAACCTAGTGTCAATGCTTTAGTCACCTGGTACTGCTCTAACAGAAATAACATAAGTGGGTGAATTTAGCAAAGAAAAGTTTATTCTCACACAGTCCAGAGGCTCTAAGTCTGAATTCAGGGTGCTGGTTCCAGGTGGAATGCACTGCCTCTCGAGGTAGGCTCTGGAAAAGTCCTTCTCTTGTGTCAGTCTTTCTTTGATCTGAGAGCATCTTGGCATAGGAACCTCAGGTCCAAAGGATGCACTCAGATCTCGGTACTGCTGCTTTCTTGATGATGTGAGGTCCCCACTCTCTGCTTGCTTCCGTTTCATCTCTTGTAGGATAAAAGGATAAACTATGGTGCAAGCCAGAGAAACTCCCTTTACAGTGGAGCAGGGAGGTGACCTTAGCGAGGGTTTTACAGTCCCATTCTAATCCTGTTTAGCAGAATCCAGTCTGTTAACCACAGGCAGAGATTAGGATTTACAGCATTAAAAAAATCACAAAACAGAGGGCAATTGTATAATAATGGGAATTATGACCCAGTCAAATTACTATATACACTTTTTGGGGAACACAATTCAACCCATGACAGCAATTATATCTGATTCTGTACAACAGTAGAGGCCTCTTCATACTCCAGTGCCATGGAGTAGAAGTTATCTGGGAAATGTAGCAGCTTCCTCTCTTTGACCAAACTTGGAATAAATATATAATAAAATTGCATATATACTATTTAAACAACATCCAGTAGTACAGTACAGGTACATGAATAGACAAACATACCAGTGAATAAAAATTGGAAATCTAGAAACAGGTCCAAGTATACATGAATATTTAGTATATAATAAAGGTAATCTGTCCAATTACTGGGACAAATATGGATGTTTTAATAAATGCTACTGGGATAAAGGTAAAATTAAGTCCATTTCTGACATCATATGTAAAAATAAACCCAAATGGGTTAGGAATGGAAATATAAAAACAATGACCTATTACAACGCTAGAAGAAAACATTAATGAATTCCTCTGTAACCTAGGGGTAGGAAAACTATTTCCAACATATGATTAAAATTCCAGAAGCAATAGAAGAAAATACTGATAAATTAGACTACATAAATAATAAAAATAAACAAAAAACTTTGCATGGACAAATAACACTACAAACAAGTCCAAAGATAGCTAACAAACAAGGATTAAATATCTGCAACATATATTACAAATAAACCTATGGGGCGGTTCTACTCTGTCCTATAGGGTTGCTATGAGTTGGAATCAACTCGATGGCCACAGGTGTGCTTTGGTTTTTGTTACAGATAAGAGGATCTCTGGTGGTGCAATGGTTAAGCTCTTGGCAAGTTGGCAACTTGAAAGCCCTGACACTCTGCTTCCATAAAAATCACAGCAGAGAAACCCCTGTGGTACAGTTCTACTTCATTGCATGAGGTCTCTATGAGTCAGAATCTACTAGACAGCACCCAGCAACAACAACATTACAGACACAGGGCTATATCCCTCACATATTAAGAACTCTTAACATTGGGAGAATAAACAGAAAGAAAGAAAATCAGAAAGAAGGGCAAAAAGCATAAACAGACAATTCAAGATTTCTAAAACATGCCTCTTCAATACTAGAATAAGAAGGAGTGCACTCTGAGAACTCCACTAAAAGACCGCAGTTGATTGAAGGCCTGGCCGCTCCCCTGGGAGCATGGCCCCTAGACCTGACGCTGCCCCAGATCATAAATCATTACTGAGGTCAACTCCTCAGACAGGAATGGATTGGACTCAGTGACACACAGTGACCATATCGTCTGTGCACTATGCATCTACAGGTTTTATGCATCTATAGGATGTCATCCTACTGACCTCTTACTAGAGGGGAGTGGAGATAGTGGAGAAGAGGGGACAGATTGTTAAGAGGATATGACTTGTATAGAACAGAAAGGAGGAGTGTGCTGTCATCAAGAAAGGAAAGCAGTAGGAGCTGCACATAGGTGGGCATGTGAATTTAAACCAGATTGTACCCTGTCACTCAATCATAATAAGAAAAAGTGCCTCTCAAACACATTGAAAGATTTTTCAGCTTTACTCATACACCAAAAGTCAACCAAACCCACTGTTTTCAAGTTGGTGCCAACTCATAATGACCCTATAGATGGAGTAGAACTCCCCATGGAGCTTCCAAGGAGTGCCTGGTGGATTTGGACTACTGACCTCCTGGTTGGCAGCTGTAGCACTTAACCACTATGTCACCAGGGTTTCCTCATACACAGACACATGCAAATTGAAACTCCAGTGAAACATCATTTATTGGACTGCAAAAGTTAAAAAATACATATAAAAATACATGCCCTTGGCTTGGGTACATGAAAACAGGTACTCACATACATTGCTTGTTAAAAAAAATACCATTGCCAATGAGTCAATTCTGACTCATAGTGACCCTATAAGACAGAAAATGCCCCAAAGGGTTTCCAAGAAGTATCTGGTGAACTGCAACTTCTGACTTTTTGATTAGCAGCTGTAGCCCTTAACCACTACACCACCAGAGTTTCTAACATTGCTGGTACCAGTGCAAGTTGGTATAATCTCATTGGCAGGAACTTTGCAGTATCTAATTCATGAGATCTCCATTAGTCAGGAGCCAACTTAATGGAAGCTCACAACAGCAACAAAAACTCTACTTACCTTTGACCCATTAATTCCATTTCTAGAAATTTACCCTGAATACAAAAAAAAAAAAAAAAAAACTGACATTGAGTCTATTCTGATTCATAGCGACCCTATAGGACAGAGTAGAACTGCCCCATAGAGTTTCCAAGGACAGCCTGGTGGATCTGAACTGTTGACCTTTTGGTTAGCAGATGTTAACACTTAACCACTACGTCACCAGGGTTTCCACCCTAAGGATGCACATTCAAAAATAAGAAAATGTATTTACTAAAGGTTATTTATTACAGTAGAGTTTGTTATTGGAAAATATTGGAAATAACCTTAAACACCCACATATTGGGGAGTGGTTGAGTAAACTATAATCCATCTAGCCACATAATGATTTTTTTGTAGTCATTAAAAAAGAACGAGGAAGAGTTCTATGTACGGGATGATTTCCAGAATAGACTGTTAGTTGAAGAAGTCAAGGTACAAAAAAAATATCAATAGGACGCTATCTATGGTAAAAGACAAAACCAAAAACAACCAGTTGTCATCAATCAACTCCAACTCCTCTAGTGGTAGAAACTGTTAACAAACTTGGATGCTAGCTGAAAAGCTGGTGATTTGAGTCTACATGGAGGTGCCCAGGAAGAAAAGACCTGGTGATCTAATTCCAAAAATGTAGTCATTGAAAACCTTGTGGAGCATATTTGTACTCTGACATACATGAGGTTGCTGTGAGTATAAGACAATAAAGTAAAATATATGTGTATATACTAACTTGTGCAAAAGAAACACAAGATAAACCATGAAATAATGTAATTGGTTACCTATACAAGAAGCCTTGGTGGCATAGTGTTTAAGCACTCAACTGCTAACCAGTACGTCAGCAGTTCAAACTCATCAGCCGTTCCATGAGAGCAGGATGTGGCAGTCAGCTTCCATAAAGATTACAGCCTTGGAGACCCTTTTAGGCAGGTCTACTGTGCCCTATAGGGTTGCTATCAGTTAGAATAGACTGAATGGCAATGGGTTTAGTTTGGTTTTGATTACCTATAGGGAATGGTTGCATGTCTTAGTTTCTTAGAGCTGCTATAACAAAATACCACAAGAGGGTGGCTTTAACAAACACAAATTTGTTTTCTCACAGTTTAGGAAGCTGGAAGTCAGAATTCAGAATGCCAGTTCGAGGGGAACACTTTCTCTTTTAGTCTGCTCTGGAGAAAGTTCTTTGTCTCCTTTCACCTTCGGTTCTCAGTTCCTTGGAGATCTTCACATGGCGTGACATACATTTTCTCCCATGTGTGCTTTATTTGTTTCCGTGCCTACACTATTCATTTTATAGCTCAAAGGTGATTGAATTAATAGAACTACCATAGATTTAGACATACTGTACACTGATACAACTCTATGGGGCAGTTCTACTCTGATCTCTAGGGTTGCTATGAGTTGGACATGACTTGATGGCAGTGGGTTTAGATTTTGTTGTTGTTGTTTTGTACACTAATATGGCCTCATTAAAATGACAAGAAAATCCTATTCCAAAATGGGATTAGATTGACAGGCATAAAACAAACAAGGGAGGAAAAAAACCTGTTGCTGTAGAGACTATTCCAACTCATAGCAACTCTGTCTGCAGGGCAGAGTAGAACTACCTCAGAGGGTTTTCAAAGAGCGGTTGGTGGATTCTAACTGCTGACCTTGGTTAGCAGCCATAGCTCTCAATTAGTGCACCACCAGGGCTCCTCCACGGGTATAAGGGTTCAGATTTACACCACATGTTTTGGGGCAACACAATTCAATCCATAGTAGCGGAATTGAGGTGGAAAGGATGGGGAGAAATGTACAGAGCACAAGAGATGAACAGGGACACCTCTATGAGTTTAATTTTTCTAAAGTTAACTTTTGGGATCATAGTAATGATTCACATACCCCAAAAATAAAAGAAATAGAGAAAATCCAAAATGGAATACAAAATGAAGTAAATGAACCTAACTGTATTTTAAATGAATAACATGACAACACTAAAAGAGAGGGAAAAAAAACTAACCTAAATAACCTTTATTAATTCTTTTTTTTTTTATTTAATTGTGCTAACCTAATAACTTTTGAACACAGTACTCTGAGTATATAAATTCAGGTTAAAGATTAAAGGGACTCAAGTTAAGTAGTGTGAACCCTAGTTCAGTAGATTTGCTTTTTCACAGTAGGGTAATTAGCAATTTGGGAAGCACTTCAGATGAGAATCAGCCACCCTTGAGTCTGTTCTAATCATGGCAATCCCATGCATGTCCGAGTAGAACTGTGCTCTGGGGGGTTTTCAATGGCTGAGTTGTCAGAAGTAAATCTCCAAGCCTTTCTTCTGAGATGCCTCTTGGTCAGCTCAACCCCCTGACCTTTCAACTACGAGCCGAGTGTGTTAACTGTTGGCAACATCAAGGTACTCCTAACCTTATGCAGAAGACTAACCTTATTTTTAAAAAATGCACATTATTGTATTAGGGCTAAAAGAATATTATGTCTGTAACATATTCTTAAACCATTCAGAAAAATTAAAATTACGTATATACATACATACATATGCTATCTGTCATGGATTGAATTGTGTCCCCCCAACAATATTTGTAGCCACGTGGCTGGGCTATGATTCCCAATATCTTGTGACTGTCCTCCCTTTTGTGGTTTTCCTATGCTGTATGTTAAAAGATAAGGGTGGGGCTGTAAATCTCTTCATAGGATCACCTCCCTTCTCCACTGTAAAGGGAGTTTCCCTGTAGTATGGCTTGCCCCACCCTTAATCCTTTCATCCTGCAAGAGATAAAAGGAAAGAGAAGCAGACTGAGAATTCCAAACCTCACACCACCAAGAAAGCAGCACTGGGAGAAGAGCCCGTCCTTCAGACCTGAGGTTCCTGCACCAAGACGCTCCCTGGACAAAGACTGATGCAATACCGGACTACCCTCCAGAGCTGGCAAAGGAGGAAGCCTTCCCCTGGAGTGGACATCCTGAATGTGGACTTATAGCCTACCAGACTGTGTAAGAATAAACCTTCCTTTGTTAAAGCCATCCACTCTGTGGTATTTCTGTTAGAGCAGCGCTAGCTGAGTAAAACACTACCTAATATAATATTCGTACATATTTGAAGAAAAGTAGCAATGTAGTAAAATGTAAACATTTGTGGAATCCTGGCATTTAGGTGAAGAGAATATGAGTACTGCACTATTTTTGCAATTTCTCTTAAGTTTGAAATTATGCCAAAATATTATGGTAAAGATATATAATAATAATAAAATGGATTTAAGTCTGAAGGTGCTTTGCATCTGAATTAATAAAACTCTTGAAAATTTAAAGACATGAACCATAAACAAGTAAGGATCACTGTCAGAGCAGGCTGGATTAAGTCACTCTGGAGACCTTTTCCTTCTTCTTTTTTCTCTTTGATTCTCCTTCAGTGTCATCAACAGGGAAAGTATGAAAGACCCACAAGATGGTGATGATAGAATAGCCTCAATAACAAGAACTGGGCCAGGCTGTTGCCCCTTTCATACTGTCTTGGTGTTGATTTTATTTTAGCACTTGTTATCTTTTCATTTGAATAGAAACTTAACTTCCAAGGTGAAACTCTACAAACTTAGTTATATCTCCCATTCTTGAAGAGTTTTCTGATACTGCTATGAACCCTTAAGACTTCCCACTGTTCAGTGCATTCTAACCCACACCTTTGGGCCTTTTCACACCCTTAAAATAAATCAGGGTGGTTAAAATAATGGAACTGAATGGTTTCCTTATATTGTGTATAACTACAGTCAGTCCTATAAAGAACATTTTCTCCCTCTAAGACAGAAAGTACATTTGAAAAGGCAAAACAAGTAATAATTTCGAAAGTAGAATATAAATAAAGACACGGTTCATATGCCTCCCACTTTGGAAATAGCTGTTTTACGTGGGCGCGGAGGTTGGGAGTGAGGTGAAAATAAGAGAATGGAAGCCTGAGTGGAACCATGTTGCTGTTTTATGCCTGGGGTAACTGGACTTAGGATATATTGGGAACTATGCAAAATATGCTTACTGCCCCAACCTTCTATCCTTCCCAGACATTTTGTTTCCTCTTTCTCTTTCCTCCTAATCCAACTTTTGCAGTTTTCTTCACTCCCACTATGAGATAAGTAACTGACACAAACTCAGTATGTTACCCTTCCCAGGGGCAGTAAGATTTTAACAGAAAATCTATAAAGTAAGCCAAATAGCTAAAACTCTAATGCTAGATTTTAGGCATCTGACAGCGGATGAAAGAGACAATGGGGAAGGAGGGTGATGGTGGTTCTGGGTCTTTCCAAAACATCTGATGTCACACTGTTCTGTGTAGAACTAACATTAACCAGTAAACCAAACAGTCACAAATACTCTCTACCCTGAAGCAAGCTGAAAACTCACCCTTTGATTAGATTACTCTAATTGGCAGCCTGGCTTCTTAGCCCAAAGCCATTTTGGCTACAGATATATAAGGACTTTCAGTCAACTTACATTTGCACAGCACCTTCTATCCTAGGATATCTGTCTTTTTACTAAAGCTTACTTTTTGAAGCACCCATGGAGGATTGAAACATGGCATTTCCTTTTCATAGATGGATAATTTGATTCCAAGTAGAGCTTCATTGTCAGCTAGCAAGCAGAAGTCAGTGGGAAAATAAACAAGACTTTTGAGTTTATCTGAGAAGAAACAGTTTGATAACTTGAGATGAACTCTTCTTGATGCTATGTCTTCCTTGGATCTGGTTTAAAACCATAGTACTCAGAGCTAGGTTTCCACATTTTGTACAAAATGCCATTTGGCTTTCTATCATTTGTTATAATCCCTTTCCCAACCAGCCTAAAACTCTCTCTTATGGATGCTGTAGGGAGGATTCCAATGCTGAGTGGAAGACTGGACCAGATGGCCTTAAAGAGCCCTTCCAAATACAAGATTCTCTAATTTGATGATTCAGTTTCATGACTTTGGCTATCACTGGATGAAATTATGTAGACATTCTATCTTCCATCTGCCCTCAGATATATGTCAACTTGACTCTGTCCAAATTCATCATGCCAGTCAACGATGAAGCACTCATTACAGTATTCTACAAAGTATGTCCTAAGAGCTCTGACCCACAAATATGAGTAACAGTAGGAGCAGGAGGTATTGTAAAGATGGACACATCAGGCTTTCATAGCTTTAGGACATTGATGAGTCTTAAATTCCAAATAACTCTCTATTTCCTGATTCCAAGCCACTAAGCAACCTTTTAGCTATAATTATCTGATAGACTACACAGTAAACATGGACTGATCAGTGAACAATAATAATAACTAACAATTACTGAAGGGGTGTATTTACTACATACCAGACTAATTGATTTACGTATATCAGCTAACTCTAATTCTTACAACAATCCTATGTGGTAGGGACTACTAAAATTGTCATTATTTTACAGGTGAAGAAATCAAGGTATACGAAATTTAACTAATTTTTTCAAGGTCATAAGTAGTAAGTGGTACTGCTGTGATTCAAATCCTGGCAATCTAGCTCCAGGCCCATAACATCTACTCTGTCGTAGTGGCACTGCTAGTATGAAGATTACTTAATAGTTATATTTATTTTTGTAAAGTAATCAATCACCAAGCTGTTTGCAAAACAAAGGCCAAAACACAATGTCTCCTAATAACATGCATAAAACGACACACTGCACTGGGCAAATATGCTGCATAATATCTCTTTAAAGTGTTAAAAAGCAAAAATGTCACCTTGAAGACCAAGTGTGCCTGACTCATGCCATGGTATTTTCAATCACCCCATATGTATGCGAAAGCTGAACAATGAATAAGGGAGACTGAAGAAAAATTGACACTTTTGAACTATGCTGTTGGCAAAGAATTTTGAGCATAACCCTGTTTCGGAAGAAATGCAACCAGAATACTCCTTAAAAGTAAGGATGGCAAGACTACATCATGCATATTTGGACATGCTATCAGGAGTGATTGTTTTAGTCAGTTAGGGCTGCTCTATTAGAAATATAAGAGTGGATGACTTCAGCAAAGGAAGGTTTATTCTTATGCAGTCTGGTCAGCTACAAGTCCAAATTCAGTATGTCCGCTCCAGGGGAAGGCTTTCCCCCCTTGTAGGCTCTGGAGGAAAGTCCAGTATTGCATCAGTCTTTGTCCAGGGAGCACCTTGACACAGGAACCTGAGGTCTGAGGGACACGCTGTTCTCCCAGTGCTACTTGCTTGACAGTGAGATTCTCTTTCCTTTCATCTCTTGTAGGATGAAAGGATTAGGGGTGGGACAAGCCATACTCCAAGGAAACTCCCTTTACAGTGTGGGGCAGGGAGGTAATCCTATGAAGGGATTTATAGTCCCACCCTAATCCTTTAACATACAGCACAGGAAAATCACAAAATGGAAGACAGTCACAAAATATTGGGAATCATGGCCCAGCCACATGGCTACACATATTTTTGGGGGGACACAATTCAATCCATGACATCCCACCCTTTGCTGAGACAATGAGCTCAAGCATAATGATGGAGAGGATGGTGCAGGACCAGGTGGTGTTTTATTGTCTTCTTCATAGGATCACTAAGAGTTGGAACTGACTCAACAGCACCTAACAGCAACAACAGTGTGGTCTGAGAGGTTATTATATCTCTCTGGTCAACTTAGTCTCCACTCAAAACAACTCTTCTAAATCTTCTGTTTTCTCCTTGAACCTAAAATACACTCTTTCCAAATATATCACAGAGGATTATATGATACCACTTCCTACTTTTCAGGGAAAGAAAACAAGCTATTAGCAATCAGTTCCCAACATGTCTTGCCAACATAAAATACACCAACCTACCTCCATGCACATGCTGCCATCTTCCAGCACTGACTCTTCTCCTGTGCTTTATATCATATTTCTATCTTCCCAGGAAACTACACTAACAATTACTCCTTTACTGTCCTATGTATGTAACCTCATCTTTTCAACTGGATTGTTTATATTGACTTTTATATCTTATCAAACTGTGCAGTTAAAACAACTAAAACCTTCACTTGACCATACATTCCCTCATCTATTCACCTGTCTTCTCCCATTCTTACCCACAATTTTTTAAAAGAGCTGTCTATACTCCTTGTTTCTATTTCCTCTCTCTTACCACTCAACTCACTCAAATTTGACTTCCAATCATCTTACTCTAAATTAGCTTTTACTAATGTAACCAACTGCCTCCAAGTACCTAAATCCAACATAGTTTTCAGTCCTCTTGTCTGACGCTATTGACCATTTTCTTCCTGCTTTAAACATTCTTCTCCCCTAGCTTCCTTGAGACCACACCCTCCTGTACTTCTTCCTGTACTGTAGCTGCTTCTTCTCAATCTCCTTTGCCAGTCTCTTCTTCTCTATTAGTCATTGTATGTTCTTCAAGTCTAGTATGTTGTTATTGCTGTTAATTGTCATCAAGTGGATTACAACTCACTGAAAATTTCATGCACAGGTATGTAAAGTTGAACTGTGTTCCATAGAGTTTTCAGTGGCTATGACCTTTTGGAAGCAGATTGCTAGGTCTATCTTCTGAGTAGCCTCTAGTTGGGTTTAAACCACCAACCTTTTGGCTGTGGTCCAGTGCTTAACCGTTTGTACCACCCAGTAACTCCAAGATTTCTATATGCATGGAGAGAGACAGAGACAGAGATAAAGACAAAGTATTTTTCCCTTAATTTATTTAAGATGCTTCTGAATAAAGCAAAAATAAATAAATAAAATAAAAATAACTGTAAAACTGTCTTAGGTTGTAATATATGCAAGTGCCATACTTAACACAAAAGAGGGTAGAGGAGAGGTTAATGGACCAATGTGACTTCAAAGTTTCTACGTTTTTTTATGAAGTGGTACAATATTAACTCTAAGTAAACTGAGAAATTAAGGATAGGTATTGTAATCTCTGGGATAACCATTAAAAAATAATGCAAAGAGATGTTGCTTAAAAACCAATAGACAAAATGGGCTTGAAAAGTGTCCAATAATCCCAAATAAGGCAAGAAAGAGGAAATGAATACACCAATAACAGAGAGCACCACACAAAACAATTAAGAAACTGGCAAACTTACGTACAACCATATCCATAATTAAATATTCATTTTCATGATATCCAGTTTATCAGTCTTTGCCTTTATATTTCAGTCTACTTTTTCTGCTTCTCTAAATAATGTAACCAAGACTCATACTCAGAACTAACGCCGAATTCATTTTACACTCAATACATTTTTTTCTTCTCTGTTTTTCTATGTTTTAATTTTTATTTATATTCATTTTTTGTTTTATTATTATGATTGAATGAAAATGTACATCCCTATATAAATGTGCGCGTCCAACTATAAGCAGCTCCCACTGCTCTCCCTGCCCGGTGACAAGACACTCTTCCTCTCTGCTCCATACATGTCCTATCCTCCCAACAATCTCCTATCCCCTCTGATCTACCCACTCCCCTTCCTCCAGTAAGAAGTCAGCAGGACAACATCCTATAGATGTATAGAACCATGAAGTGCACACATATGGTCATTCTGCACTGCCAGGTCCAAGCCATTCCTGTCCCAGAGTTGATCTCCATTATGATTTATGGACAGGGGCACAATCAGGGCCAGGGGCCATTCTGCCAGGGATACCCCAAGGCCCCCGGACCATCAGTTGTGGTCTTTTAGTGGAAATCTCAGGGTGCACCCCTTTTATTCTTGTGTTGCCAGTGAGACTCAACTTTGTGAGCTCCATCGCAGCTATCACTGGTGGTGGCCAGGCACCATCTGGTGCTTCTGGTCACAGGTCAATGTAGTCTCCCACTCACGTGGGTGTCTCTGTCTTCTCGGTTCTCTTTCCCCCACGTCATTTTGGTCCTCAGTGATCATCCTTTCCTCCTGAGTTGGCACCATTTTCTGTACCCTCAAATGGCAGCTTGGTAGCTTTTAAGAGCGGAGATGCCACACACCAACATGGAGTGCAGAGGGCTCTCTTAGCAAAACTCTAGATGTGCCAGTTGGCCTCGATTTCCCCTGAGAGCATGGTCCCCGGCCCCCTGCTCCAGCTACTCTGTCCTTGCAATATTGTGTTAAGATGGGAGGAGTACTCATGTTACTTTGAAGTCCAATTAGTATTGATCTTTTTTCTAATGTGTACTGTCACCAATTTCACACAGCCAAATTTCTATCGACTATCTAATCTAAATGCTCCCCCTCTCGCCCTCCCACCCTCCCCACCCTTGCAGCCATCAAAGAGTCTTCTCTTCTATGCGTGAATCTGTTTTTAGATTCTTGTCGTAGGGGTCTCATGCAATACTTGTGCTTTTATCGCTGACTACTTTCACTCAACATAATGTCTTCCAATTGAAACCAGGTTATGAGATGTTTCCTAAAATCATCGTTGTACTTTATCATTGCATAGTGTTCCATTGAGTATATGTACCATAGTTTACCTATCCATTCCTCTGTTGTTGGATATCTGGGTTGATTCCATCTTTTTGCTATTGTGGACTGTGATGAGATAAACACTGGCGTGCATGGATGAGTTGGTGTGAATGGCCTTGATTCTGTAGGATATATTCCAAGGAGTGGAATTACTGGGTCAAGTGATATATCTATATCCAGCTTTTTAAGGAAGTGCTAGATTGCTTTCCAAAGAGGTCGCACCATTTTGCAATCCCACCAACGGTGTAACCAAGTTCCAATTTCTCCACAGCCTCTACAGCATTTCTTGTTTTCCATTTTTTGGATCATAGCCAACCTTGTTGGGATGAGATGATATCTCATTGTTGGTTTGATTTGAATTTCTTTAACAGCTAATGATCATAAGCATGTCCGCATGTATTTTTTGGCTGCCTGGATCTCCTCTTTAGAGAAGTATCTGTCCATCTCTTCTGTCCATCGCTTAATTGGATGATTTATCTTCTTCTTATTGACATTTTGTAGCACCTTATAGATTACAGAGATCAAGTGTCGATCTGACATACAGTTGCCAAATCTTTATTCCCTTTCTGTAGGTGGTCTTTTAATTCTATTAATAAAGTCTTTGGATGTGCAAAAGTGTTTGATTCTTAATAGCTCCTATCTATCTATTTTCTCTTCTGTTCATTGTGGTTTGTTTGACAGATTTTGAAGTCTGTCTACATCATATATTAAAATTTCCATTGTTGATTCTATTTTCTCTTGGATGAGCTTTATCATTTTAGATTTGATATTTAGGTCTTTTATTCAGTTTGAGTTGGTTTTTTCTATAAGGTGTGAGATCTGGGTCTTGTTTCAATTTATTGCAGATGGACCTCCAATTTTGCCGGCACCATTTGTTGAAGAGATTGTTTTCACCCCAGTTTAATGTCTTAGGGACTTTGTTGATTATCAGCTGTTCACAGGAAGATGGTGTCATCTCTCGAGTCTTGATTCTATTCCATTGATCTATCTGTTTCTTTTTGTACCAGTACCAGGAGTGAAATAGGTTCTGAAGTTGGGTAACGAGAGGCTTCCCAGTATGTTCTTCTTCTTCAGTGGTGCTTTACATATTCGGGGCTTCTTTTTCCAAACAAAATTAGTGATTTGTTTCTCCATCTCACTGAAAAATGTCAATGGAATTTCTATTGGGATTGCATTCTATAAGTAGATTGTTTTGGGTAACATAGACATTTTCACAATGTTAAGTCTTCCTACGCAAGAGCAGGGTAGGTTTCTCCGTTTATATAAATCTCTCTTAGTTTCTTGCAGTAAGGTGTTGTAGTTCTCTTTGTAAAGGATTGTTATTTCTCTGGTCAGATTTATTCCTACATACTTCATCTTCTTAGGGGCTATAATAAATGGTACTGATTTGGTGATTTCTTCCTTAATAATCTCATTGTTGGTATAAAAGAATCCTACTGATTTACTTATTTTTATCTTGTATCCTGAGACTCTGCTGAACTCTGCTATCAGTTTGAGTAGTTTACTTGTCGATTCTTTAGGATTCTCTGTGTATACCAACATATCATCTGCAAATAGGAAGATTTTGACTTCTTTGCTGATGCAGACACTCTTTATTTCTTGGTCTTGTCTAATTGCTCTGGCTAGAACCTCTAGTACAATTTTGAATAGGGGAGGTGAGAGTGGGCATCCTTGTCTAGTTCCTGTTCTCAGGGGAAACTGTTTCAGTCTCTCTCCATTCAGAATGATGTAGGCAGTTGGCTTTGTATAAAGGGCCCTTACGGCATTGAGGAATTTGCCATCTATTTCTGTTTTGCTGAGAGTTTTTAACATGAATGGGTGTTGGGCTTTATGAAATACATTTTCTGCATCAATGGACGAGATCAGGTGATTCCTGTCTTTTGTGTTATATGTATAGTTGATCACATTAATTGTTTTTCTGATGTTGAACCAGTCTTGCATCCCTGATGTGAATACAGCTTTGTCAGGACGGGTTGTTTATTGGATATGTTGTTGTATTCTGTTGGCAAGAATTTTGTTGAAGATTTTTGCACCTAGATTCTTGAGTGATATCAGTCTGTAGTTCGCCTTTTTTGTTGGATCTTTCCCTGGCTTTGGTACCACAGTTATGCTAGCTTCAGAGAATGAGTTTGGGAGTATTCCATCCCTTCTTGTACTGTGAAGCAGTCTGAGTAGTATTGGAGATAACTCTCCTCTAAAAGCTTGGTAGAATTCTGCAGTGAAGCCATCTGGACCTGGGATTTTTTTGGTTGGCAGTTTTTTGATGACTTTGCAATCTCTTCTTTTGTGATGGGTTTATTAAGTTGTTTTGCTTCACCTTGTGATAATTTTGGTAGGTGACATAAATCAAGGAATTTGTCCATTTCCTCTAGGTTTTCAATTTGTTAGAGTACATTCTTTCATAGTATACTGTTATGAAATTTTCGATTTCTGTTGGATATGTTGTGACGGCTCCCCTCTCATTTCTTAATGGGTTATTTCTTTCCTTACTTGTTTTTCTTTGTTGATCTTTTCAAAAAAGTAGCTTTCGGTCATTTCAATTTTTTCAGTTGTTCTTTTATTCTCTAAAGCGTTTAGTTCTGCTCTAATCCTTACGATCTGTTTTCTTCTGGTACCTGAGTTGTTCCTCTGTTGTTCTCTCTCTATTTGTTCAAGCTGCACTGTTAGTTCTTTGGTTTGGTTTCTTTCTTCTTTCCAGATGTGTGCATTTATGGAGATAAATTGACCTCTGAGCACTGCTTTGGCTGTATCCCATAGGTTTTGGCAGGAATTGTTTACATTCTCATTGGAATCCATAAATTTCTTTATTTCATCCTTGACTTTTTCTATAACCTATGGCTTTTTGAGTGAGATTTTGCTCAGTTTCCATGAGCCCCACTTTCTATCTGTTTTTTCTGCTATATATATATATTTTTTACTGTTATGGCTTTATGATCTGAGAAGATGCTTTTCATTAATTCAATGGTATAGATTTTATTGAGAATTGCTTTATGTCCTAACACAAGGTCTATTCTGTAGAAAGTTCCATGTACAGTGGAGAAGAAGGTGTAGTTGTTCACTGATGCATAGAAAGTTCTGTATATGTCAGTGAAGTCTAGTTGGTTAAGTGTGGCAATAAGCTCTTCTGCATCTTTATTGAGCTTTTTTCTAGATGATCTGTCCAATATTGAGAGTGGAATGTTGAAGTCTCCCACTATTATTGTGGAGTGATCTATCTCCTTTTTGAGTGTAGTCAGCGTTTCTTCAATGTATTTAGGTGCTCTAATGTTAGGTGCACAAATACTTAATATTGCTAAGTCCCATTTGTATACTGAACCTTTCAGCAACAAATAGTGTCCATCCTTGTACACAATGGTGGATTTTACATTTAAACCTATTTTATCTGAGATCAGAATTGCAACACCTGCTCTTCTTTGTGTATTGTTAGCTTGGTATACACCCTTCCATCCTTTAATTTTCAGTTTGTTCATATGTTTAAGTCTAATTTGTATTTCTTGTAGGCAGCATATGATTGAGTCATATCTTTTGATCCAAGAAGTCACTCGACATCTCTTTACTGGAGTGTTCAGTCCATTCATATTCAATGTAATTATTGATAGGTATGTGTTCAGTGCTGCCATTGTGATATGTTTATTTCTCTGTTGATATTTTCCTTGTTGTTCTTATTAATCTGTTCTAGGACCTTGTTGTTTATGAGTTGATTTTTTTACCTTTTTCAGGGTTGGTTTTGTGGTTGTTGAGACTCCTGTATTATTTTTGTCATTTTCATATGTTGGATCTATTGTACTTTACAGCTGCCCCTATGATTCCCCTTAATAAACTATGTATAAACCCAATTTTAATTACTGTCATTCTTATCAACTTCCTCTCCATCTGTAAGAACTATAATAATTGTAGTACATCCTCCATTTTACTATGATGACATCATAGTTTTCATGATATGATCATTGGATTATTTCTTTCACTATTATAGCTTTGATTGTGTTTGGAGCCTTCCCTAACTGAGTAGGATTCTGGGTGATGTGTCCTGTATTTGCTTCTAAAATATAAAGTTAGTGGTTTTGTTCTTCTAAGCCAAAAGATTCTTTCAATATTTCTTGTAGTTTTGGTTTGGTTTTTCCAAAATCTCTCAGCTTCTGTCTGCGAGTGTCTTCATTTCATTTTTGTATTTGAAAGATATTTTTGCAGGATATATAATTCTTGGTTGGAAGTTCTTCTCCTTCAAGGCTCTGAATGTGTCATGCCACTGTCTCTGTGCCAGCATTGATTCTACTGTGAAATCTGACAAAAGCCTGCAGGCTTTTGAGTGTTAGCTTTGCTCTGAGTCTTGCTGCCTTTAAGATTTTCTACTTACCTTTCATTTTGTGAAGCCTGATTATAGTATGTCTTGGAGTCTTTCTTTTGAGATCTATATTGAGTGGCATTCGATATGCATCTTGGATATCTATATCCTCTTCCTTTATAATTTCTGGGAAGTTTTCTGTCAGCAGCTCAGCAACTATACTGTCTGTGTTCTCAGGTGTCTCACCCTGTTCAGGAACTCCAATTAATTGTAGATTGTTCTTCCTAATAGAGTCCCACATGCTTCTTAATGCTTCTTCATTTTTCTTGTTTTTTTTTTCTAATTTCTCCTCATAGATCCTAGAGTCGGTAGCTCTGTCTTCCAAGTCAGAAAGTTTCTTTTCCATTTGTTCCATTTGGTTTTCTTGGCTTTGCATTGAAGTTTATATGTCTTTGATTTTGTTCTTTTTATTTTTTTATTATGACTGAGTGAAACATACATTCCCATATAAATTTACATGGCCACCTATATGCAGCTTCCACTGCTCTCCCTGCCCAATGACAGCACACTGTTCTTCTCTGCTCCATACATATTTCATCCTCCCAACAGTCTCCTTTCCTTTCCTCTCCACCCACTCCCCTTACTCCAGCCAGAGGTCAGCAGGATGATATCCTATAGATGCATAGAACCATAAAGTGCATACAATATATGGTCACTCTGTATTGCCAAGTCCAGTCCATTCATGTCCGAAGAGTGGACCTTTGTTATGATTTATGGGCAAGGGTAGCATCAGGGCCAGGGACCATGCTCCCAGGGGAACCCCAAAGCCACTGGACCATCAGTTGCGGTCTTCTAGCAGAGATCTCAGGGTGCACCCCTTTTTATTCTTGTGTTGCCAGTGAGACTCAACTTTGTGAGCCCAATCGCGGTTGTCACAGCTGGTGGCCAGGCACCATCCAGTTCTTCCAGTCCCAAATCTAGGCAGGCAGCCACTCATGTGGGTTTCTCTATCTTCTGGATTGTCTTTACCCCATGTCATTTTGGTCCTCGGTGAACATCCTTTCCTTGCTGAGTTGGGACCCAACCTTAGAACATACTACACTGCCACAGTGGTCAAAACAGCTGGTACTGGTACAAGAACAGACAGATCGATCAGTGGAACAGAATTAATTTTGTTCTTGATTTGTTGGATTTCAGAGTACTGGTGTTCCATCATATCAAACAGGTTGCTTAATTTTTCATTTTACTCTACTGCATTTTTTACAAGGTCTAGGAGGGGTCTATATATGATCCTTTTGTATTCACCTTCTGATACTTTCAGAAAGGCTTCTTCATCTGGGAAATTTTGTACTGCTTTCTTTTGGGGCTATCTGAAGCCATAGGTGATTTCTTAGTTATGCTTTTCTCCAGAGTTTGTTGTTTTGGGGGCATCATGTGAGTCAATAGAGGCTGGGAGAGATGCCGTGAAGGTGGATCACAGTTGGTTCTATAGCCAAGCCAAGTGTCGTCAAAAAATTAAAAGGTGTCTGACAACTTCCTAAGTCAGTCATATTTTCAGGTGTATAGGTCCCTCCTTCCAAGCCGACCAAGTAAGCACCTCTAAATCAAACCTCAGATGTTACAAACTAGCTCAAAACACAGAAAGGCTACTTCTCTGCTAGTCTCTGCTGTCGGGCCCCAGCTGTGGACAACACTGTGTAGAATACTGCTTCTCTTTTGGAAAAGCACTCTCCTCTGGGCTGGCACTGCCTCCCAGCCCAGGAATTAGGTCCAGCTGAGGCCTTTGTATGGGTATCTCTGCCTCCCGGTGGAACAAGATGGTGTCCCACACAAGTTCGCCCCTGCCTCCATACAGGCTACTCTGTGTTGGAGGTGGAAAGAGAGGCCAAAGGTGCCCAGACATACAGTGTCCACAGCCCTTGTTGCCAGCCTCAGCCATAGGTGACACTGTAAAATACTGCTTTTCTGCCTGAAAAGCACGCTCCTCTGGGCAAGTGCTGCCTCCCACCCTAGGAAGTAGGTCCAGCTGGGGCCTCCACATGGGTGTTCCACCTCCCAATTGAACAAAATGCACAAGCTCGGCACCTGTCTCCATACAAACTACTTGGAAAGAGAGGTCACAGGTGCCAAGATGCACAGAGTCCAAAGCCGGGCTGTCAAAATATGGCAATTTCACCTGCCGATCCCACCAGCAGTGTGTCTGAGGTTAGCTGCTAGTCAAGTCCCTGTTCCACCCTCCAGCTAAGACAAAGGAAAAAAAAAAGTAAAAATGGTGTTACCTTCAGTCCGTGAAAGCCAGGTCTCATGAAGAGCAGGGTCAGTGAAAGAGAGGTTTTCCCCTCAGTGGTCAGACAAGCCAAGTGCTGTCAAGTTAGATCTGACTCATGGTATCAAGTCCAAGTTAACAGCCCTATGCCATGCCATGTCTTAGGGCTCACTAGGTGTCCAGAAGGTTCCATTTAATTATCAATTCAGGTCTTGGTTTACAGAGGAATTTAGGGAGACCTGCATTTAGCCTGCCATCTTGATTCCACCCCCTCTACAATCAATACATTTTGCTGCTTCTCAGTATCTGTGTTCCAAGAGATCTCCACTCTTAGTCTTGTGCAGAGTGAACTGCACAGAAAGCTTGCAAAAGAGAAAAGCCTAGAATCCCTTATAAGAAAAGGAACCCCAGGCATTCTCAAAGGCTCTGAATATCTAGTAACATAAGAAACTGCTCACTGTTCTTAGAGATGCCTTACTCCTCCCTGGCCCAAAGAGTGATGATGTAAAGGTCTGCATCCAGGTCACAAAGGTTCACAGTATAGTTTTGCTTCCTATGAAGATTCAGGAAAACAAAAACTAGATAGAGCCACCATTAGTCCTAAGGTAACACCAGTGTCACTTAAATCATTGTATCTGGAGTTACCCAAGCAGTTTTTCTCAAGTTAAAGGACAAAAGAATTCCTTCAAGGCATGTCATGTCAACTTCTTGATTTTTATTCTAAATTCAGTGTCATCAATGGTCACACATATCCATTGATTGACATTCCCTGAAGTTCTCTTTGAATTTCTTGGCCTTCTTTCCCCCATCCTTATATTACTTCTTCATATCGGTTGAGCAATCTACTCTTAAATTGTGTTCTCTTAAATGAATTAACTAGCATTCTAGAACTTGATTTCTCTTTTTAATCCTAATCCTTCATGTCCCTGGATCTTGTTTTGATGGAAGTCACTAGCATTGTTTTACTTGATTTCCTTTCCTTTCGCTTACCCTGTAACACCCCCAAATATGGCTTTTGCTCTCTATAAGCCCCACATACACCCAATGGAACTGTTCTTACTCAGGTCATTAGAGGACAATGAAAGCTTTTCGGTGTCTCTATCCCAGTGTTATTTGAAGGGATTGGTCATTTACTTCTTCTTTAGAAATTATTTTCCCTCAGCTTCCTGTACATCCAGCCTGCTGGTTTTCCTTCTTTTCTTTTGACTGCACTTCCCAGCCTCCTTTATAGACCCTTTTTCATCTACCTGCCTCCAAGGTACTGGTGTTTATTTGGGCTCTGTCATAGGTCCCTTGTTTTTCTCAGTTCATACAAATTTCTAGTATTGTTACAATTGTCCCCAGCGCTGCAAATGCTCTCAAGGCTCTTTCTCCATCCTGCATCTCTCCTGTAAGCAACAAACCAAACCAAAACCAAACCCACTGTCACTAAGTCTATTTCGACTTGTAATGACCCTATAGGATACAGGGCTTAGAACACAGACTCTATCCCACAGGATTTCCAAGGCTGTAAATCTTAATGAAAGCAGAAGTGAGCTGTCTGGTGCACATTTCTACTTGAATGCCCTCCAGATATTCATATTCACCATTTCAAAAATAAAAATGCTCTCACCTCACCTATCATCTCAAACTGGCTCCTCTTCCTCCTGCCCTGCTTTAGTGAATTACCATACCAAATACTCAATTGCAAAGATCAGAAACCTGAAATTTCATTAATTTAATTTAGTTTTTTCCCATTTAATCAATCAATATACTCCCATTTAATCAATCACCAAGCCTTATTGATTATCGTATTCTATGTTTTCTTCCCCCCCACCTGGCTACTTCTCTCCAGCTGCACTGCCAAAATCATAGTCCAATCCACCATCATCATGTACTGCTGCAGTAGTTTCATACAGTTTCTCCTTACCTCTAGCTTTCTTCCACTTAAATCCATTCTTCACATCATTGCCAGTTAGCTTGTTAAAATTCAAAGCGTTAAAACTTTCAGTGGTTTCCTAATGTAATTAGGGAAAATACAAAACTCCTTAGCAGTTTAATCTAGCCCCTCAGAATGAAGGGAGTCTGATGTCACCTGGGTTTAAATCTGGGATCAGCCACTTACAAACTAGGTGACCTTGTGCTATAGGGTTGACCTTGTTCAGCTTCAGTTTGTGTGTAAAATAAGAAGGATAATGACACCAATAACAATAATAATACATATCTATATACATGCTTCATATATTTGTTCTGAGGATTTAATAAAATTATCCATAACTACAGTACTTGGAATACTTTTTTTTGGCTCATAGCTAAATAAAGTACTGTATCTTTCTTGCTGTTATTCAACAATTATGAAAAAATTTACTGTGTGACAGAAACTGTGGTAGACACTGCCAATGCTATATGGAACAAAATAGGCAAGGTTATTGCCACCAGAGGAAAGGATTTACAAACTAGCGTCAGCCTCCACCTCCCACAAACTTATACTCTAAATTGTACTGTTGTAGTCCTCTTATATGTTATTCTTGTCAAGCTGTTTTTCTTTTCTCTGGGCATTTTCCTATTCCCTTTGTCAATTTAACTCCACCAGCTGCTCCTAGGAAACTCCATGGGGTCACTATGAGTCAGAATTAACTCAATGATAAAAAGTTTATTTTACTTTCCTATCTGAAAGAACATTCTCTCACAGTTGCCTTTCACCTGTGTAACCCCGTATCCTGCAGATCTCAGTCTAAATGTAGCATCCAAGATTTCAATAACTGGGATGGTTCACCCTTACTTCTGTTTCCTATCATATAGTTTATTTTCATTTTACTTCTTTCTATATGTATATCTCAGTACACTCTAAGCACCAAAAGGTGAAAGAGTATATAAATCTTGTTTACCACTGTTTCTCTGATTATAAACATAGTACCTCATACATGTAGGAAAAAAATAAGCATTTATGAAATAAAGTAAGGGAGTTGGAGGCAATGTGAACCCTTTTGCCACGGTGATGTTCTTTTCTTTGGAGAGTGGGGGGAGGAAGCATATTTACCAGCAAACTGATAGGCACCTTCGTATGTTGCATTGTATAAGTTAAAAGGTTTTCAACATCTCCAAATCATCATCTGGAACATTTATACTTTTGAAAGTCAGAGAGTGAGTAATATGTGCAGAAGACATTTCAGCAGCTGTTACGTGAGATTGTAATTGTGCACACTTCCTGTCATTTTACTTTGTAATAATGGAAACACTATTTTGAATAAAGACTCACAAGAGAAATTAATGCCAGTCAAATTATTGAAAACAGCTATCATTTAGTGAAACAGTTGGCATCATACCCTAAAGTAGACCCTTAGCTGTACTCCATCTTGTTGAAGAAATGTTAACATGGATCTCTCCTAAGAATAATTAATATCTTAGCTCTACACACCATTGCAAGAGAGAATAATAGGCAGTGCTGCTTTGAAGAATTTCTGAAGTGACTAAAAATGCTAGTGGGCTGTATGGAACCAGAACAATAACACTCTGTAATGGCCCTTTGGAACATACCTATCAAAGAAACATTGACCACAAACCTTCTTACTCTCTAGTCAAAGTAATTAATACAAGGATATTTAAAACATGAGCCAATAAACCCCAAGCAGCTCATGAGCACGTTCACTAGTGCACATCCCCACACTGACCCTTTGATGTAGAGCAGGTTATTACAATACCCACTGGTCAGGGGCCCACCTTGTAGTTTCTGACGTCTGTAACAGCGGACCTAAGTGGCAGCATGTTGTCACCAACCCCATTAGACAATCAATCTAACCCTGATTCATGTGTGACGAACCCCTCTGGACCAGAGCCAGTATGACCCAGGGGGAGGGGTCATCCATAAAAAAACCTAGCTGCCCCTACCAGAGTGTGGTTAACAGCCTATCCAGCCAGCTGCCACTGGATGCAGCACTGTTGTCCTGGTCTGTATGTTTCCTTTTGATGAATAAACCCATGTCTCTTGGATGGTCTCCTGGTCAGTTTTTTGGTCTCTCAGAAACCACATATTTAGAAACATTTGCATTGTTGGGAGTAAATCCTAACAATCCAAACATAGGCTGTCTGACTAAATAATCTGTTGGCCATATAGAGAACCACACTAAGGCAGGCAATGACCAAGTTGCCAAAAGCTGACAAACAATCTTAGCCAACTTTTAGCTGTCATTAAGTTTCCTGGTGGTAAAAATACTTCAATATTTTGGAAGATGTACTGATATAAGGTAAGCACTTCTAACTGTAATGTAGTTCTGGACAGTACTACAACTGAATTGTGTTATAGTTTCCACACGTCTTTCTGCAAGCACGATCTTTCCAGGAAGATCAATATGTAAAATAGTGAAAAGTAGAGCTACTCTCCAAAGTCCTCTTCCTATTCCCCTAATGCAATGATCCATAAGGGTAGAGTAGAAAGATTACTGTACTGGCAATCTAGAAATATACTCATGGAAGGGCAGAAGTGAGCCATAAAGTAATCCAATTCAACCATCCACTCTATGTTTGAAATCCCTTCTACAACAAGAATTCTCAGGCTCTGCCCTACAATGCCTTTGTGCTCTTGGATAAGTCAGTTTCCACTGTAAACTTTTGCTTCTCCAACTGCAAGAAAAGAGTAAGTAAACCCTGTCATGGGTTGAACTGTGTGTCCCCAAAAATGTGTGTACCCATTTGGCTGGGTTGTCATTCCCAATAGTTTGCAATTTTCCTATGCTGTAAATCCTAACTTCTGTCTGTTCCTAATAGATAGGATGATTAGCAACACCCTTGCTAAAGGAGTGTCCTTATAGTGTGGCTTGTACCACCCTCTATCCTTCCATCCTGTGAAAGATAAGAGAGGGAAGCAAACAGAGAACTATGAACTTCACATCATCAAGAAAGCAGCATCAGTAGAGTGCATCCTTTAGGCTTGAGGTTCCTGTGCCAAGATGCTCCCTGAACAAAGACTGACACAACACAAGGACTTTCCTTCAGAGCCAACAAAGAGGAAAAGCCTTCCCCTGGAGTGGACTTGTAGCCTACTGGACTGTGTAAGGTTAAACTTTCCTTTGCTAAAGCCATCCTCTTGTGGTATTTCTGTTAGAGCAATGCCAGCTGACTAAAACAAAGTCTAAGGTCCTTTCATACCCTAAAAATACATGATTCAACAGTACACGTGACACACAAGAACCCTGACCAATTCAGAAAGCAGATCATAAAACCTACCAAATTTTGTAATCTGTACAATCTGTGATCCAAAGGAATCTGAGATGAGGCATCCTACAGAATTCTAGGCAGTTTTGGGGATTCTGAAACTCCTCTAATTTTCATGCAAACCTGGATCAATATACTGGTAATAGAGGCCAGAGGTTTTTTGTTTGCTTGTTTGCATCCTTATTTTGTCTTATTTGAGTTGTTTTATTTTACCCTTGTTTGTTGAAAAATCTCACATTCAAATGGTAGAGAATACAGTTTTTATAAAATTCTTGGTTTGGGGATTGATATTTCTGTTTCAACTGTTGCTGTTCTAGAGCTCCCTGGGTCTCCTCTGAGTATTTGAATTTGGAATCACTTTTACATATAATTTTTTAAATTTTAAACTTTTCTGAATCTTCTTAATAAGAGGTGTGAATGTTGAGTACATGGATACCCAAATGGTGCTTAAGTGGTCCCAATAAAATAGCTGCCAAAGTTTCACTGTTATATAATAATTTTTAAATGTGTTGTTTAAAATTACCAATGTAACTTCTATTAATTAAAAACTAGCATGAAATGACATCAAGTGGTACGTTGGTGATTGCTTTCCTAAGGGATCTGTCACACCAATAAAGCAGAGATGGGATGCTTGAAGTGCTCTTATCCTGAATGCTGATTTAGACCTTACTCTTTTCTTCAAAGCATTTTCATAGGTCTTGTGAGAAAGTTGTTACCTGAAATGTGTAATCAAAATTTGCCTGAAGCTCTTCTCAAGACATTTATTGTAATACAAATTCTGAAATCTGTTTTTGCATGTACTGTAGGATTAAAAAAGTAATTTCTTTTGTAAGGATCAGCACAAAGCTCTTTCCTAGGAGGCAGAAGTTAAAGATGTTCCAAATGTCCAGCTTTTCCAAGCTGCTATACGACTCCATCATCTCTAACATTAGCTACTCCCTCTCACCTCAGGATTCTCCCTCCTGTCTTCAGGTTCCCTAACCACTGCAACATCTCACAGAACTCGTAAAGAAAATGACTACAAAGAAAATGGCTCATATAGTAGTGGAGGCTGGCAACTTCCAAATTTGTGGGTCAGGTGTAGACTTCTCCTGACCCACAGGCTGCAGAGGCTGATGAACTTAACCCAGCAGTAAAGGCCACAGACTGCTCGCTTACAAGGCTGTGGACACTGATTAATTAGGTCACAAGATAGGCTGCCAGCCCAAGAGACTGCGAAGGACAGCAAATCGCAGAATCAGCAAGTCAGACAGCAGAACTCAGGAGAGGTCAATTGATCATGAACCGGATGCAGGAGCCAGATGCACAGAGAGAGAGAGAGAGAGACTAAGAGAGGGAGAGAGAGAATGAAAAAGACAACATAACCAAGATACACAGGTGTAACTTAGATGCAGCTATACCTCAGGGGAGGGTGAAACTTGAGTAGCAGTGGGGCTTGATTCAAGCCCTCCTTGAGGATATGACCCAAGACACATGTTAACACAAGTCTGTCTCATTAACATGTAGTGGTCAGGATCTACAGCACGTAAAATGAAGGACAATCACACAATGCTTGGAATCATGAACCAGTCAAGCTGGCACATAACCCTCAACCATCAGTCATGGATTGAATTGTGTCCCTCAAAAAAACAGAGAGAGAAATTTATCTGGGTTGTGATTATAAGTATTGATTGCCCTCCATTTCGTGATTTTCTTATGCTGTTATTATGTTAAAGAGGATTAGGGTAGGACTGTAAATCCCTTCATAAGGTCACCTCCCTGCTCCATTGTAAAGAGAGTTTCCCTGGAGTGTGGCTTGCATGACCTTTTATCCTTTTGTCCTACAAGACATAAAAGGAAAGGGAAGTAAGCAGAGAGTTGGGGATCTCATACCATCAAGAAAGCAATACTGCGAAAAGAGAGCATCATTCAAACCTGAGGTTCCTGCACCAAGCTGCTCCTTGACCAAAAACTGATACAAGACAAGGATTATCCTCCAGAGCCAACAGAGGTAGAGCCTTCTTCTGAAGCCAACCCAAACCAAACCAACTGTCATCCACCTGAGTCTGACTCATAGTGACCCTAGAAGTCAGAGTAGAACTGCCTTATAGAGTTTCCAAGGAGCAGGCATCCTGAATTCGGATATGTAGCCTACTAGACCGTGTAAGAATAACTTTCTTTTTTAAATCTGTCCACTTGTGGTATTTCTGTTAGAGCAGCACCAGGTGACTAAAACAGATCCCATATATCTTGTCTGCATTGTTGTACTTAATCATTGCACGTGAGTCACAAAGACCACGGCTAGAAGGGCCATAGTAAGTAACTCATTAAATCACAAGGAATGCACATGAGTAAACATTGTTGGGAGTCAGGTTTCTCATTGTGGAAGAAGGGAGACAAAAACAAGGAATGGAGAAGATTAGCAGGAGAGCAATATCACATTAGCAGTGAGCATAGTGCCTATAGATCTTGGTTTCTAACTACCACTCCCCATTAAAAATAACTACTACTCTTTGGAAAAAAAGGTTGATGTAGGGCTAGGGGAAGGAACACAAGATGATCCTAGAATATCTTGTTTTACCAGGAAGTAAGAAAGTGCTAAAGGTGATGGAAGTAGTTTAGAATGAACAGTTTGAAAGTACCCCTACTGAGCATATGTGGCACAATTTCAGCCTAAAAATAAATAATGAAAATAATGAATAATAACTCATTGAATAAAATAGCAATCTATGAATCCATAGTGGTAGTGAATAGTTAAAGAAGCAGATAAAATGCTAAATGATAAATATGGAGGGGCTGATGAATTTAGAAAAACATCCTTTTGTTACCATCGTAGTAAATATTGGTTCAAGGAAGAACCATCAATTGATTCCAAACCAGGGCAGAGGGGTTAATGAAAAATAGGATATTTTACATGGTTTTAAACTGTCTCCTGCAGTTTTTCTATTAGGTGTAAGGGGGAATCCAGTAAATATAGAGTAGGAAAAAAAGATGACATTTTTAACAGTTGCTCAAAATTAACCTCATCAATGTGGGGCAAACAGATGTGTACCTCTGGATATGCTTCCCTACAAAGGACTCCACACTACTTTCATAGTATGCTGGCACAAAGGTATGTCTCTTGAATTTAACTATGAGGAAACAAAAGAGAATCCTAAGTTGAAGTATATACTACAGAAAAAAAGAAAGAAAGAAAGAAAATAACCAATAACAGCATGTAACAAAGAGAAGCTGAGGAACTGTTTCAGATTAAAGAAAATGAAGAGCCGTGATAACTACACGCAGTAAGGGAGCCTGGATTCTGGACTGGAGGAAAAGTAATGCTATGAATGGACGTTAGTAAGTCAACTGACAAAAGAAAGAATATGAACTGTAGGTTAGATATAGTGGTTAAGTGCTACAGCTGCTAACCAAAAGGCTGGTAGTTCAAATTTATCAGGTGCTCCTCGAAAACTCTAAGGGGCGGTTCTGCTCAGTCCTACAGGGTTGCTAGAGGGTCACTATGAGTCAAAATCAACTCAACAACAACGGGAGTTTTTTGTAGTTATGTGAGATAATCTCTTTGTTCTTAGAAATAACACACCAAACAATTAAGGGATAATGGGACATGACGCAGGCAGTATATTCTTGAATGACTTAGAAAAATAAATGTATGTATAAATTTATCACAATATCTCCATTTTGCTATCTATCTCTCATTTGTCTATATAGAGACCATAACTTTCTGGGCAATGCTGTATAAAAGGCAATTGGAAGTGTTCTGTATTATCCTTACAACTTTTCTATAAGCTTGCAATTACTTCATAATGAAAAGGTTTAGTAAATTGACTGATGCTGATATTCATCCTAGTTATAGAAATAAAAATAGAAATTCTTTAAAAATTGTCTTACCCAGAAAAATAATTTCTTAGGAAACACTTTCAGCTCAAATGTGTTAGTTTTCCTTGCAGTGAAAAGATGATGTGAGATATGTGAAGCACAAAACACATAGCAACCAACTTAGAAGCAACCCTCTAAAGATAGGGGAAAAAATTCCTCTCCTATAGAAGGTTGTGAACCGCAGCACTTTTGCCTCTGCACACACACCTAATGAGTTTTATTCAAATTAAAATCTATTTTTATGTCATATCATTAACCTTGTCTCTTCAGTTAAAATCTCCATATCACTACTTGGGTTAGGCCTATTAACACTTCCCCTATAGAACAAGCAGAGCAGTAGACTAGGAGTCTCAAAGACCTGGATTCAAATCCCAACCTTGTCATTTTCTAATGATATAGCTATGACTTTAACTTTAGTTCCCTATCTACAAAATGGGAAAAATGATAGATCCAGGAACACATAGCACCTGCAAACACACCTGCAATTGCCTCAGTCATGAAGAGTTACATGAGACTGGCAGTAAGGGTTGAACTTTCTTGTCTTCCTGTCTTTCTGTTTAATCTCACTACTGTTCAGGGTGGAACTTGTATAACAAACCAAAAAACCAAACCCACTGCCAGTGAGTTGATTCTGACTCATAGTGACCCCATAAGACAGAGTAGAACTGCCCCATAGAGTTTCCAAGGAGTTCCTGACAGATTTGAACTGCTGATCTTTAGATTTGCAGATGTAGCAGTTAACCACTGTGCCATCAGGGTTTCCAGCTTGTCTACAGAAGGCATATATTCTTAAAAGGAATTTGACAAGCTATTTTCAAAAGCATTAAATTCTAAACAATTAAAGTCAAACTCAGTACCATCAAGTTGATTCTAGCTCATAGTGACCCTATTGGTCAGAGTAGAATTGCCCCATACAGTTTCCAAGGAGGACCTGGTGGATTTGATCTGCTGACCTTCTGGTTAGCAGATGTAGCACTTAACCAGTACACCACCACAGCTTCCATTAGTTTCAGTGATTTATTGGCTTGTGTATTTTAGGACCATTTTGCTTCTTGTGTCTTAAATCTTCCAAGTAAATCATTGTGTTGGTTCATAGAGTGACAACACAGGAAATAAATCTCATTTTACAGCCATATCTTTCTGGTGTACTGTTGAGGTCTATCTCTTTCATTTCTTAACAAATGCTTTTTCTTTCTTCCTGTTAGCTTCATCAAGCCAGTCTACCTACGGGAGAGTGGGAACGGAATTGTATTCTGCCTTTGTCAGCAACGATTTCGTCAGTTAGACTGTGACTGCTGAACTTCTGTTCCTGGGGATGTGGTGAGATAGGGTGACAGCTTCCAGATTGCTGACTCCCTATTTTGAACCTTGTAAACTTGTGAAACAACTGACTTGTAAATCAATGTCTGTAGAAATGCATCTGAGACCCAAACATACAAAGCAATCATTTCACCTATCGAGCTTTATTCAAATTAAAATCACAATTGTATATAATGTTTCTTCATTTTCTCTTCATGTTTTATGCTATTTATGCAACAAGCAAGATGAACTACCAAGCAGAAAATAAAACATAGCTGGTAACCATAAGATAAATGCAACACTTTACGTACTTCAAATCCTGCTCCATTTAAAAAACATTTTTGCATCTTCCATTGTCTTAAATAATTTTCTCCACCACCACTTTTGTCCACAGTATTTTCCTTAGCTGTACTTACAGAGTTTTATAAAAGGAGGGAGCATGACTCAGAGTATTAAATAGCAACCTGGGGAAATTAGTGCCATGATTCTAATCCCTGATGCCCATGCTTTATGCCCTTGTGACTCAGTTCAGTCATGTGTAAAATGGGACTAAATATATATATGATGTGTAGGTTAAAATCAATGAAACTTTGTAATGTGATATAAATTCAAAATGATAACAAATGTGCAGGGCCCTGTAAGATCCCTGACTAGGAGGAAAACTGCTAGATTTAGAAAACCAGATGCTCATAAGGAAGCAATTAATAGATATCAAGGTGATATACTTCAAATGCACCAAAGCTGTTCAACCCTGAAAGGGAAAGGAAGGAGTACATAGCATGATGCTTTAACTTCCTATTTGAGAATTAGAAGGTATATTAGTTTTCTACAGATGCTATAACAAATTGCCACAAATTTAGTAGCTTAGACAATACAAATGTAATATCTTAAAGTTCAATAGATCAGAAGTCTAACGAGGGTCCCAGTGGGCTAAAATAAAAATGTCAGCAGGACTCAGGGGAGGATTACCTAATAAGCAAGTTAATCATGTGCTTAGGGCATCAGCAAAACAGGAGCTCCAGTTGTCTCATAGCAAAGACAGGTAGGTACCAAGCAAACAGAACCCAAGGAAAAGTGTTAACAGTGGAAGGGAACTAGCTGGGCAATAAGTAAAGTTGATATCCTTTTTATAAATTTTGTGTACAATAAAAATTATACTTTCCTTTTCATTCAAAACCATTCTGGTATAATTCACATTCAGTTTTCTTTCACCAACCACATAAGACCGCTTCAAGGAAAAAAAAAATCCAGACTCATTGCCATCCAGTCAATTCCAACTTACAACAACTTTGTACACACCAGCAGCACTTGTAACCACATAATTCGTGAAGTACCTGGTCCTGTACAAAGAGAATCAAAAAAGTCTTCAGATTGAGTGTATTCTTGCATTTGTATGATGCTCTTTGCCATCAGTCGCTCTCACCTCTGTCAGGTATCAGCAGTAGTCCAATGAACTGCGAAGATGCAGCATCAAAGGACATAAGATGAGTGTGCAGGGTCTTAAGTACAATTTCAAGACAAAAAATACCTGTGAAGATCTGTGAAGGGCCCACCAACAAACAACATACAACAAATGAATAAAATGATTTCTGACTGCCTTGTGAGCACTGTTTTTCTTTTTACTGTCCCAAATCTGAAGGACAAAATCATGTGTTACAAATCAATTTTCTTTACTTATTAATTTTCAAGTGTAAATTTTTGTGTTAAAGCCCGAATTCAAATGTGAATTTTGTTTTACAAATTTTAGTTTTTTAAAATTTTATGTTTTCAATTTTCAAATTTATTTGCTAGAGTCGAATTAATTTTTTTTTTTTTTATTTAACGTAACTGAGTGAAAATTTACATTCACATGTAAATTTACATGCCCCTCTATATGCAGCTTCCACTGCTCTCCCTGTCCGGTGACTGCACACTGTTCCTCTCTGCTCCATACATGTCTCATCCTCCCAACAGTCTCCTTTCCGGTCCTCTCCGTCCACTCCCCTTCCTCCAGCCAGAGGTCAGCAAGATGATATCCTATAGATGTATAGAACCATAAAGTGCTTCCAACATATGGTTACTCTGCATTGCCAAGTCCATTCCATTCCTGTCCAAAGAGTGGACCTTTGTTATAATTTATGGGAATAGGCAGCATCAGGGCCGGGGGCCATGCTCTCAGAGGAACCCCAAAACTGCTGGACCATCAATTGAGGTCTTTTAGTGGAGATCTCATGATGCACCTCTTTTTATTCTTGTGTTGCCAGTGAGGCTCCTCTCTGTGAGCTCCGTCACGGCTATCACTGGTGGTGGCCGGGCACCATCCGGTTCTTGCGGCCCCAGGTCGATGTAGGCACCCACTCTTGTGGGTCTCTCTGTCTTCTCGGTTGTCTTTACCGCATGCCATTTTGGCCCTCGGTGAGCATCCGTTCCTGCTGAGTTGGGACCATTTGCTGTGTCCTCGGATGGCAGCTTGGCAGCTTTTAAGACCCCAGACGCCACTCACCAATGTGGGGTGCAGAGAGCTCTCTTAGCAAAACGCTAGTTGTGCCAATTGGCCTGGAATTCGCCTAAGAGCATGGTCCCCCACCCCCTGCCCCAGCTACTCTATCCTTGCAGTATTGAGTTAAGATGGAAGGAGTACTCAAGTTATGCTGAAGTCCACTTAATGTTGTTCTTGTTCCTAATGTGTGCTGTCACCGCTTTCTCCCAACTAGATTTCTAGTAACTACCAAAACTAAACCCTCCCCGCCTCGCCCTCCCTCCCTCCCTCCCCTCCCTTGCAGCTGTCAAAGAGTCTTTTCTTCTATACACAAGTCTGTTTTTGAGATCTTATCGTAGAGGTCTCATACAGTATTTGTCCTTTTGTCGCTGACTACTCTCACTCAACATAATGTCTTCCAGTTGAAACCAAGTTAGGAGATGTTTCCTGGAATCATCGTTATTCTTTATCATTGCGTAGTGCTCCATTGAGTATATGTACCACAGTTTACCTATCCATTCTTCTATTGTTGGGCATCTGGGTTGATTCCACCTTTTTGCTATTGTGGACTGTGCCGCGATAAACATTCTGGTACATGTGTCCGTTGGTGTGAAAGGCCTTGAATCTGTAGGATATATTCCAAGTAGTGGAATTACCGGGTCAAATGGTATATCAATATCCATTTTTTTAAGGAAGCGCCAGTTTGCCTTCCAAAGAGGCTGGACCATTTTGCAACCCCACCAACAGTCTAGGAGGGTTCCACTTTCTCCACAGCCTCTCCAGCATTTGTTGTTTTGTGTTTTCTGGATCATGGCCAATCTTGTTGGGGTGAGATGGTATCTCATTGTTGTCTTGATTTGAATTTCTTTAATAACTAAAGATCGTGAACATGTCCGCACGTGTTTTTTGGCTGCCTGGATCTCCTCTTTAGTGAAGTATCTGTCCATCTCCTTTGCCCATCGTTTAATTGGATGGTTTATCTTCTTCTTATTGATATTTTGTAGTATCTTATAGATTATGGAGATCAGGCGTCGATCTGACATAGAGTTGCCAAATATTTTTTCCCACTCTGTGGGTGTTCTTTTAATTCTATTAATAAAGTCTTTGGATGAGCAAAAGTGTTTGATTCTTAATAGTTCCCATTTATCTACTTTGTCTTCTGTTGATTGAGGTTTCTTTGACAGATTTTGGAGTCTGTCCTCATTGTGTATTAAAACTTCCATTGTTGTTCCTACCTTTTCTTGGATGAGCTTTATCATTTTAGGTTTGATATTTAGGTCTTTTATCCAGTTGGAGTTGGTTTTTGTATAAGGTGTAAGATATGGATCTTGATTCAGTTTATTGCAGATGGATAACCAATTTTGCCAGCACCATTTGTTGAAGATACTGTTTTCACCCCCAGTTTAATGTCTTAGGGCCTTTGTCGAATATCAACTGTTCATAGGCAGATGGTGTCATCTCTGGGGTCTCAATTCTGTTCCATTGATCAATCTGTCTGTTCTTGTACCAGTACCAGGCTGTTTTGACCACTGTGGCAGTGTAGTATGTTCTAAGGTCGGGTAATGAGAGGCCTCCCAGTGTGTTCTTCTTCTTTAGTAGTACCTTACTTATCCGGGGCTTCTTCCCTTTCCAAACAAAATTGGTGATTTGTTTCTCCATCTCATTAAAAAATGATGCTGGAACTTGTATTGGGATTGCATTATATAAATAAATTGCCTTGGGTAAAATAGACATTTTCACGATGTTAAGTCTTCCTATCCATGAGCAGGGTAGGTTTTTCCATTTCTCTAAGTCTCTCTTAGTTTCTTGTAGTAAGGGCTTGTAGTTCTCTATGTAAAGGTCTGTTGTTTCTCTGGAGAATTAAATTTTTAAAAGTGATATAATTTAATATCCAAGTACAATGAAGTGGCAACAACTAAGTGAAGTGCAAAAATAAATATGAATCCTTAAAGACAACTCCAAAATGAACTTTCTTTTTAAAACATAATGAATCAGAAAAGGCTTCTGTTGAACACTCAAGTCTCCTTGATTTGCTGTGGATGGATTTAGCCACTGGTACAACTTGAATATGACTGATAAAGATTAAAACAGTTCCATTCATAGAGATTGTATGTTGTCAGAATTAAACAAAAAACAGTTTTGGTTTAACTTATGAACTGGAAACATAAATTAGTGAAGAATGTCAGTATTGGAAAGCCATTCTACAACGTGTTGTTGCTGTCATTATAACAATTACTGAATGTAGACTATCTTTTTGAGGAAGAATGAAGTGTTTGGGTCTCTACAAAGTGGAAAATTTGGGGGTTTACTTGAACTAATTGCTCTTTTTGATCTGTTTTTAGTAGGTCAAATCTCAAATTATGGTAACACAGAAAAGGGAAGCCCATTGTATATGTCTAAAACAACATAGAGTAACTAGTAAATTTAATTAGTGATGAAGTTTGATCAGCTATTTTCACTGAAATCAGTGTAGCATGATATTTCAGTTTGTCTGTAGATTACTCTATTGGTCTTTCTCATACAGATCATCCAAGCATTTTAAGATATGTCTCTCTACAGTTTGACCATATTGTGTGTGTACTTTATAGTTCCATACAGTTATAGGAGGCTGTCTATACAGTTATACGAGGCTACTGGTTTCTTTCAAGATGAGAGAGAAGAGGAGTAGAGAGGAGAGGATAGGTGCTCATTAAGAAGATGCTAGAAATATGGAGTGAAAAGGAAGAATGTGCTGTCCCTGGCTGAGGAGAGCAGATGGAGCTGCAGATAGGCAGGCATACAAAATTGATTTGGCTTATACACTTTCACTTATTTACAATAATAAATAAATAAATAAGACAGGTCTCTTCAACATATGGAAAACCTGTCCAGTGATTTGTCACATTTACTAGCTTAAAAAGTCACACCAGTAAAATAATTGCAAATTGAGTGCTTCACTATTCATGTTGAGCTTGCAAAGTTAATTTTTCTTTTTTTAAATAATATTTTATTATGGTTAAGTGAAAATTTACAAGAAGTCAATTTGCCATATGGACCCCATACATAGACCTCTATCTGCTATCCCAGCCCTGTGACAGCACACTTTGTCCCTCCCACTCAGTATTTCCCATATTTATTCAACCTAGTCCTGTCGCCTCCTCTCTGCCCTCCCAACTCATTGCTGTTGGGGAGCTACTCCAATAGCCTCATATCTTACTGCAAAATTTATTTTTCTAAGTGTAGATATCAATCTTATGTCAATGTTGCCAGTATGTCAGAGTGTTATAAAGGCACGCATCCGAAAAATTTAGAAAGGAATGAATATGTCATTTGCATACCATGTGTTTCTCATTCACTTAATCTTGTAGGACTTGGCATAGCAGATTCTTGTCCACAAACAGTGGATTTTGTTTCTACTCTAGAGTTACTCTACACATTTTTTTCTGCCTCTACTCACCAGCAGGCAGTTGTTAAAACATATTTAGGCAGTCATCGAGTGTTAAAATATTTTTATAAAACATGTTATGAAGTGCATGCCTCAGCAATGAGTGCAGCCCTGGAACCACAAACTCAGATTCTAGATGCATTAGAAGGTATTGCTGAAAACAAGATGGAGATACCAAAAGAGAAGCTGAAAATATTGTCAACAAAATGTGAACAGCAGAGTATGTATTTATGTTGGTTATGTGGAACAATATGTTGCAGCATTTTTATCAGGTGAGTCAACCTCTCCAAGATTCAGAAGTAAATTTAAAAACATTCGCAGATATCTACCAGTCTTTGACAAGGTATTTAAGTAATTTAAGAGGCAATTTTGAAAATACATAAAACAAATACTGCCAAATACTGATTATAAAGCTGTTCACTATCACAGAAGCATTAGAAAATAGCTAATAAATGGTGAAAGTGTTCCAGATGTATTATTAAGTGCCAGAGGTCAATTTCACACATCATTTTCAACATCGCACATACCACACCACCGTTAACACACTTGAATCTTGCAAGGAGGGAAGGGAAAAGGTAAATGAAGTTCTTTCAGATAGGTGTTCCTCCTTAAACAATTTGGATATGCTTGATGAAGAATTTGTAAAGGCATCCAAGAAAACAATAAAGGCTTAATGTTGCTGACTTAAATACAAACTTTTATAAAGAAATGTGACAATTTCATTCTCAGAACTAAATGTACAGATTCAAGACAGGCAAACTGTACTCATGTAGGCATGTATGATTCCAAATAGAAGATAAAATACAATGTGCATTTCCCAATGTTGAAATTGCTTTACTCATATTCCGAACTTTAATCATCACAAACTGCACAACAAAACACTCTTTTTCATCCCTAAAGAGACTCAAAAACCCTCAGTAAACAACAATGATTCCAGAAAGACTTAATTCACTATTCTTAATATATATGGAAGTAGACACTGTCTGGCAATTGAATTTGTTGAAATCATTGAAGAATTTGTAAGAGCCAAAGAATACAGAAACAAGGAGTGTGCTGTCACCAGGCAAGGAGAAAAATAGGAGCTGCACATAGGTGGGCATGTGAATTTAAACCAGATTGTACACTTTCATTCAATCACAATAAATAAATTGAAACAAAACAAAATACAAAGAAAGGGCTTTAATTGTAGCATGTTAAGAGATGAAAGATTTATCTAAAAGTAAACCACCATAATTTGTTGTAACACTTGTTTCCTGACAATCAGATTTTGTTTTGTGACATCTTTTGATCTGTTCATTTATAATTATAGCATTTATTCTGACAAAACAAAACCTGCTGCCATCGAGTCAATTGCAACTCATAGTGACCCACTAGGACAGAAAACAACTGCCCTATAGAGTTTCCAAGGAGCACCTAGTGGATTCAAATTGCTGTCCTTTTGGTTAGCACCTGTAGGACTTAACCACTATGCCACCAGATTTTTCTTTTATTACAACACTAGCAACAAAACTGAAATTTGAGCCAATTAAAGTAAAATTGGTGAATGTTGATTTTTTATTGTGGTAATCAACAGAATTTTACATTTATTTTTGAAATAACTAAGTTCACTGACTCATTTTATTGTTATAGAATATGTGGACTATTCCTTTCCTTGAAAATGTGGTATATAGTAAAAATCTTAATATCTTTTGCCTTAGTCATTTAGTATTGCTTTAACAGAAATACCACAAGTGAATGGCCTTAAAAAGAGAAAGTTTATTTTGTCACCATCCAGTAGGCTAAAAGTCCACATTCAGGGTATCCCCTTTAGGGGAAGGCTTTCTCTGCTGGTTCTGGAGAAAGATCCCTGTCATCAATCTTCCCTTGGACTGGGAGCTTCAGAGGCATAGGGATCTTAGGTGCTTTCCAAAGGACACACTCTATTCCCAGCACTGCTTTCTTGGTGATTTGAGGTCCGCAACTCTCTGCTTGCTTCCCTTTCCTTTACATACCAAGAGATTGCTTCAAGGCATAATATACACTTACACATTGAGTTCTGCTTCACCAAGACAACTGATGCCCATCCTCCCTCATTAATATCACACAATCAGTGTTTACAGTACATAAAAACATCACACAATACTAGTAATCAAGGCCTAACCAAATTAATACACACATTTGGGGGGGGGACACAATTCAATCCATGACTTTCTACCATTTGGACTAGAAAACCTCACATCTTTGAAACATGCAAAACATATTCATTCCATCATAGCAAATGTCTTAAGTCCAAATTCAAGTTCCAGAAATTCCTCTTCAACTGTGAAACCCAGAACACAAGTTAACTGTTTCCAAAATATGGTGGCCGAACAGGCACAAGCTAGACATTTCCATTAAAAAAAAGAGAAATTGCAGGTAAATAAGGCACAACAGGCACCAAGTAAATTAGCAAAACTCATTACATTAGGCCTCAAACTTGAAGATATTCATCCATTCTCTGAGACAGATTACACAATATCCCTGCCCTCCAGACTCTAGATATTGGCCACACTCTCCAGATTCTCAGTGGAGGCCCCTCAGCCCTGGGCTACGTTCTGCCTTTCAGGCCCACTGGGACAGCAACTCTTCTCCCTCTACTTTAGATTCACTATTTTTCCATCTGAGTGGCAACTCTACCCTTAGAAACCCTTGAGATCATGGCCATACATTTTAAGACTAAGGCAGCTCAGCTTCTTCTGCTCTTTGCCTCTTCATCCTCTGCTTCCTGTGGTCTTTTGGCCCAGGCCTCACACTTCACATCTGCCCTGGTGGGGCAAGTGTTCCAAAGTTCTGTCACTCCACGGATAAGTGCTCAGAGACACCCCACACCACAAGAAAGCCTCCTGCACATAGGCACTCAACACTCTTACTCCATGGGTTGGAAAGCCTAGCTCTACCAACTAAGTGCCTGGAGGCACCCTACTCTGCCTGGAAGTCTCCTGTGCACAGGTACTCAGCTCTCTCACTCCATGGGTTGGCTCTAGCACTGTCTTATGCTAGTATGGTTCTATGTTGCTGGTTTGCTTCTTCTGCTTCTCACCATCTGTACCTTCTCTGGTGTTAACAGGTCTCCTCAGTTCCTTCTGAGCCATCTATCCATTCATGGTTTCAAAACCACTTCCACATTTTATGTACCTGATAGAGAAGCACCCTACTCTCAGTACTGAATTCTGCCTTAGTCGTCTTGTGCAAATATAACAGAAAAACCATAAATGTATGGCTTTAAAAAGAAAAATTTTATTTTGTCACCATCCAGTAGGCTAAAAGTCCAAATTCAGGGTGTCACCTCCAGGGGAAGGCTTTCTCTGCTGACTTTGGGGGAAGATGCTTGTCATCAATCTCCTCCTGGACTGGGACCTTCTGAGGCATGGGGACCCTGAATCCTTTCCAAAGGACACACTCTATTCTCAGCAGTGCTTTCTTGGTGGTATGAGGTTCCCAACTCTTTGTTTGCTTCCTTTTGCTCTATATACCAAGAGATTGCCTCAAAGTATAATATAATCCTACACATTGAGTTCTGCCTCATCAACATAACTGTCACCCATCCTCCTCATTAAAATCATACAGGCAGGGTTTACAGCGTATAAGAAATTCACACAATACCAAGAATCAAGGCCTAGCCAAATTCATACACATTTTGGGGGGACACGATTCAATCTAGGATACCTCATCCATCAAAAATTTCAAAATCCAGTCCACCTCATTTTAGCCCATAAGACTCATTTCTTCTGGCCTCCAAAATTGTAAGATGATATATTTGTGCTGTTTTAACTAGACTTGTGGTAATATGTTACAGCAGCAACAGGAAACTATTAACTAAAACCCATTGCCATTGAGTCAACTCCAAGTCTTTAGCAACATTATACATAACAGAGTAGAGCTGCCCATAGGGTTTCCAAGGCTGCAAATTTTTACAGAAGCAGACTGCCACATCTTTGTCTCACAGAGTATCTGGCGAATTCAAACTACTGACATTTTGCCTAGCAGCCAAGCAGTGCTCATGTAGGAAACTATTATCCAGGGCAAATTTGTTATCTCACTTTCCTGAGCTTCTTGAAGCCCCACCATCATTCTTTGACCAGTGCCCCATTCATCTTCAAAGCCAACAATGTCAAATTTCTCTCTGAACCTCCTCCCATTGCCACATGGGTTGAATTGTGTCCCCCCAAAATTATATATAGAAATTTGGCTGGATTGTGATACCAGTACTGTGTAATCATTCTCCATTTTGTGATTTTCCTATATTGTATGTTAAAGAGAATTAGGGTGGAGCTGTAATTCCCTTCATAAGGTCACCTCCCTGCTTCACTGTAAAAGTAGTTTCCCTCTAGTGTGGCTTGCACCATTGTTTACCCTTTTATCCTACAAGACATAAAAGGAAAGGGTAGCAAGCAGAAAATTGGGAACTTCCCACCGTCAAGAAATCAGTACCAGGAGAAGAGGAAGAATGTATCCTTCAGACCTGAGTTTCGTGTGCCAAGATGCTCACTGAACAAATACTGATGCAGCACAAGGACTTTCCTCCAGAGCCAAAGGGGGGACAGCCTTCCCCTGGAGCAGACATCCTGAATTTGGATGTATAGCCTACCAAACTGTTTAAGAATAAACCTTCTTTGTTAAACCTTTCCACTTGTGGCATTTCTGTTACAGCAACACTTGATAACTAAAACACCAACCTTGCAGGGTTGTTCTCAGTATTAGTGAATAAATGCTTGTGAAAGCACTTTGTAAACTGCCAAGGCTATACAAATATAAGGATGGAGGTGTAACAGTAAGTTAAATAGTAGATAATGAATGACATGTGGGTCTCCTACCAAACCCCACATATTGAGCCTTATCAAGCAATTTGTGGACAGTTTTAGAGGTATGGTAACCTGCATGGCCAAGCCACGTTCTCCTGATGTTTCCATAACTACACACCCTAATCCAAAACCAAACCCATTGCCATCAAGTCCATTCTGACTCATAGCGACCCTATGGGACAGAGTGGAACTCCCCCATAGAGTTTCCAAGGAGCACCTGGTAGAATCAAACTGCCGACCTCATAGTTAGCAGATGTAGCAGTTAACCACTACACCATGATAGACTCTTCAGTGCAGATGTAAGCCCTCCCTCAGACTAATAGACAGAAAGTTCTTAGTATTGATTCCTCTGATCTTGCAGAGGAAACCCTGGTGGCATTGTGTTTAAATGCTAAGGCCACTAATCAAAACGTTGGAAGTTTGAATCCAAGACATTCCTTGGAAACTGTGTGGGGCAGTTCTACTCTATCCTATAGGGTTGTTACGAGTTGGAATCAACTTGACAGCAATGGGTTTGGACCTTGCAGATTCTTTGTTTCACAGGTGCATTCACCACTGATTTTCTTACTCCTCCACAGAAACCTGGGAAACACCACTTATAATATTATATGGTACATATTATTTCTACTCTTGTTTGCTGGTTTGGTAAAAACAAAAAGTGAAAGTAACTATCTTAATCTGTTGCTATAACAGAAATACTGCAAGTGGGTGGTTTAACAAATGTAAATTTATTTTCTCACAGAGAAGTAAGCTAAAATTCTAAATTCAGTGCCTCACCTCCAGGAGAAGGCTTTCTCTTGTTGGCTCTGGAGGAAGGTCCTTCTTGTCAATCATCCCCTGGACTAGGAGTGTCTTTGCACAGGAACTCCAGGTCCAAAGGACGTACTCTGCTCCCAGTACTTTTTTTCTGGTGTTATGAAGTCCCCAACTCTTTACTTACTCCCCTTCCATTTTGTCTCCCAAAAGGTTGCCTCAAGACATAATCCAAGTTTGTAGATTGAATCCTGCCTAAGATAATTGCTTCCCATTCACCTTCATTAATATTATAGAGGAAGGTTTTACAACATATGGGAAAAATCACACAATACCAGGAATCATGCCCCATACAATTTAATACACATATTTTGGGGGGAACATAATTTAATCCAAGACAGTAATCTTGAAAAAAGTCATCATTGTTTCCAGACTTTGATGCCTCAGCAACAGAGGTTGTAGAATGACAAAACATGGTACAAAACAGAGGAAAGAACACAGTGTGGCCTGAAGTCAAGGAGACTTGAAAGAATTACATTTATTGGGATCTCCTAGGGTGTTCCTGGTGGTGTACTATTAACGAAATTCGTGCTATACTGGAATTACATACTTTTGTTTTCTATTGCTTGGCACAAACGGTTTGCACTTGATTACTAACTTAAAGGTTGGTAGTTGAAATCTACCAAGTGGCACCGTGGAAGAAAGTCCTGGCAATCAGCTTTCATAAAGGTAAGAGACACAAAAACTCTACAGAGCAGTTCTACTCTGTATCAAATGGGTTGCCACTAGTTGGAGTCAACTCTATGCCAATGGAGTCATTGGTTGGTTTATTGATGTTCTGTTGTTTACTGTACCATTAAAGCTACTTGAAGCCTGACCATGGTATACCACACCATGTATCTCACTAGTCCTTTGTAAATACAGGTCTTTAGCAACTGCCTGCAATGCCTCTATGTATAAATCCTAGACGGAATTCTTCAGAACTAGATCAGAGGACAGACACTAGGCTATTCTCTCCATCCTTCTCTCTCTCACCTTTGTGGACCAGATACCCACTTAAAAGACTCTTCTTTCCATTTCCTCTAGTTCTGCTTCCTTCCAACTTCTCCACCTCTCTTCTTCCTCAGCCTTTTCTCCTGCTCCTCCTCTCCTCTTAGCCTTTTCTCCTCAAACTACTAAGCTTGTTTGACTAAATCCTTTGAGTTATTCCTACCAGTTAATCAGATGCACATGTGTGTGTTGGAATGTCAGTTAGGCTCAACTGGGACCACTGATAAAATTATCCTTGCTGTGATATACAAAAAAAAAACAGGTACAGTTATAATAATATATAAGGTACAGTTCATGATTAAAACAAAAGACAAATTTCCTAAAACCTAGAGGCTTATGATCTAATGGGCAACACAAAGAAATCAGACATGGGCTATTGCTATACACATAAAAACAAAACCATTGTAGAACATCAGTTGTAAATTTGGACAAAACTAGTTAACTGAGCTTCTTTCCCACACTAGCAGAAACATGGAAAAATCTGTTCCTGCCAGTGCACAGAATGATAGCTGATAAGTTTGAAGCAAAGTTTAGGTAAGAATGGTTTAGAAACATCGCTGCAGACACCTGTGGAGAAAGCTTTATAAAAGAAACTTCTAAGTGTGGCCAAGATAGCAGACTAGACACACATCTCCACAATTCCCTCTGAGAACTAAGGACTGGAATGATAACTGAATGAAGCAGTGGACATCCAGGGAGCCCTAGGATCTGGCATTAAGTTGTCAGATTTGACTAGGAACAAGTTACAGACTAAACTACCTCTTACAAAGATGAGCCAGCAGCCACTGACCCCCACTCCTGCCAACTCACAGTTTCAGAGGACTGCAGGTACTGACAGTTTCTTTGTTATCCAGGAGACAGGGACTAGGCGTAAGCCAGGAGATAACCTGAATTATGGCACTTAATTAAACAGCATGTAGTACAGCAGAGAGACAGTATGTGGAATAGACACATACTGAGAGCCTGGCTTCTGATTGAGGGCACCACTGTCCCTTTACCATCTCTTTTCTGAGCTGTACCATGAAGTAGTATTTCACAGCAGGAAGGGCAGTTCAGCCAGGACTCCATCTTGGTTGGCTAGGAGGCAAAGTCACCAAGCTGGGGGCCTTAGCTGCAACTGATTCACAAGCAGAACAGCAGCCCATCTGGCAAGTGCTTCTCCAGCAGAAAAGTGGTGTTTGAGACAATTCATGTCTAAATTTATGGGTGGAGCCTGGCAGAGGTGAGCAGGAAGGCCCTAACCTCTCCCTACTTTAAACCACGTTATAGCATCTGGGCCAGCCTATGAGATACCTCCATTGTCAGCTGAAAGACAGGGCCTGCCACACTTGAAGGCCTGACTGTTCTCAGCAGCTGTTAGACAGCTCCCCACTCAGAAGTGAAGAGCACCTGGAGAACTGACTGCTGAGAGGCCTGGCAGCATAGCCTCCACTCTTCACTGATCTACATCACAGGGTCATCTGACAGGCAGCCAGTGACTCGGTAAGTATGACATCACCTTTGCCACACTGGAAGCAGAGCCTGCCACTCCAGAGAATCCACCTGGGGCCAGTCACTAGAGTACATAGAGACAGATGGGAATGAACCCCCCCTCTTAGAACTACATCTCAGCTCCTGTTGAGGTAACACCAGAGAAATCGAACAGATTCCAGATGGCACACAGACAACAGACCATAGATAACCATTTAAAGAAGTAGTCCATCATGACTTCAGAAAAGTCCCAAAATAAAGAATCAAAACATTTCCCAGATGAAGAAGGCTTTGTGAAACTATCAGAGGACATGTACAAAAGAATTATATATGGAGCCCTCCTAGGGATTAAACAAAATGCAGCAGAGCAAAAGGAAAAATTAAGCAAGCTATTCGAACTGTTGGATCATCAACAATCTGAATTCAGCAGATCAATAACAAAATTACAGAATTAGACAATTCAATCCAAAGCCAAAAGAGCAGAATTAAGGAGACAGAAGTCAGCCTTCATGATCTGAAGGACAGAGCAACTGATACCAGCATTTATGAAGAGAAATCAGAGGAAAAAGAGAAAAATGAAAAAGCATTAAGAAACACGTGGGACACTATTAAGAGGAATAATCTATGAATAATTGGAGTTTCTGCACAGGAAGAGTAGACAAAAATACAGAGAGCATTGCTGTAGAGTTACTGATAGAAAACTTAACCTAAAATTATGAAAGATGAGAACATAAATAACCAATATGTGTATCGAATGCCACAAAAAGCTAGACCCCAAAAGAAAGACACTAAGACATATTATAATCAAGCTTCATAAAATGAAACATATCCAGATTCTCTTAAAAGCAGCAAGGCTCAAAGCAAAGCTAACATTCAGAGAGAAACCCTGTAGACTTTCATCTGAATTCTCCACAAAACAATGTTGGCAAGAAAGCAGTGGGATGACATATTCAAAACCCTGAAGGAGAAAAACTTCCAACCAAGAATTATATATTCTGCAAAACTGTCTCTCAAATATGATAGTGAAATTGAGACATTCTCAGATAAACAGAAGCTTAGAGACTTCTTAAAAACCAAAGCAAAACTACAAGAAATACAGAAAGAATTCCTTTGTTTAGAAAAACAAAAACATTAACTGTATACTTAAGGAGGCAATACAGGACACACCACCCAGAATCCTACTCATTTAGTGAAGTCAATAAGCTCAATAGAAACTACATTATTAAAAGAAGGGAACCAGTGGTCATAACACAAAAACTATGATATCACCACACTGAAAAGAGGGATATGTTACAATAGGTACAACCCTTTCAGATGAAGTGGGGATTAAAAAGATATGCGGAAGTTAAAGTCCGGTTTAAACTTAGAATAGTAAGTGGGATCATAGGGGTAGACACCAAGCAAATCAACAATGTGACGTATCAAAACAGGGAACATAATAAAGGAGTCTCTAAAGATACAAAACCCATACTGAAAAAGACGAAAAGTCAATCCATAAAGAAGAATGATCCACAACAGAATATTAAGAGAAACAGAAAATATCAACAACGCAAAAACAAATACATCAAAGTGACAGCACAGAACACACACATCAATAATTACACTAAGTGTAAATGGACTGAACGCTCCAACAAAGAGATTGCAAGTGACATTATGGATCAAAAGACATGACTTATCTATATGCTGCTTACAAGAAACACACTTTAGACATAAAGTTATGAACAAACTGAAAATCAAAGCATGGAAAAATACATATCAAGCCCACCATGTACAAAGAAAAGCAAGAGTGGCAATGCTAATCTCAGATATAACAGACTCTAATGTAAGATCCACCATCATGGACAATGATGGTCACTACTTATTGCTGCAAGGTTCAGTACATAAATAAGACATAACAATATTAAATATTTATGCACCAAATACCACAACATATAAATTCATCAAACACTGACAATATTGAAAAATGGAATAGATCAATCACAATAATAGTTGGATACTTCAACAGTCCAGTTTCAGTAATGGATAAATCATCCATAAAAAACCTCAGTAAACATACAGAACATCTTACTGCAACAGTTAACCAACTAGACTTTATTGACATATACACAACTTTTCACCCATCAATAGATAAGTACACCTTCTTCTCCAACACATGTACACCATTTTCCAGAACAGATCATGTGTTAGGACATAAAGCAAGTCTCAACAAAATACAAATCACTGAATTATTGCATAGTGTCTTCTCAGATGATAAAGCCATAAAAGTTGAAATCAATGGTAGAAAAAACATAGGTAGAAATTCAAACTCATGGAAACTGAACAACATCTTGGTCAAAAGCCATGGGTTATTGAGGAAATTAAGGATGAAATAAGAAATTTATGGAATCAGATGAGAATGAAAACACATCCTACCAGAATCTATGGGAAACAGCCAAAGTAGTGCTAAGAAGTCAGTTTATCTCTATAAATGCACACATCTAGAAGGAAGAAAGGACTCAAATCAAAGAATTAACCCTGTGGCTTGAACAAGTAGAAAGAGAGCAACAGGAGAACCCCTCAGGTGCTAGAAGAAAAAACATCATAAAGATTAGAGCAGAAGTAAATGAATTAGAGAATAGAAGAACACTGAAAAAACTGACAAAACAAAAATGTGGTTTTTTGAAAAGATCAACAAAATTGACAAACCATTGGCTAAACTTACTAAAGAAAAACAGGAAGGGAAACAAATAACCCAAATAAGAAATGAAATAGGAGATACTGCAACAGATCCAATGGAAATCAAAAGTATTATAACAGAAAACTATAAAAGACTGTACTCTACCAGATTTGAAAACCTAGAGGACATGGACAAATTCTTAGATTCACATCATCTACCAAAATGACCACGAGGAGAAGTAGAACAACTTAATAAACGTTTCACAAAGGAAGAGATAGAAAAAGTTGTCAAAAAACTACCAAGTAAAAAAAGTCATGGGCCAGATGGCTTCACTGCAGAATTCTCCCAAGCTTTTAGAGAAGAATTCAACCCAACACTACTGAGACTATTTCACAGCATAGAAAGGAATAGAATACTCCCAAATTCATTCTACGAAGCCAGCAAAACCCTGAAATCAAAGCCAGGGAAAGATCCAATAAAAAAGGAGAACTACAGACCAATATCACTCATGAATACAGATGCAAAAATTGTCAACAAAATACTTGCCAATAGAATACAACAACATATCAAAAAATAAACCATCATGACCCAGTTGGATTCATACCAGGGATGCAAGGATTGTTCAACATCAGAAAAACAATGAATGTGATCAGCCACATAAATTACACAAAAGACAAGAGTCACTTGATTTTGTCTATTGAAACAGAGAAAGCATTTATAAAGTCCAACACCCATTCATTCTAAAAACTCTCAGCAAAATAGGAATAGAGGGCAAATTCCTCAGTGCAATAGGGGTCATTTATATAAAGCCAACTGCCTACATCATCCTGAATGGAGAGAGACTGAAACAATTCCCTAGATAACGGGAACTATACAGGGATGCCAACTCTCACCTCTCCTATTCAACATTGTACTAGAAGTTTTAGCCAGAGCAATTAGACAAGACCAAGAAATAAAGGGCATCTGCATCGGCAGGCTAAGAGGAAGTAAAAATCTCCCTATTTGCAGATGATATGATTGTATATGCAGAGAATCCCAAAGAATCTATAAGGAAACTACTCAAACTGATAGAAGAGTTCAGCAGTCTCAGGATACAAGATAAACATAAGTAAATCAGTAGGATTCCTTTATACCAACACAGAGATTATTAAAGAAGAAATCACCAACTCAATACCATTTTCTGTAGCCCCCAAGAAGATAAAATACCTAGGAGTAAATCTAACTAGAGAACTACAAAATCTCACTGCAAGAAACTAAGAGAGACTTAAGTAAATGGAGAAACCTAACCTGCTCAGGGATAGGAAGACTTAACACTGTGAAACTGTCTTTTATCCAAAGCAATCTACTTATATAATGCAATCCCAAAACAAACTCCAGTGACATTTTTTAGTGAGATGGAGAAACAAATTACCAGTTTTGTCTGGAAAGGGAAGGAATCCTGCATAAAGTAAAGCACTACTGAAAAGAAGAACACAATGGGAGACCTCTCACTACTCGACTTTAGAACCTATTACACTGCCATAGTTGTCAAAACAGCCTGGTACTGGTACAAAAAGAGACAGATAGATCAATGGAACAGAGTGGAGATCCCAGAGATGACACCATCCTCCTATAATCAGTTAATATTCAACAAAGGCCCTAAGACTTTAAGTGGGGTTAAAGCAATCTCTTCAACAAATGGTGCTGGCAAAATTTGATGTTCATCTGCAATAAATTGAAACAAGACCCAGATGTTACACCTTATACAAAAACCAACTCAAAGCGGATGAAAGAACTAAATATCAAATCTAAAACGATAAAGCTCATCCAAGAAAAAATAGGATCAACAATGTAAGTTTTAATACACAACATAGACAGACATCAAAGTCTGACAAACAATGCACAATCAACAGAAGAGAAAATAGATAAATGGCGACTACTAAGAATCAAACACTTGCTCATTCAAAGACTTCATCAAAAGACTTAAAAGACCACCTACAGAATGAGAAAAAATATTCGGCAATTACATGTCACACCGACGTCTGACCTCCGTAATCTATAAGGTACTACAAAATATAAATAAGAAAAAGATAAATAATTCAAATAATGATGGGCAAAGGAGATGGACAAATACTTCCCTGAAGAGGAGATCTGGGCAGCCAAAAAACACATGTGGGCATCCTCACAATCATTAGCTATTAAAGAAATTCAAATTAAACTATAATGAGATACCATCTCACCCCAACAAGGTTGACCATGTTCCAAAAAAGGCAATACAACAAATGCTGGAGAGGCTGTGGAGAAATTGGAACTCTCCTACACTGTTGGTGGGATTGCAAAATGGTGCAACCTCTTTGGAAAGCAATCTGGCGCTTCCTTAAAAAGCTGGAAGCAGACATACCATTTGACCCAGTAATTCCACTGCTTGGAATATATCCTGCAGAATCAAGGCCATTCACACCAATACATGCACACCAATGTTTATTGCAGCACAGTCTACAATAGCAAAAAGATGGAACCAACACAGGTGCCCAACAACAGAGGAATGGATAGGTAAACTATGGCATATATACTCAGTGGAACACTATCTAATGATAAAGAACAATGACGATTCTAGGAAGCATCTTATAACCTGGTTTCAGTTGGAGGACTTCATGTTGAGTGAAAATAGTCAGTGGCAAAAGGACAAATATTGTATGAGACCCCTACGATAAGAACTTAAAAACAGACTCATGCACAGAAGAAAAGACTCTTTGACAACTGCAAGGGTAGGGGAAGAGGGAAAGAGAGGATGGGGTATAGATTAGACAGTGATAGAAACTTCGTTGGGTGAAATCAGTGACAGCACACATTAGAAAGAAGATCAATAGTAACTGGACTTCAACGTAACATGATTACTCCTCCCATCTTAACCCAATATTGCAAGGACAGATTAGCAGGGACTGGGGTCCTGGGACCATGCTCTCAGGGGAATTTGAGGCCAATTGGCACAACTAGTGTATTGCTAAGAGTCTTCTGCACCCCACATTGGTGAGTGGCTTCCAGGGTCTTAAAAATTGCCAAGCTGCCATCTGAGGTACAGCAAATGGTCCCAACTCAGCAGGAACAGATGACCACCAAGGACCAAAATGACGTGGGGAAAGAGAACCCAGAAGACAGAGAAACCCTCGAGAGTGGGGGTCTACGGTGACATGTGACTGGAAGAACAAGATGGTGCCCAGCCACCACTAGTAATAGCTGTGACGGGGCTCACAAAGTTGAGTCTCACTGGCTACACAAGAATAAAAATGGGTACACCATGAAATCTCCACTAAAATACCACAATTGATGGTTCAGGGGCCTCGGGGTCCCCCTGGGAGCATAGCCCCTGGTCCTGATGCTGCCCCTGTCCATAAACCATAATGGAGGCCAACTCTTTGGACAAGGATGGATTGGACTTGGTGGCACAGACAGACCAAATCATGTGTGTACTTTATGGTTCTATGCATCTATAGGATGCCTTCCTGCTGACCACTGACTAGAGGTGGGGGAGAGGGTGGAGAGGAGGGGACAGGAGATTGTTAGAAGTATAGGACATGTACAGAATGGAGAGGAAATGTGTGCTGTCACTGGGTAGGGTGAACAGTCGGAGCTTCACATAGGTGGGCATGCAAATTTATGTGGGAATGTACATTTTCACTCAATCATAATAAAATAATAAATAAATAAATATTGCTTTGTAGGGTGGACTAGGCACTAACATCGGCGCATAGCTTCCCAAGCGGAGCACTTCGAAGGTGACTGTAGTGATATTCAGCAATGAGACATGTAGCACTTTTTCTAGGATGATTTCATAAACTTAATTGGCAGTGCTTGTACCCTTTGACCCACATTACAACTCTTTCAGGACATTGCTTACCTCCCTTCTGCCTTCTCTTTTCACGCTTCTTCCTTCTAGCTTCTATCTGCTGGTTGTCTGAAAAACTTCTGTGGGGTTGCCTGCATGTATGTACAAATTCCTCATCAATTTCAAGTGGCCTTCCCACCAGGGCCACAAAATGATTAAACAGCTCTGGGTAGGCCACAGACACTTTATTTATGTAGTAGGTGTAATGGTTTAAGCCTGTGTGTCAACTTGGCTGGGCCATGATTCTGAGTGTGTTGGCAGTAACGTGATGTAGTGGTCACTTCCTTGTGGAGATTTGATATGTGGTCATGCCCATGATGGGATTTGCTCTGAGAAGCCAATCAGTTGAAATGTGGCCTGCAACAAGACTGAGTGGACATTCTGGCAGAGTTCAGGGCTTCTGCTCACTCTAGATCCTGCAGTTTTCTCCTGTTCATCTGAACTCCAGTTCTTAAGACCTGAAGTAGGAGCTGGCCTGCAGTTTTTTTCAGATTAGGGATTTGTCAGTCTTCATATCTTGTGAGCAAGCGCCCTGCTCTCTGAACTGCCAGTCTTAGGGTTACCAGCCCATACAGTTACATAAATGAGAAGCCTCTATCCCAACCCACGGACTTGGGATATTATAGCCTTTACAACCATGTGAGGTATTTCCTTGATATAAATCTCTCTATATATGCATTTATGTACTTTACTGGTTTCACTTTTCTAGAAGACCCGGCCTTCATTTTCATAGTATATTGACTATTCCCTGCAAGATGCATACCAATTACAGGGCAGGATGCTACCCAGGACGAAACAAAAAATATCACACTGAGTTGCTTAAAGCTTACCCAAGAAAGGCCAATTAATATGACAAAAATAATAAACCCATATGGCAGGACTGGTCCTTAAGTTCTTATGCTCCGTATTGGGATACTATATAAACTTCTCATCCTGAGAGGGGCCCCAGGGTCTACAGGAGCTGCTGAACTAGCCCTGACACTGCAAGTGAGCAAATAGTTACATACAAACCAGGGAGTAAAAGAGGATTGCTTGCCATTGTGATATAGCACTCAGGGATGGTAGTCTTCATATTTTACTTACAATAAAGAAAGTGCTATGGCTGAACTTCAGCTCATTCTAAAATTCAAACTTCAATTCTGAGATCACTTCACTTTAGAATACAACAATTGCAAACATTTTGTTTCATGCAGTTCCATACCCCAGAAGCACCCACAAGTACTCTGATTCCATTCAGCCATGTTGAAGGGTTAGCCTGTACTGCAGTGATTAATGAACATTCTATTTGGCTTATAGCAAAAATAGAAAAAAAAAATTGGGAGCAAGGCACAACTTGGCAATTCTTCTGGCCATAGAAACAATGTTCAAATGAATGCATCCTAAACTAACTGACCAAAATCAGTCAAACAATTGGTCAATGGCTATTCAATTCTACCAAACCACTGTGTGAGTAATGCCTTGGTTCTTTCCAATAGGCTAATACTACGGCTGTTTGAAGAGCAACCTTCTCTCTAACATATATTTCTATCCATGATATCTAAGAACAGTGTTTTTAATATACTCAGTAGTTAGTTCTTCACAGTATATGCTTTATAAAATCATCACAACAATAAAAAAAAAGTCAAACCTGTTGCTGTTGAGTAGATTCTGACTCCTAGCGACCCCATAGGACAGAATGGAACTGCCTCATAGAGTTTCCAAGGAGCATCTGGTGGATTTGAACTGCTGACCTTCTGGTTAGCAATCATAGCACTTAACCACTATGCCATCAGAGTTCCCCCCACAACAATAGAAGTGTGAAATTTTTCCATAGACTTCTAGATGCCAGAAATAGAGGTCACCTATTCTGTTGCTATTTCATACACTGTCATTATCTACTATTGTCTATAAAGTGATATAAGCTGGCAAACACTGAAATGATTTTGAAGTCACAGGTGATTCTTTGACCCTTTCAAGACGCATAAGGGTTTTCAATAACTGAAACAAACATATGAATGAAAATATAAGAAATGTAACCTATAGCACATTCATATGTGTCCCACATGTCATTGTCCTTAGTAGGCTGCAATCTCTTAGTAACAACTGAACAATTAGAGATATAAGCAAACATAGTATAAATGCAATTAATACACGCTATGTTAGAAAGGGTATAAGGGAGCATGTGTGTCACATCAAGGATTTATTCAAGAAAAACTGGAGTGAAAAAAGGTAATTCATGTAAAAACAAAAACGGAAATGCTTAGGAGTAGGAACATCAATCTGAATTGTCACAGAAACCAAAAATGTTATCCCTGGAGATGAAGGCACTATTGAAGACTTGACAACAACTAACGACAGTGACAATACTGATAACAAAACTTATTGTTTTAATTTTTCCCAGGACTCAGAAAGTCAACCATTGATATGTAAAGGGTCCAAGAAAAATTGCACATCTGACTGCTTCCCCACAATCTCTCCTCCAGTTCTGTCATTAACAATGAAAGTAGATTTATGAGGACAGAGAAGTTAGACAGAGCAGTGCTACAGTGAATGAATTTGCGAGGAAGCCCTGTACTAGATGATTAAGGCAGACATGAGGGCTATTTGGCTGTGTTTCCTAAAAGAAACTATAGGTTGACCATGTGCAATTTTCTAAAAGTCGTCTTCATTTTGAGACAGAGAATTCACCTCTATTTTAAATGCATTTAATATTTTTGAGTGAATGGCAGCCTTAGAAATTGGACAGGCTACTCCTCAAAGGATTTTTTTTTAAGAAAATGATAGTCCTCTGTCATACTCCAGAAGCAAATACACTTTAGTCACTCAATAAAAACCATACAATGCTCATGGAATTGCAAAGGGAAAATAATAATCCTGCCAAGAACAAACAGAAAGGTAAAATGCCAAGTCTCTATACAATTCTTTTTTCCCCCAAGTGCTAGAAGTGTTGGCAGGTATGTGTATGCAGGGCCCTGATAATAAGTAAATGAACACATTTAACCTCTGGGCCAGATGAGTTGTATGGAAGAGTCATGTCAGATTGTGTAATGTCTTAGAGGAAGCCGCACAAGATGTCAGTACAAACTAGGCTAGTATCTATCAAATATTAGATTCACCCACTTCTAGGAAATGCATCGTCATCCAATTAAGTGACTTTCTAAAAAGAAAAAGATAATCCTGTTTCAGCAAGCTATCGCTTTTGAAAAGTACATTTTATGGGATACAAAATTAAGAAGTTAGGAGAGATATATAGTAATAATCTAGACAAAGTTTCTCTGTTTATGAATAGCTGAACTGAGATCTAGAGCAGAGAAATTACTTATTCTCGGTGGGCAAAAGATCTGCCTGACTAATGTTGTATATACATAAGCCTAGGTAAAGCTGTTTGCAAAAATAGTCTGACCAGCCTTCCCAAACACCTTTTTCACATTTTCCCCCATCTGGAGATTTCATATTTTTTATTCACAATACCCTCTGGTTTTTCCACTCAGGACATTTTATGAGGAAAGTAGAACAGATACTGTGTGCAATAGTGAAGTATACAGAAGAGACTATGGTCAAATCAGGGGTGATTCAAATATGCTTATGACCTAAACCCAAATTCATATCCATAAGAAGCAAGGTGTGTTCTTAAAATTTGAGTATATGGCTGTGATTACCTTCCATCTTATATAAAATGTAGTATTTCCATTTAATAACTCAAGTGATAAATTAACAGAGTGCTAAATCAAAAGAATTTCATCTGCAGTACTACTAATTATTTTGTCACTGAAGAATGTCAGGCTTAGCTTTATTCTAATCCATGTACTCCATTCCCCATTTTGTATTCAATGCTAATGGTTGGAAAAGAAACAGCCTTTCTGTGGTAATAAGTACTCTTAGAGTATCTCATTCTGCTGCATATTAGCTGTACAAGTTTGAACCAGATACTTAGCTTCTCTGAGTTTCATTTTCCTCATTATGTACAACACAGTTTGCAGAAAAAAATTAAATAAGATCAGTAAACAAAAGTGTTTGTCGTGTTAGGCATATATACACATTCGTATGCAGGGGCTTATCATGAGAATTTCTATCCTAATGCAAAATTTGGTTTCAATTATGAGGGGTTTTATGATCTATGCCTTTTGATTCACCACTTGAATCTCCTATAGCAGAGGCCATGTGGTGGTCAGGATTATGTCAATTTGGCTACTCCATATTTGGCTGCTGTATTAAGTGGCAGGGTGGGGTTTGTGTTGGCTTCCTGCCCTCAGCTCTCATCTCTCGACCTTCCACTACTACTGCTGGTCTGCTCACGTAGCCAGGAGCTCCTGCTCTCTTCTTCCCGCATCCGGTTCCTTGACTTCAACTGGCAGCTGTTGGATTCATCAGTCTTTACAGTCAGTACTTGAGAGTCCTGCTCCCTGACCTGCCGATCCTGGGTTCGTCAGCCTCTGCCACTCCGTCTTGCCACTGGCTTGGGATCCACCGACCTACACAACTAGCCAGCGGTGATCTAAAATTCTGGTTTCTGACCTGCTGACTTTGGATTCCTCAGCTTCTGTGGCCACATGAGGCTTGTGCCAGAACTTGGGACATTCAGCTTCTGTGATTGTGTGAGCTGTTTCCTATATCTATATCTATCTATCTATACATATTATAAATCTTTCCTTGTACCTACACGTGTTACTGGTTTTGCTTCCCCGGAAAACCCAGTCTAAGACAGGCCACTATGTCTCGCAGTCAGTGATAGATGGTTTCAAGGAACGGGTACCCACTTAAGTAAGCTTAAAGAAAAGTGAATGTAATATAAGCCTGCAACAAGCAATTTCATGGAAATCTAAGGCCAACCACCAAAGCCCAGTCATGACCCTAAGAACTGAAAGTGTACCTGTTAAGTCAGCAATCATGATTGTTCCCTTTGTTTCAAAAATGCCTCTCACATCTGTTTAGTCTCTCTTTCTGTCTCCACTTGCTTCCTCTACTTTCATATGGCTCAATTTGGCTAAAACAGCCATTTACAGCAATCATTTATCTATTTTCTAACTAGGTTTTTGTATTACACTTCAAATTTGTGAGAAAAGACCATTAACTGACACTGGTTAGCCAGTGAGTTTACTTCCCAGAGTCCATCCTTATTCCAATCAGATATGCTTGGGGCTGGAACAGTGTAGAGCTACTAAATCACTCATGGCTGTTCTTCCCACTACTATGAATGGAGCAGGCTAGGCTAAGAGAAGTTGGACTTTTGAAAACAACTCAGTCCCAAAGGCAAGATTTTCCCAATGAAACAAAGTTATGAGTTTTCTTTTTCAAATGCAACAAGCCTCTGAAACATGGCATTACCCACGTGTTATGTTAACCTTGACATGTAAATCATCCCAATTACATTTTGTTATCATTATCGCATCATATTTATGCTAAAAACCCTCTCATCCACAAAATAGGACTTAGTAGTTCATTGGTTAGTGAAAAAAAGTGAAACACAGAATCATTAAGATTTCCTATATATCTTAACTATTTTATTTTAGATTACACGTTTTGAGTAGTTGCCAGGACTCAATACACAGACACCTTTTTTTTTCTTACTCCTTTGCTTTTCCTTCAATAAGGGTTGACTTTTAGAGTTTTGCATTATCTTTCTTGCAAACAAATGATAATTTCCGGTTTGGTCCCTTAAAATGGAATAAGAGCCAAAAAAGACCTGTTACATGAAGTGTTACAATATTTGAGATTTGTTTCAAAGTAATTGTGGATGGGGGAGTGAGAGTGTACAGGTGAAACAAGATTATACATGCATGGGTAATTGTTAAAGCTGGGTGAGGCATATATCATGTTAATTATATTAGACTCTATAATTTAAATATACTTGAAATTTCTATAAAAATAAAGTGTGAAATAAAATGTGAAGCAATCTGAATGCAGAATCTTCCTAATTGTTACAATGTTCTATCTTATATTTTTGTTCACCCTAGCACCTAATTTGACAGATTTTTTTAGCACACTGACTTTACTAATTCTACAGAGGCATCCAGCCTAGATTTCTTTGAAGCAACAGCTCACTTAGCATTTATATTTCATCAGTTTACATAATATTCAATTAAATTATATAATTATATTATTATGTACAACTGGCATAAATAGATTTTGGAACAAATGCAACTGATTTTTGGTAAGCATACAACTCAAATGGCTGAAGCAGATGTGTCTGGGAAAACTAGACAAATCTAACCACATTACATCTAACCACACTGTCAACCACAAACAGTAGTGTACCACGGCTTCTGATCACTGAGTCTCAGTATAAATTAATCCAACCAGCCAATTAAGCGGAAGTTCACTAAGAGAGAGTCTGCTGTATTATCATTATTATTGTGTTCCACATTTTTCACATTTTTGTTTTCACATTTTTCACACTTTAACTCTGACTTTAATCCACTTTCAGGATCTCAAAGTAGGGAAAATTAGAGATGTTCATACTTGTCTCAAATGATCTTCTGGAGAGTAAAGCAGGAAGCAGGACTGTTTTTTTTCAATTACTTACATTTGGCAATCAGGGGGCTACTCGTGGGTGTTTAACATATATTGTAGTTTTCCTGCTTTCTCACAACCCTCCAATTCAGCTTGCTGACTAAAAAAAGTAGAAACTGGGTTGTTTTACAGGCATTGGCTTTTGCAAGAAGCCTGATTACACTTGCTAAGCCTCCTAGTAGCAATATTGAGGAATTAATTAAAATGCTGAGACCAGAGTACCCACCCAGAGAGACAAAGAAAGAGTGTACTGGTGGTCCCCAGCTTTAAATTTCTGCAACAATTTGTAGAAACACCTTGAGAAGGTAAATCAGTTTTTATTGCAACACTATGCAGGGTAACATAAGGCAATATGACATACGTTTGTGTGTGTGTGTGTGTGTTTAATGATAAAACTGTAGGAACTAAAATTCCCTTTTTCTCTTCCTCCCTCCATAACACTTAATAAAGCTGTTTCCAGAATGAAACAATCAGACTGCTCACTGACTTTCTTCTACCGAAGTCATAGCTTTGTATGTTGGAAAGGTCTGCTTTCCCTTTGTTTAACCACTTTGGTATGACTAACTTACGAAAATACAGGAGGAAGGCAATTTTGTGCCTCCATTTTCCATGTCAGCCACGCAGCAGCAGGCATTCTGAGTCACACAGAGTCCACTCTTCAGGATGCATGCTGTAAGCTCAGAGGGGCTAATAATCAAATTAGGCTTTTAACAAATGGCAATTTATAATACTGAAACTAATGAGAGGTCAAAGAACTAAGCTCTGCATGGAGTTTTAATTATCCCGTCCTTTGTGACTCCGTAAGAACATTTTTAAAGGAACACTGACACACAGTATTCAACTGGTACTTTTCATTTCATTAAGAAGATTTATATAACTTATTATATGAATGGGAAATACGAACTTTTATTTCCAAGTAGGGCAGGAACCTAAAACTTTCTCTTTAGTGTTGGAAAGCAAGTTCTGTCTTTGATATGCAATTAGATGACCATCAATGGAATACTTTTCTTCCTATAGCACTGATGAGCTGATGAGTAGAGAAACATAAAACCTTTCTTCAGGAGAATCTGAGATGGCACAGGGTACGTAAAGAGGAGCATCTAATCAGAGGAAGATTATCCAATAGGCAAAGCATCTACAGTGAACAATTTCATAGTTTCTCACCGCATCAGATATGGCTGGCATCTGTCTCTCTCCCAGCCTAATAGCGCCTCCCTACAGAATCAAAATTTCTTTTCAAATTTACAATCCCTGACAGAGGTGATATCTCAGTAAGTAAAGGTAAGCACCAGGTTCCTTGTGCTTACTTGTAATCTATAGTGAATAATTTCACATGAATTTTACCATACTTTGTCTTGTACTTAATTTGCCTATTGGATAATCTGCCCCTCTGACCACAATGAGCAAAACCACTACAACTAGATTGTTGCCTCTGCCATTTCATTTTTTTCTCATTATTTCTACTTATTTCTGCCAGACATATGCCTACACGCATCCCCATACTCCTCTACCATTTAGGCAGACGAAAATGTTCTTCATTTTTACTGCCTAATTTTTTCCAGGCTTTGTTTGGGACACATTGGTTTGGTTTTTTGAAGAGGAGTGGCAAAAATGATTAACTGAACAAAGGAACAACAGTAACAGAAAGTGAAACCTCTCAGGCAAAAATAAAAACAAAATTCTGTTAAGCTTAAGAGCCTGTAAAAAGAATCAATTTGAAGGCATTGGAGATTTTAGCATCAATAGGCTTTGTGTGCTCTTGGTTTGGAAAGGCTTTTGCTACCAAAGGGGTTAATTGTCCAATGGCAATGTCCACCAGTCAAGTCAGTTTAAGGTCAGAGAATACAGCTGGGGAGGAAGCTTTCTTTTATCAATAAATGTATTGATGAAACAGCAAACGGAACACAAGAGAATCGAGCATATCCATAGCATCAGGGCAGCAAGACAACTAGCTCAAAGCATTAAGGGATCTGGATGTTGAACTAGTTGCCTCTCTCTTTTTATTTAATGTTCAAGTGTTAAGGCAAATACTAAAATAAAATTGGAAACAATGCAAATAAAAAAAGCTTTCTTTGTTGAAAAGGAGGCTGATTCTGGAAATTCTTCTTCCAAACTTGCTGTCACCATACCCTGCCACGTGGCACTGCTTTATTGCTCTTTTAAATTGGCAGCCCATTATTTTAGGAGACAGTGTAGCTTAAAGGCTAAGAGGATGGGGCCTAGAGTTAAACTGAATCTCAGTTCTACCACTTACACTGTCCCCTTGGGTAGGTTACTTTTTCAAAGTATCAGTGTCTACATTTGTTACACTGGATAATGACAAGGCAGAAAAAGTATAGACACTGAAGCCAAACTGCTTGGGTTTGAATCTGCCCAGCACCTACTGGTAGTATGACCTTGTTAAGATCCTGTAACTGATTAGACCCCAAGTGACCTGGTTGGGGTTCTGGAGATCAGGCTAGCAAGTCCAGTCTCCCAATGGGTGGCAAGCTGAGCTCTCCCTCCCCAGCACACTGGCAACAAAATTTCACTAAGGAAAATTTTGTTAAGTGAAAGTATGTTCCAGAGTGAGAACAGATCAGTCTCCATGACCAGAAAAATGCCCTTTACAGATTTTGTGGGGGGTGTCAAAAGCAGGGAGTGATGTCATAAATGGCAGGGGAAGTAGTGACTTGGTTCTTGGTTCCGAGTTCTGGGCCATACATCAGCAACCGCATGACGGGTCCCCTCCTGGAGAGTACGACAGTGGTATGGAGATAGACTAGAAAGAAGGGCTAGATCACTTCTAGGACATCCTTCTGTACCTGTGGCCAAATCTCAACAGCCAGGAGAACTGTGTCTGTGTTACAACCATCAGGAAGGAACTGTCTTGTCTGTGATTACCCCTCCCAAGCTTCAAGTGGTGGCCACCAGTTGTTTCCCTAGTTAATCTTATCAACATTACCTAACCTCTGTTGTTTTGGTTCCCCCTCAATAAAATAACTGCTGTGACTTCACAGGGTCATTGTGAGAATTATAAACAAACAAACAAAAATTGTCTTAGAGTCAATTTTAACTCATGGCAACCCAATGTATTACAGTACAAAATTGCTCTACAAAGTTTTCAAGGCTACAATCTTTATGGAAATAGAAGGCCTGGACTTTCTTCTGCAGTGTGCTGGGTAGGTTTGAACCACCAACCTTTAGGTTAGTAGTCAAGTGCAAACAATTTGGGCCACCCAGGGATTTCTGTGAAATTTATGAAACCAATATAAGGACCTAGTGAGAGCTCAAAAAATGAATTATTAGTACCTATTTCAGAAGTTTGTTACATCGATGAGACAACAAATGAAACACTTTTAGCTCAGTATAGCACAGCATAGAAAGTGTTCAATAAATGCTAACCTTGTTGTCCCTTTGATTCTCTGACTAGTTTGTAACCTCATAAATGGCAGGTGTTGTGCTTCTTTCTCTGTACAATGATGGTTAAGCATTCAACTGATAACTGAAAGTTTAATAGTTCCAACCCTCTTAGTGGCTCTGTGGGAGAAAGCCCTGGCTATCTCTTTCTATAAAGATTATAGGCTAGGAAACTCCATGGGACAGTTCTACTATGTCACGTTGGGTTGTCAGGAGTCACAGTCTACTTGATGGCATCTAACAACAACATACAATAGGCCTAGCACTATAATATATGCAAATAGGAATAATTCAGTTAAAGTCAAAGGAAACAACAAAGGTAGAAGATCAAATAGAACTATGGACTCAGAAGCTATGCAAAAGATTGGGTTAATTAAAAATTGATGGGACAGGCCAAACATCATGACTGATTTTTGATAAACTATAAATATCATCAAGAGACAACTGGATGATTGATTTTTACTTCACAATATTGATGACCACAACAAGTGATTCAGCAAAACAATGGCCACATTAATAGCAGGTGCTAAGTAGGCACAGGTTAAGGGGTAGTTGTCATACTTCAGATTGTTATGAATCAGCTTCACAAGTTTTTGCTACATCTGTATACCACCAAAAACTTCCTTCATAGTCTATGGTTTGTACACCTAATACGTTTACTATTAATTTACTTGCCATCTTTTTTCTTTAAGTCAATTTAATTTTTTTTAACTTCTTTATTACATTAAATGAAAACCGGCATCATTTGCCATAAATAGGGATGAGTAAAAACAAACACAATAAAAGCAAAATTGACTTCATTAAATCTAGCTGCTGTTGCGTGGCAGAGGCTCTAGAGCCTGTGGCTTTGAAACTTGTTTTGTCTTTGTTAGAACATTCTATTAGAAAGTGTCAAGGAAGTATTCATGACAAACTTACACCAAAGTAAGAACTGGAAAAGAATTGAAAAGGGAAAACATTTCCAGTCTATGATTCAGTACTATCTGATGCTCATACAGTTTTTGAAACACCTGAAATCATTTTGTGGACCACTGCGTTCAGAAAAATCTGGTATAGTGGTTAATGAATGATTTCCAGGTATTCTAAAGTCTGTATAGCAGTTTTTCTCAAGGAGTGTCCTTTAGATCACTTGCATTAGAATTACATATGGGTACCTGTTTAAAAGGAGGGAGAGGGAGTCAAGATGGCGGACTAAGCACACGTCTCCTTACATCCCTCTGGAAACGAAGACCTGAATTGACAATCAAACAGAGCCTTCTGATCACCTAATCAGCCTTAGGACACGGCACAGAGCTGTTAATTGGGACTTCATACCACTCAGTGAAAAACCTCCTCTCTTTCGCTGACTCCCGCTCCTGGCTAGCCCCGGCTCTCATGGACGGAAGGTAAACGCACCATTTTGACTTTATCCTCTGTCTCGGCTGGCGGGCGGAGCTGGGTCTTCCCTGGCGGCTGGACTCAGATGCGCTGCTGGAGGGACAGGCAGGCGAAATTCCCATATTGTGAGAGCCAGGATCGGGACTCTGTTAATCTAGCCATTTTGAGCCTTTCGTTATGTAGCTGCCTCAGTGGGGTTTGTGCGGAGCTCCGCAGTCAGGGTGCGGGACGCCATGTTGGTACCGAGATTTTAGCGGGACCTCGTTCTTAGCCTGGGAGCCAGTGCGTGCAAACGGGACAGCGCTTCTCCGTCAGAAAAGTAGTCAATTTGCACAGTGCTGCCTAAGTTGGGGGCCCTGTAACAAAAGCAGAAGAATCACTACCTCGTGGAACCTTTAGCCCCTCTGTCTGCTGCCTGTGTCAGGGACGCCATCTTGGATATGGTGGCCACAGCTGGACCTAATTCTTAGCTTGGGAGTCAGAGCCTGCCCACAGGAGAGCGCTTTTCTATCACAAAAGCAGTACTCGACGCAGTGTTGGCTAAGGCTAGGCCCTGTCAGCAGAGGCCAACAGGGCAGTAGCATTGCTGTATTTTGACCTAGTTTGCTATCATCTCAGGTTGGATATAGGGGCACTTACTTTGTCAGATGAGAAGAGGGACCTCTACACCTGAAAACCTAACTGACTTGTGAACTGGACAGATACCTTTTGCTTTTCATTTGAAGACAGCCTAGAGAAACATTTGCAATCCATCCTCACAGTACCTCTTCCAGCCTCTATATACTCAAATGGGACCCAAAAAGCAACAGACAATTGTAGCATACAAGCAATCACTCATGGATTCAGAAGGCTCCCAAACAAAACAACCAAGGAGTTTTCCAGATGAAGAAACTTTTATGAAAGTATCAGGAAGTGAATAAAAATTGATTATATACAGAGCCCTTCTAGACCTTATACAAAATGCAGCAGAACAAAATGAAAAATTAAGCAAGTTGTTCGATCTGATGGAACACCAGTACTCCGAAATCCAACAGATCAAGAAGAAAATCAGAGACATAGAAACTTCCATGCAAAGCCAAGAAAACAGAATGGAACAAATAGAAAAAAAGAATTTCTGACTTGGAAGACAGAGCTACTGATGCCAGCGTCTATGAGCAGAAATCAGAAAAAAGAAACAAGAAAAATGAAGAAACATTAAGAAGCATGTGGGATTCTATTAAGACGAACAACCTTCAATTAATTGGAGTCACTGAACAGGGTGAGACATCTGAGAACACAGAGAGTATTGTTTCTGAGCTGCTGAAAGAAAACTTCACAGAAATCCTGAAGGAAGAGAATATAGACATCTCAGATGCATATCATACGCCACGCAATATAGATCTCAAAAGAAAAACTCCAAGACATATTATAATCAAGCTTAACAAAATGAAACATAAGCAGCAACTCCTAAAGGCAGCAAGACTCAAGGCAAAGCTAACATACAGAGGGAAACCCTGCAAGCTCTCGTCAGATTTCTCAGCAGAAACCATGCTGGCACGGAGACAGTGGCATGACACATTCAAAGTCTTGAAGGAGAAGAACTTCCAACCAAGAATTACATATCCTGCAAAACTATCTTTTAAATACGAAAATGAAATTAAGACATTCCCAGATAAACAGAAACTCAGAGACTTTGTAAAAACCAAACCAAAACTACAAGAAACACTTAAAGAAGTTCTTGGATTTGGCTTAGAAGAACGAAACCACTAACTTTATATTTTAGAACGACACACTACTCAATACTCTACTCATTTAGGGAAGGCTCCAAAGTAAATCACAGCTATGATATGGAAAGAAGCAATCCACTGATCATCATGAAAACTATGGTGTCATCATAATAAAAAGAGGGATGTACTACAGTCGTTATACTTCTTCCAGATGGAGAGGAAGATGACAAGACTGGTAGTAATTAAAACTGGGTTTATAAATAGTTTATTAAGGGGGTTCATAGGGGCAGCTGTAAAGCACAACAAAGATGTATCATACCATTTCAAGAAATCTAACACACGAGTCTCAACAACTATAAAACCAGCTTTGAAAATGGTGAAAAATCAAATCACAAAGAAGAGTGTCCCAGAACAGACTAATGAGAACAACAGAGAAAACATCAACATAAAAATAAACAAATCACAATGGCAGCAGTGAACACATACCTATCAATAATTACATTGAATGTGAATGGACTGAATGCTCCAGTAAAGAGATACCGAGTGTTATCTTGGATCAAAAGACACGACCCATCCATATATTGTCTACAAGAAAGTCACTTGAGACCTAAAGACAGGAACAAACTGAAAATTAAAGGATGGAAGAATATACATCAAGCTAACAATGAACAAAGAAGAGCAGGGGTGGCAATTCTAATCTCAGACAAAATCAATTTTAATGTCAAATCCACCATCGTGGACAAAGATGGACACTATTTATTGCTGAAAGGTTCAGTACACAAGTAAGACTTAACTATATTAAATATTTATGCACCTAATTTCACAGCACCTAAATATGTTGAAGAACACTGACTACACTCAAAAGAGAGTTGGACGACTCCAGAGTAATAGTGGGAGACTTTAACATTCCACTCTCATTACTAGACAGATCATCTAGAAAAAAGCTCAGTAAAGATACAGAAGACCTCATTGACACAATTAACCAACTAAACCTCATTGATATATACAGAACTTTCCACCCATCAGAAGACAACTACACCTTCTTCTCCAGTGCACATGGAACATTCTCCAGAATTGAAAACGTGATAGACCATAATGCAATGCTCAACAAAATCCATACCATTGAATTACTGCAAAACATCTTCTCAGATCATAAAGCCATAAAAGTTGAAATCAATAGCAGGAAAAACATAGATAGAAAGTGGAACTCTTGGAAACTGAACAACATCTTGCTCAAAAAAACATGGGTTATAGAGGAAATCAGGGATCAATTAAAGAAATTCATGGATTCCAATGAGAACGAAAACACTTCCTACCAGAACCTATGGGATACAGCCAAAGCAGTGCTCATAGGTCTGTTTATCTCCATAAATGCACACATCTGGAAGGAAGAAAGAAACCAAATCAAGGAACTAACTCTACAGCTTGAACAAGTAGAAAGAGAACAACAGAGGAACCCCTCAGGCACCAGAAGAAATGAGATCATAAAGATTAGAGCAGAGCTAAATGAATTAGAGAATAGAAAAACAATTGAAAAAATTGAAAAGACCAAAAGCTGGTTTTTTGAAAAGATCAACCAAATTGACAAACCACTGGCTAAACTTACTAAAGAAAAGCAGGAAAGGAAACAAATAACCCAAATTAGAAATGAGAGGGAAGTTGTCAACACAGATGCAACAGAAATCAAAAATATCATAACAGAATACTATGAAAGACTGTACTCTAAGAAATTTGATAACCTAGGGGAAATGGACCAATTCCTTGACTCATACCACCTACCCAAATTATCACAACGTGAAGCAGAACAACTTAATAAACCCATCACAAAGGAAGAGATTGAAAAGGTCATCAAAACACTGCCAACCAAAAAAAGTCCGGGCCCAGATGGCTTCACGGCAGAATTCTACCAACCATTTAGAGAAGAGTTATCGCCAGTACTACTGAGACTATTTCACAGTATAGAAAAGGATGGAGTACTCCCAAACTCATTCTATGAAGCCAGCATAACCCTGATACCTAAGCCAGGGAAAGATCCAATAAAGACAGAGAACTACAGACCAATATCACTCATGAACCTAGATGCAAAAATCTTCAACAAAATTCTTGCCAACAGAATACAACAACAACATATCAAGAAAATAATCCATCATGACCAAGTGGGATTCATACCAGGGATGCAAGGCTGGTTCAACATCAGAAAAACAATTAATGTGATTAACCACATAAATAATACAAAAGACAAGGATCGCCTGATTTTGTCCATTGATGCTGAAAATGCATTTGATAAAGTCCAACACCCATTCATGCTAAAAACTCTTAGTAAAATGGGTATAGACGGCAAATTCCTCAACACAATAAGGGCCATTTATACAAAGCTAATTGCCCACATCATCCTGAATGGAGAGAGACTGAAAGACTTTCCCTTGAGATCAGCAACTAGACAAGGATGCCCACTGTCACCTCTCCTATTCAACATTGTGCTAGAAGTTCTAGCCAGAGCAGTTAGTCAAGACGAAGAAATAAAGAGCATCTGCGTTGGCAAAGAGGAAGTTAAAATCTCCCTGTTCGCAGATGATACGGTTGTATATGCAGAGAACCCCAAGGAATCTATAAGTAAGCTACTCAAACTGATAGAAGAGTTCAGCAAGGTCTCAGGATACAAGATAAACATAAGTAAATCAGTAGGATTCCTTTATACCAACAACGAGACTGTTAAGGAGGAAATTATCGAATCAATACCATTTACGATAGTCCCTGAGAAGATAAAGTACCTAGGAATTAATCTAACCAGAGAAACAACAGACCTTTACAAAGAGAACTACAAGCCCTTACTACAAGAAACTAAGAGAGACTTAGAGAAATGGAAAAACCTACCCTGCTCATGGATAGGAAGACTTAACATTGTGAAAATGTCTATTTTACCCAAAGCAATTTATTCATATAATGCAATCCCAATACAAGTTCCAGTATCAGTTTTTAATGAGATGGAGAAACAAATCACCAATTTTGTTTGGAAAGGGAAGAAGCCCCGGATAAGTAAGGTACTACTAAAGAAGAACACACTGGGAGGCCTCTCATTACCCGACCTTAGAACATACTACACTGCCACAGTGGTCAAAACAGCCTGGTACTGGTACAAGAACAGACAGATCGATCAGTGGAACAGAATTGAGACCCCAGAGATGACACCATTTGCCTATGAACAGTTCATATTCGACAAAGGCCCTAAGACATTAAACTGGGGTAAAAACAGTATCTTCAACAAATGGTGCTGGCAAAATTGGTTATCCATCTGCAATAAACTGAATCAAGATCCATATCTTACACCTTATACAAAAACCAACTCCAACTGGATAAAAGACCTAAATATCAAACCTAAAATGATAAAGCTCATCCAAGTAAAGGTAGGAACAACAATGGAAGTTTTAATACACAATGAGGACAGACTCCAAAATCTGTCAAAGAAACCTCAATCAACAGAAGAGAAAATAGATAAATGGGAACCATTAAGAATCAAACACTTTTGCTCATCCAAAGACTTTATTAATAGAATTAAAAGAATACCCACAGAATGGGAAAAAATATTTGGCAACTCTATGTCAGACCGACGCCTGATCTCCATAATCTATAAGATACTACAAAATATCAAGAAGAAGAAGATAATCCATCCAATTAAGCGATGGACAAAGGAGATTGACAGACACTTCACTAAAGAGGAGATCCAGGAAGCCAAAAAACACATGCGGACATGTTCACGATCTTTAGTTATTAAAGAAATTCAAATCAAGGCAACAATGAGATACCATCTCACCCCAACAAGATTGGCTATGATCCATAAAACACAAAACAACAAATACTGGAGAGACTGTGGAGAAAGTGAAACCCTCCTACACTGTTGGTGGGGTTGCAAAATGGTCCAGCCTCTTTGGAAGGCAATCTGGTGCTTCCTTAAAAAAATGGATATTGATATACCATTTGATCCAGTAATTCCACTACTTGGAATATATCCTGCAGATTCAAGGCCTTTCACACCAATGGACACATGCACCAGAATGTTTACCGCAGCACAGTCCACGATAGCAAAAAGATGGAATCAATCCAGATGCCCAACAATAGAAGAATGGATAGGTAAACTATGGTACATATACTCAATGGAGCACTACACAATGATAAAGAGTAACGATGATTCCAGGAAACATCTCCTAACCTGGTTTCAACTGGAAGACATTATGTTGAGTTAAAGTAGTCAGCGACAAAGGGACAAATACTGTATGAGACCTCTACGATAAGACCTCAAAAACAGACTTGTGTATAGAAGAAAAGACTCTTTGACAGCTGCAAGGGAGGGGAGGGAGGGAGGGTTTAGTTTAGATAGTTACTAGAAATCTAGTTGGGAGAAAGCGGTAATAGCACACATTAGAAACAAGAACAACATTAAGTGGACTTCAGCATAACTTGAGTAGTCCTTCCATCTTAACTCAATACTGCAAGGATAGAGTAGCTGGGATGGGGGGCGGGGGACCATGCTCTTAGGCGAATTCCAGGCCAATTGGCACAACTAGCATTTTGCTAAGAGAGCTGTCTGCACCGCACATTGGTGAGTGGTGTCTGGGGTCTTAACAGCTGCCAAGCTGCCATCCGAGGACACAGCAAATGGTCCCAACTCAGCAGGAACAGATGCTCACCGAGGACCTAAATGACATGCGGTAAAGACAACCGAGAAGACAGAGAGACCCACAAGAGTGGGTGCCTACATCGACTTGGGACTGGAAGAACCGGATGGTGCCCTGCCACCACCAGTGGTAGCCATGATGGAGCTCACAGAGAGGAGTCTCACTGACAACATAAGAATAAAAAGGGGTGCATCCTGAGATCTCCACTAAAAGACCTCAATTGATGGTCCAGCGGTTTGGGGGTTCCTCTGAGAGCATGGCCCCCGGCCCTGATGCTGCCGTTTTCCATAAATTATAACAAATGTCCATTCTTTGGACAGGAATGGATTGGACTTGGCAATGCAGAGTGACCATATATTGGAAGCACTTTATGGTTCTATACATCTATAGGATATTATCTTGCTGACCTCTGGCTGGAGGAAGTGGAGTGGATGGAGAGGACGGGAAAGGAGGCAATTGGGAGCATGAGACATGTATGGAGCAGAGAGGAATAGTGTGCAGTCACCGTACAGGGAGAGCAGTGGAAGCTGCATATAGGTGGGCATGTAAATTTATACGTGAATATACATTTTCACTCAGTTATGTTAAATCAAATAAATAAATAAATAAGGAGGGAGAGAGTAAATTTTACTTATTCAGGGGACAGGGACCAAATGACTTACATTTTTAAGAAGCACCCCTGGATGACCCTGGTACACAATATACTTTAGTAACTTGCACTATATTGTAGCAATTGTTGAAGAAGACAGTCCATCTCTATAACAGCTCTATAGAGAAAGAAAAACTGAGAGTAGAAGGAAAATTAGGCTAAAGCCACTGACCCGAAGACTGAGGTCCTGCACAACATTTAATTGGACTGTTTAAACACTAGAATAAGATTTTTAAAAAGAAAGGCTTCCAGCAATGAGGGAACTAAATGGTTCATGGAAGAGAGAGATTGATTTATAAGAAAAGATGAAAGGAATTTACAATGTGATGTTGCTAAGTGATTACTAAGCAAGGGTGTGATAACAGTTTACAGATGTCTGAATCGTATACTAAGAAGAAAATGTATTTGTTAAGTGAGAATAAGGAGGGATAATTAGACATTACCCATTGCCTAAACTGTTGCCATTTAATTGGAGCCCCTATGTATACGAACCAAAAACCAAGTCCACTACTAGCAAGTCAATTCCAACTCATAGTGATCCTATGAGACAGAACTCCCCCAGAGAGTTTCCGAGGAGTGGCTGGTTGATTTGAACTGCCAACCTTTTAGTTAGAAGCCAAGCTTTTAAGCAGTATGTTACCAGGGCTCCAATTAGACATTAACGCAATGTACTTGACCAAATTCTTATTTAATATGACTCGGTCTCAGCATTTTTGCCGTGCATGTTACAGCCAACGTCTGCTCTAAGAGATACAGTACTGTGTTTTTTCCCCAGAACTCAGAGTTCTGAGAATTACTCTAGATTCTCTCCCTTTGTTGGAGCACACTCCTAACTCCCAGGCTAGTGTAAGTGTCATTACCTTCCTATCTTTTTCAAGTTGCTTTACTTCTATACTCCTATAGATCAAAGCCTAGTAGCCCTAACACATTAGGAACTTTGTAGAAGAGTCCATACTGGGTCTCAAGAAACCTACAGTTGAAGAGCTGAAAAGCCATTTGGCAGCAGGGCCCACCTCTGGCAAACTGACCAAGCATAATCATCTGTCTGTGACACCGTATTTGTGCCACCTCCAACTCCAAGTTCACTGGGGCCTCAGAATATATGTGTCCCTCTTGTCAGTGAAAAAGGGACTAGATAAAAAACACCGGTATATGGAATGACTTAATATACTACCTCTGGGGATGTGGATGGCAATCATTTTGAAAGAGCACTGTGGAGAGAGGACAATGCTTAAATTGAACAGATGAATTTCTGAAGTTAGAGTTTTAGACACTGCGTCTCCTGGGTGCTGAGCTGTTTTGGGAAAGAGGACCACTATCAATAGATACTAAACAGATGCCTCCAAATCCTTAACTAATTGGCCAGTGATACCTGAGGATACCTGTATGTCATAGCAATCCCCATTACTACCCTCTTCTATGATCTGACAATTCGTAGACATTAACCCATGAGTGGCTTGCAGAACCCACTTACTAACGTTATCACAGCATAGCAATCTATAACTTTCCATGCTCAAAATTTTGTTCAGATTTACACAATCTGCATTACCACCTTCATTTTCCATCCCAGTTCTTTGATAGTTTTGTGAAAGCTCACTCCAGTGTGGACTTGCACAAGCTTAGAATGCTGTTCAATCAGCCAAAAATTTCCTGACTGAAAGAATTATTAAGAAATGTGGCATAAGTAGCATAATTTGAGAGTCAAGCTAGACTAGACTGAGAAGCAGAAATGCAGAGTGAGAGCTTAAAATATACAGTTTGATGGTTTGGCTAGATCATTGCTGGGTCTCTTCCATCTATATATTTTACATAATAAAGTAGCACTATACTTTCCAAAGAATTTCACATTGCCATAGAAGATTCTCTTTCATTGTGTTTTAATTGAGTTTAATACAGAACTTGGTGGATTTCTTCTTTACCAACATAATAGTGTTTCTATCTAAAGCAAATAAAGCCAAGTATTGATCCATAGGGCTATGAATTGCTGTAGTAGACCTCTGATACTTTTGTCTGTCCAACATCTTTTGACCCCTTTTTATCATGAGAAATGACAGTTCAGGTGGTTTTAGTCCTGTGCTGGTCATAGGGTGGTCAGAGACTCAGGTTTGGGCAGACTGCCCCGTCTCTCTGATCCTAATGACTGTTCCAAGAATAAGCAGATGATTCAAGTCAGGCTAGTCACGATGTTTATCAGGGCATTTCTCCTGAAATTGTTCTATGGAGACTGGAAAGCCTGACAGCCATCCTGCCACTTTTATGCCTCTGCAGAGGGGCCTATATGAGAATGACAGCAAGCAGAAATGACAGAGAGAGAGAAAGAGAGACAGAGACTAAGAGAGAGAAGAAAGAGAGAGAGAGCAACAGAGATCCTAGATCCAGGTGTACCTGGAGCTGATGAAACTCCCTTTAGTACATGAAACTTGTTTTTTGACATATCATATGGGCTATCCTGGAGAATGTAAGATGTGGATTTGAGAAGAATGTGAATTCTGCTGTTGTTGAGTGGATTGTTCTATAGATATCTATTAGGTCAAGTTGGTTTGTAGTGTTCTTCAAGTCTTTATTTTCTTACTGAGTTTCCGTCTAGCTGTCCTCTCAGTTATTGAAGGTGGGGTGTCATGGATTGAATTGTGTCTCCCCCAAAATGTGTCTAGTAATTTGACTGGGCCATGATTCCCAGTATTACTTGATTGACCTCCATTTTCTGAGTTTCCTGTGCTGTAAATACTAATCTCTGCCTGTGGTTAGTAGACTGGATTATGTTAAAAAAGATTAGGGTGGGACTATAAAACCCTACCTGTTTTAGTCATCTAGTACTGCTTTAACAGCAATATCAACAGTGGATGGCTTTAGCAAAGAAAAGCTGATTCTTACACAGTCCAGTAGGCTACAAGTCCAAATTCAGGATGTTAGTTCCAGGGAAGGCTTTCCCTCTGCTGGCTCTGGAGGAAAGTCCTTGCATGGCATCAGTCTTTGGTTGGGGAACATCTTGGCACAGGAACATCATGTCTGAAGGATGCACTCTACTCCTGGTGCTGCTTGCTTGATGGTATGAAGTTAGCATTCTCTGCATGCTTCCTCTTACTTTCATCTCTTGTAGGATAAAAGGTGGTGCAAGTCACACTCCAGGGAAACTTCCATTATGGTGGAGCAGGGAAGTAAATTTAGGAAGGGATTTACACTCCTACCCTAATCCTCTTTAACATACAGCATAAGAAAATCACAACATAGAGGACAAGCAAAAATCATTGGGAATTATGGCACAGAGAAAGTGCTACACACGTTTTTGGGGACACAGTTCAATCCACGACACTTCCACTTGCTCTCAGAGCAAAGAAAGACTGATGCACCACAAGGATCTTCCTTGAGAACAGCACCAGATGACTGAGACATGGGGTGTTAAAGTCTCCAACTATTATTATTCAAGTGTCTGTTTCACCTTTCAGTTTTCTCAGTTTGAGCTTCAAGCATTTACAAGTTCTGCTGTTAGGTGCATGTACATTTTTGATTATTATACCTCTGATGGATTGACCCTTTTATAGTTATAAAATGCTCTTTATGTCCCTCGTAGCAATATCTTTCTTAAAGTATATTTTATTTCTTATTAGTACAGTTTCTCTAGCTTTCTTTTTGATACTGTTTGCATAACATATCTTTTTCCATCCTTTTACTTTCAACTTTTTTAAGTCTTTGAATCTAAAGTGTGTCTGCTGTAGACAGGATACAGTTAAATCATTTTCATTCATTCTGAGAATCTATACTTTCTAATTGGAGTGATTAATCCACTTACATTTAATATGATGACTAATAATGTATTATTTATATCTGCCATTTTAGTGGTTGTATCTTTTTTTCCTCTATTCCTTCATTGCTGCCTTCTTTCATGTTAAATATTTCCTAGTGTACTTTTAGTATATTTACTATATTTCCTAGTGTTTCTTTTACTATATTTTTGAACCATTTTCTTAGTGGTTGCCTGAGGATTACAATTATCATCATAACATAAAACAATCTATTTCATATTAATACTAATTTAATTTTAATAGTATAATAAAACTTTACTGCTATATAATTCCATTCCCTTACTTCCTTCTTTGAGCTATTGTCATACAAATTATATCTTTGTACACTGTATGCTCATCAACACAGATTTATAATTACTATATTATGCAGTGTTATACTATATTATGCATTGCATTGGGCAAATTTGCTGCAAAAGACCTCTTTAGAGTGTTGAAAAGTAAAGATGTCACCTTGAAGACTAAGGCTGCCTGACCCAAGCCATGGTATTTTCAGTCACATCATACATGGAGAAAGCTGGACAGTGAGCAATGAAGATCGAAGAATTGATACCTTTGAGTTGTGGTATTGGTGAAGAATACTGAATATTCCATGGATTACCAAAATAATGAACAGAACTGTCTTGGGAGAAGTACAACCAGAATGCTCCTTAGAAGCCAGGATGGTGAGACTGCATCTCACATATTTAGGACATGTTGCCAAGAGGGATCTGTCCCCTGAACTGATCCCTCCTGACTGATGGACATCATGCTTGGGAAAGTGGAGAGTCAGCGAAAAAAAGTAAGATTGTCAAGATGGATTGACATATTGGCTGCAACAATGGGCTCAAGCACAACCACTGTAAACATGGCACAGGACTGAGCAATGTTTCTTCTGTTGCACTTGGGGTCTTTGAGTCAGAACCAACTCAACATCACCAACAATATTGTGCTGCTTTTTTAAGTCAGAAAAAAAAGTTACAAGCAAAATATATATTTATAATCTCTTTTATATATACCTGTGTTATTACTTTTACCAATGCTCTTCATTTATTCATGTGGATTTAAGTTACTGTCCAGTGTTCTTTCACATGAACCTGAAGAAATTCTCTTAGCATTTCTTGTAGTGTAGGTCTACTAGCTATAAAACTGTCATTTATTGTTTATCCTAGAATGTCTTAACCTACCAATCATTTTTGAAGGACAGTTTTGCCAGATACATAATTCTTGGTTAACAGACTTTTTCTTTCAGCATTTTGAATATGGCAGCTCACTGGACTCTGTCCTCTGTGATTTCTGATGAGAAGTAAACTGTTAACCTTATGAAGGATGTCATATGTAATGAGTTACTTCTCTCTTCCTGCTTTCTAGATTCTCTCTTTATCCCTGGCTTTAAATAATTTGATTATGATGTATCCAGTGAGTCAGAATTGACTTGTTGCTAACAAGGGTGATTCCAATTTAGTTGTGAATCTCTTTGAATTTATGCTACTTGGAATTCATTGAGTTTCTTATATGTGTAGATTAATTTTTTATTAAATATGGAAAGAATTCATAAAGTATTTTCCCAAATATTCTTCTGTCCCTTTCTCTCCTCTCTTTCCAGGACTCCCATTGTATATATGTTGTTATGCTTGATATTGTCCCACAGGTTCCTGAATTTCTGTTTACTTTTCTTCATTCATTTTTCATTTTGTGCCTAAAATGGAATAATCTCAATTGACCTATATGCAGTTCAAAAGGTTTTCTAACTTTCATTGTGATTTCTTTTTGAGCCACAAATTGTTTAGAAGTCAGTTGTTTAAAATAAACTACTTCTTCTTTACTTGTCTGAGGAAATTCACCAGTGAAACCAAATTCACCAACCAGTGAAATTAGTTTTCTTTATTAGAAATTTTTTACAACAGATGCTTTTTTTTTTTTTAAAGTGGATTTAAAGCTATTTTAATTTCTTCTTAGGTCAATTTTGGTCATTTGTGCTTTTTAAAATACACGTCTATATGCTCTAAGTTGTCAAATGTGTTTCCATAAAATGTGCAATAAAATTTATACATTATTATAATACTGTTTGAAAGTACTGTAGTGATGTCTATTTTAATCTGTACTATTAGTAGTTTAAATCTTTCTTTTTCTTGATTGGTCTATATTATATTTTTCATTCTGTCAACAGATTTCGATTTCAATGATTTTCTCTATTGGACACTATTTTGCATTCACAGATAAACAGAAATGAAGAGACTTTGTAAAAACCAAACCAAAGCTACAAAAAAACACTGAAAGAATGTCTTGGCTTGGAGAACAAAACCACTAACTTTATGTTTTAGATGGACACATTATCCAGAATCCTACTCAGTTAGGGAAGACTTCAAACACAACCAAAGCTATAATAGTGAAAGAAATGATCTAGTGATCATATCACGTAAACTGTGATATCATCATATTAAAAAGAGGGATGTACTACAGTCGTTACACTCCTTCCAGATGGTGAGGAAGTTGACAAGACTGGTATAAATCAAAATTAGGTTTACATATAGTTTATTAAGAGGAATCATAGGAGCAGCAGTGAAGCACAATAAAGAACCAACATGTCATATCAAGAAATGTAATACAGGAGTCTCAACAACCACAAAACCAACCCCGAAAAAGGTAAAAAATCAACTCACAAAAAGAATGTCCTAGAACACATTAATAAGAACAACACAGAAAACATCAACAGAAAAATAAACATATCACAATGGCAGCATTGAACACATACCTATCAATAAATACATTGAATGTGAATGGACTGAATGCTCCAGTAAAGAGACATCAAGTGACATTTTGGACCAAAGACATGACCTATCTATATGTTACCTACAAGAAACTCACCATAGACCTAAAGATATGAACAAACTGAAGAAAAAGAATGGAAGAATATATATCAAGTTAACAGTGAACAAAGAAGAACAGGGGTGGGAATTTTAATCTCATATAAAATCTATTTTAATGTAAAATCCATCATCATGGACAAGGAAGGACACTATTGCAGAAAGGTTCAATATACAAGCAGGACCCAACAATATTAAATATTTATGCACCTAATATGAGAGCACCTAAATACGTCAATGAAACACTGACTACACTAAAAAAGGTGATCTCATTCCACACTAATAGTGAGAGACTTCAACACTCCCTGCTAGGTATTGGACAGATCATCAAGAAAAAAGCTCAGTAAAGACACAGAAGAACTTATGGCCACAATTAACCAACTAGACCTCATTGACATAGACAGAACTTTCTATCCATCAGCAGACAACTCCACCTTCTTCTCCAGTGCACATGCAACATACTCCAGAATAGACCATGTGTTAGGACATAAAGCAATTCTCAACAAAATCCATACCATTGAATGAATGCAAAGGATCTTCTCGGATCATAAAGTCATAAAAGTCAAAATCAATAGCAGGAAAAACATAGATAGAAAGCAGAACTCATGGAAACTTAACAAAATCTTGCTCAAAAACCATGGATTTTAAAAGAAATCAAGGATGAAATAAAGAAATTTATGGATTCCACAAAGAATGAAAACACTTCCTGCCAGAACCTTTGGGATACAGTAAAAGCAGTGCTCAGAGGTCAGTTTATCTCCATAAATGCATACATCTCGAAGGAAGGAAGAAAATCAATCAAAGAACTGACCCTACAGCTTGAACACGTAGAGAGAGAACAACAGTGGAACCCCTCAGGCACCAGAAGAAAACATCACAAAGATCAGAGCAGAACAAAATGAATTAGAGAATAGAAGAATAATTGAAAAAATGGAAAAGACCAAAACCTGGTTTTTTGAAAAGATCAACAAAATTGACAAACCACTGGCTAAATTTACTAAAGAAAAGCAGGCAAGGAAACAAATAACCCAAATAAGAAATGAGAGATGAGTTGTCACAACAGATCCAACAGAAATAAAAATATCATAGCTGAATACCATGAAAGAATGTATTCTAAAAAATTTGAGGAAATGCACAAATTCCTTGACTCATGTCACCTACCCAAATTATCACAAGGTGAAGCAGAACAACTTAATAAACCCATCACAAAGGAGGAGATTGAAAAGTCATCAAAAAACTGCCAACCAAAAAAAGCCTGGGCATAGATGGCTTCACTGCAGAATTCTTCCAAGCTGTTAGAGAAGATTTATCTCCAATACTACTGAGACTATTTCACAGTATAGGAAGGGATGGAATACTCCCAAATTCATTCTATGAAGCCAGCATAACCCTGATACCAAAGCCAAGGAAAGACCCAACCAAAAAGGAGAACTACAGACTGATATCACTCATGAATCTAGATGCAAAAATCTTCAACAAAATTCTTGCCAATAGAATACAACAACATATCAAAAAAACAATCTATCCTGACCAAGTTGGATCTATACCAAGGATGCAAGCTGGTTCAGCATCAGAAAAACAATTAATGTAATCAACCACATAAATACTACAAAAGACAAGAATCACCTGATCTCGTCTATTGATGCAGAAAAGGCATTTGATAAAGTCCAACACCCATTCATGCTAAAATCTCTCAGTAAAATAGGAATAAATGGCAAATTCCTTAATGCTGTAAGGGCCATTTATACAAAGCCAACTGCCTACATCATCCTGAATGGAGGGAGACTGAAACAGTTTCCCCTGAGAACATGAACTAGACAAGGACACCCATTCTCACCTCTCCTATTCAACATTGCACTAGAAGTTCTAGATACAGCAATTGGACAAGACCAAGAAATAAAGTGCATCCGCATCAGCAAAGAAGTCAAAATCTCCCTGTTTGCTAATGATACGATTGTATATGCAGAGAATTCCAAAGAATCCATAAGGAAAGTACATAAACTGATAGAAGAGTTCGACAAAGTCTAAGGATACAAGATAAACATAAGTGAATCAGTAGGATTTCTTTATACCAACAACAAGATTATTAAGGAAGAAATCACCAAGTCAATATCATTTACTATAGTCCGTAAGTCAATAAAGTACCTAGGAATAAATCCCAGCAGAGAAATAACAGACCTTTACAAACAGAACTACAAACCCTTACTACAAGAAACTAAGAGAGAGTCATATAAATGGAGAAATCTACCCTGCTCATGGATAGGAAGACTTAATATCATCAAAACGTCTATTTTGCCCAAAGCAATCTACTTATGTAATGCAATCCCAGTGCAAATTCCAGTGACATTTTTTTAATGAGACAGAGGAACAAATCATCAACTTTGTCTGGAAAGGGAAGAAGCCCCAGATAAATAAAGCGTTACTGAAGGAGAAGAACACACTGGAAGGCCTCTCATAACCTGACCTTAGAACCACAGTAGTCAGAACAGCCTGGTACTGATACAAAAACAGACAGATAGATCAATGGAACAGAATCGAGACCCCAGAGATGACATCATCTGCCTATGAACAGCTGATATTCAACAAAGGCCCTAAGACATTAAACTGGGGTAAAAACAATCTCTTCAACAAATCGTGCTGGCAAAACTGGATATCCATCTGCAATAAATCAAAACAAGACCCATATCTTACGCCTTATACAGAAACCAACTCAAACTGGATAAAAGACCTAAATATCAAATCTAAAACGATAAAACTCATCCAAGGGAAAGCAGGAACAACAATGCAAGGTTTAATACACAACGTAGACAGACTTCAGAATCTGTCAAACAAACCACAAACAACAGAAGAGAAAATTGATGAATGGGAACTAAGACTGAATCATTTTCACTCATCCAAAGACTTTAATAGAATTACAAGGCCACCTACAGAATGGGAAAAAAATATTTGTCAACTCTATGTCAGACCGACACCTGATCTCCATAATCTATAAGGTACTACAAAATGTCAATAAGAAAAAGGTAAATCATCCAATTAAGTGATTGGCAAAGGAGATGGACAGACACTTCTCTAAAGAGGAGATCCAGGCGGCCAAAAAACACATGTGGACATGCTCACGGTCATTAGCTATTAAAGAAATTCAAATGAAAACCACAGTGAGATACCATCTCACCCCAACAAGGTTGGCCATGATCCAAAAAACACAAAACACTGAATGCTGGAGAGGCTGTGGAGAGATTGGCACTCTCCTACACTGTTTGTGGGATTGCAAAATGGTCCACCCTCTTTAGAATTCAGTCTGGTGCTCCCTTAAAATAATGGATATAAATATACCATTTGACCCAGTAATTCCACTGCTTGGAATATATCCTACAGTATCAAGGCCATTCACACCAACTGATACATGCACATGAATGTTCATCACAGCACTGTCCACAATAGCAAAAAAGATGGAATCAACCCAGGTGCCCAACAACAGAAGAATGGATAGGTAAACTGTGGTATATATACTCAATGGAGCACTAAGCAATGATAAAGAACAATGATGATAGCAGGAAATATCTCTTAACCTGGTTTCAACTGGAGGACATTATGCTGAGTAAAAGTAGTCAGCGACAGAAGGACAAATATTGTATGAGACCCCTACAATAAGAACTTAAAAGCAGACTTATGCATAACAGAAAAGCCTCTTTGATGACTGCAAGGGTGGGGAGAGTGGGAGGGTAAAAAGTCGAGGGGGGACGGTTTAGATTACATAGTTGTTCGAAATTTGGTTGGGTGAAATTCGTGACAGCACACATTAGTAAGAAGATCTATATTAATGGGACTTCAATACAACTTGTGTACTCCTCCCATCTTAACCCAACATTGCAAGGACAGAGTAGCTGGAACAGGGGGCTGGGGACCGTGCTCTCAGGGGAAATTGAGGCCAATTGGCACAACTAGCATTTTGCTAAGAGGGCTCTCTGCACCCCACATTGGTGAGTGGCATCCGGGGTCTTAAAAGCTGCCAAGCTGCCATCTGAGGGTACAGCAAATGGTCCCAACTTAGCAGGAACGGATGATCACCAAGATCCATAACGGCATGGGGAAAAGAGAATCCAGAAGACAGAGAGACCCACGTGAGTGGATGTCTACATCAACTTGTGACCAGAAGAACCAGATAGTGCCCAGCCACCACCAGTGATAGACACGATGGAGTTCACAAAGTTGAGTATCACTGGCAACACAAGTATAAATAGTGGTGCACTCTGAGATCTCCACTAAAAGACCACAACTGATGGTCCAGGGACTTCGAGGTTCCCCTGGGAGCATGGTTTCTGGCCCTGATGCTGCCCTGTCCATAAATCATAATGAAGGTCAACCTTTCAGACAGAATGGATTGGGCTTGGTGACACAGAGGGACCACATTGTGTGGGCACTTTATGGTTCTAGGCAGCTATAGGAGATCGTCTTGTTGACCTCATACTGGAGGAAGGGGAATGAGTAGAGAGGAGAAAATAGGAGACTGTTGGGAAGATAAGACATGTATGGAACAGAGAGGAAGAGTGTGCTGTCACCGTGCAGGGAGAGCAGTGGAAGCTGCATATAGGTCAGCATGCAAATTTGTATGGGAATGTACACTTGCATTCAATCATAATTAAAAACTAAATAAATAACTTTGCAAACTCAAAAAAAATAATTTTTCAAATCCAATTTGAGATGATTCTGGCAACTGCTTCTTCAATTTTTTTCCCTCCTCTTTTTTGTTCTTGGGGGAGGGTCAAGCTTTCTTTTTTAATATTTTTAAATTTTATTTTTCATTGTATTTTAGATAAAAGTTTACAGAGTAAATAACCTTTTCATTAAATGGTTAGTGCACATATTGTTCTATGACATTGGTTGCAAACCCCACAACACATTAACAGATTCCCCTTATCTACTTGAGTTCCCTGTTACCAGCTTTGCTGTTCCCTCCTGCCTTCTAGTCCTTGCCTCTTAACTAATGTGCACATTTAGTCTATTTTTGTTTTATGGGACTGTCTAATCTTTTGGTTGAAGGGTGAACTACAGGAACAACATCATTGTTAAGCTAAAATGATGTCCAGGGCCATATTCTTGGTATTTCTCCAGTCTCTGTCAGGCCAGTAAGTCTGGTCACTTTCTTGTGAATTAGAATTTTGTTCTACAGTTTTCTCCAGCTCTATCTGGGACACTATGTTGTAATCCTTGTCAGAGCAGTTAGTGGTGGTAGCTGGGCACCATCTAGTTGTGCTGGTCTCAGTCTAGTAGAGGCTGTGCTAGTTTTGGTCCATCAGTCCTTGGAACTAATCTTTCCCTTGTGTCTTTGGTTTTCTTCATTCTTTCTTGCTCCAGACAAGATGGGGCTTTTGGAGTATCTTAGATGGCCACACACAAGATTTTAAGACCACCAAAAGATGCTACTCAACAAAGTAGGATACAGAACAGAGAAAACTACAAGACCTTGCTACAAGAAACTGGGAGAGACTAACGTAAGTGGAGTAATCTGCCCTGCTCATGGATAGGAAAACTCAATATTGTTAAAATGTCTATTTTGCCCAAAGCACTCTACTTACATAATGCAATCCCAATACAAATTCCAGTGACATTTTTTAATGAGATAGAACACTTTTTAAAAACTATGTTATGACAATCGAGTTAAATGTTTCTCAAGACCATAGTCCCCACAACCTTCACACAAGTAATTCGATCCCTCAGGGAGTTCGGATGTTTCTGTGAAGCTTCCATGGACTTGCTCTGGTTGAGCTGTGCTGAATTCCCCAGTATTGTGCACTGTCTTACTCTTCCACAAAGTCACCACTTATCTACTGTCTGGTTGTTGTTTCTCCCACTCCAACTCTACCCTTCCTGTAACCATCAAAGATTGTTTCTTTCTGTATGTAAACCTTTCTATGAGTTTTTATACTACTGGTCTCATACTGTATTTATACTTTTGTGATTAACTTATTTATCTTAGCATAATGTGCTCCAGATTCATCTATGTTGTGAGATGTTTCACAGATTCATCATTACTCTTTATCATTGTGAAATATTTCATTTGTGTATGTACCAAAGTTTATTTATCTATTGATGGACACTTAAGTTGTTTCCATTTTTTTGCTATTTTGAATAATGATGCATGAGCGTAGGTGTGCATATAGCTATTTACATATCTTCTATTACTACAGGATACATTCCTATGAGATATGATTTCCAAAATGGCTGTGTCATTTTTGATTCCCACAAGCAGTGCACAAGAGTTCCAAGCTCTCAGCAGCCTATCCAATATTCGTTATTTTCTGAGATTTTGTTCTGCTCTGTTTTTATTCATGACAGTAATATTGGAGTGAGATGGTATCGAACTGCAGCTTTGACTTTCATTTCTCTAAAGAAAATCTCAAGCACATCCTCATATATTTGTTAGCTGCCTGAAGAACTTCTTTGGTAGAGTGTGTGTTCACATCTTTTACCCATTTTTTAAATTGAATTATTTGTGTTTTTATTGTAGAGGTAATGGACTTCCCTAGATTTTAGACATTAGACCCTTGTTGGATTTGTCAGATTCTGGATTAGACCCTTGTTGGAAGGTCCCAGTTATTTAGATTGTCTGCTAGAGTTTGTGTATTGTTAGTTATGGCTTATTTCCTGTTAATGCTTTGTTTTACGGTCTCTCAAGTTGACTCTATTTTTTTCTTCTATGATCTCTGTAGTTTGGGGCTTTATATTTAGATTGTTGATTCATTTTGAATTAGATTTTATGTATGGTGTGAGGTATAGGTTTTGTTTCTTTTTTTTCCAAGTGAACATCCAGTTTGGCCAGCACTATTTGTTAAAAAGACTGACTTTTCCAAATTTGATGGACTTTGGACCCTTGTAGGAGATCAGATTACTTTAGGTAGATGGATTTACATTTAGATTTTTTATTCTGTTCCAATGGTCAGTATACCTGTTGTTGTGCAAGCACCAGGATATTTTGACTACCATAACTGTGTAGCAGGTTCTGAGGTCAGGTAGTGCAAGTCCTTCTACTTTACTGTTGTTCTTCACTAGTGCTTTACTTATCCAGGGCCTCTTTCCTTTTCATATAAATTAATGATTAGTTTTTCTATCTCATTAACGAATGTTGATGATATTTGGATAGGGATTACATTGCACTTGTAGATTGCTTTGAGCAATATTAACGTTTTCACAATGATGCATCTGCCTATCCATGACCATGGGATACTTTTCCACTTAGGTAGATATCTTGAGTTCTTATAGTAGTATTCTGTAGTTTTGTTTGTATAGGTCTTTTATATCCATGATTAGATTTATTCCTGTATATTTAATTTTTTCAGTGGCTGTCGTAAATGCTATTGCTTTCTTATATCCATTTTGTCTTTCTCCTTTTTGATGAATAGGAATGCAACTGACTTTTTGTATGTTTATCTTGTATCCTGCTTACCTGGTGAGTCTTTCTATTAGCTTCAGTAGTTTTCTCATGTAATCTTTTGGATTTTCTAAGGATAGTATCATATCACCCACAAATTGGGACAGTTTTGTTTCTTCTTTAACAGTTTGGATTCTCTTTATTTCTTTTTCCTGCCTTGTTGTTCTAGCTAAGACTTTCAGCACAATGTTAAAAAGGAGTAGTGAAAAAGGGAATCTTTGTCTTGTTCTTCTTCTCAGAGGGAATGTTTTCAGCCTCTGTCCACTAAAAGTGATGTTGTCAGAGGTGGAGCCAACATGGCTGTACAGAGAGGTACCACACCATCTTTCCACAGCAAAAAAAAAAAAAATGAAGAGATTTTAAAAAGTCAACAAGAACAAAGTAGAATAAGAAGTTAACAAAGAACAGAGAGCAAGAGAGATACAGAATGGAATTCGTCTGTTGGCTAACACAGCACAGATTCACCAACTGGGACACTTGTTGGAAGTTGATGCACAGGAAGTAAGGGAAAATGTCTTCATGGAGTATCCAGCAGGAGATAGAGTACCCCTTGGACTTTCCCTGCTGCACCATAGCTGATAGACTAGACCTGCCCATTGGATAAGGTGATGAAAAGTATTGTGTTCACATGCAAGCAAACAACAAAGAATGAATAGCATGCCTACTCAGATATACCCAAATAAAACAAAAAAGTAGGATGAAACCAGAAAAGCGTAGAATCAATAAATGATGAAAACGACTAGTGAATGCTGTAAAGACAGCAGAATATACTACAACATTTTTTTTTTTAAAAAAAAAAGGACAAGATGGTTCCAGGAGGCATTTAAGGTAAACCACCAGATGACTTTCCAATAATAAAACGGACACTGAAACTATCTGACAGAGAATTCAAATTGCGAATAGTCAGAACCATCCAGGCGTTTCAGGAAAAAGCAGACAAAAGTGAGGGAAAAAAATAGACAAAATTATGGAAAAGACACAAAAAAATGGAAGAATTAAGGAAAATAATATAAAAATGTATTGTCAGAATGTATTCATACTCGAACCAAAACTGAACTCACTGCTATCTAGTCAATTCAGACTCATGGTGACCCTATTGACAGAGTAGAACTGTCCCATAAAGTTTCCAGAGAGCACCTGGCGGATTTGAACTGATGAACTTTTCATTGGCAGCTGTACCATTTAACCACTATAACACCAGGGTTTCTGTGTATTCACAGCTAGAAGTCACAAAAATACAATAATTAGAAATCCAAAAGATAAACAAGATTTCAGAAATGGACAGTGTCACAGAAGGGCTGAAAAACAGATTTGAAACAGTGGAAGATACAATTAGCAAAACTGAAGACAAATATTTGGATACTACTTTGAGGAAAAAATTGGGGAAAAGAATAAAGAAACTCTGACAATTCTGTGGGATAAAATCAAAAGCAAAAATTTTCAAATGATTGGAGTTCCAGAACACAGGAAGGAAACAGAAAATATCATTGAGGAAAGTGTAGCATCCAAGAAGTACAACAAAACCCATATAGGATAGAGCCCAATAGAAAATCACCAAGGCATATCATAATCGTACTCACTAACATCAAAGAGAAAGAAAGAATCCTGAGAGCTCCTTAAGTAAAAATAAAAGTCACATTCAGAGGGGAAACAACATGCTTAAGCTTACTAGACAGAAACTGTGCAGAAAAGAAGACAGTGGGGTGATGTATATAAAACTTTGAAAGAAGAAAAAAATTGCCAACCAAGAATAGTATATCTTGCCAAACTCTCATTCAGATATGATGCAGAAATTAGGACATTGCCAGACAACCAGAAATAAAGGGCATATGTAAAAACAAAACAAACTAACAGGAATTATTAAAGAGAATCATTCAGTTTCAGAACAAACAACATCAGACCATAGCATGAATCTAGGACTGAAGACTGCATCAGGCAGACATCAACCTAGGAAATGAACTCTCAAGGATTAATCAAAACTAAAAGATTTACAACAAGGAAACAGAGAGGTTAATCTCTTATGACAATACCATCAGAACAATAAAAGAGGGAATGAACATTGTAGGTACACAACTTTCTAATGAAGAAGAATACAAGACAGTACCAAATAATAAAAGACTGGTTCAAACCTACGAAGATAAAGGTAACTTTCAAAGTAACCACAAAGAAAGATAATAAACCTACTCATCAGAACAAAGAAGAAAAACATAAAGATTCAGTAAACACAAACTCTACAAAAACAAAAGAAATGGAAAATATCCACAAACAAAAGGAATTCAGCACAAGAGAGTAAGAGGAACAAAGACAATGTCAGCACTACAAAAAAAGGATGATAAAATGACAGGTAATAAACTCAAACTATCAATAATTATGCTAAATATAAATGGCCTAAATGTCCCCATAAAGAGACAAAGAGTGACACCATGGATAAGAAAACAGGATCTAGTCTGTCTACAAGAGACTCAACTTAGAAACAAAGGTATAAATTTACTGGAAATCAAAGGATTGAAAATATGCATTCAAAAATGCTACCAAAAAGAGCAGGAGTGGTGATACTAATCTTAGGTACAATAAAATTTTAAAATAAACTTTAAATCAAAGTCACCATAAAAGACAAATTAAAAAAACCCACCGCTGCCCAGTGGATTCTGACTCATAGCAACCCTGTAAGATGGAGTTAACTGTCTCATAGAGTTTCCAAGATGTACCAGTTGAATCTGAATTGCTGACCTTTTGGTTAGCAGACATAGTACTTAACCACTATGCCACCAAGGTTTCCAAACACAGATAAGGACATTATATAATGGTTAGATGATCCATTATGAATAACCATAATAAATATCTACACACCCAATGAAAAGGTTCTGAAACACATACTCTAATAAAAACGAAAACAGAAATTGATAGTACAATTCAACACATCATTCTTAGTAAAGGATAAGATATCTCAAAAGAAACTCAGCAAACATATAAAGACTACAATCAGCCAACGTGACTTCATAAAACACTCCACCTAACAGTAGCAAAGTACATTCTTTTCTAACGCACATGGAATATTATCTAAAACAAATCTTATTTTAGAACACAAAGAATGCTCAATAAAATACAAAATAATGAGATAATGCAAAATATCTTCTCTAATCACACCATCAAAGTAGAAATTAACAACAGGAAGAGCAAGGAAAAAGAAACAATTACATGGAAATTAAGTAACACTGTGTTTAACAATTACTAGCTAACAGAAGAAATCACAAACGGAATTTTAAAAAAACTCTTAGAAACAAACAAGAATAAAAATACATCATACCACAACTCTGGGACACAGCAAAAACAGTGATCAGAGGTCAGTTTATAACAACAGATGTACATATCAAAAAAGAAGAGACATAATCAAAACATTAGTTATATGTCTCAAACTAACCAAAGGAGAACAAAAGAAGTATAAAGCCACCAGGAAAAGAAAACAATAAAGATCAGAGTAGAAATAAATGAAACGGAGAATAGACAAACAATAGAAAGAATCAACAAAACTAAAAGTTGATTCTTTGAAAGGGTAAACAAAATCGACAAACCACTAGCTAAACTGAAGAAAAAAAACAGGAGAGGATACAAATAACTAAAATAAGAAACGAAATGGGGAATATTACAATAAACACAATTGAAATAAAAAGAATCATAACAGAGTACTATCAAAAATAAAACTATACGTCAACAACTTTGAAAACCTGGAGGAAAGGGACACTTTTCTGGAAAAGCACTACCTACACAAACTAAAACAAAATGATGTTGAAACTCTAGAAAGACCCATAACAGAAGAGATTATAAAGGTGTCATGGATTGACTTTTGTCCTCCCCAAACATATGTCAATTTGGTTAAGCCATGATTCTCAGATTGTGTCATTGCCCACATTTTGTCATTTGATGAGATTTTCCCATGTGTTGTAAATCCTATACTATGATATATTATTATTTTGATGATATCTACAAGATTAGATAGTGTCCGAAGCCAATCTGTTTTGAAATATAAAAGGTAGACACAAGCAGAAAGACAGGGAGTACCACATACCACCAAGAAAGAAGCTCTGGGAGCAGAGCACATCATTTGGACCCAGGCTTTCTGCATAGAGAAGCTCTGACTCCAGTGGAAGACTGAGATCAAGGAAAGTCCTCCAGAGTACAGAGACAAAGTTTTACACTGGTTTTAGCACCCTGAATTTGGACTTCTAGCCTACTGAATCGTGAAGGAATAAAATTCTCCTCTTTAAGGCTATCCACATGTGGTATTTCTGCTACAGCAAAATTAGCAAAAGGTACCTTAAAAAAGTTCATAACAACCAAAGGCCCTAGCCCAGATGGCTTCACTGGAGAATTCTACCAAATATGCATAGAACAGCTTACACCAATACTACTTAAACTGTTCCAGAACAGAAGAGGAAGGGATACTTCTGAATTCATTCTATGAAGCCAGCATATCTCTGATATCAAAACCAAGTAAAGACAGCACAAAACAAAGAAAATTACAGACCAATATCTCTCAGGAAAATAGATGCAAAAATTCTAGTCAATATAATTCAGCATCATAAAAAAAAAAAATACGCCACGACCAAGTGGGATTCATACCAGATATGCAACGATGGTTCAAGATTACAAAATCAGTCAATGTAATCCACCTGTTTTAGTCGGCTACTGCTGTTCTAACAGAGACATCACAAGAGGATGACTTTAAAAGGTAAATTTTATTTGTCACAGTCCAATAAGTTATAAGTCCAAATTCGGTGTGTCAGTCCCAGAGGAAGGCTTTCTCTCCAGCACCAGAAGAAGGCTCCTGTCATCAATCTTCCCCCAGACTGGAAGCTTTTGAAGCACAGGGACCACGGTCTTTTCCAAAGGATATGCTCAGCTCCCAGCACTGCTTTTTTGGTGGTATGAGGACCCCAAATATCTCTGCCAGCTTCTCTTCTTTATATCTCAAGAGACTGCTTCAAGGCACAAAACAAACTCATACACTGCATCTTGCTTTACCAACACAACAGACACCTATCCACTCTCATTAACATCATAGAGGCAGAAACTCCAACATGGAGGAACATCACACAGTACTAGGAATTATGGCATAGCCAAATTATTACAGACTTTTTAGGAAAGCCAGTTCAATCCATGACACCACAACATAAACAAAAGAATCACATGATCATCTCAATCAAGGCAGAAAATGCGTTTGACAAAGCCCATTGGAAACTTTAATGTGTAGAGATTGAGAGGTTTATTGTTAACCAAAAGAATGGCAGTTCAAATCCACCAGTTGATCCTTAGAAACCCTATAGGGCAGCTCAACTCTGTCCTGTAAGGTTGCTATGAGTCAGAATCAACTTGAAGGTAACACCCATTCCTAACACATATTCTTAATAAATATGCATAGAAAGAAAATAGCCTAATAAAGAGCATCTATACAAAACCAAGGAAACCTCGGTGGCATAGTGGTTAGGTGCTACCACTGCTAACCAAAAGATTGGCAGTTTGAATCTACCAGGCACTCCTTGGAAACTCTATGGGGCAGTTCTACTCTGTCCTATAAGGTCACTATGAGTCAGAATTGACTTTACAGCAGTGGGTATACAAAACAACAGTCAACATCATTCTTAATGGGGAGAGGCTGATAATATTTCCCTTGAGAATGGAACAAAAAAAGAATGCCCTTTATCACCACTCCTATTAAACATTGTGCTGGAATTTTAGCTATAACAACAAAGCAAGAAAAATAAACAAAAGGCATCCAAGTCAGTAGGGAAGAAGAAAAACTGTCCCTGTTTGTGGATGATGTTATACCATACTTAGGAAAACCAAAAGACTCCGTGAGAAAATTACTGTAACTAATGGAAGGATTATACAGAGAAGCAGAACACAAGATAAATACAAAAATCAATTGGATTCCCACACACCAAAAAAAGAGGACAAAATGGAAATCAAGAAACGACATCACTTATGATAGCCACTAAAAAATTACAACATATAGGAATAAATATAATCAGGGATATAAAAGACCTACGCAAAGAAAATGATGCAACACTACTGTAAGAAACCAAAAGAGATCTACATAAGTGGAAAAGCATACCATGGTCATGGATAGGGAGATGCAACATTGTGAAAATGTTAATTCTACCCAAAGCAATCTACAAATACAATGCAGTCCCTATCTAAATACCAACAGCATTCCTTAATAAGATGGAAAAACCAATCATTAACTTTATACAGAAAGGAAAGAGGCCTTGGATAAGTAAAGCACTATTGAAGAACAACAGTAAAGTAGGAAGACTTGTACTACCTGACCTCAGAATCAACTATACAGTAATGTTAGTCAAAACATCCTGGTACTGGTACAACAACAGATACACTGACCAGTGGAACAGAATCAAGAATCCAAATATAAATCCATCCACCTACAGTAATCTGATCTCCTACAAGGGTCTAAAATCCACCAGATTGCAAAAAGTCAGTCTTATTAACAAGTAGTACTGGCCAAACTGGATGTCCACCTGGAAAAAAAAGAAACAAAATCTATAGCTCACACCATACATTAAAACTAAATCAAAATGAATCAAATCCCCAAACTACAAAGGTCACAAAAGAAAAAATAGTTTCAATACTAAGAGGCCCTAAAACAAGGCATTAACAGGAAACAAACTGTAACTAACAACAGACAAACTCTAGCAGACAATCTACGTAACTGGGATTTTCTAAAAGTTAAACACCTAAGCTCATCAAAAGCCTTCAACAAAAGGATACAAAGAGAATCTACAGACTAGAAGAAAAATTTTGGCTATGACAAATCCAAAAAAGTTCTTAACCTCTGAAATCTACAGGAAAGTGGAAGACCTCCACATTAAAGAGACAAATAGCCCAGTTAAAGAATAGGCAAAGGAAATGAACAGACACTTCACCAAAGAAGACATTCAGGCGGCTAACAGACACATAAGGAAATGCTCTTGATCATTTGTCACTAGAGAAATGCAAACCAAAACCATAATGAGATGCCATCTCACCCCAGCATTACTGGAAAGAATCAAAACAGAAAATAACAAATGTTCGAAAGGCTTCAGGGATATTGGAACTCTTAACGCATTGCTGGTGGGAATGCAAAATGGTACAACAGTTTTGAAAAATGATATGGCACTTCCTTAAAAAGCTAGACATAGAAATACAATAAAATTGAATAATATAACTCCTAGGAATACATCCTAGAGAAATAATAGCCATTATACCAATACACATATGCACACCAATGTTTATTGCAACAAAAATATGGAAACAATGTTGGCATCAACAAATGAATGGATAAACAAATTATGGTATATACACACAATGAAGCACTGCACAACAATAAAGAACAAAGATGGATCTTTGAAGCTGCTCACAACATGGATGAATCTGAAAGGTATTATGCTGAGTGAAATAAGTCAATAACGAAAGGACAAATACTACATGAGACCACTTCTATACACACTCATGAAAAGTTTATACACAAAAAGAAACTCTCTGATGATTATGAGGGAGCTGAGTGGTAGGCTGGAAAAACACTTAAGTGGTAACTCTGGTGAAGGGTAAGACAGTACAGAGTACTTGGTAAGCCAGCAAAACTTATACAAGGCAAGGGCATGTAAGTTCCATAGACACATCCAAAATCCCAGAGTGACCCATTTACTCACCTGAGGGCTGTGGGGACTCTGGTCTCAGGAAATGATATAAAGAAAATGTCTTACATTCTGCTTTGTTGAGCAATGTCTGTGGTTTCAAAAGCTTGTGAGCAGCCATCTAAGATACTCTACTGTTCTCACTCCTTCAGGAGCAAGGGAGAATGACGAAAAATAAAGGCACGAGGCAAAGATTAGTCTAAAAGACTAATGGACCACAACTACCACAACTTCCACCAGACTGAATCCAATACAACTAGACTGTGTCTAGCTACCGTCACCAACTGTTCTGTACGGGGATCACAGTAGAGGGTCTGGGACAGAGCTAGAGAAAAGTGTAAAACAAAATTCTAACTCACAAAGAGACACAAGACTTACTGGCCTGACAGAGACTGGAGAAATGCCAAGAGTATGGTCTACAGACACCCTTTTAGCTCAATAATGACACCACTCCCGAGGTTCACCCTTCAACCAATAAATCAAAAGGGACTAAATGTGCACACCAGTAAAGCAGCAAGGAGTGGGAGGCAGGATGGGACAGGAAAGCCAGTAGCAGAGAACTGTGGGTCAAGAAAGGAGAGTGCTAACATGTCATGGGGTCAGTAACTGTCTTAATTATCTAGGGCTGCTATAACAGAAAATACCACAAGTGGATGGCTTTATTTTCTCACAGTAAAGTAGGCTAAAAGTCCAAACTCAGGGCATCAGCTTCAGGGGAAGATTTTCTTTCTTGTGGGCTTTAGAGGAAGGTCACTGCCCTCAATCATCCCTAGTCAAGGAGCTTCTCAGGCTAGTAACTCTAGGTCCAAAGGACACACTGTTTTTGGCACTGCTTTCTTGGTGGTATGAGATCCCCAACTCTCTGCTTAATTCACTTTCCTTTTGTCTCTTGAGAGATAAAACAAGATGCAGCCCACACCCTGTAGAAACTCCCTTTACAAGGGATCAGAGATATAACCTGGCTAAGGACGTTACAAATCCACCTTAATTCTCTTAACATAAAAATTACAATCACAAGATGAAGGACAACCACACAATAATAGGAATCACAGCCCAGCCAAACTGATAACACATTTTGGTGCACACATAATTCAATCCATGACCCATATCACAAAATAGTATGCATACTTACTATTCAAAGAAAAGCTACTTTGTTCTGTAATACTTTAGCTAAAGTGTAGTAATAAATGTGCAATGTTGACTGTTAGTTTTGTATAGATGCCCTTTATTATGTAAAGGAATTTCCTTCTATGCCTATTTTATTGAGAGTTCTTGTTCGGAAATGAAGGGGCACTTTGTTGAATGCCTTTCCTGTGTCAGCTGAGATGCTCATGTGATTCTTTTCTTTCATTTATGTGGTGGATTGTGTTGATTCATTTTTTTTATATTGAACAATCCTTGCATACAAGTTGGAATCAGTTCAATGGCAATGGGTTTGGGTTCTTTTTTATTTGCATACCTGATATAAATAGCACTTGGTTATGGTGTATTGTTTTTTTTGATGTGATGCTGAATTCTATTGGATAGACTTTTTTTTTTTTGAGAATTTCTGCTTCTATATTCATGAAATATATTGGTGTATATATTTTTCTTTTTTTCCTGTCTTCTCCTGGATTTGATAACAGGGTTATGCTGGCTACATAGAAAGAATCCAGTAGTATCCCTTCTTTTTCTGTCCTGAAATAGCTTGAGTAGTACTCGCGTAAGCTCTTCTCTGAATGTTTGGTAGAATTCTCCAGTGAAGCCATCTGTGCTAAGGCATTTTGTTATTTGGATTTTTTGTTTTTTAAACTCTCAATCTCTTGTTACAGGTCTGTTCAGATTTTCATTTTCAGTTTGTGTTAGTTCAGATAGGTTGTGCATTTCTGGAAATTTGTCCATTTCCTCTAGGCTCTCAAATTTGTTACAGTTTTTCATGGTACTCTGTCAAGATCCTTTTTATTTCAGTTGCATCTGTTGTAATATCCCCCATTTTGTTTCTCATTTGGGTTATTTGTATCCATGTTTTTCTTTTGTCAGTTTGGCCAATGGTTTGTCAATTTTGCCAATGCTGTCAGTAAACCCTAGTGGCGTAGTGATTAACCACTACAGCTGCTAACCAGGAGTTCAGCAGTTTAGATCCACCAGACACTCCCTGGAAACTCTATAGGGCAGTTCTATTCTGACCTTTAGGGTCACTATGAGTGAGAAGCAACTCTGCAGTGACAGGTTTGGTCTTTTGTTTTTTGGTTTTGTCAGAAAACCAACTTTCAGTTTAGTTGACTCTGTGGTTTTCCTATTCTATATTTCATTTACTTCTGCCCTGATCTTTATTATTATCTTTCCTCTGATGTCTGTGACCTTCTTTTGCTGTTCTTATTCTATTTGGTTGAGTTGTATAGTTAATGTTTTCATTGTGTTCCTTTATTCCTATTTGATATATGAAACTGTTGCTATACATTGACCTCTGACCAGTGCCTTCTCTGTGTTCCGGAGCTACGGTAAGATGTGTCTTCATTCTTGTTTCTTTCAAGGGGTTCTTTATTTAATTCCATCTTTTATTTTTTCTATTACCTAGTGGGTCTTTATCATTATTATTATTATGATTGAATGAAAATGTACAGTCCCATACAAATTTGCATGTTCACCTATATGCACCTCCCACTGCTCTCCCTGCCCGGTGACAGCAAACCCCTCCTCTCTGCTCCATATATGTCCTGTCCTCCCAACAGTCTCCTATCCCCTCCTCTCCACCCACTCCCCTTCCTCTAACAAGAGATCAGCAGGATGGTGTCCTATAGATGCACAGAACCATAGAATTCGCACAAGATACAGTCACTCTGCATTGCCAAGTCCAATCCATTGCTGTCCAAAAAGTTGACCTCCATTATGATTTATAGACAGGGGCAGCATCAAGGACAGGAGCCATACTCCTCAGGGGACCCCAAAGCCCCTAGACCACCAATTCCAGTCTTTTATTGGAGATTTCTGGATGCACCCCTATTTATTATCTTGTTGCCAGTGAGACTTAACTTTGTGAGCTCCATCATGGCTATCACTGGCAGTGGCCAGGCACCATCTGGTTCTTCTGGTCACGAGTAGATGTAGAGACCCACTCATGTGGATCTCTCTGTCTTCTGGGTTCTCTTTTCCCCATGTCATTATTGTCATTGGTGATAATCCTTTCCTGTTGAGTTGGGACCATTTGATGTACCCTCATATGGTGGCCTGGCAGCTTTTAAGACCCCGGACACCACTGACCAATGAGGGGTGCAGAGTCCTCGTTAGCAAAACACTAGCTATGCCAATTGGCCTCGATTTCACCTGACAGCATGGTCCCCGGCCCACCTCCCCAGCTACTCTGTCCTTGCAATATTGGGTTAGGATGGGAGGAGTATGCAAATTCTGTTGAAGTCCAGTTATTATTGATCTTCTTTCTAATGTGTGCTGTCACTGATTTCACCCAACCAAATTTCTATTAACTATCTAAACCCTCCTTCCCTCAACCTCTCGCCCTCCCCACCCTTGCAGCCGTCAAAGAGTCTTTTCTTCTATGCATGAGTCTGCTTTTAAGTTCTTATAGTAGAGGTCTTATACAATATTTGTCTGTTTGTCGCTGACTACTTTCACTCAGCATAATGTCCTCAAGTTGAAACCAGGTTAAGAGATGTTTCCTGTAATCATTGTTGTTCTTTATCGTTGCATAGTGTTCCATTGAGTATATACACCATTCCTCTGTTGTTGAGCATCTGGGTTGATGCCATCTTTTTGCTGCTGTGGACTGTGCTGCGATGAACATTCGTGTGCATGTATCAGTTGGTGTGAATGGCCTTGATTCTGTAGGATATATTCCAAGCAGTGAAATTACTGGGTCAAATGGTATATCTATATTCAGCTTTCTACAGGAACGCCAGATTGCTTTCCAAAGAGGTTGGACCATTTTGCAATCCCACCAACAGTGTAGGAGCATTCCAATTTCTCCACAGCCTCTCCAGCATTTATTATTTGGCATTTTTTGGATGATGGCCAACCTTGTTGGGGTGAGATGGTATCTCATTGTCGTTTTCATTTCAATTTCTTTAATAGCTAATGATTGCAAGCATGTCCGCATGTGCTTTTTTGGCTGCCTGGATCTCTTTTTTAGAGAAATGTCTGTCCATCTCCTTTGCCCATCACTTAATTGGATGACTTATATTTTTCTTATTGACATTTTGTAGTACCTTATTAATTATGGAGATCAGGCATGAATCTGACATACAGTTGCCAAATATTTTTTCCCATTCTGTAGGTGGACTTGTAATTCTATTAATAAAGTCTTTGGATGAGCAAAAGTGATTGAGTCTTAGTAGTTCCCATTTACCTATTTTCTCTTCTGACAATTGTGGTTTGTTTGACAGATTTTGAAATCTGTCTTCATTGTGTATTAAAGCTTCCATTGTTGTTCCTACTTTTTCTTGGATGAGCTTTATTGTTTTAGATTTGATATTAAGGTCTTTTATCCAGTTTGAGTTGTTTTTTGTATAAGGTGTAATATCTGGGTCTTGTTTCAATTTATTGTAGATTGATATCCAATTTTGCCAGCACGATTTGTTGAAGAGATTGTTTTTACCTCAGTTTAATGTCTTAGGGCCTTAGTTGATTATCGACTGTTCATAGGCAGATGATGTCATCTCTGGGGTCTCGATTCTGTTCCACTGATCTATCTGTCTGTTTTTGTACCAGTACCAGACTGTTCTGACTACCGTGGTTCTAAGGTCAGGAAATGAGAGGCCTCCCAGTGTGTTCTTCTTCTTTAGTAATGCTTTATATATCCAGGGCTTCTTCCCTTTCCAGACAAAGTTGGTAATTTGTTCCTCCATCTCATTAAAACATGTCACTGGAACTTGTACCAAACGCCTAGTGCCGGAACTTGTACTGGGATTGTGTTATATAAGTAGACTGCTTTAGATAAAATAGACATTTTCACAAGGTTAAGTCTTCCTATCCATGAGCAGGGTAGGTTTCTCCACTTACAGCAGTCTCTCTTAGTTTCTCATAGTAAGAGTTTGTACTTCTCTTTGCAAAGGTCTGTTATTTCTCTGCTGAGGTTTATTCCTAGGTACTTTATCTTGTTAGGGGCTATGGTAAATGGTATTGAATTGGTGATTTCTTCCTTAACAATCTCATTGTTGGTATAAAGGAATCCTACTGATTCACTTATGTTTATCTTGCATCCTTAGACTTTGCTGAACCCTTCTATCAGTTTGAGTACTTTCCTTATGGATTCTTTGGGATTCTCTGCATATACAATCATATTTGCAAATAGGGAGATATTTAGTTCTTGTTTGTCAATGCAGATGCCATTTATTCCTCAGTTTTGTCTGGTTGCTCTGGCTAAAACTTCTAGTACAATGTTGAATAGGAGAGGTGACAGTGGGCATCTTTGTCTAGTTCCTGTTCTCAGGGGAAACTGTTTCACTCTCAGTCTCTCTCCATTCAGGATGATGTAGGCAGTTGGCTTTGTATAAATGGCCCTTACAGCATTGAGGAATTTGCCATGTATTCCTATTTTGCTGAGAGATTTTAGCATGAATGGGTGTTGGACTTTATCAAATGCCTTTTCTGCATCAATAGACGAGATCAGGTGATTCTTGTCTTTTGTAGTATTTATGTGGTTGATTACATTAATTGTTTTTCTGATGCTGAACCAGCTTGCATCCCTGGTATAAGTCCAACCTGGTCAGGATGGATTATGTTTTTGATATGTTGTTGTATTCTATTGGCAAGAATTTTGTTGAAGATTTTTGCATCTAGATTCATGAGTGATATCAGTCTGTAGTTCTCCTTTTTGGTTGGGTCTTTCCTTGGCTTTGGTATCAGGGTTATGCTGGCTTCATAGAATGAATTTGGGACTATTCCATCCCTTCCTATACTGTGGAATAGTGTTAGTAGTATTGGAGATAACTCTTCTCTAACAGCTTGGTAGAATTCTGCAGTGAAGCCATCTATGGCCGGGCTTTTTTTGGTTGGCAGTTTTTTGATGACTTTTTCAATCTCCTCCTTTATGATGGGTTTATTAAGTTGTTCTGCTTCACCTTGTGATAATTTGGGTAGGTGACATGAATCAAGGAATTTGTCCATTTCTTCTAGGTTTTCAAATTTGTTGAAATACATTCTTTCATAGTATTCAGTTATGATATTTTTTATTTCTGTTGGATCTGTTGTGACAATTCATCTCTCATTTCTTATTTGGGTTATTTGTTTCCTTGCTTGCTTTTCTTCAAGTTTAGCCAGTGGTTTGTCAATTTTGTTGATCTTTTCAAAAAATCAGGTTTTGGTCTTTTCCATTTTTTCAATTGTTCTTCTATTCTCTAATTCATTTTGTTCTGCTCTGATCTTTGTGATCTGTTTTCTTCTGGTGCCTGAGGGGTTCCTCTGTTGTTCTCTCTCTATGTGTTCAAGCTGTAAGGTCAGTTCTTTGATTGATTTTCTTCCTTCCTTCGAGATGTATGCATTTATGGAGATAAACTGACCTCTGAGCACTGCTTTTACTGTATCCCATAGGTTCTGGCAGGATATGTTGTCTTTCTTGTTGGAATCCATAAATTTCTTTATTTCATCCTTGATTTCTTTTAAAACCCATGGTTTTCGAGCAAGATTTTGTTAAGTTTCCATGAGTTCTGCTTTCTATCTATATTTTTCCTGCTATTGATTTTGACTTTTATGGTTTTATGATCTGAGAAGATCCTTTGCATTCATTCAATGGTATGGATTTTGTTGAGAATCACTGTATGTCCTAACACACAGTCTATTCTGGAGAATGTTCCACGTGCACTGAAAAAGAAGGTGGAGTTGTCCGCTGATGGATAGAAAGTTCTGTCTATGTCAATGAGGTCTAGTTGGTTAATTGTGGCCATAAGGTCTTCTGTGTCTTTATTGAGCTTTTTTCTAGATGAACTATCCAATATTGAGAGGGGAGTGTTGAAGTCTCCCACTACTACTGTGGAGTGATCTATCTCCTTTTTGAGTGTAGTCAGTGTTTCTTTGATGTGTTTAGGTGCTCTAAGATTATGTGCATAAATATTTAATATTGTTGGGTCCTGCTTGTGTATTGAACCTTTCTGCAATAAATAGTGTCAATCCTTGTCCACGATGGTGGATCTTACATTAAAATCGATTTTATCTGAGATTAGAATTCACACCCTTGCTCTTCTTTGTTCATTATTAGCTTGATATATATTCTTCCATCCCTGAATTTTCAGTTTGTTCCTATCTTTAAGTCCATGGTGAGTTTCTTGTAGGCATCATGTAGATGGGTCATGTCTTTTGATCCAAGATATCACTTGATGTCTCTTTACTGGAGCATTCAGTCCATTCACAGTCAGTGTAATTATTGATAGGCATGTGTTCAGTGCTGCCATTGTGATCTGTTCATCTTTGTGTTGATATGTTCTCTGTTGTTCTTATTAATGTGTTCTGGGACATTCTTCTTTGTGAGTTGATTTTTCCCTTTTGGGGCGTTGGTTTTGTGGTTGTTGAGACTCTTGTATTATGTTTCTTGATATGGTATGTTACTTCTTTATTGTGCTTTACGGCTGCCCCGATGATCCCACTTAGTAAACTATACATAAACCCAACTTTGATTGCTACCAATCTTGTCAACTTCCTTACCATCTGGAAGGACTATAACAACTGTAGTACATCCCTCTTTTTAATATGATGATACCATAGTTTATGTGATATGATCTCTAGATCGTTTCTTTCACTATTATAGCTTTGATTGTGTTTGGAGCCTCCCCTAACTGAGTAGGATTCTGTACAATATGTCCTTCTAAAATATAAAGCTAGTGACTTTGTTCTTCCAAGCCACGAGATTCTTTCAGTATTTCTTGTAGCTTTGGTTTGGCTTTTACAAAGTCTCTCAGTTTCTGTTCATCTGTAAATATCTTAATTTCATTTTCAGATTTGAAAGATCGTTTTTAAAGATACATAATTCTTGGTTGGAAGCTCTTCTCCTTCAATGCTTTGAATGTGTCATGCCACTGTCTCCATGCCAGCATCATTTCTGCTGAGAAATTCAATGAAAGCCTACAGGGTTTCTCTCTGAATGTTAGCTTTGCTTTGACCCTTGCTGCCTTTAAGAGTTTCTTCTTACATTTCATTTTGTTGAGCTTTGTTATAATATGTCTTGGAGTCTTTCTATTGAGATCTATAGTGAGTGGTGTTCAAAATGTATCTTGGATATCTATATTCTCTTCTTTCATAATTTCTGGGAAGTTTTCTGTCAGCAGCTCAGCAACAATACTCTGTGTTCTCAGGTGTGTCACCCTGTTCAGGAACTCCAATTAATCGAAGATTGTTCTTCTTAACAGAGTCCCACATGCTTCTTAATGCTTATTTTTTCCTGTTTCTTTTTTCTGATTTCTCCTCATAGATGTTGTAGTCAGTAGCTCTGTCTTCCAAATCAGAAATTCTCTTTTCCATTTGTTCCATTTGGTTTTCTTGGCTTTGAATTAAAGTTTCTATGTCTTTGATTTTGTTCTTGATCTGTTGGATTTCCAAGTACTGGTGTTCCATCAGATCAAACAGCTTGCTTAATTTTTCATTGTGCTCTGCTGCATTTTGCATAAAGTCTAGGAGGACTCCATATATAATCTTTTTGTATTCACCTTTCAATAGTTTCAGAAAAGCTTCTTTGTCTAGCACGTTCTGAGGTGGTTTCTTTCGGGGGCCTCTGATGCCGTGGGTGATTTCCAGGTTACTGTATTCTCCAAAATTTGTTGCTTTTTAGTCTTCATGTGGGTCACTAGAGGCTGGGAAAGACGCTGTGAAGATGGACCACAGTTGTTTCTCTAGGCCTTCTTAAAATGAGAAGTAAAAAGTATTTGACAACTTTAAAAGTCAGTCAGGTTTCCAGGTATATACATCCCTCTTCCCAGCTGGCAAAGTAAGCAGCTCTATATCAAACCCCAGATGTTATAAACTAGCTCAAAACACAGAAAGGCTACTGGCCTGCTGGCCTTTGCTGTCAGGCCCCAGCTGTAGGCAATACTGTGTAAAATTCTGCTTTTCTGCTGGAAAAGCAGCCATTTCTGGATAGGCACTGCCTCCCACCCCAGGAATTAGGTCCAGCTGAAGCTTCCTTATGGATGACTCCACTTCCCAGCAAAACAAGATGGCGTCCCACACAAGCTCACCAGCTGGCCAGGACCAGGCTGCCAGTGGAAAAAGAGGCCAAGAGTGTTGAAATGCCAGGAGGCCACAGCTTCTGTTGCTGGGCCCCTGTCCCAGGTGACACTGTGCAAAACACCAACTCCCTGCTGGAAATGCACTCTCCCCTCAGCAGGCACCACCTCCCAGCCTAGGAACCAAGTCCCACTGGGGCCTCTGCCTGGGCTTCTCTGTTTCCCAGTGGATCAAGATGGTGTCCCACACAAGCGCACCTGTATAGCTATCACATGGCGGAGGCAGAAAGATAGGCCAGGGAAGTCAAGATGTATAGAGTCCAAAGCCTGGCTCTCAGAACATGGCAATTACTCTTGCCAGTCCCACCAGCAGTGCATTTGAGACCAGCAGCTAGTCAAATCCCAGTTCTGCCCACCAGCTAAGACAGAGGATAAAAATCAAAATGGTGAGTTACCTTTTGTCTGTGTTAGCCTGTGCTCACTGAAAGTAGGGTCAGTGAAAGAGAGGAGGTTTTGCATTCGGTGGTATGAAGTTCAAATTAATGGCACTATGCTGCATCCCAGGGCTCACTAGATGTCCAGAAGGCTCCATTTAATTATCATTTCAGGTCTTGGTTTCCAGAGGGATTTAGGGAAATGTGTGCTTAGTCTGCCATCTTGACTCTGCCCTCACCTAGTGGTTTTTTAAGGAACGGGTTATTCAAGTTCCATGTGTTTGATTTTTTTCATGTCTCTTCCTGTTATTAATTTCTACTTTGATGGCATTCTGATGAAAGAAGGTGCTTTGTATTATTTTGATATTTTGGATTTTATTGAGTGTAACTCTGTGGCCTAAGATGTAGTCTATTCAGGAGAATGATCCACATACATTGGAAAAGAACGTGTACATTGCAGCTCTTAGGTGGAGTGTTCTATATATGTCTATGAGGTCAGGTTGGCTGATTTTGCCACTTAGCTCTTATCTCGGCTGAGTGTCTTTCCAGGTGGTCTGTCCTTTACCAAAAATGGTGTGCTGAAGTCTCCAACTACTAATGTGAAATAGTCAATTTCTCTCTATTCAGGGCTGTTAGAGTTTGTTTTATGGGTTTTGGAGCCCTGTCATTGGCTGTGTAACCCCAACACGTTGCTGTCAAGTCAAATCTGATTCATAATGACCCTGTAAGACAGAATAGAACTGCCCCTAGTTTCCAAGGAGCACCTGGTGGGTTTAAACTGCTGATTTTTTGATTAGCAGCCAAAACTGTTAAGCACTAAGCCACCAGGGTTTCCTTTGAGTGTAGGCATTTATTATGGTTATGTTCTCATGATCAATTGTCCCTGTAATCCTTAAGTAATATACTTCCTTGTCTTTTAGGATATGTTCTCCTCTTCCTAATATTGTCCCCAAAGTCTCTGACTCTCTGCATTGCTTCAGTATTTTTTCTCTTCTTTGAGTTGAATAATTTTGATTCATCTAACTTCAATTTTACTATTTCTTTTTCTGTCATCTCCAATATGCTTTTGAGTCCCTCTAGTAGATTTTCATTTCTATTATTATGCTTCTAAGTTATTGAATTTCCATTTGGAAAATAGTTTTTCTCTTTGAGGTTTTCCTCTTTGTCAATTATTAATTCTATTTCCCTTTTTATTTTTAAAATATTTTTATAATAGTGGCCTTGAAGCCTTGTCCACCATACCCAACATTTGGGCCTATTTAAAGGCATTTCCTATTAAACTTCTTTTTCCTGAATACGAGGTATACTTTTCTACTTCTTTGTATATCTACACCTTTCATAAAACTAGATGTTGCAAATGATATACTATAATGATTATGCTGTAATTTGAGAGTGTTGATTTTGTTACTGCTGTTTGTGTGAATAGGCAGATAACTTGTGATACTCAAACTACAAACTCTGTCTCTTCCACAGTGTGTACCAGCTTATGTGTTTTCTCAGTTCTTACACGTTCTTACTGCTACTATTTTTACCTTGGTCTCCTGAGAGTTTCTCCTGCACCTGTGTATCTTGGTGGTCAGCCAAGGATTTGGGCACAGTTTACAGTAATATTGTGGGGACTCATCTTCTCTGTAATTCTCTTCGTTATTGAGTTTCCCCCTAAATTTCTCTGGCAGCCTTAGTTTCTATCCTGTGATACCTCAAGTCAGTGAAACTTTAGATTTCTGCCACCTGAACTGTACACAGCTTGAGGAATACACTCAAGTTATGTACATAAAGTAGCAAACTCATAAACCTCCTACCACAGCTGATTTTCAAAAGTATTTTCTTCCCGTTCTGTGAATCATTCTCACAAGGATACCTCTTGTCTCCCCAGCACATACATAGGTCAGCAGTCAGGCAACATTATGGCAGTTTATATTCAGATTTAGTATCTTATTCCTTTTGCATTCCTCATGAGTCTAAGATTTCTTTCTCAAATTTGTAGGTGCTTTTCCAGCTTCAAACTCTTCTCTGCTTTCATAGTGTTGTCATTATTTTTCTGATGTACTTGGATATGGGAAACATCCTTAGAAAGGAAAGCCGCAAACTTGCAGTTTTCCTCCAATCTAGTGCATTGTTTTCAAGAGTAAACTCTTCTTGTGTATCTTCTAATGTTTTTAAATACCTTATAGATACATAGAGAGAGATAGATGATATAGGTATCGATATATTCCAGATTTTACGTTTATTAACTACACAAAGTTTCACACAACCACTTCATTTCAGTGTCCTTATCAGAAGGTCAGACAGTATCTTGACTGCAGTCTGAAAAGAACTTATGATCTCAGTGTTGTCATTGGGAAGTTTCATAGCAGATTAGCAATGTCAGTATTTTTTCATTTTCACTTATTGACATTGCATGGTGAGAATGTTAAGTTCATCTTCATTTTGTTTGTTTTTGTTTCCCCCTGAAGCTATGAAAGGAGCAAGTTGCTGAACCATTGATTATATCGTCCCCCAAAACAACTTCATATGGGTGTTAAACAAACAAACAAAAACCACTGCCATTGAGTCACTGCCAATTCATAGTGACCCTGTAAAACAGAGTAGAATTGTTCCATAGAGTTTCCAAGGAGTGCCTGGCAGATTTGAACTATTGACCTTTTGGTTAGCAGACATAGCACTTAACCATGACACAACCGGGGTTTCACTATAGGTGTTAAGAAGGTAAAAATCTCTCTTGTGAAATAAGGTTGATTGTACATAATCAATTAAAATGTGATTTGATAAACTGTTTATGCCAAAAAAATTATATTATTAAGTACCTTATTAGCTCATTAAAAAAAATTAACTAGACTAAATTATTTGGTAAAAATTACAAAGAAATTCTGCCAATTCTTGATCTACACAAAGAAAAATATTTATAAATCTGATGCTCTACAAACTGCTCTACAAACTCTCTTAAAAGATGAGAGTGGTATCTTATTTTTTCTTTTCTTTCTTACAAAATTTGGATTACTTTTGAGGGTTAATTAAGCAAATACTTGGATTTAGAAGAACATTCCCTTAGCTGCTCTAGATGTGTGTATTAAAGTAAGACGTTATTAGAACAGACATAGTTTAACACACACATGGCATTTTCTGACATCAACATCTCTGCTTTTCAAAATTCACTTATTCTACTTATGTTCTGAGAGTTCCAAGAAATATTGGGTTTACAATAACAACAACAACAATAAACCATTGGCATTGAGTTGATTCCAACTCATGACTATCCATGATTACAGAGCAGTAAAGCTCTATGGGGTTTCCTTTTTAGAAGGAAATCTTTATAGAAGGCTGTAATCTTTATAGAAGGAGATTACCGGGCCTTTATTTCAGGGTGCTTCCAAGTGGGTTCAAACCAACATCCATTAGGGTAGTAGCTGAGAGCATGTTGTTGTGTGTCATCTAGTCAATTATGACTCATAACAACCTTACACAGCATAGAACTCCCCCCTAGGATTTCCTAGACTATTATCTTTATGGGATTAGATAGTCATGTCTCTTCTATGGAGTGGCTGATGGATACAAACTGTCAACCTTTCAATTAGTAGCCAAATTCCTAACCACTGCATCACCAAGGCTTCTTAGCCAAGAGTATACCAAAACCCATTGATTTTGAGTCAACGGAACTCACAGTAAACTTCTAGTATGGAGTAGACTTGTCCTATACAGTTTCCAAGGCTACACTTATTATGGTAGCAGACAGCCATGTATTTCTTCCACAGAGCAAGTGGCGGGTTTGAACCAATCTTTTGTTTAGCAGTTGAATGCTTAATCAATGCACCACCAGTGCTCCTTCAGCCAAACATATAAAACCAAAACCCACTGCCATCAAGTCAATTCCAACTCATAGTGACCCTGCAGGACAGACTAGGACTGCCCGATAGAGTTTCCAAATAGTGCCCAGTGGATTTGAACTGCTACCCTTTGGGTTAACAGCTGTAGGACTTAGCCACTACACCAACCTTAAATACTCAAGTGTCATATTTCCAGGTAGGAAGTAATCTAAAATACCATTCTTCAACATTTTATGAGCATAATATTGAATGACTCTTTACCAAAAATTCCTTTCCACTATTGAAACTTAAGGGCAATCACAAACAGCTCAACGAGCCCACAGTGAAGCATAATTCGATGTCCTGACTACTATTAAGAAAGGCAGCTGGTATGAGAAATTTAGCTTTGTGTGATGATCTGAGTTGCTGTTTGTGACCAGACTATGGGCAGTCAAAAGGTAAGAACATGTAACTTTGCCCTGACTCCAGTTTCCTCCAGAATTCTCCAAAGAAAGTTTTTCCTTTTGTATGGTTTCCTTTTATTTTTCAGATTTTACTTCCACAAAGAATTTTGATAATGAAGTCATGTGTGAAAAAGTCTAGAAAAGAGAAACAGATAGTATTCTAAAATGGAAAAATATATTGTGCTTTATTTTTTAAAAAGCCTCAGTAAAACACATTTCCAAGTTTTCTCACAGGTTATACAAAAATAACAGGGCCACGTCCACATGGAGCAGTATCTTTTTTTTCAGTAAGCACAAATATAAGTCACAGTTCAACATTTTTTTTTTACAAAATGAACCTACCAACGTATTCCAACAATCCATGCAAATAAGTGGAACATAGCCAGCACCATAGAAGCTCCCTTTTACTCCGCCCCTGTTTCTTTCCTCCTAAGGTAACACTGTCATTGTTTCTATTACCATAGGCAAGTTTTGCCTGTCCATCACTTTCATATAAATGAAATAATAAAACACACATTCTTTCTGCTATATTTTGCTTAATATGTTGTTTTGCAATCCATTCATGTTGTTGCATGTAAAACTAGTATGTTTGTTGGTGTTACTACATAGCATTCCATTGTATGAACGTGTAAAAATATATTGATTTTACTGTTGATGAACATTTTGGATGCATCCAGTTTTCTCTGTTATGAATATCATTGTATATGTGGCCTGGTGAATATACATATTAATTTCTGTGAGGTATAGACCTAGAAACGGAATTGCTGAATCACAGAGTAAGTTTGTGTTTGCCCTTAATAGATATTGTCAATTGGGCAAATTTAATAGTTCTTGAAATATCTTCAGGCAATAATTTGAATCTGATGAATGCCATCGAGATGCTTCAATGAGACAGCTACAAGTTATTCTATGAGCTTCAGTGAGCGTGAATGGAGAATGTGATTTTTTTCTTATTTTCACTTTTACACATTCATGTATTCAGCAAAATTTTGGTAAACATTTTTGTATGCCAAATAATGTTTTAGGCATTGGAAATTCATCATTAAAAAAAATCAATCTCTGTTCTCATCAAGTAACTTTACAATTTTATTACAATCATTCACATTCAGTAGAAAACACCAGAGAAAATTTTTTGTGACCTAAGGTTAAGCAAACAATTGTTAAGTATGACAGTAAAAGCATAATGCATTAAAGAAAAAAACTGAACTTAATCAAAAGTAAAAATGTTTGCTCTGTAAAAAGATGCTGTTAAGATAATGGGGGATAAAAAGCCAAAGAATGAGAAAAAATATTTGCAACTCATATTTTTGTTAGAAAAATTGTACTGAGAATATGTAAAAAATTCTCAAAACTTAACAATAAGACGACTAATGCTATGGATTGAATTGTGTGTCTCAAAAAATAAATGTTGTAAATCTTGATTTCTATGCTTGCGGTAATAGTCTCATTTGAGATTGGGTTGTCTTTGTTACGTCAATGAGGCAGGATTAGCGTAGGGTTTGCCTTAAGTCAATCTCTTTTGAGATATAAAAGATAGTACATAAGTTAACCAGCGAGCAGACAGATGCCAAGGCACACAGAGATTTCCAAATAACCCTGAAACAGAAACTGAAGGGATAAGGACCTTCCTCCAGAGCCAACAAAGACAAAAAGCTGCCTACTAGAGCTGGCCTCCTGAATCCAGGCTTCTAGGTCTCCTAAAATGTGAGAAAATAAATTTCTGTTTGTTAAAGCCATCTATTTGTAGTATTTCTATCACAACAGCACTAGATAACTAAGACAACAACCCCCGTAAAACAACAGGCAAAAGGTAAGCAGACAGCAAATATGAAAAAATGCTCAACATTATTAGTAATTATGAAAATGCAAATTAATATCACATGAGATACCTCAGCATACAAATTAGAATGGCTAACATCAAAAAGATTGACCATATAAACTGTTCATGAGAATGCAGACCAAGTAAAATCCTCATATATTACTGCTGGGAATGCAAAACAGTACCGCTACTTTGGAAGGCAGTTTGGTAGTTTTCTTATAACTTAAGCATATACTTACACCATCTCACTACCGAGCATTTGTACAAGTAAAATGAAAACTGTGTTAACATATAAATCTCTACAAGAATGTTTGTAGTAGCTGTATTCACAACTACTTGCTACTGGAAATAACACAAATGTAGTTTAACTGGGGAATGGATAAACAAACTGTGGGATATTGATACCATGGAACACAACTCAGCAATGAAAAAGAATGAACTACTGATAAATGCAGCGACATGAATGAGTCTCAAATTCAGTATGCTGAGTGATACATACATACTGCATGATTCCATTTATATGACATTCTGGAAAAGGAAAAATATCAGGACTAAGAACAGATCAGTGGCTGCAAGGACCTAATAGTTGACTGCAATGGTGACAGGAGTGATGTTGGGGAAAGGATAGTGATCAAACTGTTCTGTATCTTAACTGTAGTGGTGATGATTTTATAACTTTATGCATTTGTAAAAAAATCATACAACTATCATGAAAAAAGAGTGAATTTTGTTGTACACAATAAAAAAAATAACAAAAGAAAAGATTGAAAAGGTAATAATTAATTAACTAAAAATCTCCCAACAAGAAAGTCCTGACATAGATGGCTTTACTGGAGAATTCTACCAAATACTTAGAGAAAAGTTCATACTGGTACTACTAAAGCTATTTCAGAACATAGAAAAGAAAGAAATCCTCCCAAATTCATTCTACGAAGCAAAAAAACAAAAACACTACTTTGAGTTGATTTCTGACTTATAGCAACCCTATAAACAGAGTAAAAATTCCCCATAGCATTTCCAAGGAACACCTAGTAGATTTGAACTGCCAATGTTTAGGGTTAGCAGCCATAGCACTTAACCACTATGCCACCAGGGTCTCCTCTATGAAGCCAGCACAAGAAAATCAAAGACACAAAGAAAAGAGTAGTTCAAAGGACTAATGGACCACAACCACCACAACCTCTACCTAACCGAGCCCAGGACAACTACATGGTGCCTAGCTACCACCACTGACTGCTCTGACAGGGATCGCATCAGAGGACCTCAGATAGAGCAAGAGAAAAATGTAGAACAAATTCCAAAATCACAAAAAAAGAGTCCAGAGTTACTGATTTGACAGAGACTAAAGAAATTCCAAGAGTGTGGTTCCCAGATACCCTTTTAACTTAGCACTGAAGTCACTCCTGAAGCTCACCAGGGAAAGTGGATGAATGGAAATGGGGAAACACAGGTAGAGAAGAGGAGTGTTGATACATTGTGGGACTAGCAACCAGTATCACAAGACAGTTTGTGTCTCAACTGTTTAATGAGCAACAATTTGCTCTGCGAAGGTTCACCTAAAGCACAATAATAAATAAATACTAAAACATCAGCATAGCTGTCTAAAGAGGAAGGTAAGTTCAAGAGTGAATAAAAGAAAGTAAAAAAAAAAATACTGTGCTGTATATTGGAGAGGTAAGCTGAAGGAGCAGACAGGAATGAATTTATGGAGGGCTTTATATGCCCGACAAAGTGATTTTCACCTTGTACTGTAGAGAATGGGAGCTCTTCAAAGATTTTGAGCAAGAAAATGATATGGTCAGCTTTACATTTTAGATAAGCCAGTATGGCTGTGATACAGAGAACAGATTGACATATAGAAAGATTGAAAGCAGAGAGATCAGTTCAAAGGCTTTTGCTGCAGTCCAGGTAAGATATGAAAAAAGCCTACTCTCAGGCAGTTGTAATAGAAATGTAGAGTAGGGTAAGGTTTCTGAGCCCTGTGGGATCTAAAGACATAAGCTTGTGAGAGAAAAGCATTGCTTGACTTCAGAAAGCTTCAGAGTCGCTTCATCTCTTTGTCTTGTTTCTATCATAAGGAAAATAAATCACTGCATCTTGTCCTCATTTTAATGATGTGAACACACATGAATTCCAGCAATTTTATTTTTTTCATTATTTTTTTAAATTGTATTTTAGGTGCAAGTTTACAGAGCAAAGTGGTTTCTCACTAAACCATACACGTTGTTTTGTGACGCTGGTTGCAACATCTTAAAAATTACTTAGCCGCACAGGCTTTTCAGACATTTCAGTGAAATCCAGATAATAATCAAATAACAGATGACTGTACATCCCATTTTGCACAAAGTTAAAAAAATAGCAGTTGCCATTAAGTCAAATCTGACCAATGGTGACCCCGTAGGATTTCCCATGGCTGCTTTTCAGAAGTACGTTGTGAAACCTTTCTTCTAAGGCATCTCTGAGTGGACTCAACCTCCAACCTTTCTGTTAGCAGCTGAGCACATTACGTTTGTACTACCCAGGGACTTCGTGCTCAGAGACAGGCCCTATTTACTCTTCATCCCCTAGTCTTATTATTACTGTACAATAATAAAGAATTTCTTCACATTCTCAAAAGTGCCCTTGTTTGAATGCTATTTAGTGCTGCTATAACAGAAATACAGCAAATGAGTGGCTTTTAATCATCAATTTATTTTCACATAGTTTAGGAGACTAGAAGTCCGAATTCAGAGCAGTGGCTCTAGGGGAAGTTTTTCTTTCTCTATGGGCTCTGGGGGAATGTCCTTGTCTCTTTTCAGCTTGTTACTCAGTTACTTGGCAATCTTCATGTGGTGTAGTGTTTGTCTCCCCCCACCTGCATTTCCTTGCTTCTGTACCTTATCTGCTCTTTTTATATCTCAAAAATAGTCTCCCCCTTTAACTATGCTTTAGAAAAAGACAGCAACATAAAACTGTCCGTAAATTCATCTTCCAAATACGAATCAAAAGATATTTGTGTATCTACAACTTATCTACAAAAGCCTGTAACCAAAATCGTTTGCCATCAAGTTGATTGTGACTCATAGTGACTATAGAAGACAAAGTAAAACTGTCCCATAGGATTTCCAAGGAGCACCTGGTGGACTCACACCTCTGACCATTTGGTCAGCAGCAGCAGCCATGGCTGTTAACCACTACACCACCAGGGTTTTCACAAAATCCTGTGGAATGGTGAAACAGAATTGAAAGCTAACTAAGATGAACAGAAAGGTAAATGATTTAATAACACAGAAACATATCAAATTACTGGACATGATCCTCAAATCATTAGAGTTCTTCCCATTTAGTTTGTTCTCCTTATATACTAACCCAGTATATTTTAAAATTTCACTGTTCCTTTCTACTTGAAAATTTCAACAGAGTGCCCCAAGGCCTTGAAGGGAATTACAAGGTTATGACCAATTGCTGGGTCCCTGACTGTTCCCTTTTCAAAAAGTAATCCTTCATTCTGTCTTCTGTAATCCTATGAGAAACCAAAGTAAGCTTACTCAGTAGGGTTCCTTGTGAAATATCAAGAATTCTGTACTAAATCATCACCTCACTCATGTTAGGTCCACATAGGGCAGACAGATGAGAAAGAAGCATAACAACTTTGTTTTGTGGCACGCTGTTCTGTCACATTGAGATTGGTTTTCGATACACCCCAAGCCCTGTTTTCACACTCTGACCATAATGTTAAAATATAATTCTGGTCTGTGTACAACAAAGTAGAAGTTATGGGGAAATAAAGTACTGGGACAAAGAAAATTGAAAAGAAAAATAAATTAGCATTTTGTTATTTCTACCATTCCAACTTCCATAAAGAACTTGAAACAATAAAATAAATGAGAAGTGCCATAATGAATTCTAACCATTGTTAGTAATAATCAAATGAAGAGTAGCCATTATCTTGCCTTTTCTCGTTTTTTGCTCCATTTTTAAATTTAAAATAAATTAAGAGTCCTGCTAACTCTTCTCAGGTTCAACAGCTTGAATAAGATACTAACTCAAAAGATTAATACTTGAATCTTTTATCTGTAACAGTCTGATGCCTTCAAGCTTTGTAAAAAGAAATTGAATTTGAATAAAGATAGCACTCACGAGGTCTGTAAATTGTTAGTTGTCAAAAGGTTTCTTCTTTGTATACCATATTCTCTTTCTAAACCTATATGATGGATAATTTAGACCCAACTCTTAACTCTAAGATGGAACATGCATATCAAAGATTTTCTTTTTAAAGGAACTGGTGTGCTCTTTAACTCCAAGAAACCTAAAAGGCACCTACACAAAATGTATCCAAAGAAGATGTTTTGACATGATCAGCACCGACCTTTGCAAGGAAGTGGAGAAAACGGCTTCCCTTCAGCTTTCCTTACCCCCAACAGGGCTCACTGGGAAGACTAAATCACTTACCACCATCTTTTCTATTATTTATTATGTCTCATTACAATTTATCTACTTATGTTTCTGCTCCCCTACCCCAACTAGACTCCAGGATCTGCTTGAGGTCAGGGGTTGTTCCCATTCATCTTTGTTTCTCTAACACCTAGCATGAAAAGAATCATTAGCTTTTTGTCCAGTGAATGAATAGAGCTTCAGTTTAATTTTGCTAGATGTCATACGGAAATCTCGTAGCACTGTGCCTCTCACATGATAAGTTTTCAATAAATGTTAGCTATTATTTGATGTCATGGGGGCAGGTACTAGTGTGCTGAACCAGAATCCTACCGGCTGTTAAATTTTCAGCTGGTTGTTAAATCATCAGTAACTACAAATAGGCCATGGTGGGGTATCTACACCATGAAAATAGGAAAATTATATAACTTAGAACCTCCCCTCTTCCACAGAGAGCTAGTTGTTGAACCAGCACATCACTGAGATCAGATTACATGCTATCCTATGATTTCCTTGGGCTTGAATTTCTCTAAATAGTACTAAAGTACGTATATGGTAAAGTACACTTGTGATCTGTGCTCGGTTTACAAAAGAGGAAAGAAGTAGACAAGGGGAACTTATGGGGTAGGGGAGGTAGTCAGCCAGCCACTGAATGAACAGCTGAGACCAGCCTCTCTCTCACTGCTTACTTCTCTCAGTCAATAACCTTTATGGCAATTTATGACACAGAGTCCTCTGGCAGGCTTAATTCTGACCAAAAATAAGTAACTCATTGATAATCTCAATGTGCCAATTTGGTATGTACCACTATTGTCCTTCAGAAAAACTTCATAAGCTATGACATAGATAATACAAGCATTTTCTGATCATTAAAGTTCTCTACAATGAAGTGGGTTGCCTTGAAAGGCTGTAAGTTCCTTGTTATTAGGTATGTTCACATAGAAGCTAGATGAAATGGCAGGTGTTTAGAGAGATGCATCACCAGCTGATCCTCCAGCACTTTACTTTGTTAAAAGATATTTTATTGTGCTTTAAGTGAAAGTTTACAATTCAAGTCAATTTGGCGTATAAAACCCCGCACATGTAACTCTGTACAACTCTAGCTACTCTCCCCACGTTGTCACAACAGTCTCCTCCTTTCCACACTGTACTTCCCATATCCAGTCATCCAACTCCTTCACTGTCTCCTCTCGCTTCAGGACAAGAGCTGCTCAGACAGCCTCGTGTATGTATTGAAGTCAATAAGCACATTCTGCGCCAACATCACTCTGTGTCTTACAATCCAGTTCAGTCTTTGCCTGAGGAGTTGGCTTGCGTAGTGGTTTCAGCTCTGGGCCAACAGAGAGCCTGGGGGTCATGTCTTCAGGAGACCCTCCAGTCTGACAGATCATGAATTCTAGTCTTTATTTAATACAGTTCCACTTCTGCACACCAATTTTTCTCCCACTGCATCAGGAACTTTACATTGTATTGTCTGTCATGGCAGTTACTGGTGGTGGCTGGGCACCATCTAGTTCTTCTGGTCTCATGCTAATGTAGTCTCTGGATCATATGGCACCTTCTGTCTCCTGGGCTCATATTTTCCTGATGTCGTTGATGTGTCCTGGTATTTCCAGAAGCATACTGTATATGTGAAAGCTGGACTATGAATAAGGAAGACTGAAGAACTGACGCCTTTGAATTGTGGTGTTGGAGAACACTGAATCTACCATAGACTGCTAAAAGACTGAATGAATCTGTCTTGGAAGAAGTATAGCCAGAATTCTCCTTAGTAGCAAGGATGATGGGACTATGTCTTATGTACTCTGGATAAGTTATCAGGAGGGATCAATCCCCAGAGAACAGCATCATGCTTGGTAAAGTAGAGGGTTAGCTGAAAGGAAGACTTTCAATGAGATGGATTGACACAGTGGCTGCAACAATGAATTCAAACATAACAATGATTCTGAGGATGACACAGACAGGGCACTGTCTTGCTCTGTTGTATATAGGTTTGCTGTCATAGATTGATTCCAGGTATTGTATGATGTTCCTATATGTTGTGAATTCTGCTGTCTCTGTGATGATAAATAGGGAGAATGAGCTGTAGTTGTTAATAAGGCAGGACTCAATCTAGAGGACTGTTTTGTGCCTTGAGGTAATCTCTTGGAATATAAAGGAAAGGGAAGCAAGTAGAGAGTTTAAGACCTCATACCATCAGGAAAGAAGCAGCATCAGGAGTAGAATGCTTTCTTTGGACCCGGGTTCCCTGAGCCTCAGGAGCTACCAGTCCAGGGGACAATTGACAACAAGGACTTTGCTCCAGAGCTAACAGAGAGGGACTTCTCCTGGAGCTGATGCCCTGAATTTGGACTTTTAGTCTACTTTTTTTGTGAGAAAATAAATTTTTCTTTGTTAAAGCCATTCATCTGTGGTATTTCTGTTACAGCAGCACTAGACAACTAAGACAGTTGCTATGAATCAGAACTGACTAGATGGCATCTAGTAACAACTTCACCTATTGAATCAGAGTCCTCATTTCAATAAGCGTCCCAGGTTATTCATCTGTACCTTAAGTTTAAGAAGTACCTACTTTAAATCACCTTTAAGGTCACAGCTAACTCTAGGACTCTTATGCTTCTAACACTTAGATGAAGACACATAAGTCATGCTTATATTTCAGGAAATAAAAAGTCAGAATAAAGCATGTTTACATTAAATTCTAGATTCAAGTCCCAAAATAGTCTCAGCACACATGTTAATGAACAAAAAACAGGAAGATTAACTACAAAAGCCAAAGTACGATGTCTATGTTTGGACAAATACCTAAAACAAGTGATCTGAGGCAAATTTAGAGGACTGAGAACTACAAAATAATCCAAGTCTAACTGACAAACAGGTGATTCATCTCTTTTCCCTCTGTTATAGATTCTGAATTATTTTCATTTGTTTTCATGAATTTACATGGTCCTGTGTGTTTGCCAAACTTGTCACAGAAATATACAATGGTTTCCTAAACTAGACCATAAATCTTCCCCTTGATTACAATATCATCTATTTCTTTCATGTTCTCTCCTCCTGCAGGGCCTGGAATAGAGCTCTGTGCCAAGCAAGTGCCCAATAAATGCTATTGACTTATACCTGTACCCATTGCCATCAAGTCAATTCCAACTCACAGCATCCCTATAGGACAGAGTAGAACTGATCAACAGGGTTTCCAGAGAGGAGCTAGTGGATATGAACTGCTGACCTTTCAGCTAGCAGCCGAGATCTTAACTACTTCACCACTGGGGCTCTGATTGACTGATACTAAAGATTAATAACATGTAGGTAGTACTGTTGTTTCTATACTTTTCTGGTAACTACAGAATCTATATAATACAATGGCAAAACAAGTCCATAATGTAAATTATACTGATAAATAATACATGTAACATCAAGTTGAACAAATCAATTAGCAACAATATATTGCTACAGTTTCAACACAAAATCTTGTAGCTACTATTCTTAATTAAGATATTATACTATAAACTGTAATTAAACTGAAACCAATTGCCATTGATTCCATTCAGACTCACAGTGGCCCCAAGCACTGTGGAGTAGAACTGTGCTCTGCAGAATTCTTACAGGTGTTAATTTCTAGAAGTCGCTAGGCTTTTCTTCTGGGATGACTCTTGACCACTTCTCATGACTATTAAATCTCTTCTGGATCTCTGTCAAATAGAACTGGCTGGTAAACTTTCTCTTTAAAGGGCCAGATAGTAAATATTTTAGGTTTTGCAGGTTATGCTGTCTGTCATGGTTTGAATTGTGTCCCCCCAAAAATGTGTGCAGCCACGTGGCTGGGATATGGTTCCCAGTATCTTGGGACCGTCCTCCATTGTGTGTTAAAGGATTAGGGTGGGGCTGTAAATTCCTGCTGTAGGGGGAGTTTCCCTGGAGTATGGCTTGCCCCACCCTTAATGCTTTTAGCTTGCAAGGAATAAAAGGAAAAAGAAACAAAGGACAATTTGAGAACCTCGCTACCATCAAGCAAGCAGCACTGGAAGCAGAGCTCGTCCTTCAGACCAGAGGTTCTTGCGCAAGGATGCTCCCTGGACAAAGACTGATGCAATACTGGACTTTCCTCCAGAGCCGACAAGGGGAAAGTCTTTCCCTGGAGCGGACACCCTGAATATGGACTTGCAACCTACTGGACTGTGTAAGAATAAATCTTTCTTTGTTAAAGCCATCCACTCTGTGGTATTTATGTTAGAGCAGCCCTAGCTGACTAAAACACTGTCCCTGCCGCAACTACTTAGAAGTAGCCATAAACAATACTTGATTGAGCAAATGAGCATGACTAGTGTTCAAACAGAAATGTATTTACAAAAACAGGCCATTATTTGGTGATCCTTAAGATATAAGATTGTGTATCACAAGAAACCAAGGTCTCCTACTGAGCTTAGTCCAGGTAAACCTTGCTCCAGTTTACATAGATTTGTCCTCTTTTCAACACAGGAACCCACGTGGACTTTTCTGTCCAAAAACTAAAATTTAAAAAAAAAAACAAAAAAAAAAAACAGTGAGCACAACCCAGGCACTTGCCTTGACAGGACAATGAAAGGAAGAAAGTTGCATTTGCACTAGTGTGTCTTTTGTTCTCATTTCTTTTTTTTTCTTTTCTCTCCTTATATAAATGCAAACCTCAATTAATCTTCTTACCTTTCTTAATCTGATTCCAAAAAGAAAATCCACACATTGAAAATTCTTTCTTAGTTTTAATAATGGAAACGTGTTGTATTTTTACACCAGTAACATGCACTTTCTATTTTAGTTTGCCCATTGTTCCCTCCCCTGACCTCACGAGATATTTTTGTTAGGGTGCCATGCTATTTATTTTTTACAGCAACATATTTTTTAAAAATTGGCACAGTAGTACTTATGGAAATACCTCACTACCTTAGGGAGGGTCCAGTTTAGAAATAAAAGTAAAATGCACACGTTTTTGGCATAAAAATATGGTCAGACCATGAGCTATGCTTCAGCTAAAAACTGTATAAAGAAATCCAGATTTAGAAATACAAAGAAATTTTGTTTTTCATCCTCTACCAGTCATGCCAACCGAGTGACCCGATAGGGAAAGTAACCTCACCCTCTAGGGGGACCTAACTAATTTCCCCTAAATCTGTTTTGTTCCAAGCCCATGATACACCTTCCCATGACTCTACTTTCCATATAGACTTATTTAACCAATCTGAAGAGTGTTAAGGGATTGGTTGACACAAATGAGTTTCACTTGGCAGAATGGAAAACATATTCTGGCATCTTAGAACAGTAGCGCAATGAGTTAGAGTGTCAGATAAAAGAATCTGGTGATTGTATTCCATTTTGAATTCTCACTGATACCAGAAAGGCCTTGACGGGTCTGTTTTAATGTGAAAATTGAGATTTCTTAGAAGCCAAGAAAGACAAACAGTCCACATCAATGAAGCATTTTTGCAAATTTAATCCACAAGTTCACAGTTTCTTTGACTCTTGTGGTGCTTGAGATTGCTCTGTGTCTTCCAGAACACCATGTAATAAAAGGAAACTGATCAATGAAGAGAGACCTACACTACATTTGAAAAGATAGCTATGGGGTACTGTAAAACAGTTTTATTTCATGCTTGACTTTATCTAATATTTTTCTAATATGTTAAATCCAGAATTTTTACCCTGCTTAAAACAAAAAAGGAAGACAAAGAGCTCTGCATTTTACTTTTGAAATCTTACAGAAACATTTAGCTATCTTGGCCTTGCTCCAGAAGAGACTTCCAGGTTCACCTATTTATTTTAGGAGAGAGATGGTACAGTCAGATTATCCAGCTATTATATTTCTGAAGTAAAAGTAAAGGTGATGCAGAAGTATATTCACCTTGGTATGTGCCTGTTAGTGAAAGATAGTAGTGGAAACCACAGCTGAGGTACCAGTTGCAGTAATCTTAATGAACTGGAGCCTGAAAAGCCATCAAGATGAAGCCACAGTATCTACAATACTGAATGCAAGCAAGAGAGAAAGCAATGATAAACAACAGGGAAAATGTTAATATTCACATTTTTCTTTGCAAGATATGCATTGAATATCCCGCAGGCTCCCTCCTTAAACATACAAACAAACATGGGCTACTTCCTCTTCCACCTAAACTGAATGTTGAAGAGAAATTTCAATCTCATTGAATAAGTCAGCAGTTCCTTTAAAATGAATTCTTAAACATATGGGCACACATACCAATCTATATGCAGAATGATTCTTTGAAAACCATGCCAACAGTCTGTGATTACATAGGTATCATCCAAGTGAGTTTTCACAGCACAAAAGAATGAATTCCTATTGTGACATTTGAGATAACAACACTAAAGAATTTCAGCTTAACTTCAAATTGCCCCATCCCCAATTGTTGTAGTCTTCTGAGTAAGACTATAACATTTTCCTTAGCTTCTGCTTTCCTTTGCCAAATAAGTGTCACTCTGTGCTATAGAATGGTCCATGCATTTATTCGTTCAGTCAGTCAACAAACATTTACTGAACACCTATTACACGTCTAGTACTATTTTAAAGAGGGGCAATACAGAGCTAAAAAGAAGCATTTAAAAAAAAACTGTTGCCATCAAGTCGATTCCTACTCACAGTATCTCTATAGGACAGAGTAGAGCTGTCCTAAATGATTTTCAAGGAGTAGCTGGTAGATTCAAACTATGGACCTTTTGGATAGCAGCTGAGCTGTTAACCACTGCGCAACCAGGGCTCAAAAAGCCCTCTAAAATTTGCATTCTAATAGATGTGACAGACATACAGGAAATAGTTACACCAAAAAATAACAAAAGGGAAGTGCATGCCTAATATGAGACTTTTATTTTGACAAATCTCCTTTTCATTACTGTATAATGCATTGATCTTGTGTTTTGATTTATTCATTCATGGCCCTGAAAAATTCTTGACAGTATCTTTTTTTGAAAATAAATTGTTTCCTAAATTAGAGCCTACCATTGTACTTAGGGCACTGTTTCAGGTGAATAAATGATTGAAGATCACCAGAACAGGGCAAGCAGAAGTGTGAAGTGCTCTGATAGACTACGTTAGCAATGATGTGTAAGGATGGAAAAAGTTAAACCTTGAGAATTCTATCAACATATATACCAGTGCTCAATGAGGGTTTAGCTGTTAATTCTGCCACAAAGCTAAGTTGTCTATTATTTTGTTGAGAAGTATATGAATTAGAATCAACTTGATGGCAGTGTTTTTTATAGCCAATGATCATAAGAAGTATGTAAGGAGAAAACCACCTTAAATATCAATGTATTTTTTGATCTAAGCAGTTTGCATTGGTTAAGCATCTGTTCTGATTGTTCAGTATTTTAATATTACCTTGGGTGTGGTTCCAAATTTATTATATTAAGTGCATAGAGAATTTGAGTTTTAAAAACTGTCACCTTTGTAGGCTCAGTCAGGGAAGTAGTGCCTCCTGAGATGGGTTTTTAAAGAATAAATAAGAGTTAGACTTGCAAAGGGAGCTGGAGACATTTCAGGCAAAGAGGATACACTCAGAATTAAGAAACACTGTGATGACTGTGGATGGAAAAATGACTGTCTCCATGTGGATGAAGCATAGATTCTGGGATAAGAGCAAATGAAACTAGAAATATACACAGGGCATCAGTCACACCTGGTCTTGTATGGCATGTTAAGGAGTTTAGACTTTACCTTAAGAACAGTGGGGAACCATGTAAAGGTTTAAGCAAGGCAAGGTAGAGGAAGGGGTGTTACGTGGTCCAAACTGCATTTGAAAAGTTTTTCTAGGCTAAAACTAAGGAAATTTGTTTCATGGGGCCAAAGGCAGAGAGAGTTGAGACCATTCCGCATACTTGATGGAATTTTGCTGAAATGGCACAGGAGAAGTAAAACATCACATGACTTTTGACAGACCAGTAAGGAGTTAAATGGACTACTTGGCTGGCAAAAACAGTTACATGCTTGGCTGTTAACAGAAATGTTGACAATCTGAGTATCCACCAAGTTTCAGAACAAAAGGCTGCAGAACTACTTCATAAAGATCAGCCAGAGGCAGAGCCAAGATGGCAGACTAGACATACATCTCTTTAATTCCTTCTGAAAACTAAGGCCTGGATAACTGAATGGAGCATTCTGGACACCCAGTGAGCCCGAGGACACAGCATAGGGTTATCAGATCGGGCTACATGCCACTAAACAGGAAACTTCTCTCTCACTGAGTTGTGTTTCTGCTGACTTGCCACTTGGGCAGACCACAGGTACTGGCACTTATAATTTTTTTTATTTTTGTTGGCTGGTAAGTGGGGGATGGGCATGAGCTGGCAGCTATGCTGAGATGCAGTGCTGAAGTGAACAGTGTGTGGTGCAGCAGAGAGACAGTGTGTGGGATAGCCATGTTTTGAGAGCCTGGCTGAGGACTGAGGGCACCACAGCCCCTCAAGCCTCTCTTTTCTGAGCTCTGCCATAAATTCTACTGTTTTGCAATGGGGGGGCAGCTTGACTGGGACACCATCTTGGTCAGCTAGGCGGTGGAGTTACCCAACCAGAGGCCTCAACAGGGGCCAACTGCTAGGCTTGGAGGCTGTGCCAGTGTGGGGAACAATTTTCCAGAAGAAATACTGTGTTTAGTATATTGTTGCCTTACAGATAGGGCCCAGCAGAAGATGGCAGCAGGGCCATAGGCCCTCTCTGCTTTGAAATACATCATAGCATCTGGGGAAAGCCGAACAAGTACTTCCATTGTTAGCCAGAAGGCAGGGCCTACCACATCTGGTGCTCTGACTGATTTTGAAAGCTGTCAGACAACCTTAAGTTCTTTAAAATGAGACTGACTGGAGAAATAACTGCAGCCCAATAGCATCTCTTCCAGTCTTTACTGACCCACATTATAGAGTTGGTTGATGGCCCCCCAGTGACTCCATAAGTAGGGTGGTATCTTTGCCAGCCAGGAGGCAGAACCTGCCATCCCAGAGAGTGCAGTGGGGCAAGTCACTAGTGTACACAGAGGTCGCTGCTACCACGTCCCTTCTCAGAACTATGCCTCAGGTACTGTTGAGGCAACACCATAGAAACTAAACAGAATCTAGATGGCCCATAGGCAACAGACCATCACTAAGCATTTAAAGAAACAGAAAACCATAGCTCCAGAAAACTACAAAAACAAAGAATCAAAAAATTTCCCAGATGAAGAAGTCTTTCTAAAACTATCAAAGGTCAAGCACAAAAGAATTATACAGAGAGCTATCTTAGAGATTAAACAAAATGCAACAGAACAAAATGAAAAATTAAGCAAGCTATTTGAACTGATGGAACATCAACATTCTGAAATCCAACAGATCAATAGCAAAATTACAGAATTAGACAATTCAATTAAAAGCCAAAAGAGCACAATGGAGGAAATGAAAATCAGACTTAATACCTTGAACATAGAGCAACTGATACCAGCATTTAGGAGATATTAGAGAAAAGAAATAAGAAAAAAGAAGCATTAAGAAACGTGTGGGACTCTATCAAGAGAAATAGTCTACAATCAGTTGGAGTTCCTGAACAGGGAGGGATAAGTGGGAACACAAAGAGTATTGCAGTTGAGTTGCTGACAGAAAAACATCCCTGAAATTATGAAAGAAGCCAGCCAAGTGCAGTCGAGTCAGATTAGAGGGAGAACATCGATATCCGAGATGTCTATCAAATGCCACAAAAACTAGGCCCCAAAAGAAAGACACAAATACATATTATAATCAAGCTTAATAAAATGAAGAGGAGGGGAAAGGAGACAGTTGGGAGGATAAGACAATATGGAGCAGAGAGGAATAGTGTGCTGTCACTGGGCAGTGAGAGCAGTGGAAGCTGCATATAGGTGGGCATGTAAATTTATATGGGAATGTACATTTTCACTCAGTCATAATAAAAATAATAATAATAATCTCAAAAAATGAAACATAAGCAGGAACTCTTAAAGGCAGCAAGACTCAAAGCAAAGCTAACATTCAGGGAAAGCTGTGTAGGATTTTGTCTGACTTCTTGGCAGAAACAATGTCAGCAAGGAGGCAGTGGGATGATACATTCAAAGCCCTGAAGGAGAAAAACTTCCAACCAAGGATTATATGTGCTACAAAACTGTCTTTCAAATATAAAGATGAAATTAAGACATTCACAGATAAACAGCAGCTTAGAGACTTTGTAAAAACCAAACCCAAACTGCAAGAAACACTGAAAGAACCTCTTTGCTTAGAACAACAAAACCATTAAGTGTATATTTAAGGAGGCAATGCAGGACACAACATCCAGGACCCACTCAGTTAGTGAAGATACAAAATTCAATCAAAGCAATAATATTGAAAGAAGGTAACCAGTGATCATCTAGTGAAAACTATGACACCATGACATTAGAAAGAGGGATACACCACAGTAGTTATAGTCCTTTCAGATGGAGAGGAAGTTAAAAAGATATGTAGAAGTTAAAATTGGGTCTAAACTTAGAATGTTAATGGGGATTATAGGGGTGAGTGCAAAGCACAATAGAGATGCAATATATCACAGTAAGAAATACTACAGGAGTCTCAACAAACACAAAACCAATACTGAAAAAAATGAAAAGTCACCCCATAAAGAAGAATGGCCCATAACAAAATATTAAGAGCAACATAGAAAACACCAACACAAAATAAACACGTCGAAATGACAGCACTAAACACATACCTATCATACACTGAATGTAAACAGAATGAACACTCCAATAGACAACAAGTGACAACTTGTATCAAAAGACACAATCTGTCTTTAGGTTCCTTACAAGAAACATATCTTAGACTTAAAGATATGAACAAACTGAAAATTAAAGGATGGAATAATATATACCAAGTTAACAATATACAAAGAAGAGCAGGAGTGGCAATACTAATCTAACATAAATTAGATTTTAATGTAAAATCTACCATTTTGGACAATGATGATCACTATTTATTGCTGAAAGATTCAATACACAAGTAGGACCTAACATTATTACATATTTATGCACCCAACACTAAAGCATTTAAATATACCAAACACTGACTACATTAAAAAATGAGATAGATCACTCCACAATAATAGTGGAAGACATCAACACTCCACTTTTAGCAATGGACAGATCATCCAGAAAAAAGCTCAATAAAGGTGCAGAAGATCTTATTGCAGCAATTAACCAATTAGACATCATCGACACATACAGAGCTTTTTGTCCCTCAGCAGAGAAGTACACTTTCTTCTCCAGCACACGTGGAACGTTTTCTTAAATAGACCATCTGTTAGCACATAAAGCAAATCTCAACAAAATCCAAACCACTGAATTTTTGCAAAGCATCTTCTCAGACCATAAAGCCATGAAAGTTGAAATCAATAGTCAAATAAACAAAGATAAAAATTGGAACTCATGGAAACTGAACAATACCTTGCTCCAAAAGCCATGGGTTATAGAAGAAATCAAGGATGAAATAAAGAAATTTATGGATTAAAATGAGAATGAAAATACATCCTATCAGGACATACGGGATAGAGCCAAAGCAGTTCTCAGAGGTCAGTTTATCTCTATAAATGAATACATCCGAAAGGAAGAAAGGATCCAAAGCAAAGAATTAACTTTACAGCTTGAATAAGTAGAAAGAGGGCAACAGAGGAAACCCTCAGTGACCAGAAAAAAATAGATCACAAAGATTAAAGCAGAACTAAATGAATTAGAGACTATAAGAACAATTGAAAAAACTGACAAAACCAAAAGCTGTTTTTTTTTTGAAAAGATCAACGAAATTGACAAACCATTGGCTAAAGTTACAAAAGAAAAACAAGAGAGGAAACAACCTAAATGAGAAATGAGATGAGAGATGTACAGCAGACCCAACTGAAATCAAAAGTATCATAACAAAATACTACAAAACACTGTATTCTAACAGGTTTGAAAACCTAGAGGAAATGGACAAATTCCTAGATTCATTATCACCTACCAAAATGGTCACAAGGAGAAGTAGAACAACTTAACAAACCCATCACAAAGGAAGAGATTGAAAAAGTCATCAGAAAACTACCAACCAAAAAAAGCCCGAGCCTGGACAGCTTTACAACAGAATTCTCCCAAGCTTTTAGAGAAAAGTTAACTCCAGTTCTACTGAGATTATTTTAGGGCATAGAAATGGATGGAATGCTACCAACTTCATTCTATGAAGCCAGCAAAAATCTGATACCAAAGCCAGGGAAGGATCTCACAAAAAAAAGAAAATTACAGACCAATAACCCTCATGAACTTAGATGCAAAAATCCTCAACAAAACCCTTGCCAATAGAATTCACCAACATATCAAAAAAATAATTCATGATGACCAAGTTGGATTCATATCAGAGATGCAAGTCTGGTTCAACATCAGAAAAACAATGTGATCAGCCACATAGATGGCACAAAGAATAAGAATCACCTGATTTTGTCAACTGATGCAGAAAAGGCATTTGACAAATTCCAACACCCACTCATGCTAAAAACTCTCAGCATAATAGGAATAGACAGAAAATTCTTCAATGCAATAAGGGCCATTTATACAAAGCTAACCACCTACATCATCCTGAATGGAGAGAAACTGAAAGAATTTCCCTTGAGAACAGGAACTCAACAAGGATGCCCACTGTCACCACTTTTATTCAGTATTGTACTAGAGGTTTCAGCCAGAGAAATATAACGAGACAAAGAAATAAAGTTCATCCACATCAGCAAAGAAGAAGTAAAAATCTCCCTATTTGCAGATGATATGATTGCATATGACATGATGGCATATGGAAAAAATCCTAAAGAATTGTTAGGTGAACTACTGGAACTAACAGAGTTCAGCAAAGCATCAGGATATAAGATAAACATAAGTAAATCAATAGAATTCCTTTATACCAGCAAAGAGATCATCAGAGAAGAAATCACCAAATCAATACCATTTACTATAGCACCCAAGAAGATGAAATACCTAGGAATAAATCTAACTAGAGAAATAAGAGAACTACAAGACCTTACTGCAAGAAACTAAGAGAGACTTAAAATGGAGAAACCTATCTTGCTCATAGACAAGAAGGCTTAACATTGTGAAAATGTCTATTTTACCCAAAGCAATGTACATATACAATGCAACCCCAGTACAAATTCCAGTGATACTTTTTAATGAGATGGAAAGACAAATCACCAACTTTGTTTGGAAAGAGAAGAAATCCTGGATAAGCAAAACATTACTGAAGAAGAAGAAAACAGTGGGAGGCCTCACACTACCCAACCTTGGAACCACTGCACTGCCACAGAAGTCAAAACAGCCTGGCACTGGTACAACAAGAGCCATATAGACCAATGGAACAGAGTTGAGACATCAGAGATGCCACCATCCTCTATGAACAGTCAATATTCAACAAAGGCCTTAAGATTGTAAACTTGGGTAAAAACAGTCTCTTTAACAATTGGTGCTGGCAAAATTGGATATCCATCTGCAAACAAATTGAAAGAAGACCCGTATCTCACACCTTACACCAAAACTAATTCAAATTGGATCACATACCAAAATATCAGGCCTAAAAAGATAAAGATGAAGCAAGAAAATGTAGAGGCATCAATGACAGTTGTAGTACACAGCTTGGACAGACTTCAAAATCTGACAAAGCACGATCAACAGAAGGGAAAACAGATAAATGGGAACTACTAAGAATCAAACACTTTTGCTCATCCAAAAAGTTTATCAAAAGAATTCAAAGACCACCTACAGAATGGGAGAAAATATTTGGCAACTACATGTCAGATCGACATCTGATCTCCCTAGTCTACAAGGTGCTGCAAAATAGCAACAAGAAAATGGTAAATAACCCACTTCAGCGATGGGTGAAGGAGACTTGTGGTTAAACCTTTTGGTCTGTTTTATATCCTAAAGTGAAGACTTCTGGGACTTCTAGTTGAACTCTATTTCCCCCCTCCTCCATTATGGTCTTCTGGCCAAATTTGGATTTCCTGCATGTATCCCCAGAACTAGCTTATGACTTATTTCAATGTCTCAGGATGTGGTTAAACCTTTCAGTCTGTATTATACCCCTTTACTGTCTGTGGGGTTTGTTTTGTTTTGTTTTCTCCTGCACTGTTTACTGAAAGATATCTGCATAAAAGAGGTATTGAAAGCAATTCAAAGAGGCAGTCCTGTCTTACATTGCCAGGTCTTTTCTCCAAGGTGCTCCTGGGTGTACACAAACGCCAACCTTTATTTCAGTAGTTTAGCACGTTAACCATCTGCAACACCCAGGGACGCCTTGAACACAGACAAATGTCCTTAAGGTAGAAACAGACAAAAAAGTGCAAGGCTAGCTGTGATTCACAGTTCTGTGTATCAAAATCATTTGTGTTGTTGTTAGGTTCTGTGAAGTCAATTTCAGCTGATAGCAACACTGTGTACAACAGAGCCCAAAATACTGCCCAGTCCTGCACCATCCTCACAATTCCTACTATGCTTGAACCCATTGTCGCTGCTGCATGTCAGTCTGTCACGGAGGGTCTTCTTCTTTTTCACTAGCTCTCTACTTCATGAAGCACAATGCCCTTCTCCAATGACTGACTCCTCCTGACGTGGCCAAAGTATGTAAAAAGTAGTTTCAACATCTTTGCTGCTATGGAGCATTCCCACTGTACTCTTTCCAAGACATATTTGTTCATTGTTTTGGCAGTCCATTGTATGTTCAATATTCTTCACCTGTGCCACAGTTCAAATGTATCAGTTCTGCTCCAGTCTTCCTTATCCATCATCCAGCTTTCAGGTGTATGCAAGACTAGTGAAAACACCATGGCTTGGGTCTGGGGCATCTTAGTCTTCAGGGTGACATCTTTGCTTTCCAATACTTTCTGCTTTTCAACCTGTTTAGAAAGATCTTTTGCAGCAGACTCGCCCAGTTCAAATGTGTCTTTTGTGTGTGTTTTGTTTTTTATTGTGCTTTACATAAATGTTTACAGAACTAGCTTATCATTAAACATTTAGTATACATATTTTTTTTTGAAAATGGTTAACAACCCAACAGCATGTCAACACTCTCCATTCTCAAACTTGGATTTCCATTTACCACCTTTTTGCCCTCTCCTGTCTTCTAGTCATTGCCATGGGCTAGTGTACCCCTTTAGTCTCATTTTTTTTTTTTTTATGGGCCTGACTAATGACTGATTGGTTGAAGGGTGAACTTCAGGAGTGGCTTCATTACTGAGATAAAAGGAAGTCTGGGGAGCCATACTGCCAGAGATTCTCTAGTCTCTGACAGGCTAATAATTCTGGTCTGTTTCTGTGAGTTAGAATTTTATTCTACAGTTTTCTCCAGCTCTGTTTATGACCCTCTCTTGTGATACTTGTCAGAGCAGTCATTGGTGGTGCCGGGAATCTGTCGAGTTATGATGAACTCAGTCTGGCTGTGGCTGTTTGTGGTTCATTAGTCCTTTGAACTAATTTTTCCCTTGCATCTTTAGTTTTCTTTATTCTTCCTTGCTTCCAAAGGGGTGAGACCAGTGAAGTAAATTAGCTGTCACTAACAGACTTTTAATATCCTAGGTACTACTCACCAAGGTGGAATGTAGAATAATTTCTTTTTAAGAACTGTTACACTAGTTGAGATAGAGGTACCCAAAAACCGTGGTCTCCACAGCCATCAGCCAGCAATTTATCCTTTCAGGGAGTTTGGATGAGTCAATGGAGCTTCCATGAACTTGCCTTGTACAAACAGTGCAAGCTTCCCCAGTACTGTGTACTGTCTTACCTTTCACAAAAGTTACCATTTGTCTATTGTCTAGTTAGTGTTTCTACACCTCCACCTCTTCCCTCCCTTGTATCCATCAAAGATGATTTCTTTTTGTGTGTAAGACTTCTCATGTTTTTACAGTAGTGGTCATAAACAATATTTGTCCTTGTATGAATGAGTTATTTCACTTAGCATAATGCCCTCCAGATTTATCCATGTTAAGAGACGCTTTACAGATTCATCATTGTTCTTTATCATTATGCAATAATACCTTGTGTGTGTGTACCATAGTTTGTTTATCCATTCGTTTGTTGATGGGCATCTAGGTTGTTGCCATCTTTTTGTTATTGTGAACAATGCTGCAATGAATATGGGTGTACACATGTCTATTCATATGACGACTCTTACTTCCCTAGTATATATGTTCCTGAGAGTGACTACTGTGTCATATGGTATTTCTATTTCTAGCTTTCTAAGGAAGCACCATATTGTTTTGCAAAATGGTTGTATCATTTTGCATTCCCACCAGCAGTGCGTAAGAATCCCAATCTCCCTGCAGCCTCTCCAACATTTGTTATTTCTTGGTTTTAGATTTGTACCAGTAATGCCAAGGTCAGATGGCAAGTCCAGCAGCAGGGCTACTGAGGGACAAAATTTTCTCAACAGTCTGTTAGCCAGCTGAATGTCTTCTTTGGTGAGGTGCATTCGTTTCCTTTGCCCATTTTTTTAAAAGGAATATAAAACTATTTATTGACCACTGTTCACTATTATTTACAAAAAAGTAAACAATATACAATTGGATTAACATTCTGATTTCTATGTTTTTTTCTGGTTTCAGCTGAACCAGTTACTCAAATACTGAGAAGACTGTACTTGCATGTTAAGCTATGGGTTGGGATAAAGAAAATATGCAGGTCAATAATTTAGGTTACAAATTTATCATCCCATATATGCCAGTAGGCTGTAAACTGCAACTTTCCTAAGGAACTTATTGTATTAGGTTTTCACCAGCAAGGTCTTAGACATTCTGTAAATCTCAACATTTTAGTTAATAGAGCACAGGGATTTCAGCTCTCCATAAAAGAATGGCTCTGTAGAAAAAACAAATGCCCACTAAACTAAATCTTGGCTTATTAAAATTTATCACTATTTGTCTAGTTTTCTTATCTGGGCAGGGAGGCTTTCAGGAAAGCCTCAGAAAATTTTATCTATCAATGGTTTCATTTACATGGCTACATAGACATGAATTTCAATATAGGTATTTTAAACTGTCCAATTAATTATGGGATTATTTGATTCAAAAGCTATGGCTTCAAAACTTTTCAACTTTTAACTTGAGATGATCCATTTCTGGAGTTGCTCATACAATAGCATCCCTAAAACAACACAGATTTACTCATGGTTGTGAAATGCTAATTTTCTTTAGTTTTTGGTGAATGTAAAATAAATTTATATGTGTATTTATACACACACACGAAAACAAAGATGCAAAACACAGAACGGTCCTTAGGTATACATTATGTGTTAAACACAAGTTCTGATTCAGTAATGACTATGCATATTTTCCAATATTTAGAAAAGCTATTCTCTAATGAACAAGAAATAATATACCATGGTATCAAATGTTCTTTTCTGATGAATGAAGCAACTATAGAAAGCATTTATCTATTATTTGTTCGAAGTAACCAGTGGTACAGATGCAACAACAATAAAAAACAAAATAAACCTCCAACAACTCCCAACAGTACTTCAAAACAAACACGTCAAACTTGATTTCCATTAGAATGTAGTTATTGTTCACACTAATCAAAAAACCAAGACCTAGATTTTATATATATATAAATCTACATGAAAAGTCAATTATTGAGCTTCATCTTCTGGACAAGAATGCCAAGTTAGTCTCTCTTCATAAAACGCAATTACAATTTGTGGGCACTTCATGTTTGCCTCTTTTGCCAGCACCAAGTCAGCCTCATCTGCATCTTTCCGTTTCCTGAGAATCATTAATTCTCCCCTGCTGTCTGTGGCACCAATTATTCGTTCAGGATCAAGACCTCTTGTAAAGCCTCTAGGTTTGCGAGCACCATCTCTTTTCTTCTTTGATTTGCTGTCATCAGATTCACTGTCAGATAAAGACTTCCTTTCTGTACCATCTTTTTCTTTACCAGCTTTTTGAGACGTGAGAAACGCTTCAATTAATTCTGGACAATCTAAATTTTCTTCAGGTTCCCAAGTATTGTCAGCATCTGTAAATCCCTTCCACTTCAGGAATTATTCCACCTTTCCATTCACTACACGTCGGTCCAGCACTTTTTCTACCACAAATTCTTCAGGTTGTACTTCTTCAGCTTTTTTACTCTTTCCACTCTGCTTCCTTCCCATTGTTTGCAATATAGTTTTATTGGAGGCCATTTTTTATTGCAGACTTGAAGAGCTATTATTTACTCCCTCTGAGCTGCTCCAGGTCCTGGGTCTCCCTTTGCCCATTTTTTAATTGGATTATATTTATTTTTGTTGCAGAGGTGGTGATTTTCCTGCAGATTTTACAGTTAGACCTTTGTCTAATTTGTAATAGTGAAAATTTCTTTTCCTGGTCTATAAGTTTTCTTTTTACTCTTTTGGTGAAGTCTCTTGATAAGCATAAAGTGTTAACTTTTAGAAGATTCTAGTTATCCAGCTTATGTTCTGGAGTTTGTTTATCATAGGTTATGGTTTGTATCCTATAAGTGCCATCTATTAGGGCTCTAGCATTGATCCTATATTTTTCTTTAAGAACTTTAAAGTTTTGGGGTTTATACTTAGGTCTTTCATCCATTTTTAATTAGTTTTGTGTATGGTGTGAGGTATAGGTCCTATTCCATTTTTTTTTTTTGCATATGAACCTTCAGTTTTACCAGCACCATTTATTAAAAAGACTGACTTTCCCCCATTTGATAGACCTCAGGCCCTTGTCCAAGACCAGGTGACCATAGATGGATAAATTTACATCTAGGTGCTCAGTTCTGTTGCATTGTTTAATGTGTCTGCCCTTGAACCAGTACCAGGCTATTTTGACTACAGTAGCTGTATAGTAGCTTCTTAGGTCAGGTTGTACAAGTTTTTCTAATTGATTATTCTTCAGTAGTACTTCATTTATCTAGGGCTTCTTCCCTTTCCATATAAAGTTAGTGATCAGTGTTTCCATTTCTTTGAAGAAATTTGTTGGTATTTTTTTCAGTAGAATTGTCATTTTCACAATGTTTTGCCTACCCACCCATGAGCATGGTATGTTTTTCCATTTATGTGATCTTTTGTGGTTTCTTGCAGTAGTGTTTTGTAGTCTGCTTTGTATAGATCTTTTGCTTCCCTTCTTAGATTTATTCTTAAGTATTCTGTTTTTGGGGGGGCTACTACAAACAGTTTTCCTGATATTTTTTCCATCTTTTTTTTTATTGGTGTATAAAACTTCAACTGATTTTCATATGTTCATCTTATATCCTTCTCCTCTGCTGAATTTTTCTATTACTTCCAGTGGTTTTCTCATGGAGAGTTTTCTGGGTTTTCTATGTATAGTACCATATCATCTCCAAATATGGACCATTTAACTTCTACATTACCAATTTGGATAACCTTTATTTTTCTTGCTTTATTGCTCTAGCAAGAGTTTCCAGCGCAGTGTTTAACAGGAGTGGTGATAAAGGGCATCCTTGTATTATTCCTGTTATCTAAGGGAATATTTTCAGCCTCTCTCCATTAAGAATGATGTTGGCTGTTGGTTTTGCATAGATGCCATTTATTATGTTGAGAAATTTCCCTTCTATACCTATTTTATTGAGCATTATTATCAGGATTGGGTGTTGGACTTTGTTGGATGTACTTTCTGTATTCTGGGGGCCAGGCAGTGCAGTACGTCCTAGCTAGAGGGGGCAGACAGGTCACACAGTGCCAGGTATTCAGAATATGGGAAAAAGTTAAGTATAGAGAAATGAAAAACTGAGAAATGCCATGCCAGCCAAGTGCCGTCGAGTCGGATCTGAGATAGTCAAAAAAGACAAAGAGTATTCCCCAGCGATCCCACTAAGACAGCTACTCAGACCAGAGAAGTAATTTCAAAACTGTGTAGTACAGCCTGGCTAGGAGGGGCTCCCAAGCTGGAAAAAAGAGAAAGAAAATAAAACAGAAAGGTTCTCTGGGATCCCACCTGCATGTTGATATGGACTAGGGAAACAGTTTTCCAGCCAAACAGTGCTTTATAGCCTTTTAAGAAGAAGCAAAGATGGCAAACGGAGCCATGTGTTCAAGAGAAAGGAGGGGAAGAGATAAGAGGCAGGGAAGAAACCAAAAGAAACAGAAACTATCAACACCAGCAACAAAGAGATGACACTGAGGAACCTGGTCAGTACGAGCACAGTGAATCCAAGCAGTGCAGAGCTGGAAACAGTGCCTCCTGGCCAAGAGACTATGGCTGGTGGGAAGCAGTGAAGGCCAAGATGGAGGATATGTAGGGGATGGCAAAATGTATATTGCTGGTTAGAGGATATTCTGATATGATGGGAAAAGATGAACCCCTCAGGTTGGAAGTTATTCAAAAGACTACTGAGAAAGAGCTGTCTCCTCAAATTAGAGTCAACCTTAATGACCTGGATGGAATAAAGCTTTTAGGACCTTCATCTGCTGATGTAGAATAATTCAAAATAAGAAGAAAAAGCTGCAAACACCTGTTAATAATTGGAACATGAAATGTATGAAACACGCATCTGGGAAGATGAGAAATCATCAAAAATGAAGTGGAACACATGAATATCAACATCCTCATTATTACTGAGCTGAAATAGACTGGGTTTGGTCCTTTTGAATCAGGCAATCATCTAGTCTACTGTTCTGGGGGTGAAAAATGGAAAAGGAATGACATTGCATTTATATCACAAAGACTGTTTCAGGATCTCTCCTGAAGCACAACTCTGTCAGTGATAGAATAATATCAATATGCCTGCAAAGATGACTGGTTAATATGATTATCATTCAAATTCATACACCAACCACTAAGGCCTAAGATGAAGAAATTGGAGATTTTCACAAAGCTGTGCAATATGAAATTGATCAAACATGTGATCAAGATATTTTGATAATTACTAGTGATTGGAATGTGAAATTTGGAAACAAGGAAGAGGAAACAGAGGTTAGATAATAGGCCCTTGGTGACAGAAACAATGCAGAGGATCACATGACAGAATTTTGTAAAATCAATGACTTCTTCATTACAAATACCTTTTTACAACAACATGAACAGCTACTACATATGTGGACCTTGTCAAATGGAATACACAAGAATCAAATCGACTACATCTGTGGAAACAGAGGACACAAAAGCTCAAAATCTTCAGTCAGAACAAGGCCAGGGATCACCTGCAGAACAGAGCATCTTCTGGTCCTATGCAAGTTAAAGTTAAAACCAAACGAAATTAGAACAAGTCTGTGAGAGCCAAAGTACAACTGTGTTAGTCATCTAGTACTACTCTAACAGAAAAACCACAAGTGGATGGCTGTAAAAAGAGATTTTATTCTGCCACAGTCCAGTAGGCTACAAGTCCAAATTCAGGTGTCAGCTCCAGAGGAAGGCTTTCTCTGTTCTCTGTGGAGTAAGATCCTTGCCATCAGTCTTCCCCTGGACTGGGAACTTCTGAGGCACAAGGACTCCGAGTCGTTTCCAAAGGATGCATTCTGCTCCCAGCAATGCTGATTGGTGGTATGACGTCCCCAATCCTCTACTTGCTTCCCTTTCCTTTATATCCCAACAGGCTGCCCCAAGGTACAGTACAATCTTACACATTGAGTCTTCCTCCACCAACACAGCTATCACCTATCCCCCCTCATTAGCATCATAGAGGCATGAGTTACAGCATGGAGGAACATTGCACAACACCAGGAATCGTGGCCTGGCCAAACTGCTGCACACATTTTGGGGGGACACAATTGAATCCATGACAACGACCTTGAGTATATCCCACTTAAATTTAGAGATCATCTCAAGAATAGACTTGACACACTGAACACTAGTGACCAAAAACCAAATTAGCTGTGGAATGACATCAAGACATCATACATGAAGAAAGCAAGAGGTCATTGACAAGACAGGAGAGGAATAAAAAGTCAAAACAGATGTCAGAAGAGACTCTGAAGCTTGCTCTTGAACAGCATAGTTAAAGTGAAAGGATGAAAGACTGAAATGAGAACAGAAGATTTGAAAGGGGTGCTTGAGAAGACAAAGTAAAGTATTAAATGTGCAAAGACCTGGAGTTGGAAAACCAAAAGTGTTTCTCAAGCTGAAAGAACTAAATAACAAAATTCAAGTTTCAAGTTGCAATATTAAAGAATTCTACAGGGAAAAATATTAGATGATGTGGAAAGTACCAAAAGAAGATGGAAGAAAATTAGAGTCACTGTATCAAAAAGAACTGGTCAGTATTCAGCCATTTCTGGAGGCAGCATATGATCAAGAATTAGTGTTACTGAAAAAATATGTCTAAGCTGTGCTGAGGCATTGGCAAAAAACAAGACTTACGATTTCATGGAATACTGATTACAGTGTTTCTACAAACAGATGCAGCACTGCAGGTACTTACTTGTCTATGCCTAGAAATTTGTAAGTCAGCTACCCAGCCTCCTAACTCAAAGGGATCTTTATGTCCATTTCAAAGAAAAGTGATCCAACAGAAAGTGAAAGTCAGTGAACGATATCATTAAAATCACATGCAAGTAAAGTTTGGCTAAAGATCAATCATAAGTGATTGCAGTAGTACATCAACAGGGAACTGCCAGGAATTCAAGCTGAATTCAGAAGAGGATGTGGAACTGGGGATATCATTATTGATGTTAGATGGATCTTGGTAGAAAGCAGAGAATACCAGAAAGGTGTTTACTTACATTTTATTGAATCTGCAAAGGCATTTAGCTGTATGAATCATAACAAATCATAGACAACGTAGCAAAGAAAGGGAATGTTAGAGCACTGAACTGTGCTCTTGAGGTACTAGTGTGTAGACAAAGAGGCAGTCATTCGAATACAACAAAGGGATACTGAGCAGTTTAAAATCAGTACAGATGTGTGTCAGGGTTGCATCATTTCATCATACTTATTCAATTTGTGTGCTGAGTAAATAGTGTGAGAAGCTGGACCATATGAACAAGAATGCAGCATCAGGATTGAAGGAAGACTCTTTAAATACCTGCATTATGCAGATAACATAATCTTGCTTTCTGAAAGTAAAGAAAACTTGAAGCACTTCTGGTGAAGACCATAGCCTTCAGTACAGATTCTACCTTAAGATAAAGAAAACAAAAATCCTCACAAGTGGACCAGTAAGCAACATCATCATAAACAGAATAGATTAAAGTTGCCAAAGATTTCATTTTACTTGTGCTCACAATCAACACTCATGGAAGCAGCAGTCAAGAAACCAAAGATGCATTGTGCTGAGCAAATCTGCTACAAATGACCTCTTTGAAGGTGTTGCAAAGCAAAGCTATCACCTTGAGGACTAAGGAGTGCCTGACTCAGGTCATGGTATTCTCGATTACCTCATGTAAACGGAAAGTTGAACAATGACTAAGGAAGACCAAAGAAGAATCAATGTCTTTGAAATATGATGTTGGTAAAATATTTTGATTATAGCATGGACTGCCAGAAAAAAAAATTGTTTTGGGAAAAGTACAGCCAGAATGCTCGTTAGAAACAAGGAGAGCAAGGCTTTGACTCACATACTTTGGACATGTTATCAGGAGGGCCCAGTCCCTGAAGAAGGACATCATGCTTAGTAAAGAAGGTCATTGAAAAAGAGGAAAACCCTCAATGAGATGGACTGATAAAGTGGCTTGCAATAGTGGGCTCAAGTATAACGATTGTGAGGACAGTGCAATACTGAGCACTGTTTTCTTCTGTTGTACTTACGGTTACTGTAAGTCGGAACCATTTCAATGCAGCTAATGACAACATAACATTTCATAGTATGGATGCACAATTGTATTTTAGACCTATATCCCCTTTTTGAGATTTATTGTAAATTCTTTCCTATTGAAAACAATTATTGTATGAACGTCTTCACACACGTATTTTTTATGTGTATATGTTGATGTTTCTATAGCATATATTTCTAGAAAGAAAACTGCTGGATCAAAATAAATGCACATTTAAAATGTTGCTAGATTACTGCCTAATTATCCTCAAAAGAGAAAAGGTATATTTCTACAAACATTTCCTCCACATTCTCACCAGTCTTTTGCATTTTACAGGTTAACTTATTTGCTTTTTCTAAAAGGTAGCTTATTCTTTTTATTTGTATCTTTAATTTCAAATAAAGCTAGGAATTTTTTCCTATTTTATTGGCCACATCTTTTTTCCTCAAAATTTGTTTTTGGTGTCTATTACCCTTTTTGGTAGGGGGTGGAGGCAGTGGGGTAGAATTATCTTTTCCTTAGTGATTTTTAGGAAACCTTAGTGATTTTTTTATTTTTAACTCTTTGTCTATTATGCATATTGAAAATATTATTTTCAAATCCAATGTTGTTGTTCAGTGCTATCAAGTCAGTTCTGACTCATAGTGACCCTATGAACAGAAGGAAACACTGCCTGGTCTGGTGCCATGTCCACAATCATTTTTTTGCTTAAGCCCACTGTTGTAGCCACTGTGTCAATTCACCTCATCGAGTGTCTTACTCTTTTTTGCTGACCCCCCACTCTACCAAGAATGATGTCCTCCTCCAGGGACTAATCTTCCCTGACAACATGTCCAAAGTATGTAAGACGCAGTCTTGCCATCTTTGCTTCCAAGGAGCATTCTGATTGTACTTCTTACTGAACAGATCTGTTGGTTCTTTTGGCAGTCCATCATACATTCAACATTCTTCTCCAACACCCCAGTTCAAAAGCATCAATTCTTCTGTCTTTGTTCACTGTCCAGCTTTCGGGCACATGATGCTATTAAAAATACAATGGCTTGGGTCAGGTGCATTTAGTCTTTAAGTTGACATACTCACTTTTGAATACTTTAAAGAGGTCCTTTGCAGCAGATTTTCCCAGTGCAATGTGTCTTTTGATTTCTTGATTGCTGCTTCCATGAGCATTGATTGTGGACCCAAGTAAAATGAAATCCTTGACAATCTCAATTTTTTCTCCACTTATGACAGTGTTGCTTATTGGTCCGGTTGTTAGGATTTTTGTCTCCTCATGTTGAGGTACAATCCATATTGAAGGCTGTGGTCCTTGATGTTCATCAGTAAGTGTCTCAAATCTTTCCACTTCCAGCGAGTAAGGTGGTATCGTCTGCATAACACAGGTTGTTAATGAGTCATCCTCCAATCCTGATGCTTTGTTCTTCTTCATAGATTCCGGATTCTCAGATTATTTGCTCGGCATACAGATGGAAAAGGTATGGTGAAAGGATACAACCCGAATACACACCTTTCCTGACTTTAAACCATGCAGTGTCCCCTTGTTCTGTTCACACAGCTGCCTCTTGATCCATGTACAGATTCCTCAAAAGCACAATTAGGTGTTCTGGAGTTCCCATTCTCCACAATGTTAGCCAGAGTTTAGTATGATCCATACAGTTGAATGCTTTTGCATAGTCAATGAAACACAAGTAAACATCTTTCTGGTATTCTTTGCTTTCAGCCAAGATCCATCTAACATCAGCAATGATATCCCTGGTTCCACATCCTCTTTTGAATCCAATTTGAATTTCTGACAGTTCCTTGTGAATATACTGTTGTAGTCACTTTTGAATGAGCTTCAGCAAAATTTTACTCATGTGTGATATTGATATTGTTTGGTAATTTCCACATTCATTTGGATCTCCTTTCTTTGGAATGGGCATAAATATGGATCTCTTCCAGTCAGTTGGCCAGGAAGCTGTCCTCCAAATTTCTTGACATAGATGAGTGAGCACTTTCAGTGCTTCTTCTGTTTGTTGAAATATCTCAACTGATATTCCACCAATTCTGGGAGCCTTGTTTTTTGCCAATGCCTTCAAGGCAGCTTCAACTTATTCCTTCAGTACCAGCGGTTCCTGATCATATACTATCTCTTCAAATGGCTGAACATTGACCAGTTCTTTTTCGTATAATGACTCTTTACATATTCCTTCTATCTTGTTTTGAAGCACTCTGAGTCATTTAAGTTTCCCTGTACAGTCCTTCACTATTGCAACTTGAGGCTTGAATTTTTTCTTCAGTTCTTTCAGCTTGAGAAATGCAGAATGTGTTCTTCCCTTCTGGTTTTCCATTTCCAGCTCTTGGCACATGTCGCTTAATATTTTGTTTTGTCTTCTCAAGCTGCTCTTTGAAATCTTCTCTTCAGGACTTTTACTTCACCATTCCTCCCTTTTGCTTTAGCAGCTCAATGATCAAAAGCAAGTTTCAGAGTCTCTTCTGACATCCAGTTTGACCTCCTGTCTTTAAATGATGTTTTGCTCTCTTCAGGGATGATCTCTTTGATGTCATTCCGTAATTCATCTGGACTTTGGTCATTAATGATCAACACATCAAATCTATTCTTCAGATGGTCTTTAAACTCAGGAGGGATATACTCAAGGTCATACTTTGGCTCTCGTAGACTTATTCTAATTTTCTTGTGTTTCAATTTGAATTTGCATATGAGCAATTGATGATCTGTGCTTCAGTCAGTACCTAGTCTTGTTTTGACTACTGATAGGGAGCTTTTCCATCATCTTTGTCCACAGATACAGTCAATGGTTCTGTGTATTCCATCTGGTGAGGTCCATGTGTACAGTCACTGTGTTGGTTAAAAAAAGGCATCGGCAATGAAAAAGTCATTAGCCTTGCAAAATTCTATCATGAGCTCTCCAGCATTACTTCTATCACCAAGGCTGTATTTTCCAACTACCAGTCCTTCTTCTTTGTTTCCAGCTTTTGCATTCCAGTCACTAGTAATTAACAATGCATCCTGATTGCATGGTTTGATCAATTTCAGACTGAAGAAGCTGGTAAAAATCTTCAACCTCTTCATCTTTGGCATTAGTGGTTGGTGTGTAAATTTGAATAATAGTCATATTAACTGACCTTCATTGTAGGCATATGGATATTATCCTATCGGATTCATAATGGCCCAAACTGGTCCATTTCAGCTCATTAATGACTGGGATGTCAACGTTTATGCTTTTCATTTCATTTTTTACAATGTCCAATTTTCCAAAATTCATGCTTTGTACAATCCATGTCCCAGTTATTAATGGATGTTTGCAGCTGTTTCTTCTCATTTTAAGTCATGCCACATGAGTAACAAAGATCCCAGAGGCCTTACCCCATCCACATCATTAAGGTTGATTCTACTTTGAAGAGGCAGCTCTTCCCCAGTTGTCTTCCGAGTGCCTTCTTTTCTGGGGGACTCACTTTCTGGCACCATATCTGACAATGTTTGGCTTCTATTCATAAGGTTTTCCCCGGCTAATTCCTGTCAGAAGTAGACTTCTGGGTCTTTCTTCCTAGTCTAAGTCTGGAAGCTCAGCTGAAACTTTTCTATCATGGTTAATCCTGCTGGTACTGAGATACCAGTGGCATAGTTTACCACATCACAGCAACAAGAAAGCCTCCACTGATAGATCCAATACCTAATCTTTATTTTGTTTACAGAAAGATGGCGTGTTGAAGTTGCATGTAGTTACAGCTTTTGATTTTTGTTTTTCCTTTATGACATCTAACTTTCATGCTCTAGTTAAGAAAGCCTTTCCCATACCTTATATTGTTTTAAAGACATATACTATTTTACATTTTTTTGCTATGTTGTCATAGGCTGAATTCCCTAGGATTCAGAATCTAAGACAGAGTTTAATCTTTAGGATGTTTATTATGGAGTGCTATTGGGATCACTAAACTGCAGAATGGTGGGAATGGAAGCAAAATTGGGAAGGCAGCCAGCCAAGTGCTGTCAAGGAAGAAATTAAGCTGTCATACCTTGCCTAATGACAGCTTCAACCAATTTTATGGGCAGCTCTGGGAATAGAATGATTCTTCATACTTTTTCTGACTTTGGCTGAGATAGTCAGGACTATTTTCCTACATCTGATCAGTCACTGGTTATGGGCTACCTGGGGAAGGGGTGCAACGTTCTTCAAGGTGATACTTTGCAGCTGAGGCAGTCACTGGAGGGGCTGACATGTGAAGACTATCTACTGACAGCATTTTAGCAGCTTGGACAATAAGTCCTTCACTGAAGAGCTATCTGAGCAGTGCTTCACAGTGTCTAACACAAGTGTATGTATTTTGTTTTCTTACATTTAGAGTTTTTAATCCAGCAGGGATTTATTTTCACATATAATATGATGTAGACAGAAGTTCTGACTTTTCAAATAGATATCCAGTTCTAACTTTTGCTTGAGAGTCCATTGTTTCTCTTTTTTTTTTTTCAACTTTAGTCAGAGTACTAGAATTTGAAATCCTCTTGTTTGGTGTTCGTGAGATCTCAGGTAAATGTAGATGTTTTACATTTATTATCAGACTTGAATCTCTTGTTGCATACCTAGTTAAGGAGAAAATAATTGAAAAATAGGAGAAGTTATCAAAACAAGGGCTAGAGAAAAGAACTGTCTGCTGTTGAAGGTTTTTTTGTTTTTTATCTTTAGGGTGAAATAGTCAAAATTGTAAGGGAAACTAGTCATGTTTTCAGTCTCCTCATTTTCTAGCTGAGGAAAATGAAGCCCAAAAAAGGGCAGGGATAGATTAAGAATCAAACTATGGGGCTCTTAATTTCCAGACCTGTGTTATTTCTTCTACACTAGGTTGGTTATTTCTTCTAGTATATAATTTTATAACATAGGCCAGTAACAACTTCCAACACATTCTTTAAAATGCTTGCTTATATTAATTTGTGCCTTCTAGTATGTTCTCTGGAAACCCTGGTGGCATAGTGGGTTCAGTGCTATGTCTGCTAACCGAAAAGTTGGCAGTTCAAATCCACCAGGTGCTCCTTGGAAACTCTATGGGGCAGTTCTACTTTGACCTCTAGGGTCACTATGAGTCTGACCCGAGTCGACAGCAGTGTGTTTTTTTGGTTAATGTGTTCTCTTGGCAACACTGGTGGCATAGTGGTTAAATGGTATAGCTGCTAATCAAAAGGCCTACAGTTTAAATCCACCAGGCACTCCTTATAAACTTATGGGGCAGTTTTACTCTATCCTATAAGGTTGCTATGAGTTGGAATCAACTCAATGGCAGTGAGTTTAATATATTTTCTAGCTGAAAGTAAGAAAGTAACATTACTTCAAGTATTATTCCCTACTACAGACTCTTTACACAGTTCAACTGGCTTCTACTTTCATATCCCAGAAAGGAGCCCTTATGATACAGTAAAGCACTGGGTGCCAACCAAGCTGTCAGCAAATGGAACCTGCCAGCCACTCCACAGGAGAAAGATATTGCAATCTGTTTTAGTAAAAGATTTACAGACCTGGACACCCTGTGAGCTAGTTCTACTCTGTCCTATAGGGTTGCTATGAGTTGGAATTGACACAATGGCAGTGGATTTGGTTTTCTGTTTTGCTTTGGTTTGGCTTGGTTTAGTTTATGCCCCAGTTACTTAGAATTAGTGAATTTTTTTTGTACTGGCTCAACATACATAGAAACCACAGAGTAATCAGCAAGCGGAAGGCACACCAAAGCCAGACGATACTATATTGGCTTGTACAGATAATTGTAAGTTCACTGATAAAAACCAGTTTTTATTGGCTTAGTTATACTCCATAATAAGGCCACTGTGACACTTCCTGCTCAAGGCATATAAGTGAGAGTGAGTACGTATTTGATTTTAATAAATACCGGCTGTGGGAAGCCCGGACAGGAACGAACAGATGTTAGAACCATAAGATAATAGTGTGGCAAGGTAAAAAAGAAAACCTGTGCATTTATACGGCACACCTGGTGTTTATGATACTTTTGCAACTTTTATAACTACAGCATCTGGCACTTTGCTGCTGTTCTTTAATTTTCAGATACCCAGGATCTTATGTCTCTTGCAGTGTAGACATGTCCATCAGATAAAAAAGGGGGAGTAAGTGTCATGAATCTTGCAGAGAGCAACTGCTGCCTCCCCACAAGGAACTTGTATTAAATTTGTTAGTAAAATTTTTAAATATGAGAAAACAATTAAGTCAGACTTTCCCAACCCTTCTTAAGAGGCAAGATGGAATTACTCAAGAATTAGTAGACCAGCCACCCACTGGTCTATATCAGTTTCATAATTGATATAGGCTGTACATTATACAGCTTATATTCCAACTCACTAAAGTGATTTAGGTTGAGGTAGGCAACAGGGAATATAATTAGACATAACTCAAATTTGATTGAACTTGTGATTTTCTCCAAACTTTAGGGTGTATTCATGTGTTAAAAGATTGCAAATCTAAAATACTGTTAGGTGCCATCAAGTCAGCTCTCACTGATAATGACCCTATGCACAACAGAACCAAACACTGCTTGGTCTTGTGCCATCTTCACAGCCCTTGCTACGTTTTGGCCCATTGTTGTAACCACTGGGTCAATCTAAAGGGTCTTCCAATTTTTGACAGCTCATAGTGGCCACATTTGTGAAGTTATAGTGGACATATTTATCACACTTTTTTTAAAATTAGTCTTTACAAATAGCCATTACACGATCCCACAACACATAGAAATTATTATAGTTTATTATCAAAATGAGTGTTTTGTTCACCAAGCCTTCAGTGTGTTACGTGAAATTTATGATGCACGTAACTGTCCCACTGAGAGAACAATTCGACATTTAATCAAAAAATTTGAGACAACCAGGTCTGTTACCAATCAGACAAAGCCTGTGCCTCCAGGAACCACGTGTTGCCTTGAAAACATTGCCACCATTCATCAGAGTGTACACGAGAATCCATCCCAATCAATTTCTTACCAAGCACAAGAACAGAGCCTTTTGTCTATCACACTTTAGTGGATTTTGCATCTGGACCTGAAGCTTTACCTTTACAAAATTGTTTTAACTCAAGAACTGAAGTCCAGTGATCATAGATTGCACCATACATTTACTGACTGGGCTCTGGAGCAAATGGAAGCTGACCCTGTTTTTGTCCAAAAAGTCATCTTCAGCAATGAGCTCATTTTTGGATGAATAGTTTCATTAACAAACAACACTGTTGCATTTGGAGCCATGAGAATCCAATGGAGATTCACAAACACCCACTTCATCCCCCCAAAATTACCATTTGGTGTTGATTTTTCCAAGATGAATAAGAGGCTATGGCTGTCAATGGTGAAGATATCAGGCTATGATAACTGATTATTTTTGGCACCATTTGGAAGATGCCATGGCAGCTATTTATCCAAAGTTCTTTTCCACATATAATGCCACCAAATGTATTTAAAAACAATAAAACAAAACTGTATTATTTACACAATTTGTTTTATTCAAGTTTGGAGTCTGTCCACATTGTGTATTAAAACTTCCTACCTTTTCCTGGATGTTCCTACCTCTTCTTGGATGAGTTTTATCGTTTTAGGTGATACGACACCCTTATTGGAAGACCATTTATCTCGTTGAGTGTCTGCATATAAAAAATAGTTCACCTAAATATTTAATTGTTCTACTTAGTAAATCAGATTAATAGCATAACTCATCCAAAAGTTGATAAAAAAAAAAAAATCATTTCACAGCCTCTGAGTTTTTCTGGACTAATTTTCAGGAGAAACTTTAGAGTAGTGAATGAGATCTGATTCCTATAGCAAGTCACATTCCTTGAAGATAACTGCAATTTTGGAAAGATTTTTTTTTTTAGAAAATACACCCAACTTCAGTTTTTGTGATGATGAACCTACTAGGTTTTATAAGATATCTAACTTATATTAAGATTTTCATGTATTGTGTAGATTTCAGCAAGGAAACAATCCTTCAAATTGAAACCCCTAAATCTGAAGCCCCTAAATCAGGTATGAAAAACACTCATTGAGCTAATGTATAATTGACTGTTTCTCATTTAGCACCAGAACTCAATGTAGGGCTCCAAGAGCTCATTACCAAACACTTAGTGTTAGTTTATGAGATAAATGTATTTGTCATCAGTGTCCTTAAGAACTCATAAAGATAACCTAACTCTTGTCTATGTTCAAAATGCAATTATTATTACAGTTAAACACAGATTAATTTCTTGTCCCAGAGCCAAATAGGCCTCAGAAGAAAAGATAAAGGTGATATGGATAATTAGAAGCTGTTCCAAAGACACCTTCCCCACCAAACATGTTTTTGCCTTCACTTGGAGCTGTACTTCTCCTTAATAGTGATTGTTGTGTAACTATCTCCTGCCTCCGCTTAGTGTCCAAGTTACCCAGAGTCACTGTAAGGAGGAAAGTAATTCAAGAATCACAGCCATTGTCACGGGTGGTCAAAATGCCACCAAATCTTGGCCATTAGCTTATGCACGTTAGTGCCAATGGTTAGAACACTAGACTAGTCAGGTGCCCTATTCAGTTACTTTTGATTGAGGTGATATACCACAGGAAATATGCAAGATAAGCGAGGGTACAGATTTTAGAACATGGAGCTTTTATAGGGGGTTAGTGCCTTGTACTTAATTTGTACCTTATTTTGTAACCTTACCCACATAAATTAAATTTGAAATATTAAGTGCTGATAAAACTAGAATAGTAACAATTTTGTCTTATTTTCGAGTAGTGTAAAAAATTGAGAACAATATGCAGTGTATTTTAACTTTACTTTTATTGATATTGGAAGCCCTGGTAGCATAGTGTTTAAGTGCTATGGCTGGTAACCAAAAGGTTGGCAGTTTGAATCCACCAAGTGCTCCTTAGAAGCTCTATGAGACAGTTTTACTCCATCCTATAGGGTTGCTGTGAGTCAAAATCAACTCGATGGCTGTGATTTTCGTTTGTTTGTTTGTTTGTTTGTTTTTTGGTTTTTATTGATATTGAGTTGTCTTTATGCTCTGAAAGATGTCTAGTATGCCTTATACCTGAGTCTGGGTTTCCTCAAAAGCAGGACCTAAAACAAAAGCTTATATGTGAGTAGTTTGTCTGAAAGTGTGACTTCAGGGAGCCGAAATGTGGAGCAGGGGACATAAAATAGGGAAGAAGAGAAACGATACAAGAATACATTACTGGCTTGGCTACCACTAGGAGTGTTCGATTATGAATAGATGATTAGATTGATAGACAGGCAGATGGATGGACAGATGGATGGATGGACAGATGGATGGATGGACGGATAGACAGAGAGACAGACAACAGACAGATGATAGGTAGAGAGGTAGAAAGACTGGTTGTTAGCTGCCATAGAGTTGACTCTGACTTGTATGCACAACAGAACAAATCATTGCCCAGTCCTGCATCATCCTTACAATCACCAGCATATTCAAGTCCATTGCTGCAGCAACTGTGCCAATCCATCTCACTGAGGGTTTCCCTAACTCTCTCTTTACTAAACATGATGTCTTTCTCCAGTGACTGACCCTTCCTGATGACGTGTTTAGTCACATACAGCCACTGACATCAAGTCAATTCTGACTCTTAGATACCGTCTAGGACAGAGTAGAACTGCACCGTAGAGTTTCCAAGGAGCACCTGGTAGACTCAATTGCTGACCTTTCGGTTAGCAGATGTAGCGTGTATCCACTATGCCACCAGAGTTTCCATTTAGTCACACAGGACTATCTAATTTGCCTCGTGAGATGCTACTCAAGACTGCCTGCCTAGAAGAAAGGGATTGGCATTTAACCATTAGTTCTGTTCCCCGTTGGTTGAAGGCTATTAACTTACCCTACTCTATTTGCAGGTTGCTGCTACTTGAATGTCTAATACCTTCTTACAGCATCCCTTGCTGAGGAATCAGAGAAGTTCCAAAGCCAGAAAAGAAAGGCACTTGTCTCTGGCCAAAGTCAAGGAGCTGTCAAGTGGCTCCTGCAGAAAGCTTCTCAAAGCCCAGGTGTCACTGAGTGAAAGAAGAAGCCAGAGGCATAGAAATGGTACACAAGAAATGTCCAATATGCCCTGTAATGGACCACCTCCCATGAAAAAGTAAACAGTCTTGGTGGAACAGTAGTTAAGAGCTTAGCTGTTAACCCAAAGGACAGCAATAGACAGCAATAGAAGCCACCAAGAACTCCACAGGAGAAAACTGTAACAGTCTGTTTTCCTGAAGATTTTACACCTTGAAAACCCTATGGAGCAGTTCTGCTTTGTCCTATATGATCCCTATGAGCCAGAATTAATTTGATGGCAATAGGTTTGGTTTTGGGGTCTTATGAAAATCTGTTAAGCTACATTGTTTCACGCAGTAGTGACAGACAGAAGAGCAGTTTGTTTTTTACAGCTATTATTTCAAAACTTCCTCACATAATTTAAGCCTGAACAGTAAAAGTTTGCTCCTCTTTCAATTAGTATTAATGAAATAATGCCACTGAGATTGGTTATCATGATAAGCACTATAGAGCTGATGAAAAATGCATTTTTTGATTAGTATTTTATCCTTATTAGTGAGGAAATCCTGCAACCATGCCATTATATGTCATTTTGAATAAGCAGCTTCTCATAATTATGAAATATAGAGTTATGGGAGCTAATTTAAATAATTGCATTTATTCTCTGAGGTTTTTAGTCACATCTGTGATTTTGTTCAAGACCAAAGATGACAGGTTTACCTCTCCAAAAGGAAGACAATTTACTTATCAACAAAATCTCATTGTATTTTAATTACTAACGTGTCTATTTCCCATTTCAGCACTGATGTAAAATATTTTAAAATAATGAAATTGCTATAACTTACCTTTCTGAATATGCTTCACAATACCCCCACTTAATCCATTTGATAAAACTTCACAAGTATATAAGCATATGTTTTGAGAACAAGGTAGAAGAATCAGAGGGCGAGTGAAGAAAGTTCATTTGGGAAGACAGTATTTTTAATACGTGCCATTTGTTGAACTCTAGAAAAATGCTATTTACTGTGCAGATGTTCACTTTAAAATTATTCAGTGACATTTTTAATTTTTTTTTATTTAATATGACTAAGTGAAAATGTACATTCCTGTATAAGTTTACATGCCCACCTATATGCAGTTTCCACTGCTCTCCCTGTCCGGTGACAGCACACTATTCCTCTCTGCTCCATACCTGTCTCATCCTCCCAACAGTCTCCTTTCCCCTCTCCACCCACTCTCCTTCCTCCAGCCAGAGGTCAGCAGGATGATACCCTATAGATGTATAGAACCATAAAGTGCATCCAATATATGGTCACTTTGCATCACCAAGTCCAATCCATTCGTATTTGAAGAGTGGACCTTCGTTATGATTTATGGGCAAGGGCAGCATCAGAGCCAAGGGCCATGCTCCCAGGGGAACCCTGAAACCGCTGGATCATCGATTTCTGTCTTTTATTGGAGATCTTAGGGTGCACCCCTTTTTATTCTTGTGTTGCCAGTGAGACTCAACTTAGTGAGCTCCATCACAGCTGTAATCTTGACTTTACTAAGAATTTAAAAGACATAACACCATCTGGGCTTCTTTCACAGGAATAGTCCACATAGCCTCCTTATCTTCTTTAAGCCCATATCTCACCAATGCATAGTCTCAAATACTGAATTGAACAATATTCACTAAATGCATTAAACCTACCCATTTTTATGTTAATATATCCAGTAGATACATAGATACATGGAAAATTACCATTCTTTATTTCTCATCCAGCGGAAGCGACCCAGACTAGATAGAGTGGGCTGGACTAGGCCATATTCTGGGTTCTTTATTTCTAGAACATAGCTAAACTTGGAGACAATCATGTTTTTTCAGCCCTAGTCACAGTAAATGTTTCTCTGTAATTGGTAATGCTTGACCAAATTAGCCTGTATGTCATGAACCAAGAGTACTGAAAAATCATGGTCTTAATTAATTGACAAGTAGGATATCTTTCTACATCATAGTTCCTATTGTAGTAGTGTCTGTTCAAATAAGTCATCACACCGAGACTGAGGTCAAATCTTTTGTCTTGTTTTGGTTCAAGAGTCCAACTGACATACTATTTAGTGGTTATAAGAATGATGAAGTGCTGTAACGGGTGTCTAAAGCAATAATTAGCTAATTATACATCAGAAGGACAAAAGACTCTTCGGAGGTTTGCTTACTAAACTTTTAACCTTTGCTCTGGGAAAGGTCAGGGGTCTTTGGCTTTGCCATGTTGTTAGTGTCATTGCATTGATAATGCAATGGACATGTAAAGGGGAGATTTGAATTAACTACAGCATAGTACCTGAATTATGGGAACAAGATTTTTTATGACAATTTCCAAGGAGAATAAATGATTTTCTGAGATAGCGATATCACTTTCTTAAATCGTATAATGACAGTGGCGCATGAGAAGCCATGACCACTGTATAAGTTTAACCATAGCAACAAAGAATTCAGATAGCTCAATGACTAAACACAACAAAGGCTCAGATCTCGTTCACCACCTAATCCAATCGGGTAATCAATGGGAAGCCTTCTATAAAGTCATTCAGAATCTCAGACTTTTACAATTTAGTTCTGCCATCCCCTAGTGCTGCAGAATCTTCCATTTGATCTTCTGCTTCTGGCTGGATGACGAAAGAAAACTTCAACTGTTCTTAATCTCCTTAATCACGCCATGGCACATGTCACTTCCACCCACATTCCATTGGCAGGAACTTGTCGTGTAGCCCAACATAGATGTAAAAGGAATAGATTTCAGTCTAACAATATTCCCAAGAAAGGAAAGGAAATTGGTTTGCCAAGTTCATGACTTGCACTTAACACAACCAAAATACAAAAACACATACCATTATGTTTATAATAGATTCTTTGTTCTTGAAAGTTCTTTCTATTTCCGCCATCCCCACTCACCATACTGTCTTGGCTGGCTACATCTCATCTTTCAAGTTTCAGCTTCAGTGTCTCTACTTCAGAGCAATATCCCTAGCCCACTGTGACTAATAAAAGGCCTCAGCAGCACCCATAATCTCAGCACCTTGTTTATTGACTTAATAACATTTATCATAAAAATATCATTACCTGTTGATTAGCTTGAGTTTTTTTGTTCTTTGTTCTTTTTTTTTTTTTAATATTTCACTAACAAGAATGTACTGAGGACAATGACCATATCTGTGTTTTTCACTACTGCATTACCAGCACCTGGTATAGCATTTGATACTTCACAGGCATCTAATAAAGAGTTATTAAATCAATGAATCAGAGTGCTGCAGTAACAAAGATGAGAGAACAAGTCTAATACTTCCTTGCTTCTGTGATGTACTATCTATTGAATAACAGATTTTCAGTGAGGTGGGGGATCACCACTGTAATAAATGTGTATATTGATGATATGACACATTCAGATTTCAGAAAAGTGTACAAAAATCAATGGTAACTTCCTAATGGTCTCTGAAATGTTTCACCGAGGACATGTCATTTGAGCTAATGGAAAGATGGCATTGTCATGTAAAAAAAAAAAAAGGTGGAAAAAGACATTTTGGACTTGGAGAATGGCATGCACAAAGGCAGCACAGCTTCCTTCCTTTGGGAACAGTGAATAATTTGGTACAGTTAAAGTGAAGAGTGCTTGAGGGGGAGCAATGGGAGACGAGTCTGGAAAGGCAGGCTCCAGCAATGAGGTGTCATTGACAAGTTCTAAGCAAAGAACTGACACTGTCAGATTTGTGTTTTACAAAGTTCATTCTGGCAGCAATATGATGGGTGGGGTTAAGGAGGTCTGGACCAGAGCTAGAAGGCTATCAGAAACATGAGTTGAACAGAGGAGTATTTGTTATATATGTCAACTCAACAAAGTGTTTTAAAGCTCTCTCCCACTCTTCCAGGATACAATATGAAAACATATAATCCCTTCTTTACAGAGTATAAATAACATGATTTTTAAAAGTAGGAAAAAAATTGCCATACGGAATTGTTTGTACACAATACAGTATAACTATATCAAATTAGCTCAAGCTTCCATATGACAAATAGAAACCACTTTCTTATACAGAACTCTTCTTTATGATATTCTTGTAATATCTTATATTAAAATCCAATTTTACCTTCTCTCTAAATTATCAATTAAGAGCATTCCATCTCCATCATCTATTAAACTATTTTGTATGTGTGTGGGGGGATAATTTTTTCCATTTTATGCCATCCTCAGATCTATCTTTTTTTCTGTGTTAAATAGGTGTTTATTAATTACTTTAGAAAAAAAACTACAGACTTGAAGGCCTCCTAGTACTCTTCTGTTCTTAGTATCAATGTCTTAGTTTCCTAGTACTGTTCTAAGAGAAATAACTCAAGTGCATGAATTTAATGGAGAGACCTATTTTGTCACAGTTTAACCCATTGCCACTGAGCTGATTCTGACTCATACAACAGAGTAGAACTACCCAATAGAATTTCCAAAAGAACCTGGTGGATTTGAACTGTTGACCTTTTGGTTAGCAGCCATAGAACTTAACCAGCACACCGCTAGGATATCGTTCTCATAGTTTAGAAGGCTAGAAGGATGAATTCAAGTCCAGTCATTGACTCTAAGGGAAGGCTCTCTGTGTCTGCTCTGGGGGAAAATCCATGTCTTAGCTTCTCTGGTGATTTTCTCCACATTCCATGGAGATTTCCACCTGGCATCTCTCTTTCTCCAGTTTTTGCTAGCTTCTCTCTGTGTCTAACCTGCACTTTTCATATCTCAAAAGTCATGAAGTTTAAGACATACTCTACACTGATACAGTCTCGTTAACATAACAAAGAAAATCCTATTCCCAAATAAGATTGCAATCGTATGTATAGGGGTTAGGATTTCAACACATACTTTAGTGGGAGACATGATTCTGTCTATAATAATCATTGTTGTATGGAGTCAAGAAATGAAAATCTTGTTCTGATGAATTTACTCTGCTGAGTATGTTGGAATGGTTATCTTGTGCTTTCTAGATATACGTCAGCTTAATGAAAAGAACACAGGCTTTACAGTCAGACAGACTTCAGCTGAGTTCCAGCTCTGCCATTTCCTAGCCGTGTGACTTTGGGAAGCTAATTTTGCCCCACCTCATTGGGTGGTTATAAAGAGTTGTTGCTGTTGTTGCTGTTGCTGTTGTTGCTGTTGCTGTTAGCTGTTGTAGTTGTTGTTATCTTTTGTAGAATCAGCCTCCAACTCATGGCAAACCCATTCACAACAACAAAAATAACAAAGACCCTGCCTAGTCCTCTGCCATCAACTGGGGATCAGACTAGGTTTCCAGCATGGGAGAAGAGAATTCTACCACCAAAACACCAATGCCCTCTACAAAAGTAAGAAGAGCTAATGCAAGCATAGGGCCAACAGCAGTGGCCTAGGCGTCAACTGATGTGAATTGCATTCCACGCTTCAGAGCCCTAGACAGCCACAGAACCCTCACATTTCTTCTTATAGCCCCATTTATTTTCACATCAGGACTATATTTGGGGCCTGCATTCCAACAGTAGTCCAATGATTTTTTCCACCATTTTGTAATATTTATTTATAGAATAACAGTTCTGCCCAGCATTCCTTGTCTTCCACATTGCAGCTGCCAAGTTTGCTTTCACCCTAAGTGGTACAGCAGTCAGTTCTGCCCATCTCCCTCAGCCAGTTTTTATACCACTTTCTCCCATGAGATTTGTTTCAAGTTTGTTTCCTCATTAGCAACAGGATTGGTTATACATGTTAAATCAACAGCAATAATTTTTCAGCTGTTCCCCTTAACATATATTTTGCTTAGTATGTTTCTCACAATTAAGCAGTATTACAATGGCGAGTCCATAAAGTCCCCCTTTTTTTCTTTTTTACTCTTTTTCTTTGCTGTCTAAGAGTTGGCAACATCACTTCTTTCCCATTCAGGAGACAGTGTCAGTGAAACCTCTATTTTCTACTGCTTCCAGTTTTGCACACAAGACTTCATTATCTTTTTTAGTGGGTGTTGTTGATACTTTGGATTCAATCTTCTTGCCCTGAACTTTTACTGAGGTTTCAGCATTTGAAAGCCCTTCTTCCACTCCCACACATCTATTTATTTTTGCTTCATAATCATTTTATTTGGGGCCTGGCTCTGTTAGTTTTTAGTTAACCTTTGAGAATCACTACAAACATCCTTGCTTATTCCTCCTACTTTACTACTTTGACTATATACACTTGGTTATATTAAAAAGTGACTTCTTGCCCTCCAACTTTTTTCTTTTTCTTTTTTTCCATGGTGGTGAAGGTGATAGGGAAACTTTAAAAACTTCTGATTTATTTTGAGACTTATCTTGTTTCTGTATTTTACAAGGTGAGCAGAGAGCACATTTTCTGTGCAGTCTACATCTTATAAATTAAAAGCAACTTGAAATATCAGTTTTGAAATCATTTGTAAAGTGGAAGTTGTCTCTGTATCTCCATCAGTGATATGGAACACCCACTGCTTCTGCTGATACGGTTGATAATGATATTACAAATAGTAACCCCTCTTTCCAGCCTGGAGTCCCTGAGAGGTGCAAATGGTTAATAAGCCCAGCTGTTAACTGAAAGATTGTGGGTTCAAGTCCACCCAGAAGTACCTCAAAAGAGAGGCCTGGTGATCTACTTCTGAAAAATCAGCCATTGACAGCCTTGTTGAGTACAGTTCTACTCTAGCACATATAGGGTCACCATAAGTGAGAACAGACTGAACAATTTTGTGTTGTTGATAAACTGGTGATCCTTCCAACCTCTGAATTATGTATGCATAGAGAATACAATACAATCTTCTATACACTGACATCATTTCTGTGATATTGCTTTGGACAAGTCTGTGATTTTAAAATCTTCAATTTGAAACAAATGGCATAAACACATCCACAGTATTTACACACTGAGCTCATGAATTGTTTTGATTCATATGTAGGAGAAAAGTAGCACAGAGATAAAATGCTAGCCCCTGCTCACCTGGACCTAAGAGATATTTGTTCAGTATCTACTATGTGCCTCTAGCCTGTATGTGGACTCCTTCTGATTTCTAGGGAATATTTTAATATTAGTGAAGGAGGTAGAAAAAGTCAGGGGGGGCAGAGTCACAATGGAGGACTAAACACACGTCTCCCTAAATCCTTCTGGAAACCAAGACCGGAACTGATAATTAAACAGAGACTTCTGGACACCCAGTGAGCCCTGGGACATGGCATAGGGCTGTTAATTTGGACTTCATACCACTGAACCTGAAACTTCCTCTCTTTCACTGACACTACTCTTGGTACACACTAGCTTCCAAGGACCAAAGGTAACTCACCAATTTAACATTTTCTTCTCTATCTTAGCTGGCGGGTGGTGCTGGGACTTCACTAGCAGCTAATCTCAGATGCACTGCTGGTGGGATCAGCTGGTAACATTGTCATATTTTGAAAGCATGGCTTTGCACGCTGTGCATCTCAGCATCTTTGGCCTCTCTTTCTGTCTCCGCTATGGAATAGCTAGTACTGAGACAGACAGCAAGCTTGTGTGGGACACTACCTTGATCCACTGGGAGGCAGATACACCCATACGGAGGCCCCAGCTGGATTCAATTCCTAGACTGGAAGCCAGTGCCTGCCTGGAGGAAAGAACATTTTTGACAGAAAAGCAGTATTTTACACAGTGTCACCTACAGCTGGGGCCCAGCAACAGAGATTGTGGAATCTGGGCATCTCAGCACCTTTGGCCCCTCCTTCTGCCTCTGCCATAGAGTAGTTGGTACCCAGGCAGGTGGCAAGCTTGTGCAGGACACCATCTTGTTCCACTGGGAGGTGGAAACACTCATATGGAGGCCTCAGCTGGACCTAATTTCTGGGCCAGGAGGCAGCACCTGCCCAGAGGAGAGCACTTTCAAAGCAGGAAAGCAGTATTCTACACAGTGTCAACTGCAGCTGGGGCACAGCAGCAGAGGCCAGCAGGGCAATAGCCTTTCTATATTTTAAGCTAGTTTATGACATCTGGGGTTCACTATAGAGGTGTTTACTTTGCCAGCTGGGAAGAGGGACCTATACATCTGAAAACATGACTGACTTCAGAAGTTGTAAGATGCTTTTTACCTTTCATTTTAAGAAATCCAAGAGTAACAACTGTGGTTCATTCTCACGGCATCTCTCTCAGCCTCCACTGACTCACATGAGGCCCTCAAAGCAGCAAAATCTGGAGGAAAACATAACCAAGAAATCACCCATGGCTTCAGAAGGCCCCCAAAAGAAAATTCCTGAACAAAGAAGCTTTTCTAAAACTATCAGAAGGTGAATACAAAAGGATTATATATAGAACCCTACTAGGCCTTATAGAAAATGCAGCAGAGCAAAATGAAAAATGTAAGCAAGCTGTTTGATCTGATGGAACACCAGTACTCTGAAATCCAACAGATCAAGAACAAAATCAAAGACATAGAAACTTCAATCCAAAGCCAAGAAAACAGAAAAGAACAAATGGAAAAGAGACTTCCAGATTTGGAAGACAGAGTTATTGACTTCAGCATCTATGAGCATAAATCAGAAAAAAGAAACAAGAAAAATGATGAAGCATTAGAAAGCATGTGGAACTCTATGAAAAAGAACAATCTATGATTAATGGGAGTTCCAGAACAGGGCGAAACACCTAAGAACAGAGAGTATTGTAACTAAGCTGCTGACAGAAAACTTCCCAGAAATTATGAAAGAAGAGAATATAGATATCCAAGACACATATTGAACATCACTCAATACAGATCTCAAAAGAAAGACCCCAATACATGTTATAATCAAGCTTAACAAAATAAAACATAAGCAGAAACTCTTAAAGGCAGCAAGACTCAAAGCAAAGCTTACATTCAGAGGGAATCCCTGTAGGATTTTGTCATATTTCTCAGCAGAAATAGTGCTGACACAGAGACAGTGGCATGACACATTCAAAGCCTTGAAGGAGAAGAGCTTCCAACCAAGAATTATATATCCTGCAAAACTATCTTTCAAATATGAAAATGAAATGAAGACATTCGCAGAGAAACAGAAACTCAGAGACTTTGTAAAAACCAAACCAAAGCTACAAGAAATATTCAAAGAATCTCTTGGCTTAGAAGAACAAAACCACTAACTTCATATTTTAGAAGCAAATACAGGACACATCACCCAGAATCCTGCTCAGTTAGGGAAGGCTCCAAAATCAATCAAAGCTATAATAGTGAAAGAAATAATCCAGTGATCATATCATGAACACTATGATGAAAACATATTAAAAAGATGGATGTACTACAGCTATTATAGTCCTTCCAGATGGAGAGGAAGTTGACAAGAATGGTAGTAATTGAAATTGGGTTTATACATAGTTTATTAAGGGGGCAGCCGTAAAGCACAATAAAGATGTAACATATAAAATCAAGAAACATAATAAAGGAGTCTCAACAACCACAAAACTAACCCTGAAAAAGGTGAAAAATCAACTCCCAAAGAAGAATGTCCCAGAACAGATTAATAAGAACAACAGAGAAAACATCAACACAAAAATAAACATATCACAATGGCAGCACTGACTTCATATTTATCAATAATTACATTGAATGTGAATGGACTGAATGCTCCAGTAAAGAGATATCAAGTAACATCTTGGATCAAAAGACACAACCTATGCATATGTTGACTATAAGAAACTCATCTTAGACTTAAAGATATGAACAAACTGAAAATTAAAGGATGGAAGAATATATATCAAGTTAACAACAAACAAAGAAGAGCAGGTGTGGCAATTCTAATCTCAGATAAAATCGATTTTAATGTAAAATCCACCATCACAGACAAGGAAGGACACTATTTATTGCTGAAAGGTTCAACACACAAGCAGGACTTAACAATATTAAATATTTATGCACCTAATATTAGAGCACCTAAATACATCAAAGATACATGGACTACACTCAAAAATAAGACAGATCATTCCATAATAACAGTGGGAGACTTCAGCACTCCACTCTCAATATTGGACAGATCATCTAAAAAAAAGCTAAATAAAGACACAGAAGACCTGATTGCCCAGATTAACCAACTAGACCTCATCGACATATACAGAATTTTCTATCCATCAGCAGACAACTACACTTTCTCCAGTGCACATGGAACATTCTCCAGAATAGACCATGTGTTAGGACATAAAGAGATTCTCAACAAAACCCATACCATTCAAATAATGCAAAGCATGTTCTCAGGTCATAAAGCCATAATAGTCGAAATCAATAGCAGTGAAAAAAAAAATAGAAAGTGGAACTCATGGAAACTGAACAACATCTCACTCAAAAAGCCATGGGTTATAGAAGAAATCAAAGATGAAATAAAGAAATTCATGGATTTCAATGAGAATGGAAACACTTCGTACCAAAACTTATGGGATACAGCCAAAGCAGTTTTCAGAGGTCAGTTTATCTCCATAAATGCACATATCTGGGAGGAAGGAACCAAATCAAAGAACTAACCCTACAGCTTGAACAAGTAGAGAGAAAACAACAGAGGAACCACTCAGGCACCAGAAGAAAATAGATCATAAAGATTAGAGCAGAACTAAATGAATTAGAGAATAGAAGAACAATTGAAAAAAGCAAAATCTGGTTTTTTGAAAAGATCAACAGAATTGACAAACCACTGTCTAAGCTTAGTAAAGAAAAGCAGGAAAGGAAACAAGTAACACAAATTAGAAATAAGAAGAGAGTTGTCATAAAAAAAACCCAACAGAAATCAATAAAAATCATCACAGAATACTGTGAAAGACTGTACTCTAACAAATTGGAAAACCTAGAGGAAATGGATAAATTCCTTGATTCGTATCACTTACCAAAATTCTCACAAGGTGAAGCAGAGCAGCTTAATAAACTCATCACAAAGTAAGAGATTGAAAAAGTCATCCCAAAACTGCCAACCAAAAAAAGCTCAGGCCCAGATGGCTTCACCACAGAATTCTATCAAGCTTTTGGAGACGAGTTATCTCCAATACTACTGAGACTGTTTCACAGAATAGAAAGGGATGCAATACTCTCAAATTATTCTAGGAAGCCAGCATAACCCTGGTACCAAAGCCAGAGAAAGACCAAACAAAAAGGGAAACTACAGACCAATATCACTCGTGAATCTAGATGCAAAAATCTTCAACAAAATTCTTGCCAATAGAATACAACAACATATCAAAAAAATAATCCATCATGACCAAGTGGGATTCATACCAGGGATGCAAGGCTGGTTCAACATCAGAAAAACAATTAATGTGATCAACCACATAATAGCACAAATGCAAGAAATCACCTAATTTTGTCTGTTGATGCAGAATAGGCATTTAGTAAAGTCCAACACCCATTCATGCTAAGAACTCTCAGCAAAATAGGAATAGACAGCAAATTCCTCACTGCAATAAGGGCCATTTATACAAAGCCAACCACCTACATCATCCTGAATGGAGAGAGACTGAAATAGTTTCCCTTGAGAACAGGAACTAGACAAGGAAGTTCACTCTTACCTCTCCTATTCAACATTGTACTAGAGGTTCTAGCCAGAGCAATTAGACAAGTCCAAGAAATAAAGGGCTTCTGCATTGGCAAAGAAGAAGTAAAACTCTGCCTATTGGCAGATGATACGATTGTATACACAGAGAATCCTAAAGAATCCATAAGTAAACTACTCAAACTGATAGAAGAGTTCAGCAAAATCTCAGAATACAAGATAAACATAAGTAAATCAGTAGGATTCCTTTATAACAACAACGAGATTACTAAGGGAGAAATCACCAAATCAATACCATTTACTATAGCCCCTAAGAAGGTAAAGTACCTAGGAATAAATCTAACCAGAGAAATAACAGACCTTTACAAACAGAACTACAAGTCTTTGCTACAAAATACTGACAGAGACTTACATAAGTGAAGAAACCTACCCTGCTCATGGATAGGAAGACTTAACAATGTGAAACATCTATTTTGCCCAAAGCAGTCTACTTATATAATGCAATTCCAATACAAATTTCATTGACATTTTTTAATGAGATGGAGAAATAAATTGCCAACTTTGTTTGGAAAGGGAAGAAGCCCAGATAAGTAAAGCATTACTGAAGAAGAAGAATACACTGGGAAGCCTCTCACTACCCAACTTTAGAGCCTATTACACTGCCACAGTAGTCAAAAACAGCCTGGTACTAGTACAAAAAGAAACAGATCGATTAATGGAACCAAATGGAGACGCCAGAGATGACACTATCCTCCCATAAATAGTTGATATTTGACAAAGGCCCTAAGACACTAAACTGGGATAAAAACAATCTCTTCAACAAATGGTGCTGGCAAAATTGGATATCCAACTACAATAAATTGAGACAAGACCCCTGTCTTACACATTATACAAAAACCAACTCAAACTCGATAAAAGACCTAAATATCAAACCTAAAACGATAAAGCTCATCCAAGAAAAAGTAGGCACAATGGAAGTTTTAATACACAACATAGACAGACTTCAAAATCTGTCAAACAAATCACAAACAACAGAAGAGAAAATAGATAAACGGGAACTACTAAGAATGAAACACTTTTGCTCATCCAATGATTTTATTAATAGAATTAAAAGGCCACCTACAGAATGGAAAAAAATATTTGGCAACTGTATGTCGGATCAACACCTGATCTCCATAATCTATAAGGTACTACAAAATATCAATAAGAAAAGGTAAAGAATCCAATTAAGTGATGGGCAAAGGAGATTGATAGACACTTCTCTAAAGAGGAGAGTAAGGCAGTCAAAAAACATATGCAGACATACTCATGATCATTAGCTATTAAAGAAATTCAAATCAAGACTACAATGAGATACCATCTCACCCCAACAAGGTTGGCCATGATCCAAAAAACGCAAAACAAGAAATACTGGAGAGGCTGTGGAGAAAGTGTAACTCTCCTACACTGTTGGTGGGATTGCAAAATGGTGTAACCTCTTTGGAAAGCAATCTGGCACTTCCTTAAAAAGCAGGATATAGATATACCATTTGACCCAGTAATTCCACTCCTCGGATTATATCCTACAGAAACAAGGCCATTCACAGCAACTGGTGCATGCACACGAATGCTTATCGCAGCACAGTCCACAACAGGAAAAAGATGTAATCAACCCGGATGCCCAACAACAGAGGAATGGATAGGTAAACTATGGTATATATACTCAATGGAACACTATGCAATGATAAAGAACAATGATGATTTTAGGAAACATCTCATAATCTGGTTTCAATTGGAGGACATTATGCTTAGTGAAAGCAGTCAACGACAAAAAGACAAATATTGTATGAGACTCTTATGATAAGAACTGCAAAACAGATCCATGCATAGAAGAAAAGACTCTTTGATGGCTACAAGGGTGGGAAGGGAGTGAGGGCAAGGGGGGAGGGCTTAGATTAGATAGCTGATAGAAATTTGGTTGGGTGAAATCTGTGACAGCACACATTAGAAAGAAGATCAATATTAACCATACATCAACATAGCTTGGTTACTCCTCCCATCTTAACCCAATATTGCAAGCCAATTGGCACAACTAGCATTTTGCTAAGAGGGTCCTCTGCATCCCACATTGGTGAGTGGCATCTTGGGGCTTAAAAGCTGCCAAGCTGCCACCTGAGGGTACAGCAAATGTCCCAACTCAGCAGGAATGGATGATCACCAAGGACGAAAACAACGTGGGAGAAAGAAAACCCAGAAGACAGAGAGACCCACGTGACTGAGTGACTACATCAACTTGTGACTGGAAGAGCCAAATGGTGCCCAGCCACCACCAGTGATAACTGTGATGGAGCTCAAAAAGTTGAGTTTCACTGGCAACACAAGAATAAAAAGAGGTGCACCCTGACATCTCCACTAGAAGACCACAATTGATGGTCCAGGGGCCTCGGAATTCCCCCAGGTGCGTGGCCCCTGGCCCTGATGCTGCCCCTGTCCATAAATCATGATGGAGTTCAACTGTTCAGATGGGAATGGACTGGACTTGGCAACATAGAGTGACCATATCATGTGTGCACTTTATGGTTCTATGTATCTATAGGATCTCGTCCTGCTGACCTCTTACTGGAGGAAGGGGAGTGGGTGGAGAGGAGGCGATAGGAGATTGCTGGGAGGATAAGACATGTATGGAGCAGAGAAGTATAGTGTGTTGTCACCGGGCAGGGAGAGGCGTGGAAGCTGCATATAGTTGGGCACGCAAATTTATATGGGAATGTACAATCTCATTCAATCATAATAAAAAGAAAAAAAAAAGAGAATGTCTAGAGCTCACTTTCCTCACCTAGAATACTTGGCATTTGTTGGAAGCTTTCAAGCCTCTAAAAAATCTCCGAGAAGTCAAATGTGTATGGTAATCTTGTTTATGTCTTAGGATTAAACAAAGATAATTTCTAACATTTGAAGAAGAGGGTAAGAAAGCCACGAAAGATCTGTGAGCTACTTTAGGCAGCAAACCAAAGAAAAGTAAAAGTGCTGGTGTTCCCTGATCACCGGTTACTGGCTCCACAGTTCACCTGTGTTACCCAGCTATGGACAAATACAGAGAAGTTGTTCCCTTCACTGCAAGGGAAGCCATGAATTACCCATCACAGCAATTTGGTCATTTGAAATTAGTCAGGCAACTGAAAAAACGAGTACTTCTGTTCACTGGTATTTTCCCCTTTCCTCATACCCTCCATACCCTCACCCATACTAATGCCCCCCCCATACCCACACACTCATACACTCACTCTCTGCCAAACTACTGAGAATGGTGTCCAGTCATATGCATGGGAGCCTTTGTTTTGCAACTGAGTAAGGAAAGGAAAGGAAATATCTTGGTTGGGACAAGAGGGGGCTTACTGACAGGGACTAATGTGAAGGCACAAGGGGACAGAATGAGTTCTTTGGACTTTGGACTGGCTCTACCACTTTTATCGAGAGAGCAGGTTAGAGAAAAAACTAAGGGACAAAACACAGTCCAGGCATCCAAAGACAATATCCTTGACATAGACGATAGCTTTATCATTACAGTGAAGTTCCTCTTGGGTACTTCAAGGGCAGTAGATGCAGACAAATGGGAGATAGAGAGCAAAAGTATAGCTGATCCCTGTAGCAGAAGTAGTTGACAGGCTGGTTTGTAGACACACTTAAAGTACGTCTCCGGGAATTCTCAGAAATAACTGGGGAACATTTACAAGTTGTAAGGCTGAGATCCTACTTTGACACAGTTGGAAGTTAGCAAGTCAATAGACATCCGGGTTACAGTTTGGTAATATTTTCTCCATGCTAACATACAAAGGATAAGGTATAGAAAGCTACAATTCCATTGTGATGTCCTGGCCTCAAAAAGGATTTAAGCTACTATCTTAGTCCTCTAGTACTGCTATAACGGAAATACCACAAGTGGATGCCTTTAACAAAGAGAAGTGTATTTCCTTATGGTAAAGTAGGCTGAAAGTTCAAATCCAAGGTGTCAGCTCAAAGGAAAGCCTTTTTCTGTCTCTGTTGGCTCTGGAGGAAGTTCTTTGTCTTCAATCTTCCCGTGGTCAAGGAGCTTCTCAGTCACAGTGAGCCCTAGTCCAAAGAATGTGCTCTGTTCCTGGCATTGTTTTCTTGGGTGTGAAGTCCCCAACTCTCTGTGTGAAGTCCCCCAACTCTCTGTTCACTTCTCTTTCCTTTTATCTCTTGTAAGATAAAAGACTTTAAATCCGTACACCCTGCTCTTCCCTGCATATCTTCTGGTGTTTCAGTGATGGAATTCGTGCCTTCCAATGTGGGAGACCTGGTTTCAGCTCCTAGCCAATGCACTTCATACACAGTCACTACTGTCTGTCAGGGGTGGATCTCATGTGAAACAATGAGCACCCTATGCTTCATGATGGTTCAGTCTCCACCCAGTTGTGGGAATGACACAGAATGGGGCAGCCTTTTGTTCCATTGTGCATGGGCTCCCTGTGAGTTGACTGCTAATAACAACATATCTCTCCAAATTTTTAGGAAGAGAAGAAACATCTTCCAATGACTACACTAAAACATGGATTCTGCTGATCCTAGTTATTTTCTAAGCAAAGGAATTAAAAACACACCTCATGCAAGATGCTGGAGTCAACCAGTTTTCTTCTTGGCGAGGGAATTCTTTTCCTTGCCACTTGCATGTAGCTGTACATTCTAGGATTCCTTTCCTCTGAAGAATTTAAATGGAAAACCTTATGGTGTAGTAGTTAAGAGATACAGCTGCTAACCAAAAGGTCAGCAATTTGAATCTACCAGGCACTTCTTGGAAACTCTATGGACCAGTTCTACTCTGTCCTACAGAGTCACTGTGAGTTCAAATCAACACAACAGGTTTTTGTTTTGTTTTGTTTGTTTTTTTAACATTGTTCAGTGATTTGATATAACAATAAACTTTTGGTAATTAATGAAAAATTGTCTTCATACAGTCTTGAAATACTATAAAAAGGGCCAGGAAAGGTGCATCATCAGGAAACCAACTGTTCTTGGTGTAGTTTGCAGTACTGAGGACAGATCCTTAGTAGGTGAACCTACATTATGTTGTTTTGCTATTCAGAAGCAGTAGGGTTGAGAGTGATCCACATTTGCAAATAGAAGTAGGTTAAAGTAATTAATCCTATGTCTTGCAGCTCCGACGCTTTTCCCCTTAAGAGAAATTACCCAGGGTCCAAGGTGGCTAACTGCAAAGTGCAGTGATAAAGTGGTTGAGTTCTCTCTGATCTGACACCTGTCATTTGTTTCAGTGTGTTAGTCTGTTGTGCGCAATGTATGCATTTTAAGCCAAAGAGTGAGTGTAAATTTGGTGTAACCTCATATCGTTCCCTGTCACAGATGGAAAATGCTTTTAAAAACAAAGTCACATTTTTAAAAGTAACTCACTGGAACTACTCAAGAAGCAATTAGATGACATCCTTGGTTGGGGCTGGTAGGGAGCTTCAATAAAATGAGTGAGTGATTTCTCTTAGCATTTCTTGTATTTCTCGTTTCATGCCTAATGAAACAGAAGCATGGGAAGGAAACTCTGTCCATTACTGTTTCCCCCACTCCCCTGGAGTAAATTTGAAGTTGCTTTTGAAATTGGCAGTCTTATTCAGACTCCTGGAAAATTAATTGCATTTAGGAGTCATAATCGTACCATGTTAATCCTAGACTAGAACTAAGTGCTTCATCCATTCACAACAGATAAAACACTGAAACAATTTTTATAATTTCATTCACAGAAGGAAAATAAAAAGATGGATCTAATGCTTTGCCAGCACAGTAGTATACTTATTCCATTATAATAAATAAGTAAATAAAACAGTTACCATTGAGTCGATTCCAACTCACTGTGACCTCATGAGACAGAGTAGAACTGCATCATAGGGTTTCCAAGGAGTAGTGTATTCAAATTGCCAACCTTTGGTTTGCAGCATGGCACCTAACCACTACCCCACTGGGGATATGGAGTGCTTGTTATGAGCCAGGCATAATGCTACGTGTCACACATAAGTTAACTCATTTAATACTTACAAAATTCTCAGACATAGGAACTAAGACATCCCAGTTTAAAATGTGAGGCAACTAAGGCTCAAAGAGACAAAATGATTTTCTCTAGTAAATGGTTGAGCTGCTCCAATGTGGCCCTAAACCCCATGGACTATAGAGTCCTGATGTTCATCTAGTCTTGGTCTGCAGCTTATCCTGTATGCATCATGCTTCTAAGACAGAGAAGTAAAGACATGTGCCAGCCTGTGGGCATTAGCACTACAACTCCTGGTCTGACACTGATTAGGAAGGGCCCCAGGCAGGTGTGGAACAGCAGAGCTGAAACATACAGTAACTGGAAAACACTGACAGATTCACTCACTGGCTCAGCAGCAGATTGGGACCCCAGGGGCTATTAATTCTCCTCACAGCTTAGTTTGACCTTAATCTCTCTACTGAACCATGCTAGCCTCAGTTTTCTCAACTGTATCTTAGAAATGAAGACATGGAATGCTTCAAAACAGTCCCAGGTAACAGGAAATTTCAAGAGGCTACACTCTCATCCTTGGTGTACAACATACAGTTCTGTATAGAGTCAAGTATATGCTGTATACAGCACATAGACAAAAGACCTATAAATGCTCTTCCTCTTTAGAAGAATATTTATCAAGTTTCTCCCCTGCTATTAAATGTCACTTTGATGGATATGACTCAATAGAGAGGTGGAGAAATGGAAAGGTCTGTCATTTTCAGGGGCAAAGTTTTTAAATTTACTTTTCCCAAACTTAGTCAAAGTAATATAGTTTTAATAAATGCTGAGCTAATAAAATAGTCTTATTTTGAGCTTATGAATTGTTAAGACTATTTTTTGTAATGATTAACGATGAATCATTTTAAAAAACTTTGGTGATTCATCAACAGAGCAGCATTCCTTTAAAACAGGTGTTCTGGGAATTTGCACTCTCTAGTACAAACTTATTATTCTCTGTAATTTGGGAATTCCAAGTCACCTGCAAATAAAAATAGAGATAGGAAAAGTAGGAGGTATCTTCTCTTAGCTGCTCACATTACTTCCGTCTTCCCAGGGTCTTAACAACTTCAGCCATAACAAACTATAAACTACAAGTAGAGTTCAATTTCAAAGGAGGTCTAGCAACATTATCTAAAAAAGATTGTATAGCTTTTATACCAGTAATTTTCTTTCAAGTGTTTTGTGCCTGCTGTGTTATCTTAAAGGATTAAAAAAGAGAGAGTAGCAAAAATATGTCTTCTCCAGAGCTCAAACATTAAAAAAAAAAAAAAAAAAAAATGTAGACTGCTTCCCTGGAATTATTCTTTAGGAGGAAGCATATAAACTTTATTTTAGATAGAGGATATAGGGTAATGTGACAAAGATCAAGGGGAAAAAGAAAATAAAGAAGCAGCTGATAACTGCCTGCTGGATTCCACTCCTCCGAGCTCATAAAAGTCATCATGTGATGGGAAGATAATGATCATGACTGTACTTCCGTTTCATGATATTTTTAGATTATCCAAAAAAGGTCCTGATATAAATGACCAGCAATAAAGAAATGCTTAAATAAATTATGATACATCTATATGATAGAATACACTGTAGTCATTATAATGAATGCTTTAGAATAACAACACAGAGATAATGCTCATAATCTGAATGAATAAAAATAGCATAGTACAAAACTATACGGAGAGTATGAGCTCATTTTAAGCTATATAAGTAGAAAAAAAGATAAAGTTTAATGTTAGCTGTATCTTTGGGTGGTTTTTGTTTTGTTTTTTTAATTTTACTCCTCATAATACTGTTTACTTCTCAAATGCCCTATGATGAAGATACATTTGCTTTGCTATTAGAAAAGAATAAACATTTTGAAAAGACAAAGGCTTGTGTTTATTTTTAGTAGAAGAGTGTATATGACTTATTTTAATCTTTGTGAAAAAATATTTCTAGAGACAAAGCAAACGATACTTTGACTTAAGACCAAGAGTACCAGAATTTTCCATTTCATACTCTTTATCTCTTGTACCCTCTCTCTGTCAAGGTATATAACCATTATACTTAAGAGTTCTGTAAACCCAGTCTTGAGGTATTCCATTTCATATCATACTTAGCTTTCCTCTGTAAAGAGACTCACTATATTTAGTATCATCAAATGATAATGTTTGTATAACCATTTATTTGTTCATTTATTCCTTCAGCATTCTCCTCTAAAGGAATATAGGTTATTATGGACTGAATTGTGTCCCCCCAAATGATATAAATCCTAACCCCTGCACCTGTAAATATGACCCTGTTTGGAAATAGAAATTTTCTTTTGTTATGTTAATGAGGTCACATCAGAATGGGTGGGTCCTAAACTAGATCCATTAGGAGCAGTCTCTTATAAAGGGAACTTCAGACACACCCACATACAAACACACAGAGAACATTCCATGGGAAGACATGTATCTGTAAGCCCAGGAACACTAAGGATTGCTGGCACCTACAAGAAGCAGAAACAAAGAAGGACTTTCCTATAGAGTCCACACCCTGAATTCACATTTCTGGCATATGAAACCATGAGACAATATTTTATTTTTCTTTAAAATCATTGACTTGGTGGTATTTTATTATGGCAGCCTTAGGAAACTAAGACATAGTCATAATAATAGTTCAGTGTGTGAGATAGTTTGGAGACAAATAAGACCAAAGACAGAATACCAGTTAGGAAATTGTTGTAATACTTCAAGTAAGAGGCAAGGAAAGATGCAGGCCTAAATTAGGGTGGTTAGTATGGGAATGTGAATAAAGGAGCAGAGCCAGGATATATCCTGAGAATATAAAGAACAAAATTGGATTATTCTTCACGTATACCGAAAAGCAAACCCATTGTTTGAGTCAACTCATACTCATAGCACCCCTGCAGAATAGAGTAGAACTGCCCCCTAAGGTTTCCAAGGAGTCACTGGTAGATTTGAACTACTGAACTTTTGGTTAGCAGACAAACTCATAACCACTGTGCCACCAGGGCCCCTCTTCATGTATAGTTATGCCTAATATGTATTATATACTGTGCTAACGTAAGCTGTCCAAGAGTATATGAAACACATCTTCTTTCCTCAAACCTCCAACACAACCTCTCTCCTCCCTACTATGCAGTGATGATCTTGCTTCTTATCCCTCTGAAAAACAGAAGCAATCAAAAGATTCCAAGTGCAAATCTGCTCACCTCTCCCTGTACCTTCTACCATGCATATATTCTTCCTGTTCCTGTTAAAATAGAAGATGTGTCCATTTTTTCACATGTGCCCTGAATCACCTATCATTTCCTTAAGGACATGACTCTTACAATCTCCCACCTCTTCCACATCATCAAATTTTCCCCCTCTAATGTTATCACTCTAATCTGTGGACAAAACAAAAGCACTAAACCTATTGCTCTCACATCTATTCCAACTCATAGCAAGCCTGTAGGACAAAGTAGTACTGCCCCAAAAGGTTTCCCATGATTGACTGGTAGATTTGCACTGATAGCCTTTTGGTTAGCAGCTGAGCTCTTAGCCACTTTGCCACCAAGGCTCTAATCTCTGTACAAACTAAAGACCAAACCAATTGCCCCATTGCCATTGAGTCGATTCTGACTCATAGTAACCCTACAGGACAGAGTAGAACTGCTCCATGAGGAGTGCCTGGTGGATGTGAACTGCTGGCCTTTTGGTTAGCGGCATAGTACTTAACCACTAAGCCACCAGGGTTTCCATCTGTATACAAGTATTCTGTTATTCTCCATCTTAAAAAAAAACATTCCCTCAAGCCCAAACTCACTCTGGCTACCACTTCATTTCTCTGGCAAAGTTTGAAAAAAATAAAGAAAAGAATCCTTGACAGGCTTATCTGTGCTGAGCAGTGAGGTGTCCAGGTGTTCAATTAGGACAGTGAGACCAACTGAAAGAAACAATCAAGCCTTTATTCACTTATTGCTACAGTGCAAGAAAGAGGTAAAAAGTGGTGCCACCTTCTCAGTGTTCCATTTTTCCCTACAAAAAAGCACCATGTGAGGGCTAGATAAATTAACACAGATGAGAAACACTGCTGCACTGCGGAGGAGGCTTGAACAAAAAGCTCTTGACATTTTATGGATCCATGGGCCAGGGAGGAGGGAAACGGAACGGACTAGGAGTGACTGAGTTAAAGTAAAGTGCCTCTGCCAAGGCCCCCAAGAAGGAGGTCTCAGCAGGGGTGCTTGAGAAGTGCCTGAGGATAAGGCCTCCAAACCAAGGTACTTGTGGGTAGCAATGCACATATGAGGTCCAATGTTAAGCACAAGAACTTAGTTGTTCTAAGTGCAGGGTGGCGAGTTTGTGAACTTAACTGTATAGTTGTTTGTGAGGGATTTTTCAGCCAGTGAACAAATAATCGCATTGGAACACCCTCCCTACTCACCTGATCTGGCCCCCAATGACTTTTTTCTTTACTTGAAGATAAAGAAAATATTGAAAGAAAGACATTTTGATGACATTCAGGACATCAAGGGTAATACAATGACAGTTCTGATGGCCATTCCAGAAAGAGTTGCAAAATAACGTTGAAGTGTGGCCTAGAAGCAGGCATCAGTGCATAGCTTCCCAAGGTGAGTACTCCGAAGGTGACAGTAGTGATATTCAGCAATGAGGTATGTAGCACTTTTTCTAGGATGAGTTCACAAACTTAACTGGCAGTCCTCTTATGCATATAATCATGGCTGGGGCAAGGAGGGCATGAGCCTTTGACTACAACTCCCTCCAGAAAACTGCAATGCACTGGCTCTGCACCAAGTCTGTTGTGGAAAGACTGGCACTGTCCCATGAAACCCGCAAGGCAAAGCCTTGTACTTGCCTATGTTACAAAAGATCACACATGTGATTTGGCCTGGACTTGAGCTCCTCGATTTAAACATTTATCTGTGTATTCTCTTCTTCCATTCTCTCTAGAAACCAGTCCAGTTGGGCTATTTATCCCTACAGCTCTACAAAACTGCCCTTGTAATTGTCACTAGGCTGTCAGTTCTCTCTAGGTAGCCCTGCTCACAGTGTCAGTTGAATCAAACTAGTCCAGAAAGGTTGAGAACATCCACCACGACACAAAATGGTAGATTGTAAATCCCACTCCACAGGCCAAAAGAATGTTGTGGAGCATCCCTTCTCTGATCAGTTCAGACTCCAGCTGCTCCATGCAGCTCTTCTCTCTCTCATGTCCTGCCACCCTTCCTCTGCTTCCTAGTTCTGTTAATCCATTGGAACTACTCACAAACTCCAGGGAAAGGGCTACTATCTTTAATCTAGTGGGAAAAAAAATGCAAACACACAGGACGAGGTCTGCAAGAAGCTCAGCAAAAAATTTCCATGTCCCTAGGGGACCCACTTACCCTCCTGAGAGCAGGTGTTTGCTCTTGGCACTCCAGAAGCTCTCTGAATCTCCAGCTTCCTAAACCTCTATTGGCTTCATCACAAGGCCATGGTAGATTACTTCACGCCTTCTGAGGCTTAGTCAACATGGAGCCCCCACGTGGTTTCTCCTGATCTGGTCGTCCCCCACTAACTGTCCTCGGGTGTGGTCTATTTCTCACTAATCAGGACCAAAAGCCAAATTGTTTACTGCAAGTAGGTTCCACACCTCACGGTCACTAATTACCACAATGTTGTAAAACCCAAAGTCCGGATCAGTTTCATGGGTGTGCAATCTCTGCAACTGCACAGGGCCTATGCTTACAAGGGTCCCATGCACAGTTTCATACTCTGCTGTTGAAATTATTAACAACTTGTGAACAGGGGCCCCACATTTTTGTTTTGGACTGCAGCCAGAAAATTATGTAGCTGGCTCTATCTAAAGTCAATTTCAAGTTATTCTTTTCCCAGACTTCTCAAGCAGTGCTTTAATCAATCACCTATTTCTCGAAACAGTCTTCACGTGTCTTTACGAACACCATGCTGTTTTGGTTCTAGTGTCTCACTGGCTCTTCTCACCTGGTTTGGCTCTCGTTTTCCTGATCTATAAATGTTGTGTATCCCAGAGCACACATCTCAGTATTCTCCTTGACATTCCTTTCCTGAATGATTTCATTCAATTCCATAATGTTAAATGTTGTTGTTGTTAGGTGCTGTCAAGTTGGTTCCTACTCATAGTAACGCTATGTACAACAAAACAAAATGCTACCCAGACCTCTGCCATCATTGTTATGCTTGAACCTATGGTTTTGGCCATGTGTAAATCCAACTTGTTGAAGGTTTTCCATTTTTTCATTGCCCCTCTACTTTACCAAACATGATGTCCTTCTCCAGGGATTGATCCCTCCTGATAATACCCAAGGTATGTGAGACAATGTTAAATAGCATCCCAATATTAATGCAAGTCCACATAGTATTTATACTTTCAGACTTTTCTCTGAACTATATAACTATTTATAGCCAATTGTATAAAGTATCTCTACTTGGATGTTGAATACGTAAGGTGAATATACATCCTAGTTTATTTGGGAGAATCCTAACTTATGCCTATTATTTATAAATAGTGCTATCTTTTGCAATCACAAGTATAATAGTTTGGAAAAGAAATTACATGGTCACCCTACTAGTAGATACCTCAAATGGAGAATGTTCAAAAATTGGCTCCTGTTATTCTAGCTCAAGTGTATGACTTTCACACTTTTTCATCTAAGTAAATGGTGCCACCATTCACACAGTTTCCCAGAACCAGACATGAATTTATCAGGAAGCTAATAAAGGCTTCAGGGCCTCTTGTTTTCATGGACCTTTCTAACATCCTAGGAATGGATCTTAGCAATTGTGTTAGTCATTTGTGCTGCTATAACAGAAATATCACAAAAGGATGGCTTTAACAAACAGAAACTTATTCTCTCACAGTCTAGGACTTGGAAGTCCAAACGTGAGGCGTTAGTTCCAGGGAAAGGCTTTCTTTCTGTCAGCTCTGGAGGAAGGTCTTTGTCATTGATCTTCCCCATATCTAGCAGCTTCTCTACACAGGAACCTTGAGTCTAGAAGAAACAGGATCCTCACAGCACTACTTTTTTGGTGGTATGAAATCCCCATGTCTCTCTGCTAGCTTCTCTCTTTTATGTTGCAAAAGAGATTGATTTGAAATACAACCTAATCTTATAGACTGAGTCCTGATTCACTAACATAGCTGTTGATAATCCCAACTCATCAACAGCATAGAGAGAGGATTTACAATTTACAGGAAAATCACATCAGATGACAAAATGGTGGAAAATCACACAATACTTAGAATTACGGCATAGCCGAGTAGACCCATATTTTAGGGGACACAGTTTAATCCATGACAGCAGTATACTCACAAAGTCTTAGGTTTTATAAAATTTATTAAGATACAAATTTTTCTGGTATTGAGAAAGAAAATGTAAAGATACTTTGGAACACTTCAATAGAACAAAGTGAAATTTGCAGACTTCTGATTTGGCTGTATATGAAAGATATCTTTTTGTCATCTTCAAATTTATTTATTAAAGCACCAAGTGAATTCAAATAAAGAATTAATGAAATATGAAGCAAAAGTGATGGATGAGTGATTAAATCAATGGAAATTATTCTGACATTGAGAAGTCAGTTGTATCTTCTTTTTTAGATATGAAAAATGCAGTAATTCATTAACAGAAAAAGATACATTTTGAATAGAAGTAATGAATAAGCTCTTGGATTGTTTAAGAATCCAAATAGCTAAGAGAAGTGAATTATATGAATACACTGGAAAAAGACTTAAAATCTTGCTGAATTGACACAAAAATATTCACATTGATGAATAAAACAGAAAACTTATAATAATGCCACTACAAAGAATGCATAGATGCAAAACTGTTAGTTGTTAGTATCTAACAGTATGTGATATTAGTCACTGTAGAAGAAAACATGAAAATCTCTGAGGTCTTAGAACTTATAAATGAAAGAAACTTCACAGAAGTTCTACCAAATTTGGCAACAATTCTAAAATTGTATATGACGTTAACAGTAACATGTTGTATAACTGAAATAAATTATATAAAATAATCAATAATTTTTAAGAAGCTGATCAACCATGCTAAAGAGGGGACTGATTTTTTCTTAAAGAGTATGCAGACAAAAACTATACAAAAAAGATATTACAGCAGTGTAACAAGTAGGTAATTAAGAAAAATATTTTGCTATTTTCCTGAATTCTTGTCATGTTTGTGTTATTATTCAGCTTTCAAAAAAATAACTATTGTGATCTATTCTTCCACATTATAATAGTTACCTATTGCTGCATAACAAATTACTCTCAAAACTTAGTGGCCTGTTACATTGTACACTTAAAATGGATAAAATGGAGAATTATATGTTAGATATTTTCACCACAATAAAATAAAAATTAAGAAGCTATTTAGTGGCTTGAACAATAATCAGGTGTTATGCTACAGTTTCTGTGAGTCAAGAATTCAGAAGCTAAAAGACCTCAATTGATGGTCCAGCGGTTTGGGGGTTCCTCTGAGAGCATGGCCCCCGGCCCTGATGCTGCCCGTTCCCATAAATTATAACAAAGGTCCACTCTTTGGACAGGAATGGAATGGACTTGGCAATGCAGAGTAACCATATATTGGAAGCACTTTATGGTTGTATACATCTATAGGATATCATCTTGCTGACCTCTGGCTGGAGGAAGGGGAGTGGAAGGAGAGGAGGGGAAAGGAGGCTGTTGGGAGGATGAGACATGTAGGGAGCAGAGAGGAATAGTGTGCAGTCACCAGACAGGGAGAGCAGTGGAAGCTGCATATAGGGAGGCATGTAAATTTACATATGAATGTACATTTTCACTCAGTTATGTTAAATAAAAAAAAAAAGAATTCAGAAGTAGTTCAACTTGATGGTTCTGACTCAGGGTGTCTTGTAAGGTTGCAATCAGGAAGTTGACTGAGAAACTCTCTCATCTGAAGCCCTGACTGGGGCTGGAGGATCCACTTCCAAGACTGTTCACTCACATGGCTGGATAATTATTATGTCTGTTGGTGGGAAGCTCAGTTCCTTTCATTGCAGATCTCTTCATAGTGCTAGTTGAATGTCCTTATGACTTCTACCAGAGTGAAGAATCTAAGACAGACCAAGGCAAAAGTGATAATGTCTTTTATAATCTAGCTTCAGAAGTCACACAATGTCACTTCTGTACTGTCATACTGCTTACACAGATCAGTCCTATTTGGAATGTGAGGAGCCTACACAAGTGCATAAAAATCAAGAAAACAAAATCATTGATGGTTACCACATTGTGACCCTCAATGATTCACATCCCTACCACATAAAAAATATACTGTGTCAACTCCCAGTGCCTCAAAAGTTTAATTTCATTGTAACACTAACTCAAAGTCTGGAATCTCTTCATCTGAGTCCTATTCTAGTGTCAAAGGCTCCTTTGATATAGTTCCTTGGGCACTGCTTTTCAAGAAGAGTTCCTCTTCAGTTTGGTAGTTCCTCAAAAAGTTGTTAAACACAGAAATACCATACGATCAAGCAACCTCAATCTTAGATACACATGCAATGGAACTGAAAGTAGGAATGCATACTGAAACTGTACAGAAATCCTCATTGTACTTTCAGCCAACATGGCACCATAGACAGAAGCACCATTGTCATCCTTTCACAGCAAAGACCTGAAAAACTAAGCAAAACAGAGGCAACAACATCAGAACACTAAAAAGAGAGAATAAATGGTATAAGTATAGAACTTTCTGATGGAGCAGAAGGCAAGACAATACCAGATAATGACAGATTGATTCAAACATAGGCTGATAAGAATGATTTTCAAGGTAACCACAAAGAAATTTAATAAACATACTCATCAAAATAAGGAAGAAAAGCAACAAGTTAAAATTAAAATAAAATCTACAGATTGGGCGGAGTCAAGATGGCAGACTAAGTACACGTCTCCTTGTGTCACTCTGGAAACCAAGACCTGAACTGATAATCAAATGGAACCTTCTGATCACCTAATCAGCCTCAGGACACAGCACAGGGCTTTAATTGGGACTTCATACTGCTGAGCGAAAAACTTCCTTTCTTTTGCCGACTCCCACTCCTGGCTATCCCTGGCTCTCACAGACTGAAGGTGAACGCAACGTTTTGACTTTCTTTTTCTCTGCCTTGGCCGGCAGGCGGAGCTCAGTCTTACCTAGCAGCTAGACTCAGACCCGCTGCTGGGGGGATAGGCAGGTGAAATTCCAATATTTTGAGAGCCAGTCTTAGGACTCTGTTAATCTAGCCACTTTGACCCTGGCGTTTTATATCTGCCTCAGCGGGGTTTGAACAGAATTCTGTAGTCAGTGTGCAGGACGCAATGTTGGTACCGAGATTTTAGCGGGACCTCGTTCGTAGCCTGGGAGCCAGTGCCTGAAAACAGGACAGTGCTTCTCCGACAGAAAAGCAGTAATTTACCAAAGGCCACCTACGTTGGGTGCCCTGCAACAGAAGCAGAGGAATCACTACCTCTCAGCACCTTTAGCCCCTATATCTACTGCCTGTGTGGAGGGTGCCATCTAGGATACGGTGGCCGCAGCTGTACGTAATTCTTAGCTTGGGAACAGAGCCAGCCCACAAGAGAGCGCTTTTCTATCACAAAACCAGTACTCGACACAGTGTCGCCTAAGGCTAGGCCCTCTGAGCAGAGGCCAACAGGGCAGTAGCATTGCTGTATTCTGAACTAGTTTGTTATCATCTGGGGTTGGATATAGTGGCGCTTACTTTGTCAGTTGAGAAGAGGGACCTCTACACCTGAAAACCTAACTGACTTGGGAAGTGGTCAGATGCCTTTTGCTTTACATTTTAAGATAGCCTAGAGACACAGTTGCAATCCATCCTCACAGTACCTCTTCCAGCCTCTACATACTCACATGGGACCCAAAAAGCAACAGACACTTGTGGCATACAGAAATCACCCATGGCTTCAGAAGGCTCCCAAACAAAGCAACCAAGGAGTTTTCCAGGTGAAGAAACTTTTATGAAAGCATCAGGAAGTGAATACAAAATGATTATATACAGAGCCCTTCTAGAACTTATACAAAATGCAGCAGAACAAAAAGAAAAATTAAGCAAGCTGTTTGATCCGATGGAACACCAGTGCTCTGAAAGCCAACAGATCAAGAAGAAAATCAAAGACATAGAAACTTCAATGCAAAGCCAAGAAACAGAATGGAACAAATCGAAAAAAGAATTTCTGACTTGGAAGACAGAGCTACTGATGCCAGCATCTATGAGCAAAAATTGGAAAACAGAAACAAGAAAAATGAAGAAGCATTAAGAAGCATGTGGAACTCTATTAAGAGGAACAACCTTCGATTAATTGGAGTCCCTGAACAGGGTGAGACATCTGAGAACACAGAGAGTATCGTTGCTAAGCTGCTGAAAGAAAACTTCCCAGAAATCATGAAGGAAGAGAATATAGACATCTCAGATGTGTATCGTACGCCACTCAATATAGATCTCAAAAGAGGACTCCAAGACATATTATAATCAAGCTTAACAAAATGAAACATAAGCAGCAACTCTTAAAGGCAGCAAGACTCCAAGCAAAGCTAACATTCAGAGGGAAACCTTGTAGGCTCTCTTCAGATTTCTCAGCAGAAACCATGCTGGCACGGAGACAGTGGCACGACACATTCAAAGACTTGAAGGAGAAGAACTTCCAACCAAGAATTATATATCCTGCAAAACTATCTTTCTAATACTAAAATGAAATTAAGACATTCCCAGATAAACAGAAACTCAGAGACTTTGTAAAAACCAAACCCAAACTACAAGAAATACTGAAAGAATTTCTTGGCTCTGGCTTAGAACAATGAAACCACTAACTTCATATTTTAGAACGACACACTACTCAATACTCTACTCATTCAGGAAAGGCTCCAAAGTCAACCACAGCTTTCATATGGAAAGAAGCAATCCAGTGATCCAAAGATCCACCATGAAAACTATGGTGTCATCATAAGAAAAAGAGGGATGTACTACAGTTGTTATAGTCCTTCCAGATGGAGAGGAAGATGACAAGACTGGTAGTAATTAAAATTGGCTTTATATACAGTTTATTAAGGGGGACCATAGGGGTACCTGTAAAGCTCAACAAAGATGTATCATACGATTTCAAGAAATGTAACACAGGGGTCTCAACAACTACAAAACCAGCTCTGAAAAAGGACAAAAATCAACTCACAAAAAAGAATGTCCGAGAACACACTAATAAGAACAACAGAGAAAACATCAACACAAAAATAAACATATCACAATGGCAGCAGTGAACACATACCTATCAGTAATTACATTGAATGTGAAACGACTGAATGCTCCGGTAAAGAGACAATGAATGTCATTTTGGATCAAAAGACATGACCCATCCATATGTTGTCTACAAGAAACTCATTTGAGACCGAAAGATAGGAAAAAAACTGAGAATTAAAGGATAGAAGAATATATATCAAGCTAACAATGAACAAAGAAGAGCAGGGGTAGCAATTCTAATCTAAGACAAAATCAATTTTAATGTGAAATCCACCATCATGGACAAAGATGGACACTATTTATTGCTGAAAGGTTTAGTACACAAGCAAGATTTAACTATATTAAATATATATGCATCTAATATCAGAGGACCTAAATACGTCGAAAAAACGTGACTATGCTCAAAAGAGAGTTAGATGACTTCACACTAATAGTGGGAGACTTTAACACTCCACTCTCATTACTAGACAGATCATCTAGAAAGAAGCTCAGTAAAGATACAGAAGACCTCATTGACATAATTAACCAACTAAACCTCATTGATATATACAGAACTTTCCACCTATCAGCAGACAACTACACCTTCTTCTCCAGTGCACATGGAAAATTCTCCAGAATTGACCATGTCATAGGCCATAGTGCAATGCTCAACTAAATCCATACCATTGAATTACTGCAAAGCATCTTCTCAGATCATAAAGCCATAAAAGTTGAAATCAATAGCAGAAAAAACATAGATAGAAAGTGGAACTCTTGGAAACTGAACAACATCTTGCTCAAAAAAACATGGGTTATAGAGGAAATCAAGGATGAATTAAAGAAATTCATGGATTCCAATGAGAAAGAAAACACTTCCTACCAGGACCTATGGGATACAGCCAAAGCAGTGCTCAGAGGTCTGTTCATCTCCATAAATGCACACATCTGGAAGGAGGAAAGAAACAAAATCAAGGAACTAACCCTACAGCTTGAACAAGTGGAAAGAGAACAACAGAGGAACCCCTCGGGCACAAGAAGAAACAAGATCATAAAGATTAGAGCAGAGCTAAATGAATCAGAGAACAGAAAAACAATTGAAAAAATTGAAAAGACCAAAAGCTGGTTTTTTGGAAAGATCAACCAAATTGACAAACCACTGGCTAAACTTACTAAAGAAAAGCAGGAAAGGAAACAAATAACCCAAATTAGAAATGAGAGGGAAGTTCTCACCACAGATCCAACAGAAATCAAAAATATGATAACAGAATACTATGAAAGACTGTACTGTAACAAATTTGAAAACCTAGGGGAAATGGACCAATTCCTTGAATCATATCACCTACCCAAATTATCACAACGTGAAGCATAACAACTTAATAAACCCATCACAAAGGAAGAGATTGAAAAGGTCATCAAAACACTGCCAACCAAAATAAGTCTGGGCCCAGCTGGCTTCACGGCAGAATTCTACCAAGCATTTAGAGAAGAGTTATCTCCAATACTACTGAGACTATTTCATGGTATAGGAAGGGACGGAGTACTCCCAAACTCATTCTACGAAATCAGCATAACCCTGATACCTAAGCCAGGGAAAGACCCAACAAAGAAAGAGAACTACAGACCAATATCACTCATGAATCTCGATGCAAAAATCTTCAACAAAATTCTTGCCAATAGAATACAACAACATATCAAGAAAATAATCCATCATGACCAAGTGGGATTCATACCAGGGATGCAAGGATGGTTCAACATCAGAAAAACAATCAATGTGATTAACCACATAAATAACACAAAAGACAAGGATCACCTGGTTTTGTCCATGGATGCAGAAAAGGCATTTGATAAAGTCCAACACCCATTCATGCTAAAAACTCTTAGCAAAATGGGCATAGATGGCAATTCCTCAACACAATAAGGGCCATTTATACAAAGCCAATTGCCCACACCATCCTGAATGGAGAGAGACTGAAAGACTTTCCCTTGAGATCAGGAGCTAGACAAGGATGGTCACTGTCACCTCTCTTATTCAACATCGTACTAGAAGTTCTAGCCAGAGCAATTAGACAAGACCAAGAAATAAAGGGCATCTGCACTGGCAAAGAGGAAGTTAAAATCTCCCTGTTTGGGGATGATATGATTGTATATGCAGAGAATTCCAAGGAATCTATAAGTAAACTACTCAAACTGGTAGAACAGTTCAGCAAAGTCTCAGGATACAAGATAAACAAGAGTAAATCACTAGGATTCCTTTATACCAATAACAAGACGGTTAAGGAAGAAATTATCAAATCAATACCATTTACGATAGCCACTAAGAAGATAAAGTACCTAGGAATTAATCTAACCAGAGAAACAACAGACCTTTACAAAGAGAACTACAAGCCCTTACTACAAGAAACTAAGAGAGACTTAGAGAAATGGAAAAACCTACCCAGCTCATGGATAGGAAGACTTAACATTGTGAAAATGTCTATTTTACCCAAAGCAATTTATTTATATAATGCAATCCCAATACAAGTTCCAGCGTCATTTTTTAATGAGATGGAGAAACAAATCACCAATTTTCTTTGGAAACAGAAGAAGTCCCGGATGAGTAAGGTACTACTAAAGAAGAAGAACATACTGGGAGGCGTCTCATTACCCGACCTTAGAACATACTACACTGCCACAGTGGTCAAAACAGCCTGGTACTGGTACAAGAACAGACAGATCAATGGAACAGAATTGAGACCCCAGAGATGACACCATCTGCCTATGAACAGGTGATATTCGACAAAGGCCCTAAGATATTAAACTGGGGTAAAAACAGTATCTTCAACAAATGGTGCTGGCAAAATTGGTTATCCATCTGCAAGAAACTGAATCAAGATCCATGTCTTATACCTTACACAAAAACCAACTCCAACTGGATAAAAGACCTAAATATCAAACCTAAAACGATAAAGCTCATCCAAAAAAAAAGGCAGGAACAACAATGGAAGTTTTAATACACAGTGAGGACAGACTCCAAAATCTGGGAAAGAAACCACAATCAACAGAAGAGAAAATAGACAAATGGGAACTATTAAGAATAAAACACTTTTGCTCATCCAAAGACTTTATTAATAGAATTAAAAGAACACCTACAGAATGGGAAAAAATATTTGCCACTCTATGTCAGACTGACGCCTGATCTCCATAATCTATAAGATACCACAAAATATCAATAACAAGAAGATAAACCATCCAATTAAGCAATGGGCAAAGGAAATGGACAGACATTTCACAAAAGAGGAGATCCAGGCAGCCAAAAAACACATGTGGACATGTTCACGATCTTTAGTTATTAAAGAAATTCAAATCAAGACAACAATGATATACTATCTCACCCCAACAAGATTGGTCATGATCCAGAAAAGACAAAACAACAAATGCTGGAGAGGCTGTGGAGAAAGCGGAACTCTCCTACACTCTTGGTGGGGTTGCAAAATGGTCCAGTCTCTTTGGAAAGCAATCTGGCGCTTCCTTAAAAAAATGGATATTGATATACCATTTGACCTAGTAATTCCACTACTTGGAATATATCCTACAGAGCCAAGGCCTTTCACACCAACAGACACATGCACCAGAATGTTTACCGCAGCACAGTCCAAGATAGCAAAAAGATGGAATCAACCCAGATGCCCAACAACAGAAGAATGGATAGGTAGACTATGGTACATATACTCACTGGAGCACTATGCAATGATAAAGAATAACGATGATTCCAGGAAACATCTCCTCACCTAGTTTCAACTGGAAGACATTATGTTGAGTGAAAGTAGTCAGCGACAAAAGGACAAATATTGTACGAGACCTCTACGATAAGATCTCAAAAACAGACTTGTGTATAGAAGATAAGACTCTTTGACAGCTGCAAGGGAGGGAAGGGAGGGAGGGTGAAGGGAGGAGGGTTTAGTTTAGATAGTTGCTAGAAATCTGGTTGAGAGAAAGCGATGATAGCACACATTAGAAACAAGAACAACATTAGGTGGACTTCAGCATAACTTGAGTACTCCTTCCATCTTAACCCAATATTGCAAGGATAGAGTAGCTGGAGCAGGGGGCAGGGGACCGTGTTCTTAGGCAAAATCGAGGCCAATTGGCACAACTAGCGTTTTGCTAAGAGAGCTCTCTACATCCCACGTTGGTGAGTAGTGTCTGGGGTCTTAAAAGCTGCCAAGCTGCCACCCAAGGACACAGCAAATGGTCCCAACTCAGCAGGAACGGATGCTCACTGAGGACCAAAATGACATGCGGTAAAGACAACCTAGAAGACATAGAGACCCTCAAGAGTGGGTGCCTTCGTTGACTTGGGACCAGAAGAACCAGATGGTTCCCAGCCACCACCAGTGATAGCCACGATGGAGCTCACAGAGAGGAGTCTCACTGGCAATACAAGAATAAAAAGGGGTGCATCCTGACATCTCCACTAAAAGACCTCAATTGATGGTCCAGCAGTTTCGAGTTTCCCCTGAGAGCGTGGCCCCTGGCCCTGATGCTGCCCTTACCCATAAATTATAAAGAAGGTCCACTCTTTGAACAGGAATGGATTGGACCTGGCAGTGCAGAGTGACCACATGTTGGATGCACTTTATGGTTCTGTACATCTACAGGATATCATCCTGCTGACCTCAGGCTGGAGGAAGGAGAGTGGATGGAGAGGAGGGGAAAGGAGGCTGTTGAGAGGATGAGACATGTATGGAGCAGAGAGGAATAGTGTGCTGTCACTGGACAGGTAGAGCAGAGGAAGCTGCCTATAGGTGGGCGTGTAAAGTTACACGGCAATGTACATTTTCACTCAGTCATGTTAAATAAAAAGAAAATAAAATCTACAACAAATATAAAGAAATCCACAGACCAAAAAACTTTAGCAAAGGATAGCAAGAGGAACAAAGAAAATGTCAGCACCACAAAAAACAAGAACTACCGTATGAGAGCAATAAACTCACACATATCAATAATTACACTGAATGTAAACAGCTTTAATGCACCCACAAAGAGATGGGAGAGTGACAGAATGAATTAAAAAAAAAAGAAAAATAGGATCCATCAATATGCTCTTTGGGATCTTCTAAAAATTAAACATGTGGTTATCAAAAGACTTCACCAAATTAGTAAAAACAGAACCTACAGACTAGGAAAGAAGTTTGGCTATTATAAATCAAAATCCTGATCTCTAAAATCTGTATGAAAATCCAACTCCTCTACAAAAACAAGATAAACAATCCAGTTAAAAAATTGGCAAAGAAAATGAAAAGACAGTTCGCCAAAGAAGACATTCAAGCAGATCACAGACACATGAGGAAATGTTCATGATCACTAGCCGTTAGATAATTGCAAATCAAAACCACAGTGAGATGCCTTCTCACCCTGGCATCACTGGCACAAATTAAAAAAATTTAATTTAATTTAAAAAAAACAACAAGAAATACCAAATACTGGAGTGGCTGAGGAGAGATCAGAACTCTTAAACATTGCTAGAAGAAGTGCAAAATGAGACAACCATTTTGGAAAACAATATGACACTTCCTTAGAAAGCTAAAAATAGAAATACCATGTGATCCAACAATTCTACTCCTAGGAATATATCTTAGAGTAATAAGAGTCATCTCACAAATAGACATATGTACCCCTGTGTTCACTGCAGCATTATTCTCAATAGCAAAATGTTGGAAGCAATCTACATGCCAATTAACCAACAATTGGATAAACAAACTGTAATACATACACACAACACAGTATTAACGTAACAGTGAGGAACAATAATGAATCTCTGAAGCATCTCATAACATGGAGGAAACTGGAGAGCATTATGCTGAGTGAAATAAGCCAATCACGAAAGCACAAATATTGTATGAGACCACTACTGTAAAAACTCATGAAAAGGTTTACACATAAAAACAAACAATCTTTGATGGCTACCAGGGAGAGGAGGAATGGGGATGGAAGAACACTAAACAGACAATAGATAAGTGATAACAATGCACAATACAGGGGAAGCCAGCACAACTTGTACAAGGCAAGGTCATGGAAGCTCCATAGACACGCCTAAATTCACTGAGGGACCAAACTGCTGGTCTCAGGGCTTTGGGGACGACAGTCTCAGGGAACAACTAGCTCAACTGGCATAACATGGTTTTGAGAGAAAATGTTTCGTGCTCTGCTTTGTTGAGTAGAGTCTGGGGTCTTCAAAGCCTGTGAGAGGCCAGCTAGGATGCTTCACTGGTCTCACTCCTTTGGGAGCAAGGAATAACGAACAAAACTAAAGATACAGTGGAAAGATTAGTCCAAAGGACTAACTGACCACATCTACAATGGCCTTCACCAGCCTAAGTCCGGGACAACTGGATGGTACCCTGCTACCACCACTGATTGCTCTGATAGAGATCACAACAGAAGTTTTCATACACAGTCAGAGAAAAATGTGGAATAAAATTGAGTTAGAATAAAATTCTAACTTAAAAAGAAAGACCAGACTTGTTGGCATTTCAGAAACTGGAGAAAGACCAAGAATATGGCCTCTGAACACCCTTTCAGCTTAGTAATAAAGTCACGCCTGAGGTTCACTTTTTAGCCAAAGATTGGACAGGCCCATAAAATGAAAGAAGACTAAAGGGGCATGCTAGCCCTGGGGCAAAGGCTAGAAGGCAGGAGGAGACAGGAAAGCTGGTAATAAAGAACCCAAGGTTGAGAAGGGTAAGTATTGAACTGTTGTGGGATTGTTAACCAGTTGCAAATCAATATATGTATAAACTGTTTAATGAGAAACTAGTTTGTGCTGTAAACATTTATGTGAACTGTAATAAAAAAGAAAAAGGAAAGAAATGCTCATTGCAGCACTAATTACAATAGCGAAAAAATAAAGAAAACAGCCAAAATATCCATTAACAGGTGAATGGAAAAACAAAATGTAGTCTATACATGTAATGGAACATTACTCAGCCATAAAGAAAAGTGAAGTACTGATACATGCTACAACATGGATAATCCCTGAAAATATTATGTTGAGGGAAATAAGTCACAAAATAATAAATACTATATTATCCCGCTTTAAAGAAACATCTAGGGAAGGCAAATGCATAGAGACTAAAGCATTAGTGGTTACCCATGGTGAGTGGGAGGAGAAAAGGGACACTGAGTTTCTGTTAATGAAGGTAGTGGTGAAAAGAGTAGTGGTGATGGTTGTACAATATGGTGAACATCATCAATGTCACTGAATTGTACATGTAAAAATTGTTTAACTGGCTAATGTTTTGTTATACTTTTACCACAATAAAAAAAGAACAGTTCCTCTTGATCTGAATACCTGCCAACTAAATAGCAAAGTTATATGCTGTCCACATACCTAATATACAATACATCTACTCTTGACTCATCAACTATTTTTTTCCAATATTCCTCTTTTATTTCAGTAGTAAAAAATTCTACTGTCTGACTATTTTGTGCATTAACAACATACATCTGGCAGTAGCGAATACCAAAGTGTGAGGTGAAAATAACAGTGGCTGTAATGGTTAAGGTCACGTGTCAATTTATCTGTTATGTAGTGAAGTAATCATCCTCCATGTTCACTTAACATCAACTTTCTCATATCAACTTGGTCTTTGGAACTTAATCATGTTCACAAGTGAGGAGTGGTTATAGTTTGATAAGCACTGCTAGGAAAACCACTATAGGCATGCACATTCAAAAAGGGAGAAAATGAGAGGCACACTGGGCCAAAGAGGTTCTAAAATTCATCTGGGCAAGTATTGGAAGTGCCTCAGTTAGTCCTACTTCTGCCACGAATTATTCTCCATGGTTCTTTGCTTTGTCTTCCATGCTCTTGATTCCTTCCTCTGAGTCTTCGTGTTTGAAGCTGCACAGTTTTCTCAGACTGCTTCCTGCCTTTAGATCCTTTTCCTTGCATAGTTTCCTGTTCATTTCAGTCCAATAGAGTAACATTATTGCTAATAAAAATATTTTTAAATTTTGTGCGTAGCATATGAATATTACTGGGGGTTCACTCCATGAGACAAAAATCTCCCTGAGATAATCCTTTCTCTACCATGGGCTTCTGCTGAGATGGCCAAGTATCTTAGTCACCTAGTGCTGCTGTGACAGAAACACCACAAGTGGATAGTTTTATAAAGAGAAATTTTATTCTGTTACAGTCTAGTATGATACAAGTCCAAATTTAAGGCATCAGTTCTAGGGAAAGTCTTTCTCTGTTGGCTCTGAAGAAAGGTCCTTGTCATCAATCTCCTCCTAAACTAGAGCTTCTGAGACAGAAGGACCCAGGGTCCTTTCCAAAGGATGTACTCTGCTCCCAGCACTGCTCCTTTCTTCATGGCATGAGGTCCTGAACTTTCCGCTTGCTTCTCTTTCCTTTATTATCTCAAGAAATTGCCTCAAGGCATGATAACTGAGTCCTGCCTCACCAACACAACAATTGCCCATCCTCCCTCAATGAAATCACAGAGGCAGGATATACAACATATAGGAATATCACACAATAACAGGAATCACAGCCCAGACAAATTGCTACACACATTTTCTGGGGACACAGTTCAATTCATAGCATTGCACTCTTTGCCCTCCCAAATCACATCATGCAATATGTAATATATATTTACCACATCATAACAAAGGTCTTAATTTCAAGTCCAAAATCCAGAAATTTCTCTTCAGCTGTGAAATCCAGAATACCAGTTATCTGCTTCCAAAGGTACAATGGCAGAACAGCACAAGCCAAACATTTCTTCTATACATGGGAGAAAGTGAAGGAAAGAAGTGATAACAGGCACTAAACAAGTCAACAAAACATACAACATTAGCTATAAAGGCTTTGAAAATAATCCTCCATTCTCTGAGACATTTTACACAATGGTCCTGTCCTCCAGACTCTCAGTACTGGCCACACATTCTAGATTCTGAGTGAAAGCCTCTCAGCCCTGGGATACAGCTCCACCTTCCAGCATCATTGGGACAGCAATTCTGTTCCCTCAGTTTTAGGCACACCATTTTCCTACTCCAAATGAGTGGCAACTCCACCCTTAAAAACACCAGAGGCCATGGCTCCACCCTTTGAAACCCCTGAAGTTATTGGCCATGCCTTTTAAGCCTGAGGCAGGGAAGCTCCTTGTATTCTTTGTCTCTTCAACTTCTACTTCCTGTGGCTTCTTTGTCTGGTCTTATCCCCTGTATCTGTCCTGTTGAGGCAAGTGTTCTAAAGCTTGGGAGCTCCACCACTAAGTGCCCAGAAGAACCCCATTCCACCAGGAAGCTTCCTGCACACAGGCACTCAGCTCTCTCACTCTCTGTGTCAGCTCCATCACTGTCTCACATTGGTCTTCTGATTCTGCATTGCTGGTTCACTGTTGCTCATTCATCTGTGCCTTCCTCAGTGTCAACAGTTATCAGTTCTGAGTCTTCTATCCATTCACAGTTTCAAAACTGCTTCTACATATTTAGTACCTGTTAGAGCAGCACTCTACTCTCTCAGTACCAACTCTGTCTTAGTCATCCACTGCTGCTGTAACAGAAATACCACAAAGATGGCTTTAAAAAGAGACATTTTAGTCAGCCACAGTCTAGTATGCTACAAGTCCAAATCCTGGGCATCAGCTCCAAAGGAAGGCTTCCTCTGATGGCTACTGAAGAAGGTCCTTGTCATCAGTCTTCCCTTAGAATGAGAGCTTCTGAGGCACAGGGACCCAAGGTCCTTTCCAAAGGACTTGCTCTGATCCCAGTACTGCTTCTTTCCTGATTATATGAGGTCCCCAATGCTCTGCTTACTTCCCTTTCCTTTGTATCCCAAGAGATTGCCTCAAGGCACAATAAAATTTAATGGATTGAGTCCTGCTTCACCAACACAACCACAACCCATCCTACCTCATTGATCTCATTGATGTTATAGAGGTAGGATTTACAACACATAAGAACATCACACAATACCAGTAATCAAGATCTAGCCAAATTCTTACACACATTTTTGGGGGGGTACAATTCTTTTTTATTTATTTATTTATTTATTTAATATGACTGAGTGAAAATGTATATTCCTTTGTAAATTTACATGCCCACCTACACACAGCTTCCATTGCTCTCCCTGTCAGGTGACAGCACACTATTCCTCTCTGCTCCATACATGTCTCATTCTACCAACAGTCTCCTTTCCCCTCCTCTCCACCCACTATCCTTCCTCCAGCCAGAGATCAGCAGGATGACATCCTATAGATGTGTAGTACCATAAAGTGCATCCAGTATGTGGTCACTCTGCATTGCCAAGTCCAATTCATTCATGTCTGAAGAGTGAAACTTCATTATGATTTATGAGCAAGGGCATCATCAGGGCCAGGGGCCATGCTCCCAGGGGAACCCCGAAACCACTGGACCATCAGTTGAAGTCTTTTAGTGGAGCTCTCAGGGTGCACCACTTTTTATACTTCTGTTGCCAGTGAAACTCAGTGAGCTCCATCGCAGCTATCACTGGTGATGGCTGGGCGCCATCCAGTTCTTCCAGTCCCAAGTCGATGTAGGCACCCACTCATGTGGGTCTCTCTATCTTCCGGGTTGTCCTTACCCCATGTCATTTTGGTTCTAAGTGAGCATCCATTCCTGCTGAGTTGGGACCATCTAGTGTGTTCTCGGATGGCAGCTTGGCAGCTTTTAAGACCCCAGACGCCACTCACCAATGTGGGATGCAGAGAGCTCTCTTAGCAAAATGCTAGTTGTGCCAACTGGCCTCGATTTCACGCAAGAGCATGGTCCCCTGCCCCCTGCTCCAGCTACTCTATCCTTGCAATATTGGATTCAGATGGACGAAGTATTCGAGTTATGCTGAAGTCCACTTAATATTGTTCTTGTTTCTAATGTGTGCTATCACCGATTTCACCGAATCATATTTCTAGCAGCTATCTAGTCTAAGCCCTCCCCCCTTGCCCTCCCTCCCTCCCCTCCCTTGCGGCTGTCAGTCTTTTGTTCTATACACAAGTCTGTTTTTGAGATCTTATCGTAGAGGTCTCGTACAATATTTGTCCTTTTGTCGCTGACTACTTTCACTCAACATAGTGTCTTCCAGTTGAAACCAGGTGAGGAGATGTTTCCTGGAATCATCGTTATTCTTTATCATAGCATAGTGCTCCAGTGAGTATATGTACCATAGTCTACCTATCCATTCTTCTGTTGTTGGGCATCTGGGTTGATTCTATCTTTTTGCTATCGTGGACTGTGCTGCGATAAACATTCTGGTGCATGTGTCTGTTGATGTGAAAGGTCTTGGTTCTGTAGGATATATTCCAAGTAGTGGAATTACTGGGTCAAGTGGTATATCGATATCCATTTTTTTAAGGAAGCGCCAGATTGCTTTCCAAAGAGGCTGGACCATTTTGCAACCCCACCAAGATTGGATCATGGCCAATCTTGTTGGGGTGAGATGGTATCTCATTGTTGTCTTGATTTGAATTTCTTTAATAACTAAAGATCGTGAACATATCCGCATGTGTTTTTTGGCTGCCTGGATCACCTCTTTAGTGAAATGTCTGTCCATCTCCTTTGCCCATTGCTTAATTGGATGATTTATCTTCTTCTTATTGGTATTTTACAGTATCTTATAGACTGTGCAGATCAGGCATTGGTCTGACATAGAGTTGGCAAACTAGTTCAGAACACAGCAATGCTACTGCCCTCTTGGCTTCTGCTGACAGGGCCCAGCCTTAGGCCACATTGTGTAGAGTACTGCTTTTCTGGTAGAAAAGCGCTCTCCTGTGGGAAGGCTCTGGCTCCCAAGCTAAGAATTAGGTCCAGCTGTGGCCACAGTAACCAAGACGGCGCCCTCCACCCAGGTAGCAGATAGAGGGGCAAAAGGTGCCGAGAGGTAGTGATTCCTCTGCTTCTGTTGCAGGACCCCCACCATAGCCAGCACTGTGAAAATTACTGCTTTTCTATCGGAGAAGCACTGTCCTGTTTGCAGGCGCTGGCTCTCAGGCTAAGAATTAGGTCCCACTGAAACCTCTGTACCCAACATGGTGTGCCACACACTGGCAGTGGGAATCTGTACCGACCCTGCTGTGGCAGAGATAAAAAATACAGGCCCAAAGTGGCTAGATGAACAGAGTCCTAAGCCTGGCTCTCAAAATATGGGAATTTCGCCTGCCTATCCCCTCAGCAGAGCGTCTGAGTCTAGTCGCTAGGCAAGACCCAGCTCTGCCTGCTGGCCAAGACAGAGAAAAAAAAACTCAAAATGGTGCATTTACCTTCAGTCCATGATAGCCAGGGCTAGCCAGGAGCGGGAGTTGGCGAAAGAGAGGAAGTTTTTCACTCAGTGGTATGAAGTCCAAATTAACAGCCCTGTGCTGTGTCCCGGGGCTGATTAGGTGATCAGAAAGCTGTGTTTGATGATCGATTCAGGTCTTGGATTCCAGAGGGATGTAGGCAGACGTGTGCTTAGTCCGCCATCTTTACACTGCCCCAGGGGGGTACAATTCAATCCATGACACCAAGAGACACTACTCTTAAACTTCTTAGACATCTTATTACTGAACCAAAAGGTTCTCTGTGGCACTCTCACATTTTTGTAAGGTCTTAGCAAATAATTTTACAGCCACATTTTCAGCTTCGTCATTATAGCCTGTTTTTATGACAGCTACCTGGAACTGATCCTTGTCCCAGAGTAGTTTACTTAATTTTAGCACTGTCCACTTTCTAGAGAGGTGAGCAAACTAGGTTGCTCTCTGCTTAGGAGTCCTTTTTTAAAGTTATCTTTCTCCTCCCACATTTGTTTTTCTTTCCTTTTTTTTCCTGTTACGATAAAGTGAAAGCATACAATCCAAATCATTTTTACATGTCCGCCTACCTGCAGCTCCTTCTGATCTCCTTGCCCAGTGACAGCACACTCCTCCTTTTCATTCTATACTCACTGTATCCTCTTAACAAGCTCCTGTCCCCTCCTCTCCACCCTCTTCTCTTCCATATAGAAAGAGACCAATACGACAGCATCCCATTAATGCATGCAACCATAAAGTACACACACCATATGGTCACACTGTGTCCCCAAGTCTAGTCTGTTTTTGTCCAAAGAGTTGACCTCAGTAGCGTTTTCGAGACAGGGGCAGCAGTTGGTCTAGGGGATATGTTCCCAGGGGATCCCCCAGGCCGTCAGACCCTCAGCTGTGGTCTTTTAATAGAGTTCTTGAGCTGTGCCCCTCTTTTTCTCATGTTGCCACAGGGACTCAACATTGTGTGACTCATTAAGGCTGTCTTTGGTGGTGGTCAGGTGACATCTGGTTCTTCTGGTCACATGTTGATACAGTCTCCCACTCACATGGGTCTTTCTGTCTCCTGGGCTCTTTTTTCATCGTGTCTTTGTTGTTCTCAGTGATCACCTATTCTGGATGCACTGGGACCAGTTGGTATACCTCAAATGGCAGCTTGTAGCTTTTAAAATCCCAGATGCCACTTACCAATATAGAGTGCAGTAGACTCTCTTAGCAATAGGCTAGTTATGCCAATTGACTTCAATGTCCCCGGAGAGCATGGTCCCCAGACCCCACCCCTACTACTCTATCCTTGCAGTATTGGGTTGAGATTAGAAGAGCTTTCAGTTTATGGTGAAGCCCAGTTAAGCTAGTCTACTTTCTACTGTGTGTTAACAGTGCTTTCCCGTAACCAAATTTCTAATCTATGACCAAGCTTCTCCCTCCCTCCTCACCGTTGTAGCCATCAAAGAGTTTCCTTCTGTACATAAGTCTGTTTTAAAGCTCTTATAGCAGGGGTCTCATACAATATTTGTGCTTGTGCCGCTGACTGATTTCACTCAGCATAATGTCTTCCAGTTGAAACCAGGTTATGAGATTTTTGCTAAAATCATCATTGTTTTTTATCATTGCATAGTGTTCCATTGAGTATATGTATCATAGTTTGTTTAGCCATTCATCTGTTGATGGGCATCTAGGTTGATTCAATCTTTTTGCTACTGTGGACTGTACTACAATAAACATTCATGCGCATGTGTCTGTTCATGTGGCAGTCTTTGTTTCTCTAAGATATATTCCGAGTAGTGGGATTACTGGATCAAATTGTGTATCTATTTCCAGCTTTTTAAGAAAGCACCAAATGACTTTCCAAAAACATTGTACCATTTTGCAATCCCACCAGCAGTGTAGGAGAGTTCCAATCTCTCCACAGCCTCTGCATTATTTCTTGTTTTGTGTTTTTTGGATTATGGCCAACCTTGTTGGGGTAAGATGGTATCTCATTGTAGTTTTGATTTGGATTTCTCTGATAGCTAATGATTTCGAGCATTTCCTCATGTGTCTTTTGGCTGCCTGGATGCCCTCTTTGGTAAAGTATTTGTCCATCTCCTTTTCCCATCACTTAATTGGGCTATTTACCATTTTCCTGTTGATATTTTGCAGTACCTTGTAGACTAGAGAGATCACACATTGGTCTCACCTGTAGTTGTCAAATATTTTCTCCCACTCTGTAGGTGTTCTTTCAACCCTTTTGATAAAGTCTTTGGAGGAGCAAAAGTGTTTGATTCTTAGTAGTTCCCATTTATCTATTTTTTCTTCTGTTGATCATGCCTTGTCAGATTTTGGAGTCTATCTAAGCTGTATATTAGAACTTCCATTGTTGACCTTATTTTTTCTGGCACGATCTTTATCGCTTTAAGTTTGATTTTAGGTCTTTGATCCATTTTGAGTTAGTTTTTGTGTAAGGTATGAGATATAAGTCTTGTTCCAGTTTTTTGCAGATGGGTATCTAGTTTTGCCAACACCATTTGTTGAACAGATTGTTTTTACCCCAGTTTAATATCTTAGGCCCTTTGTTGACTATCAATTGTTCATAGGAAGATGGTGTCATCTCTGGGGTCTCAATTCTGTTCCATTGGTCTCTTTTTATACCAGTACCAGGCTTTTTTGACTACTCTGGCTGTGTAATAGGTCCTAAGGTCAGGTAGTATGAGGCCTCCCACTGTGTTCTTCAGTAGTGCTTTATTTATCTGGAGTTTCTTCCCTTTTCAAACAAAGTTGGTGATTTGTTTCTCCATCCCGTTAAAAAAAGGCAGAGGTTTGTATTGGGATTGCATCCTCCCACGTTTTTTATTTTAAACATCAAGAAGAAATCAGGAGGTGACTTCATCATTCTGCCTTGAAAGCTCCTTAGCTAGATCACCCAGTTTATTAAATGTAGTTTCAGCTTTCTACATTATACAAATGAAGGTGTTGATAAACTTTCAGGTGGCCGACCATATAATAAGATTCCCCTTTCTTCCAGTTGCCATTAACAGTTTCCCACTTTCTTCTAAGCTCTTACCTACAACCTCATTGAAGGTCATCAAGTTTCTGCTAACAGTCCCTTCACTGCTGTTTAGAGTTCCATTAACATCACTTCAAAATCCTTGCAGCTTCTGCTGACTATCAAATTTCCAAAGCTAACCCATATTTTAGGTTTTGATTATTATGTTACTCTACTCCTGGCACCAAAATCTGAACTAGATTTCCTTTGCTGCATATAGTAAATCCCCTCCAAACTCCCTGGCTTATTAAAAGAAGAAATCTTTATTACCTACCCAGCATCTAGGTCAACAATTCAGAAACAACTTAGACTGTTGTGGTTTGGAGTTTCTCATGACATTTCTGTCAAAATATTGTAGGATGCTGTCAAGATCATTAGGGATCATCCTTAGAAGCAGGCTATCACGTATTCAAAATAATTTTCTACTTGGTCACCTTATTTTTATTTCTAGTTTTGTATTTATGACTTATCTAATGTTCAGTTTCCACAACTCCTGGATCTCCACCAACTCAGTCCAAAACTCTTGACTCCTCTCATTGCCTTACACCCCAGAGTTTGTCTATCAGTGTGTACTGTTAAACCTTCAAAATTTATCATAGACTCAGACACATATTACAACCTCTGCCATTGTCGTCCTGCTTCAACTCACAGTCACTCATTTTCCTGCTTCTACTTTGTTCTCTACAATCTATTGGACATAGCAAAGTGATTATTTAAGTCTAACGTACCTAATTTGCTTGAGTCTTCCAATAACTTCCCATCTCACCTCAAGCAAAAGCAAAAATTTTTTTCAATGTCTTATATGTCTATTAACCCCTGAATAGTGCTAACAGTTTTTACTCATCTATTAACCTAAAGGTTGGTGGCTCAAACCCACCGGGTGGCACCACAAAAGAAAGTCTTGTAATCTGCTTCTGTCAAGACTACAGCCAAGAAAACCCTGTGGAGCACAGTTTTACCCTGTAGTACATGGTTTCACCATAAGTAGGAATCACCTTAACAGTAATGGGTATATGGCTTTATGAAATGTGTCCCTTGATGGCCTCTGTCACATGTTAACGCTTTCATATTTACCTCTCTCCTCCTGACTGTGTTCCAACAACAATGGTTTCCATGCTGTGTCTACCTGGAAACTTTTATATTTTCTGCTTTTCTCTCCGAATACTCTTTTACCAAATATACTCCTTCTGTTTTTTAATATCACACATTATAGTTTACTCTTTTATTTTCATCTGTTTGTTTCTTGCCTCTTATCCCCCATTAAAAGTAAGCTCTCTGAGGGCAGGAATTATATTTTGTTATGGTGGTATCTCTGGAACATAGAACAAGACTTAACACACAATAGATATTCAGTAGGTATTTACTGAAAAAAAATGGATGAATGAACGAGTGAACAAATGAAATTATAGAGAGGTAAAATTACAGCTAGTATAGTGCAGTGTTACCATGGTCAAGCCAGCACTTGTGGGCCAGTTTGTTGTACTGTGGTGGCTTGTATGTTACTGTAATGATGGAATATATGCTACCAGTATTTCAAATATCAGCAAGGTCATAGATGGTGAACAGATTTCAGTGGAACTTCCAGACTAAGAAAGACTAGGAAAAGGACTTGATTATCTACTTCTTAAAAAAAAAGGAAAAGAAAGAAAGAAAATTGCCTAGTGAAACACTTACCAATAGTGGCAGAACATAGTCTGATATAGTGCTGGAAGTTGAACCTCTCAGGTTGGAAGGCACTCAAAATACTAAAAGCTAGCCTACCTAGTATTTTGTTATTGTTTGTTTATTTGTTGTTAGGAGAACAGATTTCTTCTGGATTGAGATTGGGAACTGATCAAGAGTAGAGAATACAAGATGGGCTGCTCAAATCTCCTACAGTAAGGTAGCTAAACTGAATGAAACAGTCATGTGCTGCTTAACATCCCTGATACATTCTATGAAATAAAACAGTATGTGATTTGGAGGTTGTAAAAACACCATATTATATGCTTAGCAAAGCTATATGGGACATCTTTTATTTCACTTCCAAATCTATACTTGTCCTTGCCTCTTGTTGCTGCTATCACTAGCAGTGGTTTTACTGTACTTGGGAGCCATGATACACTTCACAGTAATATTTTCTGTAGAAAATTAAACAGAGTGATGAGCTACAACACTCAAGAGATGCAGGATACATGAGATTGGGTGCTGCTGCCTACAAGTTAAGATATGCACTATTATATGATAAACTTTGACTGCTAACCCAAGGGCTGCCAGTTTGAATCCACCATCAGCTCCCTGGAAACCCTATAGGGCAGCTCTACTCTGTTGTATAGCGTTGCTATGAGTCAGAATTGACTCAACAGCAATGGCTTTGGTTTTAGGGAAGGTTCATGTCATGGATTGAATTATGTCTTCCCAAAAATGTATGTATCGATTTGACTCAGTTAGGAGTCCCAGTTTGATGGTACTCCTCCCATGTGTTATGAATACTGCCTCTGTGATATTGGTGATGGAGAATAGGCTGCAGTTGTGTTAGTGAGGCAGGACTCAAGTTACAAGCTTCTGGGATATAAGGGAGAGATGTGAGCAGAGGAAGCTGGGAACCACATGTCACCAAGACTGAGAGCAGAGCACGTCTTTTGGACCTGAGATTTCTGTGCTGAGATGCTGTCTTTGAATTTGGACTCAACCTACCAGGCTATTATGATGAATGGACTTAAAACTCATGAACAGATTTGTGGCTTACCAGATTGTGTCAAATAAAATTTCACTTCATAAAGCCTTCCACTTGTGGTATTTTCTGTTGGAGCAGTACCAGGTGACTAAGACAGTTCACATTAAAACTTTGGTAGAAAGTACAGTTCAATACATACATAAGCCAGTAATATAGGTATTTATTAGGACTACATATGTATTACAGATTGGATATGTACTGTAGCATTGTGTGGAAACCCTGGCGGCATTCAAAGTTCATAAGTTCAAATCTACCAAGGAATCCCTGAAAATTCTATGGGGCAGTTCTACTTTGTTCTATAGGCTCCCTATTGGTTGGAATCAACTTAACAGCAATGAGTTTTCTCTAGCTGGGTACCACTATACAACTGATAGCGCAATTGCTTTGTATATAAGATACATGAGATAACACATGTTGTGTGTGGGATGCTGTTGTATTCACTGTCTGGTTATATCCTTTATGTTCCACTCTCCAATCAGGATTCCTGAACTCTATTATAACATTGGAATCCCTGTTAGAGTAGTGGTTAAGTGCTACAGCTGCTAACCAAAACACTGGCAGTTCAAATCTACCAGGTGCTCCTTGGAAACTCTATGGGGCAGTTCTACTCTGTCCTGTAGGGTCACTATGAATCCAAATCCACTTGATGGCAATGGTTTTAGTTTTTATTATAAAAATAATGGGACCACACATGCACACACATGCGAGCACGCACACACACACGTATATGCAGTTCTACATTGTTCAAATGGATGTTATGCATGACTGTAATCACAGTGAATAAAGCTGATGCTCTGCCACCATGGCACTGAGTGATGATAAAAAAAAAATGACAACACATAGTGCTTTCTAGTAGTATTACTTCAATCCAAGGTTGACTAGCTCTACCTGTAGCTTTGAATAAACTGAGGGAGAAAGAGAGCATGAAAGGGCAAAATGATGGGTCAACCCCTACATTTGAAAATGGTTTTCTTGGTCCGGTAAATACCACCATCTTCAACAATGACAAACATTTATTAAGTACTTAATGCTTTGAGAATAGTTCTAAGGTCAGAAAAATGATTTTTTAAAAAAGTGTAGAAGACATAAATATTATCATTGCTTAAAGCTATCTTTTTTGGCTATGAATCCCATAATCATTATTCCTATGGGAAATTTAATCCATTTTGTAATAGTCTTCAGGAACACACAGCAAATAATAAGCCTCAGATATATTTTTTTTCTATTTCAAAATGTGCCTATCCCTTAAGTATACATTTTAAAGCAAGGTTTCTAACTGGTTGCTTCTAATTCAAATCCCTGCTGAGAATTTGCATTTCCACTCCAAATACACTGAATCAGAATATACATTTTAAGAACACCCCCATGTGATTCTTACGTATAACTTCCCGGGAACTTGTTAAAAATGCAAATGCCCAGTGGATTTCAAACCAGAAAAAACCAGTAAGAAGCCCTGTTGTGAAGTTATTTACCAGCTTGAATACCATGATTGAAATCAGTCGAATGATGGTGCCCTTTCCACAGACAAAGAAAAGATTTACATTGGAGAAAAGCATAGACTTGTTTCTAGTTCAGATACTTGGAGACTTGTTTCAGGAACCTCTTCTCTTTTTTTTTTATTTTTTTTTTTATTAATTACAGTAAAAGAATAATATTTCTAACATCTATCAATTATCTCATCTATGATAAACTCTCAGCCCCCTATCCACCCATGTAGTCAACACAGTCATTTTCTTCTGTGGATAATTCTCTTGTTAAGTCCTTATAACAGAGTTCTCATACAAAATTTCTCCTTTTGACACTGATTGATTTCACTCAGCATGATCTCTTCCAAATGAAATCATGTTATAAGATGTTTTCTAAAATCATCATGGTTTTTTATCGTAGCATAGTGTTCCATTGAGTATATGTACCACAGTTTGCTTATCCATTCATCTGTTGATGAGCCTAGGGGTTGATTCCAACGTTTTGCTATTGTGGACTGTGCTGCAACACACTTTTGTGTACATGTGTCTGATCATGTGACAACCTTTGTTCCTGAAGGATAAATTCCAAGCAGTGGAATTACAGAATCAAATGGTATATCCATTTCCAGCTTTTGAAGGAAGCACCAGATTGTTTTCCAAAGAGGTTGTAACATTTTGTAATCCCACCAGCAGCATAGCAGAATTCCAACTTATCCACAGCCTCTCCAGCATTTGTTGTTTTGTGGTTTTTGGATCATGGCCAACCTTGATGGGGTGAGATGGTATCTCACTGTAGTTTTGATTTGAATTTCTTTAATAGCTAATAATGGTGAGCAGGTCCGCATGTGTTTCTTGGCTGCCTGTATATGCTCCTTAGAGAAACGTCTGCCCATCTCCTTTGCCCATTGCTTAATTGGATTATTTATCCTTTTCTTGTTGATATTTTGTAATACTTTATAGATTAAGGAGATCAGACGTCGGTCTGACATAGAGCTGCCAAATATTTTTTCCCATTCTGTAGGTGGTCTTTTAATTCTTTTGATGAAGTCCTTGGATGAGCAGAAGTGTTTGATTCTTAGTAGTTTCCATTTATGTTTTCTCTTCTGCTGATCATGCTTTGTCAGATTTTGAGGTCTGTCTACATTGTATATTAAAACTTCCATTGTTGATTGTACTTTATCCTGAATGAGCTTTATCATTTTAGATTTTATATTTAAATCTTTTACCCAGTTTAATTTGGTTTTTGTATAAGGTGTGAGATACGGGTCTTGTTTCAATTTTTTGAAAATGGATATCCAATTTTGCTGAAACCATTCGTTAAAGAGACTGTTCTTACCCGTTTAAAATCTTGGGGCCTTTGTCAAATATCAACTGTTCATAGGAGGATGGTGGCATCTCTGGGGTCTCTACTCTGTTCCATTGGTCTACATGTCTCTTTTTGTACCAGTTGCAGGCTGTTTTGACTACTGTGGCAGTGTGATAGTTTCTCAAGTCAGGTAGTGAGAGGCCTTCTAGTGTGATCTTCAGTAGTACTTTACCTATCCAAGGTTTCTTCCCTTTCCAAACAAAGGTGATGAGTTGTTTCTCCATATCATTAAAAAATGTCGCTGGAATTTGGGTTGGGATTGCATTATAAAGGTAGATTGCTTTGGGTAAAATAGACATTTTCACAATGTTGAGTCTTCCTATTGATTAGCAGAGTAGATTACTCCATTTGCATAAGTCTCGCTTAGTTTCTTGTAGTAAGGTCTTGTAGTTCTCATTGTAAAGGTCTGTTATTTCTCTGGTTAGATTTATTCCTAGGTATTTTATCTTCTTGGGGGCTATAGTAAATGGTATTGATTTGCTGATCTCTTCTTTAATAATCTCACTGTTGGTATAAAGCAGTCATACTGATTTATTTACATTTATCTTGTATCCTGTTACTTTGCTAAACTCCTCTATTAGTTCCAGTGATTTACTTACGGATTCCTTTGGATTCTCTGTATAAACAATCATATCATCTGCAAAGAGGGAGGTTTTTACTTCTTCATTGCCAATACTGATGCCCTTTAGTTCTTTATCTTGTCTAATTGCTCTGGCTAGAACTTCTAGCACAATGTTGAATAGAAGTGGTGAGAGTGGGCATCTTTGTCTAGTTCCCATTCTCAAAGGGAATTTTTTCAGTCTTTCACCATTCAGGATGATGACGGCAATTGGCTTTGCATAGATGCTACTGAATGTATTGAGAAATTTCCCTCTATTCCTGTTTTTCTGGGAGTTTTATGCATTAATGGATGTTGTCAAATGCCTTTTCTGCATCAGTTGAAAAAATCAGGAGATTCTTATCTTTTGTGTTATTAATGTGGTTGATTACATTAATTGTTCTTCTGATGTTGAACCAGACTTGCATCCCTGGAATGAAACCAACTTCATCATGATGAACGATTTTTTTTTTATATGCTGTTGTAGTCTATTGGCAAGAATTTTGTTGAAGATTTTTACATCTAGATTCATGAGTGATATCGGTCTGTAGTTCTCCTTGTTGGTTGGGTCTTTCCCTGGCTTTGGTATCAGGGTTATTGTTGGCTTCATAGAATGAATGTGGGAGTATTCCACTCCTTTCTATGGTGCGAAATAGCCTCAATAGTATCAGTGTTAACTCTTCTCTAAAAGTTTGGTAGAGTTCTCTCATGAAGCCATCTGGGCCAGGACTTTTTTGGTTGGTAGATTTCTGATGGCTTTTTCAGTCTCTTTCTTTGTGACTCATGTATTAAGTTGATCTACTTCTCTTTGTGATAATATTGGTGAGTGAAATCAAGGACAAAATAAAGAAATTTATGGAATCAAATGAGAATGAGAACACATCCTACCAGAATCTATGGGATATAGCAAAAGCAGTGCTCAGAGGTCAGCTTGTCTCTATAACTGCACACATCGGAAAGAAGAAAGGGCCCAAATGAAAGAATTAACTTTACAGCTTGAACAAGTAGAATGAGAGCAACAGAAGAACCCCTCAGATGCCAGTAGAAAAGAGATTTTTAGGATTAGAGCAGAACTAAATGAATTAGAGAATAGAAAGACAATTAAAAAATTAACAAAACCAAAAGCTGGTTCTTTGAAAAGATCAACAAAATTGATAAACCATTGGCTAAACTTACAAAAGAAAAACAGCAGAAGATACAAATAACCCAATTAAGAAATGAGATGGAAGTTGTTACAACAGACCCAGCTGAAATCAAAAATATCGTAACAGAATACTATGAAAGGCTGTACTCTAACAGGTTTGTAAACCTAGAAGAAATTGACAAATTTCTTGATTCATATCACTCACCAAGATTATCAGGAAACTCTGGAAGGGAGAATCTCTTGGAGAGAAGCTTTATGCAGCAAAGGGGAAGAAAAGGCTATAAGAGAGGTTATAATCCAAAGGAATGACTCTTTCCAAGGAGGGGCACTTCAGCATGTTCCAGAAAGAGAATCCTGGCTATACTGAAACCCTGATGAAGCTGCTGGCCCCTTTTATTTTCAATATAGTAGTGAGAAAGTAGGTAATTTCAAATTAGAGTCCTAAGAGTACTTTGAGTGGCCCATGAAGTAGCCCAAACACGTTCTGTAAAGTGAAGTGGCCCCAAGTGTATATGTTTTGAGATAACATGAAAATACAGGACTAAACTTGTGTTTCAGTTTTGCTTCCTTTTGCTCAACTTTGTGTATAAGTGGTGTTTATTTACTCGGGGTTTATAAAGTGAATGAAAGAGGAGCAGCATAACCAATTCACCAGAAGTTGCAGTGAAGAGAAATGTTGGGTAGGAATATAAATTGGTACAGCCTTTTGAAGAGAATTTTCCAGTGCATCTCAAAGACCGTAAGATTATTTGTACCCTCTAACTCAGTAATTCGACTTCAAGAAATTTATCTTAGGATAATAATAAAATGTGTACAAGATATTTTATGTAGGATTAGAGAAGATTAATGATCCCCTTCCTTCTCTCTTCCTTCCATTATAGATGATTTAGAGAATACAGAAAAATGTCATCATGATAGTAAAAGTCATCTGTAATTCCATCATTCAGAGATAATCATTCTAAGTAATACTCTTCTTAGTGTTACTTCCTTTCAAATTGCGTTAGTTTTCTATTTGCTGCTATAACAAATAACCACAAACTTAATGGCTTAAAGTAACACAAACTTAATTATCTTACAGTTATGTAGGTTACAAGTCCATCATAGGTCTCACCCAGCTAAAATCATGGTGTCATTAGACATACATTCTTTTCTGTTGGCTCTAGGAGAGAATTTATTTTCTTGCCTTTCCAGCTTTTAGAGGCTACCCACATTGCTTGGCCAACAGCCTCCTTCCTTCCTCTACAAAGCCAGCAACATTGTGTCACTCTGTGCCTCACTTCCATAGCCAAATTTCCCTATGAACATAGCTGGAAAAGGACCTCCACTTTTAAGGACCCATCTGGTTAGACTGGCTTCACCCAGATAATCAATTCCTACAACATTTGAGAACAGAGTGAATAAGTGGGACAAGAGTTGATAGAAACACCCATGAGACTGGTGAATGTGAGCTATTCACACATGAAAGTTTCCTCATACCATGTTGTTATCTGCAGTGTAAGACCCTATGGAAAATTTATAAAGCACTCAGAAGTCTATGCATCCATTCAAGTTTATGATACTTTTTCTCCCACTTTAAGTAGTAGTCTCTGAGTAGGTATATTTCTGTATCTGCTGTTATTAAACAAACTTAATATCCTTTAACTATACATGTGTGTCCACTAATCATATTACTGTCTGTAGTGTAAAAACAGGAGATCTGTAAATTCATATTGATTGTGAAGGTTCTTATAAGAATCTAAATAAGATATGAAAGTGTTCACTTAGGATGTCACACCTGATTTTTTTTCTCCAAATGATGAATTTATTTAAGACATGCCTTGGAGAAAAAAAATCTTATACTACATTGTATGTCCCACTTAGAATAGTGATAAGTCTAGACTACTCAATAAATGCTTGTGAATGTGTAATGTAAGCAATGCAATCTAGCTAGGCAATCAAACAAGATTGAATGTTTTGTATAATTATTTTTAAGGACAGAAAAAGTCAGAGCACTTCCTGCTTCCTGTAATTTTATGTTTTCTCTTCTATAAAAGATATAAGTGGAATAGCAAAAAGCTCAAAATACAGGAAACTAGAATGGCACATTTGCTGTTAAAAGCACACATCAGGACTATTACGGTAGACTATACCTTTGATCTGTAATCATAGCTATATTCATAAAAATCTCAGGGATTTAAGCATGCTTGAGTTGTCCCAGAGTAATAAGGCAACTCTGAACTCTATTTCTTGCAAATGGCACTTAAAAAAAAAATCAGAGCCTGTCAATATAAGAAAGCTCTAAGTTCAATTTCTCAGAAATATGCAGCCGTCTTATAAATTCAGAAGTGCTCAGACTCAAAGGTGAATTGTGATTCCAGCCTAGAATATTGATTCATGAAAGGTAGTAAAGCTAGCATAATATTGATTATACAATTGGATATTGAGCCCTAGCTCTAACTTGGTTCTTGACTCATTTGTGAAAGATAGAGAACTAAAATTAAGGATGTAATCATTCTGCCTTCCTGCCTTATGCCAGACACTGTTCAAGGTATTTGAACATTCCTGCCATTACAGAATTTATATTCTGTTGGGGCAAGATAGATCAGTAAGAATACTCATTGCAATGTAATTATTATGGGATGAATGATAGACCAAGCAAAGAATTGGATAGTATGAGAGCACAGACTTGGAATATTTAGCCCAGAGTGGGGAACCAAGAAAAACCTCCCTGAGAAATCATGCTAATAGGCATATGATGACTTGAAATTGATCAAACATGGAGGGAGGTGGAGAGGTTGTGAGGGTAGTGATCACTAACATTTCGAAGAACAGGAACAACAAGTACAAAGGCCCTGAGGTAGAAACAATGGGAATATTGAAGGGAGTGAATATTTTTTTAGGTAAAAAAATCTGTATTTACCAACAATAATTAAAGAGACAGAGCATAAGTGATGACAGATGAGGCTTAAAGACTAGGCAGATGTTATATTTATTGATAGTCCTAAAGATTTGGAACTAATTTTAACAATTTTAGAGTAGTAAGAAGTCATTATAGGATATTTTTTTTTTAATTGTGATTGAATAACAGTATACAATTCAAGTTAAATTTGCATGCCCGCCTATCTGCAGGTCCTTCTGTTCTCTTTGCCTGGTGACACCATACTCTTCCTTTCCATTCTATACATGTCATGTCCTCTTAACAATCTCTTTTCCCCTATGCTACACCCTCTCCTCTCCCTTCCAGTAAGAGGCCAGTAGGATAACATGCTATAGATGCATAGAACCATAAAGTACATACACCATATGATCATATTGTGTCCCTGAGTCCAATCCATTCCTTTCTGAAGGGTTGACCTCAGTAATAATGATTTATGATCAGGGGTAGCAGCAGGTCTAGGGGCCATGCTCCCAGGGGAATTCCCAGGCCTTCGGACCATCAGTTGAGGTCTTTTAGTGGAGTTCTTGAGGTGCACACCTCTTTCTCTCATGTTACCACTAGGACTCATCATTGTGTTCACCATCTAGGCTGTCATTGGTAGAGGCCGGGAACAATATGGTTCTTCTGCTCACATGTTGATACAATCATCCATTTACTTGGGTCCTTCTGTCTTCTGGGCTCTTTTTTCATCATGTCACTGTTGTCCTTGATGATCATCTGTTCTGGCTGAGTTGGGGCCATTTGTTGTACCTCAGTTGGCAGCTTGCTGGCTTTTAAGACCACAGATTGCACTCACGAATATGGAGTGCAGAAGACTCTCTTAGCAATAGGCTAGTTACACCAATTGGCCTCAATATCCCCTGAAATCATGGTCCCCAGACCCCCAATCCTGTTACTCTATCCTTGTAATATTGGATTCAGATTACAAGAGATTTCATTTTATGTTGAAGTCCAGTTAAGCTGATCTTCTTTCTAATGTACGCTGTCACTGATTTCAACCAACCAAATTTCTATTAACTATCTAATCTATAACCAGCCCTCTCCTTCCCTCCCACCCCTCTCTTACAGTAGTCAGTCTTTTCTTCTGTACATGAGTCTGTTTTTAAGTCCTTATAGTACGGATCTCTTACAGTATTTGTCCTTATGCCGCTGACTGATTTCACTCAACATAAGATCTTCCAATTGAAAACAGGTTATGAGATGCTTCCCCAAATCATCATTGTTCTTTACCGTTGCATAGTGTCCCATTGAGTATATATACCATAGTTTGCTTGTCCGTTCATCTGGGTTGTTGGGCGTCTGGGTTGATTCCATCTTTTTGCTATTGTGGACTGTGTTGCAATAAACATTGGTGTGCAGGTATCTGTTCATGGAACTGCCCGTTTTTCTGTAGGATATACTCCGCCTCGACGGCACTTGGCTTTGGCATACTCCAAGAAGTGGGATTACTGGGTCAAATGGTATATCTATTTCCAGCTTTTTAAGGAAGCACCAGATTGCTTTCTGAAGAGGTTGTGCCATTTTGCAATCCCACCAGCAGTGCAGGAGAGTTCCAATTTCTTCATAGCCTCTCCAGCATTTGTTCTGTGTTTTTTTGATCATGACCAACCTTTTTGGGGTGAGATGGTATCTCATTGTGGTTTTGATTTTGATTTCCCTAACAGCTAACGATCGTGAGCATTTCCTCATGTGTCTTTCAGCTGCCTGGATGTCCTCTACAGTGAAGTGTCTGTCTATCTCCTTTGCCCATTGCTTCATTGTGTTATTTACCCTTTTCTTGTTGGTATTTTGTAGTACCTTGTAGTTTATGGAGATCAGACTTCAATCTACATATAGTTGCCAAATATTTTTTCCCGTTTCATAGGTGGTCTTTTAATTCTTTTGATAAAGTCTTTGGATGAGCGAAAGTGTCTGGTTCTTAGTAGTTCCTGTTTATCTATTTTCTCTTTTGTTGATTGTGCTTTGTCAGATTAAGTCAGTCTAAACTGTGTATTACAGCTTCCATTGTTGAGCTTATTTTTTCTTGCATGATCTTTATTGTTTTAGGTTTGATATTTAAGTCTTTTATGCAACTTGACTTAGTTTTTGTGTGAGGTGTGAGTAATGGGTCTTATTGAAATTTTTTGCAGGTGGATATACAATTTTGCCAGCACTATTTGTTAAAGACACTGTTTTTACCCCAGTTTGCAATCTTGGGGCCTTTGTCGAATATCAGTTGTTCATAGGAGGATGGTGGCATCTCTGCAGTCTCAACTCTGTTCCATTGGTCTGTATGTCTCTTTTTGTACAAGTATAGGTTGTTTTGACTACTGTGGCAGTGCAATACGTTCTAGGGTCAGGTAGGGTGAGGCCTCCCACTGTGTTCTTCTTCTTTAGTAGTGTTTTGCTTATGCAGGGTTTCTTCCCCTTCCAAATAAAGTTGGTGATTTGTTTCTCCATCTCATTCAAAAACGTCATTGGAATTTGTACTTGAACTGCATTGTGTATGTAGATCACTTCGGGTAAAATAGATATTTTCACAATATTAAGTCTTCGTATCTATGAGCAGGGTAGGTTTCTCCATTTATGTAAGTCTCTCTTGCAGAAAGGTCTTGTAGTTCTCTTTTGTGTACGTCTCTTATTTCTCTAGTTAGATTTATTCCTAGGTGTTTTATCTTCTTGGAGGCTAGAATAAATGGTGCTGATTTGGTCATTTCTTCTTTAATGATTTCTGTTGGTATAAAGGAATCCTACTGATTTGCTTATGTTTGCCTTATATTTTGATACTTTGCAGAACTCTTCTATTACTTTAAGTAGTTTACTTATGGATTCTTTAGGATTCTCTGTGTATTCAATCACATCATCTGCAAATAGGAAGATTTTTACTTCTTTGCCAGTATGGAGGCCCTTTATTTCTTTGTCTTGTCTAATTGCTCTGGCCAGAACTTCCAGTACAATGTTGAATAGAAGTGGTGAGAGGAGGCATCCGTGTCTAATTCCCATTCTGAAAGGGAATTCTGTCAGTCTCTCTCCATTCAAAGTGATGTAGGCAGTTGGCTTTGCATAGATGCCCTTCATTACGTTGAGGAATTTCCCTTCTATTCCTATTTTGCTGAGAATTTTTAGCATGAATGGGTGTTAGACTTTGTAAAAGTCTTTTCTACATCAGTTGACAAAATCAGATGATTCTTCTTTTTTGTGTTATTTAAGTGATTGTTTTTCTGATGTTGAACCAGCCTTGCATCCCTAGTAGGAATCCAACTTGGTTATGATAAATTATTTTTTTGATATGTTGTTGAATTCTACTGGCAAGTATTTTGTTGAAGATTCTTGCATCCAGGTTCATGAGTGATATTGGTCTGTAATTTTCCTTTTTTGTGGAATCTTTTTCTGCCTTTGGTATCAAGGTTATTCTGGCTTCATAGAATGAATTTGGAAGTATTCCATCCCTTTCTGTGCTGTGAAATAGTCTCAGTAGTATCAGGTTTAACTCTTCTCTGAAGGGTTGGTAGAAGTCCCTGGTGAAGCTGTCTGGGCCAGGACTTTTTTTGGTTGGTAGTTTTTTGATGACTTTTTCAATCTCTTCCTTTGTGATGATGGGTTTATTAAGTTGTTCTACTTCTTGTGATAATTTTGGTAGCTGATATGAATCTAGGAATTTGTCCATTTCCTCTAGGTTTTCAAATCTATTAGACTACAGACTTTCATAGTATTGTGTTATGATAGTTTTGATCTCTGTTGGATTTGTTGTGACATCTCCCATCTCATTTCTTATTTGAGTTATTTGTTGTCTCTCTTGTTTTTCTTTAGTAAGTATAGCCTATGGTATGTCAATTTTGATGATCTTTTCAGAAAACCAGCTTTTGTTATTAGCAATTTTTTCAATTGTTCTTATATTATCTAATTCATTTAGTTCTGCCCTAATCTTTATAATCTCTTTTCTTCTGGTGTCTGAGGGTTTTTTCTGTTGCTCTTTCTATGTCTTCAAACTATAAGGTTAATTCTTTGGTTTGAGTCCTTTCTTCCTTCCAGAGGTGTGCAATTTATAGAAATAAATTGACCTCTGAGCACTGCTTTCGTTGTATCCCATAGGTTCTGGTAGGATGTGTTTTCATTCTCATTTCAATCCATAAATTTTTTATTTCGTTCCTGATTTCTACTATAACCCATGGCTTTTTGAGCAAGGTGTTGTACAGTTTACATGAGTTTGAATTTCTACCTACGTTTTCTTCTACTATTGATTTTGACTCTTATGGCTATATGGTCTGAGAGATGCTTTGCAATAGTTCAACGATTTGGATTTTGTTGAGATTTGCTTTATGTCCTAACACATGATCTATTCTGGAAAATGTTCCATGTGCATTGGAGAAGAAGGTGTACTTATCTGTTGATAGGTAACAAGTTCTTCGTATATCAATGAGGTCTAATTGGTTAATTGTCACAATAAGATCTTCTATGTCTTTACTGTTCTTTTTTCTGGATGATCTGTTCATTACTGAAAGTGGAGTTTTGAGGTTGCCCACTATTGTTGTGGAGTGATCTATCTCATTTCTCAGTGTAGTTAGTCAGTATTTCTTTGATATATTTAAATGCTGTAGTATTCAGTGCATAAATATTTAATATTGTTAAGTCCTGTTTGTGTACTGAACCTTTCAACAATAAATAGTGACTATCCTTGTCCAGGATGGTGGATTTTACATTAAAATCTATTTTGTCTGGGATTAGTATTGCCATACCTGTTCTTCTTTGTATATTGTTAGCTTGGTATATATTATTCCATCCTTTAATTTTCAGTTTGTTCATATCTTTAACTCTAAGGTGAGTTTCTTATAAGCAACATGCAGATGGGTCATATCTATTGATCCAAGATGTCACTCGTTATCTCTTTACTGGAGCTTTCAGTCCATTTACATTCAGTGTAATTATTGGTAGATACATGTTTAGTGCTGTGATTTTGATGTATTTATTTTTGTGTTGGTGTTTTCTATGTTGCTTCTGATATTCTGCTGCCGATTATTTTTCTTTATGGGCTGATTTTTCATCTTTCTCAGTGTTGGTTTTGTGTTGTTGAGACTCCTGTATTAATTTTCTTGTTTTGATATGTTGAATTGTTATTGTGCTTTGCAGCTACCTCTATGATCCCCCTTAAAATTCTAAGTGTAAACCCAATTTTAACTTCTACATATCTTATTAACTTCCTTTCCATCTGAAAGGGCTATAACTACTGTAACATATCCCTCTTTTTAATGTGATAGTGTCTTAGTTTTCATGATATGATCACTGGTTCCCTTCCTTTAATATTATAGCTTTGAATGAGTTTTATGTCTTCCCTGACTAAGTTTCTAGATGTTGTGTCCTGCATTGCCTCCTTAAATATACACTTAATGGTTTTGGTTTTCTAAGCAAAGAGCTTCTTTCATTATTTCTTGTAGTTTTGGTTTGGCTTTTACAAAGTCTCTAAGCTTCTGTTTATCTGTGGATGTCTTAATTTCATCTTCATATTTGAAAGACAGTTTTGCAGCATATATAATTCTTGGTTGGAAATTTTCTCCTTCAAGGCCTTGAATGTGTCATCATACTGCCTCCATGCCAACATCATTTCTGCAGAGAAGTCAGACAACATCCTATAGGGCTTCCCTCTGAAAGTTAGCTTTGCTTTGACTCTTGCTGCCTTTAAGAGTTTTTGCTTATGTTTCATTTTTATTAAGCTTGATTTAATGTGTCTTTGGGTCTTTCTTTTAGGGTCCATTTTTGTGGCTTTTGATACACATGTTGGATATCTATGTTCTCTCATAATTTCAGGAAAGTCTTCTGTCAGCAACTCAACAAAAATACTCTTTGTGTTTTCAGGTATCCCTCCCTGTTCAGGAACTCCAATTAATCATAGATTATTCCTCTTGATAGAGTCCCACATTTTCTTAATGCTTCTCCATTTTTCTTATTTCTTTTCTCTGATTTCTCCTCATAAATGCTGGTGTCAGTTGCTCTACCTTTAAGGTCATTAAGTCTGACTTCCAGTTCCTCAGTTCTGCTCTTTTAGCTTTGAATTGAATTGTCTAATTCTTTTATTGATCTGTTGGATTTAAAAACATTGATGTTCCATGAGTTTGACTAGCTTGCTTAGTTTTTCATTTTGTTCTGCTGCATTTTGTTTAATCTCTAGGAGGTCTCTATATGTAATTCTTTTGTGCTTGACCCCTGATAGTTTCAGAAAGACTTCTTCATCTGAGAAGTTTTTTGATTTTTATTTGGGGATTTTTCTGCAGCCATGGTAGGCTGTTGCTTTAAATGCTTGGTGATGGTCTGTTGCTTTCTAGAGGCTGTTTAGTTTCTCTGGTGTTGCCTCAACAGCAGCTGAGGCACAGTTCTGAGAAGGGTGTCAGTCACGAGCCACCTCTTTGTACTCTAGTGCCTGGCCCCAGTAGAGTCTCTGGGGTGGCAGGATCCTCCTCCTGGCTGGCAAAGATACTGCCCTACTTATGAAGTCACTGAGGGGCCACCAACTGACCGTATGATATGGTTCAGTAAAGGCTGAAAGAGATGCCATCAAGGTACACAGCAGTTATTTCTCCAGGCAGTCTTATTTTAAAAAGCTGAAAGCTAGCTGACAGCTTCCAAAATCAGTCTAGCTGTCAGGTGTGGCAAGCCTCTCCTTCTCACTGACAATGGAGGCACCTCTTCAGCTACCCCCCAATGCTACGATGTAGTTCAAAGTAGGGAAGGGCTGCTGCCCTGCTGACATCACCTGCTGGGCCCTACCTGTAAGGCAATACTGTACTACACATAGCCTTTCTGCTGGAAAACACTCCCTGGACTGGCAGTGCTTCCCAGCCTGGAAACTAGCCATTGCTGAGGCGAATCTATGGCAGAGCTCAGAAAAGAGAAGGTGGGGGGCACGTGATGCCCTCAGTCTGCTGCCGGGCTCTCAAAATGTGGTTATTCCATACACTGTCTCTCCACTGCAGCACACACTGTCCACTTCAACACTGCAGCGCAGTGTATATGCTGGCTTATGCCCATCCCCTGCCTACCGGTCAACAAAAAGAGAAAAAGTAGCACCAGTACCTTCAGTCTATGGGTGCAGCTGTTCAGCAAGAATGAGGCTCAGCAAGAGAACGGAAGTTTCCCATATAGTGGCATGTGTCCAAACTGACAGCCCTATGCCGTGTCCTAGGGCTCACTGGGTGTCCAGAAAGTTCCATTCAGTTATCAATCCAGGCCTTAGTTTTCAGATGGAATTAGTGTATAGTCTGCCATCTTGACTCTGCCCCATTACAGGATTTTGATAAGGATAGTATGATCAGATTTACTGTTTTCTAGAAAATATCACCCATTGTTATATAAAAAACAGAGAGAAGGACAGATGTGTAGGCAAGTTGTTGCAACTTTCCTACCCAATGCTTTCATCTGTACAGAGCATTGTACAGTATAGTAACTATAACCTATGATGATTCAGCTAGTGCTTTATTTGACCTTTCGTATTAGTCAGAAAACACTAAGTTATGCTACAGCAGTAAACAGCTCAAACCTTTGTGGCTCAAAACAACAAAGCTCATTTTTTGTTTACACTACATGTTCATGTTCAGTTAAGCAAGCTCTCTGTTCCAAGAAATCATTGTTCTGAAATCCAAGCTGACAGAGCAGCCATGATCTAGAGTGTTAGTCATTGTTGTGGCAAAGGTTAAAAATACATGACAAATAGCACAGTAGGTCCTTCCATGTAAAGTGATGAATATCACTTTTACTCCCACTGAGGTAGGAAATGTAAAAGTATAGTCATCGCATGACTACAAAGTGAAGAATCAAATTATTTATGACCGAAAGACCACCTACAGAATAGAGTAAAATATTTGTAAAGCATGTACCTGCTAAGGGTCTAGTATCCAAAATATAGAAGTAATTCTTGCAACTCAATAACACAAAGACAGCTAAATTCAAAAATGGGCAAATAGCTTGAATATACATTTCTACAAAGACAATATAAAAATGGCCAACAATTCATGAAATGTGCTCAGCATTAGTCATCAGAAAACTGCAAATCAAAAATCCTCACACCCACATGGATAGCTACCATAAAAAACAAAACAAATATAAAATAAGAAGTGTTCACCAGGGTGTAGAGAAATTGGAGCTCTCATCCATTGCTGGTACAGCCTCTATGGAAAAAATTTTGGAGGTTCCTCAAAAAGTTAAACACAGAGATTCCACTGCTAGATGGAAAATATATAGTCACACAAAAACACATATATCAATATTCAGTATTCCTAACAGCCAAAAAGTGGAAACAACCCAAATACCTATCAACTGATAAGTGGATAAATAAAATGTGATATATCCATACAATGAAATGTCATTCAGCCTTAAAAAAAGAATGACGTATTGATACAATATGGATGAACTTTGAAAACATATGCTCAGTGAAATATCAGATACAAAAAGACAAGTAGTGCATGTTCCCCTTAATGTACAATATCTAGAATAGACAAATGCATACAGACAAAAATAGATTAGCATTTACCAGGAGCTAGAAGGAGGGGAAAACAAGGAGTAACTGCTTCATGGGTACAGAGTTTCCATTTGGGGTGAAGAAAATGTTTTAGAACTAAATAGACATGGTGATTGCATACGGTGAATGTACTAAGCACTACTGAATTATTTGCTTTAAAATGGGTAATTTTATGTTATGTGAATTTCATCTCAGTAAAAACAATATAACAAGACTGAATGACTATCATATCCCTCTGTAAAAAATCTGTAATGAGAAAGTTTATAGGATATTTTGAGGTATTTATTTTAGGTAAAAATAAATGTTAGAATATAACATGACCTTTTTACAACTGTTTTCTTATGACTATAATTTCCATTTTTCTTTTGCCTCATGTGACATCACATATCTTACTAAATATGTATAGCTTTTCACTTTCCCTCCACAAAACTCAGAATCAACAAGAAACTTTCACCAATATGCACTGCCCTAAAGAGTCATGGAAACCCTGGTGTTGTAGTGGGTTAAGTGCTAAGGCTGCTAATGAAACATTAGCAGTTCAAATCCACCAGGCACTCCTTGAAAACTAGTTCTACTCTGTCTATGGGGTTGCTATGAATCAATCAACTCAGTGGCAGTGTTTTCGTTTGTGTTTTTGTTTTTTTAAGTGCCTGAGTCTTCCCATGCCAGTAGAAGCCCTTTGTCTTTATAGAGATCAAGCATGGTTGCTATCTGACTATTTATGAGCCAAAGTCGCAGAGTTATTTGTTATCATTCTTCAGGAGGAACTATCTTTTAGTAGAGTTCAAAATTATCAGTATCTCTGAGATCTGACCCAGAGTGCTTATTCTGTGTTTTTTAGTGATATATTGGCCAGCCTTGAAAAGAAGCAGGCAAAGCAGCTAAGAAAGAAGGTTAGGTATGCTTGCTAATGAAAGAATAGCTGCCATTACCATTTCAGGCTGCAGAGAGCTTATGCTATTCATACGTCCTTAATATGCCTGCTGATTAAGAGTGTCTTGATAAAAGTCTGATCACTTCAGGTCACTCAGAATAGCACTTTCTGCCTAAAGATGGTTTGGTAGTGTGATCAAGTTATGAATTTCAAATTTTTATTTTCAAAATAAAATGAAAGCTATTTAAATTGTTAGGGCAGGTCAAAATAATTTATCTAATGGTTCCCCAAAAAGTCACTGTCCTTTATAATCTAAGTTGACACTGCTGACAATGGTGTTTTCTGTATCAGATTTCTCTACCTTATTAATATAGAGGGAATAGTTCAATATCTGTGCAATATCTGACCTTTCATCTCTTACTAGCCCTATGCAGAGCATTATGGATGTTAAAGCAATGGGTCCAAAAGAGTGCAGATAAAGCAACAAAGTCTTAGTGGTAGGAAAAGAACTAGGGAATAGGATACGATAATACTAGGAAAAGGGACTTAAGCAAAATGAGACAGGGAAAGGCTAGCTCTTAGAAATGCTTGAAATTCTGAAAGATTTTAAGGGGGATTTCTAATGGATGGAATTGTGATAACCCCCACCCTCCCACTCCCTACAATATATGTTGGAATCCTAACCCTTTCCCTTGTAAATACAAGCTTGTTTGGAAATATAGTTTTCATTTGTTGTGTTAATGAGTTTGTCATAGATTGAACTGTGTCCCTCCCCGCCAAAAAAGTGTGTAGCACTTTGTGTAGCTTTGCCTAGGTTGTGATTCCAGATACTGTGAGATGTTCCTATTTGTCATAAACCTTGCCTCTATGATGTTAATAAGAGAGGATGGGTGGCAGTTGTGTTGGTGAGGCAGGACTCAGTGTGTAAGACTGTACTGTGCCTTGAGGTGGTCTCTTGAGCCACAAAGGACATAAGTTAGCAGAGAGATCTGGGGACCTCATACCACCAGGAAAGCAGTGCTGGAAGCAAAACGCATTCCTCGGACCCAGGGTCCCTGCTCCTCAGAAACTACCAGTCCGGTGGAAGATTTTTGACAAGGACCTTCTTCCAAAGCCAGCAGAGAAAGCCTTCCCCTGGAGCTGACACCCTGAATTTAGACACAGCCTAGTAGACTGTGACAAAATAAATTTATTTTTATTAAAGTCATCCACTTGCAGCATTTCTGTTACAGCAGCACTAGACAACTAAGACAGAGTTCATACAGATATAGGGTGGATCTTAAACCTAATTACTTGTAAATTGTAAAATGACCAGAATAGACACAGAGACATAGACATGGGGGACACAGACACCATGTGAGGATCATCTACAAGCCAAAGAACACCAGAGAACCAAGGCATGCCCATGGCTACCAACGAGAAAACAACTGACACAACCGAGACCTGGATTTGGAATTTTAACCTCTAAAACTGTGAGGGAAAACAAAATTTTATACTTTAAAGTTACACTAACACGAAGTATCTAAGACGGGGTTCAAATCCCACTACTTACTAGCTGTGTGTCCTTGAGCAATTACTTGACCTCTATTGTGTTTCAGTTTCTTTATAAAACAGAAATAATAATTACACCTACCTCGACGAGATGGATTGACCCAGTGGCTGCAATGATGGGCTTAAGCATAAAAACGATTGTGGACAAGGTTAAGATCTTGCAGTGTTGCATTCTGTTGTGCCTGGGGTCTCTACGAGTTGGAATCAACTTGACGACACCTGACAACAACCTGATAGAATTGATGGAAACCTTGGTGGTGTAGTGGTTAAGAGCTACAGCTGCTAACCAAAATGTTGGCAGTTTAAATCCACCAGGCGCTCCTTGGAAACTCTATGAGCCAGTTCTACTCTGACCAATAGGGTTACTATGAGTCAGAATCAACTCAGTAGCAGCGTGTTTGGGTTTTGGGGGCATAGTGTTGATATGAGGAATAAATAAAGTTAATTTATGCAAAATGTTTTGAACAGTAGTCTCACATTTGTATGTATCAGAATAACTTGGAGACAGTTGTTGAAAACAGAATTCTGGCTCCAGCTCCTAGAACGTCTGATTCAGTGGGTCTGGGATGCATCCTCAAAGCGTGCTTTTCTAACCAGCTTCCAGGTGATGCCGAAGTCACTGGTCTGGGTACCATACTTAGCTCAAAATGGTGTTTGTCATACAGTAAAGTTTACAATTATTATTTTATAAAATTACACCTACTACAGTTTATTGGGCACCTGATACACATCAGGCATTGTGAGCACTATTTTACGTGCGTTACCTCATGCTTAAACACCACAACAATACCCTAAAGAAGATACTGTGACCAGTATCTATTTTATAGGTGAAAAAATTAGCATCTAAAAGTGTTGAGAACATTGGCCAACACATGGCTTGTAAATAACAGAGATGAAAATTTATTTCAGTCTGTCTGACTCCAGAGATTGTGCAGGTGACTGCTTAAATGTGTTGCTCCCTTCCATTTCAGTAGTACTTTGACCCTAAACCAGGTATCTTTCAACTTTGTTCTTTGTTCCCCATTGTCTCCAGTCTTGCCTTTTCTTCCTGCTAACTCCTACCCGAAATCACTTGTCCAGTGTATTACTATCTATCATTCCCTGTGTCCAGAATATTTCTCTCTCCTCGCTAAAACACAAAAATTTCATCTTTTCTATTTTTTCATTAAGACTGACATCAGATGTTGTCATGGATTGAATTGTGTCCCTCCAAAATTATATGTCAAGTTGGCTAGGCTGTAATTCCCAGTATTGTGTGATTCCCCTCCATTTTGCTATTTGATTTTATTGTCCTATGTGCTGTAAATCCTGATCTCTGTGGTTAATGAGGCAAGGTTAGATTATGTTAAAGATGTTTAGGGTGGGATGCAATACGCTTACTCAGATCACAGCCCTGGTCCAATGTAAGGGGATTTTCCCCGGGGTGTGGCCTGCATCACCTTTTATCTTACAACAGACAAAAAGGGAGAAAAGCAAGCAGAGAGACAGGAATCTCATACCACCAAGAAAGAAACCCCTGAAGCATAACACATCCTTTAGACCTGAGATACCAGGGCAAGATTAATAAGGACCTTCCCCTAGGCTAATGGAAAGAGAAAGCCTTTTCCTACAATTGGTGCCCGAATTTGGACTTCTAGTCCTCTAAACTGTGAGAGAACATTTTTTTCTTTTTTAAAGCCATTCACTTGTGGTACTTTTGTTAATGTAGTACTAGGTAACTGAGGTAGGTGTCATCTTTAGAAAGTCTTCCTTAGTCGTCTCTCTTTTTCTTCATTTAACTTCTTCCTTTCTCTCGTTTCCATGCTGTCTCTCTCTCCCAAAAACTCACATCCTTCTTCTGATAATATATTGTAGCAGTGTGGTGGTCAGGATTACGTCAACTTGGCTACTCCACATTTGGCTGCTGTATTAAGTGGCAGGGCGGGGTTTGTGGTGGCTGCCCGCCCCTCAGCTCTCACCTCCCAACTTTCCCTAGGGCTGCTGGTCGCTCACGTAGCCAGGAGCTCCTGCTCTCTTCTTCCAGCGTCTGGTTCTGGGACTTGAACTAGCAGCTGTTGGACTCATCAGTCCTTACAGTCGGCACTTGAGAGTCCTGCTCCCTGACCTGCTGATCCTGGGTTCACCAGCCTCTGCCCGCTCCTGCTCCCTGACCTGGTTTTGCCAGCCTCTGTCGCTTTGTTGTCTCGCCACCAGCTTGAGATTGTCTCTGTCTCGCCTCTGTCATCTCGCCACCAGCTTGGGATCCACTGACCTACACAACCGGTGATCTAGAACTCTGGTCTCTGACCTGCTCACTTTGGGTTCCTCAGCTTCCGTGGCCACGTGAGGCTTGTGCCAGAACTTGGGACATTCAGCTTCTGTGATTACGTGAGCTGTTTCCTATATTTGTATCTATCTATCTATATTATAAATCTTTCCTCATATCTACACGTGTTACTAGTTTTGCTTCCCTAGAAAACCCAGCCTAAGGCAAGCGGCTAATGGCATGGGACTGAATTATAAACCTACCTCTAGGCATATGACCTTGAATAAGTTACTTAACATCTCTGGACCTCAGTTTCTTCATCTGTAAAGTGGAGATAATAATAGTACCTATCTCAGTATTGAATGGTTTATCCAAATAAAATACTTAGCAGTGCACTGGATATATACTATGACATATAGGAAACACTCAAAATATTAACAGTTGTTTTTTTCATACTATCTCTACAACATAGAGTTTATACCTAAAGTCTATACTCAATGCATCACTGTTTTAGTCAGCTAGGGCTGCTCTAACAGAAATACCACAGAGTAGACGGCTTTAACAAAGGAAGGTTTATGCTCACACAGTCCGGTAGGCTGCAAGTCCATATTCAGGGTGTCTGCTCCAGAGGAAGGCTTTCCCTTGTCGGCTCTGCAGGAAAGTCCGGTATTGCATCAGTCTTTGTCCAGGGAGCATCTCGGCGCAGAACCTCAGGTCCAAAGGAGACGCTCTTCTCCCAGATGCTTGCTTGATGGTGTGAGGTTCCCAATTCTCTGCCTGCTTTTCTGTCCTTTCATCTCTTGTAGGATGAAAGTATTAGTGATGGGGCAAACCATACTTCAGGGAAACTCCCTTTACAGTGGAGCAGGGAGGTGATCTTATGAAGGGATTTACAGTCCCACCCTAATCCTTTAACATATAGCATAGGAAAACCACAAAATGGAGGGCAGTCACAAGATACTGGGAATCATGGCCCAGCCACATGGCTACACATATTTTGGGGGGAACATAATTCAATCCATGACAATCACCTTGTCGTCACGCTGTATTATAATCACCTGCTTCCTTACCTATGTCCTTTGCTAAACTAAGAACTCCTACAATATGCAGTTCTCAAAGCCTATTCCTTGCTTGTAATACACTGTCCATGTTATAGACCCAGGTTCACTGCACGTGTGACCCCAGGCCATGTACCTTCTCCAGCCCTCTCAGCACAGTGTGACTCTCTATAAGTAGTCTCTAAATGGTGAGTACTGTTTTGTTTTGTTTTTTTGTTTTCCCCAGTGATCTCCATTAGGCATTCTCAGTGTGTGATTCTTGGACCAGCAGCATCATCAGCCTTACCTGGGAACTTATGACAAATGCAAATTCTCTGGCCCTGTCCCAAAAGGATCAAATAGTCAGCTCTAGGGGAAGAGCCTTGTCATGCTGTTTTAACAAGCCCTGGACTAAAGTCTCCATGAGTTGGAATCAACACAACAGCAACTGTATTGAAAGCTAGTAACACAGTGATTGAGAGCTACACTGCTAACCAAAACGTCTGCAGCTCAAATCCACAAGCTGCTTCTTAGAAACTCTGTAAGGCATTTCTACTCTGTCTTATAGGGTCGCTATGGGTCAGAATAGCTCTAAGGCAGAAGTTTATATTTTATTTTTTAGACTAACGTTTGAAAACCTTAGCTCTATTACATGCATATGCTTAATAAATGTCACATTTCGTAAAGGCCTACTCTCTGTTAGCTTTCCTTTTTTTCACAAGGCATGTGTGCTTGTTGATAATTTTTTCCAGGGTCATAGTTCTGTAACTGCATGGTGAAATAGAGATGACTAGACTCTAAGTTCATATCAAGGTTATGAGGAGAAGTATATAGGTCTTCATAATGTGAGTAATAAACTCACCAGGTATTAAGCAGCTGACATTTTCTAAGATTATACTGTTCATGTGAGGAAAATATTATTTTTTTAACCAACCTTAACACAATTAACACAGCACCAAAATACTAAAGGAAAACAAGCATCTCTCCACAATATACCCTTCTTTGTGCTAAACTAGGACAATTTCCCACTGATTTCAAGATATCTCTTTATCACATATTTCACTCCTCTATCGAATTATATTGCGTATATATTACTGACAACGGTAGAAAATTTTAACTTCTGCACATAGTTCCAGAGGCAAACCCTTAATGAAAAAAGAAAAGTGGCAACTTTATCAAAATACTCTGGACTTCATTTCCACACTTTAATATGTTCAATGCTTTCTATAGCTCCTTAAAACCATTAAAATATGCTTTGTTTGCATACAGTCAAAGCAACAGTCTAGGCTGTGAGGCTATAAAACGTCACCATTTGGAATATGTCATGGATTGAATTGTGTGCCACCCGAAGTGTGTATTAACTTAGCTAGGCCTTGATTCCTGGTACTGTGTGATGTTGCTTTACGGTGTAAACCTTGACCCTCTGATGTTAATGAGGAAAGATGGGCAGCAGTTGTGCTGATGTGACAGAACTTAATGTGTAAGATTATGGTTGTGCCTTGGGGCAGCCTCGTGGGATAGGAAGGAAAGGGAGGCAAGTGGAGAGTTGGGGACCTCAAGGCAGCAGGAAAGAAGCAGTGCAGGGAACAGACATGTACTTTGGAAAGGATCTCTGCACCTCAGAAGCTCCCAGTCCAAGGGAAGACTGGCAACAAGGAACTTCCTCCAGAGCCGAAAGAGAAAGCCTTCCCCTGGAGCTGATGCCCTGTATTGGGACTTGTAGCTTAACCAGACTGTCACAGAATAAAATTTCTCTTTGTAAAGCCATCTGCTTATGGTGTTTCTGTTACATCTCCACTAGATGACTAAGACAGGATACTTCAAAGAATACTGCATAGAGAGTCAATGCATCCGAGGCCCTTCTGTGGACTAGCTCTGAGACCTTTGGCAAAGCACTCCCTTTTTGTTTGTCTCATTCCCCCATCTATAAAATGAAGAGGTTTGGACAGGATGATATTTAAAACCCATTCCTTCTCGGCAATTTCTGGAGGACTTGAAGGTTAGAAATGAGACATTATCAGACTGATGGTAGAGGCAGATATTCTCTGGCCATAGTTTCTTTCTCGAGGCCAAGTTGATGAACACCAAGCTCAGGGCCTCTTAGATTCACCCTCTGTGTTAAAGACCCTCTATGCTCACACTATTTAATTTCTGAATCCATTCCAATAAATTCCAGTCATCTCTGGGTGTCTAACATTCTTGGATATCTCTTTTTAACATGTAAATGTGTAGCCAGAGGTACTGAAAGTGACATGGAACTATGCAAGATTTCCTAAGGAGGCTCTGGACAGGAACACCAGCTGTCTTCGTGTCCCGGCCATTCTGTCTTAGCGCCAGCCTCCGTCACAAGGACCTACAAGGCTTGGAGATTCACCAGCGTGTGCCACTGAAGGAAGTGCCAGACTGAACTCTTTTTCTTTTTCTTTTTTTAATCTTCTTTGGAAAATTGCAAAACGTTCTCTAGGGTCTCAATGTATGTAAAAGAGATGAAGAAAATAACTTTGAATCTGGAAAATTTTTAGATCATTGAGTATTTAAAGTGAAGTTTTATATTGTTAAATTAATCTGTTTGCCTTACCTGTTATTACCGTTTGGGTAACAGTTTTTCAGAAACAATAACCAAAGTAACAGAGCTTCTGATTCATTCCTAAGAAAGGAAGTAGGAATATATTTGCCCATTATCAACGAAACTCAGCAATTAAAAACATAGCACTGATTTTGCTAGAGTCCTGTCAAACATTGCAATTTGCTGCCCATGGCAATGTGAGTTGGTTCATTCTGTACCATTTTCTATTGCTACCTTAGCTTCTACGTGTTCGTTTTGGTACACAGCTAAAAGTTTGGTGCTTTCTCATTTTGCATGCTTGATTTTGGGTCGTTACCCTTGTTTTACTGTTGGTTCATGTTTAAATTCCAGGGATTTTTTTTTTAAGCTAGTAAATACTAAAACAGCTTCAAGATGAACATAAGCATCTGAATGCCCCAGGATCTGGCAGTTAGACAAACAAATATAGTTAAGCAGATGCTTTAACAGCCAGGGGAGGCCTTAGGCTGAACAGAGGACTCAGCCTACAGGAGATTCTGGCAGAGCCCAGAGACCATCATTTCTTAGCTTGTAAACAGCCTAATACCCCAATGTTATGCTTCCAGCTTGGGGCAAGGGTGGTGTGTGGGGGATGGAGTATCTCAGGCCCTCAAAGTAGGTTCCAGTAGCTTTGCTTCACTTCCCCCAAACCTCTGCTGGAAATGCAGCATCCCCTGGAGACTGATGACAAGAAAAGTAAAGGGGAATGCGCGAACTAGAAGCTACAGAAATGAAATCCCAAAAGTCTGAAAACAGTTCCATGAATTTTAAAATATGGTTAACATTTGTGGAACACTTCTTGTTTGGCAGGCACTGAGCCAAATACTTCACATGGATTACCCAGTTTAATCACCACAATAGTCTAGGAGGTGTTGGTGTTGTCAGGTGCCACTGAGTCGTTTCCAATTCATAGCAACCCTATAGGTCACAGTAGAAATGTCCCATAGGGTTTCCAAGGAGCACCTGGTGGGTTTGAACTACGAACTTCTTGGTTAGCAGCTGTAGCACTTCACCACTACGTAACCAGAGTTTCCAGCCTAGGAGCCTAGATATTATTATTTCCCCGCATTTGGTCAACAAAGAACCTCAGACTAAGAGGAGCTGCATAACTTGGTCAAGGTGACAGAGGTAATAAGGGGCCAAACTAAAGTTGGAATCAAGGAGTCTGACACCACAGCCTGTGAATCCAACCCCTGCACTACACTGTCTGTGTAGAGTGTGGGGAAAGATATTGTGGGGGCTACTTTGCAAGACTGCTAATATTGAAGATTGTCCCAGCCATGCTCTAAAGCACGGGAGCTGCATGTGCTCAGTGACTGCACATCACACTCCACCCCAACGCTGGGGCCCTACAGGCACTGCCCAAAGGGCTATGTCACTATCTCTTGAACATAGCTGTGCTGGGAGAAGTAATCCTGCCAGGCACAACTCTACAGACAAAAACCACTGAAGTCAAAAATTGGCTTGACAGGACAGCAGGTGGCAGGAAATAAGAAAGGAAGCAGCAAAGGCTTGTGTGTTTGAGGAGAACCTGAGTGTTGAAGGGAGGCAGGGAATAAATCGTTTCTACGTGTCATTTGCCAAATGCACCTAGTGAAAGTCTCATTTAAAAAATAAAAATAAAAATTCAGCCAACATACCAATGAGCAGGTGAAGAAGTGACTGCTAACAGGTGTACAAAATCATAAAAAGAAATCCTGCTTTGCCTGCACAGTTCTGTCCTTGATGGCTGCTCTTGCTGAGTCTATCCTAACATGCCAAGATTTCTTCAGTACTTGCCCTTGGAAACACAATTATCCTCCTCAGAGGAGTCCAGAGGCTCTGGGTCAGTGAGAGTTTTGCAGGTCACCAAGCTATTCTCCCCGTGGCCAAAGCAGCAGTGCAAACAGTAGTACGTCCCAGAGCTTCGAGTAAAATGTACCAGGAGGGGAAACTGGGTCAAATGGGAAATGGATGCTCCCAAGAACTCAAGGTGATAGTTGCTCCCCAAGAAGGTTCATGCCTTTTCCTCATGTTCAATGTAAGCACGTTGAACTATGTCCTGTGAGCATTCATTCCAGTTTACTGCAGTATGAGTGCATATGCTGGCAGTCAGCAGTGTCATGCAACTGTATTTGCTTCATATAATTCCAAATTCAAACAGTTGGGCTTACTGTAGTATTTCCCCAACATCATTCTGTCCCTGCACGCTTCAGTTCTTATGTCTTGGAGAATATGGGTAACATAGCCTGAGCCTCTCTCATGGGACAGCCTGGCTTTCCGCCTTCTCCATCTATTCATTTGTTGAATGCCAGGTAGACGCCACACACTGGAAGAAGGCACATACTTGGCCCAGATCCTGCTATCAAAGATGAGTGAGTGTTATAAAAAGATGTTTCCCAAATTCAAATTTTCCCAAGCCTCCAAAAACTACAAGAACAGATGAAGTTACTTAATGACAACGACCTAAATTTCTCTGCTTCTTATTCTCACCTGGTGATGCAGGAACTGCAAGTTCTACAATCCATTCAAATTTTGAGGCGCTGGATGGCACAAATGGGTAAGCACTTGATTACTAGCTAGAAGATTGGCAATTCAAATCCAATCAGAGGTGCCTTGGAAGACAGACCTCTAGATCTGCTTCTGAAAGGTTACAGCCTTGACAATCCTATGGAGCAGTTCTACCTTGCACACATAGGGATGTCATGAATCCAAACTGACTCAATAGCAATTAACAATGACATTTTTGAAATTAAGCCAAATGGCTCTCTCAGCTTTGACTTATGTGCACCCTCTGCTCTACATAGAACTCTGAGGTGGCCTACAAGGGGAATTGAACTGGATGTTAAACCCAAAGGCACACAGTGGAAATGGAGCATAAACCCAAGTCAACTGAATTTCAGAATCTGAACCATAACTACTATACCCTTACTATCTCCCCTCATTTTGTGATTTGCTTATATATGAGTGCAATCTTGCCAGGGAAAGTTATTTTGCCCTTCCATTTACCTGTTGCAAATTTCAGTTAGGAGAAACTGGAGGGAAGTATTAAAAAAAAAAAAGAAGAAGAAGAATAAAGATTAAAGACCCATTCCCCTATAGAGGCAAGTTTCAAATCTCTCTCAGCTGTGGAAATTTAGAATTAGGCTCTTTACAAAGCAGTTTCTGAGGCTGAAGGTGGAGAATTCCCAGAATTTGCAAGCGGAGACACTAGGTTGAAAAGCCAGGCTATAAACTCCTGAGTACAAAGTACTCTACAGCCTGTTCTCCACTTTTATTTTTAGAATCCTTTCTGGGTAACATGGTAGCTGAGGCTGCTTGCAATCCCTTCTTGGAATGCATTCTGCCTCTATTTTTCTCCCTTAAGACTATGATTTCAAATTTATCTAATTACTTCCCTATGCAGCATTAAATCAAGGTGGCTTCAAAATGGAGATGACCTAGTGAGTTTAATTATTCTCTAATGTGCCTCATGTGGCAAAGGTGTGTTTACTACATAAATAACCGTTCTAGAGGAAAGCAGAGGCTTTTGTTCTCACTTTGTTTTGTTTTATAAAGACAGAGTACAGGTTTTAAAACTTGAGTTGCCATCTTTTTCAACCAGTGGTATACTACAACAAAGTCATTCTTGCCAACTCAATCTTTTTCTCTCTTTTTTTTAAAAAAGAGACTGAATTATATTTTACAGAAATAAAATCAGCTGGGCACTTATCAATCTGGCTCTTAGGTTGTGTTCTCTAGAGGAGCAAAACCAGTGAAAAGTATATATGTGAATATATAGAGAGAGATTTAACTCAAGGAAATGGCTCATGCAGCTGTGAAGGCAGACAAGTCCAAATGTGTGGGTCAGACATCAGTCTGGAGTCTACTCCTGACTCATGTGGTGGCAGAGTCTGACAACAGCAAAATCTGCAGGTCAGGCAACAGGCTGCTTGTTCATATCTCAGGAGGTCAGAAGATGATGAGTTGGATACAAGATCCAGACAGAGAGCAAGAACTGCTGAAACATCCCTTTACATACACCGATTCATCACTTCGCTAAGTGCTTGTCAGTTTGTTGTAGTGACTTGCCTGTTACAGTGGTGCTGGAAGCTATGCCACCAATGTTTCAAAAACCAACAGGGTCACCTGTAGTGGACAAATGTCTGCTGAGCTTCCAGACTAAGACAGGCAAAGAATGACCTGGCAGTCTATGTCTGAAAAAAATTACCCAGTGAAAACCTTATAAACAGCAGCAGAACACTGTCTGATACAGCATCAGAAGTTGAGTATCTTATCCTGGAAGGCACTAAAAATATAACTAGGGAAGAACTGCCTCCTCAAAGCAGATTTCAACCTTAATGATGCGGATGGAATCAAACATTTTGGAACTTCATTTGCCAGTGTGGTAAGCTCAAAACAAGAAAAAAAAAATACCTCTAAATATCTAGTAATAAGAGGAAAGTGGGATGTACAATGTATGAATCTAGGAAAATGAGAAATTGCCAAATATGAAATGGAACATTAACATTAATATCCCAGGCACTGGTGAGCTGTGACAGACTGGTATTGGCCATTTTGAATCAGATAGTCACATGGTCTACTATGCTGGGAATGGCAAATTAAAGAGGAATGACTTTGCGTTCATTGTTAAAAACATTTCAGTATCTATCCTGAAGTACAATGCTGTCAGGGATAGGATACTATCCATAAAATGACAAGGAAAACTGGTTAGTACAACGTTATTCAAATTTACGTACAAACTACTAAGGCCAAAGGTGAAAAAACTAAAGACTTCTTAACAGTGTTTGTGGTCTGAGATTGATAAAAAATGCAAGCAAGATGTGTTGATAATGACTGGTGATTGGAATGCAAAAGTTGAAAAATGAAGATAAGGAAGAGTAGTTGGAAAATGTATCCTTAGTGATAGAAATGACACTGGAGCTATCATAAGACCAACAACTTCTTTATCGCAAATACTTGTCAAAAACATAAATGGTTACTGTACACATGGGCCTCATCAGATAAAATACACAGGAATCAAACTGACTACATCTGTGGAATGGAGATGCTCAGTATCAGCAGTCAGAAGAAGGCCACAGGCCAACCGTGGAACAGACCATCAAATGCAAGTTAAAGTTGAAGCTGATGCATATTAGAAGTCCACAAGAGCCAAAGTACAACTTTGAGAGTATCATGCCTGAACTTACAGACTATCTCAAGATTTGATGCATTGAACACTAATGGCCACATACCAGACCAGCTGTGGAATGGCATCAAGGACATCATACATGAAGAAAGCAAGAGGTCAGTGAAAAGACTGGAAAGGAAAAAAAAAGGCCAATTTTGGATATCAGTACAGTCTCTAAAACTTGCTGTTGAAAGTAGAGTAGCTAATGTTAAAGGAAAAAATAATGAAGCAAAAGAGCCAAATGGAAGGTTTCAAAGGTCATTTCAAGAAGAAAACAAAAAGTATTGTAATGAAACATGAAAAAATCTGGAGGTGGAAGCTCACAGGGAAAAATAAGCTTAGCATTTCACAAGCTGAAAAAAACTGAAGAAACAATTCAAGCCTCAAGATGCAATAGTGACAGATTATATGGAGAAAATACTAAACAGTACAAGAAGAATCAAAAGATGGAAGGAAAACACAGTCACTGTTCCAAGAAGAACTGGTCAATGTTCAGCCGTCTGAGGAAGTGGCATATGATCAACAACTGATGTTAATGAAGGAAGCAGTCCAAGCAGCACTGAAGGCATTAGTGAAAACCAAGGCTCTGGGAACTGATGAAATACCAATTGAGGTGTTTCCAAAAAAAAAAAAGATTCCCCATTGGAAATGCACAATTTTCTATGCCAAGAAATTGGAAAGACAGCTACTTGGCCAACTGGCTAGAAGAGATCGATATCTGAAGCCATTTTTAAGAAAGGTTATCTAACCCAAAGAGGAAATTATCAAATGATAATTTTGCTGAAGACTATTCAAAAGTGATTGCAGTAGTATACTAACAGGAAACTGCCATAAATTCAAGGCAGATTCAGTAGAGGACATGGAACAAAGTGTATCACTGCTGATGCCAGATGGATCTTGGCCGAAAGTAGAGAATACTAGAAAGATGTTTACCTCTGTTTAATGGACTACGCAAAGGCTTTGCACCATGTGGATCCTAACAAATTATGCATAAAATGGTGAAGAATGGGAATTCTAGAACTCCTCATTTTGCTCATGAGGAATCTGTATGTAGACCAAGAGGAAGTCATTCAAACAGAACAAGAGGATAGCCCGTGGTTTACAGTCAGGAGAGGTGTGTGTCATGGTTGTGTTTTTCCACCATACTTAATCTGTATACTGAGTAAATAATCCAAGAAGATGGACTACATGAAGATTAACGCAGCATCATGACTGGTGGAAGACATGATTTAACAACCTATGATATGCAGAAGACAGAATTTTTCTGGTTAAGAGTGACCAGGATTTGAAACACTTTACTGCTACAGACCAAAGACTATAGCTTTCAGTATGGATTACACATCAATGTAAAGAAAAATCCTGCTGACCCAGTAAGCAACATCAAAACAAAGAGAGAAAATACTGACGCTGTAAAAGAGTTCTTTTTACTTGGTTTCACAATCAATGCCCGTAAAAGAGCCAGTCAAGAAATCAAAAGACACCTTGCACTGGGCAAATCTACTGCAACAAAAACCTCTTTCAAGTGTTAAAAAGCAAAGATGTCACTTTAAGGACTAAAATTAGCCTAACCAAAGCCATAGTGTTTTCAGTCACCTCATATGCACATAAAAGGTGGACAAAGAATGAGAAAGACTGAAGAAGAACTAACACCTTCAGATTATGGTATTGGTGAAGACCACTGAATATACCGTGGACTGCCAGAAGAAACAATAAATCTGTCTTAGAAGAAGTATAGCCAGAATGTTCCTTAGAAGCAAGGATAGCAAAACTACGTCTCACATACATTGGCCATGTTATCAGGAGGGATAAATCCCTGAAGAAAGGCATCATGCTTCGTAAAGTAGAGGGTCAGTGACAAAGAGGAAGACCCTCAAGTAAGATGGATTGACACAGTGGCTGCAACAGTGGGCTTAAGTATAACAGATGGTGCGCAGGACTGGGTAGTGTTTTATTCTGTTGTAAATAGGATCTCTATGATTCGGAACTGATTCGACAGCTTCTAACAACAATATTCCACACTTATGAACAGTTTTGTAATCCAACATTTCACATTTATGACAAAAGTAAAGAATCTAGTATATATTTTGCGTATTAATGTGATGATGGGCGTGACAGCAATGGCTGCAGAGCTTTTCCTCCTTTGAGGAGGGTTCCTAGGCAGCCTCTGGGAAGCTGGGCCACACTACTTCACACCCTCTACTCCCACCTGCCGGTAGGTGTTACATCCAGCTGCCACACAGGATCTGCCTTCTCTGTAGCTGTGGCCTCTGGTCAGACACACAAACATAGCAATCCATAACGGGTGGGAAGGGATGCACAGGCAGGCAACAGTCCTAGGTCCTATGCAGTATGAAGCCCTGCAGCTGAAGCCCTGCAGTTCATGCAGTGGGGTGGTATCTTAGCTATCTAATGCTATTATAAGAGACTACAATGAGTGACTGGCTTTAATAAACAGAAGTTTGTTCTATCACATCCACAGCACATAACATGAAGTCTTGCCGTCTTTGCTTCTAAGGAGCATTCTGGTTGTACTTCTTCCAAGACAGATTTGTTCATTCTTCTGACAGTCTATGGTATACTCAGTAGTTTTCACCAACATCTTAATTCAAATGCTTCACGTCTTCTTTGGTCTTACTTATTCATTGTCCACTTTTCTCACGCATATGAAAGAGTTGAAAATATCATGGCTTGAGTCAAGTAACAACTTAGTTCTTAAAGTGATATCTTTGCTTTTTGACACTTTCAAGAGATCTTTTGCAGCAGACTTTTCTCATTGCACTATGTTGTTTTATTTCTTTTTATTTCATATGACTGAATAAATATGTACATTCCCGTATAAATTTACATGCCCACCTATATGCAGCTTCCACTGCTCTCCCTATCCAGTGACAGCACACTATTCCTCTCTGCTCCATACATGTCTCATCCTCCCGACAGTCTCCCTTCGCCTTCACTCCACTCACTCTCCTTCCTCCAGCCTGAGGTCAGCAGCATGATATCCTATAGATGTATAGAACCATAAACTGCATGCAATATATGGTCACTCTGTGTTGCCAGGTCCAATACATTCGTGTCCAAAGAGTGGAACTTCATTATGATTTATGGGCAAGGGCAGCATCAGGGCCAGGGGCCATGCTCTGAGGGGAAACCCGAAACCGCTGGACAGTCAACTGAGGTCTTATATTGGAGATCTCAGGGTGCATTCCTTTTTATTCTTCTGTTGCCAGTGACACTCAACTTTGTGAGCTCTATTGCGGCTATCACTGATGGTGGCCGGGCACCATCTGCTTCTTCTGGTCCCAAGTCAATGTAGGCACCCACTCATGTGAGTCTCTCTATCTTCTGGGTTGTCTTTGCCCCATGTCATATTGGTCTTCGGTGAGCATTCGTTCCTGCTGAGTTGGGACCAACTGCTGTGCCCTCGAATGGCAGCTGGCAGCTTTTAAGACGCCAGACGCCACTCACCAATGTAGGGTGCAAAGAGCCCTCTTAACAAAACGCTAACTGTGCCAATTGGCCTCGATTTCGCCTAAGAGCATGGTCCCCCACCCCCTGCCCCAGCTACTCTATCCTTGCAATATTGGGTTAAGATGGAAGGAGCATTCAAGTTATGCTGAAGTCCACTTAATGTTGTTCTTCCTTCTAATGTGTGCTATCACTGATTTCACCCAACCAGATTTCTACCAACTATATAAGCTAAACCCTCCCCCCCTCGTCATCCATCCCTACCTTCCCTGGCAACTGCCAAAGAGTCTTTTCTTCTGTATACAAGTCTGATTTTGAGATCTTATCGTAGAGGTCTCATACAATATTTGTCCTTTTGTCGCTGACTGCTTTCACTCAACATAATGTCTTCCAGTTGAAACCAGGTTAGGAGATGTTTCCTGGAATCATTGTTATTCTTTATCACTGTGTGGTGCTCCATTGAGTATATGTACCATAGTTTACCTATCCATTCTTCTGTTGTTAGACATCTGGGTTGATTCCATCTTTTTGCTATCGTGGACTGTGCTGCGATAAACATTCTTGTGCATGTGTCCGTTGGTGTGAAAGGCCTTGATTCTGTAGGATATATTCCAAGTAGTGGAATTACTGGATCAAATGGTATATCGATCTCCATTTTTTTAAGGAAGCCCAGATTGCTTTCCAAAGAGGCTGAATCTTTTTGCAACCCCACCAACAGTGTAGGAGGGTTCCACTTTCTCCACAGCCTCTCCAGCATTTGTTGTTTTGTGTTTTTTGTATCATGGCCAACCTTGTTGGGGTGAGATGGTATCTCATTGTTGTCTTGATTTGAATTTCTTTAATAACTAAAGATCATGAACATGTCCGCATGTGTTTTTTGGCTACCTGAATCTCCTCTTTAGTGAAATGTTTTTCCATCTCCTTTGCCCATCACTTAATTGGATGATTTATCTTCTTCTTATTGACATTTTGTAGTATCTTATAGATTGTGGAGATCAGGCATTGGTCTGACATAGCGTTGGCAAATATTTTTTCCCATTCTGTAGGTGTTCTTTTAGTTCCGTTAATAAAGTCTTTGGATGAGCAAAAGTGTTTGATTCTTAATAGTTCCCATTTATCTACTTTTCTGATGATTGAGGTTTGTTTGACAGATCTTGGAGTCTGTCAGGTCTTTTATCCAGTTGGAGTTGGTTTTTGTATAAGGTGTAAGATATGGATCTTGTTTCACAATGTTAAGTCTTCCTATCCATGAGCAGGGTAGGTTTTGCCATTTCTCTAAGTCTCTCTTAGATTCTTGTAGTAAGGGCTTGTAGTTCTCTTTGTAAAGCTCTGTTATTTCTCTGGTGAGATTAATTCCTAGGTACTTTATCTTCTTAGGGACTATAGTAAATAGTATTGATTTGATGATTTCTTCATTAACAGTCTCATTGTTAGTATAAAGTAATCCTACTGATTTACTTCTGTTTATCTTGTATCCTGAGACTTTGCTGAACTCTTCTATCAGTTTGAGTAGTTTACTTATAGATTCTTTGGCATTCTCTGCATATACAATCATATCAGCAAACAAGGAGATTTTAACTTCTTCTTTGCTGATGCAGATGTCCTTCATTTCTTGGTCTTGTCTAATTGCTCTGGCTAGAACTTCTACTATGATGTTGAATAGGAGATGGGAGAGTGGTCATCCTTGTCTAGTTCCTGTTCTCAAGGGAAAGTCTTTCAGTCTTTGTCTATTCAGGATGAAGTGGGCAATTGGCTTTGTATAAATGGCCCTTCTTGCATTGAGGAATTTGCCATCTATGCATATTTTGCTAAGGGTTTTTAGCATGAATGGGTGTTGAACTTTATCAAATGCCTTTTCTGCATCAATGGACAAAATCAGGTGATTCTTGTCTTTTGTGTTATTTATGTGGTTAATCACATTAATTGTTTTTCTGATGTTGAACCAGCCTTGCATCCCTGGTATGAATCCTACTTGGTCATGACGGATTATTTTCTTGATATGTTGTTGTATTCTATTGGCAAGAATTTTGTTGAAGATTTTTGTATCCAGATTCATGAGTGATTTCGGTCTGTAATTCTCCTTTTTGGTTGGGTCTTCCCCTGGCTTTGGTATCAGGGTTATGCTGGCTTCATAGAATGAGTTTGGGAGTACTCCATGCCTTTCTATACTGTGAAATAGTCTCAGTAGTATTGGAGATAACTCTTCTCTAAAATCTTGGTAGAATTCTGCAGCGAAGCCATCTGGGCCTGGGCTTTTTTTGGTTGGCAATGTTTTGATGACCTTTTTAATCTCTTCCTTTGTGATGGGTTTATTAAGTTGTTATGTTTCACATTGTGATAATTTGGGTAGGTGGTATGAGTCGAGGAATTTGTCCATTTCCTGTAGGTTTTCGAATTTGTTACAGTACAGACTTTCATAGTATTCTGTTATCATCTTTTGGATTTCTGTTGGATCTGTGGTGACAACTCCCCTCTCATTTCTAATTTGGGTTATTTGTTTCCTTTCCTGCTTTTCCTTAGTAAATTTAGCCAGTGGTTTGTCAATTTTGTTGATCTTTTCAAAAAACCAGCTTTTGGTCTTTTCAATTTTTTCAGTTGTTTTTCTAGTCTCTGATTCATTTAACTCTGCTCTAATCTTTAAGATCTGGTTTCTTCTGGTGCCTGAGGGGTTCCTCTGTTGTTCGCTCTCTACTTGTTCAAGCTGTAGGGTTAGTTCCTTGATTTGGTTTCTTTATTCCTTCCAGATGTGTGCATGTATGGAGATAAACAGACCTCTGAGCACTGCTTTGGCTGTATCCCATAGGTTCTGGTAGGAAGTGTTTTCGTTCTCACTGGAATCCATGAATTTCTTTATTTAATCCTTGATTTCTTCTATAATCCATGTTTTTTTGAGCAAGATGTTGTTCAGTTTCCAAGAGTTCCGCTTTCTATGTCTTTTCTGCTATTGATTTCAACTTTGATGGCTTTATGATCTGAGAAGATGCTTTGCAGAAATTCAGTGTTACGAATTTTGTTGAGAATTGCATTATGTCCTAACACATGGTCAATTCTGAGACTGTTACATGTGCAGTGGAGAAGAAGGCGTAGTTGTCTGCTGATGGGTGGGAAAGTTCTGTATATATCAATGAGGTTTAGTTGGTCAATTGTGGCAATGAGGTCTCCTGTATCCTTACTGAGCTTTTTTCTAGATGATCTGTCCAGTATTGACAGTGGAGTGTTGAAGTCTCCCACTATTATTGTGGAGTCATCTAACTCTTTTTTGAGTATAGTCAGTGTTTCTTCGATGTATTCAGGTGCTTTGATATTAGGTGCATAAATATTTAATATAGTTAAGTCTTGCCTGTTTACTGACCTTTCAGCAATAAATAGTGTCCTTCTTTGTCCATGATGGTGGATTTTACATTAAAATTGATTTTGTCCGAGATTAGAATTGCCGCACCTGCTCTTCTTTGTTCATTGTTAGCTTGATATATATTCTTCCATCCTTTAATTTTCAGTTTGTTCCTGTCTTTAGGTCTCAAGTGAGTTTCTTGTAGACAACATATGGATGGCTCGTGTCTTTTGATCCAAGATGTCACTCTATGTCTCTTTACTGGAGCGTTGAGTCCATTCACATTCAGTGTAATTATTGATAGGTATGTGTTCACTGCTGCCATTGTGATATGTTTATTTTTGTGTTGATGTTTTTTCTGTTGTTCTTATTAGTCTGTTCCGGGCCATTCTTTTTTGTGAGTTGATTTTTCACCTTTTTCAGAGCTGATTTTGTAGTTGTTGAGATTCATGTGTTACATTTCTTGAAATGGTATGATACATCTTTGTTGTGGTTTACAGCTGCCCCATGATCCCACTTAATAAACTATATATAAACCCAATTTTAATTACTACCAGTCTTGTCATCTTCCTCTCCATCTGGAAGGACTATAACGACTATAGTACATCCCTCTTTTTAATATGCTGGCACCATAGTTTTCATGATGATCACTGGATTGTTTCTTTCTGTATTAAAGCTGTGACTGAGTTTCGAGCCTTCTGTAACTGAGTAGAGTTTTGAGTAGTGTGTCGTTCTAAAATATGAAGTTAATGGTTTCGTTCTTCTAAGCCAGAGCCAAGAAATTCTTTCAGCATTTCTTGTAGTTTGGGTTTGGTTTTTACAAAGTCTCTGAGTTTCTGTTTATCTGGGAATGTCTTAATTTCATTTTCATATTTGAAAGATGTTTTGCAGGATACATAATTCTTGGTTGGAAGTTCTTCTCCTTCAAGGCTTTGAATGTGTCATACCACTGTCTCCGTGCCAGCATGGTTTCTGCTGAGAAATCTGAGAAGAGCCTATAGGGTTTCCCTCTGAATGTTAGCTTTGCTTGGAGTCTTGCTGCCTTTAGGAGTTGCTGCTTATGTTTCATTTTGTTAAGCTTGGTTATAATATGTCCTGGAATCTTTCATTTGAGATCTATATTGGGTGGCGTACGATATGCATCTAAGATGTCTAAATTCTCCTCCTTCATGATTTCTGTGAAGTGTTCTTTCAGTAGTTCAGCAACGATACTCTCTGTGTTCTCAGATGTCTCACCCTGTTCAGGGACTCCAATTAATCGAAGGTTGTTCCTCTTAATAGAGTCCCACATGCTTCTTAATGCTTCTTCATTTTTCTTGTTTCCATTTTATGGTTTCTGCTCATAGACTCTAGCATCAGTAGCTCTGTCTTCCAAGTCAGAAATTCTTTTTTTCCATTTGTACAATTCTGTTTTCTTGGCTTTGCATTGAAGTTTCTATGTCTTTGATTTTGTTCTTGATCTGTTGGATTTCAGAGTACTGGTGTTCCATCAGATCGAACAGCTTATTTAATTTCTCCTTTTGTTCTGTTGCATTTTGTATAAGGTCTAGAAGGGCTCTGTATATAATCATTTTGTATTCACTTTCTGATGCTTTCATAAAAGTTTCTTCATCTGGAAAACTCCTTGGTTGCTTTGTTTGGGAGCCTTCTGAAGCCATGGGTGATTTCTTGTATGCCACAAATGTCTGTTGCTTTTGGGTCCCATATGAGTAAGTGGAGGCTGGAAGAGATACTGTGAGGATAGACTGCAGATGTTTCTCTAGGCTGTCTTAAAATGTAAAGCAAAAGATGTCTGATCACTTCTCAAGTCAGTCGGGTTTTCAGGTGTAGAGGTCCCTCTTCCCAAGTGGCAAAGTAAGTACCTCTGTATCCAACCCCAGATGATACAAACTAGTTCAGAATACAGCAATGCTACTGCTCTCTTGGCTTCTGCTGACAGGGCCCAACTTTAGGCGACACTGTGTAGAGTACTGCTTTTCTGGTAGAAAAGTGCTCTCCTGTGGGCAGGCTCTGGCTCCCAAGCTAAGAAATAGGTCCAGCTGCAGCCACCGTATCCAAGATGGCACCCTCCACACAGGCAGCAGATAGAGGGGCTAAAGGTGCCAAGAGGTAGTGATTCCTTTGCTTCTGTTGCAGGGTCCCCACCATAGGTGGCCTTTGGTAAATTACTGCTTTTCTCTCAGAGAAGCACTGTCCTGTTTGCAGGTGCTTGTTCCCAGGCTAAGAATTAGGTCCTGCTAAAATCTCCATACCCAACATGGCATCCCACACACTGACAGTGAAATTGCATACAAACCCTGATGTAGCAGGGATAAAAAGACAGGCCCAAAGTGGCTAGATGAACAGAGTCCTAAGCCTGGCTCTCAAAACATAGGAATTTCACCTGCCTATCCCCCCAGCAGCACCTCTGAGTCTAGCCGCTAGTCAAGACTCAGCTCTGCCCACCGGCCGAGGTAGAGGGGAAAAAAATGTCAAAGTGGTGCGTTTACCTTCAGTCTGTGAGAGCCAGGGCTAGCCAGGAGCGGGGGTCAGCGAAAGAGAGGAGGTTTTTCACTCAGTGGTATGAAGTCCCAATTAACAGCCCTGTGCCGTGTCCTGGGGCTGATTAGGTGATCAGAAGGCTCCATTTGATTATCAATTCAGGTTTTGGTTTCCAGAGGGATATAGGGAGATGTGTGCTTAGTCTGCCATCTTGACTCCCCCTCGTGTTTTATTTCTTGACTTCTGCTTCCATGGGTATTGATTGTGGATCCAAGTAAAATGAAATCCTTGATAACTTCCATTCTTTCTCCATTTTTGATGATGTTGTTCATTAGTCCAGTTTTGAGTTTTTTTCTTTATCAGTAAATATTAGCTGCTGTTATTTGTATGATCATATTTTCTAAATTAAAAAAGTGAACAAATGGATGTCCCCCCAAAAAATGTTGCATTTTCGTGTAACAACAATTTTCACATAAAGATGTGTTCTTTGAAACCTAGCCATATTTATAAGTGGATAGTGGGTCTACATCTCCAAGGAGGCAGGCTACACATCCCCTTTCAACTGATTGATTATGCATAGCAGATCCCATCACTGAGGTGCTTACATTATTCTTGTGTTCTAGCTCAACCTCACAATAAATAGCACATATGCTTATCAACACATCAGTAATTTTTGTGGTAGGCTAGCGTGACAGTTAATGTTACATGACAACTTGGCTAGGCTATGATATTCAGTGATCTGACAGACATTGGACTGGTTGCTCTTCCGTATGAAGTCTCACGATCAAGTTCGTGAACTTGCCACCATGCGCTTACGTTGACAGCACTGTACAAACAACTCAGTAAGGTTTCATAACCTTAGTATATCAGTGTCTCACAACTGTGTTTGTGTCAATGTGTGCTGTTGTCTTGCTGAGTGGCATTCATTACCATTGTGTTTTTATGTGCTGTCACAAGAATGTAGGAGCTTGAATTAGAGCAATGAACAAACATTAAATTTCTTGTTAAACTTGCCAAGAGTGGAAATGAAATCAGGGACACGTTAGTCCAGAGTTATGAGGATAATGCCATGAAGAAAACCACAGTGTACAAATGGATTAAATGTTTATCCAAGGAGAAAAAAAGCATCACTGATGAAGAGAGTTCAGGGTGACCAGTAACAAGCAGGACTGACAAAAACATTGCAAAATTTTTGCCAACTGGACGGTTAACCAAGTTTACTATTTGGAAGTGCTGAAAAGACTGCATGAAAAATTTAGTTGAAAATGACCTGAACTTTTCACCAACAACTCATGTTTCTCACATCACAACAATGCACCAGCTCACACCGCACTGTCTGTGAGGAAGTATTTAGCCAGTAACCAAATAACTATATTGGGACACCTTCGCTACTCAGTTCATTTGGCTCCCAATGACTTTTCTTTTACCCAAAGATAAAGCAAATATTGAAGGTAAGACATTTCAATGACATTCAGGACATCAAGGGTAATATGACAATGACAGATCTGATGGCTATTCCAGAAAAAAAGAGCTCTAAAATTGCTTTGAAGGGTAGACTAGGTGCTGACGTCTTTGCATACTCATAGCTTCTCAAAGGAAGTACTTCGAAAGTGATTGTAGTGATACTGAATAGTGTGGTATGTAGTACTTTTTCCAGGATGAGTTCATGAACTTAATTGCTAGAATGTGTATTATTTCCACCCCATGTACAGAAATAAATTCAAAGCTGAAAAATTTTTCCGTTTTCTTTCAATAATGGATGGACTTTCTGGAAGAACTTGGTACATCTGCTTCTCAAAGAAGTACATCCAGTTTCCCTGGGACTGCTTCAAGTCATTAAATAGTGTACAGGCTCCAGTACCTTGTTTTAGCCAACCCACTCAGCACCACACTAGAAAGAGCATGTTGAAGAAACTTTAGAGCTCCGTGGAAGTACAGTTTCACCATCCACAGAGGAATGGGTTTCTCTTTTTATATGGCCTTTTTTACTATGTTCTTATAACTCCCACAAAGTGATTGGGCAAAACTATGCAAATAAGGTATGTAAAACTCTCACCAGGGTTGGCTGAAACTACGCAAATAAGGTGCCTGAAACCCAAAAATGAGACTGGTTGATTTTGGAACCCCTTTAGGCTTAAAAACAGCCAATCTCACAAGTTGAGGGGGCTCACTACCATCAAAAAGAAGAGCCACTAATGGAGCACGTCCTTTGGACCCAGGGTCCCTGTGCTGAAAACTTCCTAGATTGAGGAGACAGAGAGAGCTTATAAACACTTGAGATGGTGCAAGACAGCATGAGATGACATGAACAGTGAAAACCAAGAGACCAGTACTATGGTGGGCTTCCCAGCCCATAGCATTAGGCAGCTGCAGTGGGCTCACCTACCCATGGAGCAATAGAACTGAGCACCTTTGGGCAAGAGACTTCCTGATGAAGTGAGGTTCCTGTGGATACTTACTGACAGTGCCAAAGAGCTGTACCACTTGCCTGGACTGTGCAGAGATAAGGCCTGAGTAGAGCAGAGCAGAGCAGCAAAGACATGCCTGCGGGCACTGTCAAGAAGAAGCTGTCTTGGTGAAAAACAGTATCCTGACTTGTGCTTGTTATTTCCAAGTTGATCCTGATACTGAATTGTAACTTATTTATTCCTTAATAAACCCTATAATCATGAATGTGATCTGTGAGTTCTGTGTGACCACTGCAACAAATTACTGAACCTAGCAGAGAAGTAGAGAATGCCATGGAAGGAATGGCTGGTGTCAGAATTGGTAAAAAGTTTGAGAATGTAGGTGTGTCTAACCTCTACCTGATAGGAAACAGCTTCAGGCTGATGGTAATGGTGATTTTCATCTCTTTCCCTGAAATTAGATAAGGAAGTCTGATGCCACCTCATTATACCTTCTGAGTCTCAACTTCCTCATCCTTAAAATGAGAAAGTTGGATAAAAGATAATTTCTCTGATATCTTTCAGCCATAGTATTCTGTACCATTTCCTTCCTCTTATTTTTCTCCCCCTGGTTTCAAGCAATCCACTGAGCCCAGGGGAATGTCTGATTCAGTGCCTCTGCCATAAAACACCTGGGCTACACAAGCTCAGTAGGACTCTGTCCACAAGACTTGAAGTTACTTATGTTCAAATCCGTCTTTATTTTCCAGGTAGTGAACCACTATCCTCACAAAAATTATATGCAAATGTACCTTTTCTCTGGGGCCCAGAACTGCAAGCTGCATTAGGTCATTCTTCCAAATTGCTTTTTGAGCTCTCCAACTTATTTTTTCTTTATATGTCCTAGATAATGGTGGTAGTTACGCTTTCTATTTTCATATGCCTTCAATTCAACAAATATTAATTAAATACCTGCAAGGTTCTCACTACTGGAATGGAGGTCATGATGAGTTGAAGAGCTATATCTATAATTTCTTGAGATATAAATATACGCTCCTTGGGGAGAGATAAGATTTACACAGAAAATAATTGGTCATGGGTCAACACTGTAAGTAGGCTACATTCAAGACAATTAAATATCATATTATATGAAGGACACTGTATGTGCCACAGACCATCAAAAAAAAAGAGATGCTTATAATGACTCAAGGAAGACTTCATAAATAATATAGGGTTATAAGTGTCCCTGTAATGATGAGTAGGATCTGAATAGATGGAAAGGTGAATAGGGCCTTACAGGATGGGGTTGCAAACAGAAAAGATACTACGTTGAATAAGATTCTTTCAGTTTTAGCAATGGAAACCACCCAGAGCTTTGCTACTCAAAATGTGATCTGTAGATCAGTGATATCAACCTAACCTTGTGTCTTAGTCATCTACTGCTGCTATAACAGAAATACCATAAGCAGATGGCTTCAATGAAGAGAAAAAGTATTCTCTCACAATCTAGGAGGCCATAAGTTTGAATTTTGGATGTCAGCTCCAAGGGAAATATTTATCTCTGTTTCTCTGAGGGAAGGCCCTTGTCATCAAACTTCCCCTGGTCTAGATGCCCAGGAACCTCAGGTCCAAAGGACATTCCCTGCTCCCAGCACTCCTTCCTTAGTGGTATGAGGTCCTCCCGTCACTCTGCTTGCTTCTGTCTTTTATATCTCAAAAGAGATGGTCTCAAGACACAATTTAATCTTGCACATTGAGTCCTGCCTCATTAACAAAACTACCACTAATGCCTTCTCATTGATGTCACAGAGTCAGGATTTACAACACACAATCATATCAGATCACAAAATGGTGGCCAGTCACACAATACCAGGAATCAAGACTTACCCAAGTTGATACACATATTTCTAAGTCGTAATACAATCCATAACATCTAGGAAATTTTTGCAAATGAAGTATCTTTGTCCCCAGCCCTTCCAAATCAGAATTTGTATTTTAACAAGAGCTTCAGGTGAGTCATATACACATTAAAGTCTGAGTAATATTGGAGTAGACAACCTGTTTTTAGCCTTGAACGTATATTGGGAGCACCTAGAAAATTTTCACAAAAATACTGGCTCTCACTCCCATCAGTTAAGTTACCTCTTAATGGTAGCTCAAATGGTGGGAAGCAGGGAGAGGTGGGAGATGGGGTGCTTATTTAAAAATATTTCATAGAATGTTCCTTGGAATTATTGAAGAATCAACTCAAAAGGCTAAGAACTAAGGTAGCTGCAGACAGAGCTCAGCAGCATTTAACGAACCTTCTGTCTAGAGCTTACCCCATTGTTGCTGAGTCATGTTATCACTCATAACAACCCTATAGTATAGAGGAGAACTGCACCACCAGAACTCCACTCTTTCTAGAGCAGTGCTTCTCAATTTTCACATCTATCCCTAAACCAGAAACCCTGGTAGTGTAATGGTTAAGAGTTTGTCTGCTAACCAAAAGGTTGGTAATTCAAATTCACTGGCTACTCCTTGGAAATCTTATGAGGCAGTTCTACTTTGTCCACTAGAGTTGCTATGAGCTGAAATTCAACTCAATTGGCAACATGTTTGTTTTGTTTTGTTTTTTTTTTGAATCTCTAAACCAGTCGGCTATGGACAAAAGATGGAATGACTGTTCTATATCTATGGTCATTTCCAAAGAACAAAAAACTCTGAGCAGGGCAGCTACTCTAAAAATGTCTACTATCAGCACCAATGCAAGGATGAGCATGTAGCATGCAGGAGTTACTAAAAAGACCCATCTGACTAGAAGAGAGAGCAAGAGCTGATGCCTACTGTCATTAGAAACTTTCTTGGCTTAGTTAAACTACGATCATGCTCATACTTACATATAATGTTATTGCTTCTTTTTTTTTCTTTAAGATACTATATGTATTTTTTTTAATCGCTAACAGAACAAAGAAGTATACAATGAAAAGTCAGTTTCCCTTCCACCCTAGGATATCCATCCCCAGTCTTCTCAGTTTCTCTACACAGGGACTACTACCATTAAGTCTCTTACACTCACTGCTTTGCAAAGACCATTGTTCCTAGAACTGTGATTGATACAAGTCAATGCCATTTGGAGAGTCTCCGTAATCATGATTATGGAAAAATTTTCCAGGAAATAAATTGTATGTAGTCTTTTAAAATGGAAATCTAAGTAGATAAAATTGACATAATAATGCCTTACACTTGTATTACAGGACTTTAAATTTTGCAAAGCACTTTCAAATGGATTATCTCATTTGATCTTCATATTGATTCTGTGAACTTCTATGGAGCAGATATTTCCTGCTATTTAATCAATTTATTAGGTTTACAGAGGTTATTATTTGTCCTATAATCACGTTTCTCAACAAAATTAAAGACCTTCTGAGGGTGCTTTGCATACATTATGGGTGAAGCTAAAGTATAGTCAAAGATTTATTTTCAGCACTTTCCCTAGAATCCTTCTGCTCCCTCACTGCAAAATCCTATGTGAGTTACCAACCACATTAGTGCATCCAAATCTTTTCCGAGTTAAAACATCCCTTTGGTTTTCTTAGGGCCAGCTATTGTGATGAGCCAAAAAAAAAAAAAAAAAAAACCTACAATAATGATGGCAAAACTTTCAAATTAAATAGAATTTTTTGTTTAACTGGAAAGCTTCACATCCAGCCATCACTTCATTCAACAAACATTCCATTCTAGTATGTGCCAGGAAACTCTGGTGCCGTAGTGATTAAGAACTACCTCTGATAACCATAATTATGGCAGCTCAAATCTGCCAGATGCTCCTTGGAAACTCTGTGGAGCAGTTCTACTGTCTTATAGAATTACTGTGAGTTGTAATCAACTCTACAGTAGTGTTTTTGTTTTTGTTGTTGTTGTTGTTTTAACTGCCAGAAGTTGTCAATAATTTCATTTTACTTGGATCTACAAACTTTTCTCATGGAAGCAGCAGTCAAGAAAGCAAACAATTGAGCAAATCTGCTACAAAAGACCTTAAAAGTATTGCAAAACAAAGACAACTATTTGAGGACTAAGCCGGACCTGATCCAAATCACAGTATTTTCAGTCACCTCATATGTATTCAAAAGCTTGACAATGAATAAGGAAGATTGAAGAAGAATCAATGCCTTTGAACTTCGGTGTTGGTGAAGAATATATACCATGGACTGCCAGAAGAACAAACAAATCTGTCTTGGAAGAAGTACAGCCAGAACATTCCTTAGAATGATGGCAAGACTTTGTCTAAAATACTGTGGACATGTTGTGAGGAAGGATCAGTCCCTAGAGAAGGACATCATGTTTGGTACAGAGTCAGAGGAAGACCCTCAGTGAGATGGATTGATACAATGGGCTGGAACATAGTAACAATGGTGAAGATGGTACAGGACTTGGCAGTGTTTTATTTTGTTGTACATAGGGTGGCTGTGAGTCAGAATTGACTCAGTGATGTAACTTGTTGCCGTCAAGTCAGTTCTGACTCATAGCAACCCTATAGGCTGTCACTGCGTAAGGAGAACAGATGGAGATGCAGATAGGCGAGCATACAAGATTGATTCGGATTGTATACTTTCACTTAATCACAATAACGAAGAAAAAGAAGATGTTAACTAACTTGCCCAAAGTTCACACAGCTAACAGATGGCACAACATCAGGACTAGAATTCAATTCTAAGCAAAAAGGTCATTGCCTCAAAGAGACTGTTCTTAGCGACTCAGTGAGTATGAGTTATTCTCTGTCATCTCATCCATTATTTGGCTTTATTTTCTTTATAGCATTTATCTGAAATTTGTATTCATTTTCTTGTTTGTCTGTCTTCCAACAGAAGGTTATACTTTGTACATTCCATATTCTGGTTGTTAATGGATGTTTACAGCTGTTTCTTCTCATTTTGAGTCATGCCACATAAGCAAATGAAGGCTCCCAAAGCCTTGCCTCATCCACATCATTAAGGTCAACTCTACTTTGAGGAGGCAGTTCTTCCTTACCAAATGTCTAACAATCTGAGGGGCTCATCTTTCAGCACTACATCAAACAATTTTTGCTGCTATTCATAAGGTTTTCACTGGCCAATTTTTTAAAAAGTAGACTGTCAGATCCTTTTTCCTGGTCTCTCTCAATCTGGAAGCTCCACTGAAACCTGACTATCACGGGAGACCCTGCTGGTATTTGAAATGCCAGCAGCATAGCTTCTAGCATCACTCTAAAAGCCACCAGAGACACAAACTGACAGACAAGTAGTGGCAGTTATATATAACAGTACCATAATAATATCTTCCTCATCATATTATTTTAAGGACTTAAATGAGATAATACATGAAAGAATTTCTCATCAAGTTTAATGCATAGTAAGTGGTCAAACAACAGTGTGTAGTTATCCATGTTTTCACTTAGCCTTTGTAAACAAGCTATTAAGTTGTACAAAGTGGGGATTATCATGCCTATTTTTTAGTTAAAGAAATAGAGGTTTGAAGAGCTGGAGTGGTAACGGGGCACTCAGGTGATAACTCACCCATACTACCTGTTCAAACTTTAAGAGAACCTTCCATTAATAATGCCATCCTTGAGACATGTTGGCAGGCTAGAGGCCATAAAAATCTGGGAACAAGCAACCACTATGTGATCCTCAGATAAGAAAGGGGCATGCTATACTATGCTCAGATTTCCAGATGAGCATGAAGCAATAATTTTAACGGTCTCTAGAAGGAAAGCATCATTATGGGACACCAGTAATACTAAATGCAGTTGGTATAAAGCGACTTCATTAGGTTAGTTAAAAGCACACACCATCATTTGCTCCTAAATAATAAACAACACTCCTTCGTTAAAATGAATCCTCTCCTTGAAATGCTAACCCATTTTTTTTTGCTTATCCTAGTGCATTTTTAATTTAATCGAGCTAGAAAAAAATTAATTCACATGTGCCAAAATCATTACACTTTTATATTCTACAGTGTCTGATATATAGAATCTATAAAACTTAAGTCATTACAAACTGATAGGTTGTGATGGTGAAAATAAAGTTAAACTAACATTCACAGAAACGATTCACTACCTAGGGCAAAAAGAGTAACTTCTTAGTGGAATAATCTGCTCTAGAGGGGAAGACTGACATGTTTTCCCATGCCCACCAAAGAGCAAGTCACAGCGTCCCCGTCAGTTCCCATAGGGTATGGAGTCCCCTTCAGGAAAGAATCTGGGACCTGCTTTCATCCAGATTATTAGTAAACTGAACATAAAGCCAGATTCCCAGTTCAAAATAAAGTCAGGGGCTAACCGGCCTTAAATTATGCTAGACACAGAGATCCCTTCCAGTAGCTCCTTTTAAAATAACTAATATTTAGTATTAGCCATATGCCAGTCTTCATTTGGGGGATTTTGCATGGATTGACTAATTCTGACAGCAATTTTATGAGGGTAAGTAGTATTATTGGAAACCCTGGTGGCATAGTGGGTTAAATGCTACGTCTGCTAACCAAAAGATCAGCAGTTCCAATCTACCAGGTGGTCCTTGGAAACCCTATGGGGCAATTCTACTCTGACCTCTAAGGTCGCTATGAGTTGGACCCAACTGGATGGCAGTATATTTTTTTTAAGTATTATTATTATCTTGCCTTAGAAAAGGAAAACTGAGTCATTGAGAGATTGGTTATGTGCTAGTAGCCTGCTACTAGTAAGTGGCAGAGCTGAAGTCTGAACCCAAGCAATTTGACTCTTGAGCTAAAATACTTTTAACCATTGCACTGCAGTATACCAGAAAAGTGTGTCAAAACGTGGGATCCTATATCCCTCTCCTCAGATATCCCTTAAACCCCACTTCTGTGAAGTCGATTCTGACTCATAGCGACCCCATATACAGTAGGGTAGAAATGCCCCATAGAGTTTCTAAGGAGCACCTGGTGGATTTGAACTGTGGACCTTTTGGTTAGCAGATGTAGCACTTAACCACTATGTCACCTATTCCTTAATAGACTATTTTCTCTGCATGGTTCATTCTATGCGGATGGAAGCAAACTTGCAACAGATACTACTAACTGGATTTTATACCATTTGTCCACTGGAGGTGGGGAGAGTAGCATAAGATTTTTTTTTTTTTTTTACCAGAGAAGACTTTATCCTGAATGTGTACTCCCTAGAAGGGATATCTCTGCAGGACAGCCCCCTTTTTCTCTTGTATCATGAGGCCTTCCATCTGGGATGCAACAAATTCCATGTAGAAGAGAACAAAGGATCCTAACTCCCTCTCTCAGGTCCCCGGTGTCAGGTCTCCAAAGACTTCTCAGTGACTACATGTCTTCTGCACTTGTCTCACTTTCTGTGCTCAGCAAGGGATAAGAGGGAAAAGGGCTATGGCTAGCCTTATTAGAGTAGATGATAAAGGTGGTCTGAACCCCTCTAACCTCTGCCCTAAAGGCTGGCATCACGGCGATTTGCCTGACTTCTGAACAAACCACCTGATCCTGCCTTGCTTGTCCAAGCTAACTTGAAATGATTGTTACAAACACTGGCTACCATCATTCTTTATCAAGAACTGTTTTAAATAAAATCTTTCCCAAAATAGAACCAGAAGGTTGAAAAGCAATATAATTCCAAAGATGATATTTGCATATGCCTTACCTCAAAGAGAGGGCCCTGGGTGGCACAAGCAGTTTTCTCTCAGCTGTTGCTGAGGTTGGCAGTTTGAAGTCACCCACTGTCTACACGGAAGAAAGGCCTAGTGATCTGGTGCTGAAAGTTACAGCCTTGAGAAACCTATGGATGAGTTGTACTCTGTAACATATAGGGTTGCCATGAGTCAGAATCGACTCAATGACAACAAGACTGGGGTGTGTGTGTGTGTGTGTGTGTGTGTGTGTGTGTGTGTGTGTGTGTGTATGTGTGTGTTATTGACTGTAAGAAGCCTGCTTTATGCAGCACTGACCTTGTGATTTAGGAAAATATTTGTCAGTGGCTTCCAAGGGCTACATACTTTCTAGATTATGGGATATGTTCATAATCATTAAGGGCTTTGAAATGATAGAATAGCTTTACATTACTAAACACCACATCTAGAAAGATATTTAAATGGCAAAATTTCTGCCACTGACTTTTTTGGACAATGTCAAGAAACTCCCATTAATGAAATCTAGTCTACTGGGCACCCTCAGAACTGGTTATTCTAGATTGTTCTTCTCCCTCTGCCATTGATGAGAAATGATCTTGCCAAACTATGTTTGAGTTTTCAAGCTGAAAGGACATTAGAGATTACTTAGCCTGGCTCCTTCATGAGGTGTGGAATAAGCATTTAATATGATCTAAGAGGTGGAGATTGTTTTTCTTGTCCAGAGCCAGCACAATGTTCAATAACAGTTTCTGTTGAGTCAACATGGATTCATAGCAACTCCATATGTGTCAGCATAGAACCATGCTCCATGGGGTTTTCAATATTTGATGTTTCAGAAGTAGATCGACACGCCTTTCTTTTGAGCTTCCTTTGGGTGGACTCGAACCAAGCACCTTAATTGTTTGTACTGCCATGGACTCCATGTGTTCAATAAGTAGTTTCAAATATATAAATAATTAGAGACCACTATAGCTCAGAAAAACCTTGAGAAAGGACCTTGGGTTAATTTCCGCAACTTTTTAAAAGGTGTGTTGAATTCTCTGTAAAGTACATGTTTATCTCTTCCTAAAGCCTCTTTGAAGGCTGTCAAAGAAGGAAATTTCAAAATCTTTGTAGTTAGGCTTCCCAAACACTAATGACCTTCACTGATTAGAAATGTTCCTTTGATACAGCTTCCTGAGGACCATTTGCACTACTCAGAAGTTGATGGTGTCTTTGAAGGTATCAGTGTTCAGTTTCCCCCTCTGTCATCTTTTCCACTAGCCTGAACAATCTACCACTTTGCCTTTTGCAGTCATCTGTTTGTTTCTCCTTTGGAACCCTAACGATTTTCTTGTGCCTCTTAAGTACTAAAACCACACTGACTGTAGAGAAGTTGAATATTAAAAGGATTACAAAAATGTAAACGGAATTTAGAATAAGTCCATTTCAAATGCAAATACACACGAAAGTAAGAGTATTTGGCGTGGAGTAGCAAGTAAAGACCAGAGTCACTGTGTTGTTTTTTTCTTCAATTTCCCAAATGAATTTTTTTTTTCAGTTTCCTTTGCAGTCGATGCCTGACAATTCTCTAAAGAGAGTGCTATTTCAAATGCATTGTCATGCCTGTTAGCTGAACTGCAAATTGTCACCTATCTCTCTAGGGAGTACTACCGCCTAGTTCAAAACTGAAGAAAAATCAAGAAAATCATTTCTAATTGGTGCAGTACTGAAGCTGACCGGAAACATCACAGATCTACCCATATTTCTCATTGGAGTGGCAGAAGCTCAGACCTGCTGACTACTTCTAATCTGTAACTATAGTTGATTTTTAACAATATGCTAAGATTTTCCCTAAACAGAATTCTAGATTGTGGTCAAGTTGGAGGAAATTTTCATACCTTAATGATAACTTGTCATGAGTTTTGTTTGTTTACACAACTTGAATGTTTCAGAAAATTGAATTTTTATTATGTTTTTTGCACCTTTAGTTTCTAAGCCTCAACTCATTCCTTAGGGGGAAAAGTATTGCATAAAGCATAGCTTCTTAGTTAATGCACACACTGAATTGGCAGAGTGGACACATGGTCTATCAGTACTGTGTAGTTTATTGGCACCTTGGTTCTTTTATTTTTAATACTTTATTACGATTTAAGTAAAAGTTTACAATCCAAATCAATTTGCCATATAAAACCCCAAACACACACCACTATGCAACTCCAGCTGCTCTACCCCTCATGACAGCACACTCCTCCTTTTTACCATTTACTTCCTGTATCCATTCAGACAACTCCTGTCTACTTCCACCCTCTCATCTTACCTCTAGAAATAAGCTGCTCAGGCAGCCTGATGTATATATTCAGGTCAAGGAGCATATTGTTCTCTAACATCACTCCATGTATTATAGTCCAGTCCAATCTTTGTCTGAAGAGTTGGTTTTGGTACTGGTTTTAGCTCTAGGCTAATACAGAGTCCAGGGACCATGTTCTCAGGGGACCCTCCAGTCTGATGGGCCATCAAGTATGGTCTTTTAATAGACTTATAGCTTTGCACATCCATATTTCTCCCACTACATCAGGGACTTTATGTTACATTTTCTGTCAAGGCAGTCATTTGTGGTGGCTGGGCACCATCTAGATGTTCTGGTCTCATGCTGATGTAGTCTCTGGATCATATAACACCTTCTGTCTGCTAGCTTAATGTGTTCCTCAGTGTCTTTGATATCCTTCATTCTCCTCTGCTCCAGATGGATAGGGACAAATTGATGCTACTTAAAAAGCTGCTTGTGAGTTTTAAGACCCCAGACTCCACTCGCCAAAGAAACATGAAGAACATATTCTTAAAAAAAAAAAACACTTTGAACTTTGTTATGCCGGTTAGCCTAGATTCTGAAACCATGGTCCCCAGACCCCTGTCCCTGCTACTCTGTCTTGCAAATATTGGACTGCATTTAGAACCTTGGTTCTTTTGAAATATTACTTCTAGTGTTTCTCTATCTCCAAAAAATAACAACACATGAAAGTGAAAATAAGCATAGTCCTATGAAGCTGAAAAAAGTACTATGAAATCAAAAGGACAAATACTGTATGAGACCTCTACGATAAGATCTCAAAAACAGACTTATGTATAGAAGAAAAGACTCTTTGACAGCTGCAGGGGAGGGGAGGGAGGGAGGGATTAGATTAGATAGTTGGTAGAAATCTGGTTGGGTGAAATTGGTGATGGCACACATTAGAAACAAGAACAATATTAAGTGGACTTCAGCATAACTTGAATACTCCTTCCATCTTAACCCCATATTGCAAGGACAGAGTAGTTGGGGTAGGGGGCAGGGGACCATGCTCTTAGGCGAAATCGAGGCCAATTGGCACAACTGACATTTTGCTGAGAGGGCTCTCTGCACCCCACATTGGTGAGTGGCGTCTGGGGTCTTAAAAGCTGCCAAGCTGCCACCCGAGGGCACAGCAGATGGTCCCAACTCAGCAGGAATGGATGCTCACCGAGGACCAAAATGACATGGGGCAAAGACAACCCAGAAGACGGAGAGACCCACATAAGTGGGTGCCTACATCGACTTTGGACCAGAAGAACCAGATGGTGCCCGGCCACCACCATTGATAGCCGTGATGGAGCTCACTAAGTTGAGTCTCACTGGCAACACAAGAATAAAAAGGGGTGCATCCTGAGATCTCCACTAAAAGACCTCAGTTGATGGTCCAGCGGTTTCGCTGTTCCCCTGGGAGCATGGCCCCTGGCCCTGATGCTGCCCTTGCCCATAAATCATTACAAAGGTCCACTCATCGGACACAAATCGATTGGACTTGACGATGCGGAGTGACCATGTATTGGATGCAGTTTATGGTTCTATGCATCTATAGGATATCATCCTGCTGACCTCTGGCTAGAAGAAGGATAGTGGGTGGAGAGGAGGGGAGGGGAGACTGTTGGGAGGATGAGACATGTATGGAGCAGAGAGGAATAGTGTGCTGTCACCAGACAGGGAGAGCAGTGGAAGTTGCATATAGGTGGGCAAGTGAATTTGTACGGGAATGTACATTTTCACTCAGTCATATTAAATTTAAAAAAACAATAATAATTAAAAGAAAAAATACTATGAAATATATTTGCCACTCTTGATTTTCCTTTTTTTTTTTTTGGTCATATATATATATATATATATATATATATATATAAAACACTCACTCGGATCTGACTCGACAGCACTTGGCTGACACACACACACACATATATATATAACACACACATAAAGGATTAAACAGTCAAATAATATGACAGTTCCATACTTGTATCATAATAACTAATATAATATGATTTTATACGAAAGAATGGTAGTCTCTTGACCTCCTCTATACTCCAAATCATGACCCTTAGAGGCAATGACTGTAACCTATTTTAGTGATTATTTTGATACTGTCATGGATAGAATTGTGTCCCCCTAAAAATAGGTGTAGCCATATGACCATCATTCCCTGTATTCTATGACTGTGCTACATTTTGTGATTTTGCTGTGTTGTATGTTACAGGGATTAGAGTGGGACTGTAAATCCCTTTATAAGATCACCCCCCTGCTCCATTGTAAAGGGAGTTTCCCTGAAGTATGGGTTGCCCCACCCTTAATCCTTTCATCCTGCAAGAGATAAAAGGAAAAGAGAAGCAGGCACAGAACTGGGAACCTCACACCATCAAGAAAGCAGCACCAGGAGAAGAGTGCATCCTTCAGACCTGAGATTCCTGTGACAAGACACTCCATGGACAAAGACTAATACCAGACTTTCCTCCAGAGCCGACAAGAGGGAAAGCCTTCCCCTGGAGCAGACATCCTGAATTTGGACTTGTAGCCTACCAGGCTGTGTAAGAATCAACCTTCCTTTGTCAAAGCCATCCGCTCTGTGGTATTTCTGTTAGAGCAACCCTAGCTGACTAAAACAGATATTGAATGTCATAATGCTATAAGTGTAATTCAGCCTTGTCCAATAGAAATATAATGAGAGAAAAATAGCAATTATAAATATTCTAATAGCAACGTTTAAAAAGTCTAAAGGAAAAGGTAAGATAATTTTAACAATATATTTTATTTAATTCACTATATCCCAAACACTATCATTTCAAGATGTAGCAAATATTTTAAAAATGAGATATGTTGTATCCTTTTTTCGTACTGTATCTTTGAAATCTGATGTGTAGTTTGTTCTTACAGCACATCTAGATTCATACATTTGATTTTTATCAAAAATATTTTTATCTAATTTCCCAAAATTTGACAAAGGAGATTCACGTGCCCAAGTTATTCCAAACACATGTAGATGCTTTCCAATAATGGAACCAGGTAGAAAATTTGAAGTTTTACTTGTCTAAAATTAAATGCCTTTTAAAATTAAGTCTCTCAGTTGCACCATGTACAGTTTAAATTCTCAAAAGGCACATGAAGTAAGCATCTATTTTATGGGACAATGTGGGTGAAAATAACTGTTATGTTGCTATTTTTTATTTTTAGATATACTTTATCAGCGTCTCACTGTTGAAAATAAGATTTAACTCTCCTTTGTTATCTTCAGCTACACTCAAACACGTATGCATACTCTCTTCCTATGTTCCCTATAGTTATATCATTTTGGTTAGATCAACATTTATAGATAATAGTTGTCCTTTTTCTTCCTTTTCTTAGCTTTCTATCTTAGTTGGCATCTCTAGAGAAGCAACATCAGTGAGATGGAGAGAGATTTACCTCAGAAAATGGCTCATGCAATTTTACAGGCTGACAAGTCCATAATTTTACGGGCTGACAAGTCTGCAGTAGTTTGCAGACCTCTGCTGGCTCATTGGATAGTAGGGACTGGAAAATGCTTCTGCAGGCTAAGATCCCAAGATCTAGAGGTGATGAGAATAGTACAAGGTAGAGAGAACAAGCTCTGCCAGCCAAGCCAGCCAAGTGCCGTTGAGTCGGATCCGACTCGTGGCCAACATATCTATTTATATTCTGGAAACAGATCATACCCTCAAGGAACTTCCCTTCCAACTGATTGATCAAATCAGATCACATCATGGAGAGTAATTCTATTACATTGTATTTGGCCAAGTCACTAAGAATCATAGCTTCACCAAGTTGACACATAAAATTAACCGCCACACTTTCTAGTGCTTATTCTTCTCTGTGTGAAAATCTCCTCTAAATACATTTACTATCAAGTATTCTACTAATTTCCTCCTTGGGCAAAAAAAAAAAAAAAAAATCCTTTCTTACAATCTTTAGATTGTTGTATGCCAAGACTGCCTTTCACCACCTTTATGAGAACTCTGTTTGCTTCTTTTCTAAGGTGAACTTACAGTCCCACTGTGACTTCTAAGACAAGCATTTCTTTCTTGATGGAAATATGCCCTATCTATATCCTGAAAAGTGGTACATTAGGAACCAAAACAAATCTAAGCCCGTTGCCATTGAGTTGATTCTGACTCATGGCAACTCTATAGCACAGAGTTAAAACTGCCTCAAAGAACACCTGGTGGTTTCTAACCACCAATACTTGTTTCTTAACAGCCGTAGTACTTAACCACTACACCACCAGGGTTCCTAGAGAAGTAGACCATGACGAAGGGGCATATTTTTTGAGACTTTGTAAATCTGAAAATATTGTGCTTGTTGTACTCCTACACTTAATAGTTTGGCTAGGTATAGCATTCTGGGTTGAAAACTTCATTTTAGCATTTTGAAGGTGTGTTCCATTGCCTTCTAACCTTCAATGTTGCAGCAAAGAATTTTTTGCCCCTCGGAGTCTAGTTCATTCACTCTAAAAGCTTTGTTCCAGGTATCCTGAAATTTAATAGTGATGTGCTTTAGGAGGAAACCCTGGTAACACAGTGGTTATATGCTATGTCTGCTAACCAAAAAGGTCAGGAGTTCAAATCCACCAGACACTCCTTGAGAACTCTACGGGGCAGTTCTACTTTGTCCTTGACAAAGTGTGTGTGTGTGTTAGGCCTGGGACTTTATCTTAAAATACTTGTTTGATTTTCTCTGTTCTCTTTCTCTAAAACTCTTTAGAATTCTGATATTGGACTTTGTAATGATCCTCTGGAAACCCTGGTCGCTGTAGTGGTTAAGTGCGACATCTGCTAACCACGGTTCAAATCCACTAGGGACTCCTTGGAAACTCTATGGGGTAGTTCTGTTCTGTCCTATAAGGTCACTATGAGTCAGATCAACTCGATGGCAGTGGGTTTGATGTTCCTTTTTGGAATGATCCTCTGATTTCGTTACCTTTACCCTCTTACTTTCTTTTTGCTTTCGTTTCATTTCTCTACTTTCAGAAAGAATTCCACAAACTTGTCTTTAAAACATTCCATTCTTTTAAGTGATTTTTTTCTGTTATATTTTTAATTTCTAGAATTCTTTGTTCTCTGAATGATGTTTGTAAACATTTGCGTGTGTGTGTGTGTGTGTGTGTAAACACACCCACAACTTATTCTTGTTTAATTGACCTTTTCTCACTGCATAGTCTGTTTTACTCCAGTTGCTGTTGCTGAATTTTTTGTATGTGTTTTTTTGTTGTTCTGGTCTCTGTCATTCATATTAGAGACTTGCCTCCACTGTCTGATCACCTTTGGCTATCTATTTATAATGAAGAATTAGAAACAAAAAAATAATAATTATAAGCTCTGAATCTTCAAGTTTCATTATAGGGCATTCTGGTTGTCATTTCTTTGGAGAACCACTGATTGTCATATTTTCAGTTCTTTTCGGTTATGATGGATTCACCAGGAAAAATACTTTAGATTTCCTGCCTAGATGACAGTGTTCTGAGAGTTGAATCAAGACAAAGAGGTGAGGATCTCAATAGTCAACTAATACCCCTGTTTTCGGTACAGTAAAACCCAAAACCTGTTGTTACCAAGTCTATTGTGACTCATAGAGATCCTATGGGACAGAGTTGAACTGCCCCATAGAGTTTCCAAGGAGCACCTGATAGATTTGAATTGCTAACCTTTTGGTTAGCAGCCTTTGCACTTAATCACTGCACCATCAAAGTTTCCTTCAGTACAGTACCCAGCGTAAATTTTCATTTAATGACCAAATATTACAGTTCAGGCAAGAAATCCCACAGCAGTTAATCAGATGGGTTTTCCATGGGTTATAAATTGGATTGTTTTCCCACAAAATATATGTTGGGATCCTAGCCACAATACTTGTGAATATAATATGCAATCCGAATGTAATCACTTTCTATATTGCAATTTAGTGCAATGTAATCCATAGGTTGAGGTCATAGCAACTTAGTGTGGATCTAAACCACACTTCTGAATTAGATAAGGAGCAGCAGACAGAGACAGGCACACAAACACAGGGGAAAGAGGGACACTTTCTGCCAACAACAGTGGCAGATGAATCTACAAGCCCAGAAACTCCAAGGATAGCCAGCTATTAAAATTTGAAAGGAGAAGCCCTGGCAGCATAGTGGTGAAAGCACTAGGGTGCTCACTGGAAGATTGGTGGTTTGAACCCACCAGCTACTCTGAAGGTGAAAGATGTGACAGTCTACTTTTCATAAATATTGTAGCCTTGGAAACATTGTGAGGCAGTTCTGATCTGTCTCATAGGGTCGCTAGGAGTTGGACTTAACTCTATAGCAACTGGTAGAAGTTAAGATAGACACCCTGCATTCAGATTTCTAGCCCCCTCAACTGTAAGAAAATAAATTTCTGTTCTTATAAACCATCCACTTGTGGTATTTGTGTTACAGCAGCACTAAGAATCTAAGGCAACAGACAATATGGTAACTCCCTTCTTTGCAATCTTTTTTTCAATCTGTCTGCTAGAACCCAAAAGACAGAGAACTCCAATTACAAGCCCAGATAACACCTGTCATCCTGATAAATGACTGTCTCTGAAAATCGTAGGTACATGTTCTTTATCTCTGTAGTGTCATCCCTTGCAGAACTACCCTTGAAAAACAAAAGTGTGTGGGTGACAGAAGCCACTTCTTTGGGATAAACTATCTGGGGGAGGTCCATGGCATTCAGATCAATACACAAAAGGATGTACATTACACCATCAAGCTAATCACTTAACTGCTGCCATGAAAAATGGTCTCTATAGCAAATTCCAATTCAGGAAAGTGAGTTTTTTACACACATTGCCTGTACAAGACAACACACAGGAAATGATAAAACAAGAGTGCAGATAAACCTGGACTCAATAAATGTTTAATTCTACCAAAATGAATTTCCTGTAGCTAAATCTAGAGTCCTGAATGTGCATTATATTAAAGACGGTGACTCTTCGGATTCACCTTTGGAGAAACGTAACAACTGCTCTCTGTCATGGAAAGCTGTAGTGAAGATTCACCGTATGGGGTTTGCAGCATGAAAAAGCAGCACCTGTGAAGGCATTGTGAATAGCCAACAGGATACCTTTGTGTAAGTTCTGCTACAACAACAGTAGGTAGCATGTAACACACCCAAGTGAGTAGTAATAGTTCAAGAAATAACTGCGAGAATGGTGGATGGTGTCATTAATCTCATATAATTCAACTTGAACATTATCATGTAATCAATATACATCTTTCTACCAATTTATTTTTAATGTAGAATTCTCTGCTTTATGTATAAAATATTAGCCTTTTAAAAATGCTGTTTTAGAAACATCACTGGCCACTCTCCCAGCTAAACAGCAAAAAGCAATGTACTACCTAAGCAATCATTTTGTGCAAATTAGATGACCCATAGCTTTACCCAAAGCAATTTATTAGAGAGATGGAAGTATTACCTAATTTTACAAATTCCAACATACACACACACACACACATACACACAAATTCTGACATACACACACATACACGCACACACACATATTTTCATTTTAAGCATTCTCAAATTGGGCTGTTTCATAATGAATGGGTACATTTCTCCCCTCTTCCCCTAACAAAAAAAAATGTCAATAAACCTATGGTTTTTATTTCAATAAATGTCTTTGAAGAAATACACAAATGGTGAATAATATCGTGTAGAAGACAAGCTATTGTTCTAAATAGCAAGTAACCTTTCTTGTTCTTTCGTCAGCTTTACAGAAAAGAAGCAGAAATTCTACAAACTGAAGAGTCAGAAGGAACTTAAACTAGCCATGCAAAGGTAATTGGCTGCCTATAAAAAGACAAAGAGTAGCCCAGTACAAATGGAAGGTTGGGGAAAAACATGTAGGGTGGCTTTTTTTATTACAAGGTATAATTCAGAATGATATCATGAACTTAAAGACTGGTCAAACTGATACCAAATTGTACAAAGGCATATATTTCTTTAAAAAGAAAAAACTAAAACAATGAAATCTTGAAATCTATAGATAATCTGCTTATAGTTTAAGCATAATTTATTGTCACAATAACTGTTTTGGTACAGGATAGGAATAGTGCACTTAAACATCCCCCTAAAACACATGCTACAGTTTGTACTCTATTGTTTAGAATATGTGACTGTGCCATACTACCCACCACCTGGTGACAGCATACCTAGTTGGAGAATTTGCAAGATCTTTTGCTTTATGACCATGTGAATATTCCTTTGAAGGTCAAAACTGCAAAGCTAGAAGTACAAAGAACTATAAAAATAGGCTATTTTGATCTCTTTCTATCATTTACTCTTTCCATTTATTTTCTTGGCTGCTAATTTGAGGTAATTTGGCTTTGGCATGTGTATTGAATCTTGGTTTTGTTTTCTTCTGTTTTGTTTTTACCCCTAGCTGCCATACAGATTGCCCAGTGTTTCTGTGGTGGAGGTTAGCTTATAGGTTTGTTCACACGGCTCATGAAAAATGTGATTAACTTGTTAATGAGACAAATAGAGTCTCATTACATGAAAGTTTGTCCTGGTGACAACTCTTAAGTGTATGATAATGGAAAACCCTGGTGGCATAGTGGTTTAAGTGCTACATCTGCGAACCAAAAAGTTGACAGTTCAAATCTTCCAGGCACTCCTTGGAAACTCTATGGGGCAGTTCTACTCTGACCTCTGGAGTTGCTACAAGTCAGACCCGACTTGACAACAGTAGGTTTGGCTTTGGTATAACATGGTTGAGGTTGCACAATCAGGGCATGTTCTGAGCAAAATCATAAGTGATTGAAGCTTCTCTTTAGTGAACTACCTTTTTTCTCTCTTTTTAGTATTTCATCTTTCCCTCAGCAGTCTCTTCAGGGACCTATTCTGTTTCTTTCCTCCCTGTCTATAACATAGCTTCTCAACCACACTTCCCCTAGATCCTGCCCACGACATCTCTCTCCACATTCCCCTAGACTACCCAACCAGATTGAAATAGATATGTCCTCGTTCTTATTTCAAGTTTTTCATGGTACTAAATTGAGGGTTTTCAACACTCTCTCCACTGAGATACCTATATCTCATGATGTTTACAGACATAGTACAACTCCCAGAACTAAGATTTGTGCAATTCCTTGTGCAAAATCTGTAACTAGTGTCCATTTTAGGAATCATATCCAGGTACAAAGAAACAACTCTGTATTTTTGAAGTAAATCATTAAACTTTAGAACTTCTTTAATATACCCTATGACTGGTGGTGGATACCCTGGTGGTGTAGTGGTAAAGTGCTAGGTCTGCTAACCAGAAAGTCGGCAGTTTGAATCCACCAGGCACTCCTTGGAAACTCTATGGAGCAGTTCTACTCTGTCCTGTAGGGACACTATGAGTCTGAATGTACTCAATATCAGTGGATTTTTAAATTTTGATGACTTGTGATATCTTACAATGGATATACACACCAGTCTGTCAAAACACTTGAATACACTCTTCTGGTCAATATGTCAACCAGTTTTTCTGAGGATTAAACATTTGCTAAAAACTCTTGAGCTGTCTTCCTTTTGTCTTCTAAAACAACTGTGATAGCCTCTATGGGAAGAAAGTAGCACTATGGTAGACTATTGGGGGATATGTTCGTAATATAACCTTTTGCTAGCTTTCAAATAATATTAGTTTCTTACTCTACCTGTTCAACAGGATCAACCCTGTTCTATTCTAGGAATTGACCCCTCTTTAATCTACAAAATTACGGCTGAAGCTGTTACAGCTGCACCTTGTGACCGATGCCTCCAACCAAGTTTGTTGAATCAACAGTGAGCTGAGCCAAATTAGATACGTAAATAGCAAAGAAACCAGTTTCCCTCTGGATGACTGGGCAATAACATGGAATTCTGAGCACTAAGGAAGCCATGTATTCTATGATGCGGATAAAAGAAGCAGTAAAAGCTGGTCTGTAGAAAAGAACAGAGATAAGAAATCTCAGATGACATCTGACTTCTTTTTCCAGTTTGTTCTTATGGCCTAGTTACATTACTGTCTTTGTGTTCCCTAGAAGATCCCTCTGTCCTTGTTATAAATGCCCCCTCCTTTTCTTCTTCTTCTTCTTTAACTTAAGGTAGATTGAGTTAATATGCCATTACTTTCAATCAATGAATTCTTCGGTGAAATACCCAGTAACATATAATTTCATTAAACATATTTATAGTCTCTTTCTTAGAGGATAGGAATTTTAGACACGCCACCTTAAGAATGCAGTAAATTTAATTCATTACTCTTTCTCATCTTTTTTATTTTAAAAAAAAAAAGAGAAGGAAATAGAAGGTATGTTACTTATCTGTTTACATTCTCTTTATTTAAACAATCTCTTAGAGAGAACGGACCATGATTTTTTTTTTTTTTTTGGTATCAAGCCTTAAGTGTTTGGCACAGCACCATGTACATGACAGAGCCTCACAGATACTTCATCGTGATGTTGCTTTTGATTACGAAAAGAAAAACCTCAATTGACTGAGAACATAGAGAGGAAGGAATAGAGGAAGTGCTGTGGTCAAAGGAAATGTGGTAGACTGTATTTCCAAAGATTGCCTCAACAGTATCTCCCATCCCATTGCATATGCTCTCTAGAAAGTTGCCACTCTCAGGTGAAGACATAAACTCTTATCTTCCCCCACCTTAAATCTAGCTGAGCTTTTCACTTGCTCACAACCAGCAATGAGGTATAAATAATGCTGTGAGACTGTCAAGATTAGGTCATACAAGGCAGTACAGCTCCTGTTTTATTTGCAGAAATAATCATTCTTGAAGCCTTCAGCCAGGCTGTAAGCAGTTCAGTCACCCCAAGACCTGCCATACCGTGAGAAAGTACAAACTAACATATATGAAGAGGCTAGTGGGGAGGAACTGAAATTGCATGAGAGAGAGATGCTCAGTCATCCCTGACCCCCCACTGTACAGCTCCAGCTCTTTGCAACTGTGAGGGAGATCTCAAAACAAAACCTCCCAGACAAACACCACCTAACTTTCTGATCCACAGAAATCATAAGAGATGACAAAATGATTGTCATCGTTTTCAGTGCTGAATTTTGGAGTTGTTTGTTATGTGGTGATACAAAACGGAACAGGAAGAGTAGTCTCAAAATCTTCAGTAAAGGACTTCCAATACGAACTGCACAAGCAATCCAGAAGAAGTGCATACTTCTAATAGGTCTTTGTAAATCCAATTCCCCAACAAGATAGCAAGATGGGAAAACATAATCAATAGATTGTAGAAAGGAAGCACAGTAACAAACCCATCTGTCTTACTTACCTAGCGCTGTTATAACAAAAATACTACAAATGGATAACTTTAACAAAGAGAAATTTAATCTCTCCTGGTCTGGGAGGCTGCAAGTCCAAATTCAGGGTGCCAGCTCCAGGGGAGTGCTTTATTTTTCTGTCAGCTCTAAGGAAGGTCTTTGTCATCAATCTTTCCATGATTAAGAAGCTTCTCTGTGCAGGAACCCCCAGTCTAACACAAGCACTATTCTCCTGGGTCTCGTTTCTTGGTGATATGAGGCCACCTTGTCTTTCTGCTTGCTTCTGTCCTTTATATCTCAAGAGAAATTGACTTAAGACACAAGCTAATCCTATAGAGTCTTGCCTCATTAACATAACTGTCTCTAACTCTACCTCACTAACATCGTAGAGGTAAGATTTACAACACAAAAGAAAATCAGATCAAATGACAGAATGGTGGAAAATCGTACAATACTGGGAATCGTGATACAAGTTGACATTTATTTTACAGGGACACATCACGGATTGGTACTTATGGCTTTTGGTCCCAGCCACTTTTTCTAGATGCCTCCTCATTTCTGGGTGTCATTCCATATTAATATAAGGGCTATTGACAAACAAATAAAATGATTTGAGGATCAAAGCAAAGGCAATGAGAAAATATGTTATGTTTAACTGTAATCTTTTTCTTTTTTCTCTTAAAAGTGTATCTAGCTTTTCTTTAGAGCAACACCATTTTATTCAGTGCTTTCTGTAGTCATGAATCGTGGTGGTAATGAGCCAGCTGATGGATTTGGTGGTGAAACTGTTTAGGTAACTCAGTGATTGTTAGTCTGTAATGATGTATAATCACAAGAATACGTTTGTAGACAATTGAAGGGAAGGAAAAGGAAGAAGGGAAAAATCAATTTAGAAGTAATGGCTTATGCTGCCAATTTGCTCACTAACTTAATAGTTACCGTAAGTTCTGATAGTCATATGCCCCTTACAAAATGATTGACTTAGATAGCAAATTTCCCGTGCTGTTAATTGCCATCCCTCTTTCTGTGATACCAGCATACTATGCTCTGCACAACTAGAGGAACCTAAAAGTATAGTGCAGTGTCCATGATAGGACTCATGTCTGAAAAGGTGGTTTTGCTACAAATGATGTTGAGAATTTTTTACAAATTCACATGTAACCTTCCAACTTCAGGAAGAAAAACACGTATTTCTTCCTGATCCTTTAGAAATTAAAATAGTTACTTGCCTTAACCATGGCATTCAGAGAAAGTCATCTCAGCCACTTATTTCCAGGACAACAATCTAGTTTTAGCCATTTGACTCAGAATACTTAAAGAAGTGCATGTAAGCTTTACTAGATACTTTAACTGACTTTCCCAACTCCACATGAAAAGTTTGATAGCCTGTAGAACTGTATCAATTTCTTCCAGCATCCCAGAAGATAGAAGCTATAATTTGCCAAATGGCACCCTTGTGGTCTCTAAATTGGTACAACATCTCCAAGTGTCTGACTTCCCACCCCAGGGAAGGATCTAAGCCTTTGGAAAATTTGACTCATTAACAATGAAAGATATGTGAGGTTTACTCGATGAATGTGGAACAGAGGTAAAATTTGGCTGTTTGAGGAGCAGTTTAAGGTTTTATCTCTTTGACTGTCCCTTTACATAGCTCTCTGATAAACCATTGAATCCAGGAAAATAACACCTTGCAAGTAAAAGCATGTATGGCAAATATTAATGAATACTAAGTTGGTCCTGAACTGCATGGATATTTGAAATGCAATGGTTCTAGTTAAAATCGATTTCTTCCAGAAAAATTAGGATTAGTTTCATCCAAGATGGTACATAAGGAGAAAATGCCCCGATTTCACAATTATATGCATAAGTAATAAATGTGCCCATCCACAAAGCCTGATGTTAGTAGCTATTTCGTTCTAATTATTATTTTACTTAATTAGCATAGTGTTCAGAACAATCTGGCTGGGAAACACATGTTCTGCCTCAGAGAATGTAACCGTTACCACATTCCTTAGCTAACATGATTTCAAGTACAGCTTCCTCTATTTCTTTGGAACATCTTCTGAAACAAATAACAGTCTTGAATGATAGAAGAAAACATTGTATTTATCTCCCCTCCCCTCCTCTCGCCAGTCACAAAGCTCTGAATAATTTTTAAATGTCCTGACCTAGCTGTAGTACTGGACATTCCCAGTGACAGAATTAGAAGTGAGGAAGGTGAGACTTCATCTCACATCCTTTGGACATGTTATCAGGGTGGATTAATCCCTGGAGAATAATATCATACTTGGTAAAGTAGAGGATCATCGAAAGAGAGGAAGGTACTCCACAAGATAGATTGATACAATGGCTGTAACAATGTTCTGGTGGATTAATTATTTTCTTCTGTGGCCTTTAAAACCATGGTCTTGTAACCCCCATCTAGGAGGTTATGTGATAGGGCATTCGTGGCCTACCAAGTGAATTGGTCAGTTTTGCCTTAAAAGAAAGCCAATTCCAAAGCAAAGAGGAGAGCCCACCACCATCAAAAAAGACCAGCAACAGAAACCGTCAGCAGACACCCATGGAGATGGTGCAGTGGGCTTTCTGGCCCATGGAGTGAGAAAGCTGAGTGCCTTTCAGCAGAGACTGGTGGACAGAGAGAAATCTACAACTGGACCGTGAATTTGGGACTTGCCGGCCACCCAGACCTCATGAGCCATTTTCTTTATATTGTCTGTGAGTTCTATGAGATGCTGCAAATTAGGGAACCCAAAGACAGGAGGGATAGTGCTAAGGCATGAGGAATTACTTGGTGTTGGAGATGATGGAGTGGTACAGCAGCTTGGAAAAGCTGGACATTTGGGACATCATTAAACTCCACCTCATAGGAACCTGCTTTGTGTTGATCCTTATAACAAATTATTCATTTAAGTGTCCTCAAGCATAGCAAAGTTTGTTAGGATGGCACAGAACCATGCACTATTTCATTCTCTTGTACACAGGGTCAATGTGAATCAGAACTTATTTGACAGCACTTAACAACAGTAGTGACAGACAATTGGTTAGTAACCTTCCACAGAAATTTCTGGATGTTCCCCAAAAGAAGAATGAGGTCTAAACCAGGAGGCCTTTGTGAAAAAGAGAAAGCCCCTCTTGTGTCTCACATAGTAAACAGCTGCAACAGTGGATATGTTAAATTCCATATTTACCATACAAATTCAAAAATTATTGTCAAATTCTCCTTTTGCCCTGGATATAATAGAATATGTTTGGTGTACAAACTGAATTGTACCTCCCATACAAGACTAATACAGTGTAACACACTAGAGGAAAGACATTTTCCCAATCATAAGAGGAATAGTTGAAGGAACTAGAAATGCATTTCCTAAAGAACATAAAACGTGGAAGATACAGTAGCTGTCTACAAATATTTGAAGGGCTGTCATGTGGAAGAGCAATTAGAATTGTTTTATACATGCCCAGGGGGTGAAACCAAGATCAACTGGTGGAAAAATTTTAGGGAGACAGATTTTCAATTCTATAAAAAGAGTAAAAGATTCTAACATTTAAGGCAGTCCAAAGACAGAATGGGCTGCATTGATGGGAAGTAGGTTTTACATGCCAGGGTGCAAGAATATGTAGCTCTTGAGTCAACCAGAGGTTAGGAGCCCAGCTGTGGCACACACACTAACTGTGACCTGGCACTTAAACTCTATTCCTCAATTTTTTCATACATAAAAAAAAAGCTGATAGTGGTTACCTAATAAGAATGTTCCTGCCACTTGTCCTTTGGTTTGTTGTACTGTAGTGACTTCATGCCACTCTCAGTGATAGAAATGATGCTAAAGATCACATAATAGAACTCTCCAAGATCGCATAATAGAATTTTGAAAGACTAATGACTTACTCAGCAGAAATATGTTTTTTCAACATAATCAACATCTGCACAAGTGGACACACTTGGATGGACCACAGAGGAGTCAAATCTACTATATCTGTGGAAACAGACAAAGGAGAAGTGAAATCTTATCAGTCAAGTCAAAGCCATGGGCCAATTGCATGCAGAAGAGACTGTCAATTATTTGTGTATAAATTCACATTGAAGCTCAGAAAAATCAAAACCAAGTCCATATGGTCCAAGTACAACCACGAATACACCCTGCCTAAATTTAGAGATCATCTCAAGAATGTAATTGAGACACTGAACACTAATGACCAAAAAAAAAACAGAAAAATTGTGGGAAGGACATCATAAATGGAAAAGTTAAAGATGATTTATAGGAAAGGAGAAGACCAAAATGGATGTCAGAAGAGTCTCTGAAACTTGCTTTTAAGCACAGAGTACCAACACAAATGGAAAAATAAGGAAGTAAAAGAGTTGAACAGATTTTAAAAGTGGCTCAGGAAGACAAGACAATAGACACTGTGTGGTTCCAAACTGGACAAGACATGCAGCATCATTGCACCCTTTCACCTTGCTTATTTAATCTGCATGCTAACCAAATAATCCATAAAGCTGCACTGTAAGAATAGAGCATCAGAAATGGAGGAAGACTCATTAACAACCTAAGATATGCAGAACACACAACCTTGCTTGCTGAAAATGAAGACAGCTTGAAGCATTTACTGATGGTCAAAGACTATACCCTTCACTATGGTTTATACCTGAATATGAAGAGAAAGAAAATCCTCACAAGTGAACAAATCATGATAAATGGAGGACAAAAAGAAGTTGTTAAGGATTTCATTCTACTTGGATCAGCAATCAATATCCATGGAAGCAGCAGTCAAGAAATCAAATGATCAAGCCATATTCTTTTTAATGGCCTCATATGTATTAAAAAAAAAAGGGATGATGAAAAGGCAAGACAGAAAAAAATAGAAGATGCTTTTCAATTGTGATGCTGGTGAAGAATACTGAATATATTGTGGACTGCCAAAAGAACAAACAAATCAGTCTTAAAAGAAATACAGCTAGAATGTTCCTCAGAAACCAAGATGGTGAGATTTTGGTAGAAAGACCAATCACTAGAAAAACACATCACGTTTAGTGAAGTATAAGACCAGTGAAAACCAGGGATACCCTCTGTGAGAAAGACTGACACAATAGCAGGAACCATGGCTTCAAACATATCAAAGATCATGAGGATGTAACAGCATGAGGCACCATTTTCTTCTGTTACACACAAGCTCATAATAAGTCAGAGCCTACTTGAAGGCAACTAACGATTTTCTCCCCTTTCCTCTCTTTCTGTCTTTGTCTCCTCTCTTCCTCTCCCTCGTTGCTCCCCATTTTTATCTTCCTCTTTTGCCCCCCTTTCTGATCTAAATGATGGTGGTTAAATTTGCCTACATGTAACGTGATTCTGTAATAGCCAAGAAGGATTCAAGTCATAACTTGAACTGCTCAGAGATTTTATCCAAGGAACATAATACTTTATAGAAAATGAGACTAGATTGTCACTTCACTCCTTTCAATCTGGGTTGTGCCAACAAGAGGCTAGAGTATTTGGACTGTTTAGTTAATTGCCAAAGCAACAAACAAGCAGACCATTCTCCTTTCTCTTCTCTTCTCTTTTTTCCTGAACTATTTAGTTCTAAGATCATTAGGAAGGACCAAGAAAATCTAAGATCGTTAGAAAGGACCAAGAAAAGTAGGTATCTGTATGGTGAGGGGTAGGAGCACTTGAGGGGCCCAGGGAAGGATGTCAGAGTCAGAACAGAATGAGGAACATACTCACACAGGTAGGTGGCTCAGTAAGAGATACCAGAACACAAATAGGATAAACAGAGTACTCTGCAGAGGGTAAGCCAAACAAGAGATAGCCTACTGAGGGTGCCAGAGACTACACAGGGGGTCAACCTGGGAAGGTCCATCAGAGTATTGGGCTAGAAGGAATACCTACAGGGACCAGCCAGCATGGAGTTTAGAGCTCAGGTCGTGCAGGAAAGATTTTCTCAGGGAAAAGGGGGTGACAGCAACAGGGGGAGACTGTGAAGTGCAGGAATATTTATCAGATAAGTAAATGTATTAAGGATGATGGGAGACAGGTATCTCACTGTCTGAGAAAAGTTAAAATAGGGCAAGGAAAAAAACTAGAATAAAGTCTATTGTGTTGGATTGGAGTTAGAGTTATTGGTATGAATGCATATATATTAATATAAATACAACTAGATACTAATGTGTGTATATGCTATATATATATACGCTATTCCTTAGCTCTATCTGCTGACAATGCCAGGGAACAGCAACATTACAACACATACACACACACAAAAAACATAACATTGCCATCAAGTTGATTCAGACACATAGAACACTGTAGAACTGCTCCATAGAGTTTCCAAGGAGTGCCTGGTGAATTCAAACTGCCAGCCTTTTAGTTAGCAGACGTACCTCTTAACCATTATGCCACCAGAGTTTCTGACATTACAACAGTAATAAGGAAATCTAGTGCTCAAGTCTTTGTTTCTTAATACCCTTCACCACTGAAAGGAATCATGGCTTTTTGGCAAAATGGTGGATTCCAGGACTGGGACAGTAAAGTACAATGTGATCTTGGAATATCTTCTTGTAACAGGAAGAAAGGATGTGCTCAAAGAATGATGAGAAGGATATTTCAAAGAACATTCAAGCCTGTTTGAATGAGTCTGCAAATGGCTAAATCTGAAACAACTGAAGCATCAAAATAAATATTTGTAATAGGAGATTGCAACCATTGAATAAAACAGGAAGTCAGGAGCCTACAGTGATACAAACCCCCAAAAAATGAGTTAACTGAAAGTTTGATGACGAGCAGTATCTACACACGGTTTCAAAATACCTGCCCACAAAATATGAAAATGACCACTTAAGATGCTAACATTTGGGAAAACTGGGTAAAGGATGTATAGAACTCTCTAGAACAATTTTTTTTTTGTAAATATAAAATTGTTTTAAGATGTTGTAGTTGTTGTTGTTAGCTTCCATAGAATCAGTGTCCACTCATAATGTCCTTATGTGCAACATCTCACTGAAGGTCTTCCTCCCTTTCTCAGACCATCTACTTTACCAAGCATGATGTCCTTCTCCAGGAAATGGTCCGTTCTGAAAACATGTCCAGAGAACGTGATATGAAATCTCACCACCCTTGCTTCAAAGGAGCGTATTCACTGTACTTCTTCCAAGATAGATTTGATCATTCTCTGGAAGTCCATGGTATATTCAGTATTCTTCTTTGTCATCATCATAATTCAAAGGCATCAGCTCTTCCTTGGTAGTACTTATTGACTGTTGAGTTTTCACATGCATATGGAGTGATTGAAAATATCATGACTTGAATCAGGAATGCCATAATCCTTAGAGTGACTTTTTTGATTTTTAATGCTTTAAAGAGTTCTTTTGCAGTAGATTTACCCAGTGCAATGCATCCTTTGATTTCTTGACTGCTGTTTCCATAGGGGTTGATTGTGGATTCAAGTAAAATGAAATCCTTGACGTTAATCCTTTTCTCATTTCTCATGATGCTATTTATTGGATTCCAGGACTGGGACAGTAAAGTACAATGTGATCTTGGAATATCTTCTTGTAACAGGAAGAAAGGATGTGCTCAAAGAATGATGAGAAGGATATTTCAAAGAACACTCAAGCCTGTTTGAATGAGTCTGCAAATGGCTAAATCTGAAACAACTGAAGCATCAAAATAAATATTTGTAATAGGAGATTGCAACCAATTGTGGGGATTTTGTTTTCTTTATATCAATGTGCAATCTGTAGCAAAGGCTGTAGTCTTTGAGCTTTATCAGTAAGTGCTTAAACTCCCAAGTTTCAGTAAGCAAGAATGTGTCATATGAATATCCAATAACCCAGCTTCTCTGATTATTTGCTCAACATACAGATTAAATAAGTATAGGGAAAGATATAATCTTGATACATATCTTTCCTTATTTTAAACTGCTCAGTAGCACCTTATTCTGTTACAACAACTGCCTCTTGGTCATGTACAAGTTCCACATGAGCATAGTTTAGTGTTCTGGAATTCCTATTCTTTGCAGTGTTCTTCATTTGCTACATATATATATATATATATACATACATATATATATAAACAATATAACAATCTCCTATCCCCTCCTATCCACCCTCTCACCCGCCTCCAGTAAGACGTCAGCTGGATGACATCCTACAGATGCATAGAACCACAAAGTGCACACATGATATGATTGCTCTGTGTCACCAAGTCGAATTCATTTCTGCCCAAAGAGTTGACCTCCATTATGATTTATGGACAAGGGTAGCGTCAGGGCAAGGGGCCATGCATTTTAGGGGAACCCTGAGGCCTCTTGACCATCAATTGCAGTCTTTTAGTGGAGACCTCAGGGTGCACCCTTTTTTATTTTCATTTGCCTGTGAAACTCAACTTTATGAGCCACATGACAGCTATCACTGGTGGTGGCCAGGCACCATCCGGTTCTTCCAGTGACGTGTCGATGTAGTCACCTGCTCGTGTGGGTCTATCTGTCTTCTGGGATCTCTTTGCCCCATGTCATTTGGGTCCATGGAGATCATCCGTTCCTGCTGAGTTGGGACCATTTAGTGTACCTCAGATGGCAGCTTAGCAGCTTTTAAGATCCCAGATGCCACTCACCAATTTGGGGTGAAGAAGACTCTCTTAGTGAAATGCTAGCTGTGCCAATTGGCCTCGATTTCCTCTGAGAGCATGGTCCCCAGCCCCCTACCCCAGCTACTCCATCCTTGTGATGTTGGGTTAAGATGGGAGGAGTAATCACGTTATGTTGAAGTCCAGTTAAAATTGATCTTCTTTCTAATGTGTGCTGTCACACATTTCAACCAACCAAATTTCTATCAACTATCTAATCTAAACCCTCCACCCCCATCCTCACTCCTTCCCTACCCTTGTAGCCATGAAAGAGTCTTTTCTTCTTTGCATGAGTCTGTCTCATACAATATTTGTCCTTTTGTCACTGACTACTTTCACTCAACATAATGTCCTCCAACTGAAACCAGATTATGAGATGTTTCCTAAAGTCATCATTGTTCTTTATCATTGCATAATGTTCCATTGAGTATATATTCCATCTTTTACCTATCTATTCCTCTGTTGTTGAGCATGTGGGTTGGTTCCATCTTTTTGTTATTGTGGACTGTGCTGCAATAAACATTCGTGTGGATGTATCAGTTGGTATGAATGGCCTTGATTCTTTAGGATATATTCTGAGCAGTGAAATTATTGGGTTAAACAGTATATCTATTTCCATCTTTTTAAGGAAGCACTAGATTGCTTTCCAAAGAGGTTGTACCATTTTGCAATCTCACCAACAGTGGAGGAGAGTTCCAATTTCTCCACAGCCTTTTCAGCATTTGTTGTTTTTGCATTTTTTGGACCATGGCCAGCCTTGTTGGGATGAGGTAGTATTTCATTGTAGGTTTGATTTGAATTTCCTTAATAGCTAATGATTGTGAGCATGTCCACATGTGTTTTTGGCTGCCTGGCTCTCCCCTTCAGAGAAGTGTCTGTCCTTCTGCTTTGCCCACTGCTTAAATGGATGATTTATCTTTTTTGTATTGCTATTTTGTGGTACCTTATAGATTATGGAGATTAGGTGTGGGTCTGACCTGTAGTTGCCAAATATTTTTTCCCATTCTGTAGGTGTTTTTTTAATTTTATTAATAAAGTCTTTGGATGAGCAAAAGTGTTTGACTCTTAGTAGTTCCAATTTATCTGTTTTCTGTTGATTGTGGTTTGTCAGATTTTGAAGTCTGTCTACCTTGTGTATTAAAACTCCCGCTGTTGATTCTAGTTTTTCTTGAATGAGCTTTATCTTTTTAGATTTGATATTTAGGTCTTTTATCCAGTTTGAGTTGGTTTTTGCATAAGGTATGAGAGATGGGCATCCAATTTTGCCAGCACCATTTGTTGAAGAGGTTGCTTTTACCCCAGTTTAATGTCTTAGGTCCTTTGTTGAAAATCGTTTGCTCATAGGAGGATGGTGGCATCTCTGATATCTCATTTCTGTTCCATTGTTCTATCTGTCTCTTTTTGTACCAGTACCAGGCTGTTTTGACCACTGTGGCAGTGTAATAGGCTCTAAAGTTGGGTAGAGAAAGGTCTCCCAGTGTGTTCTTCTTCTACGGAAGTGTTTTGCTCATCCGGAGCTTCCCCCTTTTCCAAACAAAGTTGGTGATTTGTTTCTCCTTCTCATTAAAAAATGTCACAGGAATTTGTATTGGGATTGTAATATATAAGTAAATTGCTTTGGGTAAAATAGACATTTTCACAATGTTAAGTCTTCCTATCCATGAGCGGGGTAGGTTTCTCCATTTATGTAAATCTCTCAGATTTCTGTAGTGAGGTGTTGCAGTTCTCTTTGTAAAGGTTTGTTATTTCTCTGCTGAGATTTATTCCTAGGTATTTGATCTTCTTGGGGGCTATAGTAAATGGTATTGATTTGGTGATTTCTTCCTTAATAATGTCATTGTTGGTTATAAAGGAATCCTACTGATTTACTTATGTTTATCGTCTATCCTGATACTTTGCTGAACTCTTCTATCAGTTTGAGTAGTTGACTTATGGATTCTTTAGGATTCTGTGCATATACAATCATATCATCTGCAAATAGGGAGATTTTTACTTCCTCTTAGCCTGCCGATGCAGATGCCCTTTATTTCTTGCTCTTGTCTAATTGCTCTGGCTAGAACTTCTAGTACAATGTTGAATAGGAGAGGTGAGAGTGGGCATCCTTGTGTATTTCCTGTTCTCAAGGGAAAGTCTTTCAGTCTCTCTCCATTTGGGATGACGTAGACAGTTGGCTTTGTATAAATGGCCCTTACTGCGTTGAGGAATTTGCCATCTATTCCTATTTTGCTGAGAGCTTTTAGCATGAATGGATGTTGGACTTTATCAAATGCCTTTTCTGCATCCATAGACAAAATCAGGTGATTCTTGTCTTTTGCTTTGTTTGTGTGGTTGATCACATTCGTTGTTTTTCTAATGTTGAACCAGCCTTGCATCCCTGGTATGCACCCAACTTGGTCATGATGGATTATTTTTTGGATATGTTGTATTCTATTGGCAAGAATTTTGTTGAAGACTTTTGCATCTAAATTCATGAGTGATATTGGTCTGTAGTTCTCCATTTTTGTTAGATTTTTCCCTGGCTTTGGTACCAGGGTTATGCTGGCTTCATAGAATGAATTTGGGAGTACTCCATTCCTTTCTATGCTGTGAAATAGTCTCAGTAGTATTGGAGATAATTTTTCTCTGAAAGCTTGGTAGAATTCTGTGGTAAAGCCATCTAAGCCAGGGCTTTTTTTGGTTGGTAGTTTTTGGATGACTTTTTCAATCTCTTCCTAAGTTGTCTTGCTTCACTTTGTCATAATTTTGGTAGGTGATATGAATCTAAGAATTTGTGCATTTCCTCAAGGTTTTCAAACTTGTTAGTCTTTCATAGTATTCTGTTATAGTAGTTTGGATTTCTGATCTGTTGTGACAACTCCCCTCTCATTTCTTATTTAGGTTATCAGTTTCCTTTCCTGTTTTCCTTTAGTAAGTTTAGCTAATGGTTTATCAATTTTGTTGATCATTTCAAAAAACCAGCTTTTGGTCTTTTTAATTTTTTTTCAATTGTTCCATTATTCTCTAATTGGTTTAGTTCTGCTCTAACCTTTAGGATCTGTTTTCTTCTAGTGACTTAGGGGTTCCTCTGTTGCTCTCTCTCTCCATATTCAATCTGTAGGGTTAGTTTTTTGACTTGGCTTTTTTCTTGCATCCGGATGTGTGCATTTATGGAGATAAACTGACCTCTGAGCACTGCTTTGGCTGTATTCCATAGGTTCTTGTAGGAAGTGTTTTCATTCTCATCGGAATCCATAAATTTCTTTATTTCATCCTTGATTTCTTGTATAACCCATGGCTTTTTTACCAAGATATTGTTCAGTTTCCATGAGTTCCACTTTCTATCTATGTTTTTTCTGCTGTTGATTTTGATTTTAATGGCTTTGTGGTCTGAGAAGATGCTTTGCAGTAATTCAATGGTATAGATTTTGTTGAGACTTGCTTTATGTCCTAACACATGGTCTATTCTGGAAAATGTTCCATGTGTACTGGAGAAGAAGGTGTAGTTGTCCACTGATGGATAGAAAGTCCTGTATATGTCTATGAGGTCTAGTTGGTTAATTGTGGCAATAAGGTCTTCTGTGTCTTTATTGAGCTTTTTTCTAGACACTCTGTCCAATATTGAGAGTGGAGTGTTCAAAACTCCCACTATTATTGTGGAGTGATCTATCTCCTTTTTGAGTGCAGTCAGTGTTTCTTCAATGTATTTAGATGCTCTAGTGTTGGGTGCATAAATATTTAATATTGTTAAGTCCTGCTTGTGTATTGAACCTTTCTGCAATGAATAGTGTCCATCCTTGTCTATGATGGTAGATTTTATATTAAAATGTATTTTATCTGAGATTAGTATTGCCATAGTTGCTCTTCTTTGTGTATTGTTAGCTTGATATATGTTCTTCCATCCTTTAATTTTCAGTTTGTTCATATCTTTAAGTCTAAGGTGAGCTTCTTGTAAGCAACACATTGACTGGTCACGTCTTTTGATACAAGATGCCACTCATTGTCTCTTTACTGGAGCATTCAGTCCATTTAAATTCAATGTTATTATTGAGAGGTATGTGTTCAAAGCTGACCTGGTGCTGTATTTATTTTTGTGTTGATGTTTTCTCTGTTGTTCTTATTACTCTGTTTTGGAACATTCTTCTTTATGAGTTGATTGTTCACCTTCTTCAATGTTGGTTTTGTGGTTGCTGAGACTTCTGTATTATGTTTCTTGATTTGATATGTTGCATCTTTATTGTGCTTTACGGCTTCCCCTATGCTCCCTCTTAAAAGTCTATGTTTAAACCCAATTTTAACTACTACAAGCTTGGCAAGTCTTATTAACTTCCTCTCCACCTGGAAGGACTATAATGACTGTAGTACATCCCTCTTTTTAATATGATGACATCACAGGTTTCATCATATGATCACTGGATCACTTCTTTTAGTATTACAGCTTTGACTGAGTTTGGAGCCTTCCCTAACTGAGTAGGTTTCTGAATGATGTGTCCTGCATTTCCTTCTAGAATATAAAATTAACGGTTTTGCTCTTCTAATCCAAGAGCTTCTTTCAGTAGTTTTGTAGCTTTAGTTTGGTTTTTACAAAGTCTCTGAGTTTCTGTTTCTCTGCAAAGGTTTTCATTTCATTTTCATATTTGAAAGATAGCTTTGCAGGATATATAATTCTTTGTTGGAAGTTCTACTCCTTCAAGGCTTTGAATGTGTCATCCTGTTGTCTCCGTGCCAGCATTGTTTCTGCTGAGAAATCAGACAAAAGCCTACAGGGTTTCCCTTTGAATGTTAGCTTGGCTTTGGGTCTTGCTGTCTTTAAAAGTTTCTGTTTGTCTTTCAGTTTGTCAAGCTTGGTTATAATATGTCTTTGAGTCTTTCTTTTGGGATCTATATTGAGTGGTGTTTGATATGTATCTTGGGTATCTATATTCTCTTCTATCATAATTTCTGGGAAGTTTTCTGTCATCAGCTAAGCCACAATACTCTGTGTTCTCAGGTGCCCCACCCTGTTCAGGAACTTCAATTAATCATAATGATAGATTGTTCCTCTTAATAGAGTCCCACATGCTTCTTAACGCTTCTTGGTTTTTCTTGTTTCTTTTTTCTGATTTCTCCTCGTATATGCTGGAGTCAGTAGCTCTGTCTTCCAAGTCAGAAAGTCTATTTTCCATTGGTTCTGTTCTGTTTTCTTGGCTTTGAACTGAATTTTCTGTCTCCTTGATTTTGTTATTGATCTGTTGGATCTCAAAGCCTGGTGTTCTATCAGACCAAACAGGTTGCTTAATTTTTCATTTTGCTCTGTTGCTTTTTGTATAAGGCCTAGCAGGGCTTTATAAATAATCCTTCTGTACTCATCCTCTGATAGTTTCAGAAAAGCTTCTTCATCTGGGAAGTTCTTTGGATCTTTCTTTTGTGGGCCTTCTGAAGCCATAAATGAATTCTTCCTAATGTTCTGGTCCAAAGCTTGTTTCTTTTGGGGCATCTGGAGGTTGTTTTGTTTCTCTGGTGTTACCTTAATGGGGTCTAAAGCTCAGTCTGAAAAGAAAATTAATCACCAGACAGCTCTATGTACTCCAGTGACTTGGCTCAGTGGACTCTCTGGGGTAGCAGGCTCCATCTCCTGACTGGAAAAGGCACAGCTCCACTTATAGAGTCACTGGGGAGCCGTCAGCTGACTCTACAATGTGAGACAAAAAGGCTGGAAGAGAAGCTGTCCAGATGCACTGCAGTTATTTCTCTACTGTAAGGTAAAAGGTATGTGACAGCTTCCAAAACTAGTCGGGCTTTCAGGTGTGCAAGTCCCTCCTCCCAGCTGGCAAAGTACTCACCTCTATATCAAAGACTGCCTTAGTGCCAGAAAAGTGCTCTGGTGGCAGGCACTACCTCCCAGGCTGGGAATTAGGTCCAGCTGTGCCTTCCATATAGGAAACTCTGCCTCCCAGTCAATCAAGATGGCATCCCACACAAGCTCCCATGCCCACCTCGGAAAAGTCTATTCAGTCGTGGAGATCTGGAGATTCCAAGTGAGAGAGAGGTCAGAGTTACCGAGTTCCACAGATTCCAAAGCCAGGCTCTCAAAACATGTGACTCCACTCTCCAATCTCATCAGCAGTGCATCTGACCCTTGCTGCCAGTCATCTCAACCCATCCCACCAGCCAAGACAGAGAACAAAATATCAAAATGGCAATTTACCTTCAGTCCAAGAGAGCTAGGACACAACAATATAGGGATCAGCAAAAGAGAAGAATTTTTCCACTCAGTGGTATGTAGACCAAATAGACAGCCCCTTGGTGTGTCCTAGGGCTCACTAGATGTCCAAAAGTCTCCATTAAATTATCAGTTCAGGCCTTGGTTTCCAGAGGCATTTAGGGAGATGTGTGTTTAGTCCACCATCTTGACTCCGCCCTCCCTACAATGTTATTCTTAATTTGTTATGATCCACAAGTTGAATGCCTTTGTACAGTCAATAAAAGACTGGTAAACATCTTTCTGTTATTCTCTGCTTTCTGCCAAGTTCCATCTGATATCAGCAGTTATATTCCCTGTCCCACGTCGTTTTCTGATTCTGGACAGAATTTCTGAAAGTTCCCTGTTGATGTAGTGCTGAAACGACTTTTGAATGATCTTCAGAAAAATTCTACTTGTACGTGATATTAATGGTATTATTCAATAATTTCTGCATTCTTTTTCATTACCTTCTGTCTTAGTCATGTAGTGCTTTATAACAGAAATACTACAAGTGAATGGCTTTAACAAAGATAAATTTATTCTCTCATAGTCTAACAGGATAGAAGTCCAAATTTAAGGTGCCAGCTCCAAGACAAGGCTTTTTCTCTGTGTTGGTTCTTGAGATAAGTCCTGCAGACAATCTTACCCTGGTCTAGGAGCTTCTCAGCACAGGGACCCCTAGTCCAAAGGGCACACATTCCAGGCTCAATATTGTTGGTGACATCAGGTTCCCATTTCTCTCTGACTGCTTTTCTCTTTTGTATCTCAAAAGAAATTGACTTAAAATGCAACCTAATCTCATAGATTGAGTCCTGCCTCAGCGTTACTGTTTCCAATCCTGCCTTATTAATATCATACAGGCAGGATTTACAACATGCAAGAAAATCACATGAAATCACAAAGTGGTGAACAATCACACAATACTGAGAATCATAGCCTACCCAAGATGTCACACATTTTGAGGGGACACAATTCAATCCATAATATCTTTCATTGGAATGGGCATAGATATTGTTGTCTTCCACTTAGTTAGCCAGGTGGCTTACAAATTTTTCGGCAGAGACAATTGAGTGCTTCCAGCACTATATTCATTGTTGAAACATCTTAACTGGTATTCCATCAGTTCTTGGAGTCTCATGTTTTTCACCAATATCTGGGACTTCCTCCTTTAATACCATTGGTTCTTGATGATATGCTACCACCTGAAATGGTTAAACATCGACTGATTCTTTTTGGTTCAGTAATTCTGTGTATTCCTTCCATCTGCTTTGATTCTTCCTGCATTGTTCAATATTTTTTAAGAGAAAAGTTAAAACTATGATACGGGGGCCCTCAGATTCACTGTTAGCCCAGAAATGAAAACATTCCCAAAGCTGGTTTTTCAGAAAAATCATAGACAAGACTCTAAGACGTAAAAAAATACTCAGAAAGAGTGTGATTCTTAGTTCAAGTAGACAAACGAGGCTAAATGGGCAGCTCCAGAAGTAAGATGAGAAGTCAGAAAGGGATATGAGCTGGTTGAATGGACACAGGAAATCCAGGGTGGAAAGGAGGAATGATCAGTCACATTATAGGGATAACACCTAGGGTCCAATAACAAGGAGTGTAAAAATTTTTGTATGATAAACTATTTCGAGCTGTAAACTTTCACCTAAATTACTATATATGTATATATATATATATATATATCACTATATACAACTCACTGTGTGTGTATATATATATATATGAGTCGGATCCGACTCGACGGCACTTGGCTTGGCTTGGCATATGTCACTATGCCAAGCCAAACCAAATGCCATCGAGTTGGACTATATATATACACATATGTTATAAGGCAAAGATTAATTTTACAGTGGAGACGAGTCACACACATCATCTTAACCAAGTTATCAAAGTGAATACCGCCAATAATGGGACAAATAGAAACCATACACCATATGACAGGGTGAAATAAGAACAATGCCATATCACTTTTGGGGTATTCTTGCTAAAAGTGGGCAGCATGAATCTAATCAGAGGAAACATAATACAAGCCTAAAATGACTGACAAACTTCAAAATAACTGGCCTGTAATCTATGAAAGTATCAAGGTCAAAGAAAAGCTAACGAACTATCCTAGGCTAAAGGAGACTAAAGAGTCATTACAACTAAATGTAACACTTGATTCTGAGCTGGATTATTTTACTATAGGAGACATCATTGGAACAACTGGTGCCAGTAAATAGGGTTTCAGGATTGCATGTTAGTAATGAATCAGCAGGAGTCCCTGGGGATTGCAAAAAGTTAACAGAAAGTTGAGGGTTCAGTTCCACCCAGAGGTGCCCAGGAAGAAATACTTCATGACTGACTTCCAAACAACTAGTCATTTAAATGTATACAGAGCACAGCTCTACTGTTACGTACATGGGGTCTCCATGAATTGGAATCAACTGGCAACATTTGGTTTGCTGGTTTTGTTTTTAAAGAATCAGCATTCATTTACTGATTTTAAAGACTGTACAGTGGTTTTGTAGGAGAATGTCCTTTATCTGTAGGAAAAACACACTAAAACAGTGTTAGGGAGGTGATGGGGCTTCAACTTACTTTTCAAAGGCTCAAGAGAAAAAAAAAATCACTTGTACCGTAATTGCTACAATTTGTTAAGTTTGAGATTATTTAAAAAAATAAATGATAAAAATAGCAAAAAAACCCAAACCCAATCTACTAAAGGTGCTGTTTTTCATGTGTATGGAATGTCATTCTGCAACACCTGACTTGTGAGAATCAGACTATAGTGACCAAACTGTGATGTGAAAATATCGTTTCTAGCATGTAGCCTAATGATATTTCTTCCTTTGGGATAAGTTACCTATGGCATAGATCATTACCAAGTAATTAAGGGTGACAGGAAAAGCCAGATAACATAATGTTGCATAAAGGAGACATGTGGAAGTGTCAGCACAATCTTCCAACTCTGGCTTTGAGTAGTGACACAACTAAGGATTTATCAAGGCTACTTTACTGCCTTCTCAGGGCTTTCCTTGCACTCCTTTTAGTGTCTTGGCAATTGTTTCACACTTTGAGAACAGCTTAGTATACCAGCACTTAACAATGTTGACTCAGTTGATACCTTACTGGAAACACTGTAGTGTAGTGGTTAAGTACTGTGGCTGCTAACCAAAAGGTCAACAGCCTGAATCCACCAGGCACTCTTTGGGAACTCTATGGGGCAGTTCTATTTTCTCCTATAGGGTAGCTATATATCAGAATCAACTTGACAACAGCATGTTTGGATTTCAGGTTGGATACCTTGCACTTTGGGGGCAAGTCCATCCATTTAAAGGGCCCCAAGCCTGTTCAGATGAGATTTGTTATCATCTAGTTGAAAAAGTGAGAGTTTGGCTTTGTGGTTACACTGTCAGAATCTTTTATTAGGGCATGGGGTAAGAGCGGTAGACTTTAACTCTGAAAGGGAAGAGAGGCTCATTTCTTAGCATAATGACGAGGGAGCGCAAAGCGGTCCAGGAGCCACAACATAAAAGTAATGTCGATCAAGTGTGCAGTTGAGCATTACCTAAATATAATAAACTGCAGGCAACAGCATCCACCCAACAACACATGGTAAGATTACTCTCTTATCCTTCTATATTACAGTACGACAAAAACACTTTCAGAGAGAAATTGGTGCTTCTTCACAGCACTTGCGAAGTTATTACAAGCTTAGCCCCAGCCACATAGGCTGCATCTACAAACACTGACTATTTAAAATAAAACTACATTTAAAACTCAGCTTGTCTACTTGACAAACAACCCATGCCGTCAATGGTGACACACATTGGTTCCAGTTCCCATCCCTGTTTGGACCCTTATTTTATTTTTCATACCATATTAAGAGGCTTTGGAAAGAGGTATCCTGTGAAGTGAGAGAGAAAACAGAGCTCTCACTGAAATGTTTCCCAGCCAAGACACTCGTGGGGGGAAAGAGGAAAGTAGCATAGAAATTATTTCTGTGTAAGTGGCCCTTCAAACTAGTATTACTACACCTCCCTAGCAATATGTAGCACAGTCACTCACTCTCATTTAAGCTGCTCAGATAAGGATATATTGGTCCTTGGAGCAAATTCTTTGTGACGTAGCAAAACACTTGAATTCCCTGTTTAACATTATGCTCCACATCTTAACAACCAGGCCCTTGTGGTTCACCGATTATGAAAAAGGAAACCTACGAAAACAAGACAGCCTCATTGGTCCAGAGAATCAGAAGCCTGATTGATGCAAATATGGACAAGTGTCGCACTGCTTGATGAGTCTTGTGTCCTACCACAGGGGTTGACAAGCAACAGCCTTTGGGTCAAATCTAGCCTGCTTCCTGTTTGTGTATTTTATACTGAACTGGAAAACCTCTATGCCCATTCCTCTACTTGTCTATCCGCATTTGCACTATAATCGTGAAGCAGTTGATTGCACAGACTGTGTAGGATACAACATTTAAAATATTTATTAACTGACCCTTTGCAGAAAAATGTTTACTGGCCCCTGTCCTAGAAGCCTCCGGCATATCACATAGCTCTTTAAATATTATGCTGGGTCTCTTGGCTACTTTCCTAGCTCAGAAATGTAAGTCTTCCTTGCCTTCATGCTCTCCTTAGGGTATCTGACTCACCTGCTGGTTAGAAGAAGTAGCATACTATGACTCCACCTCCTGATCACAGCTAATGGGACCAAAAATGGAAACATAAACCCAACTTGAGCCAATCAGATTCTCTCTCATGGAAACTGGCAATGGAAACAGGGTATTACCTGGTGTCTGTTAAGTTAAAACCAAGTTAATGTTATGGCAAACTAAATTAACATGCAAGCTTTATGTGTTTATGGAAGAAGAGCTACAAGCTTTGCAGTGAAACTTCTACAGTATTTATCAAGTGCCTCCTAGGTGTCAAACCTTGTTTTAAATGCTCAAAATACAGTAGTGAATGAACAAACAAAACCCCTGCCCTCACAGACTTCATATTTTAGTGGGGTGTGTATTATGGATTCCACTGCGTCCACCCAAAATATATCTTATAAATCCTAACCCCTATATCTGTGGTTCTAATTCCATTTGGGAATGGGTTTTCTTTATTATGTTAATAAGACAATGTTAGCGTATGGTGTGTCTTAAGTGTCTTCTGAGGTATCAAAACAGCATACTGAGCAAGCAACCCAGGAAGCAAGCAGAGATGGAGGAACGTAGACACCATGCCACATGATCTCTACAAGGAACCAGGAAACAGAAGATAGAAAGAGTCAAGGACCTTCCCCCAGAGCTGAGACAGGGAGAAAACCTGCCTCTAGAGCAGGAACCCTGAAATCGGACTTCTAGCCTCCTAAGCTGTGAGAAAATAAATTTCTTTTTGCTAAAGCCACCCATTTGTGGTAATTCTGTTATAACAGTACCAGACAACTAACACAGTGTTTGTTTGGCTAATTGTTTTATCTTTCTTCGTTTCTTCATTCCCATTTGTGAAAAGGAGATAAAATAGAACACATCTCATCCAGGTCAGTGTAATGATTAAATGAAACATGTACAAGTATAAGGTACATTATAAGCCCTGGTATAATGTCAACGTGCAAAAAATGATGGTGGTTTGTGGTTGACAAAAGCTGAAAGAAAGAAAAAAATAAAAAGACTGTAGCTAGAGAGGATTGAGAAGTGGGGTGGAAATATAGGTATTGGTGTAACAATAGCAGAAGCGTAAAATCCTATGTATTATTGTGTTTTGTAATCCAGAAAGTTATTAGCATTATTTTCTATCAGACTCCCATACAACAATCTACCTTCAACCCGTATGACTCATATATAAAGTTTTGCTCTTTTTCACTCTTCCCAGAAGAAAGATGCAGGGACGTGAAAAAGGGTTTGGGTGCAATAACCTTACTCAGTCACTCCCTGACTATGGGAAACCCTGGTTGGATAGGGGTTAAGAGCTACATCTGCTAACCAAAAGGTCAGTGATTTGAATCTACCAGGTGAAACTCTATGGAGCCATTCCACTCTGTCCTATAGGGTCACTATGAGTCAGAATTGACTTGGCGACAATGGGTATGGCTTTCTCTGACTAGAATCATGGAAGATCACTGTTTACACAGGCCCCAAATAGCCCCTCAGTGATTTCAACTTGACCAACAGAACAAGGATTATTATAGCCAACCTCCTAACTATTTATGGAAAGGAATGTCAAACAGATGGTACAAAACTGATTCTAAGCAAAGAGAGCTTATTTTGACAAAGCCTAAAAACAGTCTTCACTTTAAGAATTTTCTTTAAAATAAAGAATTAGTACTTTATGGAATGAACCAAAGGAATAGGCAACCACCTAGACTAAAGTTGCCTGTGAATAAGCTACATGGGAATCCCTGGCAGGGGAAGGTGTTGCATTTGAAGAATATTTCTGGGCTATAGCCCTGATTCTTTGAATTTTGGTCTCTGCAGTGGTGCTCAAAACAAAAGAATCAAACTCGATGCTGCTGAGTCAACTTGAACTCATGGTGACCCTATAGGACAGAATAGAACTGTCCCATAGAGTTTCCCAAGAGTGCCTGATGGATTCCAACTGCCAAACTTTCGGTTAGCAACCATAGTCCTTAAGTACACCACCACCAGGGTTTCCATGGCGGGCCCCCAGGAACCTGTAATTTTAACACACTTTCCTGGCAATTCTTAAACCAGCTGCCCTGAAATGGCACCAACAAAGATTCCTTGATTTTAGCCCTTGGCCCTTTTTAAAATTTAAATATTTCTCGAAAAGAGAGTACACTAAGATAGAAGCTTAATGAGCATGCATTAGTTTGTAAGAAAATGTATTACATTGCAACTTGATGGGTATGCATTCATTTGTAACCAGCTATCCACCATCACTTGGAGGGAACATTGGAGAATTCAAGTGGTAGGATTAATGTCTTACATGTGGGACCTGGTCACGATTCGCACTCAGTACACCTCAGGTATGGTGACCACCTCTCTGTCAGTGAAGGCTTGAGCACTGCTATGATGCTTAACAGCTATCACTGGAGTTTCCAGACTAAGATGGACCAGGAAAAAAGGCCTGGTTATCTACTTCTGAAAATCTGCCAGTGAAAACCCTGTTGTTGTTATTGTTAAGTGCCATTGAGTCAGTTCTGACTCGTGGTGACCCTGCATACAACAGAACAAAACACTGCCTGATCCTGTGCCATCCCCACAATCATCTTTATGCTCAAGCCCCTAGTTACAGGCACTGTGTCAATCCGTCGTGTTGAGTGTCTTCCTCTTTTTCACTGACCCTCCACTCTACCAAGAGTGATGTCCTTCTCCAGGGACTGATCCTTCCTGACAACTTGTCCAAATTATGGAAACTCTAACAGATGGAATTATGATCTGCAGCCAATCACGGGGACAGTGCAGGACCAGCGCAGCGTTTCACTCCATATACATGGGATTGCCAGGAGTCAGGGCAGCTGATGACAACACCCACCACCACAACTCACAGAAAACAAGACTGAAGTGGGGAGAGAATGATGGGATCAGGAATGTTCTGGTTCCTAGTAATGGTACAGCAAGGCATGAAAGGAAAAAGGGGACTAAAACCAAATAACGCTTTACTGTTTTCCTATAAACCTGTTCTGCCTCCGTGTAGTAGAGAAGCCTACGTCAAAACTCATAGGGATATAGTGTTATTCCACAGAAGTAGAACTTGAGCTTTGGCCACGCCTATGTGATAGCAGGCATGCTATTGAAGATGATTATAATCTTTGCTGTGTGATGAAGTGGTAGGGCTGATCTGCATTGCCCTTGGCAGCAATACAGCAGGTGTGTGCAAGAGAGTGAAAACCGTTATGCTGTCCTTTATAGGGATTTCCCCGGGGTAGGGGGGCAGGCAGGGATCCACCACGCAGAGCTCAAAGCTACCACTTTCCTGGACTTAATGTTGACCAGTATGGGAAAATTCCAGACCCTATTGTTGTTCATGTCTTCGCCATTGCTGAACAAAAAAATCGTTAGGTTTGTGGGGAGCAAGCTTCCTTTCTTATTAAATGCTATAAAATCAAGCCTTGTGGGCAGCTCTAGCTGATTATCAGATTTTCAAATTGACTGTTTTACTCTGTAGAAGGAACTTAATTCTGTATCCAATTTTAATCTGCATCCCATGGTCAGGCGTGTTGTGTTAAAGCATTTGTTAACATTTAAAGAAGGGGAGCTGATTATATTGATTCTTCTTGTGTAAATTGGCCAAGGTGATCAATTTGGGGTTGTAAACTTTTGATGTTTAAATGCATTACCTTAATACCATTTAAGCACAGTCAATTGTCAACCCCATTAACCCATAGTGTGCAGTCCGAATTTGGATGTAATTCAACATTTCCGTAATGGTAACATGAGGAAGACCGTTGAACAGTTTGCAAGGACAGTAGGTCTGTTTTTCTGTTACAGGCTATTTCCTGTGTGTGGTGCTGAAATCTGCAGTGATGAGTGGCATGGTTATGGAGTGGGTTGCTGAGAATCTGCTCCTTCCTCCCCACCCCATCTTGACTGCAGTCATTAAAAATGAACAGATTTGTATTGCCAGCATTGAGGCAATTAGTATATGCAGGTAGGAAAGGATTTATAGTGACTTGTGTTGTTGCAAAGCAGCAAGAGGTGTATGCAGAGGCAAAATGTTGTCATTGTGAAGCTAGTGACACAAAGATAGAGGCTAAGTGCCAGAATAAATCCCATGGCCCAGAAGAGGTTTCCTGGAACACAGCACTGCTTTGACCTGGTGGCAACAAAATCACCAAGTAATCCTTTTCTGCAAGACCTCCTCTGCTCTTTGCTCATGCGTTAGATTCCCTCTGTAAGGCAAAAACTTGATTAAATGCTAAATATGTCAGAATTAGGTGCAGCTGTGAGTGTCAGGCAGCCTAAACTAACAGTGGTTTAAACACACAAGGGTGAATCCTCTCCCGTAAGAAATCTAGATGTTGACAGTCCAGGACTGTATTGGTGATTCCAGGAAGTTACCAAGGACATAGGCTCCTCCCAGCTATTTTCTCCTTTGTTTCTAGTATGTGTATCTCATACTTGTGACCCAAAATGAATACTTAAACTTCAAAAGTCATGCTAACTTTCCAGATACCAGGAAGGAGAAAAAGGGTGAAGGACAAAGAGGGCAAAGGAGAGAGCCTCGTTGTCCTTTAAGGGCACTTTTCAGAAGTCACATGTGAAACTTTCACTTACGTGCCAGAGGCCATAACCCAAACTCCTGACAAGACTGACGTACAATCCCATATAAATTTACATGCCCACCTCTATGCAGCTTCCACTGCTCTCCCTGTCTGGCAACAGCACACTATTCCTCTCTGCTCCATCCATGTCTCATCCTCCCAATGAGCTGACCTCACTGAACTGTCAGGATCCAGTCAACGTATAGAGACCATGTAGGACAGAGGCCAACCTTTCAGTTAATAGTGGAGCTGTCACCTACTGTACCACGAAGGCTCCAGTGTCATCACAAGGGGTCAGAGGGATGCAATGTGGGCAAGGGCAGGCTGTCCATAGAAATCTCTGGAAATGGTTAATGCACTCAGCTACTAACCAAAAAGGTTGGAGGTTCGAGTCCACCCAGAGGTGACTCAGAAGAAAGCCCGGGCAATCTACTTTGAAAAAGCCACCCATTGAAACTATATGCTGCACAGCTCTCTTCTGACACACGGGGGCTCATTATGAGTCAGCATCGACTGGGCCACTGGTTTTGAACTGTCCACTGCTGGCTCTGAAAACGGAGGATGAGGCAACAAGCCAAGAAGTGTAGGCAGCTTCCAGAAGCCGGAAATGGTAAGAAAAACGGATTCTCCCTGTTTTAGTGATCCAGTGTTGCTTTAACAGAATTACCACTGTAAAAAGAAATTTTACTTGTCAGTCCAGTAAGCTAAAAGTCCAAATTCAGGGTGTCAGCTCCAAGAGAAGGCTTTCTCTGTTGGCTCTAGAAGAAGGTCGTTGTCGTCAGTCTTCCCATGGACTGGAAGCTTCTGAGGTGCAGGGACCCCAGGGTTCTTTCAAAAGGATGGGCTCAGCTCCTGGCACTGGATTCTTTCTTGAAGGTGTGTAGTCCCCAAGTGTGTGCTAGACTCTCTTTCCTTTATATCACAAAGGTTGCCTCAAGACCCAATACAGTCCCACACATTGAGTCCTGCCCCCACCAACTCAATTGCCTGCCCACCCTCCCTCATCACCATCACAGACAAGGTTTACAATACAGAGGAACATCACACAATACAGGAAATCATGGCCTAGCCAAATTTCTACACGTCTTTTGGGGAACACAAGCCATGACACTTCCCTAGTCTCCAGAAAGGAATACAGCCCTGTCAGCACCTTGACAAGATCTGTGTTGGACTTCTGACCTCCATAACTCTGAGATAATAAATTTGCATTGTTTCAAACCACTAAAAAAAAAACAAAGACTGAAGTACAGGGGAGGCTGAAAACACATAATATTCAGCATGTCTTCTGCTAAAACTCAAAAATGGATTATAAATGGAAAGAATGGATATTGAGGCTCCACTAGCTGTCTCTGTCCCAAGTGTTGTGTGTATTGGAAGATGAAGAAAAACACGGAGTCAAGCTTTTTTACTTTCACCTCGCCATCGGCTATCAACAACTCTCCCTTTCCATTACCTCAGACCAACTAAAACATTGCCAGCAATCTAAATAAAGTGCAAATACACACAAACACACGCAAAAGCTAGAGAGGAGAGAAAGGTATAGGTAACATCAGCTTTTCTCTACTGATTACATGGCACAGTCTGAGCATCAGTTCTAGCTCATGTTTACTCTTACAAGCTAAGAATTTTATTTCTTTTAATGTATTTGCAACTTGCATTAAGCAAACCAATTGAGCTATTTTGATATAAAGATATCTTACTTATAATGTTGGATCCACAAAGGACTTTAGATTTGCATAATTATCCAGGTGCCTCCAGATACCAAAGAGCATTCTCAGGGAAACTTGAAGCCTGCATGTGTCTCTAAACCATGTATCCAGGGACCAGGACCCAGTTCTGAGTTTACTGAGTTCCCCTGGGACTGGAAACAGTCCTTTCCTTAAGAAGTCCTTTACCAGGAACCAAGAATTTCCACGTGTTTGAGGAGGTTTGTAGACATCTTTAGAAATGAAAACCTCTCTAATAAGGATGATTCTCAACCTGTGTATTAACTAAATGTATGGTATGAAAGCTGGACAATGAATAAGGAAGTGAATTTTGGTATTAGAGAAGACTGTTGAATATACAACAGATTGCCAAAAGAACAAATAAATCTGTTCTGGAAGAGGTACAGCCAAAAGTCCTCCTTGGGAGCAAGGACGGTGAGACTGCATCTTACATACTTTGGACATGCTGTCAGAGATCCTCAGTCCCTGGAGAAGGACATCATTCTTGGTAAAGCAGAGGGTCAGCAAAAAAGAGAAAGACTCTTGCCAAGATGAATTGACACAGTGGCTGCAATAACAGCCTTACGCATAAAAACGATCGTGGGCATGGTGCAGGACCAGGCAATGTTTCTTTCTCTTGTGCATAGGGTTGCTACGAGTTGGAACCAGCTTGACAGCACCTAACAATGACAGCAACAATGCTTCATCCCAGACAAGAATCTCATAACTCTTCTATTATATGTTCCTTGACTCTCTTTGCCCATTTATGTGTACTGAGGGAATTTACATTCAACAGGAGCCTAAGCAAAATATAATTGAGAAGATAACTTTTCCCTAAATAATATACAAAGCAAAATATAAATTATTTAAAAAATTTCAGTGTCGCATTCATTGATGTGGATAATCAGGAAATGACTATACAGTGAAGACTCATTATTTTAGGCCTCTGTAGTTTTGCCTTTGTGATTAAATTTCTGCCCAGTTCCTGTTCAAATTACCATTGCACTATCCATAAATGAATGGTTAGCTAAGCAAAGTAATAGCGTGAACAAGATTGCAGAGGGGCGTGTTTAACCTAGGAGGGATGGATCTGTTTTTAAGGGCTTTGACACATTAATTATTTGCATACAAATGAGTGCTGCTAATTACAAGTAAGTCTTATCAAGTCGTTGAAATCCATATAGCAGGAATTCATTTGAAAACATTTTGTCACCAGTATGTTACTGTGTATTATTACCAATAACAAAACTATAACTAACTCTTAAATATGTAATGCAGATCCTTCATAACTGAAACTGGCCTTCTCTCTATTTGGTGTATGTCACTGAGGTTTATCTGTATGTGTGAAGATACATCTAGGCATCCACAGCCTGAAACTAACCCATTTATAGGTCAATGACTTTTGTGCAAATGGGCCAGCTGCCTCTGTCTTGCATGTGGAAAAACATTCAGGATAATTTAAAAGTAACTGAAATATTTACAAACTCTTCAAGAAATCAATGAAAGTACTGGTTAGACATCCAGGCTTGGAATCTAGTCCTATTATAACAAATCACAGTCAATGACCTTAAATGTATTAAAATGACATTGAAAGTTTTTTTTCCCTAGACTTCATCGGTCTAGTTACAAATGGAAGTAACTAGGTATGTTTAGAACAACAGTAACAACAAAGCACTTATAATGTGTTTGCTATTAATGGCTTTTTGCTAAAGTAGATCATGTAATCCAAATAATTGCTCTGCTATTGAAGACCCAAGGGTCTCCTGGCTTACCTAATAGATTCACTGGGGAAGCAGTATTTCATTTTGGTTAAGAACAAAAGACAACATAGTTCAAATTCCTGTTTTCCTGCTTTTTAATTAAGCATTCCATAGCTCATTCTTCTCTTGTAAAATGAGGAATATAATCTTTACCTCAGTTAAGGCAAAGCACAATGCCTAAGAAATATCATTATTCTCATAGTTATCACAATTATTAGAAATGATATTTGCTGGATTTACGTAGTAATATAATCAAACTAAATATCTTTAAAGAAGACAGACAGTCCCACTGGTTGTAGCATGCAACAAGCTTAACTCTCATTGCATAGCATTTAAACTTTAGTTAACCTTTCACGCATAGACACTACTTGAAAACCCATTATGAACTGTGTGTGAGTGTAACTGAAAAGGTCACTGTGGGATCAATAGTATCTTCCAAACCTAAGCACATCTGAAATCTGTCCTCTAATTAGTGAGTATGGCCACTATCCAAATTGCCCACCACCTAGACTCTCCATATGCTACGACATATTGTATACAGGTAAGAAATTCCCAGGCTCAAGGCATTTCAACGCTTTTTAAAGACACGCTCATAGATCACAATTGCCCACAGAAAAGCAACATACAGCATCAATTGAATAGAACAAAATAGCAAAACAGGTGAAAAATCAATCTAGAGAAAGTCAGCAAAGCACATTCTTTGTGTTCTCTTGCTGAATGGCAAATCTTTCAAAAAGCAGTGTTTATTCCTCCTCAGTATCTTAATTGAAGAACACTGTAAAAATTATTCACCAATCTCTGTATCTTCAGAAGTATTTTTCACTGCATTATTCACTGAACTAGTTCCCGGTGTATGTGAGGAATTAAAAGAATCAGATCAAATTTTCCTCCAACTCTAGTCACGCAAATTAAGAGGTTAAATTCGTGACATGAGAGCAAGTAGAACAGGAAGCTCCCCTAACCAGTGTGTATCTCTGTGAGTTGTCAGGTGTGTGAGAAGTGGTTAGATGAAAAGAATAGTTAACTACTGATGTTTCAGTATGATTTAAATTTTAAAAAGAGATAATGAAAGCAATTGTCCCTCTAGTAGTACCGCTTTCACTTAATTGCATTCTAATAACACTTTCTTGAGTGTCAGAGAAAAGGGCAGCACTACGCATGGAAAATAGAGTACTGCACATAACTCTAGGCGTGGTAAATGTATGTGACTGTATGTAAGCATCTCTTATCTCATTTGCTGGCACTAGGAAATAAAAGTTGTTTTTACTGGCTTAGATAGAGTACACTGTAAGTCACTAGATGCCATCAGGCTTTGTCTTTCTAGGAGCTCTTCATTACATCCTCCCTTCTGACCCTCCTTCTCGTTGCCACTTCTGACCCCTTCAAGTCTACAACCTTGTATCTGATCTTTATTCTTATAATTTATTTTCACCAGAGGGTAACAACATACTTGTCTTAGTTTATATAGTGCTTCTATAACAGAAATAGTGAAGTGGATGGAAACAGAGATTTATTCTCTCATGGTTTAGAAGGCTAGAAATCCTAATTGTGGGTGCAAGTCCAAGGGAATTTTTTCTTTATTTGCTCTGGGGAATGGTCTTTGTCATAAGTCTTCCCCTGGCCTAGGAGCTTCTCAGTGCAGAGACTCTGAGTCCAAAGTCTGTGCTCCCAACCAAATTTGGTTCATACCAGGGATGCAAGGCTGGTTCAACATCAGGAAAACAATGAATGTGATCAACCACATAAATAACACAAAAGACAAGAATCACCTGATTTTGTCTATTGACGCAGAAAAGGCATTTGATAAGGCCCAACACCCATTCATGCTAAAAACTCTCAGCAAAATAGGAACAGATGGCAAATTCCTCAATGCAATAAGGGCGATTTATCCAAAGCCAACCGCCTACATCATCCTGAATGGAGAGAGACTGAAACAATTCCCCTTGAGAACAGGACCTAACAAGGATGCCTACTCTCACCTCTCCTATTCAACACTATACTAGAAGTTTCAGCCAGAATAATTGACAAGAACAAGAAATAAAGGGCATCCACATTGACAAGGAATAAGTAAAAACCTCCCTATTTGCAGATGATATGATTGTGTATGCACAGAATCCTAAAGAACCCATAAGTAAACTACTGAAACTGATAGAAGAGTTCAACATAGTGTCAGGATACAAGATAAACATAAGTAAATCAGTAGGATTCCTTTATACCAACAATGACATTATTAAAGAAGAAATCATCAAATCAATACCGTTTACTATAGCCCCCAAGAAGATCAAATACCTAGGAATAAACCTAAGCAGAGAAATAACACACCTTTACAAAGAGACGAACAAGATCTTACTAGAAGAAACTAAGAGAGACTGACATAAATGGAGAAATTTACCTTGCTCATAGATAGGAAGACTTAACATTGTGAAAATGTCTATTTTACCCAAAACAATCTACTTATATAATGCAATCCCAGTACAAATTTCAGTGTCGTTTTTTAATGAGATGGAGAAACAAATCACCAGCTTTGTTTGGAAAGGGAAAAAAACCCAGATAAATAATACACTACTGAAGATGAACACACTGGGAAACCTCTCACTACTCAACCTTAAAATCTATTGTACTGCCATAGTAGTCAAAACAGCCTGGTACTGGTATAAAAAGAGACAGATAGATCAATGGAACAGAGTTGAGACCCCAGAGATGACACCATCCTCCCATGATATTTGACAAAGTCCCTAAGATTTTAAACTGGGGTAAAAGCAATCTCCTTAACAAATGGTGCTGGCAAAATTGGATATCCGTCTGCAAAGAATTGAAAGAAGACCCATATCTTACACCTTATACAAAAACCAACTCAAACTAGATAAAGATTTAAATATCAAAATTAAAAAGACAAAGCTCATCCAAGAAAAAATAGAATCAACAATGGAAGTTTTAATACACAATGTAGACAGACTTCAAAATCTGTGAAACAAGCACAAACAACAGAAGAGAAAATAGATAAATGGGAACTACTAAGAATCAAACACTTTTGCCCATCCAAAGACTTTATTAATAGAATTAAGAGGCCACCTACAGAATGGGAAACAATATTTGGCAACTATATGTCAGACTGACGCCTGGTTTCCATAATCTATAAGATACTACAAAATGTCAATAAGAAAAAGATAAATCATCCAATTAAGCGATGGGCAAAGGAGATGGACAGACACTACTCTAAGGAGGAGACCCAGGCAGCCAAAAAACACATGTGGACATGCTCATGATCATTAGCTATTAAAGAAATTCAAATCAAAACTACAATGAGATACCATCTCACCCCAACAAGGTTGGCCATGTTCCAAAAAACGCAAAACAGCAAATGCTGGAAAGGCTCTTCAGAGATTGGAACTCTCCTCCACTGTTGGTGGGATTGCAAAATAGAACAACCACTTTGGAAAGCTATCTGGTACTTTCTTAAAAAGCTGGATATAGCTACACCATTTGACCCAGTAATCTAACTGCTTGGAATATATCCTACAGGTGCAAGGGCATTCATATGAAAAGAAACATGTACATGAATGTTCATTGCAGCACAGTCCACAATATCAAAAAGATGGAATCAACCTAGATGCCCAACAACAGATGAATGGATAAATAAACAACAGTATATATACTCCATGGAATACTATGTAATGATAAAGAACAATGATGATTTCAGGTAGCATCTCATAACCTGGTTTCAATTGCAAGACATTATGTTGTGTGAAATTAGTCAGCAATAAAAGGACAAATACTGTACGAGATCCCTACTTTAAGGACTTGAAAACAGACTCATGTACAGAAGAAAAGACTCTTTGATGGCTGCAAGGGTGAGGAGGGAGGGAGAGGGTTGCTTATAGATTAGACAGTTGATAAAAATTTGGTTGTGTGAAACCAGTGACAGCACACATTAGAAAGAAGGTCAATTTAGCTGGACTTCCATATAACCTGAAATCTCTTCCAATCCTAACCCAATATTGCAAGGACAGAGTTACAGGGGCTGGGGTCTGGGGACCATGCTCTCAGGGGACATTGTGACCAGCTGGCATAACTAGCCTATTGCTAAGGGAGTCTTCTCCACCTCATTTTGGTGAGTGGCATCTCGAGTCTTAAAAGCTAGCAAGCTGCCGTCTGAGGTACACCAAATGGTCTCAACTCAGCAGGAACAGATGATCACCAAGGGCAAAATTGACATAGGGGAAAGAGAACCCAGAAGACAGAAAGACCTATGTGAATGGGTGACAACATCAACATGCAACCAGAAGAACCAGACCATGCCCTACTACCTCCAGTGACAGGTGTGATGGGGCTCACAAAGTTGAGTCCCAGTGGCAATACATGACTAAAAAGGGGTGTACCCTGAGAACTCCACTAAAAGACTGCAACTGATGGTCCGAAGGCCTGGGGGTTCCCTTGGGAGCATGGACCCTAGACCCGATGCTGCCCCTGATCATAAGTCATTACTGAGGTCAGATCCTCGGACAAGGATGGACTGGACTCAGCGACACAAAGTGACCACATCATGTGTGCACTTTATGGTTCTATGCATCTATAGGATGTTGTCCTGCTGGCTTCTTACTAGAGGAAAGTGGAGATGGTGGAGATGGGGGGACAAGGGGTTGTTAGGAGGATATGACTTGTATGGAACAGAAGGGAGGAGCGTGCTGTCACTGGGCAAGGAGAGCAGTGGGAGCTGCACATAGATGGGCATGCGAATTTAAACCAGATTGTACACTTTCACTCAATCACAATTTAAAAAAAAAAAAAATTCTGTGCTCCACTCCTGGCTCTTCTTGCTTGGTAATAAAGAGATCCCTCTCCTCCTTTCTGCTTGCTTCTCTCTTTTATATTGCATAAGAAATTGGCTCAACCTATAATCTAGTTCTGTAGATTGAGTCCCGTCACATTAACATCGTGGAGGTTAGGATTCACAGTGTACAGGAGAACGATATCAGATCACAAAATTGAGGACAATCACAATAGTAGGAATTACAGTTTAGACCAGCAGGTACATATTTGGTGGGGTCACAATTTATTCCTTGACAATACCTATCAATTTTTCCTGTTTTCTTTTTCTTTCTTTCTTTTTTTTCTTTCTGGATGAGGCTACATATTTTTGGAATCCTCATGGCCCCCCAAATAGATATACAAATAAATTCACATTTGCCACAACTTATATGTCAAGATATGGAAAGTTTGGGTAGAAAATATAAAAATGTCCTTGGGATAAATGGTGAAGACCAAGCACGGACATAGAGAGTAACATCCCTACCTAACCCCCAAGATCATACCCTGGTTGGCGTGACTCATTGTGTGTATAATAATGGAGAAGTTTAATTTTCTCCAGTTACGAGATGGGTTAGGTAACAGTGAGCTTCCCTTTTACTGATGAGTGGTAAAGGCTTTTTAAAGGAGGCTAAATAAATACTAAGTGGTATATAAACATAATTCACTTAAAACAGTGAATAATGAAAACTGCTTCATTTATCATCTCTGGCAAAGCAAATACATCAGAGGAAAACAGTCATTTTTTTCAGCACTCACAGCAAATTTGCAGTTCAGCAATAATTTTTGGAGTCTTCTTGTACCTTTCCTGAAGAATTTATCATTGACTGTTGAGAGTGGTGGCTGCTTCTTGGTTATTTGTCTGTTACCAAGTGTCACCAAGTGTGGTGGTAAGGATTATGTCAACTTTGCTACTCCATGTTTGGCTGATGTATTAAGTGGCAAGGCGGGCTTTGTGGTGGCTTCCCGCCCTCAGCTCTCATCTCTCAACCTTCCACGACTACTGCTAGTCTGCTCATGTAGCCAGGAGCTCCTGCTCTCTTCTTGCGGAGTCTGGCTCCTGAACTTGAGATAGCAGCTGTTGGATTCACCAGTCCTTACAGTTGGCACTTTAGAGTCCTGCTCCCTGACCTGCCAATCCTGGGTTTGCCAGCCTCTGATGCTCCCTCTCGCCACCAGCTTGGGATCCACTGACCTACACAACCATTAATCTAGAACTCTGGTTTCTTACCTGCTGACTTTGGGTTCCTCAGCTTCTGTGGCCATGTGAGGCTTGTGCCAGAATTTGGGACATTCAGCTTCTGTGGTTGTGTGAGCTGTTTCCTATATCTCTATCTATCTATCTATATATATATATATTATAAATCTTTCCTTGTACCTACACGTGTTACTGGTTTTGCTTCCCTAGAAAACCCAGCCTAAGACATCAAGTAATCTGGTAACAACTAATGATAAATAAAAGATCTTCAGATGAAAGTGTCAGTGTGAGCCTGAGGTTTAGAAACAAGAATAGGATGGAATGGGCAAAAGAACATAGGCTGCAAATTCAGTCTGGAAATGTAATTAGTGGCCTTACAGTAGTTACTCTTAGGTCTGAATAAACATTAATATTTACTCTACTTTTCAGAATATGCACTTAGTTTCCATTTATATATACCTATGCAGGATGCAATATTAGTGAATACCCATGAACTAATCACAATTCAGCTTTCTGCTTTTCTAGTTAGGTAGAACTTCAGTCAGGATAGATTTTGTGTTCCTCATGTTTGAATATTATGGCTGAATGGCTGCACTGCAGACTAAAGAAGAACATGTAAAATGAAAGAGTAGATCAACATAGAAAATTTCTTTTGTTCTGCAAAATTTCTATTGGTTTTGCCTGTACCATTCAGTATCAAGGACTTTAAAAATATACATATCCATATGCATATTTAATAATTAGTTAAATAATATGTTAAAGATAAATATAAGTTACAAAGAACAATGATACAATGAACATAAAAGATAAATCATTACTATTAATTTAAAAGGTTCCTCAGTGCATTTCTCTGACTGTATACCCTTTTACATCCCTCACAGGTAATCACTAGCTTGCATTTATCATTTCCTTGCACACTTTATACCTTTCTCATATATACTTAGATCCCTATAAAATCTTCTTCAGTTTTTCATGATTTAAGAAAAAAATGGGGGGAGGAGGATGTATTCTGCAACTTGCTTTTCTCATTCAACTTTCCGAGAATCATCCATGTGGTTTTATAAATCTCCACTCCTTTAATTTTCACTGTGACATGTTGTTGTTAGGTGCTGTTGAGTTAATTCTGACTCATAGTGACCTGCTTTAGGCTGGATTCTCTAGAGAAGCAAAACCAATAAAGTGTATAAATACATAGAGACTCAAAAACTACTGAGTTATTGATGAAATTAAGGATGGGGTAAACAAACTCACAGAATCAAATGAAAATGAAAACACACCTTACCAGAACATTTGGAACACTGCAAAAACTGTGCTCACAGGGGAATTTATACACATAAATGCACATATCCTAAGAGAAGAAAGAGGCAAAATCTAAACATTAACCCTACAACTCAAACTGATAGATAGACAGCAACAAAAGAAGCCCTCAGACATCAGAAGAAAGCAAATAATAAAAATTAGAACCAAGTTAAATGAAATAGAGAATAGAAAAATAATTGAAAGAGATCACAGGACCAAAAATTGATTCCTTGAAAAGATCAACAAAATCAATAAACCACTGGCTGACCTCACAAAAGAAAAACAGGTGAGGAAGCAAATAACCTGAATAAGAAATGAGATGGGTGATATCACAACAGATTCAACTAAAATTAAGAGAGTCATAACAGAATGCTATGTAAAACTGTGCTCTAAGAAATTTGAAAACCTAAAGGAAATGGCCAAATTTCTAGAAACACGTTACCTACCTAAACTAACACAAACAGAGACAGAACAACTAAATGAACCTATCACAACAGAATGCAAACCCAGTGGTGTCAAGTCAGATCCAACTCATGGTGACCCTAGAGGCCAGAGTAGAACTGCCCCCTAGACTATTCAAGGAGTGCCTGGTGGATTTGAACTGCTGTCCTTTTGGTTAGCAGTGGTAGCACTTAACCCACTACACCACCAGGGTTTCATCACAACAGAAGAGATTGAAAAATGAGGTAGATTACTCCATAATAGTAGTAGGATACTTCAACACTGCACTCTCAGCAATGGACAGATCATCCAGAAAAAATCTCATCAAAGATACAGAAGATCTTATTGTGACAATCAACCAACTAAATCTCATTGACATACACAGACCTTTTTTCCCCCAAACACATAACTACAACTTTTTTTTTCCAATGCATGTGGAATGTTCTCCAGAATAGACCACTTATTAGGCCATAAAGCAAGTCTCAACAAAATCCAAATGGTTGAGTTATTGCAAAGCATTTTCTCAAACCCTGAAACCATAAAAATTGAAATCAAAAGCAGAAAAAACATAGGTAGATATTTGAACTGATGAAAATTGAACACTTTGCTCACAAGTTCATGGGTTATAGAAGAAATCAAAGATGCAATAAAGAAATTCATGGAATCTAATGAGAATGAAAATACATCTACCAGAAGCTATGGGATACAGAAAAAGCAGTGCTCAGAGGTCAGTTTAGATTTATAAATGCACACATCTGAAGTGAAGAAAGGGGTCAAACTGAAGAACTAACTATACTGCTTGAACAAGTAAAAAGAGAACAACAAAAGAACCTCTCAGGCACAGAAGAAAACAGATAATAAAAATTAGAGAATAGAGAAAATATTGAAAGAGTTAAAAAAAAAAAAAGCTGGTTTCTTGAAAAGATCAACAAAATTGATAAACTATTGGCTAGACTTACAAAAGAAAAACAGGAGCCAAGCCAGCGAGAGGAAACAAATAATCCAAATAAGAGATGATACAGGAGATGTCACAACAAACCCAACTGAAATTAATAGTATTATAACAGAATACTACGCAAAATCGTATGCTAACAGATTTGAAAACCTAGAGGAAATGGACAAATTTCTAGATTCACATCACCAACCAAAATTATCACAAGAAGCAGAACAAATTAATAAACCCATCACAAAAGAAGAGATTGAAAAAGTAATCAAAACCTACAAACCAAAAAAAGTCTTAGCCTAGATGGCTTCACCGGAAATTCTACCAAACTTTAGAGAGGAGTTAATCCCAATATTACTGAAGCTATTTCACAACATAGGAAAGTACAGAACATTCTCAAATTTATTCTACGAAGCCAGCATGACTCTGATACCAAAGCCAGGGAAAGATCTCACAAAAAAAAAGAAAAGAAAATTGCACACCAATATCACTCATGACCTAGATGCAAAAATCTTCAACGAAATCCTAGCCAATGGAATCCAACAACATATCAAAAAAAAAAAACAATTCATCATGACCCAACTTGGATTCCTCCCAGGAATGCAAGGCTGCTTCAACATCAGAAAAACAATCAATGTGATCAGCCACATACATAACACAAAGTATGAGAATCACCTGATTTTGTCACTTGATGCAGAAAAGGCATTTGACAAAGTCCAACACCCATTCATGCTATAAACTATCAGCAAAATAGGAGTAGAATGGACATTCATCAATACACTAAGGGGCATCTGCGCAAAGCCAACCACCTACATCATCCTGAATGGAGAGAGACTGAAAGAATTCCCCTTGAGAATGGAAACTAGACAGGGATGCCCATTCTCACCACATCTAGTCAACATTGTAATAGGGGTTTTAGCCCGAGCAATTAGACAAGACAAAGAAATAAAAAGGCATCCACATCAGGAAATAAGAAGTAAAAGTCTCCTTATTTGCAGATGATATGGATATATATGCAAAAAATCCTAAAGAATCCATGAGCAAACTGTTCGAACTAATAAAAGAGTTCAACAAAGTATCAGGATATAAGAGAAACATAAGTAAATCAGTAAGATTCCTTTATACCAACAAAAGGATCATCAAAGAAGAAATCACCAAATCATTACCATTTACTATAGCCCCGAAGATAATAAGGCACCTATACAGAGAGAACTATAAGACCTTACTGCAAGAAACCAAAAAAGACTTATGTAAATGGACAAACCTACTCTTCTCATGGATAGGAAGACTTAACATTGTGAAAATGTCTATTTTACACAAAGTGATCTATATATACAACAGAATTCCAATGCAAATTCCAGGGTTTTTTTTTGTTTATTTGTTTACTGAGATGGAGAAACATACCACCAATTTTGTTTGCAAAAGGAAGAAACCTTGGATAAGGAAAGTACTACCAAAGAATACAGTGGGAGGCCTCACATTAAATACCCTTAGAACCTATTACACTGCCACAGTAGTCAAAACAGCCCAGTACTGGTACAAAAAGAGACATACAGACCAATGGAATAAAGTTGAGATCCCAGAGATGCCACCATCCTCTTATGAACAGCTGATATTTGACAAAGGCCCTGAGAGTGTAAACTGGGGTAGAAACAGTCTCTTTAACCAACGGTGTTGGCAAAATTGAATATCCATCTGCAAAAAACTGAAACAAGACCCGTATCTCACATCTTACACAAAAACTAAGTCAAAATGGATCAAAGATCTAAATATCAAACCTAAAACAATAAAAATCGTGTCCAAGAAAAAAGAGAGTCAACAATGGAAGTTGTAATACACAGCTTACACAGACTTCAAAATATGACAAAGCACCATCAACAGAAGAGGAAATAGATAAATGAGAACTACTAAGAATCAAACACTTTTGCTCATCCAAAGACTTTATCAAAAGAGTTAAAAGACCACCTACTCAATGGGAAAAAATATTTAGCAACTACATGTTGTACCTATGTCTGATCTCCATAATCTACAAGGTACTGCAAAGTATCAACAAGAAGAGGGTAAATAACCCTGTCAAGCAATGGGAAAAGGAGATGGACAGACATTTTTATCAAAGAGGACATCCAGGCAACCAAAAGACAAAGAGGAAATGCTTACCATCCTTAGCTATCAGAGAAATCCAAATCAAAACTACAGTGGGATACCATCTTACCCCAGTGAAGTTGGCAATAATCCAAAAAACACAAAACAACAAATGCCAGAGAAGCTGTGGAGAGATTGGAGCTCTCCTACACTGCTGGTGGGAATGCAAAATGGTAAAACTTCTTTAGAAAGCAATTTGGCACTTCCCTAAAAAACTAGAAATAGGAATGCCATATGATCCAGCAATCCCACTGCTTGGAATATATCTTACAGAAATAAAGGTGGTCACATGAACAGACACATACAGACAAATGTTTATTGCAGCACTGTCTACAATAGCAAAAAGATGGAATCATCCAAAGTACCTATCAACACATGAATGGATAAACAAACTCTGGCACATATACACAATGGAACGCTATGCAATTATAAAGAACAATGATGATTTTAGAAAGCATCTCATAACCTGGTTTCAACTAGAAGACATTATGTTAAGGGAAATCAGTGAGCTGTAAAATGACAAGTATTGTATGAGACTTCTGCAGTAAGGACTCAAAAATGGACTTTTGTACAGCAGAAAATATCCTAAAGATTAGAGGAGAACTAAACAAGTTAGGGTGACCATGAGTCAGATCTGACTCGACAGCACTTGGCTGGCAAACAAATTAGAGAATAGAAGAACAATTAAAAAATTTAAAAAACCAAAAGCTGGTTTTCTGAAAAGATCAACAAAATTGACAAACCATTGGCTAAACTTACTAAAGAAAAACAGACAAGGAAAAAAATAACCCAAATAAGAAACGAGAGGGGAGTTGTCATAACAAATCCAATAGAATTCAAAAATATCGTGACAGAATACTATGAAAGCCTGTAACAAATTTGAAAACCTAGAGGAAACAGACAAATTCTTTTATCCATATCACTTAACAAAATTATCACAAGGTGAAGCAGAACAACTTAATAAGCCTATTACAAAGCAAGAGATTGAAGAAGTCATCAAAAAACTGCCAACCAAAAAAAGCCCGGGCCCAGATGGGTTCGTCGTAGAATTCTACCAAGCTTTTAGAGAAGAGCTATCTTCAGTACTACTGAGACTATTTCACAGTATAGAAAGGGATGCAATACTCCCAAATTCATCTTATGAAGCCAGCATAACTGTGGTACCAAAGCCAGGGAAAGACCCAATAAAAAAGGACAACTACAGACCAGTATCTCTCATGAATCTAGATGCAAAAATCTTCAATAAAATTCCTGCCAATAGAATACGACAACATATCAAAAAAATAATCCATCATGACCAAGTGGGATTCATACCAGGGATGCAAGGCTGGTTCAACATCAGAAAAATGATTAATGTGATTAATCACATGAACAACACAAAAGACAAGAATCACCTGATTTTGTCTATGGATGCAGAAAAGGCATTTGATAAAGTCTAACACTCATTCATGCTAAAAACTCTCAGCAAAATAGGGATAGACGGCAAATTCCTCAATGCAATAAGGGCAGTTTATACAAAGCCAACCACCTACATCATCCTGAATGGAGAGAGACTGAAATAGTTTTCCTTGAGAACAGGAACTAGACAAAGATGCCACTCTCACCTCTCCTATTCAACATTGTACTAGAAGCTCTAGCGAGAGCAATTACAAAGACAAAGAAATAAAGGGCATCTGCATTGGCAAAGAACAGGTAAAAATCGCCCTATTTGCAGATGATATGATTGTATACACAGAGAATCCTGAAGAATCCATAAGTAAACTACTTAAACTGATAGAACAGTTGAGCAAAGTCTTAGGATATGAGATAAACATAAGTAAATCAGTAGGATTCCTTTATACCAACAACGAGATTATTAAGAAAGAAATCACCAAATCAATACCATTTACTATAGCCCCCAGGACGATAAAATACCTAGGAAATCTAACCAGAGAAATAACAGACCTTTACAAAGAGAACTACAACACTTTACTACAAGAAACTAAGAGAGACTTACATAAACGGAGAAACCTACCCTGCTCATCAATAGGAAAACTTAACATTGTGAAAATGTCTATTTTGCACAAAGTAATCTACTTACATAATACAATCCCAACACAAATTCCAGTTACATTTTTTAATGAGATGGAGAAACAAATCACCAACTTTGTTTGGAAAGGGAAGAAGCCCCAGATTAGTAAAGAACTACTGAAGAAGAAGAACACACTGGGAGGCCTCTCACTACCCAGCTTTAGAACCTATTACACTGCCACAGTAGTCAAAACAGCCTGGTACTGGTACCAAAACAGACATATTGATGAATGGAGCAGAATTGAGGCCCCAGAGATGACGCCATCTTCCTATGAACAGTTGATAATCAACAAAGGCCCTAAGACATTAAACTGGGGTAAAAACAATCTCTTCAACAAATGGTGCTGGCAAAACTGGATGTCCATCTGCAATAAATTGAAACAAGACCCATATCTTACACCTTACACAAAAACCAATTCAGACTGGATAAGAGACCTAAATATCAAATCTAAAAAGATAAAGCTCACCCAAGAAAAAGTAGGAACAACAATGGAAGTTTTAATACACAATGTAGACAGACTTCAAAATCTGTCAAACAAACCACAAACAACAGAAGAGAAAGAGAAAATAGATAAATGGGAACTACTAAGAATCAAACACTTTTGCCCATCCAAAGACTTTATTAATAGAATTAAAAGGCCACCTACAGAATGGAAACAATATTTGGCAACTATATGCAGACCAACGCCTGATCTCCATAATCTATAAAATGTCAATACGAAAAACATAAATCATCAATTTAAGCAATGGGCAAAGCAGATAGGCAGACACTTTTCTAAAGGGAGAGCCAGGCAGCCAAAAAACACATGCAGATGTGTTCATGATCATTAGCTATTAAAGAAATTCAAATTAAACCTACAATGAAATACTACCTCACCCCAACAAGGGTGGCCATGATCCAAAAAACGCAAAACAAGAAATGCTGGAGAGGCTGTGAAGAAAGTGGAACTCTCCTACACTGTTGGTGGGATTGCAAAATGGTACAGCCTCTTTGGAAAGTGATCTAGTGCTTCTTTCAAAAGCTGGATATAGCTATAACATTTGCCCCAGTAATACCACTGCTTGGAATATATCCTACAAATGCAAAGGCATTCATAAAAAAAGATACATGCACACGAATGTTTATTGCAGCACAGTCCACAATAGCAAAAAGATAGAATCAACTCAGATCTCCAACAACTATGGTATATATACTCAATGGAACACTATGCAATGGTAAAGAATAACGATGATTTTAGGAAACGTCTCATAACGTGGTTTCAATTGGAGAAAATTATGCTGAGTGAAAGTAGTCAGCGACAAAAGGACAAATATTGTATGAGACCCCTACGATAAGAACTTAAAAAGAGACTCAAGCATAGAAGAAAAGACTTTTTGATGGCTGCAAGGGTGAGGGGAGAGAGAAGGTGAGGGAGGGAGGGCTTAGATTAGATAGTTGATAGAAATTTGGTTGGGTGAAATCTGGGACAGCACCCATTAGAAAGAACATCAATATTAACCAGACTTCAACGTAACATGAGTACTCCTCACATCTTAACCCAATATTGCAAGGACAGAATAGGTGGGGCGAGGGGCAGGGGACCATGCTCTCTGGGGAAATCAAGGTCAATTGGCACAACTAGCATTTTGCTAAGAGAGCCTTCTGTACCCCACATTGGTGAGTGGCATCTGGAGTCTGAAAAGCTGACAAGCTGCCATCTGAGGATACAGCAAATGGTCCCTACTCAGCAGGAACAGATGATCACAAAGGACTAAAACAACATGGGGGAAGGAGAACCCGGAAGACAGAGCAGTTCACGTGAGTGGGTCACTACATCGACTTGTGACTAGAAGAACCAGATGGTGCCCGGGCACCACCAGTGATAGCTGTGACGGAGCTCACAAAGTTAAGTCTCACTGACAACACAAGAATAAACTGGGGTGCACCCTGAGATCTCCACTAAAAGACCACAATTAACAGTCTGGGGGCCTCAGAGTTCCCCTGGGAGCCGGGCCCCTGGACCTGATCCTGCCTGCGTCCATAAATCATAATGGAGGCCCAGTAATCAAACAGGAACGGATTGACTTGGTGACACAGAGTGACCGTATCATGTGTGCACTTTATGTCTATGCATCTGTATGATGTCGTCCTGCTGACCTCTTACTGGAGGCAGGGGCGTGGGTGGAGAAGAGGGGATAGGAGATTGTTGGGAGGATAAGATGTGTATGTAGTGGAGAGGAAGAGTGTGCTGTTACCGGGCACGGAGAGCAATGGGAACTGCATATAGGTGGGCATGCAAATTTATATGGGAAGCACATGTTCACTCAATCATAAATAAAAAAAAAAAAAAGAAAAAGAAAAAAGACCTATCAAGTAAGCTGGTTTCTTCAGTGTGCAAGTGCATTTACATAATTTTTAAATAATAATGATTATCAGTGGCCTCTAAAATTTGGATACAGTAGTTGAACAATTGCCTTTTGCATTCAAACTGAACAACAAAAAAAATGGAGAAAGTTAAATAACTTATTATTTAACTTAAGTTAAATAATTGCTAGTAATTTTCCCTCAAGCAGAACCCCTCAAAATAAATAAATAAATAAAATCCAAACCCATTGCCATCAAGTAGATTCTGACTCATGGTGACTCAGCATGTTACAGAATAAAATTGCTCCATAGGGTTTCTGGCTCCAGTCTTGATATCTTGATAGAAGCAGTTCACCAAGTCTTTCATCCACGGAACCATTGGGTTGAATCGCCAACTTTCACTTTAGCAGACAGCTGCAAACCACTTGTGCCACCCAGGAACCTGTGTAATAGATTTGCCCCTCCTTGTGTCTCAATAACGTGGTAATAGTCAGATAGATCAGCAGGTTAATATCAAATACTGTGTTTCCTTCCCTAAAAGCCAAACAATAAATCCTAGATGGCCTCAAATGCCTTATAAGCCGCAGAGCTGAACATTGTATATTTTCTTTCTTTCGTTTTTTTGGACAAAACAGTAAAGAATCCTCACAAGCACTGAGGATACAGGAGCTCTTTCTCTTATCTTAATAATGTAGCCCACCAGACCACAAAAAACTACCCTGAAACTTAGTCATCTTCTACTTCTTCCCTTTGACACTTACTCATACACCCAAGTACATGATCTCCTCACTGTATTCTTGGAAATGGCTTGCTGTAATAATGTATTTGGATGAATAATTCTGTCTTTCTCCATGAAAAAGAAAAACGTAAGATATGTATTAATCTTTTGTCTGTAGTTTGACTCACAGCTGCTCCAGAGCATCTCACGGAAACTAACATGGATTTGATAGGGAAATCTGGGGTATCAAGAAGGTCACACAATTTCTGGCAGCTTCCTTGTCAACTAAATCCAAGTAATTTATTCATGATGGCATCTATTACAATTGTGGAGAGACAGAATAAAAGAAAACGTGGTCTGAACAGCAAGTCGGAAAGCAGACATTCTTGGGCTTTGTTCTTAGCCTTCTTGTCAACTGCCTCTGTGACCGGGGTGAGTCCCAGAGGGTACTCCAAGGATTAATTAGCTTCTTAAATGCTTTGAATGCGAAAATGCACTAAATAAACATATGACAGACGGAATTCACCCTCGAGAACAGAGAGCTCTGTAGTTGGGTAATGGAGAATGGTTATAGAATGATAGAGTACTTAATGTTTGTTCATTCTTACTTTGGAACAATAAAAAGAATGCACCTTTAAGAGGTACGTTGCTTTATATAAGCCGAAGGAGGGGGAGAAGAAAGTTAAAAAATAATCAGACCCTAATACAATACTGTGACCTGTAACTGGTGATTACAGGTGAGAGGCTGAGTGAGGATAAGGGCGAACCATAGAATAACGTGGTGCAAGGCTCTGTGGCTAGGGAAAATAATAATAATAAAAAAAAGCTAATCTTTCAAGAAAGGAAATAGGACACTGATCACAGGAGGCAGAGAGCCCTGTAGTACAGAAAGCAAGAGACCAGACTAGATAATTATATAGATTTGTCCCAGAGGAAATAAGCCAGGAAGAAGAGGAGGTGGGTGATAATAATACTGTAGGTAGATGGACACTGTAATGCCAATCCAGTGTCACTGAACCAAAACAAAGGGGCTGAGACATGATGTAGTCAAAGCTGTAGGGAATAACTGAAAATGAGAGAGAAAATTTACAGCTGTAAGATAATAAGATCGTCATAAAGTGCTGCTTATCAGGTTGAAGGGGATAAAAACTGACAGTGCAATGTGTGAGAGGGTAGAGAACACAGTATGTTCTGGAGTGCAGCTTCAGTTAGGTATTAGAATGTGAAGGAGAAAGACAGACATGCAACAGTAACACCAAGAAAGAAGTACCCAAAATGAGATGACAGTGGGGGTGAGGTCATGACATTATCGGGAAAGATTTGTAGAGTATAAAACCAAACGTGGGGTTTTGACATGCATGCTATCCAGGGTTTCACTAAAGAAAGAGTTCAGAAGCAAAGTAGAGCTATTCACACACGTGGTTTTCACATTGAACTCAGTATCACTTTCCCATAATAACACGTGCAGAGTCTGCATTTGCATCTGCAGAATGAACAAGCACACTTGCTTACATCACTCTGTTATCATATTAGCTTGTCTTCCAAGAAAAGAGCATTCCCAGTTGAGAGGTTTGAATGCCATCCTTCCCCATTATTACCTGTTAGGGCTGTGACTTCATCTAGCAGGTTTGCTGGTATTGCCACCAGTCCAGATCCTTGGGAAATCCACTTAACATCAACCATTTTACTCTGGGGCTTTAAATCTTTTACTAGATTTTTTTAAGTTAAAATTTTGTGTTTTTCTTTGTTTTATCTTTATTTTACACAAAATTGGACCCTCACATGCTTACAGAGCACTTCTGAAACCCAGATTACAAAATTATTGGTGATTTAGATAGCTACCTCTTCTGAATTGGCCAGATAAAAGCCATAAACCTTAATTATGTAATAAAGTTTTCTTCCAAACGTCCAAATCCCTGAGAGAATATTCATTTGCAGTATCTGAAGCAAGATTTTGCCGGCAGGATCACCAAGTATCCCATACGGCTTTGGGACACAGGCTGTCAACGTTTCAAAGCTCGAGTGCCAGCTCAGCTTCACTTACCGTAATCTTCCGCCTGCCCTCGTTAAGTCGTCCTAGCTGATTGATCCACAAGAGGTAGAAGTGCACTGGATTAGAATGAAGCTGCCTCTGTGTATGTTGACTTCAGTGTTCTTCAAGTGTTTAATCCTAAGCAAGAGCATTGGCTCACCTCATAAATTACCCCAACTAGGCACTCCCTGAGGAACCTTCGTGGTACAGTGGTTAAGTGCTCAGCTGCTAATGAAAATATCAGTGATTCGAGCCCATCAGTCACGCCACAGAAGAAAGATGTGGCAGTCAGCTTTCTTAAAGACTTTCAGCCTTAGAAACCTTGTGAGGCAGCTGTACTTCATATTACAGGATTGCTGTGACTTAGAACAGACTGATGGCAATGGATTTCAGAGCCACTCATGACTGGTCCTTCTGCCTATTGCAATAATTTGTTTGATATTTATTATTATTGTTGTTGTTGTTAACATCTTTAACACAAAAGTAGCAAGTATTTGGGTTCTGGAAAGATGGTGGCATGATCCTGATCCTCCCCAAAAGAACATGAATAGAGTCAGCTAGAACCCTGTATTCAACCCTGTAAGAAATCTGAAATTGGTGGACAAAAGAACAATACTAGCAAGAAACTTCAAACCAATAAAGGATGAATCATACAGTAGGAAAAGCACTTCTTCCACCACCCCTGCCCTACCCACGCACCCCAGCACAGCAGAAAGCCTGCTCTAGTAGCTCAGGCACTACTACCAAGCTAAACATGTGCATCTCTTGTGCCCTGGGAAAGGCCCCAACTGTGACTTTGAAACTAACATTACAGATCTCTGACAGCAGGATCCAGTGGCCTCAAAGCTGCTCCTGCACCATCAAGCCAATGCTGGACTCTTGTGAGTACTGGAAAGGGCCCCGACATCTGGCTTTGCAACTAACAGCACAGATCTTCCAGGCTGACTGTGCAGGTGACCTTGCCTGCTGCTGCTTCTGGTGTGGCAGACAGACTGCAACAGCCGTGGCCCCAGTTGACCTCTGGTCCTCCTGTGCATGGTGAAGGGCTCCGATCTCCGGCTCTGGGGGAAAAAAAAAAAAAAACACAGAGGAAATCTTTCAGTAGATTGTTCACGGAGTATATTCTGAGTGGTCTGGAAGTAACCTGAAAGACTGAAACTGTGCTAGCCACAGTAGGAGCTCTCCGGAGTGAGGAAGGGTGTGGCAACCAAGGGCCAAGGGCTATACCCCCTGAGGGTAGTCTACTCAATGTGTACTTTCTGATTGGTCTGGGAGTCACAGAGCAGGGGAAGGAGCAGCCACCCCCACACTGAAGGCTGCACCCTGCTGAAGACAGACTGATTAGTGTGTCTTCTTGTCTTTGTGAGTCTCTGAAAACCGGAGCCTTGGTCTGGCCAGAGCTGAAGATACCACACAGAGTGATAAAGTCTAAAGACAAAGCACTTCCAACAGTTTCTTACAGAAATTTGAGCTGCAGAAATTACCATATTGAGAAAGCTAGCAGAAACCTTGACAGTATAGTGGTTACGAGCTACAGCTGCTAACCAAAAGGTCAGCAGTTCAAATTCCCCCAGCACTTCTTGGAAATGAGGAGGCAGTTCTACTCTGTCCAATAGGATTCCTGCAAGTCAGAACTGGCTCAATGACAATGGTTTTTTGTTTGTTTTTTGGTTAACACCTTCCAATATTATTTAACATCCAGGCTTCAACAGAAAAATCAATCCCAAGTCACACAAGCCAGACAGCCAAGTGTCGTCGAGTGGGATCTGACTCATGGTGACTCTAGGGGCCAGAGTAGAACTGACCCCCAGAGTAATTCAAGGAGTGCCTGGTGGATTTGAACTGCTGACCTTGTGGTTAGCAGTCACACAAAGATATCAATTTTACCCAAAGCAATCTATAGACTCAATGTAATCCATATCAAAATTTTAACAGACTTCTTTTCAGAGATGTAAAAGCCATCGTTAAATTTATATGGAAATAAAAAAAAATTGTCATCAAGTTGATTTCAATTCATGGTGCTTCTATGTATGTCAGAGTAGAAAAGTATTCCCTCGAGTTTTCAACAGCTGATTTTTTTTTCAGAAGTAGATTGCCAGGTCTTTCTTCGGAGATATTTCTGGGTGGCCTCAAACTTCCAACCTTCGCATTAGCAGCTCAGTGTTCAAATATTTGTGCTTCCTGGGGACTCCATGGAACTGCAAGTGGCCCTGAATAAACAAAGCAACCTTGAAAAAGAAGAGCAAAGTTGGAGGGTTCACAGTAATCAAAACAGTCTGGTACTGGTATAATGATTAAAATATTGAATAACGAAATAGAATTGGTTCAGAAAAAAACCATACATCTGTGGTCAACTGATTTTTAACAAGGGTGCTAAGTCCATTCGGGTTGGGGAAAGAATAGTCTCTTTAATAAATTGTACTGAGAAAACTGGATTTCCACCTGCAGAAAAAAATCCACACCGCCCATCATATATGAAAATCGGCTCAAAATGTATCAAGGACCTAAAAGTAAGAATGAAAGCCATAAAATTCTTGGACGAAAACATAGGGGTAATGCTTTAGGACATAGAAATTAACAATGGATTATTAGACAGACACTGAAAGCACAAGCAAGAAAAGAAAAAAAAATAGATTAAATGGGACTTCATCAAAATTTAAAACTTTTGGCTGGCTATCAAAGGACCTTACCAGCAAAGTGAAAAGACAACCTATAGATTGGGAGAAAAATCTAGGGATCCATATATCAAATATGAGTTTCATATCCAGAATATATAAAGAACTCTTAAAACTTTAAACCTGGGAGCATGGCCCCTGGCCCTGATGCTGCCCTTGCCCATAAATCATAACACAGGTCCACTCTTCGGACACGGGTGGGTTGTACTTGGTGATGCAGAGTGACCATATATTGGATGCACTTTGTGGTTCTATACATCTATAGGATATCATCCTGCTGATCTCTGGCTGGAGGAAGGAGAGCGGGTGGAGAGAAGGGGAAAGGAGACTGTTGGGAGGATGAGACATGTATGGAGCAGAGAGGAATAGTGTGCTGTCACCGGACAGGGAGAGCAGTGGAAGCTGCATATAGGGGGGTATGTAAATTTATATGGGAATGTACAGTTTCATTCAGTCATATTAAATTTAAAAAAAGAAAAAACTTTAAACAACCTAATTTAATACAGGCAAAAAGCTTGAATAGACCTTTCACCCAAGAAGAAATACAAATGGCCAGCAAGCACACGAAAAGATGTTCAACATCATTAGTCATTAGAGAAATACATCTCAAAGCCCCAAGAGATATAATTTCACACCCACTCAGATGATGACAAAAAAAAAAGAAAAACAACAGATATTGGCAAGGATGTGAAGAAATAGACAGCTTTATCCATTGCTTTTGGTATTATAAAGTGGTACAGCCTCTGTGGAAAACAATCTAGTGATTCCTCAAAAAGTTAAACATAAAATTACCATATAATCTAGCATTTCCACTTCTACATATATACCAAAAAGAATCGGAACATGAACAAAGGATACATGTGTAACAATGTTCACTGCTGCCCTACTGACAATAGCCAAAAGGTGGAAACAACCCAAGCATCCTTCAAAAGGTGAATGGATAAACTGTGGTACATACATACAATGCAATAATGTTCATTGATAGGGAGAAATGAAGTTCTGATGTGCACTATGATGTGGATGAACCTTGAAACCATTATACTTAGTAAAATAAGCCAGATATAAAAGGACAAATATGGTATAATTCCACTTACGTGAAATATCTAGAATAAGCAAATATATAAAGACCAAACTTTATTGGTGGTTACTGGAAGCAGGCAGGAAGAATTGTTTAGGTGGCACTGCGTTTCTGTGAAGAGAGATGGAAAATTTTGGAAACCAATAGTGATGATGGCTGTACAACATGATGAATATAATTAATGTCACTGAAGTGTACACATAAAAATATTGAAATGCCTCATGTTTTGTTTTATTTATATACCTAAAACAAACAAACAAACAAAAAGCTATTGCTTGAGTCGATGCCGACTCATAGCAACCATGTAGACAGAGTAGAACTGCCCCTGTAGCGTTTCCAAGGACAGCCTGGAGGATTTGAACTGCTGACCTTCTAGTTAGCAGTGGTAGCACTTAACCACTACACCACCACGGTTTCCTATATGTATATATACCTAGCATAGTAAATAAATAAATAAAAGTAGCACATACTTACTACAGGAAATTAAAATACATAAAAAGCCAGAAAAAGGAAAACAAAAATCACTGCAAGTTCTTCCACTCAGAGACACCAACTGTGAGTTCATACAAGTTATGTGTGTGTATAAAAAAGTGCAAAAGTGCACACAAGCATGTGTTCATAGACATCTCACACACACAGAGACATACATACACATCCATGTTGAAGTGTATGTGTAGAATTTTCAACATCTTTCCTCATTAGAAAATGTATTTCTATGGTATCACTTATAATGTCTTCAAAACACTATTCCACTATGTGATTGCACCATTATTTCTTTCATCACCTTTGTTTCAGTGCTTTGTTGTATTACATTTAAGTTTTTAGTATTTTGTGACTCAAAGCAGCATTGAGATGAGCACTTTATGACTATATTATGTATATCTGTAATTATTTAATTAGAATACATTCCTAGACATGTGATATCAGAATCAATATTATATAAAATGAACTAACATGTCTTGAAGTGTTAACTGAATAAATGTTTACAGTGGTGGGGTGAATTTTCCTTTCATATCTAGTCATTAGGTTGCAATGTGTTTTTTGTTTTAATGCAGTGTTGTGTAACCATAAAAATCAATTCATTAACCACCTTGAGTGATCAGACCAAGAAAGACAGTTACTATCAATAAAAATTGATATTAATAGGTAGATTCTTATAACAAATGAGTGAAACACAAATGTAACTCAAATAAAAACATTTATTGCTGTTTGTCAAAGGTTGAATTGTATGCTTCCAAAATATGTCAATTTGGTTGGGCCATTATTCTCAGTATTGTATGACTGTTCGCCATTTTTTGTCATTTGATGACTTTTTCTTGTATGTTGCAAATCCGTCACTATGATGTCAATAAATTGGATTAGCAGCAGTTATATTGTTGAGATCTACAAGATTAGACAGTGTCTTAATCCAATCTCTTTTGAGATATAAAAGAGATAAGCAAGCAGAGAGTAGCACCGAGAGCAGAGTGCAGCCCTCTACATGAAGCTCGTGTGTAGAGAAGCTCCTAGACCATGGGAAGACTGATGACAAGAACCTTGCTCTAGAGTCCATAGACAAGCACAGCTGTCTCCTGGAGCTAGCACCCTGAATCTGGGCTTCTAGTCTATTGGAATGGGGCTGTGAAAGAACAAACATCTGTTTGTTGAAGCTATACATTGTGATATTTCTGTTACAGCAGCACTAGAGGACTAAGACACTGCTGTTCTAATGTCTGGTGGATTTGAACTGCCAACCTTTGGGTTAGCAGCTGTAGCACTTAATCATTATGCCACTGGGGTTTCCATAATGCTATAAGACCTACTAAATTACTTGTTCATAAATGTTCCTGAACATTTACTTTTATCCACACCCTTGAAGAAATCATATTAAAATCTATTTATTGTCCATCTTAATCTATTTTAAATGCCAGCCAGTCTATGAACGTGGTACACATCAGAAGATTATTCAGCTGAAGACTATCACTAAAATGGCATGAGTCAATATTCGTTTTATTAAACAAGACTTCATCATAGCTAATTATTTTGAATCTCAAGCAGAAGAATCCCTTGGCATTTTCTACTAAGGAGGAAATAGATGTCTAGTCCTCTTACTCTCTGCAATAGAAATTTGACCTGAGTCATACGTGCCCTACAGCAGAGAAAAAGGGAAACCTTTCCTTATGCAGATTAGAGCACTTAGTAGCTTATGCACAATGTGATACGATGAATATAGACTAAGGCATTTAGGTAATGGCCAATGGCTAGTGACTTACTGGGCAGCTAATATTTTGTGGACATGTCATATAAGCATAAAGGGTTTAGTTACCATCGTAAACTACAGCAAGTTATAGCTGCTAACCCAAAAGGTGGCAGTTCAAATCCACCAGTTACTCCTTGAAAACCCTGCTGGGCAGTTCTACTCTGTCCTATAGGGTCACTGTAATCTGGAATTGACTCGACAGCAATAGTAATATGTACTTAACAGACTTTTGAAAGTTCTTACCAAAGCTCTGTAAATACGAAGTCTGACAATTAAGTCCATGAACTTAATTGTTCTAAGTGCTACGTACTTCATTGCTGAATATTACTGTGGTTAGCTTTGAAGGACTCCCTTTGGGAAGCTATGCTCCAATGCCAGCACCTAGTCCACACTTCAAAGCAGTTTTGGAACTCTTTCTGGAATGGCCATTCCCCATGATGGCAAGGTGACAAGTTCACAAACTTAATTGTATAGTTGTCTGTGAGGGAGTTTTTAGTCAGTAAACAACTGTATTGGAACACCCTCCCTACTCACCTGATCTGGCCCCCACTGACTTTTTTCTTTACCTGAAGATAAAGGAAATATTGAAAGGAAGACATGTGGATGACTTTCAGGACATCAAGTGTAATGTGATGACAGCTCTGATGGCGATTCCAGAAAGAGTTTCAAAATTGCTTTGAAGGGTAGACTAAGTGCTGACATCGGTGCATAGCTTCCCAGGGGAAGTACTGTGAAGGTGACTGTAGTTATATTCAGCAATGAGGTATGTAGCACTTTTTCTAGGATGAGTTCGCAAACTTATTTGGCAATCCTCATATTCCTTTGAGAATTAGAAATCTTTCAAACTAGTATGTAGGCAACTGTATTAGTTTCCTAGGGTTTCTGTAACAAAAAGCCACAAACTCAGTGACTTAAAAGAACCAAAAAGTAATTGTCAAATAGTTCCGGAATCTAGAAGTCCAAGATCAGGGTACTGACCATGTTCATTCCTTCTGAGGTTTCGAGGGAAATCTGTTCTATGATGCTCTCGTAGCTTCTGTAACACCAGGCATTCCTTTGCTTGCAGCTACCACATCATATGATATCCTTCTCCTATTTCTCTGTCTCTATGTATCATCTCCTTTCTCATAAGGACTATAGTCGGATAGGATTAGGATCCCCTCCACTCCAGCATGACCTCATGTTAACCCAAGTAATAACATCAAACAAGGTCGCATTCACAGGTGCCAACTGTTAAGACTCCAGCAACTTTTTGGTGGATGCAACTCAACCCATGTAAGCAACTAATAGCTAGCCCTCTAGGTTGATCCCTGTACCTCAAAGTTTACAGGGGCTGCTTAAGAAACAGACATTTTTATAAAGTTAGAGAAACTTGGCAGTAAATTACATCATGCTTGCAAACAATGGAAACCCATGGTGGCATGGAGTCTGCAGTTTGAATCCACCAGGCACTCCTTGGAAACTCTATGGAGCAGTTCTACTCTGTCCTATAGGGTCACTGTGAGTTGGAATTGACTTGATGGCAGTGAGTATTTTTTTGGTTACAAACAATGTTTTCCTTTCTGATTCCTGGAGTGTGTGTGATTGAAGGGGGTCAGTATAAGCATCTTTTAGAGCATCTTCAGTAATATCACAACTGGGGAAACAGTTTCCCTAAGGACTCCAAGAGGACTCTTTGCACTGCTGCTCCTTGAATTTATACACAAAGTGAATGGTGTGAATTCATCTTATAAAACTCTAACAATAGAGCCAAATTGGTGTGAAATCAAGCTTTGAGAACAAATTAAAAAGCTGTTGTCATTCTGTTCGAGTAATTGTTAAAAATAATTTTATTTGTTTTGATGTTGGGTTAGGTCACTGAGATCAAGAAATACCTTTCCCACCACTCACCCCTTGATGAGCACACAAAAGCTTATCAGAGTAGCACTAGGAGGACTGGTTTGACTCTTGAAGGAACAAGAGCATTTATTTTCTCTTTCATATGTAGGGGACTGCATGAGTTTTGCAGACAGCGCTGATGAGAGAACTGGTTCCAACACCCAGTTGGTCTGGCCCTGACACAGGCTTACATGTGAGCACACACACACACACACACACACACACACATACACACACATACACCTGTCTACCGCCAATAACAAAAAAGCCAAACCCACTGCCATTGAGTGGATTACGACTCATAGTGACCCTATAGGACAAAGTAGAACTGCACCACAGTTTCCAAGGAGAGCCTGGCAGATTTGAACTCCCATCTTTTTCGTTAGCAGCCACAGCACTTAACCACTACACCACCAGGGTTTCCCTATTGCTACTAGGCTCAACTAAATACCATTTCCTCCTACATTCTATTGGAGAAAAATAATTTTCAAAAGACTTTTATTGTTTTAGCATTTAAATCTTAAATATTATGATATTTACCAAGACACAAAAGTTTCTGTTGCGCTTTCTCTCCCGCTCCTCTCTCTTTCTCTCTCACTCTCTTTTTAAAAAGAAGAGAAACTTAAGACATTCAAAGGTTTTTCTGGTTTATATTACAGAAATCTAAGATTCCGTGTATTCTAAAGCTAAGATTTGTGATTGGACTCTATCTCCCCCACCCTAAACATATGGGTTAAGTATTTCGTATGTATTTTTTTCTTTTTCTTTGTTTTTTATTTTTTATTATGACTGAGTAAAAATGTACATTGACATATAAATTTGCATGTCCACCTCTATGCAGCTTCCACTGCTCTCCCTGCCTGGTGAAAGGACACTATTCCTCTCTGCTCCATACATGACTTACACTCCTAACAGTCTCCTTTCCTCTCTTCTCCACCCACTCCTCTTCCCCCAGCCAGAAGTTAGCAGGATTACATCCTATAGATGGATAGAACTATAAAGTGCATCCAAAATATGGTCAATCTGTGGATCCAGGTCCAATCCATTCCTGTCCGAAGAGTGGAACTTCGTTATGATTTATGGGCAAGGGCAGCATCAGAGCCAGGGGCCATGCTCCCAGGGGAACCCCAAAGCTCCCGGACCATCAAGTGCTGTCTTTTATTGGAAATCTCAGGGTACACTCCTTTATATTCTTGTGCTGCCAGTGAGACTCAACTTTCTGAGCTCCATCGTGGCTATCACTGTTGGTGGCCGGGCACCATCCAGTTCTTCCAGTCCCAAGTCGTTGTAGGAACCCATTCATGTGGGTGTCTCTGTCTTCTGAGTTGTCTTTCCCCCATGTCGTTTTGGTCCTCAGTGAGCATCCGTTCCTGCTGATTTGGCACCATTTGCTGTGCCCTCGGATGGCAGCTTGGCAGCTTTTAAGACTCCAGAAGTCACTCACCAATGTGGGGTGCAGAGAGCCCTCTTAGCAAAATGCTAGTTGTGCAGATTGGCCTCAATTTCGCCTAAGAGCACAGTCTCCTGTCCCCTGCCCCAGCTACTCTGTCCTTGCAATATTGGGTTAAGATGGAAGGAGTACTCAAGTTATGTTGAAGTCCACTTAATATTGTTCTTGTTTCTAATGTGTTCTATCACCGATTTCACCCAACCAAATTTCTACCAGCTATCTAATCTAAACCCTCCCCCCTCGCACTCCTTCCCTCCCCTCCCTTGCAGCCGTTAAAGTGTCTTTTCTTCTATGCATAAGTCTGTTTTTGAGTTCTTATCGTAGGAGTCTCATACAATATTTGTCCTTTTGTCACTGACTACTTTCACTCAACATAATGTTTTCCAGTTAAAACCAGGTTATGAGATGGTTCCTGGAATCATCATTGTTCTTTACCATTGTGTAGTGCTCCATTGAGTATATATACTATAGTTTACCTATCCATTCCTCTATTGTTGGGCATCTGGGTTGATTCCATCTTTTTGCTATCGTGGACTGTGCTGCAATAAACATTCTTGTGCATGTACCCGTTGATGTGAAGGGCCTTGATTCTGTAGGATATATTCCAAGTAGTGGAATTACTGGGTCGAAGGGTACATCTATATCCATTTTTTTAAGGAAGGGCCACATTGCTTTCCAAAGAGGTTGTACCATTTTGGAACTCCACCAACAGTGTAGGAGATTTCCACTTTCTCCACAGCCTCTCCAGCATTTGTTGTTTTGGATGATGGTCAACCTTGTTGGGGTGAGGTGGTATCTTATTGTCATTTTGATTTGAATTTCTTTAATAATTAAAGATCATGTACATGTCTGCATGTGTTTTTTGGCTGCCTGGATCACCTCTTTAGTGACATATCTGTCCATCTCCTTTGCCTATCACTTAATTGGATCATTTATCTTCTTATTGATATTTTGTAGTACCTTATAAACTATGGAGATCAGGTGTCTGTCTGACATATAGTTGCCAAATATTTTTTCCCATTCTGTAGGTGGCCTTTTAACTCTTGTGATAAAGGCTTTGGATGAGCAAAAGTGTTTGATTCTTAATAATTCCCATTTATCTATTTTCTCTTCTGTTGATTTGTGGTTTGTTTGACAGATTTTGAAGTCTGTCTATGTCATGTATTAAAACTTCCATTGTTGTTCCTACTTTTTCTTAGCCAAGCCAAGTGCTGTCGAGTCGGATCCAATTTAGATTTGATATTTTGGTCTTTTATCCAATTTGAGTTAGTTTTTGTATAAGGTGTAAGATATGGATCTTGTTTCAATTTATTGCAGATGGATAACAAATTTTGCCAGCACGATTTGTTGAAGATACTGTTTTTACCCCAGTTTAACGTCTTAGGGCCTTTGTCAAATATCAACTCTTCATAGGCAGGTGGTGTCATCTCTGGGGTTTTGATTCTGTTCCATTTATCGACCTGCCCTTGTACCAGTACCAGGCTGTTTTGGCCACTGTGGCAGTGTAATAGGTTCTGAACTTAGGTAATGTGACGCCTCTCAGTGTGTTCTTCTTCTTTAGTAGTACTTTACTTATCTGGGGTTTCTTCTCTTTCCAGACAAAATTGGTGATTTGTTTCTCTATGTCATTAAAAAATGATGCTGGAACTTGTATTGGGATTGCATTATATCAGTAGATTGCTTTGGGTAAAATAGACATTTTCACAATGTAAGTCTTCCTGTCCATGAGCAGGGTAGGTTTCTCCATTTTTCTAAGTGTCTCTTAGTTTCTTGTAATAAAGGCTTGTAGTTCTCTTTGTAAAGGTCTGTTATTTCTCTGGTTAGATTACTTCCTAGGTACTTTATCTTCTTGGGGTATATAGAAAATGGTATTGATTTGAAGATTTATTCCCCAATAATTTCATTGTTGGTGTAAAGAAATCCTAGTGATTTACTTATATTTATCTAGTATCCTGAGACTTTGCTGAACTCTTCTATCAGTCTAAGTAGTTTACTTATAGATTCGTTGGGATTCTCTGCATATACAATCATATCATCAGCAAACAAGGAGATTTTTATTTCTTCTTTGCCAATGCAGATGCCCTTTATTTCTTGGTCTTGTCTAATTGCTCCAGCTAGAACTTCTAATACAATGTTGAATAGGAGAGGTGAGAGTGGGCATCCTTGTCTAGTTCCTGTTCTCAAGGGAAACTCTTTCAGTCGCTCTCTATTCAGGATGATGTAGGCAGTTTGCTTTGTATAAATGGCCCTTATTGTGTTGAGGAATTTTCCATCTATGCCTATTTTGCTAAGAGTCTTTAGTATGAATGGGTGTTGGACTTTATCAAATGCCTTTTCTGCAGCAGTGGACAAAATCAGGTGATGCTTGTCTTTTGTGGTCAATCACATAAATTAATATTTATGTGATTAATCACATTAATTGTTTTTCTGATGTTGAACCAGCATTGCATCCCTGGTATAAATCCAACTTGGTCATGATGGATTATTTTTTGGATATGATGTTGTAGTCTATTGGCAAGAATTTTGCTGAAGATTTTTGCATCTAGATTCATGAGTGATAACAGTCTGTAGTTCTCCTTTTTGGTTGGGTCTTCCCTGGCTTTGGTATCAGGGTTATGCTGGCTTCATAGAATGAGTTTGGGAGTACTCCATCCCTTTCTGTACTGTGAAACAGTCTCAGTAGTATTGGAGATAACTCTTCTCTAAAAGCTTGGTAGAATTTTGCAGTGAAGCCATCTGGGCCTGGGCTTTTTTTGGTTGGCAGTATTTTGATGACCTTTTCAATCTCTTCCTTTGTGATGAGTTTATTAAATTGTTCTGCTTCACGTTGTGATAATTGGGGTAGGTGTTATGAATCAAGGAATTTGTCCATTTCCTCTAGGTTTTCAAATTTATTAGAGTACAATCTTCCATAGGATTCTGTTATCATGTTTTTTATTTCTGTTGGATCTGTTTTGACAACTCACCTCTCATTTCTAATTTGGCCTGTTTTTCTTTTGGAAGTTTCTCCAGTGGTTTATCAGTTTTGTTGATCTTTTCAAAAAACCAGCTTTTGATCTTTTCAATTGTTCTTCTATTCTCTAATTCATTTAGTTCTGCTGTAATCTCTGTGATCTGTTTTCTTCTGGTGCCTGAGGGGTTCCTCTAGTTCTCTCTCTACTTGTTCAAGCTGTAGGGTTAGTTCCTTGACTTGGTTTCTTTCTTCCTTCCAGATGTGTGCATGTATGGAGATAAACATACCTCTGAGCACCACTTTACTGTATCCCATAGGTTCTGGTAGGAAGTGTTATCATTCTCTTTGGAATCCATACTTTCTTTACTTCATCCTTGATTTCTTCTATAACCCATGGTTTTTTGAGAAAGATGTTCAGTTTTCAAGAGTTCCACTTTCTATCTATGTGTTTTCTGCTATTGATTTTGACTTTAATGGCTTTATGATCTGAGAAGACGCTTTGCAGTAATTCAGTGGTATGGATTTTGTTGAGAATTGCATTATGTCCTAACACATGGTCAATTCTGGAGAATGTTCCATGTGTGCTGGAGAAGAAGGTGTAGTTGTCCACCGGTGGGTGGACTGTTCTGTATATATTGATGAAGTTTAGTTGGTTAATTGTGACAAGAAGGTCTTCTGTATCTTTAATGAGCTTTTTTCTAGATGATCTGTCCAGTACTGAGAAAGGAGTGTTGAGGTCTCCCACTATTAGTGTGGAATGATCTGTTTTTTTTTTAGTGTAGTCAGTGTTAGTGTTAATATTTAGGTGCTCTGATATTAGGTACATAAATATTTAATATAGTTAAGTCTTGTTTGTCTACTGAACCTTTCAGCAATAAATAGTGTCCATCTTTGTCCACGATGGTGGATTTTAAAGTAAAATTGATTTTGTCTGAGATTAGAATTGCCACACCTGCTCTTCTTTGTTCATTGTTAGCTTGATATATATTCTTCCATCCTTTAATTTTCAGTTTCTTCCTATCTTTAAGTCTCAAGTGAGTTTCTTATAGACAGCATATGGATGGGACATGTCTTTTGATCCAAGATGTCACTCGATGTCTCTTTCCTGGAGCATTCAGTCCAATCACATTCAATGTAATTATTGATAAGTGTGTGTTCAGTGCTGCCATTGTGATATGTTTATTTTTGTTGTTTATCTCTGTTGTTCTTATTAGTCTGTTCTGAGACATTCTTTTTTGTGAGTTGATTTTTCTCCTTTTTCAGAGCTGGTTTTGTGGTTGTTGAGACTCCTGTGTTACATTTCTTTATATGGTATGTTGTATCTTTTCTGTGCTTTACGGCTGCCCCAGTGATTCCCCTTAATAAACTATATATAAACTCAATTTTAATTACTACCAGTCTTGTAGACTTCCTCTCCATCTGGAAGGACTATAACGACTGTCGTATATCCCTCTGTTTAATGTGATGGCACCATAGTTTTCATGATAATCACTGGGTTGTTTCTTTCAGTATTAAAGCTGTGATTGAGTTTGGAGTCTTCCCTAACTGAGTAGGATTCTGTACAATGTGTCCTTCTAAAATATAAAGGTAGTGGTTTTGTTCTTCTAAACCAAAGCTAGGAGTTTCTTTCAGTATTTCTTATAGTTTGGATTTGGTTTTTACAAAGTCTCTGAGTTTCTGTTTATCTTGGAATTTCTTAATTTCATCTTCATATTGGAAAGATAGTTTTTCAGGATATAAAATTCTTGGTTCTAAGTTCTTCTCCTTCAAGGCTTTGAATGTGTCATGCCACTGTCTCCATGCCAGCATGGTTTCTGCTGAGAAATCTGAGGAAAGCCTATAGGGTTTCCCTCTGAATGTTAGCTTTGCTTGGTGTCTTGCTGCCTTTAAGGGTTGCTGCTTATGTTTCATTTTGTTAAGCTTGATTATAATATGTCTTAGAGTCTTTCTTTTGAGATCTATATTGGGTGACGTACACTATTCATCTGAGATGTCTATGTTCTCTTCTTTCACAATTTCTGGGAAGTTTTCTGTCAGCAGCTCAGCAGTGATACTCTCTGTGTTCTCAGGTGTCTCAATCTGTTCAGGGACTCCAATTAATCAAAGGTTGTTCCTCCTAATAGAGTTCCACATGCTTCTTAGTGCTTCTTCATTTTTCTTGTTTCTTTTTCTGATTTCTCCTCATAGATGCTGGCATCAGTAGCTCTGTCTTTCAAGTCAGGAAGTCTTTTTGCATTTGTTCCATTCTGTTTTCTTGGCTTTGAATGGAAGTTTCTATCTTTGACTTTGTTCTTCATCTGTTAGATTTCAGAGTCCTGGTGTTCCATCAGATCAAACAGCTTGCTTAATTTTTCCTTTTGTTCTGCTGCATTTTGTATGAGGTCTAGAAGGGCTCTGTATATAATCCTTTTGTATTCACCTTCTGATGATTTCATAAAAGTTTCTTCATCTGGAAAACTCCTTGGTTGTTTTGTTTTGGAGCCTTCTGAAGCCATGGGTGATTTTTTGTATGCCACAAGCATCTGTTGCTTTTTGGGTTTCATGTGAGTAAGTAAAGGCTAGGAGAAATACTGTGAGAATGGACTGCAGGTATTTCTCTAGGCTGTCTTAAAATGTAAAGCAAAAGTTATCTGACCACTTCCCAAGTCGTCAGGTTTTCAGGTGTAGAGGTCCCCCTTCCCAACTGGCAAAGTAAACACCTCTATATCCAACCCCAGATGATACAGACTAGTTCAAAATACAGCAATGCTACTGCCCTGTTTGGTCTCTGCTGACAGGGCCCAGCCTTAGGTGACACTGTGGTAACTATCGCTTTTCTGATAGAAAAGCACTCTCCTGTGGGCAGGCTCTTGCTCCCAGACTAAGAATTGGGTCCAACTGTGGCCAGCATATGTAAGCTGGTGCCCTCCACACAGTCAGCAGGTAGAGAGGCTAAAGGTGCCGAGACGTAGTGAGTCCTCAGCCTCTGTTGCCGTGTCTCCACCATAGAAGACACTGTGTAAACTACTGCTTTTCTGTTGAAGAAGCACTGTCTTGTTTGCAAGCACTGGCTCCCAGGCTAAGAATTAAGTCCCGCTAAAATCTCTGTATCCAACACAGCATCCCACACATAGGCCCTGTTGGTTCTGTACAAATGATGCCGTGGCAGATATAAAAAGACAGGCCCAAAGTGGCTAGAGGAACAGAGTCCTAAGTCTGGCTCTCAAAATACGCAATTTCTCCTGCCTATCCCACCAGGAGTGCATCTGAGACTAGCCGCTAGGCAAGACCCAGCTCCACCCGCTGGCCAAGACAGAGAAAAAAAAGACAAAATTGAGTGTTACCTTCAGTCCATGAGAACCAGGGTTAGCCAGGAGCAGGAGTCTGTGAAAGAGAGGAGATTTTTTTGTCCAGTGGTATGAAATTCAAATTAACAGCCCTGTGCCGTGTCCTCGGGCTCACTAGGTGAGCAGAAGGCTCCGTTTTATTATCAGTTCAGGTCTTGGTTTCCAGAGGGATATAAGGAGACATGTACTTATTCTGCCACACTGACTCCACCCCCCTGTATGCCAAGCCAAAGCCAAGTGCCATTGAGTTTGATCCAACTCATGGCGACCCCTGTATATATATATATTTTTAACCAGACTCCCTATTATCTCTGGGTACCTTGCTTGAGGAATATAAGGCCTGGACATTTCTGACATATCTATTTGCAGACACAGAAAATAGAGTGAGTTGTGAGCAAGAAAATCTCTCAAGCAAGTAAATCAAAAACGAAAGCAAGATAGTGCAGTAATTAACACAGATGAAAATAGTTTGCATTCTTCCTTACAATTCTTGTGAGTAATAAATTGCCTTAGCTGGAAACTGTATTTTCATGTTGTACATCTTCATATTACTAACAACTTCCTTGCATCTTGCAGTAAAATTAGAGAACAAACATTGAGATATAGTTTTCATTTAACTGTAGAATGATAATGCCAGATCAATAGCATAAACCTGTACCTGAAATTAGGGCCACAAGTTTTTATTTGATGTCCATTTTTCCCATTAAACTACATGAGTAGAGGTATATAGATAGAAATGCAAGATAACTAAAGCTCCTAACCATGAAGCTTGTCAGGTGGTTAAAAGATTTGCATTGAAGGGACCAATTCATGCTGGGAACATTTATTTTAATTTGAATCTTTCTAATTTGTTAACAGATTCGTTGAATGGAAAAGGAAGAAGAGAACCATATTGCAAATGGCTGAAGGACACATTTGCCACATCTAAATTAGAATGTTTGCTGTAGAAAATCTTCATAAGTGGATATCTCTGGTTTCCCATGTTACAAGTGCTCCAGCCTACTGTTAATCTAGAGAAAGATACGTCAGAAAAACTGTGCTTCTGCTGCCTTCTTTGGGCATCCAGTATGAGCTGCTTCTTCGATCCAAATTATACCTGGATATGCAAGGATGGTTCAACATTAGAAAATCAATCAATGTATTCCACTGTATGAAAAAAGAAAGAGAACAAACATATGAGCATCTCAATTGACACAGAAAAGTCATTCAAAAAAAGTCCAACACTATTCCTCATATAAACTTTCAATAAAATATCTAAAGGAAAATTTCTCAGTATAATAAAGGAGATCTATGCAAAACCGATGACCACAGTTATGGTTGATGAACAGAGGCTGAAAACATTCCCCTTGAGAATAGGAACAGCACATGGATGCCCTTTATTACCATTTTCATTAACACTGTGCTAGCAGTCATGGGCTAAAGCGATGAGGCAAGAAAAAGAAATAAAAGTACCCAAATTTGGAATGAAGAAGGTAAACTGTCCCTATTTTTGGATGATGTGATACTACGCACAGAAAACCAAAAAGACTAAGAAAACTACTGGAACTAATAAGATTCAGCAGAGGAGCAGGATACAAGACAAACATACAAAACTCAGTGGCAAAAAAGAAATCAGAAAACTATAATTTATAATAGCCCCTTAAATATTAAATACTTAAAAATAAATCTAACTAGGGATTTAAAATATCTGTACAAAGAAAACTACAAAACAGTAATGCAAGAAACCAAAATAGAACTATAGAAACAGAAAATAAATACCATGCTCATGGATAGGTATACTCAATATTGTGAAAATGACAATATTATCTAAAGCAATTTGCAAATACAATGCAATTCTGATCCAAATACCAACAACATTATTTAAAGAGATTGAAAAACTGATCATTAACTTTATATGGAATAAAAAGCATTCCTGGATAGTTAAAGCACTACAGAAGAAGACGTATAAAGTATGACTCACACTACCTGACCTCAGAACCTACTGTATAGCTACTGTAGTCAAAAACAGCATGATACTGGTACAATGGCATACCTACTGACCAGTGGAACATAATTGAAAACCGATATGTAAATGCATCCAAAGTACTGACTTTCCACGAGGGCCCAAAGTCCATCAAATGGAGAAAAGGCAGTCTTTTTAACAAATGGTGATAGTAAAGCTGGATGTCCATCTGCAAAAAAATGAAACAGGAACCATACCTCATACCATGTACAAAAACAAACTAAAAATGGACCAATGACCTAAATACAAAGCCCCAAACTTTAAAGTTCATAGAATTAAAAATAAGATCAACACTAGAGGCCCTAACACATTAACAGGATACAAACTATAACCAACAACATACAAACTTCAGAAGATAAGCTAGATAATTGGGATCTTCCAAAAATTAAACACTTATGCTCATCAAAAGATTGTAACAAGAGTAAGAGGAGAAGCCACAGACTGGGGTAAAAAAAGAAAAAAATGTCTATTACAAATCCAACACCTCTACAACAAAAAGACAAATTATATAATTAAAAAATGGGCAAAAGAAATGAACAAACACTTCACCAAAGACGACATTCAAGTGGTAAACAAACACATGAGGAAATGCTGGTGATCACTGCCCACTAGAGAAACACAAACTGAAACCACAAAGAGATACTATCTCAGCCCAGCATTACTGGCACAAATCAAAAAATTGGAAATAGCAGCTATCAGAGAGGTTGCAAGGAGATGAGAACACCTGCACCCTACTGGTGAGAATGGAAAATGACACAAACAGTTTGGAAAATAATGTGTTGCTTCATTAGAAAGCTAGAAATAGGAATGCCATATGATCTGGCAATCTGTCTTCTAGGAATGTATCCTAGAGAATTAAGAGTCATCACACAAACAGACATACACACACTCATGTTCATTGCTGCATTGTTTACGTTAGCAAAGTGATGAAAACAACCTAAATGCCCATCAACTGATAAGTGAAAAAACTGTGGCACATGAACATGGAAGAATATTACGCAACAATAAATCTATGAAGCATGCCATAGCATGGAGGAAACTGGAAGACATTATGCTGAGTGAAATAAGTCAATATCGAAAGGACAAATATTGTATGAGACTACTAGTATAAAAACTCATGAAAATGTTTACAAACAAAAAGAAACAATCTGATGGTTATGCAGGAGGGGAGGAGTAGGGATGGAAAAACACTAAATAGAAAATAGATAAGTGGTAACTTTGGTGAAAGGTAAGATAGTATAGAACTCTGGGGAAACCAGCAGAGTTCGTACAAGGCAGGGTCACAGAAGCTTCCTAGACACATCCAAACTGCCTGAGGGACTAAATTGCTTGCATGAAGGCTGTGAAAACCATGGTCTTGGAGAACATTTAGCTCGACTGGCATAACCCAGTTTCTAAAGAAAACACTCTACTTGAATGATGAGTAGTGTCTGGGGTCTTAAAGGCCTGTGCGGAGCCGTCTAGGACACTCCACTGGTCTTATCCCTTTGGGAGCAAGGAATAACGAAGGAAACTAAAACTACAAGGAAACTTTGTAGACCACATCTACACTGGCCTCCACCAGACTGAATCCAGTACAACTAGATGGTGCCCAGCTACCACCACTGACTGCTCTGACAGAGGTCACAACATGCGGTCCGGGACAAAGCGATAGAGAAACATGTGGAACAAAATCTTAACTTAAAAAGAAAGAGCAGACTTGCTGGCCTGACAGATACTGGAGAGACCCTCACAGCATGTTTCCCTAGACACTCTTTCAGCTCAGTGACAAAGTCACTCCTGAGGTTTATACTTCACCCAAGGATTGGATAGGCCTATAAAACGAAACCAGACTAAAGGGTATGCCAGTCTAGGGGTAAGGACTAAAAACTAGCAGGGACAGGAAAGCTGGTAATAGGGAACCCAAAGTTGGGAAGGAAGAGTGTTGACATGTTGTGGGGTTGCTCACCATCGTCCTAAAATAACATGTGTACTATTTAATGAGAAACGAGTTTGTTCTGTAATCCTTTCTCTGAAGTGCAATTTAAAAAATATATATACCTTGAAGGATTTAGCTCAAAACCCAGGACAGCCCCTCAAACAAAGTCGTGAATTCCTGGGTTCTATTCACATTTTTTTTTTTAAGGATATAGCTCTGTTCTGGATCAGAGTGGCCTTCATAGTCCAAGAGGTAGAACTAACCAAGCAGAGATAGAAAGAACACTGCTTTGATTCACAGCTCCAAAAACCCACCACCATAGGGTCAATTCTGGCTCATAGTGACCCTGCAGGAGAGAGAAGAACTGCCCCATAAAGTTTTCAAGGAGCACATGGTGGATTCAGACTACTGACCTTTTTTTTTGGTCAGCAGACATAACACTTACCCACTACTCTATCAGTGTTTCAGATTCACAGCTCAGCAGTTACTAAATCTTGAAACTAACTACATCAGCTACTTCATCATGTGGAGGAAGAAGCACTTAGAATCAAAGGGTATACAAAACATAATAGCGGTGACTTTTTAACTCTTGAAATTAAAGAATATTTGAAGATACAATGGCTGAAAATTGGCCAAATTTGGTGAAAAGCATCAACTTACAGCATCAAGAAGCTCAGTGAACCACAAGTATAAATACATAAGATGTTCAGTGAACTGTAACTACAAAAAACAATATAGCCAGGTGCTTCGTGGTTAAATCATCAAAGGCTGAAGGGAGATTCCTATGTTAGATGTATCATCTGAAGTTACTCCAGCCTATGAGTCTATGATTTCAGTCAAGTCTTATCTTGGTGATTTTGACAGTGTTCTCCCATAGTCCCATGTACAAATTAAAAGATGCTCCTTTAGATAAGATGACAAGCTGTAGCTCAGACTCTGTAACCAAGCACTCAGAACAAACTGAATACAAATGTCCGTTAATTTTCACATTTTACCACACCCCTTGAAGTAATTCATACTGAATTAAACATGAATCAAGCAAATTCTGATCACAGGAACTTGGGTTGTATCTAACTAAAACTTTTGCAAATAACAGTTATAAACTCTAGAAAAAAAATAAAAGTAACTACTATTTGAAGGAAACGGAAGAGGAAAAAGTCAGAAAATGGAGGACACCTAGACATTTGAAAAAAGGAAATTACAACAGTTGAGGACCACCTTCCTATTACACCTTTTTCCAGCACTCATCCTCCATCTGAACGTCATGGGGTCAGAGGGAAGTATATAAGAAAATTTGCAAGGTCCGTCTATGCCTCCCTCCTTTGTAAAACTTCACACTCAAATTCTAGTTGTTCTGATGGCTGCAAACTCCATCTCCTAAAACAAGGAACGGCAAAGCTTTTTCTGTAAAGGAACAGATAGCAAATAGTTTAGGCTTTGTGAACCACAGTCTCGGTTGCATAGTCGTCTTCGCATTTGTTTTTTACAGTCTTTTAACATGTAAAAACTTATAGCCAAAGCCAAGTGCCGTCCAGTCGGATCCGACTCATGGAGCTCCTTGAATACTCTGGGGGTCAGCTCTATCCTGGCCTTTAGGGTCACCATGAGTCGAAAAACTTATAAAACACGTAAAAATTTGTAGCTTGACAATCCTGCATAAGCCGGTTAGACTCAGCTGGCATGCATGAGTTCACCTACCCTGCTCTAACGCTGACATCTACTGTGCACGTATTTGGCTTCCCAGAAGATGAGGAAAGAGAATGGAGCAGAAAAGTATTTGAAGATTTAATGGCTAAAAACTGGCCTCACTTTGTAAAAAATAAATAACACATAAATCCAAGAAGCTCAGCGAACCATAAGTACAAATAACTAAAACAAAACCACACACTTCATAGTTAAAAAATGCCAAAAAACAAAGATAAATAGAAAATCTTGAAAATAACCTTTTCTTACAATATTAACTCTAAGTAGAATGAAATTTAAAGGTGCATATCATAATCCAAAAGCAATGACTTAAAGAAAAATACAACTATCTAATCTAAACCCTCCCCCCCTTGCCCTCCCTCCCTCCCTTTCCCTTGCAGCCATCAAAGAGTCTTTTCTTCTATACATAAGGCTGTTTTTGAGATCTTACTGTAGGGGTCTCATACAATATTTGTCCTTTTGTCGCTGACTGCTTTCACTCAACATAATGTCACCAGGCAGGGAGAGCAGTGGAAGCTGCATCTAGGTGGGCATGTAAATTTATATGGGAATGTACGTTTTCACTCAGTCATAATAAAGAAAAAAGAAAAATACAAAAACACAAAGCTAAAAAGCCATTAGAGAAACTGAATACTTTTTAAAAATTAATTAACAACAACAACAAAAAGACAGGAAATGACGGGCAGAGAAACAACAACAGATGAAAGATGGAACAAATTGAAAAGCAAAATGGTCGGCCCATATGCAGCTATATCAATACTTACCTTACATGAAAACAGACTACACTCTCAAAAGACAGAGATTTTCACACTGTCTTTAGAAAGGGAAAAAAAAAAAACCTTTACACTATTACAAACGATGTATGTTAATATAAAAATGAAAATATAGAAAGTATAGAAAAAGTTATACTTGTGAAAAGAGTAGTCATAAGACAACTTTCTTGTCTATATTATTATTTGATAAAGTAGACTTCAAGACAGACATAAAGAAGGATATTCCATACTATTAAAGGAATAATAATATACCTAGAAAATACGACAACCATAATTGTATAGCTAATAGTATTACTTCAAATACATGAGGCGAATACTGACAAAATCCAAGTAAGAAGAGACAAATCCACAATAATACTTAGATATTTGGATACCGCCTCCCATCCCCCAGTAACTGTCAGAAACACTAGAGAGAAGTTTGTAAGGTTACCAATTTTATTAACAACTGAATTGTTTTAATTGTTAATCTTAGAACACTACACCCAACGTGTTGTTGTTGCTAGGTGCCATCCAGTCAGTTCCAAGTCATAGTGACCCTCTGTGTACAACAGAATGAAACACTCCAGGTCCTGTGCCATCCTCACAATCTTTGTGATGCTTGAGCACACTGCTGCAGCCACTCTGTCAATCCATCTTGTTGAGGATTTTCTTTTTCACTGGCATTCTACTTTACTGTGCATAAGTCCTTCTCCAGGACTTCTGAATCCCTCCTGAATCCCTCAAAGTATGTGAGATGAAGTCTAGCCACTCTTGCTTCTAAGGGGCATTCTGGTTGTGCTTCTTCCAAGATGGATCTGTGCATTCTTTTGACAATCCATGATATACTCAGTATTCTTCAGCAACACAATTCAAAGACATCAGCTCTTCTTCGGTCTTCCTTATTCATTATCCAGCTTTCCCATGTTTATGATGCAATTGAAAACAGCATGGCTTGGGTCAGGTGCACTTCAGTCATCAAGGTGACGTCTTTGATTTTCAACACTTTTAAAGAGATCTTGTGCAGCAAATTTGCCTAGTATGTTGTATCTTTTGATTTTTTGACTGCTGCTCCCATGGGCATTGATTATGGATTCAAGTAAAATAAATTATTTGACGAGTTCAATCTTTTCTCCATTTATCATGCTGTAGTTTATTAGTCCAGCTATGAGGATTTTTGTTTTCTCTGTGTTGAGATGTAATCAATTCATACTAAATGCTGTGGTCCTTGATCTTCATCGGTAAGTTCTTCGAATCCTCTCCACTTTCAGGAAACAAATTTGTGTCATTTGCATAACATAGGTTGTTAATGAGTCTTCCTCCAATCCTGATGTCCTGTTCTTCATATGGCCCAGCTGCTCAGATTATTTGCTCAGCGTGTAGATTGAATAGGTAAGGCTACAGCCCTCACGCACACCTTTTCTGACATTAAACCATGCAGTATCCCCTTGCTCTGTTTGCACGATCGCCTCTTGATCTATGTACCTCGTGAGCACAATCAAGAGTTCTCTAATTCCCATTCTCCACAATGCTATATGTAACTTGTTATGACCACGCAGTCAAATGTCTTTGCACAGTCCATAAAACAAGGGTAAACATCTTATCAGTATTCTCTGTCTTCAGTCAGGATCCATCTGACATCAGCAGTAATATCCCTCATTCCATGTCCTTTTCTGAATCTGGCTTGAATTTCTGGCAGTTCCTTGTTGATACACCACTACAGCCACTTTTGAATGATCTTTAGCAATATTATACTCATAGGTGATACTAAAGATGCTGTTTGGTAATTTTTGCCTTCAGTTGCTTCTTCTTTCTTCAGAACAGGCATAAACACTTATTTCTTCCAGTCAGTTGGCCAGGTAGCTGCCATCCAAAGTTCTTGGCATAAACAACTGAGCACTTTCAGTGCTGCATCTGTTTGTTGAAGCAGCTCAGTTGGTATTCCGTCAATCCCTGGAGCCTTGTCTTTCTCCAGTGCCTTCAGTGCAGCCTAGATTTCTTCCTTCGGTACCATCGGTTCCTGATCATAGGCCACCTCCTGAAATGGTTGAAGGCTGGCCAGTTCTTTTAGGTAGAGTGATTGTATACTGCTTCTGTCTTCTTGTGATGCTTCCTGCTTTGTTTAGCATTTTCCCTGTAGAATCCTTGAATATTGCAACTTGAGGCTTGAACTTTTTCAGCTTGAGAAATGACAGGTGAGTTCTTCCATTTTGGTTTTCTACCTCCAGCTTTTTGCACATGTCATTAGAGTACTTCATTTGGTCTTCTCAAGCTGCCCTTTGAAATGTTGTGTTTAGCTCTTTTACGTCATCCTTTCTTATTTTGTTTTATCCATTTGACTTTCAAGAGCGAGTCTCAGGGTCTCTTCTGACATCCACTTCGGTCTTTTCTTTCTTCCCTGTTTTTATTGACCTTTTGCTTGCTTCTTGATGCTTCCTGTGTCGTTTAGCATTTTCTCCATAGTATCCTTTAATATTGCAATTCCAGACTTCATGCTTGTCCTTGATGGTAACACCTTTGACGCCGTTCCACAACTCATCTGATCTTTGGCCATGAGTATTCAACTTGTCAAATTTATTCTTGAAATGTTCTCTAAATTCAGGTAGGCTATGCTTAAGGTCATACTTTGACTCTGGCGGACTTGTTCTAACTTTCTTCAGTTTCAACTTGAATTTGCATATGAGCAATAGATGGTCTTCCACAGTCACCCCCTGCCCTTGTTTTAACTGACGTTATCGAGCTTTTCAATAAAGTATTTCCACAGATGTAGTCTACTTGATTTCTATGTATTCCTTCTGATACGATCCATGTTCATAGCACCCATTTATGTTGATGAAAAAAAGATATTTGCAATGAGGAAGTCACTGGTCTTGCAAAATTCTGTCGTACAACCGTCAGCCCCATTTCTATTACCAAGGCCATGTTTTCAAATACCAATCCTCCTTCCTTGTCGCCAACTTTTGCATTGCAACCACCAGTAATTATCAAGGCATCCTGACTGCATGTTCCATCAGTTTCAGATAGCAGAAGCTGGTTAAAAACTTCAATTTCTTTATCTATGGCCTTAGTTGTTGCTGCATAAATTTGAATGATACTTGTATTAACTGATCTTCCTTGTAGGCATATGTATATTATCCTATACCTAGCACATGAAGAATTTTCAAATGCATGTAAATTATGCTCACCAAGATTGACTGTATACTGTGTCTTCAAATAAGGTGACCTTCTACCAAGTACGATGTCCTTTTCTAGGGACTGGGCCCTTCCGATAACATGTCCAAAATACATGAGATGAAGTCTAGTGATTTTTGTTAATAAGGAGCAGTCTGGCTATACTTTTTCAGAGATAGGTCTGTTCATTCTTTTGGTAATCCATGATATATTCACTATGCTTCACCAACACTGTAATTTAAAAATCTCAATTCTTCTTCAGTCTGCCTCCATTCACTGTCCCACTTTCACATGTATAGGAAGAGATTAAAAACCATGGCTTGAGTCCAAAAAAAAGGCCATAGCCACAGAGTCGATTCTGACTCATGGTAACCCTGTAGGTCAGAGTGGAACTGCTCCCATAGAATTTCCAAATCTGGTGGATTCAAACTACCAGTCTTTTGGTTAGTAGCTGTACAGCACTTAACCATTATTCCACAAGGGTCAGGCTTGCCTTAACCTTCAAAGTGACATCTTTGCTTCTCAACACCTTAAAGAGGTCCTTTGCAGCAAATTTGCCCAATTTAATAGGTTGTTTGATTTTTTTTTAATACTGTTTCTATGCCGTTGATTGTGGATCCAAGTAAAATGAAATCCCTGACAAGTTCCCTCTGTTCTCTGTTTATCATGATGTTGCTTATTGGTCCAGTTGTGAAGACTTTTGTTTTCTTTATGGTGAAGTGTAATTCATACTGAAAGCTATGGTCTTTGATCTTCATCAGCAAATGCCTCAAGTCCTTTTCATCTAGAAAATAAACAGTACCAAAAAAAAAATTTTAAGATTAGTCTAATTGGTAAAGCCCTACCAAAATTAACAGAAACTATAAATTCCTAATATCAAGAATTCAAGTGGGAATATCACAACGGATCCCACTAGTATTAAAAGTTCAATAAAAAATTGTTATTAATAACTTTATGGCAATAAATTCATTAGCTTAGATGAATGGACAAATTTCTTCAAAAATACAATTTGTCAAAATTAATGTAAGAAAAACAGTCAATTGATGTTAACAAATTTTAATATGTAACAAGATACCTTATCAAAAAGAAAATTCGAAGACCAGATGGTCTCCTTAATGAATTCTATCAAATGTTCAAAGGAAAAAAAAAAAAAACTGGTCTTATACAAAGTCTTTCAAAAAAAAAGAGAAGAAGAAGAAACACTTCCCAACTCATTCTATGAGGCCAGCATAAACCTGATACCACAATTTGACAAAAACATTTCAAGAAAATTACAGACCGTCTTCCATGAAAAGAGACACACATATTTTTAACGGAATGTTAGTACATTTAACCCAAAAAGGTATTAAAAAAAGACAACACACAGCGACCGAGTGGGTTCTGTCCCAGGAATGGAATGGCTGCTTTGTTAAAATATGACTCACTATATTAACACTGTAAAGGAGGAAAAACGTACATCATTTCATTACACATAGGGAAATATCATTTGATAAAATCCACACACATTCATGATAAGAACAAAGAGCTTTGTGTGGTTTTACTTCACCCTAGTCCTATTCCCTGCTACAAGTTGGAATTGATTCAACAGCAGTAGGATCGGCTTTGGGGTTGATCCCCTGCTCCCAAGCTCAGCATTAGCCTTGAAGATAATAGGCCGCATTCCCAGTATTGTGATTGTTTCAACCCGTCTGGTAGCTTCTTGGTAGCATAGTGGTTAAGAGCTCAGCTGCAAACCAAAAAGTCAGCATTTGTATTCACTAGCTGATCCTTGGAAACCCTCTAGAGCAGTTCTGCTCTGTCCTTATAAGGTCACTATAAGTCTGAATAGACTTCATGCTCTACGGAAATGGTTTTGATTTGGTTTGGTAGCTTCCAAGGGTACAGGATCAAAGGGCTTGCCTCCATTTTGGTAACTCTAAACTCTTCTATACTGAGGTGGCTAGCTGAGGGTGAAGGAGGGGTTTTTAGGACACATTTACAGGCAAATATACTAGTCACCACTGCCTAATGCAACATCACACCAGGAGAGTCTTCATAAAATGAACAGAAAGTTGCAGGTGTTCGTTTTGTCAATGTTTTTCATAAAATCCATTTTAAGGTATCTTTTTTAATTAGCCAAGCCAAGCCAAGAAGGGGCTCCCAAAAGAGCCAAGTATTGTCAAATATGTTTTCCTCAAGTTCCATTTACCAATACCTCTTTAAATTAAGTTTCTTATTTTAACTTGAGGGTCCTGGTAGCACAGTTGTTAAGCACTCAGGCTGACAACAAAAAATTCAGCAGTTTGAATCTGCCAACTACTGCTTGGGATCCCTACAGGGCAGTTTTGCTCTGCTCTATAGGGTGGCTATGAGGCAGAATTGACTCAAGCGTAATGGGGTATTTTAACTTGTCAAGTCTCAAGAAAAATGCATCATTCATTCCGTGTATATTCATTGAGGGGCAATTATATGCAAGACCTGGCTTTGGAGAAGGACAGCTAGGCCTGACCTTGTGAAGTTCAAAGGCCAATGATAAGATTTCATTGGAGTTATTGTTAAGTATGGTAAAATCAGTCACAACTCGTAAAGGTTCTACATATAATAGAACTAAACAGTACCAGCACTTGTGCCATCCTCACAATCATTGCTGTGTCTGAACCCATCATTGCAGCTAGTGTGTCCATCGATCTCATTAAGAGTTTTCCTCTTGTTTCTGATCCTCTACTTTAACAAACAGGATGTTCTTCTTCAGAAACTGGTCCTGCCTGATATCATGTTCAGTGTGTGAGATGAAGTCTTTCCACTTTCACTTCTAAGGAGCATTTAGGCTGTACTTCTTTCAACACAGATTCGGTCTTTCTATCATTACCCATGACTATTAGATTGAACCATATGATACTATCATTTTTGTAAGTCAAAAAATCAGATTAGTGACAATTTAATATGGAGCCCACGTGGCTGGGTGGTTAAGAGGTCAGCTGCTAAGCAAAAGGTCAGCAGTTTGAATCCACCAGCAGCTCCTTGGAAACCCAATGGGGCAATTCTACTCTGTCCTATAAGAGTGTCATGTGTTGGAATCAACTTTATGTCAATGGTTTGTTTTTGTTTTTGCTAATAAAATTTGAAGAAGTGTCTGAACCTTTGCAGTCCACAAGAAAGATCACTTTCCAACTGGGTGGTGGGGATGGAGAGAAGAAAACAAACATACTGCCTTTTTGTGACTCATGTATTCATTTCCTTTGTGGTCATCATGAAAGTTATTTTGTTCCTCACTGTCTGACAGTCCAAATTAAATAAATGCTTCATTTGTAAGAGTGATGATATACAAAGGAAAAATCAGTATGGAGCCACTCTTGATCTGTTCCCATGAGTAAAGCATCATGTGATACTGAAATATCTCTACTTTGGATCTTTACTATCTGGCGTTAGGTGGGGAGGACTTTGAACTTTGAAAACCAGGGGTTCTTTCTCTAAGGAATGCACAAAGCCTCTGAAATTGTGAACAGGTTATTGGTGTCTGTCATGGGTTAGATTTGTGTCCCCCCAAAAATATGTGTAGCATGTGGCTGGGATATGATTCCCAATATCTTGGGACTGTCCTCCATTTTGTGGTTTCACTAAACTGTATATTAAAGGATTAGGGTGGGGCTGTTAATTCCTACATAGGATTACTTCCCTGCTCTGCAGTAAAGGGAGTTTCCCTTGAGTATGGCTTGCCCCACCCTTACTCCTTTCAGCCTGCAAGAGATAAAAGGAAAGAGAAACAAGGAGAATTGGGAACCTCGCACCATCAAGAAATCTGCACTGGGAGAAGAGCGAGTCCTTCAGACATGAGGTTCCTGCGCCAAGACGCTCCCTGGACAAAGACTGATGCAATACTGGACTTTCCTCCAGAGCCGACAAGGGGAAAGCCTTCCCCTGGAGCAGACACCCTGAATATGGACTTGCAACCTACCGGACTATGTAAGAATAAACCTTCCTTTGTTAAAGCCATCCACTCTGTGGTATTTCTGTTAGAGCAGCCCTAGCTGACTAAAACAGTGTCTTTAGATGAGAATGTTACATACAGTTGTCTGTGGGGCACGGAAATAGTCTACAATGCTTATAAAACCAAACCAGACCCACTGCCGTCAAGTCAATTCTGACTAATAGCAACTAATAGCGACCCAGAGAGTTTCCAAGGAGCGCCTGGTAGATTAGAAGTGCCAAACTTTTAGTTAGCAGCCATAGCGCTTGACCACTATGCCGCCAGGGTTTCAATAATGCTTATGGGAATCTCAAAAGTTCTGTGACTCAGGTTAAACATCATTAAGATCATAAAGTATGTTCACACATATGTTTGCACGCACGCACACACACAAAATAAAATCAAACCCAGTGTCATCAAGTCAATTCCAACATATAGTAACCCTATAGGAGAGAGTAGAACTGTTTCATAGAGTTTCCAAGGAGCACCTGGCAGATTCAAACTACTGACCTTTTGGTTAGCAGTCACGGCACCTAACCACTACACCAGGAAGTATACTTGAGGGGAGACTGTAATCAGGGCCATTGTGTCCAGAGGAGGAGAGAAGTCACTTCCCGTGGGAGGAATCAGTGAAAGTTTTGGGAGGGATATATATGTGGCATTCAAGGATGGAAGATTTTCTGGCAAGGAATTGGTGAGAAGGAAGTGTAGAACTATGAGTGTTTCAGGGGGATTGAGGGGAAGGGCAGGTGCAAGAGCTGGAGAGGTAGAATTGATGGGATTTGGCACCTGTTCAACCGAAGGGCCAAGAGCGATGTGGAGGATTTGAAGCTGATGCTAAACTTTTAAGCCTGGGTGAATGGGAGGATCAATTTCCAACTTAAAGATATCTTAAAATGTCAAATATTTCTTTACAAGATCCATGCTTCTTTTTTCTTCTGTTTAAAGGAAAAAAAGTGGATTGACACTTTAACTTTTTGAACCCTTTATAGTGGAAATTTTCAAACATACACAAAGTAGAGATAATAGCATATTGAACCCCGATGTACCCACCACCCAGCTTCAACAATTACCAATATCTCAATAGCCAAAGTTAGGATTCTGATTTAATGACTAGTACCGGTACCAGCGGAGTAGAACTGTGCTTTGTAAGATTTTCAAAGGCTGAATTTTTGGAAGTAAAGCACAAGACTTTTCTTCCAAAATGCCTCTGGGTGCATTTGATCTGCCAGCTTTTCTGTTAGTAGTCAAATGCTTGACCGTTTGTGTTGCTCAAGGACACAAGCAATAATATAGCCTAAAATTAAATTCTCCAAACAGCTCAATTTTTTAACAAAGGTACTTAACTCTGGACCCTAGAGGTTCCTAGACAGGCTTTCTTTCATAATGTCCCTAAAAGTATTTATAAAATTGTGTATGTCTGTATGAATTTGTGGGGTTTTTGTTTTGTTTTGTTTTGTTTTTGCCCCTAGAAAGAAGATCTATGAGGACTACCAGTTAAGTTCGGGAACTCATCCTACAAAAAGTACTACATAGCTCATTGTTGAAAATCACTGTGATCACCCTCGAAGTACTCCCATTAGGAAGCTATGCACCCACCCCAGTGCCTAGTCCACCCTTCAAAGCAATTTAGGAACTCTTTATCTGAAATGGCCATCAGAGCTGTCATTGTATTACTCTTGATGTCCTGATTATCAGGGAAATGTCTTTCTTTCAATATTTCTTTTATCTTTGGGTAAGGAAAAAAGTCAGTGGAGGCCAGATCAGGCAAATAGGGAGGGTGTTTCAATACAGTTATTTGTTTACTGGCTAAAAACTCCCTCACAGACAGCTAGACAATTAAGTTCATGAACTTGCCTCCTTGCAACCAGTGGGCAATGGTCATTCCGAAACGAGTTCCAAAATTGCTTTGAAGAGTGGACTAGGCACTGGCCTCTGTGCATAGCTTCCCAGGGGGAGTACTTCAAAGGTGACTGTACTGATATTTAGCAATGACATATGTAGCACTTAGAACAATTAAGTTCACGGACTTAATTGTCGAACTTCATACAACTTCTGGTAGATTCTATGACAGACTCCATTATAGCCTACACCCAAAATAATCTCTACTCCTTTAACAACAGAACTTATTTAAGGCATGATGTCTGGAAGGTTAGGTACAAGTTAAGCACTACTCTTGATGAGTTATTCTGATTATTAAATACTAAAGTATTAAGGAAATAGGATCCTAAATAGGTATATTCTTGTCGAGATCCTGTAACTAATTAGATCCCGAGTGACCTGGTTCAGATTCCAGGGGTCGGGCTAGCAAGTTGGGTCTCCTGACGTCAGCTAACTGGGCACCCCCTCCCCGGGGCATACAACCTTCTTTTGCAGAAAATTTTTACTAAGGAAAGTTTTATTAAGTGAAAGTATGTTACAAAGAGGGAACGGATCAGTCTCCGTGAGTGGAAGAAAGAGACTGTATAGTTTTGGGGAGTCCCTTTTATTAGCAAAAGAAGGTGGTGATATCACAGAGGCAGTGACTTGGTTCTTGGTTCGGCTTTCTGAGCCCTAAGTCAGCAACTGCTTGATGAGTCCCTCCTACAGAGTATGATAATGATGTGGAGATAGGATGGAAATAAGGGCTAGGTCACTTAGAGGTTGTCCTTCTGTATGTGTGGCCACATCCCACTAGACAGGAGAACTGCTGTGTCTGTATTGCAACTATCAGGAACTATCTTATCTGTGATTACCCCTTCCAAGCCTCAAGCTGTGGCAAATAGGTTCCCTAGCTAAACTTGTCATTGTCATTTGGGACTTAGAAAGGTCTGGAACATGGAATGATGCCAACAGAGGCTATGTCTAGGTAGATGTAAGTGGTCTGTAGACCTGTCTTGGTTCTGTTTGCTTAAGTATGTGTTGAAGTTGCAGAAAGTTGGAGGAGGAAGCCTAACAAGGCATTGGTTATACAGATTCTTCATTTATTCATTAAGCAAATGTTTACTGACTATTATGTACCAGGAAACCCTGGTGTCACAGTAGGTTAAGTGCCACATCTGCTAACCAAAAGGTCAGCAGTTCAAATCCACCAGGCGCTCCTTGGAAACTCTATGACTCAGCTCTACTCTAACCTATAGGGTTGCTATAAGTCAGACCTGACTGGACAGCAGTGGGTTTTGGTTTATGATGTACCAGGCACTATGCTAGGACCAAGAGATACAGGAACAGTCTCTCTTTGGTGAAACTTACATTCTAGTGGAGAACACAGATATCATTTAAATGATCATAAAAATAATCACATAGTTTCATGTTCATTCACAACACTGGACATTTGCACATGTGTGAAGCTATGTCTGCATCTTAAATCATGGCCAAATTAACAGGAATGAAAATCTCAGACGTGGATGATGCTCAGAGAGTGAGCAAAATCACGGGGCATGATGAAATTTGGGATGCAGATAGACAGAGGACAGGCTCTTGAGAACACTGAAGTTTGTCTTTGAAGACTGGGAAGCTTTTAAAATATTTAGCGTAGATTCTGGAAGGAGGGAAAGTAAGTTGCCAGGATCAGATCTTCTGTTAGAAACCATGACTGTGTCTGGAATGTAGATATCAGATCTGAGGTGAGGCAAGAGCAGATGGCTACTGTAAATGTTCAGGTGAGAGATGACAGTTTATGTCAGGGGCTAGTGAGTTAGAGGGTGATGTGGAATACTTTAAACCACCAGACAATTTTGATGCAATTCCTTGTAATGGAAAATCTGAGCCTCACTATACACATACCTCCAAGTGTTGCCATTTATATGTTAAGTAAGAAAGAGTTTACTGGCAGTTTAGCTGTTCAAGCTGGGATTAAAACCCTAGGACATGCCAGAAGCCACATCTTAAGTGGCCAAGTCAGGCTCTGAGCACAGACACACGCTCAGCCTGTGTATACAGGGTAATAGCCACTGATTAATTCTGTAAAAACAGTTGATCAAGTGGGTCTATGTAGTGTTAGCCTCAATCAGCACAAATTATTGACTGCACTGTGCAGAAAACAGAAGTATCCCACAAAAATAGCCTCCAGTGTACAAAGAAATAAGCACCACCTCAATATGCACAATCCACTCAATGAGTAAATTCTAAATATTGAATGGATACTATTGAACCTAGCACTTAGTTCTGCAAAATTGCCACAGGCAATTCACAGCTTGGGTGGGTTGAAGAGTATATTTGATAGACCAATTTCTCACTATCGCCACGGGAATGTGAGCAAAGTCAATGGTCTGCTACAGGGTTGCTACGAGTTTGGAGTCAACTCCATGACAACTTTTCTTGTTCTTTTAGCTCCTTTAGCTTCTGGAGGAGATTAGTGCGCAATTCATCTGTCATGGATTGAATTATATCCCCTGAAAAACATGTGTAGCAATTTGACTGGGCCATGATTCCCAGTATTGTGTGATTACCCTTCATTTTGTGATTTTCTGATGCTGTCAATCCTAATCTCCGCCTGTGGCTAATAGATAAAATGATTATGTTAAAAGAGAATTAGAGTGGGACTGTAACACCCTTACTAAGGGAGTTTCCCGAGAATGCGGCTTGTACCACCTTCTATCCTTTTATTCTACAAGAGACAAAAGGAAAGGGAAGCAAGCAGAGAGTTGGTAACCTCATAGCATCAAGAAAGCAGCATCGGGAGTAGAGTGTGTCCTTCAGACCTGAGGTTTCTGCACCATGATGCTCCCTGACCAAATACAAATGTAACACAAGGACCTTCCTCCAGAGCTGACAAAGAGGGAAAGCCTTTCTCTGGAGTGGACACCCTGAATTTGAACTTGTAGCCTACTGGACTGTGAAAGAATAAGCTTTTCTTTGTTAAAGCCACCCACTAGTGATATTTCTGTTAGAGGAGAACCAGATGACTAAGACATCGTATCATGAGCCTCAGCTGACAGTAGCCTCTGAATAGTCTGGCTGATCCTCCTTGACCAACTCTCCAACTGGCACCTTGAACAAGCTGGCTGAGCGTCTTCTTGCTCACCGCTCAGATGAGCATTTAGCTTTCTGTCTTCCATCTCTACTTCTTTTCTTAATATTACCATCCCACTCCTCGTCTGCCTTCTTTGTTGTTGTTAGCTGCTGTTGAGCGTACTTTTACTAATGGCAACTTTATATACAACAGAATGAAATGATGCCCAGTCCTGCCTCATCCTTAGAGTTGCAAGTATGTTGAGTCATTGTGTCATGGTTTGAATTGTGTCCCCCCAAAAATGTGTGCAGCCATGTGGCTGGGATATGGTTCCCAGTATCCTGGAAATGTCCTCCATTGTGCGGTTTTGCTAACCTGTATGTTAAAGGATTAGGGTGGGGCTGTGAATTCCTGCTATGGGGGAAGTTTCCCTGGAGTATGGCTTGCCCCACCCTTAATGCTTTTAGCTTGCAAGGAATAAAAGGAAAAAGAACCAAGGACAATTTGAGAACCTCGCTACCATCAAGCAAGCAGCACCGGGAGCAGAGCGCGTCGTTCAGACCAGAGGTTCTTGCGTTAGGACACTCCCTGGACAATGATTGATGTAATACCGGACTTTCCTCCAGAGCTGACAAGGGGAAAGTCTTTCCCTGGAGCAGACACCCTGAATATGGACTTGCAACCTACCGGACTGTGTAAGAATAAATCTTTCTTTGTTAAAGCCATCCACTCTGTGGTATTTCTGTTAGAGCAGCCCTAGCTGGCTAAAACAGAATTGGTACCGGGAGTGGGGTGCTGCTCTAGCAAATACCTAAAATGTGGAAGCCACTTTGAAACTGCGAATGGATAGAAGATTCAGAAGGAACGAAGAAGGCGCAGATGGGGAGAAACAACGGAGGACTGGCAGCAGCAGCAGCGGCAGCAGCAGAACCAGAGGCAGCGCTGGAGCCGACCCGTGGAGCGAGAAAGGTCAGTGCCTGCGCAGAGTTTTCCTCGCGGAACGGGGTGCCTCTGGGCACTTGAATCGGTGAGCTGGCCTTGCTGACCCATGGAGTGAGAGAGTTGAGTGCCTTTGGGCAGGACGCTTTCCAGCAAGAGTGGGGTGCCTCCGGGCACTTAAACCAGTGGAGCTACAGAGCTTTGGAACACTTGCCCGGCAGGGCAGATGTGGGCCTGAAGCCCGGGCCATGCGGCCATAGGAAGCTGAAGCTGAAGAGGCAGATAGCGTGAGAAGCTGAGCTGCCTCAGTCTCAAGAGGTATGGCCATGACCTCAGGGGTTTGAAAGGGTGGAACTATGGTGTGCTGTGTTCGTAAGGGTGGAACTGCCACTCAGTTGGGCTTAGGGTGCTCCTAAAGCCGATGGGACAGAGTTTCTGTCCAAGTGGGCCTTGAAGGCAAAGTTGTAGCACGGGCTGGAGGTCTCCACTCAGAAACCTGAGAGTGTGGCTGATACCTAGAGTCTGGAGAGCATTGCTGTTGTGTAGAATGTCTCAGAAAATGCAAGAGTATTTCCAAAGCTTTGAGGGCTAATGTAATGTGTTCTGTTGACTTGCCTGTTGCCTGTTAATGCCTTCTAAGTTTCACAGATGTAGAAGAGTTTTTGTATTTTGGACTTGGAACTGATTTAAGACTTCTGTTATATGGATGGACATAATTTTGCTATGGTGAGATGAATGTGTTAAATGTTTTTGTGATGTGATTTTTGGGTTGTCAAAGGGTGGGATGTCATGGTTTGAATTGTGTCCCCCCAAAAATGTGTGCAGCCATGTGGCTGGGATATGGTTCCCAGTATCCTGGAAATGTCCTCCATTGTGCGGTTTTGCTAACTTGTATGTTAAAGGATTAGGGTGGGGCTGTGAATTCCTGCTATGGGGGAAGTTTCCCTGGAGTATGGCTTGCCCCACCCTTAATGCTTTTAGCTTGCAAGGAATAAAAGGAAAAAGAACCAAGGACAATTTGAGAACCTCGCTACCATCAAGCAAGCAGCACCGGGAGCAGAGCGCGTCGTTCAGACCAGAGGTTCTTGCGTTAGGACACTCCCTGGACAATGATTGATGCAATACCGGACTTTCCTCCAGAGCCGACAAGGGGAAAGTCTTTCCCTGGAGCAGACACCCTGAATATGGACTTGCAACCTACCGGACTGTGTAAGAATAAATCTTTCTTTGTTAAAGCCATCCACTCTGTGGTATTTCTGTTAGAGCAGCCCTAGCTGGCTAAAACACATTGTTACAGCTATTACACCAATCCAGCTCACTGACTCTTCCATTCCCTCTTTCTCTACTTCACCAACCAAACATGATGTCCTCCTCTAGCAATTAATATCTCCTGGTGACACGCCCAAAACAAGAAAGTTCTTTCCTTGCTGGATCTGAAGGAAGGTCCTTATTGTCAGTCTTCCCCCGGATTGAGAAGAACTTCTGAGATACAGGGACCCCAGCCCTTTCCAAAGGACAAGCTCAGATCACAGCACAGCGTTTTGGTGGTATGGAGTCCCCAAATCTCTCCACTGGCTTCTTTCCTTTGTATCTCAAAAGACGACCTCAAGGCACAAAACAAACTTACACATTGATTTCTGTCCCACAAACACAACTGCCTGCCCATCCTCCCACATTAACATCACAGAGGCAAGGTTTACAGCACACGTGGTATCAGAAATCGTGGCCCAGACAAATTTCTACATACATTTTTGGGGAACACAAGTCAATCCATGACAGAATATTACTAGGAACCCCAGTTGATAGAGTGGGTGTAGCACTGTGCACTCATAATAACAACTACCGTTTATCGAGCAGTTACCGTGTATGCTAACATTGTGCTTCTTTTTGGAATTGTTGCACTTAATCTTTGTAACAATCGTATCACGACTTACGTTGATTTATGTTACTCAAGTAAGAAAAGTGAGACTGGTAGCCGTTACATAACTTGCTCAAGAGGAAGTGGCCAAATTAGAACTTGAACTCAGCCCTGATAGAGAAATTCATGCTCAGCCACTTGGCCATCGTTTCATAATAAACAGGCGATGGGTTGAGAGCCAAGTAAATGTTTTGTGCCTTCTTGGCTCTGTTTCCTGGAGCTTGCTATAAGGAAACCCTAGCGAGGTAATAGGTTAAGTGCTATAGCTGCCGATCAAAATGTCAGTAGTTCAAATCCGACAGGTGCTCCTTGGAAACTCTACAGGGTAGTTCTGCTCTTTCCCATGTGGTCGCTGTAAGTGAGAGTTGACTTGACAGAAGTGGGTTTGGTTTGGTTTTGCTGTAAGGTACTTCCTCGTGTCAGCCAAACATCACTCCTGTGATTATGGGAGAACTACGCCTGATAAGACCTGTACGAACTGCCCACAAAGAAAGATCTGATCTCACTGGTGAATCTGATGACAATGGCTGTGATAACAAACCTGAGACAAAAAAGCAAGTGTTTTGCACATCCTGGCTGCTTTTCAGTTACTTCAGCACTGACTGCAGCTGAAGTTGCAGCCACCTCCTCTGTTTTGCTGTGATGCTGTTACTCACTGTGAAACCCACAGCAGACCTGAGATTGCCGGCACTGCAGGTGGGTCTGCTGGCAGCCGCTGAGGTCCCTTGATGACATTGTCTTCCTGAGCGCAGTAGCTCCCGCAGTCTCCTCCCCCTCTATAAGCAGTACTCTCTGGTCACTGGTACAGGCAGATGCTTTTGTTCAGTCCCAGAAGGAGCAGAATAAACACAGAAATGCACCCTCTACTTCATCGCTGTTAAACTACTGTAATCAAGGCAAAATGCTCCTCTAGTCACAGGAAGTTGATGGCTCTGTGGCAGACTTCCAAGAAGTGGACAAGAAACAAAAGTGTTCTGTAACAGATGGGACTCCTGTTGAGTTCTTAACATGTGTGTCACAGATTCTATTTTTGCTACAATCACCAGGGACAAACAATATTCTAGCATTGATTCTGCTATGCAAAACACACCTCTATAAGGTGATGTGGCACAAAGATTACCTATTATAAAAATCCTATTGGAATGCAGCGCCCTATTAAATTGTTGTAAGATTCTCCATAATTGAAATGAAACACTTGTTAACATTCTTATTTTCAATCGCAGACTTGTGTTAAAAAATAACACATATATAATGTTTGTACCAAATACTTAAAACAAATTTTGGTTTTGGAATTTCCTTTGCCATCATGTACATACAATGTGCAAATACAACTTGTGAGAGCCAGAACTACACAAGAGTGCCCCGTTTTACAGGATCTCACAAGTTTTCCACTTTTGACAGGGTAGGGTCTTAACATTTCTCCAATGCTCATTTTAGTGAAAAGCATTGGAGTTTTCCTTCTTTGACAGGTTTGTGCCTTACACAGCCAGGTTTTAGTGCGCTGCATTTTGTTTTCAATCATGTTACATAGTATTATAACCCTGAAAAACTATGTAATGAACACTTAATCAATCAATAGAGAAGAGTGACCTATTTCTGATTATCTGTGGAAATGAGATAACACAGTGCTTCTTGAACAATCACGTCTTTTTTATTTTTATTTATTTTGTGGTTGTTGAGAACATACACAGCAAAATACATCATCCAACAGCATCTACACGTCCCAGTGAGTGATATCAATCACATTCTGTGAGTTGTTCAACTGTTCTCATATTCCTTTCTGAGTTGTTCCTCCGTTAACATAAATTCCCTGCCCCTAAGTTTCTTATTTCATCTTTCAAGATATTGTTGTCAATTTGATCTCCCATGCGTAGTTCACAAAGGAGCACAATGCTCAAAGCAAACTTTGTTTTTCTTTTTTTAAAATTGCATTTGAGGTGAAAATTTACAAGCAAATTAATTTTTGATTCAAATTTGTACACAAATCATTTTGTGATGTTGGTTGCAATCCTTGAAACACGTCACCAGTCTCCACCTTTACTTTTACACCCAGGGTCCCCTTTGTCCATTCGTCCAGGTTTCCTGCCCCTTCCTACCTTCTTATCTTTGCTTTAGGGCAGGTGTTGCCCATTTGGGCTTATATACTTGATTGAACTGTAAAGCACATTCCTCACGTGTACTATTGTTTGTTTTATTTTTTAAAAAATTGCCACTGAGTCAGTTCTTACTCATATTGACCCTATAGGACAGAGTAGAAGCATGCCATAGAATTTCCAAGGACAGCCTGACAGATTTGAACTGCTGACCTTTTGGTTAACAGCTGTAGTTCTTAACCACTATGCCACCAGAGTTTCCATTTGTTTTATAAAACAACAACAACAACAATAAAATTGTCTTTGAGTCAGTTCTGACTCACAGTGACCCTATAGATCGTTTGTTTTATAGACCTGTCTAAATCTTTAACTGAAAGGTAAACTTCCAGAGTGGCTTCAGTTCTGACTTAGGAGGGTGTCCAGAGGCCACAGTTTCAGGGATCCTCAAGTCCGTATCAGACCAGTACGTCTAGTCTTTGTTTATGAATCTGAATTTTGTTCTACATTTTTTTCTCCTGCTCTGCCCAGGACCCTCTATTTTGATCTCTCTCAAAGCAGTCAATGCAAGTAGCTGGGCAACATCTGGTTGTGCTGGACATAGTCTGGTAGAGGCTGTGCCTTAAGAGGTCCATTAGCCCTTTAGACGGATATTTTCCTTGTGTCTTTGTTTTTCTTCCCTTTCCTTTGCTCTGAACATGACGGGATGAATAGACGTATTTTAAATGGCTGCTCAGAAACTTTTCAGACCCCAGATGCTACTCAACCAAAGTAGGATGTAGAACACTTTCTTTAAGAACTATGTTATGCCAATAGACCTCGATGTTCCTGCAGACCATAGTCTCCAACCGTCAGCCCCCAAAACTCAGTCCCTCAATGTCTTTGAATGTGTCTAGGAAGCTTCTACAGCTTTGTCTAGGTTATGTTGTACTGACTTTCCTTTCACCAGATTTATCGCTTGTCTGCTATCTAGCTGGAAACCCTGACGTCTTAGTAGTTAAGAGCTGTGGCTGCTAACCAAAAGCTTGGCAGTTGGAATCCGCGAAGCACTCCTTGGAAACACTGTGGGGCAGTTCTACTATGTCCTATAGGGTTGCTATGAGTCAGAATCAACTCCATTGCAGTGGGTTTGATTTTTGATTTTGGTTACTATCTAGTTAGTGATTTCCCCTCTCCATCCTTCCTTCCTTCCTTGTAATCATCAAAGATTTTTTTTTTTCTGTTGTGTAAACTTTTTCTTGAGTTTTTATAATGATGGTCTCATACAGTACTTGTCCTTTTGTGACTGACTTATTTCACTCAGCATAATGCCCTCCAGATGTGCAGATTCATCATTGTTCTTTGTCCGTGCATAGAATTCCCATATGTACTATAATTTGTTTATCCACTCATCTGTTGATGGGCACTTAGGTTGTTTCCAACTTTTTGCCATTGCAAATAATGCTGCAATGAACATGGGTGTTCATGTCTATACTTGTGATGATACTTATTTCTCTAGGATATATTCCTAGGAGTGGGATTGCTAGATAGTTTGGCACTTCTATTTTTAGCTTTTTAAGGAGATGCTACATCATTTTCTATAGTGCTTGTACCATTGCACATTCCCAACAGCAGTGTGTATGAGCTGCAATCTCCCCACAACCTCTGCAATATTGGTTATTTTCTGGTTTTTGTGATTCACGCCAGTGATGGTTTGGTGAGATGGTATCGAACTGTAGTTTTGATTTGATTTTAAGAGGACTTCAGGGTATAGTTTTGATTTAAGGTCTAAAGGTTATCCCAGGGCAATAGTTTCAGGGTCTCATCCAACCTTCATGGCTCCAGGAAGTCTGGAGTCCATGAGAATTTGAAATTCTCCTGAACAATCACGTCTTAGTATAAGCAGTATAGACACAAGCAAATTCAGTCAATACAAGTTATTGAGTTGGGTAAATCATTTAGCTATAAAGGATGTGCATAAATTAGAGTCCTTCCCTTTGCCTCTGTCTGAAATGGCTCCTTAGTCCAGGTTGTACAAGTAGAGAAATACCAAAATAATTTAACATTGATGTCTTAGTTTCCCAGTGCTGATGTAACAGAAATACCACAAATGAGTGGCTTTAAAGAACAAATATTTATTTTCTCACCGTATTAAGAAAAAAAAAAAAAAAACTGTTGCTGCCTGGTCAATTTCAACTCATGGCGACCCTATAGGAAAAGTAGAACTACCCCATAGGGTTTCTAAGGCATGGCTGGTGGATTTGAACCACAAGCACTTTGGTTAGTAACAAGCTCTTAACTACTGAGCCACCAGGGCTTGATTTCTCACAGTATAAGAGGCTGGAAGTCCAAATTCAGGGCACTGGCTCTAGGGAAAGGCTCTCTCTCTGTAGCCTCTGAGGCAAGGTCCTTGTCTAGCTTCTCTAGTCCAGCATTTATTTACTTGGCCATCTCCTGAGGCATCTATCTTCTACCTTGTTTGTGCTCACTTGTCTCTGTATCTATTTTATTCTTTATATTACTCAAAAGTGGTTAGATTTAAGACATGCCCTACGTGGATATGTCCTCATTAAAATAACAAAGCAAATCCTGTACGCAAATGAGATTATATCCACAGGTATAGGGATCAGGACTCCAACACATATTTTGGGGGACACAATTCAATCCATAGCAATTGGCAAAGACCTCTCAACAGTCTGATATAACAAAGCCAAGCCACTACTGTAAAGTCAATTCTGATTCACAATGACCATGTAAGTCAGAAGAAAACTGCCCCATAGAGTTTCCAAGGATCGCCTGGTGGATGTGAACCACTGACCTTTTTTGTTAGTAGATGTAGCACTTAACCACTATACTACCAAGGTTTCCTAATATAACAAATACGATATAAATGAGTTTCCTCTGTCACACCTATAGACACAAAGGCCGATAGGGCAATTTCTAATTCATCTCTCAGGAAAGTCTTGATGCCTTTGAAACTGCTTCTGTTCAAGATGAGGCAGCTGGGAAAAATGTGCTTTTATATGTATTAGCACCTCCCAGGACATAGAGGTCTCTAACTGCCTTCTGAGTATATAAATGGATATTACTTTACAAATCAAGTGAAGCTTAAAAAAAAAAAAAAAAAAAAAAGTCCTATAGGGGCACATCCAGCAACTTTGCCTATTATTTTGTACAAATTCTGAAAGGCAATTGTTTCAAATAAGGTTTTTCACCTTTGTCTTTGTAGTTGACCAAGATTCACTTCCTGACCCTAACATGAAAGCTTCTGGAAATGCTACCTACCCTAATCGATTCTTTCTTCCCCCCTACACTAAATTGTACATCCACAAGAAAATTGGCACTTCAAATTTAGTGGGGTGGTGGTGAGGGGTTGGGGGGAACTCAGCCTCTAAACTTGACTACAGGCTAAATCTCAAGTTCTGACAACCTCTGTTAAGGAAGACAGTAGTTTTCAGCATGTTATTCAACCTGAAGAATTTATATTTAACTCCTTGGATCATTTTTATGTTTGTTTTTTGTTTGTTTTGATTCAGGGTCATCCCAGAAGCTCAGGATTTGTAGAAATGATCTATTTAATCACCACAGAATAATTTTAAAGTGACTTTTCATTCCAAGTGGATAATTTCAACATCAATGCTGGCCACCTGGAACAGGGTGAACTGCCTGTCAGCACAAGTGACTGTATTTGAAACAGTGTCTGGAAATGAGTCAGTATTTCCTAGAGTAGTCACCTAATTAGTTCCCTTACCTGTCTCACTGAAGATAGCACTGAATACTAGTAGAAGAAAACTTAGGCTTTTGTCAACAAACATCAGCCTAAGTAGTGGTAGAGAATTCCATGACAACCACTTTCTATTACTGATTGCAGCCAATTGTCTGATCAACTAGCAGTTCCTCCACCATCTACTTGAAAATTTCTGATAGGAGAAAAGGAGTCTGTCAAGGCAAACATTCTCAGCGTTTCTTTGGGCAAAACTCTGCTTGCTTCTGTGGTGGTGTCCTCCTTCCTCTCCTCCCAGGTTTGTGCACAGCTCGCCTGTTTTGAAAGTGGGAAAAAAGTCATCTGAATATATTTAGGGTATTGCACACATTCAGCAGAATAGAGCTTTAATCAAAATAAAATATTAAACTATCAGAAATGAAATTTGCTCAAAGGCTGGGCTGATCAGCATTTCCACTCCTAACTATCTTTCTCCTCCCACCTCCCCCATTTTTCCCCCTCTGCTGGCTCCTTAGAGCTGCAGTAAATCATGTCATGAAATAAGATGAGTTTGAATAGCAAAAGCACTAAGATTTCACATTCTGCAGCATAACAATGAACTGCCTTATGTTAGAATTCAAGCTTGTTAGTAAGTCTCACAAATATTATCATCTCCTGTGGTGGCAATTTACTATCCATCCAGGAAAGTGGCGTTTACTATCAGAGCCAGCACAGCCATGCATTTTCAAGCTGCAGGCAGGGTCTCTCTACCACAGTTCCGTGTTCTGCACGGCAGGTCGTTCTGTTAGTACTTGTTAGTGGAATATACACGATATGCCAGTGTCTTATAGATGGCATGGTGGTGTCATGTTAAGCGCATGATAGAAACATAGCTCTAAATGGACTTTCTTTGGGAGAGGAAAAGCTGTTCCAAGGAAGAGAGCCAGTGCCCAGGCACAAGCTTGCAGGGCGTGTCAAATGTATAGGGAGTGAAGCGAGGCAACTGTCCAGACAAGTAGGCAGCAGGGATTTGCAGCGAATCAGTGGCCTGGGTAGTCGCTGCTTATCTCTGTCCTGTGCTGCCAGCCAGCCCGGTGAGTCTGGGAGAGTGGAGCTGAAGTGTGGGTGCTAAATTTGGTAAGTAGGAAATACTTGGAAATGTGGAAAATTCCTTTACAGATTGTCAAAAAAAAGCAACTGTAATCCTTGGGTTCAGTCAATTTCCCTCCTGCCTTGCTCCCAGCAAGTAACTTTAGAGCCTTTGGAAATGCTAAAGAAGAAAGACATTATCCCTCTTACAAACAGGAAGCTGCGGCACTGCCGCCACCAGGTGAGGTCAGCCCTTTATGCTCGGTGTAAATTTTTTTTGTTTCTTCCGTATTTTTAACATTGAAGTTCCAATGACAAAGTGGATCATCAATTTGACTACATAGAAAAGATTAACATTAAGAAGGTGACATGAGTTGAATTGTGTCCCCCCCAAAAATGTGTGTAGCAATTTGGCTGGGCCAGGATTCCCTGATGCTGTCAATCCTAATGTCTGCCTGTGGCTAATAGATAAAACAATTATGTTAAAAGAGGATTAGGGTGGGACTGCCACACCCTTGCTAAGGGAGTTTCCCTGTGATATGGCTGGCACCACCCTTTATCCTTTTATCTCTTGCAAACAGAGAATTGGGAGCCTCACCCCATCAAGAAAGCAGCACCAGGAGTAGAGCACACCAAGATGCTCCCTGGACAAAGACTCATGCAACGCAAGGACTTTCCTCCAGAGCCAACAATGGGGAAAGCTTTTCCCTGGAGTGGACATCCTGGATTTGCACTAGTAGCCTACGGGACTGTGTAAGAGTACTTTCCTTTGTTAAGCCATCCACTCTATGGTGCTTCTGCTAGAGCAGCGCTAGATGACTAAAGCAGAAGGTAGTTGTTATTTTTTGTTTCAATTGAACCTGAAAATTAAACTCTAAACCTCTGAAAGCCTGAAATTTGGCACATTTCAAATCGTTATATGAGGGTTAATTGCTGTGCCTACTTAGAGGATAGATGAAGAAAAAGTGACTTAAAATTGACAGATCAGAGGAGAGATAATATGCTGATGAGAAATATGTTTGCATTTCCCTAACTCAAAAATAGTTTTCTGATTGGGGTTTTGACAGGGAAAGTTAACCTGAAAGCTTTTGAGTAGCAAAAATTTCCCTTCTGCCTCCTCTCCAGTGAAACGTTTAGAGTCTTTGGAAAAGCTAGAAAAGAAAGACATTATCTGCAGGGCTCTGGAATGGAAGTAGAAACCTTGATTTCTAATCGCTGATTATGACCTCGAATGCATGCTGACACTGAATTATTTCTCTTAGAGGAATGAACACTAAGGTTATACAGGAATCAAAGCAAAAATGTGTTTTTATCCTCATAGAAAACTTGAATGACTTATTGTCATAGGCTGAATTGTATGCCCCAAATATGTGTGAACTTGGCAAGACCATGATCCCCAGTGTTGGGCAGTTGTCCTCCATTTTATGATCTGATTATCCTCCAGTTTTGTGATGTATTGTAAATCCTAGCCTCTCTGCCTGTGGTTGTGGACCCATTTGGAAATGGGTAGTCTGTTATGTTGACAAGGCAGGATTAGGTCATGTTAATGAGAATTAGAGTAGAATGCAACACCCTTACTCAGGTCAAAGTCCTGATTCTGAAAAAGGCATCTTGGAGTGTGATGTCACCTACATCATTTTTTTATCTCACAAGAGATAAGAGGAGAAAGAAGCAAGCAGAAAGGGAGAGAGTTACTACTGTCAAGAAAGAAGACCCAGGAGCAGAGCACATCCTTTGGACCTGGGGTCCCTGTGCTGAGAACCTCCTAGACCCAGGGGAAGATTGGTTCCAAGTCTTGTGGAGATTTTCAAGGAAAGCTGGGCCCAGAGATGCTGAAAGGAGACAAGAAAATTTCCCCAGAGCCAACAGAGACAGAAAGTGTTCCCCAAGAGCTGGCACCCTTAATTTGGACTTCTAACCTCCTAAACCACGAACAAACAAATTTGTGTTTGTTACAGCCATCTACTTGTGCTATTTCTATTATAGTATTACTGGATAACTAAGAGATACCAGCAAGATATTTACTTGTGTTTCATTAACTACATCAAACCATTCAATTGTGTGGATCATACTAAATTATGGCTAATGTTGGGGAGACTGGGAATTCCAGAATGCCTAATTGTGCTCTTAAGGAATCTGTATATGGATCAACAGTCAGTCGTGCGAACAGAACAAAGGGACACTGCATGGTTTAAAGTCACGAAAGGTGTGCGTCAGGATTATATCTTTTCACCATATCTTTTTAATCTGTACACTGAACAAATAATCCAAGAAGCTGCATTATACAAAGAAGAACAAGGCATCAGGATTGGAGGATGACTCATTAACAACCTGTGTTATGCAGACGACACCACCTCACTTGCTGGAAATGAAGAAGATTTGAGAGGCTTACTGATGAAGATCAAGGACCACAACATCAGGAAAACAAAAATCCTTATAACTGGACCAGTAAGCAACATTGTCATAAATAGAGAAAGCATTGAGGTTGTCAAGGATTTCATTGTACTTGGGTCCACAGTCAACACCCATGGAAGCAGCAGTCAAGAAATTAAAAGATGTATTGCATTGGGAAAAATCAGCTGCAATGGACCTCTTTAAAGTATTCAAAAGCAAGGATGTCACCTTGAAGACTAAAATGCACTTGACCCAAGCCGTGGTATTTTCAGTCATATCATATGTGTGTGAAAGCTGGACCATGAACAAAGAAGACAAAAGAAGAATTGATGCCTTTGCATTGTGGTGTTGGAGAAGAATGTTGAATGTACCATGGACCACCAAAAGAACAAACAGATCTGTCTGGAAGAAGTACAACTAGAGTGCTCCTTGGAAGCCAAGATGGCAAGACTGCATCTTACATACTTTGGACATGTTGTCAGGAAACATCAGTCCCTGGAGCAGGACATGCTTGGCAGAGTGTAGGGTCAGCAAAAAAGAGAAAGACCCTCTACGAGATGGACTGACACAGTGGCCGCAACAATGGGCTTAAGCATAAAAACAATTGTGGACCTGGTACAAGACTGGGCAGTGTTACGTTCTGTTGTTCATAGGGTCACTAAGAGTCGGAAATGATCGGACGGCACCTAACAACAACAACAACAGATAACTAAGATAACCAGCAACAGGAGCAATATTTTTTAGTGATTTATCCTCCCAGTAGAAGAAGAGTGAATATTGCTAGGAATATCTCTGAAAGAGTAGTTCAGCAAGAGTCCTGCTGAGTGTCTCATCTATTTACTCATCACAGGAACTCTTAGAAGGTAATGCATATCACCCGAAGTCCTGTTTGCAAACGGGTCCTTTGGTCCCACAGGAGAGAAGATGAAGGAATCTGGAAAATCTGGATCAAGGCCCTTGAGTTTTAAAGTACGCTCAAGTCTGTCTCTTGTTGTCGTATTGTCTTAGGTTTCATTCCCTCAAAAGAAGAAATTCATAGCCAACATAAATTTCATGTCATAATCAGTGAGTAGAAATCAAAATATTCACTTCTAGGACACATCCACTCAGCAACAATAACCATGCCCCTTTTAATATCACTTACTCTTTTTTTCTGCTTCCTTCTCATGCCAAATCCTTCAAAACAGTGGTCTGGTTTAGATTTACCTTCTCCATTGGCTTGTGACCACATCCTTCATCAGCTCATTGACGTTCTTGTTTTCCTTCCACCTCCTAGAAGCATCCCTTAACCCCATCTCTACAACTCTGTTTGAGGTGTCCTAATTGCAGTAGTCAGTGTCCTGCATGTAATAAAATCCACAGAGCTTTTTTTTTGGTTTTGTTCTGTTATTTGACCTTTCATCAGCATTTAGTATTTGACTTTCCTCCTTCAAATTCTCTCTTTGGTTGGTTTGTTAGAATGCCCTCTACTAATTATACTTTCAGTTCTCTGGCCACTATTCCTCAGACTTTTTGCAAGATTCTTTTCCTCTGCCCAGTCCTTAAAAGTAAGTTCTCCTCAAGGCTATGTCTTAGGTCTTCTGCCTTTTAATTCTACATAAGTCTCCTGGACTAGCTCATATCCTTCCATACCTTCAATTGCTATCTAGAGGCTGATATCTACAAAACTACAGCTTCATCACTGACATCTCTTTTATGATAGAGTTCCCTACATCTAACTGTCTAATTAGCAACTCCACTTGAATATTTTAAAGATACCTCAAATCACAAACTCTAACATAGAAAGTATCTTCCTCCCCAAACCTATTATTTGTCTTATATTTCCTGCCCAGATAAATGACATCATCATCATCATCCATCAGTAATTTATTCAAACCATAAACCTGGGTGCCAGCATTGATACTTTCTTTTCCCTATTCTCACCCATTTCAGTTGAGTAAACCCTACCTCTCAAATTTGCCCAGTTTGTTCCATCCTCACGCCATTAACCAAGCTTAGGCTACCATAGTCTGTCGCCTGGCTTACTATGACAACAACCTTCTGTTTACCTCATCCCTCTGCCAACCTCACCCTTTTCCAGTTATTTCTATTATAGTAGAGTCAGAGTGGTTTTTTTTTTCAAATGCAGACCTGATCATGTCACTCACTTGTTTATATTATTTGCTCCGTGTCCTGTTACCTCATCACACAGTCTTTGGAACAAGTTACAAGGCTTGCCATCGTCTGGACTTTTTTTTTACCTACTCGTTCCCTCACCACACTTCCCTTTGTGCTCCACATTTTAGCTATACTTAAATTTCTCTTTCCGCTCTTCAAAATTGCCAGGTTGTCTCTTTCCCCTGTGCTTTTATACTTGTCGCACTCTGGGAACAGTCTTTACCCTTACCTCACTTGTTTTCCTCCTAGAAAATGTCTCCATGTTTTATTTTGAATGTCTCTTCCTCAGAGAAGCTAAGTTAGGTTCTACTGAGAAATCTGCTTTTCTTTCCATAATGCTTATTACATGTATATGTAATTTCTTGCTTGATTATCCTGCTAAACTGTAACTCTCTGTGAGGGTAAGAAACTTATATGTCTTATTTGTTATCTTATCTCCCAGTACCCTAGCACAAGTGCTCAGCGAACACTTGACAGATGAACAATTTGTTAAGCAAGAAAAGTGTAGAAAAGGAGAGGATTCATCTTAAAAGAGAACTGCTTACATATTCTTTGTCTTGGAAGGGTGGTCAAGAATAAATGAGAAACGCTAAGAGTTATTCAAATACTCCAAGGTCCTCTTTAGGGGAAATTGTTCTAATCTTTAGAAAGTTATCAATCTGAAGGAATGGATTTACTATGGATTGGAGATGTTAGCATAATTGTAATAATTGAAAATTCAGGCTACCTAAGGACATTTGAATGTGCTAGAACAACTTCATAGAGAGACTTTCCTCCAGAATCAAGGGTAGTAAAACAAGAATACATGTGGGCGATGTATAATATGAATAGAGGAATAAAGGCATTGGTGTGTACCCCTGTAACAGGATCAAGATATGAGCTGTGATGGTAGCAGAGAAAGCAATGATAAACTCAATAATACTAAAAAAGAAACAGACAAGAATTGCAGATGCAAATGTCACTGTAGTAGAAGTTGTAAGCCACCAGGGGCCCTCGGAAAATCCTGAAACCAAACCCACTGTCATCGAGTCGATTCCAACTCATAGTGACCCTATGGGTCAGAGTAGAACTGCCCCATAGAGTTTCCAAGGAGTGCCTGGTGGGTTTGAACTGCCAGCCTTTTGGTTAGCAGACATAGCACATACCACCGGGGTTTGGAAAAGAGCTGCTGATTTTTGAAACTGCTTGCACTACTGTGGAATGGTACTTTGTTTTTGTGACAGGGAAACAGTAGGAGACCCTTTGTAGTTAGGATCATGCTTAGGACATTTCTGATTTTGTTCCCCACACACGAATGTAGTGACCACTTCCCCTGAATCAAAAGAGGGAGGAAGATGAAAAAGCCGTTCTCAACTGCCTGTTTTCTTTTATCTGTCGAGCTGTCGCGCATATGCCAGTTCTCGCCCGCTCTGGGCCCGCCCTAGGTTTATGTCTACAGCTCATACAAGCTTTTCAAAGAGAGGGAATCTCAGCCCCCCTCCCCAGTCATTCCTTGCGTACTGCTTACTTTCTAAACTCCAAATGGGAAAAAAAATAATAAAAATCCTTCAGATTGCAAAATGGATGCTGGAAATAGTAAAGACATAGGCGAGAAATCAAACTTGGCATCGACCTGTTTCTGACTGAGCAACATACTTTCCCTTTATCTGAAGATATTTGATTTTGGAGCAACAAAGTTCTAGAGAATTCGAAATAGCATATTGAGCATGTGTAATGCCATATTGTCTTCTGTACCTTTGCAGAGACATGCTGAGATGTGTTCCTTTGAATGTTCGCACATGTGGTTGTTTGAATGTATGATTCAAAAGGAAGAGGAAAAAGAAACAGAAGGGAAAAGACCTTGAGGTGATATTAAGCACCATGAAGCAAAACCGATCTTCCTCTACTGTGTCTCTTCCAGGACGCTGGTGCGCTCAACAACATTGCCCGGAGCAGCAGCCAAATCACCTACAACTTAATGGCTGGGCTCATCAGCTACGAAGGGCTTTCCAAAAGTTTCATACCAACAAGAAAATGAATTCAAATTACAACCAAAAAAAAAAAGTGAGGATAAAGATGCACTCTCCTCCAGAAGAATTGCAATGACAGCGATTTGCGATGCTACTTTTAGATCCAGTTCAGGAAAAGGCTGCCTTACTTCTCAATACTGTATTACGATTCTATCCTTAACTATTAAATATATTAATGATGTATCTGCCTACTTTTAGAATTGTGATCAATATTTCCCCTGAAAACAGCCATTCGTAAGTAGCAAATGTCATCAAAAATGATCAAATGTGGTGTTCATTTCCTATACTTTCAAATCCCCCACAGCCATAAGCTAGTCTCCTGAGAAAGTCTATGCAAATTGGGGGTTTTGTTTCACTACACTGCCATGTTTATACAGGAGTGAAAATCCTACAGTATGGGTAATTATAACTATTTTCACAGTCTGGATTTGCATCTCCCTCTCTGTGACTTCTCTGCTCCCACAATCTTTTTCTCAGGATCTCTTTTTGTCGACGTAACTGTGTACGTATGTGTGTGTGCCTGTGTATCTTTCTCCCTTTTTCTTTTTCCTCCTGTGTCCATTTCTATATTTATGTCTATTTCTGTCTTACTCTGAGTTTCTCTCTTAATTTTAGAGACAGTTACTGATTTGCTGTCTTTCTCTTGCTCTGCATCTCTTTCTTTCTCCGTGGTGAATTTCTATTCATCCTTTAAGAACTCAGGACAACTCGCCTTTTCTGAAAAGTTCTTTGACATTACCTCCCTACTCCTTCCTGACCCCCCTACTTCTTTGACTTGCCTGTCTTGTAGCCCTTTCACACTGGACTGTAATCTACAATGAGAAAGAACAGCTTGGTTGACGTGGTCAGCTCTCAGAGTTAGGTGCACATAATGTCTCGTGTAGCTGAAGAGTACTAGAAAGATTCCTTGAGTAAAAGAATCTCTACTCAGGTACTTCAAGTGCTCATAATTCTACTGGTGAAGTATAGGCTTGTTGCTACAAAAACGTTTGGGAGGAAAGGCATGCTTTCCTCTGTCCATGGTCTTGAACTTTGGTTCTAAACCATCAACCCATGTGAAAGCATAGTAGTTCTTAGGTAATTAGTTGAGAGGAGGCATACAGCTTTCCCTGGGTGCACCTTCCTCTGCTCCTTGGCACTGCACTTATACGTTGGAATCATATTCCTTAGACTTTGACATGCATCAGAATTCCCTGGGGAAGCTTATTAAAAGTACAAATGCCTAGATTCTACCCCAAAATCAAACTTGGGGAGAGGGATGCTGGGTACTTGTATTTTTAACAGGTTCCCCAGGGTATCCTGATGCTGAGTTAAGTTTAGAAATCAATCATTAGAGAATAAATTCTGTGGGTTAAGCATTCATCCCCTTCTGGACCTTGTTTAAAGTATAAATACTTCTAGAAGAACAACACAGTAAGAAACTAAGATCCTATATAAATGAGTCTACTAGGATGGCCCTTACCGGGATAAAGGGCAGCAAAAAACGTGTTTAGCACATACTGTGTGTTATGCACTGTGATCAATAGTATATGGCTGTTAGGAGAACCCTTCATTCCCGTGCCTTATGAATAACACTCCTTCGACTAAAATAACACTCCTAAATTCTCCTCCTACCCATACTCACTTTCACCCATGAGTAGAATTGCCAGATGAAATACAGGATGAATGTCACATAATCAATGAACAATTTTTGTAATGTAAGTATGTTCTAAACAGTGCATTGAAAATATTTATATTAAAATAAAATTATTGGTTGTCTGAAATTCAAATTTAATTCTATTCCCTGTAATTTTGTATGCTAAATTTGTCACTCCTTCCCACAGGAGGAAGAGTGAATTATCTGAATAGATCTGCTGGTCCATATTTTGCCATTGGATAGAACTAATTTCTCATGAAGCTGCAAGCACTCAGTGGTCCTTCTCTTTTTTCCTCTCTGACCTGGACATGTGGGAAGCAGACATCCTGGGTAAGTATATCTTCTCTGCAGAACCAAATTCTTATTTAGATGGGCTGTCTCAAAGTTTAGATACAGAGAAGGGGTATCTAGTGAGACTATTTTGCTCCCTATCAAAGTCATGTCTTCAATTTTTTGATATTCTCAGTACTAAAGCTAATATTTTTTACCTTTATTTTCCCTAAACGTGTGTTTAATTTCTCAGTTGGCTTTGAAACCAGATGTTAATTATTTCCTCCCCGCCACAAGGGCTACCCAGTTCAACCTTCTCAGTACCTCCGTGAGATAGATGTTGTAATCCCCATTTGACAACTAAAAAGTGGTGCAGCACTGAAGTTGGGACTGGAAAGAGTGAAATTCAGACTTCTCAACACGTTATTTGGCCTTGAGCATTTGAGCAAGGTAGAGGTTTTTATCCTATTCAAGTGAAACTGACATCTGAATCTGTGTTCGATTTGGCTACTTATGATATAGTAGCCTTAAATCACAGGAAGAGAAAAACTCCTTCAATCCTAATGGTGCCTTTATCCAGTTTTATAAAAGGAAAAGTGATTGACTGTACTTTAACTCTCATCCAATGCTTTATGAATGCACAAATATCTGTATTATAAACAAGGCCGCTGACCAAGATAAAAGGCAGCATGCCTAAGGGGAAAAATTCCCGCTCCTCAAACATCAATTAGAAACGTTTATTAGTGGTATTCGATTGACAGTTCACATTTATTTCCAAGAAAATAGAATGACTTCTCTTTAGGCTAGAATGCTTAAAGTGCTGCAGGTAGGATGTAGTGCTTCAAAGTAATTGCTACAGACAAGTGACCTTTGGAATCTAGCATTAGTCAGTTGCGGAAAGAGAAAGAGAACACAGGCAAAGACCTGTTCAAAACTCATCTTTAGATTTATTCAATGGTCCTTTATTTTAAACCATGAAAATATGCTATTTGTAAGTGTTAGCTTTCTAAATAAATGAAGGAAAGTTTGAAATAAGCAGCCACTTAAAAAATGATTAGATATTGACTTACACATGGATCTGAATACCAGTCTCTAGAGCAACATCTAAATGCTTACGTGAATACTGGTGTGTGCGTTCAGATAGTTCTATATGTACAAACCTGTTAAGCTTGACCCCATAGCTATGAGCAGTATCTCTCCTCATATATTACAGTCCAAAGAAAACAAAGACATCTAATGTCAAGCTTACTTAACTGTCACTAATGGAAAGGGTCTACAGGCTCAGCCCTGCCAAGTTATTGAGCTAGTTCTGACCAGGGCAGGAAACACATTAGGGGCTTCAACCATACTAAATAGTGCTAGTGTTGTTGCTTGTTGCCTCTGAGTCAGCTCTGACCACCGTCACTCCCGTGTACAACAGAACTAAACAGTGCTCAGTCTTGTACAATCTTGGTTATTGTTGGTATCCTTGAGCCTGTCCCTGAGGCCACTTTATTTTGAGTGCCTTCCAACCTAGTGCCTTCCAACCAGGGGGTCTGTCTTCCAGCAACATTATCAGAAAATATTATGCTGTGATCTATAGAGTTTTCACCGACTGATTTTTGAAAGTAGATCTTCAGGCCTTTCTTCCTACTCTGTCTTAGGCTGGAAGCTCTGCAGAAAATTGTCCACCATGGATCACACTGCTGTTGGTGGCATTTGAAATACAGGTGGCATAACTTCCAGCATTTCAGCAACATGCAAGCCTCCACAGTACCACAAACTGAACAGATGGGTGCTAGAACCAAGCTGATATTAATTTTTTAAAAAAGTTAGCCATTAAGTTCATTACGAGTCATAAGGACTTTGTGTACATCAGAGTAGAACTGTGCTCCATAGGACTTTCAATGGGTAATTTTTCAGAAGCAGACAGCCAGGCCTTTCTTCCAAGGTACCTCTGGGTAGAATCAAATGTGCAAACTTTCAGTTAACAGCCACACAGCCAAGCCAAGTGCTGTAGAGTCGGATCCACACACATTAACTATTTATACCACCTGGAAACTCCATCATGCTAATAGGTGGGGACAAAACTTAACGTTGTTGTCTTAAACCCATTATCTGGCACAATCCTTGGACATCTGAGTGGTGTTGTTCTACCTAACCTTTCAGATTGGATCTCTTCATGTCAATTCCTGCCTGTACCAAGTCCAAGGTCATCATGCCTCCCTGGACATTTTCATTTAATTTTCAATTCTTGTCTTCAGAGGGAAGCCCTGTACCCTCCTTTTCCATTAACATTCACTTCTTCATCATTGTGTACTTACCCCTTGTCTTCCGTGTATCAAAAAATTAAATCCCATTCTACTTTCACACCAGTTGATGTTTTCATATTATCAGAAATGCTGATGCTCGCTTTAAAGAGTTCTCACCGTCTCTGCTAGCAACTGTGAAAATGTTAGTCCTTAGGACAGAAGCTCTTGCCTCAACTACACAAAGCTGACCCATCATATCTCTGTTGCTCTAGATATTATACAAATACATGTGATGTAAATGTTGTGATGTGCACAGACCTTGACCTGGCATCTGCTGCTATGGTAAGAGGGCTTCTTTTGATCTGCTGTGGTTTTAAAAAGAAGTAAGAATATCTTACTGGCTGAGAAAGATTTTTCTACATTCCTCATATGTCCTTTGGTGGGTTGCTTCTAGCCTTCCAACAGTCTTGGGGGATCCAAACTGTAGTTTTTCTTTACTACTACATATACAGCATAAGCCTTGGGCAAATTGTAAAATATCTCTCTGTGGTGCCATCTACCCTCCTTCCTGAGTAATAATAACCATAAAAATAACTAATGTTTGTAATGTTTCCCAGATACCAGCCATTGCACTAAGGTCTTCATGGATGTGATCTCATTTAAGCCTCGGCAAAACCCTAAAATACAGAATTTAAGGTCAGGAGCACAGAGACTGTACCCAGCTTGTTGTGTGTTGTATGGCCATGGCCTAGGACAGTACATAGCACATGGGAAACAAAAAACAAACCAGTTGCCATGAAGTTGAATGAATAAAGTAGGTGTTATTATTAACCTTCCTTTTTACAGATTAAGGAAATGAGGCTCAGAGAAGTCAAGTGTCTACTCCAGCATCACATACCTAGTAAGCGGTAAAGCCGGAACTGAAAGGTAGCTCTACCTTATTTCAAAACCTGCATTCTTAGCCACTGTGCTGTACTGTAATAGCTCCATTCTTTGGTCCTCAACAACCCATTACCTCTACTGGATAATCTCAAGTAGGCTTATCCACCTGAAGCAATGCCTATGACCCCTTTATATTATCAAAAGGGTCTTCATCCTGAGTACAGTCAGCCTCATCAGCTAATTATGCTAAGCCAATGCCAAGCCAAGTGCCGTTGAGCACCTGAAGTAACATTCCCATTAGAACGTTGGAAGCCCTTGTGGTGTAGTGGTTAAGATGTACGTCTGCTAACCAGGTTGGTCATTCACATCCACCAGGTACTCTTTGGATGCTCTACGGGGCAGCTCTACTCTGTTCTATAGGGTTGCTATGAGTCAGAACTGACCTGACAGCGATGCGTGTTTGAACCTTAGAAGGTTCAATATAGTAATTTAAGGTGATAGGTAGGAGTACAAATCCCAAGCAATAAGGACAACCCAAAGCCACTACTGCTGGGTCAATCCCAACCCATAGTGACCCTGCAGACAGAGTAGAAATGCCACATAGAATTTCCAAGGAGCACCTGGAGGATTTGAACTGCCAACCTGCCGGTTAGCAGCTGTAACACTGAACCACTACGCCATCAGGGTTTCTGAAATACGGTAAGCCACTGCAAAAGTGGTTTTGGTGCAGGATGTTGCCAAAAGACCTTTTAAATCCCAACACATGGGTCCCCTTGTCTTTAGACCCATGTTAAGAACACTCACTTTTCCACCACATTTAGCATGTTGTTGTTAGTTGCAGCTGAGCTGATTTTGACTCATGGCAACCCCATTTGCGCACAGTAGAAGTGCTGCATGTGGTTTTCCAGTTCATGACCTTTTAAAGCAGATCTCCAAGCCTGTCTTTAGAGGCATCTCTGGGGGAGTTCAGACTACCAACCTTTCAACTGGTAGTCATGCACTGAACATATTTTAGCATATTTGCAGGAAAATGTGATGAATGAATCTCTTAGTGGTGTGGATAATGTAAGAAGCATGCCACGTGCGACAGGACACCATTGCAGGGTTCTGCTAGGAGTTGGGGAGGAGAGAGGTACAAAGCCAGAGCAGGTCAAGTCCTTACCCTTCACAAGCTTACAATTTAATTCAAGAGTTAAGGCAATATAAGAGTGAAATCAATTCCGTAATATCTAAGCTGTCACAGGGCTGTCTCTGATTAACTTCCAAATGAGTAGTCCAATCAGTGGAGGCTGAGCTGAAAGGCATGAGACTTCAGCTGGGACTGGAAAATCTTCATTTCTTAGTTCACATCTCAAGAAGTTATTTCCTCACCTCTGGGATCTGGTCCATTATTTTCAAAGCACTTACTACTCAAATGGTATTTTTTCTAAATGGGCTTCAGAATAGTTTTCTACTCAAAACAGTAAACTGTCTCTATGGAAAAGCAATGGAGTAATTTCCCCTGCCTAGCTTCTGTTTCTCTATATATCAGCAGGACCATCAGCTGCAGCTGTCCCCAAATTTGTGCATCAAGGTCACTGACCGTGAGTACAGATTCCTGGGCCTCATTCTGGATTTACAGAATCAAAATTTCAGGAATCTGTATTCGTTTAAAAATATATATATATTTGCATTTTGAAGTATATATGAAGTTTGCTTCAAAATAATCCACTAGAAGAGCTAATTGGTTGAAATACAGATGAAACAAGATCAACCACAGGGGCCATTTGTGGAAACTCAATGCTGAGTGTCTCAGAATGCTCTTAATTTTTTTTTTTATGGTTGAATTTTTTTGTAATTAAAAAAGGTTAATAACACTAAAAGTAAAAAGTCTGTATTTGTCAAAAGATCTCCAGGTAGCTTAGATGCGGCTGGTTTGCAGATTGGCACTGGAGAGTTTTTAGATAAGATTATCTTTCAAAGTTTTTCCACACAAAACACACTGTTATTCTAGAAGGAAGATGACATCTTAACTAGGGCAAGTCAGGAAGTGTCTTCTTGATGTGGGCCTTGTTAGTTTTGCTTAGGACAAATTTAGATGTAACCGTCAAAGGCAGAAAGTATTGAGGGGTTGAAAAATAGAAAGTCTTTCCAATAAAGGCTGCCAGTAGCTGAAGAGCCAGGAAGTTTCTTTGGAAGAGTTAGTAACAGCATCATTCAAATGAATATGGCGAGTGATGATGCTAATACCTGTTGAGTTCTTCTAAATGTAGCCACATTGTTCCATGTGAAGCTCATGTTATTACTCATCAGGTAAAGGAGAGAGGCTGAGTGAGATGATCTGGGGAGGCACTTCCTCCTCTCATCTACTAGGATTCAGGGGCATCACGTTGGCATGGCAGATTTTACCATTCTCATTTTACAGGTGCACCACACAGATTCAAAGAAATGGAGTCAAGGTTTCTTTCAAACCGCCTGGTTCTGAAGAGGAGCCCTTGAGTGGTGCAAACAGCTAAGAGTTCCACTACATATTAGTCATAAGGTTGGTGGTTCAAACTGACCCAGAAGTGTCTTAGAAGGTAGGCTTGGTGATCTGTTTATGAAGGAACAGAGCCTTAAAAATCCTGTGGACTGCAGGTCTATTCTGCACACATGGGATTTCCATGAGTCAGTGTTGACTCTACAGAAACTGGGTTTGGTTCTGTAGACTAGTTGAATGAATCAGTATTTGAAAGTCTTAGGAAAGGCTTCACCAGTACACAATCTTCATTGTATATAAACATTTTGTAAGGAGGCAAGGCAGTGTTAGGTTTGAAAATCAGTTAGACACTAGATTTCTTTGGTTAATCTGAATTTCTTTTTCTCTGAATCATAACTGCTAAAAAGTTGAGTCTTGTGTTCTAGCCCAAGAAGGGAGAGAAATGGAGGCTTTGTCTCAGAACCTTGCACAGATTCATCCAAAAGAGGTTTATTTAAAAATAATAATAATAATAAACTGAGCATGTAAGCATATTTAATCTTCTTATGAAACATGTGACAAACACACGTTTTCTGTTTGAAGAGTTAAGGATTGTGTTCTTGGTCGTGGTTTTCCCTCATCAGGGCTTTGAATGACCATGAAGAGAGTTTCTTCAATTAATTCTTAGAAGTTTTATTTTGTCAATCAATCATTTTAGACATACCAACTTGGAAATATACTGTCATTGAATCATCACCAGTCTTTTCCACACACGAGACAGCATCATTGCGTTGATGCCGCTCAAAGAAACATAGTATCTAGACTATAAATTAACTTTTCAATTATCTGAGTACAAAAGCTTTTCTAACAGGACATAAAGTTGATCTTAATAAATACCGTCAGACTGGGAATGTGTAGGGAGCTGTGGTGGCACAATGGATTAGAGCTTGTCTGCTAATCAACAGGTAGTCAGTTCAGATCCACCAGCTGCTCCTTGGAAAACCTGTGGGGCAGTTCTGCTCCATCCTATAGGGTTGCTATCAGTTGGAATGGACTCAACCACAACAGATGAAGGAATGAGTAGACCGAGGTTCTCATCTTTGTTCAGCTTTTCTTTGTTCTACATTGACAGCAATGTTTCAGAAAATTTAAAAAGTTGACCCATGTGTTGGTCACTATCAAGTTGCAAAGAATCAAAGAATAGTGACATGTTCATGTATCTCAGTTCATGAAAGTTTTTTTGTAAATAAACAAGCAACCAAAGCCCTCCAAAGTACTTGTCCATTGTTACTACTCCACACTCTGCTGTTCAGCTATTAGCTTAGCTCAGCAATTCTGTCTCTGCCTTTACTTCTTCCACTAGTGACTGGCTCTTTTTGAGTCTCAAATTGCAACTCCTTAAGAGCAAGAATCTTACTGGCTAGAATTCTTATGTCAGACAATTTCATAGGCAACTGTTCACTCTATAAATACCACCTTTGTGTCCACCATTGGTGCATAGTCCATGATCTCTTGCAAACTAACCGTGTAGTCCTTCATCATCTCATCTCATTTATGACCTTGGTTTTGGAAAACCATTATGTATATTTTTAATTGGGTGAGTGGAGAAAAGGAGCAGGCAAAGAATAATTATATCTATAAGACACTTTCCAAACATTTTCCAAGTAAATTTTTAGCAGATGGGGATATACTTTATATAATTGATGGTTTTTACTGAGAAACTTACATTTACATATTGAACAAAAACTGACTATATTCAGAAAGAAATTCTCCAACAGGTTTCTTAATCATGAATACTAATGCAAATATGTACAAGTTTACAGAGTATCAAAGATTAAATTGTTTCCCCCAAAATATATGTTGACTTGACTAGGTCATGGTTCCCAGTATTAAGTGATCATCCACCGTTTTATCCTCTGATGTGATTTTCCTATGTGTTACAAATCCTATCTCTATGATGCTAATGAGATGGGATTAGTGGCAGTTATGTGGACTCAGTCTACAAAACTAATCTACAGTTTCAGCCAATCTCTTTTGAAATAATAAAAGAATTTATCAGAGAGACAGGGGAATCTTTACGCCACCAAGAAAGCAATGCCAAGAGCAGAGTGTGTCCTTTGGACTTGAGGTTCCCGTGCTGGGAAGCTCCTGGATAAGTGGAAGATTGATGACAGAGCCAACAGACAGAGAAAGCCTTTCCTGAAGCAGGCACCCCAAATTCAGACTTCTGGCCTATGGGACTGCAGGAGAATAAATTTCTCTTTGTCAAAATCACTTACTTGTACTTCTACTGTAGCAGCACTAGGTGACTACAACACAGAGAATGGGTGAAGACTATCTGAAAAATACAGCCATTTGAGAGGTTATTTCCTTTTTTCATATTTTCAGATTAACCCTACTTTGATTGGCTTTTATACCACTTGCTAGTTAGAACTAAAAAAGGAAAAGTTCACCCTATAAATAATACATACACACAGAGCAGGCTCATTTGAAAACTCCTAATATTAAAATGGCCTTGCAAATCCTGCCGAAATCTACCCAAGTTACTTAGGATCCACAGGTCCTGCCCAAAGCATCTCAGATGTTGAGGAATATCACTTACTGCATCAATTGACAGGACAGTTAAAATAGCTACAATTTCTCCAAAAAAAAAAAAAAAAGTAGCAGAATACTGGAGCTGACAGAGTACTTGTGAAGTCAATCATTTTATGCATTTTCTGTGACATGTCTTTTTGCAGATGGACTACAGAGACAAAATGTGATACTAGAAGAATGGAGAATTATGACCAATTGGAAAATCATTAAAGTTTTCCACTTGCTCTGTAGTCAAGGTTGTCTATGGCGGAACTCTTAGTATGTCATTCCTCAATCCATCTGGAGTCATGATTTGACATGGCATTTACCCATCCTGGGAGCAAAGGCAACCTAATTACTCAATCTGAGTTTTTAAAATACCCACATCTTCAATTATCCCCCAGTGTAGTCCTGAATCTTTTTATGTCTATGATTTTACTGGGAGACCAATAAGCTTTCAGATGGATAGTTAATATATTTCAACTCCTGGACCCAAATATGGTCTGAGCTGAGCTGAAGCTTTCCAGGTTGCAAAGGTGGCTCTTATGCCACATTCTGAATGGCATCTAGTACTAAGAAGCAACGCATATCCCACTTTGGTAGCCATTCATTCCCCCATTACCACCACCATCACAAGCAGTTTCTTGCCACCACTTTTCCTTAATTTCACTTCAAGAACTATAATTACATGCATACCAAGAAGATAGCTTAACCAAAGTAAAACTGTAAAATACTTAGTATAGAGGACATGTACTGGTTACAGTGATAGCCTAGAAGATCTTAAAATGCTGAACACAAACTTATTACTTCAACAGGGATCCTATCATGCCTATCTGATATTCAGGCAGCTCCTAAGAAGAAGCTAATTTTTCAAAGTAGAAGCCACTGGGCAGGGATTATCAGTGTCATGTTTGTCTGGTTCCCTGGCTGATATTGATGATACTGAGTTTTTCCATCATCTCTTTACATAGATGTAGTCGATTTGATTCCTGTATTTTACATTCAGTAGATCTAAGTGTATAGTTTCCATTTGCATTGCTAAAAAAAGCATTTGCAATGAAAAAGCTAGTCTTGCAAAATTCTATCATGTGATCGCCAGCATTATTTCTACCACCAAAGCTACATTTTCCAACTGCCAATATTTCTTAAGCATAAGGACATTTACCTGTATTTTATTGACTACACAAAGGCATTTGACTATGTGGATCATAACAAATTATGGATGACATTGCAAAGAATAAGAAATTCAGAACACTTAACTATGCTCATGAGGAACCAGTACATAGACCTAGGGCAGTCTTTTGAATGAGCCAAGGGAATACTCTGTGATCTAAATTCATTAAGGCTGTGTGTCGGGGTTGTATCCTTCTGCCATATTTATTCAACCTGTGTGCTGAACAAATGATCAGAGAAGCTGAACTACGTGAAGAAGAATGGAGCATCAGAATTGAAGGAAAACTCATTAACAACCTGTAATACGAAGATGACTCACCATTATGGCTGCAAGTGAAGAGGACTTGAAGCATTAATTAATGAAGATCAAAGACTGTAGTCCTCAGTATGGATTACGTTTTAAAATCAAGAAAACAAAAATTCTCAAAACTGGACCAAGAGGCAACGTCATGATAAATGGAGAAAAGTTTGAAGCTGCCAAGCATTTCATTTTACCTGGATCCACAATAAACATCCACGGAAGTCGCAGTCAAAAAATTAAATGACACACGGCATCAGGCAAATGTGCTGCAAATGACTTCTTCAACAAGTTAGAAAACAAAGATTTCATGTTAAGGACTAAGGTGCATGTCATGGATTGAATTGTGCCCCCCTAGAATATGTGTCAAATTGATTAGGCCATGATTGCCTAATCAATTTGACACATGGTGATGGTCCACTATTTTGTCATTTGGTGTGATTTCCCTATGTGTTGTACAGCCTATCACTATGATGTAATGAGATGGATTAGTGGCAGTTATAGATGATGTCTACAAGATCAGATAGTGTCTTAAGCCAATCTTTTTTGAGGTATAAAAGAGAGAAGTGAGCAGAGAGACATGGGGACCTCATGTGACCAAGAAAGCAGTACCGGGAGCACAGCACATCCTTTGGACCTGAAGTTCCTGCACTGAGATGCTCCTACCAAAGGGAAGACTGATGCATCACAAGGACCTCCCTCCAGAGCTGAGAGAGAGAAAGCCTTCCTGGAGCCCATGCTCTTAAGTCAGACATCTAGCCTACAGACCATGAGAGAATAAACTTGTCTTTATTGAGGCCATCCACTTGTGGTCTTTCTGTTATAGCAGCAGTAGGTGACTTCAGTGGTGCACCTGACCCAAGCCATAGTATATCCAATCACCTCATTTGCATGTAAAAGCTGGACAATGAATAAGGAAGGTAGAAGAAGAATTGATGCCTTTGAATTATGGTGTTGGCAAAAAAGATTGAATACACTGTGAACTGCCAGGAGAAAGAACAAATCTGTTTTGGATGAAGTACAGCCAGAATGCTGCTCAGAAGCAATGACAGCAAGACTTCATCTCACATACTTTGGACATATCATCAACAGGGACCAGTCCCTGGAGAAAGATATCATGCTTGGTGAAGTAAAGGGTCATCGAAAAAGAGAAAGCCCTTCAATGAGAAGGATTGATACAGTGGTTGTAACAATGAGCTCAAGCATGACAACAATTGCAACAGTGGCCCAGGACTAGGCAGTGTTTTTCTCTGTTGTACATAGAGTCGATATTAGTTGGAGTCAACTTGACTGCACCTAACAACAACAAATGCTAGATACTGAGGACAGAGTGATGAACAAAAATCGATATGATCTGGGTCCTTGGGGAGCTTACAGTCTAGAAGAAGAGATAGACTTTAATCAAATAATTACAAAAGTGCTGTTATGTGCCCTCAAGTCAATCCCAAATCATAGAAACCCTATATGACAGAGTAGAGCTGTCCCATAGGATTCTTTCTGTCTTAGTCATCTAGTGCTGCTATAACACAGATACCACCAATGGATGGCTTTAGAAAGAGAAATTTTATTCTGTCACAGTCCAATAGGCTACAAGTCCAAATTCAGAGCATAAGCTCCACGGTAAGGCTTTCTCTGTTTGCTCTGGAGGAAGGTCCTTGCCATCAGTTTTCCTTTGGACTGGGAATTTCTGAGGCACAGGGACTGCTGGTCCTTTCCAAAGGACATGCTCTGCTCCTGGCACAGCTCTCATTGTGGTATCAGGTCCTCAAATCTGTTTGCTTCCCTTTATTTTACATCCCAAGAGATTATTTCAAGACGCAGTACAATCTTACACACTGAGTCCTGCCCCACCAACACAACTGCCACCAATCTCCCCTCATTAACATCAAAAAGGCAGTATTTACACCATGGAGGAACTTCACAAGATGCCGGAATCATGGACTAGCCAAATTGCCACATATTTTCAGGGGGACACAATTCGATCTAGGCTGTGATCTTACGGGAGCAACTCACCAAGTCTTTGTCTTGTGGAAGGGCTCAGCGGTTTCGAATTGTCAACCTTTGCTTAGCAGTTGAGCATTTAATCATTGTGCCACCAAGATTCCTTAGCTACACTAATAATAATGATTGAATAATCACCATCCAAGACAAGTATTCTGAGGTTAAGAAACATAATTCTTTGAAAGCCTGTAACAAAGGAAACAGAGCAGAAAGTCAGAAAAGCTCCGCTGAAGAAGAGACATAGCCAAAGCCATAGGAGCCAAAATTTAAAAAAAAAAAATGAGGCTGAGTTAACCAAATGTGTACATGGGACAGTGGGGGAAGGGAAAATACTAGGAAGAACATTCCAAACGGATGCAAGAGCATATGCATAGGCTCTGTAGCAGGAGGAAATACGTTCTAGGCATGGAATTGAAAAAAAGTCAGTATGTCTAAAAGGGGGAGAGTGAAATAAGTTGAAGCTGAAAAAGTAGGCAGGGCCAGATCACGCAAAAACTTGTAAACCGTGCCAGATCCTCTGGTCTTTATCCTAAGATCAATGAAAACCGTCAGAACCATTAGAAGATTTTATTTAGGCAGGTGATACCACCACTCAGAAAGTGGGTATCTGTACGGAGAACAGACTGTTGGGCAACAAGAGTGAAAGTGGGGAGACCTGGTAAGAGACTAGTGCAGTAATTCAAGTGACAAGAAATGGCAGACAAGGTCTTGAATGTACTAATTAAGGAACTTTCGGTCAACGAATAAATCAGCAAGGAATTACTTGATGTCTGTCTAAACATGCATGGCTAGCTCTACTCATCATTTTGAAAGAAGCTTCCTCTTCAGCCTCCCGTCTCTCTTTTCGGCAGTGTGGCTTCTGTCCAATTATCAAGATCCCAATTTAACGGAGCTGAGTTAATAAAGTGTTGCTTCATTAAAAATATTAACATTTAAGGGAATCTGGAAAAAGAACTGATTCATGTGATGTTAACTAGTGTTTTCTTATACAACAATATTTTTCCATCTGTGATAAAAAAATAATAAAAAGTTCCTACCTCAGAGTTCCCTGGGGGTAGCAGTGGGTAGGAAGGAGACAAGGCTTATAATAAATGAAATTTTTGTGCTCCCACACCAAATGTACTGAATCAGAATTTTGGAACAGAGTTCAGGAAATGGCCTGTTGCATAGCTTTCCTGGTGACTCTGATGCTTAAAGTTTGAAAGCCCCTGCTCACAGAGGCTAATTTAGAGACTGGCTTCAAAGCAGTTAAAATGCCTGTGACAGAGAAGAGAGATCAGGGCGTTTCACATTAAGGGCAGGTACCAGAATGCCATAAAGTGAGAATTAGGCAGCTGAATGCAAAGTAAGGGTGGTGAGTGGACTGACTTGGCTGGGGTGTGGGAAACTTGTTGAAAGCAATGGGAGATCAACTCAGGTAAAAGAAGGAAAAGACGGACAGCATGCCTAGGAGTCAGGGTCCTATCTAGGGAAAAAGTGCCTATGGCAACTAGTTTTAAGTTGCTGAAGGATCTCTCACAGTGGGCAATGGAAACTGGCATGGCCAATAGAAACCGCTCATTAGCACTCCTGCTCAAGCGGTGCCGAGGACACATGCCATACCTGCCATCATGGCTCTGCTAAGGGAGGAGTCCTGTGAAACCTAAGGTAGACTGAAGGAATTCCAGAAATTCCAGACTCAGGAGAAGGAACCTGTGGGAATGCTAGCTTAGAACTTCTCTCACGTATGCAATGAGTGGGACAGTTAGTGTGTCATTTAACACCATTTACTAATCCAACCCACTGCTGGGCAGTCGATTCTGACTCATAGCGACCCTGTAGGACAGAGTAGAACTGCCCCACAGAGTTAGTTTCCAAGGAGCAACTGGTGGATTCAAACTGCCAACCTTTTGTTTAGCAGCTGTAGCACTTAATCACTACCCTACCAGGGTTTCCACACAATTTAATAGTCACATAGTAATAATAGCCAACCTTACTGAGTCTGTACTGTGTGCCAGGCACTTGGCAAAGTATTCTAAATGCATTCTGTCATTTAATTCTCACAATATCCCTATGAGACAGATGCTATAATTATTCTTGTTTCATAGATGAAGAAATTGAGGCACACATAGGTTAAAAAACTTGCTCAGGATCCCAGAGCTGGTAAGTGGCTAAATAAGGATTTTAACCAAAGTCTACCTATCTCCAGAGGTTTTATTTTTAGTTACAGTATTGACTCACTCACATTTTATGTATGCCCACCTGGGCTGGTAGTCCTTTAAAGAACTCTCGTTTGTTCATTCAAACATGATGACCATGATTCATGACAGATGCCAGGTCCTGGAGTTCAAAGCCAAATGCAGGCCTCCAGAAGACCTGGACAAAACCTGGCTAAGCTCATAGTCTCATGCAGTATTCCTCAAACCTTCTCCTCCAGATTGATGATGGTCCATAATGAGGTAATTGTAGCTACTGAAAGCAAACATTTAGAAACCTTTAGAGCAATTTGACAGAGTACTTTAATGTCTGTGGACACTAATAAGAAAAAATGGAGCTTGTGTTTTATATGACATTTTTTCCCCTGGTATTTTTCCAGGAATTTATTTTTATTATATCTTACAAAACCATCAATAGATAGAAAATTAAAACAAAACAGAAAACTCGGTCCTTCACTCCAGATGGTTTGTGTGATGCTTCTTGTGGATGTAATAGGTGTGTGTAAACAGCGACCAGTACAAAGGTATTTTCAAGTTCAGTTGTAAGTGGTGGACTGACCAGTGGAGCCAACCTAAACCTTATTTTGACATGCCAGCCACTTCTAATGTGCAGAATCAACTCTCTTGAGAATTATTATGGCAGCCGATTAGAGTTGTGAAATCAGCCTCTTTTTTAGTAGACTTAGATTCTTAGAGGTCATGCATTCAATTCCAGGCAATTACTGTCAGTTTAAACATTCAAAATGAAAGAAGGGAGCCTGTAATTAATCAAGCTAAGGCTTATGGAAGCTGAGCAGGAGAGATCCCATGCGATGATAAACAGAATGAAGAGAATGGAGAAGAGAACCTTTGTGGTTTTCACTGATACTGTTCACATTGTTGGGTATTAAAGAATCTTAAGCACTTCCACTTTGGACTTTCTTTGAGAAAGGAGTGAAACATAAGGACTATCATGGAGTTAAATCCTGTTGTGCATCCGGCACTCACCTAGCCCTGTGCTTGGTACATGTGGATGCAAAGATTAACCAGATTGCAACCTTGTCCTCAAGGAGGTAGTGGTCTGGTAAGACAGACATGGAAATAGTTGTAAATGTAATCAGATTTGACAGGTAATCATACTGCAGTGATTCTCAAGGGGCCATGTTTCAGAATTAAGATGGGAGAGGATACAGTTTGAAAGATTGTATCAATATTGCATCATCTTATCTTTAGCAAAGGAAAAATAAGACTTGACTTTGTAAGGTACAAAATAAAGATAAATAAAAACTGTGCAGTGGTTAAGTGATACAGCTGCTAACAAAAGGTCAGCAGTTTGAATTGAACCCTATGGGGCAGTTCTGTTCTGTTTTCTAGGGTCGCTGTGGGTCAGAATCAACTCGACTGCAATGGGTTTGGTTTTTTTTTTTTTTGTTAGGGACAAGATAGGTTTCCCAAGATGACACAAAAGATCAAGCACTCAGTGTCTGGTGGTGTAGTGGTGAAGTGCTATGTCTACTATCGAGGAGGTCAGCAGGCTGAATCCAGCAGGTGATCCTTGGAAACTCTGTGGAACAGTTCTATGCTGTCCTAGAGGGTTGCTATGAGTCGGAATCAACTGGACATTAGTTGGTAACGGCAGTGGCTAGGCATCTCAAAAGATAAGCCTGATAATCTGCATCCAAAAGGCCACAGCCTTGAAAACCGTATGGAACAGTTCTGCTCTGCACACAGGAGGTCGCTATGAGTTAGACCAATAGCAACTGATAGCAACAGGGATAAGATGGTTATCCATACCAGGGGTCCGGGGGACTATCAGTAGGGTACCGTGTGCATACCAGTGTCTCTGCATGGGGGAGAAAGGGAGTGGAGGGTGCATACAAAAGACATTTCTCACAAAGGGATTTTACGAAGTTAAGAAACACTTTTGAATTTAGGTACAAAGAAGGGCTTGTGGGAGCTATGAACGCACATATATATTGCCTGGGGTTGGAAGGAAGGACACAGACACAGAAACAATGTATTGTTTAGAGTTGCCTGGAACCCTGGTGGCACAGTGGTTAAAGCAGTCCACTGCTAATGAAAAGGTCAGTAGTTTGAACTCACCGGGTGCTCTGAAGGAGTCAAGATTCACAGCCTTGAAAACCCTGTGGGGCAGCTCTACTCTGTCCTATAGGGTCACTCTGATTCACAATGAATTCCAAGGCAATGAGTTTGTTTGTTTGGTAACCCTAAGGATCTAGGGTGCGGGAAATAAAGAGTAAATGAACAAGCCTCCTGACCCCCCCACCCCACCCCCTACCCCTCGTCTCCCCCTCACCTCCCACAGCCTTCTGAATCTACCCTTATTCCTCAGAAGTTAAAGAGCAGAGCTTGCCGCCTACAGCAACAGCTGCTGCTGAAAGCTAGTGCCCCGGGGGCACTTGGGATGTAGCGCAGAGAGAAGTCAGTGGAGCTAGAAGCCCTGTTTTTCAATCGCTGCTCTTTCACAAAGAGGGCACGATAACCTCTGTAGACCTCACAGACTTACTGTGAGACTCAAACAAGAGGAAAGATGTAAAAGCATTCTGTAAACTCTTAAAGGGTATGTGCTTGTGTGTTGATTTCCCCTTCTTCCCCACCCCTGAAGGTAATCAAAAGCCCTTAAGGATAAGTGAGATAATCGATGTAGAATGCACTAAGCTCCTCAGAAAGAAGTTAGTGTATAGAAATATTAATAATAATGATCCACATCTGCTTCTTGCTGATAATGCCTTCAGTGAGCCCAGCACACAATGCCCTCTGCTGTTGCAAGCTGGCTGCTTTGCCCTGTTTTTTAGCTGCCAAGTACTTTGTTTCAAATTCAAGAGCAACAGCTCTCTCTTTTTTCTTTTTTAAATAAACTTCAACCCTTCTTGCCAAAACCTGGAGACAGACACTTACATAAATGTAACATGGATATAATGATCACAATCTCCCTATTGTTGGAGGCCATATTCCAGGTATCGGATCATGATGAGCTATTAGTTGCGTCTGGCCAGAGCCCTTCGGGAAATGGCGAGATTGAAATCCCTGGAGGAGCAGAACTCATTGAGGGCAAGATACAAGGAATGTGGTTTTTCTAAAATTAAAATAATGGGTTGTTAACTTTCAGCCAAATATCTTGGAGATGCAGGGTCCCTTGCAATGTAGTTGTGTCCTTCTGACTTCAAAGGGCTGTACCTGTGATTAAGGTCCCCCCTTCTTAATCAGTGAGTCCAATCTGAGTCACTCAGAAAGCAAAACCAGGCCTCACTCAGTCAGTCTCGTCCAAGAGAGAAAAGGCAGCCTCAAGGCAGGCAGCAGAGCACAGAGGTGCTAGAGGCAGCAGTCAGAGGTGCCAGGAACAAGAAGAAATACGTCACCTCATCTCAAATACGTCTTCTTCTTAGTCCAGGTGCTTCCTCAAAAGGTGTAGGAGTGACACTGTCATTGATAGACTGGTGTCCATCCAAAATACGTGCCAACTTGGTTAGGCCATGATTTCCAATATTGTGTGGCTGTCCTGCATTTTGTAATTGTAATTTAATGTTAAAGACGACTAGAGCAGGATTGTTAACACCCTTATTAAAGTCACATCCTTGGGAGTTTCCCTGGTTTGTAGCCTGCACCACCTATTATCTTACAAGAGATAAAAGGAAAGAGAAGCAACTGTGGCTTGTGAACCTCGTATCACTAGGAAAGCAGTACCGAGAGCAGGACCTGGGGTACCTGCATGGAAAAATCCTAGACGAGGGGAAAACGGATGACAAGGACCCTCCTTCAGTGCTGACAGAGAGAAACAGCCATCTTCTGGAGCTGACACCCTGAGTTTGGACTTCCACGCTACTAGACTGTAAGAGAATAAATTTCTCCTTGTTAAAGCTATCTACTTGTAGTATGTCTGTTATAGCAGCACTACATGACTAAGACAGAAACCATAGCAATCCTCAGATATGACAGGCAGCAAGGTGTCCTGAACCATTATCAGGGAGTTAGCTAAGTTGATATCCGTGTATTTAAGCTACCCTATCTCTATTCTGGGCCCCTCCTGGTCTCCTGGGCTGCTCAGATTTCAACCTATTCCCTCCTCTCCTTCATATTCCCTTCCTTATGGCCTGTTCCTAAGCACCTTCTCCAACGAAGTGCTTGTCTGATTAATTTTACTAGAGCTGCAAAATTAATAGCTGCTAATGGCCTTGCTGTGAACATGGGCTTTCTATTCTTACAGCAAAGGAATGAGGAGAGTAGCAATTAGATGTTGGGGGTGGAGTGAGAAGCTGCCCCCGAATCGTTCCAGCCTACTACAGGAATAATGTGAATGGTAGGCTGGCACTACAGGGCAAAATTTCCACTGTGATTCAGAGATACCAATAGAGAAGGTGCTGATATAGTTTTCTTTTACCTTAGACCAAGAGAACTCCAAGTTAGACACTACAATTCAATATACCAAGATTAAAGCAATTACTGTAAATTAGTTTGATCATTCCTGTGTATGCCTTCAGAGGCAGGCACTTTTTTTTTTTTTTTATCTCATTGTCACTACCAAATAAGTGGAAGCTTGTAAATACAGATAAACTTAATTTTTAAAGGATTATCTGTGCTCAAGATTCCAATGCTTTTAATTAAATTTTTTTTTCCCATTATATAAAAGAAAGTGTCTGTGTTGCAGCAATGTGAGGCAACAGGGAGAGTATGAAAGAAAACTGACAATGAAATGATGGTTAACATGTAGCTGTTTTTTCATTTTCCCACTTTTTTTCCCCTAAAAACTACAAGATCTACTCTTAGCATGGCCTCTGACTGACCCTGGAGCATCTCAAGGCCAGAAAACAGGGAGAAGCTTAAATGCCTCCTCCCCTTTCAAGTCATAGATTTTAGACTTTCGCTTTCAGAACACTCCAGCCAAGAATCACTAAGGGAGTACTCCAGAAGATGGAGTGCAGTTCTTCTCGTGCTTTACTGTGCACACCAATCGCCTGAGTCTCCTGTTAAAAGGCAGATTCTGATTCAGTAGGTCTAAGGTGCTGCCCAAGATTCTTCATTTCTAACAAGTTCCCTGGTGATGCTGCTGTTGCTGGTCCACAGAGCCTATTTCGAGTGGCAAGGAATACTCTAGATACAGAGGCTAGACACCAAGCACTCTGTGGCTAGGGACACTGAAGTAATCAAGAGGCTCGGGGTAAAAGCAGCAACGTTCTTTCTGGACCAAGTGAAAAGCAAAGGAAACAAAAATGACATTCATACTCCCATGAACCTTAAATATAGTGAGTACCAAGAAACACATACCAGAAAGGTAGTTATTTTCTCAAGCTAAGGTAGAAAGTATACCTAGTGGTTAAGAACATGTTCCCTATATCCACCTGCAATAAATTGAAATAAGATCCATATCTTACACCTTATACAAAAACCAACTCAAACTGGATAAAAGACCTAAATATCAAATCTAAAACAATAAAGCTCATCCAAGAAAAAGTACGAACAACAATGGAAGTTTTAATACACAATGTAGACAGACTTTAGAATCTGTCAAACAAACCACAATCAACAAAAGAGAAAATAGATAAATGGGAACTATTAAGAATCAAACACTTTTGCTCATCCAAAGACTTTATTAGCAGAATTCAAAGGCCACCTACAGAATGGGACACAATATTTGGCAACTCTATGTCAGACCGACACCTGATCTCCATAATCTATAGCCAAGCCAAGCCAAGTGCTGTTGAGTCGGATCCGACTCAGTACAAAATATCAATAAGAACATAAATCATCTAATTAAGCGATAGGCAAAGGAGATGGACAGACATTTCTCTGAAAAGGTGATCCAGGCAGCCAAAAAACACATGCAGACATGTTCACGACTTTAGTTATTAAAGAAATTCAAATCAAAATGACAATGAGATACCATCTCACCCCAACAAGGTTGGCCATGATCCAAAAAACACAAAACAACAAATGCTGGAGAGGCTGTGGAGAAAGTGGAACTCTCCTACACTGTTGGTGGGGTTGCAAAATGGTTCAGCTCTTTGGAAAGCAATCTGGCGCTTCCTTAAAAAAATGGATATAGATATACCCTTGACCCAGTAATTCCACTACTTGGAATATATCTTACAGAATCAAGGCCATTCACACCAACAGATACATGCATAAGAACGTTTATCACAGCACAGTCCACAATAGCAAAAAGATGGAATCAACCCAGATGTCCAACAACAGAGGAATGGATAGGTAAACTATGGTATGTATATTCAGTGGAGCACTATGCAATGATAAAGAACAATGATGATTCCAGGAAACATCTCATAACCTGGTTTCAACTGGAAGACTATGTTGAGCGGAAGTAGTTAGTGACAAAAGCACAAATATTGTATGAGACTCCTATGATAAGAACTCAAAAACAGACTTATGTATAGAAGAAAAGACTCTTTGATGACTGCAAAGGAGGGCAGGGAGGGAGGGCGAGGGGGGAGGGTTTAGATTAGATAGTTGGTAGAAATTTGGTTGGGTGAAATTGGTGATAGCACACATTAGAAACAAGAACAATATTAAGTAGACTTCAATATAACTTGAGTACTCCTTTCATCTTAACCTAATATTGCAAGGATAGAGTAGCTGGGCCAGGGGGCAGGCGACCATGCTCTTAGGCGAAATAGAGGCCAATTGGCACAACTAGCATTTTGCTAAGAGGGCTCTCTGCACCCCACGTTGGTGAGTGGCATCTGGAGTCTTAAAAGCTGCCAAGCCGCCATCTGAGGGCACAGCAAATTGTCCCAATTCAGCAGGAACAGATGCTCACCAAGGACCAAAATGACATGGGGTAAAGACAACCCAGAAGACAGAGAGACCCACATGAGTGGGTGCCTACATCGACTTGGGACCAGAAGAACTGGATGGTGCCTGATGACCTCCAGTGACAGCCACGATGGAGCTCACTAAGCTGAGTCTCACTGGCAACACAAGAACAAAATGGGGTGCACTCCGAGATCTCCCCTGAAAGATTGCAACTGATGGTCCAGCAGCTTCGGGGTTCCCCTGGGAGCATGGCTCCTGGCCCTGATGCTGCCCTTGCCCATAAATCATAAAGAAGGTCCAGTCTTTGGACACAAATGGATTAGACTTGGCGACGCATGGTGACCATATATAGGATGTACTTTATGGTTCTATGCATCTATAGGCTATCATCCCAATGAACTCTTACTGGAGGAAGGGGAGTGGTGGAGAGGAGGTGAAAGAAAACTGTTGGGAGGATGAGACATATATGGAGCAGAGAGGAATAGTGTGCTGTCACTGGGCAGGGAGAGCAGTGGGAGCTGCATATATGTGGGCATGCAAATTTTTATGGAAATGTACATTTTCACTCAGTATTAATTAAAAAAAAAAAAAAGAAGTTGTGCCCTGGAGTCTTATAGCCTGGGATACAGTTCCACCTCATGCCACCTTACTTCTTTGAGCTTCAGTTCACACATATATAAAATATGAATAGCAGAACCTGTCTGAGGATGGTCATGAGGATAAAATGGAACAAAAAGTGTGAAGCTGAAATGTAGCAGGAAAAAGATAAGTTCGGCCCATGGAGCAGAAAACACCTGGAACACCATTTCGTTTGTAGAGGAAGAGGCTGTTTATTAGCTAGAGGTGCAGTGCATGGATTCAAGTCTGAAAAATAGCCTAGCACCCCGTTCTGTTGTTAGACATATCTATTTATATGTTTTTCCAAGAAAGGAGACAAAGGAATTTCCATATATTCTCTTAATTGGCAGTTACAGGTATACAGATTTTCATATTGCATTTCTATTGGTCCAGTATACTTAAAGAGGCACTAGATAAGCAGTTAGCATTAAGTTACATGGGAAGAAGCTACCCCCTCCTTAGAAACTGGACTTATCAAGAATTTCTATGGGGGGCAGGAGGGAGCATCTTGGGCTGGCCCCAGAGAGAGGCATCTGGAAACTGAGCATATCTCAGACTTTTTTTTTTTAATTATGATTGAATGAAAATGTACTTTCTCATATAAATTTACATGCCCATCTATATGCAGCTTCCACTACTGTCCCTGCCTGGTGACAGCACACTCTTCCTCTCTGCTCCATACATGTCTCATCCTCCCAACAGTCTCCTTTCCCCTCCTCTCCACCCACTCCCCTTTCTCCAGCCAGAGGTCAGCAGGATGATATCCTATAGATGCACAGAACCATAAAGTGCATCCAGTATATGGTCACTGTGCATCGCCAAGTCCAATACATTCGTGTCAGAAGAGTGGACCTTCATTATGATTTGTGGGCAAGGGCAGCATCAGGGCCAGGGGCCATGCTCCTAGGGGAAACCCGAAACCGCTGGCCCATCAATTGAGGTCTCTTAGTGGAGATCTCAGGGTGCACCCTTTTTTATTCTTGTGTTGCCAGTGAGACTCAACTTAGTGAGCTCCATCGCGGCTGTCACTGGTGGTGGCCGGGCATCATGTAGTTCTTCTGGTCACGAGTTGATGTAGGCACCCACTCATGTGGGTCACTCTGTCCTCTGGGTTCTTATCCCAGACTTTCTATGGGGGGCAGAGGAATACTGGTACCCCAACCCTTATTTAGGCATCAGGCAGAAAGCAGGCAGTGATTTGAATAGGTTTTGTGAAGTTCCTCCAAAAGCAAACTAGTGCCTTCTTATCTAAACAGTGTAACAAAGGCTGCTTCAACAGGTGAATTCACCTTTCAAGGAGGAAAGCATGTCGGCCTGGGTGAGGGTGCAGAGGTCACATTCAACAGGCCAGACCCATCCTTTTTCAGGATCTGATGTCATGCATCCCAGCTGTTTTCAGCTGTTTACAATCACTCATTTACAGGATCACAAGCCGTGTACCCAGGCCATCTGGAATTTCAGTGGTATTTTCTTAAAAGCTTTTTCTTCCTCTTTCATAAGGATCACACCTGCCACATAGTGCTCAGCTATGTATAACTATTGTAATGCTTCCCATCTCTGAGTCAATATTGTTTAAACAACACTGGACTTTACTGAAATGCCAGCCAGCCATGGCAGTCACCTGGGCTTTTGAGGTGAATCTCCAAGCAGCTTCAATTGCTTGAGAAAGAAGAATCATAGATGACTTCTGGTTTAAACAAATGAAATTCTAGACAAAAAGAGTTAAGGTAAGAAGAAAAACTCTGTCAATGAAGCTCTGCTGACTTGTGTGCCTTGTCCTTTGCTGCTGCTTCTGCCTACAACTTCTCTGGCTTGAGAATCACTTGAATCAAGAAAGGATGATCTAAAAATAAAAACGGATTAGAGAAACAATCTTTGGTTTTTGCCAAAAGGAAACGTAGAATCTGGACAGTCATCACCCAGCCTGGGGCAGAAGATGTTTAAGGGAAGGGAAAGCAGGGAAGATGGTCTGGTCAAAGACATTTACGTGTCCACTGAGTATGCACTGAGCAGCACCAAATTGTAGGCACTGCACTAGGAGAAATAAAGGAATCCAACCTAACCTCTGTTTCAGGCACTTACAGTCTAGCAGGGAAAACATTAGAAACACGCGTGCGCACACACACAAGAGATAGGTAACCATACATACCAAACTGTGGCAGATCTCCAGTGAGGAGACTAATTGATTAAAGCAAAGGGTGTATCTGTGTTGAGAATAAAGAAGATTAAGCCACAAAGGGAGACTGGGCCTGGCTTGCAGAAGGTCCTTGAAAGTGAAAGGTATGCTGTCGGCAATTAGAAGTTAATGGCGTTTTGATGGGGGTGGGGTGCCACATGCAAAAAAGCATTTTAGGAAGATGAATCTGGGTTTAACAAACATTTACTGAGCATTACTCATAGCACCAGAGCCCCAGCTGCAGAGCTCTGTCAGGGAACAGAAGAAAAGACAATCTATGTGCTTTAAGAATTAAAAGCCTTGTCAGGGAGACAGACACAAATATAATTGTCTTGAATGCATGGTAGAAAGGATTATGGAACGCTTACCCACTAAGTGGAAACCCTGGTGGCATAGTGGTGAACTGCTATGTCTGCTAACCGAAAGGTCGGCAGTCCTAATCCACCAGGTGCTCCCTAGAAACTCTGTGGGGCAGTTCTACTCTGACCTATAAGGTTGCTTTGAGTCAGAATCAACTCAATGGCAGTGATTTTTGGCTCTTGGCTATGTACTGATATGGAATAGTCTCCAAGACAGACTATTAAGTACACAAATGTAAGGTATAGACGAGTATGTTTAGTATGCTGTCATTGGTTTAAAAAGAGAGAGCATAAGAATGTGTGTACGTTACCTATGCATTTGTATATATATATGTGTATATATAAGATTTATCTGCACGGTTACATGAGAAACTATAATATTGGCTGTCTCCAGGGAAGAGAATTAGAGTGGCTTATAGGGGCGGTAGAAACTCTGGTGGTGTAGTGGTTAAGTCCTATGTCAGCTAACCAAAACATCAGAAGTTCAGATCTGCCAGGAGCTCCTTGGAAACTTCTGGAGCAGTTCTACTGTGTCCTATAGTGTCACTGCGAGTCAGCATCAACTCAAGGGCAGCGAGTTGGGTTATACAGGGGAGGCATTCAATCCATATTCTTTGGTACCTTTCAAGTTTTAAAACAAATAAATGTATTACCTGCTCAAAAGAGTTAAAAATATATATATAATAAAAGAAAGAAAGAAAGGAGAAAAGATGAGTTTCTGTTGAGAGCATATGGGAAGGCTTCTTAGAGCATGTGCAATACGAAGCCAGGTTTTTGAAGGAAAAGATTCCAGTAATGGCTTGAGTGAGAGACATTTCAAGCACAGGACAGAGCTTTCCTTGAGCCAAAGGGTGGGAACTAGATCTACATTTCCAATCTGGTAGCCGCTAGCCACATGTGGGTATTGGCACTTGCAATTTGCTTACTGAGTGAGATTTGAGATGTGCTGTAAGTGTAAGATAGATACGCAGGCAGGCAGACCAATAGATGGGAAAGTGGAGATGTAGATAAACAGACAAGGTAGACAGACACACAGGCAGATAGATGGATGATAGCTGCCACCAAGTTAACTATGATTCGTGATGATCTTATATCCAACAGAACAAATTCCTGCCTGGTCTTGCATCATCCTCACGATTGCAAGCTCCCACAGGTCCTTTACTTCACCAAATGTGATGTCTTCCTCAAACAACTGATGTTTCCCGATGAGTATCCGAAGTAAGACAGCTGGACAACATTCTGTTGGAGCCACAAGGTTTTCACTGGATACTCTTCGGAAGTAAATCACCAGTTCTTTCTTCCTGTCTGTCTTAGTCTGGAAGCTCTGTTGAAACTTTGTCCAAGCATGGGTGATGCTGCTGCTGTCTGAAATACCAGTGACATAGCTTCTAACATCATGACACCCAAGCCACTACAAGTAATACAAATAGAGACATGTGGTAGAAGTAGAAAATGTATAAGATTTTTTAAAAAGATTTAGCATGAAAAATAGAACGCAAAATTTTCAATTAACAATTTTATATTGACTATGGGTTCAAAGGATAATATTGTGGATGTATTAGGTGAATACCAAAAGCCAGATCAAACCACTTGCTGTTGAGTTGATTCCGACTCATGGTAATCCCATGTGTTTCAGAGAAGACCTGCAGTTCATAGAATTTTCAATGACTGATCCCTTGGAAGCAGATCACCAGGTGTTTCTTCTGAGACACTTCTGGGTGGATTCCAACCACCATCCTTTTGGTTAGTACCCAGGCACTTAACTGCTTGTTGTCACCAAGGGACTCTTATTAGCCGAATAAATACATTAAAATTAACTTCATTTGTTTTTCTTTACTTGTCTAAATGTGACTATTGGACAATTTAAAATTATATATCAGGCTTGCATTAAACTCTATTGGACAGTGTTGGTCTCAATAATGAGGTCATTTTTAAGTAACGGTGAGGAGTTAGGCTAATCTGGTGACAGCAGAGAATGAATAGGTTAAAAAAACCAAAGCCAAGTGCCGTCGAGTCAGATCCGAATTGCAACTCTATAGGACAAAGTGGAACTGTCCCATAGAGTTTCCAAGGAGCAGCTGGTAGATTTTAACTGCCAACTTTTGGTTAGCATCCAGACGGTTAACCACTGTGCAACCAGGCCTCTGTGTATAGGTAACTGTGGAGGAAACGTTAAGAAAAGGGGTCAGGTCAAATTGTGGGGGACATTAGTTATTCAGCTGAAGGCTTTGGACTTTAATTTTTTTATTCAGGATCAAGTCATTGCAGCATTTTGAGTGTGGGAATCACATGATCGAATGGCCGTTTGGGACAGAGCTGGAAGCACAAGCCAGAAAAGCAGTTACAGTAATCAGTGAGTGGTTCTGGGTTCCGGCTTAGGTGGGGGCTTTGAAATAAGAAAGAGATTAACATGAACTGTACTGTGAAGGGAGGCTTGATAGAAGTTGGTGACAAAAGGAATAGAGGTGGCAGATGTTAAAGATAACATGTCTATGTCAGTGATAAAATGAAGTCCAGAGGGGGAGCAGGATGAAGACTATTTTGGAGACCCTGTGAGGTCTCTATGAGTTGGAATCAACTCAATGACAGTGGGGTTTTTTTTTTTTAAGTACCTCCTGGGTGCAAGGAGAGGGACTAGCTACTATTTTTCTTTTTGGTTCCTTCTTTTTAAAAAACAATTTTCAAAGATGGGGCACTTTTCAGAACCTTTAAAAGCAGATTTGTTTGTCAACAGACTTCTGTGGCCTGCCAGATTTTCTCCCTGATAACCAGAGAAGCCTACTAGAGCCTATGGATAGAAGGAACTTTTTTTTTAAATAAAAGAGGGAGGTTGCCATAGTCTTTGCTTAGCTTCGTGACTAAGAGATTCCCCTGCCCTTCCAGTTTCTGAGTGGTTGATGCAACTTCCTAAGAGGCACTCCCTGGGAAGGGGAATGGAACTCCTGGGAAATAGAAATTATGAGCCAGGATTGTGGATGCCTTCCTGCTCCAAAACGGAACAGTCACACCTAGTTCCCCTCACTCTCAGCTGTCAATAGACCACATAACAGGTGGTCCTGCACTGTATCACATCAAGCTGGCAATCAAGAGTTTGAAGGCTTTGTGCAAAATTGACGAATTCTCTGTGACAGCTACACACACATGTGTCAGCATGCTGAGACAGTGGGATGGAGGAGGAAGGAGCAATTGACATTTTAGATCATGGAATCTGGCATATGGGGAATTCCTGAGGTGGCACAACTGGAACTGTTCGCAGAAAGACACAGCAAGCCTACTGCGGAAGATACTCTGTCAGGAGGTGGAGTCTATGTCCCACGAGATCCCTTTCTTACTAGAGTTGGCCGTTTGTTAATCCTGTGACCCCAAAGTCCCTGCATTCAGTGAATCCAGACCACACAGCCAGGCTAGGTTCCTCAGTCATGGTGGGGAGATGCTACACTTTTAAAAACTAAAATAAATGTAATAAAAAGCAGGCAGGGTAATTGCTGTGACTTATACCCCATGACATTTGATAATAACAAGGTTGGTAAATTACAAATAAGTTCCACATTTACAACTCTGCCTTGATATTTACACTTATTAAATTGTATAGGGAGGTAGTTCCTGGATGCTGGAGGCCCATATATAAAACACATTAGCATAACTGGAGTACAGCCAAATCCCTTAGTGTACATTGCAGACACTTGTTAAAAGCTTGACCTTGGAAGAAATAACTTCCTGCTTGTCATCAATCAGTCATCAGCTCCTGAAAGTATGCCTTTAAAGTCAACTTCCAGGGGTCCACAGTTTAGGTGGCTTGTCTTCGTTGCTGATCTTACACAAGTCCTCAGTTACCAGAACAGGGATCAAAGCTATGTTCTCGCCTGCACAGGAAATTAGCTATGATTTTCTATTACTTGTACCAAACATTCCTTTTCATTTGTTTAATTCACTGAGAGCTGACACTACACATTAATTCAATGAGCAATTGCTTTGTGTAAAGGCCCAGAGATGAATGAGACAGTCATCACCATCAAGGAACTTACACTGGAGTCAAGGACACAGACAACTAACTCTGGTAGAAGGCAGAATGAAATAAGGGCCATAATAGAGGTATGAACAAATTGCTGTGGGAATACAGATAACACAATTTATTTTAATGGGGGGAAGGGGAATTAAGAACAGCTTCACAAAGGCAGCATTGGTCCTGGAAGGATTAATAGGCGAAAAGGGATGCAGCTGGGCCCTGAGGCCATGCCTGCCAGAGTGAACTGCATGCACATATAACGGCACACATTTGGAAATGTAATCATGTGTTTACTTATCATTGGCATGTTCCATCAAAGTAAACTGTATGTGCATGTAATGGCATGCAGGAATATGTACATTTGGAGATGCAATCATGTGTTTATTTATCATTGGCACGCCCAGCATGGCTGAATGTACGGAGTACACCAGGCTTGAAAGTCATGTTTGGTCTGCTCCTAGGGCCTTTGAAGGCCATAAGAGGAATGATGAAAGATTCTGGAAGGGGGACAGGAAAGGTGTTCTAGGACGCTGTCTCTGGCAGCATGAAGGATGGACTATTAAGAGACTGAAACACTGAGGCCAGCTTCTGTACCTGACTGCATACTAAGGGAGAGAGAATAACACAAGATGCTTGTGGCGTTTCTAGCCTTAGCGACAGGGAAAAGGACAGATATTACCAGTTATGAGACTGGCAACATAGGTAGAAGAGTAAGTTTGCTGGAGAACTGGTTTGGTTTGTAATATACTGAGTATCTTGTGTGAGCTATTATACAATAGGAAGGTGGGTATGAGATTCAGGAATGATCTCAGAATCATCTGCTTGAAATAAACTGTTGAACCATGGAAATGGCTAACATCACCCTGGGGATAGAAGAATGCAAATTAGGATGAATAGAGATAATGCCTATGTTTAGAGGCTGTCATGGATTGAATTGTGTCTCCCCCCACCAAAAATGTAGCAAAGCAGCACCAAGAGCAGAGCCCCTCCTTCGGACTTGCAGTTCCTGTACCAAGATGCTACCGTATTGAATTTGGACTTGTAGCTTAACAGAGTGCGACAATAGAATTTCTCTTCTCAAAGCCATCCACTTGTGGTATCTTTGTTAAAGCAGCACTAGTTGCAGGGGCCATATGATGGTAACTACTAACAAAGAGGACTGATGAGTTTTCTGAGAGGTAGGAGAAAGTGGGACCAAGTGTGTTTCATAGAAGATGCAGGAAAAAGTGAGCAAGATGAGAATTCAGGGAAGTTCCCGGCTGTCTCAAGTTCTTGGTGCTACTATAAAAGAAATATTACAAGTTGTCGAGTTTAATGAACAGAAGTCTATTTTCTCACAGTTTAGGAGGCTACAAGTTCAAAGTCAGTGTCTGGCTCTAGAGGAAGACTTTCTGTCCCTCTAGAGGGAAATCTGTTCTTGGCTTTTCTGTCTTTCCTCATTCATGCTTGCTTCTGTTCCTGCTAATTGCTCCTTTTATATCTCAAAAGTGATTGGCTCAAGGCACACCCAACACTGATACGGCTTCATTAACATAGCAAAGCCAGCCAAGTCAAGTGCCATCGAGTGGGATCCAAAGAAAACTCTGTTACCAAGTGGGATTACATCCACAAAAATGCTGCTGTCCAGTGGATTCTGACTGATAGTGCCCCTATGGGACAGAGTAGTACTGCCCCATAGGTATTTCAAGGAGTGGCTAGTGGATTCAAACTGCCAATCTTTTGGTTAGTAAGAGCTTGTCTCCACAGGCAAAGGGGTTAGATTACAGGACACAGTTTCATGGGACACAATTCAAATCTGTAACAAAAATTTGGAAATTAGGAAGTCATTGGTGGCCTTGAAGGGGAGAGAGTCAAGGGAGGTTTGTTTTTAATAGAACGGGGGAAAGATGAGGGTGTTTGCAGATTGAGGGTAAATGAGATGATGGAATAATGGATGTGAAAGTTATTTCAAAAATACAAAGTATTATACAGTATAGGCACCAGAAACTCAGTGTTTCCCCACCCCCCCAGATGCTCTAGAGTCAAAATGCTGTGTACCTCTGAGAGAAGAACTTTCATTTTTATAATTATACTGAATTTTGCTAAGGGGATATTATGGATTGAGTTGTGTCCTCCCCAAACTTGTCAACTTGGCTGAGCCATGATTCTCAGTATTGTGTGACTGTCCACCATTTTGTCATCTGATGTAATTGGCCTAAATTAAAAAACAAAACCCACTGCTGTGGAGTCGATCATGATTCAAAGCAACCCTACAAGTCAGGGTAGAACTACTCCACAGTTTCCAAGGAGTGCTTGGTGGATGTGAACTGCCAATCTTTTGGTTAGCAGCCATAGCATGTAACCACTAGGATTAGCCTATGTGCTGTAGATCCTACCTCTGTGATGCTAATGAGGCAGGATTGGAGGCAGTTATGTTAAGGAAGCAAGACTCAATCTACAAGATTGGGTTGTATTTTGAGCCAATCTCTTTTGAGATACAAAAGAGGGAAGCCAGCAGAGATGCAGGGAGTCCTCATTACCACTAAGCAAGAAGAGCCAGGAGTGTACATCCTTTGGACCTGGAATCCTCCGCTAAGAAGCTGCTAGACCAGGTGAAGATTGCTGACATACTGAATTTGGATTTCTAACCTACTAAACCATGAGAGAATAAACTTCTGTTTGTTAAAGCCATTCACTTGGGAGAATTTCTGTTACAGCAGCACTAAATATCTAAGACAGGGAGATTAGTGTATGAACCCTTTTCTTTTCCCCTATCTCAATCCCTCTTCCAGACACCAACATAAAAACCAAAACCATACCCACTGCCGTCAAGTCAGGTCTGAATCATAGTGACCCTAGAGGTCAAAGTAGAACTGCCTTACAGTTTCTAGGGAGCATCTGGTGGATTTGAACTGCTGACCTTTTGGCTAGCAGGCATAGCACTTAACCCACTATGCCACCAGGGTTTTCAGACACCATCATAAGTATTGGCAATTGTTTATCAGGAAGAGCACCTCACTGCTTGATTTTTTCCAGAAAGTCTAGGCCCCTGTGCTATTACATATCATAGCTTTCCAAAACCAGTTTAAACAGAAAATTCATAGTTTTTGGGCATTTTCAATTTTATTCTCATTGTGATATTCAGGCTTTTGTAAAAAAGTAGAGAGGTAGTAACACAAAGTATTAGTATAGGATAGGTCCTTTCCCAACATTATATGAGCTACAATAAGGCAGTTCTGTGTCACATGTACCCCCAGCAGATGAATGTATGCTAGGGGGAATCACATACTCACCTGAGCAGAAAGGTATTTTTTTTAAATTTTTTATTTAATATAACTGAGTGAAAATGTACATTCCCGTATAAATTTACATACCCACCTATATGCAGCTTCCACTGCTCTCCCTGCCCAATGACAGCACACTATTCCTCTCTGCTCCATACATGTCTCAACCTCCCAACAGTCTCTTTTTCCCCTCCTCTTCACCCACTCTCCTTCCTCCAGCTAGAGGTCAGCAGGATGACTTCCTATAGATGTACAGAACCATAAAGTTCATCCAATATATGGTCACTCTGCATCGCCAAGTCCAATACATTCCTGTCTGAAGCGTGGACTTTCGTTATGATTTATGGTCAAGGGCAGCATCAGGGCAAGGGGCCATGCTCCCAGGGGAACCCCGAAACCACTGGACCATCAATTGAGGTCTTTTAGTGGGGATCTCAGGGTGCACCCCATTTTATTCTTGTGTTGCCAGTGAGACTCAACTTAGTGAGCTCCATCGCGGCTATCACTGGTGGTGGCCGGACACCATCCGGTTCTTCCAGTCCCAAGTCGATGTAGGCACCCACTGCTGTGGGTCTCTTTGTCTTCTGGGTTGTCTTTGCCCCATGTCATTTTGGTCCTCGGTGAGCATCCGTTCCTGCTGAGTTGGGACCATTAGAAAGGTATTTATCATAAAGGGGATAGATAGATTTGGACTCAGTTCAGAAGTCTGGCAGACTTTTGGGAAAGTAGTAAAAGGGGGATATTTGCAGTTCTTTTTGAGAGTAGTAATTGTTTCAATACCTAAATCATGAACCTCTTAAATGTATGTCTTAAAATATTAATCAGAGATTTAAGAAACTCTAGCTAGAGTAATTAAAGCTTTTCCAAAAATTACACTTTATCTAAATGCCTTTCTTTCCTGCCAGTAAGAAACTGAAATTGAAACAGCACATTTTAAAGTCCACTCAGTCTGTCATTCTTTTTTTCTTTTAACAGCCATTCAGTGTTTTGACTTTTGATACTACTAAAAAGGAAGGAAAAAGAAAGGAGAGGCCGAAAAAGAAGCAACCTAGAAAACTTACATTTGCCTTTATACTATAATCAGTGTATCACTGAATAAGTTTTTGTGTAGAAATCATGTTCGCCTGTCTGCGGTATGTCTCTATGATTTGATGCTGTACTTGTATATAAGGCTTCTATGCACCATTTAACAACATGGATAAAAGGATTACACCAAGTGTCAAAATTGCAACTGTGCATATTCATGGTACTACTGAAAAGATGAGCTCTTGTGCTCAATTTTTCTGTTGAGAGGAAGCCATCACTCACTCTGGTCTTGAATCTTGGTCCTCTGCATCCTCATGCTTTCAAAATCCAATTGACTGTCACTTCTTTAGATGTCACTTCAATCTGCCCCTCTGATGTTTCTTCAATTTAGGCCCTCATTCTTTCTCAAAACTATTATTGCAATAACACCTATTATAGATTGAATTGCATCTCCCCCGCCCCCAAAAATGTATGTCAGCATGGCCATGATTCCTATTATTGTGTGGTTTTTTTCCATTTTGTCACCTGATTTAATTATTCTCAGTGTTGTAAATTGTAACCTTTATGATGTTAATCAGGTAGTATTATAGGCAGTTACGCTAATGAGGCAGGACACAATCTACAATATTAGGTTACATCTTGAATTAATCTCTTTTGAGTTATAAGAAAATCAAGTAGAGAGAGAGGGGGACTTCCACCATAAAGAGAAAAGAACTAGGAGTGGAGTGAGTCCTTTGGAACCTGGGTCCCAGTGATGAAAAATAAGACTCAGGGGAACTTTGATGACAAGGACTTTTCCAGATAAAGAAGGCCTAGAACTTGGAGCTGGTGCCCTGAATCCAGAGTTGTAGTCTCCTAAAGTGTGAGATAATAAATTTCTTTCTTAAAGCCATCTATTTTTGTTAGTTTCGTTGTAGCAGTACTAATTAAGACAACTTCCAACAAATTTTGTCATCTATGGTCTTGCCCCTCTTTATACTACACAGAGCTTCCAGAATAACCTTCCTTCTGTGCTCTGTCATTCTTTTCACTTAAAACCCATCAGTGTTTCCTTGCCATTTATAAAATCAAGTCAAAAAGCGCAAAATCACTACTCTTTTCATGGACCGAACACCCTAGCCAAATTGAATGGTTCAGTATTTTCTGCATTTCTTCCCCCAGGAAGTTCCAAGTTTACATCCCTGTTCATGCTTTCTCTCCCTCCTAAAAAGGACACAAGTTTCATGATAACGGTGATCACAGCTAGCTAGGCCACCACTACATTCTCAATGCCTACCTAGCATTGTGTCTGGCACAGAGTAGATGTTCATTAAATTTTGATTAAATGAATAAAAGCTCCACGTGTCCAAGTCTACTTACCTTTTACATTTCAGTTCGAATGTCACTCCCTCCAAAAAAATTTATACTGGTATCTGCTTCCCACTCAGTCTTTCCAAAATTGAAAGTAGTTTGTATTTTTTGAACTCCCACCTGGTTGTCACTGAGTCAATTTAGACTTCTGGTGACCTCATTTGTGTCAGAGTAGAACTCTGCTCTATAAGGTTTCCAGTGGCTGATTTTTCAATAGTAGATCACCAGGTATTTCCTTCGGAGGTGTCTCTAGGTGAACTCATCTCCAATCTTTCAGTTAGCAATCAAGGACATTTGCCATTGATACCACCCAAGGATTCCAAACTCCCGTAGAGATCATCTCTACCATTCTTACAACACTGATTACATTTTTTTCCACCTTGGATTATAATTCTCTTTGCACATGTCTCATCTCCCACTACATTGTGAAATCCTTGATGGCAGGCTCTAGGCTGAACTTAAAATTGTGTCTTGAAAAGCAGCTTCCACTGAACGAGCATTATGTAACCAGAATAGCCACCTTGTGGGGAGTCTTTAGCAGGGCAGAAAAGTTGAGAGTTTTATGTTATTATTCTGATGATTGTTGTTGCTGTTATTTTATGTCTAATAACAGCTCTTGTGTTTCAATCAGAACCATAAAAAACAAGCACATTATCAGGATCACAATTCACCAAGACATACCTGAAAGTATTGGCTGAACTTCAATTAGCCAAGATATAAGATCATCATGGCTAAAGACAGTACTCTGGCTAATCTCCAAGAACTAGGAACAGTCATGATTCATGTAATTCATGAATTTGTCAGTTCTTGTTCCCTGCTATGGACACTAACTGTAATAATATTTTATTTGCAGCTACTGGAACTTTAGAAATCTAAATAAATTCAGTCTGTAAATGGGATATTTGGCTATAGCTTTCTCCTTACCATAAATCAAAACTATACAGTATGTTACATGAGTTAAATATATATATATCAATTTCCAGATCTGCACCTTCCTTTGAGTTCTCGGCATTAGGCAAAACTTCCTGTAGTGGTGGATACTACATTTCAGACTCCCTTAGCCTTTAAAAAAACAACATGAAGAACAAACCAAACCTACTGCTGTCAAGCCTATTCCAACTCCCAGTGACCCTGTAGGACACAGTACAGCTGCACCCTAGCTTCCAAGGAGCACATGGCAGATTCAAACTGTCAATCTTTAGGTTAGCAGAAGTAGCACATAACCACTATGTCATTAGGGTTACCCCCTTAGCCCTAAAACCCAAAATCAAACCCAGTGCTGTTGAGTCAATTCTGACTCATAGCAAGCAATCCTGAGTCAGAGCAGAACCGCCCCATAGAGTTTCTAAAGAGCGCCTGGCAGATCTGAACTGCTGACCTTTTGGTTAGCAGACATAGCATGTCACCACAACCCTGGCCAGGGTTTTCCCCTCAGAGTAAAGAAAAACCCATTGTATTTGATTCCTGGTGCAAACCAGGCAAAGGAAAACAATGGTCTTGTCAGATACTGTGGATCATTCATAGAGCTGGTTGTTACCTTGTCCATCTCTCCATCTTCACGTCAGCTCACCCATGATGACAGATTCTTTTGAAAGCCCTCCAGAGAATAACTATCTACAATTCTTAGCTATTCATTCTAGACTTTTACCCTTCTGGGCATTTGAAGCCCATTTGCCTCTTAGTTCTATATTCAAGGCAGAAAGCTTTCTGTAAAAAGGGTTTCTCTGGAGGATAAGTCACTCTTATGACTTTTATTTTCCTGAACTTTACTTGTACAAACATCTTTACACTACTGTGGAAGGAGTGCTAAGGAGTATTTGAAGAAAACCTTGTGATTCCCACAGGTGTGTCTTTTAATATATTTCATGTATCCTGACTAAGTTCTTATAAAAAGCTTCTTGCCAACTGTGTGTGGTCCGAGATGGAAGGGATCCACTGCCATCAGGGCCCCAGGGCCGTGCTGTGGGTCAGACCTTAGTTTTGTGCTATCTCACAGTCATAGGTCTCAACAAGGGCCACAAGGTGATCAAGAACACAAGCAAGCTGAGGCACAACTGTCACCAAGGGTGCCTCACCAAGCACACCCAGCTTCTGTGGGACACGATCTGAGAAATACGTAGCTTTGCCCTACGTCAGTTGGGCACCACGGAGCTGTTCAAGGTCTCCAGCCACATGTAGGTCCTCAGGTCCATCAAGAAAAAGGTGAGGACATACTTCTGCACCAAGAAGCAGCAACAGGACCTGAGCAACCAATGTTCTAGCATGGTGAAGACAGCAGTAGCCAAGAAGGACTGAGTCCCAAATCCCTGTGCATAACAAAGAAAGGGAAACTCACCCCCCCCAAATCCTCTCACTCATCTGTTCAGTTGAAACTTCTTCTTTGAAGGTGTTCTCACGCTCTGTCTTCATACTTCAGTTTGTAGCTTCTCATGCATCCTTAATATTTCTTAACACAGGCAGCACAACATTTAATGTATATTTTAACTTTATTGAATAAGTAAGTATGCATTACACATAGATTGAAAGTCATTCTTGGTCCTGTTTAGAGACAGGTGTTTATTCTGAGGCAAAATGAGTGCACATATCCACGGTTCTACTGCCTCTAAAATATTTCTTCTGGGTGGCCTGGTATGGGCATATGTCCCTCAATACTCATTTAAAGCAGGCTTTGCTGTCACTTCTCCCTTCAGTGGAGGGATTCACAATATCTCAAATAAGCTTTAAAGAGTCCCTCTGTGTCAGAGGTAGTTTTGTGCCTGCATTATGAATCACAGAAGACTTCTGGTCAAAGATTCCATAAAAGAGGCAAAAAAAAAAAAAAAAGATACCCAGAGCTCAGAGTTGGAATTAACTGTGTTTTCAAGATAATTGGCTATAGAGGCAAAATATCAACCAAACATTAGAGTAGCCTGTTTATCTATTTAACATCAAAGCATGCAGTAGCCTGTTCAGACAATAGCTTTTAGAGACAGCCTTAAATTTGGCTTGAGCACCAAAGATGCATTTTAAAAATTAAAAAGTACACTTATGCACAATGAGTAGTGTAGTGAGTTGAATGGTGCCCCTAATCCCCCCTCAAAAAAAATATCCATATCCTAAACTCTGTGATGTCACACTTTATTTGGAAAAAGCGTGTTGATAAATGTAATTAAGGGCTTTGAGATGAGGAGATTATTGTGGATTCCAGGTGAGCTCTAAATACCTTCGCAAGCGTCCTCACGAGAAAGAGGCAAAGGGAGATTTTGACACATGAAGAAGAAGGTCATATAAAAATAACAGCAGAGAGATGTCACCACAAACCAAGAAAAGTAAGCAGTCACAAGAAACTGGAAGAATGGATTCTCTCCTAGAGCCTCCAAAGGAAGCGCAACCTTGCAAAATTCTTGATTTTGGAACTCTGGCCTCCGGAATAGGATACATTTCTGTTGTGGTAAACTACCCAATTTGTGGTAAGTGGTTACAACAGCTACAGGAATCTAATACAGATTTTGGTGTTGGGAAGTGGGGTCCTACTACAACAAATACCTTAAAAATGTTTTGCCAAGCCAAGTTCCGTCGAGTCGGATCAGACTCTTGGATATAGGTAAAGGATGGAAGAATTTTGAGGCAAATAGAAAAAGTCTAGATTGCCTTTAACAGACTGTTGCTTGAACTCTAGACATTAAAAGCAATTCTGAGGAACACCCAGAAAAAAGTGATACGCATGGTAGAGAAAGCTTCTATGGTCTTAGGAGTATCTATATATACTAACATAAACAGAATGTTGGTAGAAAAACAAACAGCAAAGATGCTTCTGGTGAGGACTCAAAGAGAAGTGAACATACTATTTGAAACTGGAAGAAAGGCAATCCCTGCTGTACAGTTGCAAAAAGCTTAGTTGAATTATATTCTGTAGTTGTGTGGAAAGAACTTGTAAGTATAAACTTGGATATTTAGCTGAGGAGATTTCCAAGCAAAGTATTGAAGGGTATAGCCTGGTTTCCTCTTGCTGCTTAAAGTAAACTGTAACAGAAAGGAACTATTAAGTAAAAGGGAACTAGAACCTCAAGATTTGATCAATTCTGAACCAATCCAGATTGCACAAGGTGCTAAAATCAGGAGATTCACTGTTAGGAAAGTTTGCTCTGGGAAAAGGCAAAAGTTGTAGTTTGACAATCTTTGCCCAGTTCTGAAGAGATTAGGTATGTGACTCATAGATCCACTCAATCATCTCAGCAGATGGTTATGCAGGAAAGATCTGTGGAGGACCTCTTATCTAATGGTGTGAATCAACATGACATGCAAGAGACACAGCTACCCAATTACACAAGGTTGTAAAGAATGTTATACCAGTAGAAACACTTTCAGATTGAACTGAAACTGGCAGAGGCAGGAAAAAATGAAATACGGTGTCAGACTTCCAAAATTCTACAGGCAGACAACAGGCTCACAAGATTCCTCATCTGCAAGCATGTGCTACCCTTCAAGAATAAAGGAAAGATCACCCTGAGGGTACAGCCATGGGGGCAGAGGCAGAGGCACAAGTCACAGGCACAGAGGCAGAGGTGCAAGTTATCAGTATCAGAGGCAAACAGTCAAGCCACTGGCCAAGAGGACAGAGCTGTGAGTTCAGAAGGCAGAGCTTCAAGCCACAGAAGATTATTCCTAGGTCTTGAAACCTAATAGAATTTGGTGTGCTGTGTTTAGAAATTGCTTGGAACCAGTGACTCTTTTCTACATTCCATTTTCCTCCTTTTGGAATAGGAATGTCTGTACCTATTATTCCTCATGTCCTACCATTGGTTTTTAGAAGCACATAATACGTTTTCTAGTTTCACAGATCAACAAATGGAAAGGCTATGCCATCCCGGGATGGATAATGCCCAGAATCTCATCTATACCTGACTGATATTTGGGACTTTTGAGCTGATGAGGCTTAGAAGGGACTTTGGACTTAAGAGTTGATGCTATAATGGGTTGAGACTCTTGGGAATTTTCGAATGAGGCAAATGTGTTTTTCACATGGAATGGACACAGCATTTTGAGGACAAGAGAGAAGGCTGTAGTGGGTTAAATGGTGGCCTCCCAAAAGATGTCTATGTCCTAATTCTGGGATCTTTAAAATGTTATCTTATATCACAAAACATGTAAGTTAAGTCTCTTGAAAGGAGTAATTTATCCTGATAATCCAAGTGAACCCTAAATACAATCACATGTATCACGTAAAAGAGAAGCAGACGGACTTTTGAGACAAATGTACAGAGAAGAGGAGGAGTTAATGTGACCACTAAAGCCAAGACTGAAGTGATATGGCCACAAGTCAAAGAATGTCAACAACCACTAAGAGCCTGTAAGAGGCAAAGAAAGGATTTCCCCCCTAGAGCTGCCAGAGGGAATGCAACCCTGCTGACATACTGATTTCAAATTTTTGGCACCCAGAATTATGAGATGATAAATTTCTGTGGCATTAAGACATCAAATTTGTGATAATTTGTTACCGGAGTCTCAGGAAACTAATATAACCAGTAAACATCTTAAGAGTTTTGTACATTTTTAAAAACATTCTGGAAAATCTGTATAAATGGTACTTCTCATTCATGGCAATAATAAGCTCAACATAAGAATTTAGTATTATTTGGGTCTATGCTAATAATGGGGTATCAGGATTGGAGAAAGACTTATTAACACTCTGCATTATGCAGATGACAAAACCTTGCTTGCTGAAAGTGAAGAGGATTTAAAACATTTATTGATCAACATCAAAGCCTTCACTACAGATTACACCTCAACATTAAAAAAAAAAAAAAAAAAAACTCCTCACAACTGGACCAATAAACAACAATCATGATAAATGAAGAAAAGATTGAGGTTGTCAAGGATTTCATTTTAGTTGGCTCCACAATCAACATCCATGGAAATGGCAGTCAAGATATCAAGCAACACGCTGAATTGGGTAATTCTTCTACAAAAGACCTCTTTAAGGTTTTTGAGAAGCAAAGTTGTCACCTTAAAGACTAAGCAAGATATGCCTGACCCAAGCCATGGTATTATCAACTGTATTATATGTATGTGAAAGCTGGCCAGTGAATAAAGAAGAAAGAAAAAGGATTGATACCTTTGAATTGTGATGCTGGAGAAGAACAGTGAATATATCATGAACTGCCAAAAGAATGAACAGATCCATCCTGGAGAAAGTACAACCAGAGTGTTCCTTAGAAGCAAGGATGGTGAGACTACATCTTACATATTTTGGTTATGTTGTCAGGAGGGATTAGCCCCTGGAGAGGGACATCATGCTTGGTAAAGTAGAGCGTCAGTGAAAAACAGGAAGACCCTCAATGAGGTGGACTGACACAGTGGCTACAAAAATGGGCTCAGGCATAACAAAGATGGTAAGCATGGCACAGGACCCAGAAGCATTTCATTCTGTTGTACACAGGGTCTCTGAGTCACAACAGATTCAGTGGTACCTAACAACAAAATACTAATAATGTCATTGGGTGCTTTTTTTTTTTTGGTGATACTTCTTGGCATAAAATAAAACTTCAAATGGCTAGAACAGGCCCATTATAAATCTGGGAGGCTTAATTCCATTCCTAGAAGTTCATGAAAGACTCTGAACGATTTTTAATCTTTGTGAAAAGCATGTGGGATTAGTTTAAATATAAATATATAATTTATCAGTAATAATTATTCATTTGCTTTCACAAACTAAAAAATAAGACACGTTCACATGCAGCAAAAGTGAAACATGTCAGTGTTTTTAATCTTAACAGCTTGGTAACATGTCATGGTAAATGTTCTGAAATTTTAGTCAAGGTTAACGTTTTAAAATATCAGTTCCCTACAGTCTGAAATGCTATCAAAAGATTCAAAGAAGCCATAATGTGAAGATTTCAAAAAAGACTCTGTGAAGTCAAAAATATACACATTAGGCCTATATATAAGTTAGTAAATCTAAACTTTTCTTGTTTAAAAAAACGTGTAAAACTGATATATCCCTTAAGGTTGTGTGTGTTTGTGTACCTTTTAAAATAGGGTAAAATTGTGAAATCTCAGATACTGTTGTTACTTTTTGATTTCTCTATTGTAGCAGCTTCAGAGTTTTTTGAAGTATAATACCCAAGAAAAGATGCACTGCAGGAAAAGGCAGCAGCTGAAATCATTATATATCTATATAAAAAAAAATCTGTAAGCTGTTGGTCACTTGTTTCCATTTCTTCCAGATGTGACTTGTCAAGTGAGTTGTTTACTCTTTCTGACGGTTATAATGTGCTCTGGAAGAGTAGAAGTAAGATTTTCTATATAAGAAATCTACTATAATAATCACAATCACTGGCATGAGTTAGTCTTAAACCTGCACTCCATAAAAGTTACACCACATTGTTTCAATGCATACCTTAAACTAACAGACAGGCGTAACTTTTACTCCCTCATCTATTTATGACAAATGCAGAATTTGGTTTTCCCCCAGGGTTGTTTTGGCAGCATCATTTTAATTTGTTAATATAATGTGGTAAGCATGATGATGATTAAGACATTTACTTAGCTAATGGGATATGGAATTATTGTAGCAGGAGATATAAATATATACACACATATATATATACATACATACATAGAATTTCTTTTTTTCTTCTTTAGGCTACCAGAGCAGAATTGGAAATGGGAGTAGACAGTCACAAAGAACAATTGACCTTTCAGACAGTTTTCTGCTACCTCCTGCAGAGAGAAATCTTTTTTCTCTCAGGTCTTCTAGAACTCTATTCCCTGCCTTCAAGGGGGTCTGGGGAGAAAGAAGCAGTAGAAGAGGAAATAAACCATAGAGTATAAGAATCAATATTTGTGTTTAAAATTTAACTACAGGAAATAGAATTTTCAGAATCTTCCCTAGCATAAACATTAAAATGTGAATTTTTTCTTAAAAATAGCCATATAAAGTATTTGTATAAAGTAGATTTACGCACATAATTAGAAAATATCTCTTTAAATAAAGTTTAAATTGCTTTCCGTAACTGATTCTATTAAACTTTGGTTTATTTTTAGCAATGATAAGTGCCTGCAATATCATGCCATAACTGTAGATTAATGATAAGTTTAATTTCAGCCAAAGCAGCTGAATCCATCAGCTTTCACTTGAGATAAGATTCTAAAGAACTTGACTGGGGTTAAACAGAGCTTTTCGTGAGTTCCCAAAATGGCTTCTCTTACAGCATGTACATTAGTGTCTGTCCAAAATCCTAAACATGCACGCTTTTTTTGGTCTTGGCTTTTTATATATAATAGGGATCGGAACCACACACTGAATAATTCTTTCCTTCTCGTCTTTTTCTGCTCTTTCCTCCTTGCTTTCACTTGATGATCTGCAAAATTTCAGCAAGTTTATATATTTTTGACAAACTGAATGTTTTGAAAAGCTTTAGCTCTCTGATCTTTTATATTTTCGTCATCACCATCGGATCACATATAATAACAAATAACACACATCGTTACACTAAAAAGGAACACACTTCTTATAGTCTTGATAATTGTGTTCATATAACTGAGGGAAGAATCTTGCAGTAGTTTTACAAATGCACACTATTTCACCCAGCTGAGCTTCATCTTAGCAGAAATGCACTTATTTCCTCTCCATCCCTTGAGTGCATGTTTTGTTCTTCTCCAAACGTATGATTTTGTTGACTTAAATATTTTTCATACTCTTTGGCATCAGAAATCACTTAGCTGAGACAGCTCCATTTTGGCGAGAGCGTGACCTCTCCAAAGGTACCCGTCTGTTATCTATAAGACAAAGAGAAAAAGAAGATTTCAGCTATTACACCATGTCAGGTCCAGAGATTTTCAAATAATTCTGAAAAAATCACTTCAAATGAGTATGTAAATAAGTCACAAGGAGCCCAGATCTGAGGAGTTCCCTCTGCAGCTGCAAGGCTGAGTTCAAGAGTTCTGCAATCAACAATAAATGACTTTCTTGGTAAGTGAAGTTAGAGTGATAAAGAAACGGAAGAACTCTCACGAACAATCCTCTTGGAAATAGCAGGTGACAACAAAATTCCTTGGCAAAGATGTTAAATCGAAAGGATATATGTACAGTGCCTTTTGTTGGAGAGCATTTCAATTCCCCGTGAGTTTTCCATCTGCATGCTGGCTACCTCTAGAGGCCGTCAGCCCAGGCAGAGCAGAAGAGTTGTTATTTTTCACAATGATTACAATATGAGGCAATCAAACCAGCTACTGAGTCTTTGCCTGATTGTATGATGTAAACAAATTCAATACATTATATAGTCATTATGGGAATGAATAATGAATAGGTCCCATTCCTTCCACCTGTCACAGGAAGAATAATCACTGTAGAGATAATTGTTGGCACAAAGCTTGGAAAGCAAAGTTTAAAAGCATTCAAAGTTACTGAAAATAGTTTTAGCTTTAACAGGAAAAAGGTTTACAGCTCTGCACTGTGATGATCACTACTATGCTATTATCACCTGTTTTATGCTCAGCTGAAATGCAGTTGACATGGGTGAAAATCCCCCCTCTGAAAAAACCATAACATACTTAGAGTCTCCTATTTAGCGTGAGACTAGGTCCCCAGAAATAATGACAATCACCAGCACTTACATAAATGCTAACACTTTATACTCATTAATTTGCTAATTCACACAACATCCCCGGGAGGTAAGCCCATTTCATTCCATCCTATTATCTCTGCTTTAGTGATGAAGGTTACACAGCAAATCAGTGGTATGACAAGGGGATTATAACGCAAAGTTAATGCCTGAACGTTAGGCTTGCTTTGTTCCCAGGTAGATATTGGGCCCTCCCAAGCTACTACTCATTCACTCCCTAATACGCAACACGCACAACCTGTGGGTCCCATGAGGATGAAAGACTACGAAGTGCAGAGGTTTTGCCATGGTGCCCATCTTGTCTGTGTTGGCGTCTCTTGACTGATTCCTGGTAGTCTGTGCTCAGTACACAGAGCAAAGCCAACTGACCTCCATGACTCTGGCCTCATTAACACCATAGCATGAGTGCACTAAACCACCTAGCCTTGTGCCTGAAGCCTAGAGAGTGCCTTATGATGCAACGGTAACAGTGAGGTAAGAAAGAAGAAGGCATTTTCTGTATTAGAGAGATACCTGAGTGATGAATTATTTGGATGCCCTTTTAAGGATACCATTTTAAAAATCCATTATTTAGTTTGTGATATGGATCCCAATTCAGCTAAAACTGTGAAGATTACCTTCCTAGATAAAGGGCTTGTAACTGAGATGTCACTGGTTTACATATAGGGACTAAACAGAAAACATTAAAAAATGACATTATAACCTAACGGGTATCACTGCATTGTTAGCATTTAAGCATGCAGGATTACAGCTATCAGAAATGAGAATGCCTGCAGCATTCCCAAAGAACTGTTCTAGCTCAGACCAAAGGCTGTTGTCTTGGTGATCCCATATACTAAGGTCATCAGGCATCTGTACGGTCACCCCAGGAATACCACTGCTACTCCAAGTTATCACTTTCTACCTACTGGATCCAAGAAAAGAACCACACCCCCAAACCCAGGCTGGCAATATTAAATGGTGTGACATTAAATGGTGTGACATGAGGATTCACATCAACCTGTATTTTATTGGAGGTATTTAGTTAAAGAAAACATACTTCCAGGTCTAAATGAACTAAAGGAAGGACATGAGAGCTTTTGGAAGGCAGGCTGAGCACTGATTCAGGAACCGACTCTAGTTTTGGGCATCCACAAAAGACAACTATGTTATAGTTCCTTCCTTCCTTCCTTTCTTGTCTTTTTTTGTTATGAAATTGGTCCCTAAATTAACGAGATAATTCCAAAAGAGGAAATTCTGCAAAGGTTGCCACTTAAATTTTTAGTTTCTTGTTTTTTTTTTTCCCACTTACATTTTTGAAATACAAGCTGCAAACTTATGTATTAAACCACATCATTTGAAACAATGGCCACAATGGCTGATACAGATCTTTTGATTGTTTCCAATCCTTTGTATTTAGATTAAACATACTTTAGGTTTAAAATATATATTTATATTCTAGACTTCAATAGATCAAGCCAAAAAGCGGAATTCAAAGGTCAATCTCTAGCACATTTCTTTTAATCTGTCTTTACTTTCTAATGGTTAGCAATCTAATGACAGCTTTTCACTCTTGGATTCATGTCTTCTTTGAAGCAGAAATTGAGAATCTCTGAAATCTTTGAAAGACAAATTTTGTATCTGTAGTATTAAATATTAATGAGTAAATATCAGTGGCTTGACCCTCATATGTCAAGATACATAGCAGGCACTGTATTTATGAGAAAAGAGCAAATGTTAGATATCATTGGTATCAGAGGTGACACAGTACTCACTAGCAATGTGACTGTGAGCATGACCGAGTATCATATTTGGAGACACAGGTCAAGGAAGCAGGCACCCATGTGATATAATTTGAGATGTCCACAAGACCTAGCCTGATCCAAATTCAGTTTTCTAAATAGCCTCATTCTTCTACCACTAGTGATACTTTTCTATTTTAAATGAGAAAAATCAGGGCCTAATCTCCAAAAGTTAGTATTGTACATTAAAATATCCTCTGAGAGGCTATAAAGGGCTTTGTTAAAAGTAGTGGCATCCATTTCCAATTTGCCTGTTGTCTTTTTGGAATCAAAGAGTGAGCTGTCTGTCTGCATTTATTTGTTGGGGACATTGTGCAATGAGAACCAGGAAAACACGTTTCAGTGTAGGATGGAGGAACTTGATTCTTAAATTTTTTCCTCTGCTTTTTTTCTTTTTGAATGCATAAGGTAACATGCTACAGTGAACAAGAAAGTCTAATCAGTTGTCATTGAGTAGACTCTGACTCACAGTGACAACATTTATGTCAAAATAGTACTGTATACTCCATAGGGCTTCCAACAGTTGATTTTTTTGGAAGTAGAACATCAGGGCTTTCTTCTGAGATGTCTCTGGATGGGATCACACGTTCAATCTTTTGGTTAGCAGCCTAATGTGTTAACCATTTTTACTACCTAGGGACTCCAAGAAAGTATTGCTGTTGTGTGCCATCCAGTAGATTCTGATTTGTAACTACCCTACAGAATAGAGTAGAAGTGCTTCATACAGTTTCCTAGACTGAAATCTTTGAGAAGCTTCCCAGGTCTTTTGCCCCGTGGAATACCTGGTAGGTTTGAACCATTGACCTTTCAGTTAACAGCCAAGCACTTAACCGCTGTGCCACCAGGGCTCCTTACAAGCAAGTCTAGAGGGTCTCTGATATATCTTCATGTTCTCAGATTTGACAAAAGACTTTGGATATTTGCAAACACAAGGATTACTGTAGCACTAAAGCCTGAGATGTCAGTCCCAAGATGTACCTTCCAAATATATACTCTAACAGTCTATTTGGTCATCAAAGGCTCCAACAGTCTGTTTGGTCATCATATTTCAAAGACATTCAAATGTCTTTGAAATATGCTCCATGTGAAGACAGATTCTGATATTATTCAAGGCACTCTGATTAAGGAATGAAGTAGTGGATCAGAATATGGTCACATGAAAACATGCATCCTATGGAGGGGGGGGTGAAAAAAAACTAAAACAAAATTTGAATCTGTCACCAAAAGAGACTTTTAATACATAGCCCTGCTTTAATATGGCTGTGTACACTCTGAATATCAGCTCTAGCAGCTCAACCCTATGTCAAGGCCTTCTACACTATCATAAGAACACTAAGTTCTATACTTAATCTAAGCATAAAGTTAGCATTCATTTCAAAGCTTTCCCAACTGAGTGCTGTAGTGAATGTATTAAACCCATTACTTGAAACGCTCCAGAATTCATCTGTACAATCATTTATTCAGCACCTATGTACACAGTACATCACCCATAAAATCTGAATGTCACAAAGTTTCAGATCCATAGCTAAGTCTCCTTCATTAATTTCCTTCCTACTGAAAACTACCAAATGAAATACGTGAGGAATAGGCACATCCTACATAAAGTTTAAATAACAAGTGATGTGAGCTAGACCAAAAGCCTCAAGCTGATGGTATGCAACCGGTAAATGTGTAATTCATCTTCTAGTAGAATGACTTTACTCCCAAGGGTAAAAGGGTGTATCTTGCATATTGCATTAGTACTGTACTGTATGCAAATAACACATGTAAAAAATACAGTACTCATGAAGTATGCGTTTTTTGCCAACCATGCAACGCCCCTTGCTATTTTCCTAAATGAGCTATGCTGAGCATTGTATGTGTGGGCATGTTATTTACAAAAAAATACTGTAGGTCAAAGTGGGACTGTGAAAACTGTGATAAAAAGGCTATGTCCATTATTCATATCCCCCCAAGTTAGATGTCCATCTGTTATCTATGAAAGGACTGTTTCTTCCCCGGTGTTTCATAAGATATGTACATGTATCAACATTGACCTAATAGAAAATGGGGACCACAAACAGGAACTCAGACTTATCCCTCACAGCAGGATAATATAAATCTATGTCCAGTATATATTGCACATTGTGTTACAAAATATCCCATTTAAATGCAAATTAGTTGGCTAGCAAACAAAGTAAAAGAAACTCTGTAATTCACAGTGAGCTTTGGAGAAAACAAAGCTCTTCAAAAGTGATCTTGGGGCAGATTCAGCATCCTTGAGTAGGCATTGGTTTAACAAACAGATCAAATGGATGTCTACGTCTACGCAGCTTAGTCCAAGGAAACTGATATAACTCTAGGTTGTTTTGGTCAGTGTCTGCTGAGGATTATTCGCATCCTGAACACGGATAAAGAAAGATACTTTATGTTACACTATTATATTGAAATTATATTAACATCCATTTTTTTCCTTGTGTTCCATAATTTCAAAACTGTTTGTCTTTTTCTTTGTGATTTTAGGAAGTCAGAGTTGGATTCCATTTCTCACTCACTAGAGATGACGGGGAGGTGGCAGCCTAATTAGGTTTGGGACTAAGCTCTCAGTGGAGGTCAGCCAACTCCTCTATTAGTTGACCAGGTTCGTTCTCCTCACTGTTACCAGAATACTGCCTGAAAAAAAGTGTTGAGCTGAAACAGTACTTGCAATATGCTGTTCTACTTTTTCATTTAACATTATACTTATTGAGACTTTCCATGTCATTATACTTCTGAAAACATGACATTGAATAGATGATTTTTAATAGTCACACACTAGTCTATTATATAAATGTATTACCATTTATTTAACTATTTGTCTACTGTGAGCCATTTAAGTTACTCCTCATGTTTTGCTTTACAAACAGCACAGCAATGGACATGCTTAGTTACTACTTTACATGTGCCACGTATATACGCAGCACTGTTATATCAAATGGCACGCAAAATTAAGCCCCCAAATTTTCCAGACTTGTATTAATTGAAATCCCAGTTGAGAGTATGTGACTGCATCTACCTTATCTCATTCTTAGGTATTTATTACTTTTTCAAAAATGCACTAATATAAAAAGTAAAACAATTCTGTCCTTTGCATTTCTCCAAGTTACAGTGAGGTAGAACTTTTCATATGCTACATGTTATCATCTATTTATATTTCTTTCTAATGATGGTCATGTCCTTTGCCCAATTATCTACCGCAGTATTGGGCTTTTGCTTTTGGTTTTATTTTGAGCTCTACATATTAAAAACCAATTGAACTATTCATTAGAAATATCTTTCTTAGTTTTGTTGATTGTATGCTTATTCAGTTTGTCTTGTGGGTTTTTAGAAATACATGACCTTATATCTACCATTTTCATGTAGTTTATCAGTCTTTTGAACTGTAATTTGTTCCATTGTTTTTAAACTTAGAAAGTCCTTTCCTAGCAAGAGGGATTAGATAAATATTCAACTGTATCTCTTGATGTTTAAGTTTTGATTTTTTTACCTTTAACTATTTAAATTACCTGGGATTTAAGTTTGTTGTACAATATCAGGTGAGGTTCTACATTGTTTTCTCTTTTCTTTTTTTTGGTTCCTTATGAAGAGAAAATAGATTGTCCTGGCACTATTTGTAGACTAGCCATGACCTTCTACAGTGATTTGTAATACTACTACTATCACATATTAAATTATCTATAACCAAAAGTCATTGTTGTTGAGCTGTTCATAACTCGTAGTGATCCGATAGGACAGAGCAGAACTGCCCCACAGAGTTTCCAAGGAGTGGTTGGTGGATTCAAACTGCAGCTGAGCTCTTAACCACTCTGCTACCAGAGCTCCAAATTATCCATACTAGGGTCTATTTCTGTTCCATCTATCCACATAACCAAACACACTGCCGTTGAGTCAATTCTGACTCATGGTGACCCTAAAGAGCAGAGTAGAACTGCTCCATAGAGTTTCCAAGGAGTACCTGGCAGGTATGAACTGCCGACCTTTTGGTTAGAAGACTTAACCATACTGTTCCACTATTATGGTGCCAGCATCTCCTGATATCATTATGTCAGCCTTATAATATCTTTTAATACCCGATGGAGTAAATCCCCTGAATTTATATCTTCACTTCAAATGCATATTTTTAGGGCCTGTTTGGGAACTCTATTTCATGCTTTCATCACAAAACCACCTGAAAGAAATACAGTGGATGACCCTAATGGGTACTGGGCTGGTTCTGGCAAAGACAGATGTCTGTTTGCTGAGTATCAATCAGTGAAGGGGCAACAAGGACTCTAATGATATTTTTAAGAGTTCTCCTCTGGTTCTTCATTTTCTTATAGACTTAACAAGGTATCATTCCCTGTTTTCTGACAGCTTATCACTTTTCTTCTGGAAACACAGCAGTGTTCATCACTCGACCACAAGAGATTTACCAATTATATGGAGATATTTTATAATCACCCACAGTAGACCCTATACATCCAGTCTCACCATTTCTACCTCATTAAAAACTTGAATAATAATTGGAATTAAATTTATAGCTTTGTTTCCTGTTGATAAAATCCAGTGCTTCTATTTTGTAAACTGTATTCCCTCATATTTTTACAGTATGTTTTATAAACTGAGTTTCTACTAGATACTACATGTACTAAACTATATTGAATTGTTTTATTCCAACAGTGAAGTTTACACAGGGTGCTATGCAGAAATGCCATGTCTAGAAGCCAACTGACTACTTTCATTTAACAAATAGTTCTAGCCCTATTCTAATCTCAGTGACATCAGAGTGTTTTTAAAACTAGAAACACGTTACGATGCATAATCTATATCCTTCATCACATGCAAATAAATCCATGCAAAGAAAACAGAAGCCTAGATTACCACAGTAGTTCAGGTTGGAGGAAGAGATGAAAGTAATTTTAACGAGGATGATAATGGAAAGCAGTAATGCTAAAGTAGTTCAGAGGCTCCTGTGACAATGGACACACAACTCTCATTAACTGTAATTGGAGTTAAGCACATGTAATGATAACAAAATAGACCCTTAAATGTCTTTCCAATTGGAAAATAAGCAAATGTGTTCCAGGAAACAGCGTGTTTTTGTGTGGAAAATATAGTATTCTAATTGAGATACGCAAATTATTTTCACATTGATATTGCTCAGGGTATGATGTTGGTATTTTTTTCCTAGGCTTAGGGTTGTAGATCTGCTAGAGGTAATATCTGTACAAAGAATGTCTTTCCTTTTCTCTTCTTAATGCTTAGCATTTGTTACATTATTAAAGGAAAAGTCTCAATACTTGCAATGGATTTATTAATTCAGCAGCTTGTTATCAGCACGAAACTCTGCTGTGCTAGAGGAAAAACAAATTATATTTTATAAAACTGTAGTAGTGAGATTAAATCACTTTTCTATATTTCACTTTCTTCTTATCCTCCCTGCCAGGTAGTAACTCTACTCTCTATCTCTATTATAAACCTCATATGTAGTAATATAATGGTACATTATCAAACAAACTCAATTATAGTAACTTTAGGAAGATTGAAATACATGATAAAAGTAAAAACACACAGTACAATAATATTGCTTCAAGGCATTAAAAACTTAATCCATATTAAACCATGAATATAGAAAATACACACTACTTTTATCTATCACAAATAGGATATTTTCATAATATGTAAAACCAGCCTCATGGGATTTTAGTTTGCTAGCATTTACATAATTGATAACTTGAATATTTCAAAGGGTTTCAGAAAAGCACGGCTCAGAAAAAAATAAAACCAGTATATTGTTCAATCTTTCAACTGCGGCAAACCTTGCTATTGATTATCTTTGGATTCAATGTCAGAGCTAGTGAATAGAATCTTTTTTTTTTTTTAATGTCCTTCTTTTTATCCATTAGCCATGCATTGTGCTTGATTCTTTTGCTAGAGAATGTAATAAAGCTCTAAGAAAAATTTGCTTTCTATGAGGTTGAAAGTCTGATGAAAATGCCTGTACATCTGAAAAATATGTGAAAGGGCAGCAAATAAAAATGTGGAATAATGTTAGAAAATAGTGGAAAAAATGTCCAAGCAAATTATTTACACAACTCAATGTCGAAGAGCAAGCCAATAGAAACCAAATTTAAACTAGAAAAAAGCTGCTCAAAATGTCTATCACAGTGGCTTACAGAGAGCAGTTCCTCAAAAACCGTCTGTTGATTAAGTAATCATCCAATCATTAGCAGTGAATCAGGAACTGATCCTTGAATTCACCTTCAGCTATACTGCTTACATGCAGGGAATATAATTGTCATTTAAACAAGGAAAGGGAAGGAAAGGAAAGCCAGCCTGTCTGTCTTCTTTCTTCCCTCTCCTCTCCCTTCCCTCTTTTCCACAAAAGGAGCCCTGGTGGTACAGTGGTTAAAAGTGCGCAGTTGCTAACCAAAAGTTCGAGCCCACCGGCTGCTCCAGAGGAGAAAGATGTGGCTGGCAGCCTATTTCCACACAGATTCAAGCCTTGGAAACCTTATGGGGCAGTTGTACTGTGTCCTGTACGGACACTATGAGTCAGAATTGACTTGACAGCAGTGGCTTTGGGGTGGAAACAATCCACAGGGTACCATAGTAGGCACCCTTACAAGCTGATAAATGTAAAAAAAGCTATAACATGAAACTTTATGTCTCTTTTGGCACGTATCACATTCTAAGTATACTGGCATTCGTTCCAATGAGGCCTTAAAAGATGTTTGAGTTCAAAAAGAAGAAATGGAAAGATAGTTGTTAACTTTTCAATACTAAAACCAAACCCAGTGCCACTGAGCCGATTCTGACTCACAGTGACCCTACTGGACAGAGTAGAACTGCCTCATAGAATTTCCAAGAAGCACCTAGTAGATCTGAACTGCCAACCTTTCGGTTAGCAAATAGTGGTAGCACTTAACCACTATGCCACCAGGATTTGCAAGTTTTGATTAGTGGGAAAAAAAAGTTCTAGTTCCTTATATTGGTGACCATTTGATTACCAACCTTTTCCTATCTTGGTGGGCTTGAGAAGCAATAAATGTATAAAAGGAGAATCAGAATTCTTAGACACATTAAATTTCTTTTTTCTGGGGGAAAAGAAAAAACAAAGGAAAGGGAAGTACACTAGCCAGATTTGTAGTTATAAGGACTGAGGTATCATGGTGGCTATTTTCATAAACATGTGATTTTATTTTTAATTTTTTTTAACTATCTTGAAGCATTTACATAGAAGGTAGTAGTTCTATTCCCTCAAAAGCAGGAGAAATGGGGCCCTCTGAAATCTAGGTAACACACTATCAACAGTGACAGAAGAGCTGAGCAAGGTATAGACTGCAATGACCTAGGCCAAGAAGACTTGGTGGGGTGTGATCTTGGGCACCTGTTTGGGTTGGTACAGGATAAACTAATTAAATGGCACTGAGGATACAGGGTCAGTTCATTACCATCACTTGTCATCTCTGTGTCTTTCTACTCCATGTGTGGCATAGATCCCTACGACTATGAATACTAGGCATCAGCCATTTCTCTAACTTTGATCATATGATGGACAAGTCTCTGTCATTTTCAGTGGCAGTTGTTTGTGATCTGCCTCAGCTTTGCTGCTGATATGCTGACCTGGAATATCCTTACCTGTCATCTGCTTTTGTTTCTGAATCACTCCAAGACTATATGTCAACCAATCCCTTGAATGTGAGCTACCTACTTCTTGCTGATGATGGGAGTTTCAGAGCAGGCAGTCCATCTCTTATAGCTTAAGTCGCCCCAAGTACTCTGGAATATGTAAGCTTGCTGTTTTCAGTAGTTCTCCCTACATGATGCCTCCATTTCCCAAAGGACCAGATCAAAGAAATATACCACCAGCTATGATTTTGAGGACAGAAGATACTTGATCTACAACTTACAATTATGAGAGCTTATGACTAGGTGTTTCCCATTAATAGTGTCCTCATCCTAGCCTGTACTTAATTGCTTAACTAGTTGTAGACACAAAGGCAAACTGCATTTTTAATATCACAGACAATTCAGCAGTTGCCAGTGCCATTGTTTAAAATATAAACTGTCCCTAAGACAGAAGCCAGTTAGCTTTTGTTTCAGATGCAATGAGGAAAGAATTAAAACATGGCTTCTCAATGGCATATTCATAACCGACAAAAGTTCCTTAGTAATTTTAGTATCTAATGTAATCCACGCATAATTCCAGTGCCAGCCTAAGCCTAAAGGTAAATAAAAATGGCTGCTAACTAGCAACTTACTTTTCATACAGGAAGCCTCAACGAACTATTGCTGACTTTTAAGTCTACTGGAATAAAACCAGCCAGTATACATTACGAGATTAAGTGTATACTAGCAAAAAATTGTAAAAGCTGTTATTTCCAGTAAAAAAAATCATAAATAGTCTGTATGTTGATCATGGATTTAAATTTGTCCCCCAAACATATCTGTTAACTTGGCTAGGCCATCATACCCAGTATTGTGTGACTGTCCATCATTTTGTCATCTGATGTGACTTTCCTATGTGCTGTAAATCTTATTTCTATGATGTTAATGAGGTGGGATTAATAGCAGCTGTGCTAAGGAGGCAGGACTGAATTTACAAGATTAGGTTGTGTGTTAAGTGAATCTATTTTGAAATACAACAGAGAGAAGCCAGCAGAGAGACAGAGACATCATACCACCAAGAAACAAGAGCCAGGAAAATAGTACGGCCTTTGGACCCAGGACCCCTGCACTGAGAAGCTCCTCAGCCACCAAAGATTGCTGACAAGGGCCTTCCTCCAGAGCTGACTGAGAGAAAGCCTTCCCGGGGAGCTGGTACCCTGAATCTGGACTTCCAGGTTCCTAGACTGTGAGAAGATAAAAGCTTCTTTGTTAAAAGCATCCACTTATGGTATTTTTGTTATAGCACTACTAGATAACTAAGACAACGCCCATCGTGAGATTAGATAAACAAAGCATGGAACCCACATGTACTGGGATACCATACAGTCATTCTAAATTATTATATCAATCTATATGCACTCAACAGAAAGCTGTCGACATTACAATGTGAAAATGCATGTTGCAAAACAATATGTAGTATCTTTATTTGTGAAAACATACAATTTTTAAAAGCTTGGAAGGATATAGAGATAACAGAGGTTATCTCTAAACGGTGGGAACACGATTTTTTTCTTTTTAATATTTTTCCATATTGTCTTCATTTTTGGCGGAACATGATTAACTTGGCAAATTAGGAGGAAAAATGAGTAAGTGAGAAATTGTCAGTATGCAGCTAAAAATCTTGTACTGCTCTTCATTCACAGAAAGAACAGTCTGGGATTCAATAATCTCTGAATTAATTCATTGCTGTTGATACCATAACTAAATACATTACTGGGCAATGATAAATTAGTGCTCAAACTCTCACCTTCCATGCAGGAGACAGAAACCCTGGTGGCACAGTAACAGCTACAGCTGCTAATGAAAAGGTCAGCAGTTTGAATCCATCAGGCACTCCTTGGAAACTGCAGGGGGCAATTCTCCTCAGCCTAGATGGGCACTATGAGTCAGAATCAACTCAACAGCAGTACTTTGTTTTAAATGCAGGAGACATAGGTTTGACTCCTGGCCAATGTGTCCCAAGTACAGCCACCACCTGTCTATTAGTGGAAACTTTTGTGTTTATTATGCGGCTGAACAAGTTTCAGTGAAGATTCCAGACTAGAATGGACTCAGAGGACAGGTGTAGCAATCTACTTCTGGCAATCAGCCAATGAGAACCTGACCCTGTGGATAATGCAGTCGCAGGCAGTGTTGTGTTACACTGCACACAGGAGCAGCATGAGTCAGAAGCAGACTTAATAGTGGTTTAAAGTAATAACAACAAATAGACTATAATAGAAAACAGCAAGCAAGCAAGCAGCGCTGTTTTCTGTCCTCACTAAATGGGAGAGGGGCATACAAGTAAAGTTGGTTTCAGAGTGTAAATAAATTTATTTTCACACATTATTAACATTTATAGAGGTATTTCACATACTGTAGACACTAAGTTCTAAAAGTTCTAGTTTTAAAAAGTGAAGTCAAGACATTCTCGTTGTCCAAAAAGATTGGTAAAACTCAGAAAGACAACGAGGTATGTTATTGTATCATCTGGTGAGTGCACTACTTCAATGGTAAAAGGAAATAGGACTTCAAAATTGCTTTGTAACGTGTTACCCACTAATGACAAATTAAAATAGAAAAAAAAAATGACCTTTGAATGAGTAAATGATACTGACTGATCTTCATCCAGGCATACATTCCGGGTTACTTTTTCCAGTGGTGGCAGGTGGCAGTGTGTAGAGGTGAAGAGGGGAGTCTTGGCATTAAGCATTATACTCATCCTCACCACCATTTGTGCTAGTGAAACACATGACAGTGAAGGAATGTAAAGCTATCAGGAATCTGTATTCTTTTAACCTATTAATGTAGATTACTTAATACGTTTTGTCTAAAAGAAGTCAAGCCACAGGCAGATTTATACATTTGCAAAATTAATCTTTTAAAACATCAGTTTCCTAGTCTGCAAAATGGGGATGATAATAGTACTTATACTGCAGGGTGTCATTAGGATTAAATCAGATAATCTATGCAAAACTCATAGTAACTGGCCCACATGAATCATCTGACAACTGTGAAATACACACACACACACACACACATGTGCAAGTGCACATACATACACATATACACATTAGTCCACAAACCTAAAAGAAAAAGCTGTTACTACCTAAAACTGATATCCACAATTTAGTGTTATAGAAAGAGTGAAGTTTACAGAGTATCGTGATATGGGTTCAAATTTTTATTCTGTCACTTAATAGCACTGTTCTCCTGTGTGAACGTGAAAATAATATTAAAGGCCTACTTAACAGGCTAGTTATAAAGACTACGTGAGAGGCTAACAAAAAATTATCAGAATGATACCTGATACAAAGTAAAAGCTTGAAATAATTTTGTATGTAATTAAGAGTCAAATTCCAAAGATCTTATCATCAAGACCTTAATATACTTTTTAAGGTTTAGGCAGCTGCATTATGGTGACCATGAAATTTCTTAGCCAGTTTTAGGACAATATGATAAGATGCAAACAGACATTTATAAAAGTTTTCTTCATATTACTCTATAAAAGTGTTAATAAATACCAGCCAGGAAATCAGATTTTATTAAGGTTCTGACTTTTTATTTATTTCAAAAATCATCCTGGGCTGGATATTTTTTTTATGCTCTTGGGAAGCAATGAAAAAAAAATTATGGGCATTTATAGAAATGATGCCAGGCTGTTTTCTATTACTCTTCTGCTTTAGGATTTCAGTTGCCTGGACAGATCTGTCCCCTAGGTTAGAAAGAGATTATTTCTAGGGATTCTAGCCTGGCCTGAATGTTGTATCTAGTAAAACTAATCACTTCTTTTTTTCCAAGAACTATAAACTTCTTAGGCAACTTGATAACCTTTAGTTTGCTTTCCTAAGTAGACCTGTGTACTGGAAAGAAGGAAGCTTGCCTTTACAATCAGGGTCTGTTTCCATGTGAGGCAAATTTCCCTCCATTGAAAAACTGGCCTGCGAGTCATTTCAACAAACCTTGCTTTAACACTGAGTACGTGCCTGCCATAGTGCTAGGGGGATAAATAAATGAATGAGTCTGTCTCTTTTGTCAGGCCACTTATATAGCCATTGTGACCTTTTGGCTTATACATCAGTTTCATGAGGAGACAGCCCAAGATAGTAACTTAGTCAAAAACACGTATACCACGCCATCTACCTGGAGCAAAGACCCATGAAATGAGATGAAACAGATACGGATCACAATCCTGGGACCCTGAGCATCAAAAGGAAGGATGGAGAATTAGACTGAACACTGACTGGAAGGAGAAACTGAATGGAGATGGTGAACAAGGAGCAATACGGATAGGTGGTGCTCTGCTGGCCAGCCCAGCGTCGCAAAGTTATCCTGAGACAAAGTGAGCAGCAATTGTGAGAGAGACGTACAGGACAGCAACTACACAGAACTCCGGTAGGAGACAGGGAAATTGTGCAGACAAACCTGTGGTCAAGCAGGCGAGCAGGACGTGAACCACATCTAAGATGGGAAAGTACAAGATGGTGATCAAGTGCTCCAGGGATCCTGTTGATCACATGGTGGGGAGGGAGTCAGGAACCTGAGACAAGACTCACCAGCAGCAGTCCCTAACTATCAGTGTGGGAGGTAAACACAGAGAAGTAGATCCATAAGGTGCCAGCAGGATGTCCTCACTTGACCAGACTCTGGGCAGCCTCTAACCCTGCCCTGGAAGCAGGAGGCCAGGGCCAGGTCCTTACTGCTGGCTGCAGCCCAGAGGGCATGCCAAATACCCATGCCTAGTGACCAGAGAAGCATACCCTCCCTTCCCTGTCCCAAACTTGCCTGTGATGAGAACACTGTGAGTCTCCCACATCCCTGCTGTCTCTCCTGTCCGGGAGCTGTGTTATGAGCCTCCTTTTCTCCCACTAACACCTCATCCCTGCTACCACTCCGACAATTCAGCAATAGTAGTGAGTGCTCCTGTGTTACTGGACCAGTGATCAGTGGAGCACATACTTCTACCTGCCCAGATACCTCAAAACAAAAAAAATCAAGACATTCATATAGTCAATCAATATGTAAATAAATAACACTTCAACACCTCAGAGACAGCAAACAATAACAAAGCATAAGAACAAATAGGATAAGCTGGATCAAACAAGTAAGCAAAAATAAAGGGAAAGAAAACATTCCTGAGACTGAAATGATAATAAAACTACCTAAGAAAGAATTCAAAAGACTTATATTTAGGATCCCCAGAGATCAAAGAAAACATAGATGAAGCCCTGGAGGAATCCAGGAAAACAATACAAGAACAAAATGACAGACTCAATAGACCATTAGAAACTATACAAATACAACAATCAAGGATGTAGAAGATTAAGGATAAAACTTCAGAAATAGATAACATGATGCAAGGACACAGAAGCAGAACTGAATCAATGGAAGAGAGTGAAATAGAGGACAAATCCCTGGATGCTGATCTGTTTGAGGAACATTCAGAAAAAAGAATTAAGAGAAATGAATAATTATGTGCAACAGGAATTCCACAAAGGAGGAGAATAAAAAGTACAGAAAATTTATGAAGATATGCAGAAAGCTATTCAAATATCATGAAAGATGAGAAGATTTATACCTAAGAAGACCAATCAACCCCATAGAGGATAGACTCCAAAAGAAATTCACTAAGACATATCATAATCAAACTTTCTAAAACCAAAGACACAAAAAGGAATTCTGAAAACAGCTTGTAAAAAATGAAATCTCACTTACAAAGGGACATCAATAAAAATAAGCACCGATTTCTTATCAGAAACCATGCAGGCAAGAAAGCAATGTGATGACATATGTAAAATTCTGAAAGAAAAAAATTATCAACCAAGAGTTATACATCCTGCATAACTGTCTTTTGAAAACACTGGCAAAACTAAGATTTCCCAAATAAACTGAAATTATGACAATTTATAAAAACCAGACTAGAGTAACAAGAAATGTTAAAGGGGGTCCTTTGGAGAGAGATCAATATCAGACAATAGCCTGAAGTAAAGACACATGACAGCATCACCCAGATAGCAACCCAGACAGAGATTTCAAAAAAGGAAAACAAAGCTACAAAACAGACTACAGCAAACCATTTGCTGATAACTACTTCAAAGCAAAAAGCAGAAATAAAAGGTGCAACTATAGAACTTCCATATGGAGAGGAAGTCATGGCAATTTCAAGATATAACAGGTATTTTTTAAATTTTTTGTACTGTGATTAAGGGAAAGTTTACAATCCAAGTCAATTTTCCACGTAAAACCCCAAGTACCCTAACCGCCTCTCTGCAACTCTATCTACTCTCCTCACCCTGTGACAGCACACTCTTCTTTTTCACTCTCCTTCCAGTATCCATTCAACCAACACATATCCCCTCCTCTCCACCTTCTCCTTTCCCCTCCAAAAAGAACCCAGTAGGACAGCCTCATATATCTATTAAACCATAAAGTACACACACCACCTGCATCACTCTGTGTCCCCAGGTCCAGCCTATCCTCAAGATACAACAGGTTTTTAAATTTAAGAGGATAAAAGTAAACTTAGGGGTAACCACAAATTAATAAATATACTCACCAATATAAAGAAGAAAATTAAAAAGACTGGTAAAAACAACAATGGTTGATAGGAAATGGAAACCCACACTCAAAAAGAACTGAGCACAGAAAACTAACAGAAACAAAGAAACCATTAACACTGCACAAAAGAAAGTACAACAAAATGACAGCCCTTAATTCATACTTATCACTGATAGTTGTTACTGTCAGGTGCCATTTAGTTGGTTCCAACTGATAGCAACTCCACGTACAACAGAATGAAACACTGCTTGATGCTGTGCCATCTTCATAATCCTTGCTATGTTTGAGCCCATTGTTGCAGCCACTGTGTCAATCCATTTCTTTGAGGGTTGTCCTCTTCTTTGCTGATCCTCTGTCAAACATGATGTCCTTCTCCAGGGACTGGTCCCTCTTGATAACATGTCCAAAGTATGTAAGATGAAGTTTCACCATCCTTGGTTCTAAGGAGCATCACACACTTCTTCCAAGACTGATTTGTTCATTCTTTCGGCAGTCCAAGGTACGTTTCAACATTCTTCACCAACACCATAATTCAAAGGCATTGATTCTTGTTGTCCTAATTCATTGCCAAGCTTTTGCATTTATATGAGGTGAGAGAAAACACCAGGGCTTCAGACAGGTGCATTTTACATCTCAAGTTGTTATCTTTGCTTTTTAACACTTTAAAGAGGCTGTTTGCTGCAGAATTTATTGATGCTTGATTTCTTGATTACTGCTTCCAGGGGTGTTCACTGTGCATCCAAGTAAAAAGAAATCATTAACAACTTCAATATTGTCTCCATTTATCCTGATACTGCTTATCCATCCAGCTGTGAGGATTTCTGTTTATGTTGAAATGTAATCCATACTGAAGGCTGGAGTCTTTGATCTTCATCGATAAGTACTTGAAGTTCTTTTCATTTTCAGCAAGCAAGATTGTGTCATCTGCATATTGCAGGTTATTAATGAGTCTCTAATCTTGATGCTGCATTCTTCATATAGTCCAGCCTTTTGGATTATATGCTCAGAATACATATTGAAAAAGTATGAGGAAAGGATACAACACTGACACACACATTTTCCTGATTTTAAATAAGCCAAGCCAAGTGCCGGCGAGTCGGATCCGACTCATGGTGACCCATGATTTTAAATAACATATTTCAAATCTACCAGCTGCTCCTTGGAAACAGGGCAGTTCTCCTGTGACCAAAAAGGTCAGAATGGACTGGATGGCAGTGGATTTTTTTTTTATTTGATATGATTGAGTGAAAATGTACATTCCCTATAAATTTACATGCCCACCTATATAGGAACCTGTATATCAACCAAGAAGCAGTTGTCAAAACAGAACAAGGGAATTCATAAAAAAAAAAAAAAGTCCACGAATGGATTGGACTGGACTGCTTTTTTTAATGAATTCCCTTGTTCTGTTTTGACAACTGCTTTCTGGTTGATGTACAGGTTCCTTATGAGCACAATTAAGTGTTATGGGATTCCCATTCTCCGCAATGTTATCCATAATTTGTTATGATCTACATAGCCAAATGCCTCTGAATAATCAATAAAATGCAATAAGTATCTTTCTGATATTTTCTCTATCTGACATCAGCCATGATATTCCTCATTCTATGTCCTCTTTTGTATTCAGCTTGAACAAGCTTGGTATTTCTCAAACTGAAAAATGAAGAAAAAATTCCAAGACTGAAGTTCCTGTATCATTCAATATTTCAGCTTCAGTCTTGGAATTTCTTCTTTCATTTTCTCAACTTGAGAAATGCCAAGCTTGTTTTTCCATTTTGGTTTTCTAACTCCAAGCCTTTGCCTATATCATTATAATACTTTGTCTTCTTGAGCTGCCCTTTCAAATCTTCGTTTAGCTCTTTATCACTTCTTCTATTTGTTTTAGTTACTCTACATTCAAAAGCAACTTTCAGTCCCTTCTGATGTACATTTTGGTCTTCATTTCCTGCCTTTTAAATTACTTTTTGCTTTCTTCATGTACGATGTCCTTGATGTTATCCCACAGCTTGCATAGTCTCAGGTCATTAGTGTTTAATGCATCAAATCCATTCTTGAGATGGAATCTAAATTCAGATGGGATATAACCAAGCTCATACTTTGACTCTTGTGGATTTGTTTAAAATTTTTCAGCTTCAACCCAAACTTGCCTATGAGTACTTGAAGATCTGTTTCACAGTCAGGCTCTATCCTTGTTCTGACTGATGATACTGATACTGAGCTTCTCCATGATTTCTTTCCAGAGATGTAATCAATTTTACTCCTGTGGACTCTATCTGGTGAAGTCCACATGTGCAGTAACTCTTACAGTTGTTGGAAAAAAGTAGTTGCAATGAATAAATTGGTGGTCTTTCAAAACTCTATCAGGCAATCTCCAGTGTCATTTTCATCACCAAGGCTGTATTTTCCAACTACTGATCCTTTTTTGTTTCTGATTTTTTAATTTCATTCACCACTGATTATCAATACATCTTGATTGCATGTGTGATCAATCTCAGACTGCAGAAGTTGGTAAAGATCTGTAATTTCTTCATTTTTTGGCATTAGTGGTTTGTGCATATATTTGAATATTAGTAACAGTAATTGATCTTGGTCTTCCTTGTAGGCATATGGATATAATCCTGTCATAACAGTGCTGTGAAATGTTCTTTTGTTTTATTGTGCTTTAAGTGAAAATTTTTAATTCAAGTCAATTTCTCATACAAAAACAGACATACACTTTGTTATGTGACCACAGCTGCTATCTCCACCGTGTTGCAGCACATTCCTCATCTCCACCCTGTATTTCCTGTGTCCATTCAACCAGCTCCTGTCCCCTGCTGCCCTCTTATCTCAACTCTCAACAGGAACAGCCCAAGTAGTCTCCTGTATCTACTTAAGTCAAGAATCACATTCTTCACCAGTATCATTCTATGTTTTATAAATCTGTTTCATCTTTATCTGAGGAAGTGGCTTAAGGAATGGTTTCAAGCTCTGGACTAGCAGAGAGTTTGGTGGTGATGTTTTCTGAGGACGCTTCAGTCTGTTGGACGACCATCAAATCTTGTCTTTTTATTAGAGTTCAAGTTCTGCACCCTACATTTCTCCCACTCCATCAGGGTCTCTTTGTTGAGTTCCCTGTAAGGGTAGTCACCAATGGTGGTCAAGCATCATCTATTTCTTCTGGCTTCATACTGATGTAGTCTCTGGTTTATGTGGCCTCTCTGTCTCTTGGGCACCTTTTTTCCTGATGTTCTTCATTCCCCTTTGCCCAAGGTGGGTTGGTACCAACTGATGTTTCTTAGATGGCATTGAAATGTTCTCTTAGACAATGAATGTGATGCCTTTCCTTTCCAGTGTCGTTCCTGACACAGTGGACCATATTACTGTCCGATACAAAATTGTCAATACCAACACAACTCTCTTTTGCCTCATTAGTGCCCAGAATATCAATCTTCAACCATTTCAATGTCGGAAACCCTCCACTTTCCTAGACTCATACTCTGTGCATTCTACATTCCAATTATTAATGGATGTTTGCAGCTGTTTCTTCTAATTTTTAATAGTGCCATGCCAGCAAATGAAGGTTCTGAAAGCTTTAATGCATTCATGTTATTAGAGTCAATTTTACTTTGAGGAGGCAGCTCTTCCCCAGTTGTATGCTGAGTGTCTTCCAACCTGACAAGCTTATCTTTCAGCACTGTATCAACGTTCCACTGCTAGTCATACGGTTTTCACTGGCAAATTTTTTTTTCAGAAGCAGACTGCAGATCCTTCTTCCCAGTTTGTCTTAGCCTAGAAGCTCCACTGAAACCTGTCCATGATGGGTAACCAAGCTGACATTTGAAATACATGTGTATCACAGCAAGATACAAGCCACCATAGTACGATAAACTAACAGACGAATAGTGAATTAGAGATCTTAGTTAGAGCACTTCAGTGAAATAAGGTGAGAAGTCAGATTGTAGAAGGTTGCGAAGTAAAGGCAATGAGTATAAATTATACTTGCATTTCCTTAGACCCTGAGAAAAATGATATTTTCATTGAGTGAAAACAGTCACCTCAGGTTATTGTGCCTGACATGCCAATACCACTTACAGCTGACACTGCTTGAACCAGAGCTTTTAATTAAGGAAATAGGATGAAATAGTTATTTTCTGTTGGTTTGCTCTTGCAACAGTGACCACTGGACAGACCATGATGAATACATGGTCTCTTCAGCAGCAGTCAGTCCATAGCCTGGCATGAAATAACTCGTGATGAAAGGCACTGCTCAATAGCGTGATGAGTCACTCGAGAGAAATGAAACATATATAGAAGCAAGAAAAAGAAATTTTGTTTCTTAGGGTGTCCTGACTTAGTTCCTATTTCAGAAGAAGCCTACATAACAAAGGTATGAATTATGTAATACAACATCCAATGTTGAGGCAAATTTCTGTTAAAAAATTACTCAATGAAATTCAGTAGGACATTATTTCTTAATATTTTGTTTCCTCTTTTTTATGGTACAGTCAAAAATGTTGACAAAAGCATATTCTTACCACTTCACAAGTAACTGTATTGCTCATTGCTATACATCAGTGCCTATGTGTATGTTAAGAGCTATAGCTGCTAACCAAAAGGTCAGCAGGTCAAATTCACCAGGTACTCATTGGAAACACTATGGGGAAATTCTACTCTGTCCTGTAGGGTCTCTATGAGTCAGAATTGATTTGATGGCAGTGGGTTTGGTTTTTCTTTTTTTATTTGGTTGTTTATGTACATGTTTGTATTACATGAAAACCTAGCCACATCGTGTGCACTGTAGTAAGGAAGGTTTTGCAATGACTTGAATAGGGAAAAATCTTTCAGAGTTGAGTCATCACCAGGCACACAACAGTATGGGTAATCTGCACATATAAAGACTTGTGACATAGTCGTCAGCATCAGTCAGTAAATGTACTATGAGAATCCAACTTTTATAAACTAACTTCCAACTCTTCATTAGCTGTACATAACATGGTTGATATGCAGTGAACAGTTTTTCTGTTTCTGATTCTGTCAATAAGTGGATTATATAACCATGTTACACAAACTTAAATCCTAACTTTATTTTCAAGTGAGCAAGACAACTTTACAAAGTTACCACATTAACATCTATTAAAAATGGCATTTGAGAGTTTCTCACAACCACAGTTTTCATTCAATATGAAGTCTGATTATCCTGAATTACCTATTACAGCCTTATTAATACTCTGTTGTCCAGCCTACTTGCACAACGGGATTATCTGCATTAGTATTAATGAGGTTAAAATATATAACTGGATCTGCAGTGAAGTCTTCCTTCTCTTAAATCTAGCAGTAGCAGACATATTAAATTAATTTCACGTGTTGTACAGCTTTGCTAAAATGTTAAAGTATAAGGAGTTTATGCCTATTTTTATATTTGCACATACTTAAATAAAAAATACATCAAAAACATCTTTTAGTCAGTTACTGGGTATTTTAGTCACCTAGTGCTGCTATAACAGAAATACCACAAACGGATGGCTTTAATGAAGAGAAATTTATTCTCTCATGGTCTAGTAAGCTAGCAGTCCAAATTCAGGGCATCACCTCCAAAGGAAGGCTTTCTTTCTCTGTTGGCCTTCTTATCATGGGGTGCTGCTTTCTTGGTGGTATGAGATCCCCCACTCTCTACCTGATTCCCTTGCCTTTTAACTCTTGTAAGATAAAAGGCGGTATAGGCCACATGCTAGGGAAACTCTCTTTACATCGGATCAGGGATTTAACCTGAGCAAGGGTATTACAATCCCATCCTAATTACCTTGAACATAATTTAATCTAGTCTCATTAACCACAGGCACAGATGAGGATTTACAACACATAGGAAAATGACAATCACAAAATGGAGGACAACCACACAATGCTGGGAATCATGGTCTAACCAAATTGACACATGTTTTAGGGGGTCACAATTCAATCTATGACACTGGGGATCTGAGCATCTCCAAACACTGAAAAATAATGCATTGTCAGACTTATCACTGTGCCTAGGCTTTCCTCCCTTCCACTTTTCCTTAATGTGTCCTCTTATTCTTCAGCTCAGAAGGCTGCAGTAGATGTAAAATTAGACTAATGTGGCTCAATCCTAATTTCAAGCAATGGCAAAAGACAAAACAATAAAAACTAGAGCAAGTTAACTTTCAAAATGACTTCAGAGGGCTCATAAATTAAAATTCACTGCAAGATAAGGCATATGAAGATAAAATTGAACAGGCTCAGGCTAAAGAAAGCATCTCAGGGAGATTAGAATGTATTAGAGATAAGCTTGGATCCGAAATTTACAGCAGCTGAAAAAGCAAAGAGAAATTTACGGATACAAATCCACCCCCCCCCAAGGACCCCACTCTACCCAAATAGATTTTCTCCTGTTCCATACCACTCACCCTTGAATTTAGTTGGGTTGGCTGCATATCTGTTGAGGGAACACACCTATACCACATTCCAGATTTCCTGCTTAGGTTGCTACCTCTGCCTGTCTCCCTTCTAATTAAAGACTATCCATCCTTCCAAGCCCACTCAAACCTCACCTTCCCGACCACACTAACCTTCATTTATCTTTCTCTCTGGACTCCAACAGCACAAGCTTACTTGTACCATAACGTTGAGCATTTAATTATAGCCAGTTTCATACTGTTTACTATCATTTCATGTATTGCTTTTCTCAGATGATAGCCTTCAACAGCACAGAGAGTATGTCTTCTACCGCTTTATTACCCCTCTCAACACAAAAAAGTCACTCAATAAATATATATTGATTTTTTCTCTCTCTGAATAAAACTTTTATGAGGATTTATAGACATATAAACATGTCATTTGTTCCCATATACCCATATTAAAATGGGACAGTAGATAGTTTATACACTCTACTTTCTCTTTTCAATACTTTCTTTTACAGTGGATCTAATTGTGAATCTGTGAAAACCATTGCTGGGAATAGTTTTGTGTTTTTAGGGGAACTGAGGGAAAAAGGTAACGTGCATGGTTAGAATGTTCCCTAGTATATAAAATGACATTTACCCACATTGCCAGCTCCAGTGAGTTGACCACATATAAACATACAATAACTTGAAGTGAAAGGTACTTCCTTAGAAGATTCTTTTCTGACTAACTACATTACAATCTCATCCTGAGAGGCTCTGTTTTTATCTTATTGTGAGAAATAGTCACAAAATATAATAACCATAAATATAAAATTTTCAAGACCAGAGCAGAATTTGTACATATGACTTTTAAAAGATTCTGTGTCAAGATTACTTAACTGCTTTTCAATAGTGAATACTTTCCTATGGATTAGAAAAAACCAGATAATCCAGGAAAAAAAAAATTAAGTATAGAACTTTATACTATGTAAATAAACTTACTCTTTTCTCTAGTAATACAAATACAGTGAAATTCTACTAAAAATACAGGATATGTTCCATAATGACTGTATTAATGAATAGGCTTAATCCAAATAAATGTCCCATTCCTGGCCTAAGAATTGGGATTTTTCTTTCAGCCTTTACTTTTCTTGACCTCTTTGCAGCTTATATCACACTTGACAATTTATTTCTTCCATGAAGCTCTCTCTGTTTGCATGTTATTACTTGTTATAGTTGAACTTATGTGTCAAGTTGGATAGGGTATGGTAGGTACTCAATTGTTTGGTCAAACACTAGTCTAACTGCTGTTACGAAGTAGGTAGTAGTAGCTGCTGTCTACTTGATTCTGACTCATAGCAAACCGTAAGATACAAGAGAACTGCCCCCAAGGTTTCCAAGTTTATTATTACCCTTTACAGATTTAGTTAGAAAAATAGGATTAGAAATGTAAGCTCTAGAGCCAGGCTGCTTGGGTTCAAACTCTACTTCTACCACTTTCTAACTGGTATGATCTCAGGGGCCAAATCTAAAAACAAACCTGTAGCTGTTGAATCAGTTCCAATTCATAGCAACCCTACAGGGTAGAGCAGAACTGCCTCATAAGGTTTTCAAAAGGCTGTAATCTCCACAGGAGCAGAAAACTACATCTTTTTCCCACAGAGAGGCTACTGGGTTAGAACCACCAACCTTTCAGTTAACAGCTGAGCACTTTATCCGTTGCACCACCAGGGATCCTTCTATGTAGTAGTTATTTGTAATTAGGTCAACTGGCCTCAAGTACAGCCGATTACTTTCATAGCATGTACAGGCTGAAATCAACCAACTGAAGGACAGAAGAGCAAAAGGGATTTTCCCTAGGATGAGTTCAGCCATTTTGGACTTGCACCAGCCCTCTGCTTACAATATCAGGAGCTAATTTTTAGAAATAAATCTCTCATATATTTATCTATATATCTACTTCTATATGGCACAGTGTCAAGAGCTTGGCTGCTAACCAAAAGTTCTGCAGTTCGAATACACCTGCTGTCCCTTGGAAACTGCATGGGATAGTTCTATTTTTTCCTATAGGATTATTATGAGTCAGAATCACGTCAAGGCAATGAGTATAACTATACAATTGGTTCTGTTTCTCTAGAGAACCTTGATTAAGCCACTATTCTTTCTTTGTTCCTTTTCAAACTACCTCTCTGCCTGATCCTTCTGTTTGTTTCATAAGCTGCAATTTTTTTTGCCTGTCTGTTATATGTTAGTCATTTTCAGAGTTTTATTCTTGGCCCTTTACCCTATTTCTTTACATATTTTCCATGAAATACTCTCCAGCAGGTAGTTAAGCAAAACTTAACTACTCTACCTTTTATGCTAGTAGGTCAAAATATACATTTTCTAACCTCCAGACTACCAAGCCAATTGCCTTCTGAATATTTCTCCCCATTGTTCCAGAGCTGCCTCACACTCAAGATTCAAACTAAACTTACATCCTTTTCTTTGAGCCTGTTCCTTCATTTATGTGCTTCCTTAGTTTGATGAATGGGACCATCATATGCCAAACTGCAAACCAAAAAGAACATTCTAGACTTCTTCCCTGTATTCACTCTCATATCTAACTGTTCAGCAAATTCACTCAATTTTGGCTCCTGAATCATACTTGAATATATTACTTCTTCATCATTATTTCCACTACAGCTGCTTTAGTGCAAGCTTTCCTCCTCTATTGTGTAGGCTCTTATAACACACACCTAATGAATCTCTTCCGCATTTAGCCTCACTTGGAAAGAAACTGACTTCTATGTTGCTAAGGAGATAGTCATTCTTCAAGGTATGTCTGACTGCGCTGCTGCTAGCTACACTCCAAAATGGCTCCTAACAACCCGCGCAGGAAAAAATCAAACCCGTCAGTACACAGGGCCTATCATGAGTGTTCACCTTTCCAGTCTCTCATACCTATATGTCAGCAAAATTGAACTGCTTCTTCCTTGAATATACAAAGCTTTCCTATTGTCTCCACAAATGCTGTTCCTTTCTTGGAACATGCTTTTCCTACCCAAGAAACTCTGACTCATCTGTTAAGATTTAGCTTGAGCTTTATACTGTGATTGTCCCCATGCAGTCTGTCACCTCTTACTTCACTGTGAACGCCATAAAAGCAGGCACTGTCATTTTCATCTGTTTCATGGATGCCTGGTCATCTGATTATTTCCAAAGAAAGCAAAAGTATTAGAGCATACTATTCAATGGATGGGGTCCTAGTGGTACAGTGGTTGAGAACTAAGGCTGCTAACCAAAAGATTGGGAGTTCAAATCTACCACCTGTTCCTTGGAAACCTTATGGGGCAGTTCTACTGTGACCTATAGGGTTGCTGTAAGTCAGAATAGACTCAAAGGCAACAGGATCTTTATATTTTTAATTCATTGGATGAGTAAGTTTTTGTGTATGTACTAAAAAGCAGTCTTTAGCTAAGCTGAACTGGCTTTGATTGCCTGGTATAAAGGGCCGGCTATATCTCTCTTTCATTTTTTTTCAGGATATACTGCAAATCTTTTCCTTTTCCTGTGTGCTTTATAACCTCCAATAAAAGAGTTCTATTGGAGTTTTGCTAGTTCAGTGGTCATTAAAGGGCAGAATTAAATTCATCTTTCCTCTTTGGATCTTTACCACGCCCCCTTTTTTTTGTCTGTCAGTGCTCTTTAGATACTGCAGAAGAATAAAGGCTGTCAACTTGCTGCTACAGTCATACAGTGACATAAGAGAAATGAAACATTCCATTAGTACAGAATGCCTAATTTCTACTTTGTACTTCAATACATCAAAATCATGTTTGATATCTTTTTTATTTTATGGAGGCAGAGGGTTAAGTGATCCTCATTTGTAATAGCATGCACAGGTTGTTTAACAAAACTTCCCCTCTCCACACACACAATCCATTGAATTCATTCATCCATTATTATTGTTTCCAGTTGGTTATTGCTTGACAGCACCTTGATTATCCTTAAATGGTAAGAAAGCCACTCCTGGAAATGCATAGCTCGCTTTTCTTCTTCTCTAGGCAGGGCTAGGGCACCAACATCAACATGCAGAGCTTAGTTAACACGTCACTAAAAACATATTGCCAAAAAAATATTTACTGCTTTCTTGTGAAAACAGTAGCAAATCCCTTTGGACCACAGCTTTGAAACTGTTCCACTAAACCTTTAATGTGAATTTGCTCAATGGGACTGTGCATACAGGTGTAGAACAATTATTAGATTTGATATTTGAATGAGCTCAGGTTCCCATTAGAGCCTGACAGCTTCAATGACCCCATTATTTTGCTTCCACTGCTCCCAGAACTGATCAACTTAATTATTCTGACTAACGAAACATTTAGGACATGAATTTCTGATTTGTTTTAAACCATATGGGACACCTAAAAGTGCTTCACTTAAAAAAATCACAATACAAGAGAAATGACTACGACGATATTTTAGAAGCTTGGAAGTAGGGCAAGGCCAAGATCGACATACATATTGTGCTACCCTGGCAGGGTTCTTCTGCCTAGATTACTCCTTGCTACCAGGTACCCACTGCTGTCGAGTGGGCTCCCTAGAGGTCAGAGTAGAACTGCCCCACAGAGCTTCCAAGGACTGCCTGGCGGATGTGAACTGCTGACCCTTCAGTTAGCAGATGTAGCACTTAATCCCACTATGCCACCGGGGTTTCCTGGTACCAGGTACAGATTAGCAATTTCATTCTTCACTCTAACACCGAAAACAAAAAGCACTAATTTGGCAGGGGAAGGTAGAAAGTTGAAGTTAAATTTTGTGTCTCCTGCCATAATATGTTCAGATTCTTAAAATAGCTCATGTTCAGAAGGGCAAATAAAACATTTAGAGGAGAAAGCCAAATAATAGAGATTTCTTGGCAAGGATGATAAAAAGAAAAGCTAGAGGATGGGACTAACTTTAGAGTTGATGCATAAGAAATATGGCCCTTTTTAGGTAAGCAGTTAACTTTTTGTTATTATTTCACATTTTATTGTCTTTTACGTGAAAGTTACACAGCAAATACATTTCCCATTCAATAATTCATATACCAATTGCTCCATGACTTTGGTTGCTATGTCTGCATTGTGTCAGCCCTCTCCCCACTTCCACCCTGCTTTCCTGTTTCTATATATTTAATTGCCTTCTCATCTTTGCTTTTGGGCAAATGTTGCCCACATGGTCTCACACAGTTGATTGTTCTAAGGAACACATTTCTCCCAGGTGTTACTGTTTATTTTAAAGGCCCATCTATTATTTGGTTGACAGGTGACTTCAGGGAGTGGCTTCAGTTACAGATTCAAAGGATGTCTTTGGGCAACAGGCTCAGGAATTCCATCTGTTTCTATAAGCTAAGTCTGGTCTTTTTTTAGGAATTTGAGTTTTGTTCTACATTTTTCTCCCACTTTAACTGGGACTTTCTATGGTGTCCCTGGTAGCTGGGCACCATCTAATTCTTCTGGTCTCAGGTGATAGCTGGCTGTGGTGTGAGTGGGTCATTAGTCTTATGGATTACTGCTTTCTTGAGTGTTTGGTTTCCTCTGTTGTTTTTTGCTCCAGATGGTTTCGGGCTGGTGGAATCTCTGGTTCATGTGGTACTTTAGTCATTAGGGCTAATCTTCTCCTTGTGTCTTTGATTTCCTTCATTCTCCTTTACTCTGGGTAGGATGGAGCCAATAGTTGTATCTTAGATGGCCACTTGCAAGCTTTCAAGATCCCAGATGATACTTACCCAACTAGCACGTAGAACATTACCTTTACAAACTATGTTATGCCAATTGACCTAGATGTCCCGAGGCTATGGTCCTTAGCCAGGAAGCCCAGTAACAGCCCCATAAAGTGTTTGGATATGTTAAATAAACTTCCCTGTGTCTCCTATGTGTTCTATTATATTAATACAGATATGAATGCACAAGCATTCCATACAAACTGTATACGTAAATGCCCACAACTCTACCTATATATGCATGTGCATGTATTCCCACACCCAAAATAGCACACATATCTACCTATGTAACAGCTCACAAATTTGGGGGCATTATTACTGTTTCTGCAGAATTGTATATGTTATAACATTAATCACAGTTGTTCTTTATTCTTGTGTAGCTCTAAGTATCTTCATTTACCTTGGCCATGTTGCACTGACTTTCCTCATATTCTTATTGCTTTTCCTTTCACCAGGATTTTACCATCTAGTAAGTGATTCTCCCTCCCTCTCCCCCATCCCATCCCTGGTAAATATCAAAGAAAATATTTTTCTGATTGTAAAGCTGTTCTTTACTTTTGTTTTTTAATAAAAGTGGTATCATAATATTTGTCCTTTTGCAATTGGCTTGGCTGGCAATTGACTTAATGTTTTGTGGACTCATCATTATTCTTTATCCTTGCATAGTATTCCTTTGTATGTATTGACCACATTTTGTTTATCCATTCATCTGTTGATGAGTACTTAGGTTGTTTCCACCTTTTTACTTTTGTAAATAAGGCCAAAATAAACATGAGTGAGCATATGTCTATTTATGCCACTGGTTTTTATTCTCAGAATATATACACGTCAAGTGGGATTGCTGGATCATATATTTCTATTTGTAGCCTCTCGAGGAACCATCACACCATTTTCCATAGTTGATATACCATTTTACAATTCCACCACCACCGTGTAAGAGCTCCAATGTATTCCCCTTAACTTTGCTACTATTTGTTATTTTCTTTTTCCTTGATCAGAGCTAATTTTACAGGTATGAGAGAGTATCTTATTGCAGTTTTGATTTGCATCTAATTGTTAATGATCATGAGTATCTCTTCATGTGTTTGTTAGCTGCCTGCATGTATTCTTTGATGCAGTATTTGTTGATGTCCTTTGCCCATTTTTTGATTGGATTGTTCGTTTTTAAGGTACTAAAATTTTCTACATATTTTAGAGGTTACGCCTTCGTCAGATATGTTATTGCCAAACTTTTCCCCCTAGTATGTAGGGTCTCTTTTTACTCTTTTAGTGACATCTTTTGATGAGCATAAGTATTTAATTTTTAGGTGGTACAACTTACCTACTTTGTTTTCTGTTTGCTATTGTAAATGGCACTGATTTTACTATTTCCTTTTCAGAATCCTCATTTTTAATGTAGAGGAACCCTACTGATTTTTTTGTGTTGATCTTGTACCCTACCACTTCGCTGAATCCTTGTATTAGTTCTAATAACTACTTTATAGATTCTCTTGGATTTTCTATGTATAAGGTCAACATCATCTGCAAATAAAGATATTTATTACTTCTTATCCAAATTGGATGCCCTTTATTTCCCTTTCTTGCTTCATTGCTCTACCTAGGACTTCTGGTACAATACTGAGTAAGAGTGGTGAAACCCTTGTGTGTAGTGGTTAAGTGCTACGGCTGCTAACCAAAAGGTTGGTAGTTCAAATCTGCCAAGCACTCCTTGGAAACTCTGTGGCACAGTTCTTCTCTGTCCTACAGAGTCACTATGAGTTGGCATCCACTCAACAGCACTGGGTTTTTTTGTTTTGCTTTGTTTTGTCTCATTCCCATTCTCAAAGGCAATATTCTCAAACTTTCTCTGCTAAGAACAACGTTGGAGGTTTGTTTTGCATTAAAAACCAAAAACCTATTGCCATCAACTCTAGTCTGACTCACAGCAACTCTATAGACAGAGTAGACCTGCCCCTAGAGTGTCCAAGGAGTGCCTGGCAGATTTGAACTGCCAACTTTTTGGTTAGTACTTCACCACTACACCACCAAGTTTTGCATATATGCCCTTAATTATGTTGAGGAATTTGCCCTCTACTCTTATTTTGCTTAGAGTTTTTGGATTTTATCAAAGGATTTTTCTGTGTTGATTGGGATGATGATGTGATTCTACTCCGTTTTTCATTTACGTGGTGGGTTATGTTGATTTTCTAATGTTGAAACATCCTTCCATCGCTGGCATGAACTCCACTTGATCATGATGTATTATTTTATTCATATGCTGTTGAATTCTGCAGACTAGAATTCACTAAGAATTTCTGCATCCTCATGAGGGATCTTGATCTATAATTTTCTTTTTTAGTGGTATCTTTGCCTGGTTTTGGCATCACAGTTGTGCTTCCTTCATATAATGAATTAGAGAGTATTTCTTCCTTTTCTATGTCCTGGAATTGTCTGAGTAGAATTGGTGTCAACTGTTCTCTGAATGTTTGGTAGAATTCTCCAGTGAAGCCTTCTCGGCCAGGCTTTTATTTTTCTCTTAAAAGTTTTTCTTTCTTTCTTTCTTTTTTTTTGTGATTAACTGACAGTACACAATTCAAATCAATTTTGCATGCTCCCCACCTGTAGCTCCATCTGCTTTCCTCACCCAGTGACAGAACATTCCTCCTTTTCATTCTATACTTCTAGTATCCTCTTAATGAGCACCTGCCCCCTCCTCTCCACCCTTTTCTCTCCCATCTAGAAACAAACCAGTAGGACAGCCTCCTATGAATGTAAAAAACCGTAGAGTCAGGGAAAGGTTTTTTTTTTTTAAAAAGGTCATGTTCAATTTCTTCATTTCTTCTTTTGTTATGGGTTTGTTCAAAATTTTCTACCTCTCTTTGTGTTAGTTTATGTAGGTAATGTGTCTCTAGAAGTTTCTCCATTTCTTCTAGGTTTTAAAATTAGTTGGAGTACAATTTTTCATAATATTCTGTTACGATCCTTTTTGTCACAGTTGGTTCTGTTGTAACATCACCCAACTCATTTTCTCGGTCAGCTTGCCTAGTGGTTTGTCAATTTTAATGATCCTTTTAAAGAATCAACTTCTAACTTGTTAATTCTATTGTTTTTCTTTTTTCCTATTTCATTTATTTCTGCTCTGATCCTTATTATTTCTTTTTTCTGGTGACTGTGGACTTCATCTGCTGTGTCTTTTCTGTTTGTCTGAGTTGTAGCGTTAAGCTACTGATGTTGGCCTTTTCTTCTTTTTTAATATGTGCATTTATTGCTATAATTTCTCTTCTGACTACTGCTTCTGCTGAGTCCCAAAAGTTTTGATGTTGTGTTTCCTTTCTTATTTCACTTTAAGAAGTGTCTAATTTCATTTTCAATTTCTTCAGCTACTCCATTAGTTTTTAAGATGTTATTTAATTTCTATGTATTTAATTTTTTCCAATTATTGATTTTTAACTTTATAGTGTTGTGATCAGAAGATACTTTCCATTATTTTGATGCTTTTGAATTTACTGAGGTTTCATTTGTAGCCCAAAATATGGTCTATTCTGGAGAGTGATCCATGTGCACTAGGGAACAATGTGTACTGTGCTGCTGTCAGGTGGTATGTTCTGTATATGTCTATGATGTTAAGTTGGTTGATTATATTTAGATCTTCTGTATCTTTGTTGAGTTTCTTTCCAGTTGTTCTATACATCATCAGAGTGGTATGCTCAGGTCAGCTTCTATTTTTGTAGAACAGTCTATTTTTCTTTCCAATTCTGTTAACAGTTTGTTTTATACATTTTGGATCACTGTCATTGGGTTAAGGAACCCTCATGGTGCAGTGATTAAAGTGACCAACTGCTAACAGAAGGGTTGGTGGTTTAAAACCACCACTGGCTCCACAGAAGAAAGACGTGGCAGTCTGCTTACACAGAGATGGGAAACATCGTGAGGTCACTATGAGTCGGAATCAACTCAGTGGTAGTGGGTGAGGTGTTTGGTTGGTCTTTGGGTATGTAAGCTTTTATTATGGTTATATCCTCTTGGTAGGTTGAGCCTTTAGTCACTATAAAATGCCCTTCTTTATCTTTTTTTTTTTCAGACTTCAAAGCCATTTATTTTCTGACATAATTGACAAGGATCTGTAGTAGGCAATGGACTGACTGGTTTGTGTTAACTGAAATTTTCATTCCTTGCTGCTAATAATATACCATTTAGACTTAAATTGATTTGTTACGTCACATCCATGACAGTTGCGATTTCTTAGATAATTGAAGGCAACATACATTTTTTACTAAATGGTGAAAATACCAATGAAGTAATCATCCAAGTCAGTTCTTGATTCCATGTGTCCTTTTTCATGCTTTCACTACTGCTTTGCCCAGATTTTCCCTTTTCAGCATTCCCATAAATGCAGCTGGCATGTTTTCAAAGCCTTCTTTGAGATATTCATGGTACTGGATTTTATCTCGTAAGACCCATTTCAGCAAGTCTTTCAGAGCCTTCTGACTGGCATCCTTGTCCCAGTGATCAAAGACGAATGCTTCTATATGGAGTTCCTGATAGATGAAAACTTCTGGGGGTGGGCCTGGGGGAGGTGGACCTGTACGATTATATGTAGAGATGGCCCCACATATAGCAATTCTTCCAAATTTCTTCATCTGCTGGATAATAGCATTTGAAAACTCTCCACCTACATTATTAAAATAGCAATCAAAACCGCCAGGAGCAGCTTTCTTCAAAGTTTCTTCCAAAGACTCTACTGTCTTGTAGTTAAGCCAAGCCAAGTGCCGTCGAGGCAACATCAGATGCAATTTTCTTAAGGTGGGCAATCTTCTCATCAGATCCTGCTGCTCCAACCACTTTGCAACCCTTGAGCTTAGCTATCTGCCCAACCACTGAGCCCACTGCTCCTGCTACTCCACTGACCATCACAGTTTCTCCACCCTTCACACCACAGATGTCAAACAGGCCGAAATAGGCAGTTATGCCTGGCATGCCAATTGTCCCCAGAGCCAGAGAGAGTGGTAATGTGTCTGGCCACCCCATATGCAGCTTTTCTAGTTCTTTCCCATCAGAAATGGAGTGTGTTGTCCAGCCCGAATAAGACAGTACAATAGTTCTTTTGGGGAAGGCTGAGTTTTTACTTTCCACAACTCTGGTGACTTGCTGCCCCATCCTTCAATAGTCTGGCTTGCATTCTAATATAAGGATCCACACTAAGGAACAAAGCTTCAAGCAGGACCTCTCCATCTTTTAAGGGTGGGAGCTCAGCTGTCTTCAACTCAAAATTAGTACTAGTACGGTAGCCCACAAAGTGCTTCTTCAGGGTCGAGCTCTTTGTAAGAACCATCCTGAGACTCAAGAATCTGCTGAAGCTGGCAACTAGAGAATGAACCACAACTGCCTGGCACAGCGAGGACCAGGATTTATGGCCCTTCTTTGTCTTTTATAATGGACGTTGACTTAGATTATTATTACCACTCCTGCTCTCTTTGGGTTACTGTTTGCTTCAATTTACATTTCTTATTACAAGATATGACTCCTTTGAAATATTAGAGTTTTGCATTAACTTAAGCAGAAGTAGTACATTAGTGATGGTATGTGTCTAGACAAAGATACACCATTCTGAAAAAGCAATACAGTGGTTTTGATAAGTCACAGTTTCTTCATAATTGCACTCCTTAAAAGCAACTGCATTGTCATTCATTATTTCAGTCTACACTCACGACTATTAAAGAGTTGTATGTTTTCGTATTAAGAAAACAAGACATAAAATTATTACTGGTCTCCAAAGTTTTACAGATGCTGGTTTATTTCTCATCAGTGAATGCATCTGTCCTTAAAAAGAATGAAACTGACATGAAATGGTCTCCCTTGCCCCTTGCCTCCTTTCACTAATGATATGTAACGGCTGCTGAGCCTGCAATAAACTTGTTTATGTCTAGTCATATTCCCATCATATTACAATCCAATCTGATTTCTTTATTAAAAAAAAAAAGAAAGAAAAAAAGGAAATCACAGGAGACTAGCGCACGTTCCTGCTTTAAGGCATCCCTTGACATCAGCCTTCACTTCGTACTTCTGCTCCAAGTGCCTGATTTGACAGAGCACACAGAAAGTCAGGAGACAAGGCTCCTCCTCTCCAGAACTGCCTGACAGGAGTCAATAATGATTCCTTCACACAGCTTCAATCTAACAATTTCAGATAAACGTGAGAGGGGAAACTTTCTAGTATTCCTTACAAGATTTTATTAAAGAGGGGTGTAAAAATGCATTTGCCTCAGTGGAGCTATTCTCCTCCAGATCAACTCAATCCATTTTAGCAGTTGGCAGTTTAACAGAAGTTACAGGCTGCCATGCACAGATGCTTTTCCCCCTTTGAATGCCACATGAAAGCAAGGGATTCTGAGAAGGAAGCAAAGACGGAAGAGAGAGAGGAAAAAAAGCAGCTTCTCTTTTATAAAAAAAAATTTCTTCAATAACTGCAGCTGGGTAAAATTTCTCTGAGCGTGCATCCTTCTCCTACTGTTGAATATATAAAACAGCTACCGTACTTTTCTTCCTAGGCTTCATCTACTGACAGACTGTCAAAAGCAAACTACTTTTTGTCTTATACTGCAATAATCATCTACTGTATTTTTAATGCACCCAAAACAAATTCTATTATTACAAAATAATAGGGATGATCCTTCTGTATTCTCAATGCAAAATGATACATTTTAAATATGATATTCATAAGAGCAGCCTATCCATAATTATTGTTATTAGGTTAAAGAAAATATCAACATTTTTTATTCATGTTAAGGTTAACATTTGCAATTCAGCTGTTTGCAATATTTAAATGGAATTGAAAATCTTATAAGAAAACTTAAAAAAAAGAGCCAACTTTAAGACTGGTGTTTTCTTGAATGGGTAGCCATCCTTACTGCCCATCCATTACCATCACCATAACATTAAAGAAGAAACTCAGACTGACTAAGCAGATAATCCCTTTATTACCTGTCACCTCTGTCTCCATGCCCACCAGCTGTGATTCAATTTTAAACTTGTACTTCATGATTATTTGTAATGGAAATATGTTTGTTTTTATAAAATGTGCTATTATGTTTAACAAGATACAACAAAATTTAAAAGACTTTTACACATTCAGATTGTAAATTAACTACTGTACATGAGGAAGGAATCTGCTCTCTGTATCTTGATATGTACATAAACCAACTACATATGAATATATGCTAGCTGAAGTTGTAGTGGTGATGTATGCATCTTTTAAAGACAGTGATAAATTTTCTACAGGCTATGTCTGAGGAGTTTCTCTTATGTGATAAAGTTCACAAAATTCAGTTAATGAATTAATAACTAACTAAAGTACCTTCTTGTCAAACCATAAGCAACAGTCTTCCAATCTTCTATACACCCCCTCAAATTTAGACTTCTAGGCTCTAATACTGGTATTTTTCATGCAACAGTTACATTCCCCATGCTGCTAGAGCAATTTTTGATGATTCATTGCATCATCAACCCTGGAATTTAGTACAGTTTGTTCCTTCTTGGTCTATCCTTTACCAAAAGAGTGAAAGCTAGTCACCATTCAATCATAAGCCTGTAGCCTGTTTATCCCTGTACATTCCCTTCTCTTAGACTAAACATTTGCAAATCCTTCCATCTATCATCATTGATTCAAGCACAAAGGCTTTTTGAGATTTGTTTTCCATAACGCAGGTCAATAAAGTATTTTTAAGAATATGTTTTTATAAAAGACCACATGAAGATGTGTAAGTTTAGGGATAATCAATGGAACATAGAATTTTGGAGCTAAAAAGAAACTTAGGGAACATTTGAGTCCAACATTGTCATTGTATAGATGATAACACTGATTTACAGAGAAGATAACTGACTTGCCATAAATATGTCACAAAATAAAGATAGGAAATGGAGGGGCTTAAATCAGGAATGGGATATTAGGCAATGAACCAGTAATCATAATTGTTCTATCCTTCATTTACTGGATAATTGTATGACTAAGATTTTGTAAGATACATACTCATGAAAATAAATAGTAATAAACATGACAGACCATGATGACAAGATGAAACCATATAATAAGCACTCTAAAGAAGTAATTAAGCGGTAACATTAAGTTTAAAACTCTTGTAATTTTATACTACTACAACATTTAGTCATCCAGGTCTTTGGTACATGTTATAGATTGAATTGTGTCCTACAAAAATATGGGTTGTAAATCCTAACCTCTAAGCCTATTGCTATAATTTCACTTGGGAATGAAAATGGGTTGCCTTTGGTATATTAATAAGAGAGAATTCCTGTAGAGTGTGTTCTGAGCCAGTCTCTTTTGAGATAGAAAAGACATTGAACAAGCAAGCAAAGTGAGACAAATGGGGTAAGACAGATGCCAAAATACATGGAGAGCTCCAAGGGAACAGAAGGCAGAAGCTAAAGAGACAAGGAACTTTCAGAGCCAACAGAAAGAGCCTTCTAGAGCCAGCATCCTAAATTCAGACTTCTAGCCTCCTAAATTGTGAGAAGATAAATTTTGGTTTGTTAAAGCCACCCAACTGTTGTATTTTTGTTACAGCAGCACTAGATAACTAAGACAGTCCAGTTAGAAAACGTTCACTGGATCCTATAATCTGCCTTTGGATCAGCCTGTAAACTGGTAGGTGCATTATTCAGAGTCCTTTTCTGACTCAAGGAATGTATGGCAGCTCACCCATTCTTTACATCTCTGGAGTTCTTTGGGAGTATACCTTTCCCATTGAAAATATTTGCTTCCCTCTCATGGAGACTTGTGTAACAGTGAAAGGTGAAAGAAATCTTCCTTGAAGCAAAACAGCTGACATATTATGTAAAACTAGAGGCATGTCCCCAAATGGAAGGTTTCCTTCAGTAATTCCTTCTACTCAAGAATGGTGACCTTGATGGGCTTCAACAAATCATGCATCTTCACATAATATTTCTCAAAATCTATTATTACCAACTAAAAACTTAAATACATTCAATGGCTCAGTATGAAGCCAACTACTGAAAATACATGGTATCAACAAAAAATTCAAAGCAGCAAGTAATTAGGCCCTGAAAGGGTTAAGGATACATTCATGCAAATACTTGATAGGGAAAGTGCTCAACTGTGTCAGGGCTAGATACACTTTGGGATGGATGGATGATCACGGGTATATAAGAGACACACACACACATGCACAAATATGTGTCATGGATTGAATGTGTCATTCCAAAAATGTGTATCACTTTGGCTGGGCCACAATTTCCAGTACTGTATGATTTTTCCCATATGTTGTAAATCCTGTTTCTGTGGTGGAAACGAGGGAGAATAGGCAGTAGCTGTGTTAGTGAGACAGGACTCAATCTACAAGTTTGGATTGTGTTGAAGCAATCTCTTAGGATATAAAACGAAGTTACCAGAGAGACAAGAGCACCTCATACCACCAGGAAAAGAGTACTGGCAGTATAATGTGTCTTTCAGACTTGTGGCTCCTGTGCCTGAGAAGTTCCAACTCCAGGGGAAGATTGGTAACAAGAACTTTCCTCCAGAGTCAATGGAGAAAGTCTTCCCCTGGAGCTGACAACCTGAATTTGGCCTTTAGCCTACTTTACTGTGAGAAAATAAACTTTTCTTTGTTAATATCATCCATTTGTGGTGTTGCTACACAGCAACACTAGGTGATGAAGACAATATGTGTGTATACACACACATACACGGACATATGTATATATTTATATACTTACTGTACGAGATCATGTGCTTATTAAGAGAATGATACACATAATTCAGATTGAAAAGTTAAAAGCACTTCTATTTCTAAATGCAAGTTAGAACAGCCAACTGTACTGTTCTTTCTGGTTATTTCACTTTGTGCCACATTGAAGACAGAAGGAACTCAAAGCTACCAATACCAAGCTGCTTTTGTCAGTCTTTGTCCTAACTTTATTATTTACATAAGTGTGTGTTTTAATATTTGAGAAACTATCTGAGGGATTCTGCTGTGAGCTGGGCACTTTAATTTAGTTTGACTGGTAATAAAACATAATTCAAAGCCAAATGTCAGGTGAACTAAGTTAAATGAGAGCTCTGTGTCATAAAGTCTCTGTTTCCAATTATTTCCTGGGATCCGAATGAGTTGTGCATAGTCAACAAAGATATTTAGAAGTGGACTAGAAAGCAATACCTTTTCTGTGTGCATTCTGTATGCCATTTACTTTTGGGTATCTGTTTTAAAATGTTACAAGATGCTGCTTTTTTTCACTGATTTCAACTCAAATGATTTTCTCTGAACAATTCTCTCCTTATCCACCTTTTTTCATTCCTGCGAGCTACAGCCATAGTGTGACTAGAACAAAAGGCGATGGATGTTTGTATGTAAGTGCTCTATGTTAAAAAAAAGAAAAAAAAAACTCATTATATTGTATAAAGCCACAATCCCTATTTCTGTATCATTCCCCTTTCTCCCAGACTCTCTCTTCTCTTAAACACGATGCTTTTCCAATTAACATTTCAATAATTCATACCACTAGCCCCTCTTGCCCCTACCTTAAAATACTGGTTAACCCTTAGGGGGCAGTGCATTCATATTAATGAGGGAGGGACAGCTCAAAAAAAAATGGCAATGACGACGGTTGCACAACTTAAAGAATATAATCACTGTCACTAAATGCTACAGACAGAAACTGTTGAATTGGTGTGTGTTTTGCTGCATATACTCTCAACAGCAACAATAAACTTTTAAAAAGTATTAGTTATCATCTGATACATATTTCCAATCTCAGTAATATTCCAGCAGTCACATAGAAGCTAGCATTGCAGTCACCCCAGTGCAGTCTTAATACTGTTATACAAGATGAGTCAGAAAACTTTCGTGTACTTAAATTTCAGACCTCAAATGGTTTTATCAAGATCAAGGGATATTCCATGTGTAGAAGGCTAGGTCATGACATTTGGCACACAGCACACATTCAATTCACTGGATATGTTATCTGTATATAAATCTGAACCTTAGCTGTATATGCTTAATAAACACATCTCAGTGTAACAACCTTGGTGAGAAAAAATATAAAATAACAAGTAAAGGTCAAGAAAGAGCTACCGTGTATTAAGAAGAAAGCAAGGGACAGAAGGTAATAAAAAACTTATACTTTCTGTATTTATGCATTTAGTGTGTTGGAGGGGAATTTACATTACAGAAGGATTTAAATGCAGATTACTAGAATTTATGAGCAAAAGATTTCCTGTTTTTCACATTAGTTCAATAAAAAATGATCAAAAAAGGCCTCATCAGACTGAGGTAAAGAAAGGAACTACAACTCCAATTAAGTTCTTGATTTATACATAATGGTACAATATCACAAACGATGAACATCAGATTATACCACAATTTGCAAAGATGTGTCTCTGTGTGTGTGTTTTAGGGGTGTGATGGAGAATCATTTTTCATTCCATTCTTTTCAAATTAGTGTGCACTTAAATAACTGATTCCAGAAACAAAATGCAAATGAACACTTAACTATTTATGTTCCTTCAAATCCTCTTACAATATATGCCAATGTGCACACATTATTACAGATATAATCAGTATTTATATACTCACTTGCAATCTAATTCTTCCATTTAACGTTGTTTGTGTATATATTTCAAAGAATTTTCATACAATGACATCACCATCAAACTGTACCTGTTTGCCTACAGCTCCTCCAACATCTCACTGTGTGTTTAGACATTGTAATAGACATATGATGCTATCTTACTTTAATTTTCATTTCTTTACTTGCTGATGAAAAACATACACTTTATATATATATGTACACAAACATGTAAACTTTCTTCACTCCTTTTTCCCTTTGTGAACAATGCATGCAAACCCCCTCAAACACATTATTTCCAATAGCAAAACGTCCACATTTGTTGATTATTCCAATAAATCTGTTCCTAAATGGGATAATGATATACTTAATCATTCTCAATCCTCCTATGCCGTTATATGGGTTCAGATATTTAACATCTAAATGGTTTCCAATTTCTGTGATCTTTCTTTAAAATCATTTCAATCTATTCATATCTGTCTGGGACTACTTCAGTCTCCCCACAGCTACTTTTGGGAATCAACCTGGAAAGACAACTAAAATACAAATCCAGTTCTGTAGCTCAGTCTCCACTTAATAAATCATTCTCTAAATTCTACCACTTATAGGATGAATTCCTTTTTACCCAGCCTAGAAATCCTTTCGTGTGGATTGCCACAGTCTGCCGACAACCAGGAGAACGGCACAGGACTGGGTAGTGTTTTGTTCAATTGTACATGGGGTTGCCATGAATTGGGGCTGACTCAAAGAAAGATGAGAACAAGAGAATGTCCTTTGCAATGCAGGCTAATCTCATTTGCTGCCCAGCTTCATTTCCCCCATTGTTCCCGTAAATTTTACATCTGAAATGGCCTACTTGTTGCTTCTGCACATCCTTCTTGTTTTTCTTCTTCTGTGACTTTGCTCATACAGTTTCACCCTCCTAATAGACTTGAGTCCCCGTCTCATTGCTGTGCTGCAAATATCCAGCAACACCTTACACATTCTTGAAGTTCTAGCTCAAATGTGATTAGACTCTGGAAGTCTTTTGTGATAGCTTTCAACTGCATATGATGTCTTTTGTCTGTGAAACACAAAGCAGTTTATAGCTTTCTTTAAGATTATACTACATTTTCCAAGAAGGAAGAAATATCTTTATATTTTATAGCCCTGGAATACTTAACAAGTTATTGAAGACAGGAACTACAACTCACATCTTTCTGTCTGCAAATGCCTTGTACATAGTAGGCATTCAATGTATTTTTCTTGGATGGAATTTTCTCCAAGGTCTGAAAACTCTTATAACAATGAGAACTGTGACTCATTCATGTTTGGCTCATCTTACCTCTTAACATGTATATGGAATGCATAACTTTTTTAAAAAAAATGAATGATTTTAACATCATATAGCTGGATGAATACTCCAAAAAAATCTATATATTTTTTCTTCATTAAATATAAAGCAGCCTTCCTTCCAATTATCCCTCAGAAAAGACAAAGATGTCTTATATTCAAGTTTTTACAAACTCTCTAACATTAAGGGCTATTTTCTAAATTATTTTTAAGGGTACTCTTTTGAGAACACAAATAATTCTGTGACAATCTCAATTACATGAACTTTGGATGCTTCTGAAAGTAGTTTACAGAATGAGGGGAGGGGTGAAGACAATGAAATTTAATACAGATTTGACAATTAATACATGGTATGACCTCACAGTGCTGGATATCAATGTAAACAAGCCTTTGGAAGGATTACATAAAATTGCAAGACTTATGGAAGTAAATACCTAAGGAAGATCACAGACATACACATACATTATGAATTTCAATAACTGATATAGTACCATGCAAATAGATGTTTGTGGCTTGGGATAAAAATGATAGTGACGCTATCAGGGACAGTTTAAAGTGCTGTGTTTCTAAGTAATTAGATGGACATAATGTGCTACATACATTGTGCTCCAGAAAAGCATTAGATGTCTCTAAAAACTGGTACTGGTAATTAGAAACACTGACATCAGAAACACTGGTACTGACATCAGAAACACTGATGTCAGAAATGCATATAGTTTGAAGAAACCTGTTATGCAAAATGGGACAGTGGGAAGAAAAAGTAAGGTATTATTCTATACCATATGCAATTTTGACTATTTGATATTTGCAAATATCGTAATCAGACATTTATTGTTTCCTCTACATTTCTAAAAGTCAGCCTGAATTTAATACGATTAAAAAAAAATTTCAGAAATCTTTTTAGGAAAAGGGAGCTCACCCTATGTCCATCACATTTGGCACATCCTACTGAATCCAGGGTTGTACACATGGCTCAGCCAGCCAACAATAATAGTAACAGCAGCAGTTTAATTAGCAGTTACTGGTGCCATGTGGTATGCTAAGTGACTTGAATATATTACACATCACTAATTATGCAAATAACTCTATAGGTTTTATGCAACCATTTTACAAATTAGGCAAGTGAGCCTCTCATAAATTAACTAGCTTGCTCAAGATCATACAGCTAGTAAGTGGTGGACATCTGTGTAGCTTCAAAGTCCATAACCTAAACCGCCATACCAGATGGTCCCCACAAGCAGCAAGACAGGATTCCTATGTTCCTGACTTTGACAGGATGACACTTTGTATATAAACAAAGGTGAAGTCAAAAGTAGGACAAGAATAAGATTTGTAATCTGTGAATGCATTACTAGCTTTAATCTATTTAAAAATAAAAACATAATATATTTTTAAAAAAACATGAAGAACACCACACTCATGTTTCACAGAGCCTCAAGATTGCTGTGTGAATCACTAAGGAATGCTTTGTAGACAGGAATGGTTTATCTTCCTTTGCTTTTCTTGTGAAGCAACTATGTGTCTATAGTATACGAGGTATACGAATCTTTTTTTTTTTTAAGTTTGCTAATTCTTTACAACTTCTGGATTAAGTGAGACCATAAGTCATACACACAGTACTTCATCTTCCCCACCCTTCACCTCTGTAACAATTTTTGGATTTGATAAATGAGTTTGCACATATCATATCTAAACCTTTCAGGATTTCATGGGCTCTGATAGGATTGCCTCAGTCAACCTTTATATTTTCCAAAAGAAGAATCATAAGTGTTTTAGCCTTTCCTGAAATAGAATATCTCTCACTTACTGGTTCATCATATACAACCTTCTCTAGCCTAATGTGGAGGCACTGGTGATGTAGTGGTAGAATTCTTGTTCTTCCATGCAGGAGACCCCAAGTTTGACTTCTGGCCAGTGCACCTCAACCACAGTCACCAGTTGTCTGTCAGTGGGAGCTTGCAGGTTGCTATGATTTTAAACAAGCTCCAGCAGATTGTCCAGATGAAGACAGACTAGGAAGAAAGGCCTGGTGATCTACTTTTGAAAAATCAGCCAATAAAAACCCTATGGACTGCAATGATCTGACCTGTTGTACATAGGGTCACTGAGTTGGGGACTGATTTGATGGCAGTTAACCACAACAGCCTCAGCAGCAGGAGCAGCAGCGACAGCAGCAGCCATTTTTTGACAGCAGCAGTCATCAGACTTAATCAAAGTGTTTCATCAAGTCTGAAGGACCTTGATCTTGTATTAAGGTAAATGTTTTGTTTGAGTGCCAACCCCCTTCCTGACGCTGACAAGCAGAATTTTAACCTGTGTGGTTACAGCACCTCAGTGAGCAAAGTCTCTTCACAAAACAGTTAACAGTGACTTCTAGCTCCCTGCTCAAGATTGGAATTGACAAGTCACAGCCTGCCAGTCTGTGAATGCAGACTGACTCATTCTACCTTTCCTTTTTTTGTAAACGCATTACCTTCCCCACACCGAAGCTCATCTGCCACTTCGCAGCCCACTCATGAGCCTCAAGAGAGCTTCCTGCAGTTTATCCCTAGCAGCCTGGCATTTCACTTTCTGCGAACTTGGAACAGCTAGTTTCAGCTGCAAATTCATGCACTTCAGTTTGCTTAACTTTTTGATAGGATACACTACTTCCTCAAAGGAATTAAAGTGATAATGTTTAAAACCAAAGGAGAAATATTAAGTGCAAAATTACCCTCTTATTAATAAACAACAAAAAACGTTTAAATATGCTCTATGAGTGATAGTATGTGTTTCAGATTTTTTTTTCCTTCGAATTTTACCCTTCCTCAAAATGATGAAACACAGATCATAACATAAGTCTAGAATTAGACATGCTATTGGCCCTTTGGAAACCCTGGTGACATAGTGATGAAGCGCTACAGCTGCTAACCAAACGGTGAACAGTTCAAATCCACCAGGTGCTCCTTGGAAACTCCACAGGGCAGGTCTGCTCTGTTCCATAGGGTTGCTATGAGTCAGTATCGACTCAGTGGCAATGTGTTTAATTTTTTGGTATTTGTCTTTTGGGGGTAAAGGAGTTAAGAACTCAGCTGCTAACCAAAAGGTTGGCAGTTCAAATCTACCAGTCACTATTTAGAAACACTAGGGGAACAGTTCTGCTCTCACCTATAGAGTCCCTATGAGTTGGAATAGACTCAATGGCAAAGATTTTTCCGGGGGGGAGAGGTGTTTATTGGCCCTTCATAGCTCTAAATCCACAAAACTGAAAGACTAATTTGCCAAAAGCTTAAAATTCATCTACTTTCATTGTCATCAATCCTTCCAATTGATTCTCCCTCCCCAAGTTGCTTTGTAATTGTGTATGCTTCTCACATATTTAAATAGTCTGGAAACCCTGGTAGCTTAGAGGTTAAGTGGTATACTTGCTAACTCAATGGCTGGCAGTTCAAATCTACCAGGAGCTCCTTGGAAACTCTCCGGGGGCAGTTCTACTCTGTCCTGAAAGGTCAGTATGTATTGGAATCAACGCAACAGAAATGGGGTTTAATATTTACCATTAACTTAATTTTGAAAACTTATTTCTTATTCTAGGAAGTCTGATTAACTTTTATAGTATTTGCTTTTCATATTGTAAAGAAAACAGATTTCTAGTCTTCTCAGATATGTCTCACTTGTATGAGAGCTTATTATGAATTTAAAAGACCAATTAGCAGAATTCTAATTTTCCCAGAGATACTTCAACAGAAAGTAATGAAGGAAAGATTTTTTAATTCCATTAGCTGTAGCTGTTTTGCTCCATAGAACTCACTGCTGTCGAGTCAGTTCTGACTTACAGTGACTATGAAACAGAACTGCCACATAGGGTTTCTGAGGCTGTAATCTTTACAGCAGCAGGCTACCACATCTTTTTCCTGTGGAGTGGCTGATGGGTTGGAACTGCTGACCCTGTGCTTAGCAGACAAGGGCTTAACCACTGGGCCATGCGGTCTCCTTTTATTACATAGAAGAAATATGTTTCTAAGGATTTTATTTAGGCCCAGTGCAAAGTTAATTTGCAAAATCCATCTATACTTACTCAGCAGGAGGACGGACTCTCTGAGTTTGTACCACAAAGTGGTAGGTAGTAATTATGTTACCTAGGTATTCCTGACATCTACCCCAAAACATAAACCAAACCACTGTTGTCAAGTTGATTCCAACTCACAGATACTATGCAGGACAGAGTAGAACTGCCCCATAGGGTTTCCAAAAAGTGTCTGGTGGATTTGGACTGCTGACCTTTTGGTCAGATGCCAAAGTTCTTAACCACCATACCACCAAGGTCTCCCCATCATTTCCTGCCTAAACAAAAAACTTCTTGCTGCCCAGTGAAGTGAGTCTCATAGGGACCCTACAGGACAGAGCAGAACTGCCCCATAGGGTTGCCAATGTTGCAATCTTCACAGAAGTAGACTGCTATATGTTTCTCCCGTGGAGCAGCTGGTGGGTTTGAAGAACCAATCTTTCAGTTAACAGCTGAGTGCTTGACCACTGCACAACCAAGTTTCCTCATCTATAGCCTAGATAGGCACAAACTGAACAATTACAGAGTTGCCTTAATACTCACTTTAGTTTTAAGTTGTGTCCTGAATACAGATTGCTCTTGTCAATTAAAATTCCTGGATGGTAAGCCTCAACCCATATGTTATGTGTAGGAGCAATATGAGGCAGTAGAAAGAGCATTAGATTTGGTTTTAGGTGCCTTAGGCTCAAATTTTGATTTAGCTTCACTCAAATCAGGAAACTCACAGCAAGTCATTTAACTTTTCTAATCCTCAGTTTCCTTACAAAATGATGTGGGTAATCCTGTCTTACTATGTTCACATGTTTCTTAGGTGTATCAAACAAGATCATGTAAAATTAAAGTATTTCATAAACAAGAGCTTGCATTACTGCTGCCAGGTGTCATCAAGTCAGTTCTGACTCAGAGCGACCCTATGAACAATAGAAGGAAACACTGCTTGGTCCTGCACCACCCTCACAGTCCTCATGCTTCAGCCCATTGTAGCAGCTACTGTGTCAATCCACGTCTTTGATGGTCTTCCTCTTTTCTCACTGACCATCTACTTTACCAAGCATGATATCGTTCTCCAAGGACTTATGCCTCCTGATAACACATCCAAAATACAGCAGATGTAGCCTCGTCATCTTTGTTTCTAAGGAGTTACAAAGTTTTATTAGATTGGCTTTACTAAACCAAGGTCTGTGTAAAGGTAGATCCTCTTTTGGCACAGCTTATCCTAGGCAAGGTCATGGAAACTCCATAGACACATCCAAATTCCCCGAGGGACCGAATTACTGGGCTGAGGGCTGTAGAGACTGTGGTCTCAGGGAACATCTAACTCAACTGGCTTAACAAAGTTTATAAAGAAAATGTTCTACATTCTACTTTGGTGAGTAGTGTCAGTGGTCTTAAAAGCTTGTGAGCAGTCATCTCAGATATTTTACTGGTCTCATTCTGTCTGGAGCAAGGGAGAACGAAGAAAACAAAGACCTAAGGGAAAGATTAGTCAAAATGACTAATGGACCCAGAGTACCACAGCCTCCACCAGACTGAGTCTAGCACAACAAGGTACCTAGCCACCGCCACTGACTGCTCTGACAAGGTCACAGTGAAGTGTCCTAAAAGGGTGGAAGAAAACTGTGGAATAAAATTTTAACTTACTAAAAAAAGAGAGAGAGAAAGAGAAAGAGAGAGAGGGAGAAAGAAAGAGAGAGAAACCAGACTTACTAGTCTGACAGAGACTGGAGAAATCCCGAGGATGTGGCTCCCAGACACCCTTTTAGCTAAGTAATGAAGTCACGCCCTTCAGCTAAAGATTAGACAGGCACATAAAATGAGACTAAACGGACACACGAAAGAGCAAGAATGAGAAGGCAGAAGGAGATACGAAAGCTGCTAACAGGGAACCCAATGTGGAGAAGGAGAGAGTGTTGCCATGTTGTGGGGCTGGCAACCAATGTTACAAAAGAATGTGTACTAATTGTTTAATGATGTGCTAGTTTGTTTTGCAAATCTGCATCTAAAGTACAATTAAAAATAAAGATATACCCTCTTTCAGATGAGCTACCTTTTATATAATCTGCTGCTACTTTTCTAATTTATACAATACTTTCTTGAAAAATACTGAAGGTTTGATGGCTTTATTCATAGTGGAAAAACTTTCTAAGTATGTTTCCATGCCATTTAAAAAATAAGCACAGAAGAAACAGTCTTCTTGTTTTTATTTTACCATTTTATTTTTAGTTCAGGTTGTTCTGTACAAGCCACTGATGATGTTTAAAACCAAGATATCAAATGACACTGTCATGATCTGGAAATGTCTGCAAAGTCCAAAGGGAAGTCTTAGCAAATGTCAGAGCACCTCTAAGGCATGGCGGATCCTCAAGATGGATAATGATTCAAGAGTTTAGTACTGAAGATATAGCAGGGTGCTGGGGACAGTCTGCTTGAAGCTCAAAGGTCAAGCAGCACAAGTTTAATGCCGAGTAAAGTAAAAGGTCGCTTAGCACTGTGATTCGTGATGCCAAATGGGTACAAAGTGACACAGCGTACATAGCCAACTACTGCTTCCATTTCAAAATGTGTCAAAATGAGTATTTTATTTCAGTTTTCTTCCTTTCTGACAAATAATTACTTAGAATAGCCAACAAATGAAAACATATCTTAGGCAACAGTTAAGTTTTCGGCAGTCAGTAGCTCCAAAACCAGTTATTCTTGAGCCAGTTCCAACTCAATGGCAACCCAATGTATGTCAGAGTAGAACTGTGCTCCACGGGGTTTGCAATGGCTGGTCTTGGGGAAGTAAATTGCCAGGACTTTCAGCCTCTGGGTGGAACTGAAACCCAAAACTTTTGGTTAACAGCTGAGACCACTGAACAACTGCTATACACAAAGACTACAAAAAAGCATCATAAACAAAAATAACAAACCCACTGCCATCGAGTCAATTCCAACTTACAGCGACCCTATAGGACAGAGCAGAACTGCCCCATAAAGTTATCAAGGAGCACCTGGTGGATCTGAATAGTCAACTTTTTGGTTAGCAGCTACTGTACTTTACCACTACGCCACCAGGGTTTCCCCCCATCCCCCCAAAACAAAAGGCACCATAAAACCAAAAAGATCAAACCCACTGCCATGAGTCAGGTATGACTCATAGTGAACCCATAGGTCAGAGTAGAACTGCCCCACACAGTTTCCAAGGAGCACCTGGCAGATTTGAACTGCCAATCTTTTGGTTAGCAGACATAGCACTTAACCCACTACATCACCAGGGTTTCCCAAAAGCACCATAGTGGAGCAAAATTTCCAGACTCTTAGGGAAGAGAAGTTATGTCTGTATCTTCATTAAGACTGGTCCTACTGGTATGTCTATTACTGATTTTTCCTTTAAAGAAAAGCAAATGCACACTTCAAGAAAATATAGACATCTAATCTCCTAAAGTTAGCACATATGTTCATCAAAAGACTTCACCTAAAGAATAAAAAGAGAATGTACAGACTGGGAAAAACTTTTTGATGTACTTTAGGGGAAAGTTTACAGCTCAAGTTGGTTTCTCATACAAAAATTTATACACACATTGTTATGTGACCTTAGTAGCTCTAGTCCGTAATGATCAGCATAATAAAATTTTGGTTAGCACGATGGTCCATTCTAGGATATAAAGTATAACTAGATTTGGACCTAGGCATTTCTCATGGGGGATCAACACGGTTTCAAGGAAAAAGTGCAATCTAACATGATACATTAGGAAAAGAGAATATATTTTTTAATATCATTTTTAAAATGTGGACAGAGCATTAAACAATTTGCCCTCATAGCTAACTGACTACTCATGTGTACACTGTAGTTGTTTTCTCGGGTGTATACCGGTTGGGCTAGGAACTACTTGAGGACTTTCTCTCTACATCTCGGTTAACATCCACATGGGGCCTGCCACAAAGTTTGTGGCCAATGAAAGTATGCTGAGTTAAATTAACAGAAACTTTGTTATCATGGGACTTAGAGTTTGACGTATATATGAAAATATATGAATAAACAGCAATGAATAACAATAAATGCCAGGAATTTGGATGAGAGCTGACAAGGATTCTCTTTTACATGCTTTTATCTCTGGCATCTAGTGCTGTTCCTGGCATATGTGAGACGCTCAGAAAATGGTGACATGTCAGTTTATCATATAAAGAAGGTGAAATTTGATCTGGGTTGTGAAAGGCAGGTAAGACTTGAACAGGTTTGTTCTGAACTTTTCTCAGCAGCAGTTTCTAATGGAATCAGAGAGGAAAACTCTTCTAACCCCACATAAATTTATGTGAGTCTTCTTTCCTGAAGAATGACTTCTTTTCCCATGAAGTGGTTATTTCTTTAAATTCTTGGGTAGGTCAAAATTATAAATTTAGGTTAGAAGTTGGATCAGAGGAGAAATGTCAGTGATTCTTATGTTGTAGAACAGGGCTACTTTTGACTATAAATCTTTATGACTTCATATTGTTTAAGTACCTATTTTCTAGGTTAAATCTTTACTTTGTTCTCTATTAGTTTAATTTAAGAAATATTTACTGTCTGCCATGTGTACAAAAACAAAATGTGACTACACAGAGATGTAATAACATAGTATGAATTATTATAGCATTTAAGTTTTGAATGCTTACTTTTATGCTAAAGAATATAAACTGTATGACTCTTAAGAACCTTTTCCACTCAGTCCTTTTTTTTTTAACCCCCTAAATCAGTTCAACTGAAGATTTCTGACATGGCAAAGAGAGTTGTTCAAAGCTAGTATTATCTACAACAACTTATCATTGTAAATCAGAATTATCTCAATATGATGCAGCAACAAATACAGATATAATTTTGATGCTGAGGCTGATGTAACACAGCAGGTTTAATCTATATAATTTCCAATTTCACACTTTTGAGTTCAAAGTTACGTATTTTCATTGACCTCATAATAAATAAACGACATATACATTTATTCTAATAAATATGCCACTCTTATCTATAGTCCCTGGGTAGTGCCAACAGTTAATATACGCAATTGTTAACTAAAAAGTTGGAGGTTTGAGTCCACCCCGAGGAGCTTCAGAAGAAAGGCCTGGAGATTTACCTTCAAAAGAGTATAACCATTGAAAACCCTATGGACACAGTTCAACTCAGACACACATGGGAGTTTTGGGAGTTGGAATTGACTCAACAGTAACTGGTATCTTATATTATCTCAAGTACATGTAAAAGCTGGAAAAATTTTCTCAGCATGAAAAGAGAAACAGAATCACTGCTGTAGTCTTTTCCTCCAAATTGCTTTCTGAAGTTTCTTTCTAAAGATCAAGTCTGATCATGTGCCTCTTCCACTTAAAAACTGTCAATAACTTCTATACCATGTAAAGGGTCCAGCTCTTCTAGACAAGGACCCTTCTTGAACTGGCAGCTGCCCAACTCCCCAGCCTTATTTCCTACTTGGTCCTTTCACATCCTAACCGAGGGCTATAGATTTTTACTTTCTGGTAATTCTGGGACCTTGGTATTTCTTTCAGGTGTTTAAAGAGCCAGAGCCCCTGGCTGGTACAAATGGTGAATGAGCTCAGCCACTAATGGGAAGTTTGTAGGTTCAAGTCTACCCAGAGACAACCCGGGAGAAAAGTCGGCCACTGAAAATCCTATTTAGTCCAGTTCTACCCTACCCTGACACACTAGAGTCTCCATGAGTCTGACTTGGCTTTTGAAAGAAAAACTGCTGTCCCATACCTAAGACATGAACTATACAGCCTCGGCTCCTTGTCCACCAGGAAAAGTACTATTTAGCCTTCAAAATGTAACCTAAATACCAAGCTTTCCCTGACAGCCTTCTTCCTTTTCCCTATGAAGAGCTGGCCCTTTCTTCCACTGTGTTCTCCCAGCACCCTGTATTCACCACCACTATTCAACTCAGGAAACCCTGGTGATGTGGTACTCAAATGTTACGGCTGCTAACCGAAAGATCAGCAGTCTGAATCTACCAGGTACTCCTTGGAAACAGTATCGTGTAGTTCTACTGTCTTACACGGTCACTGTGAGTCGAAATCAATTTGATGGCGGTCAATTTTTTTTTTTTAATTCGACTCAAACTTTAATATGATCATTTGTTTTCATCTTGGTCTCTCCAACTAGGCTATGAATTATGAGGGCACAAGGATGTACTTTCTCATATCTTTGAACCCCTTGCACTCAGAAACTGACTCACAGATGTTAAGTAAGCCATACTTGCTTATAAATTAAAAATTGACCCATTTTGAATTCACCATAGTTGCCTAAGGACTAGGATTGATGTTCACCTTCTTTTAGCAACCCTCTTCCCCACATTTTTGCTAGGTCCCCTGGATACAAAACCAGTAGTATAAATAAGATTAAAAGAACACTTAAAATGCTTAAGAGAACAATCTTTCCAAACCTCCTTAAGCACATTGTAAACATCAGGTTACATACAAAAAAATGATACGCTAACTACAGTTTAGCCATATTTGGTTGTTAAGGACCTCTGCTATGCAATGGTTTGAAGGAGTGACTCTTATTAACTTAGTCTGAGCTCCTATATATACTAACTGTCATGGTTTGAATTGTGTCCCCCCAAAAATGTGTGCAGCCACGTGGCTGGGATATGGTTCCCAGTATCTTGGGACTGTCCTCCATTGTGTGGTTTTGCTAACCTGTATGTTAAAGGATTAGGGTGGGGCTGTGAATTCCTGCTATGGGGGAAGTTTCCCTGGAGTATGGCTTGCCCCACCCTTAATGCTTTTAGCTTGCAAGGAATAAAAGGAAAAAGAACCAAGGACAATTTGAGAACCTCGCTACCATCAAGCAAGCAGCACCGGGAGCAGAGCACGTCCTTCAGACCAGAGGTTCTTGTGTGAGGACGCTCCCTGGACAATGACTGATGCAATACCGGACTTTCCTCCAGAGCCGTCAAGGGGAAAGTCTTTCCCTGGAGCGGACACCCTGAATATGGACTTGCAACCTACCGGACTGTGTAAGAATAAATCTTTTTTTGTTAAAGCCATCCACTCTGTGGTATTTCTGTTAGAGCAGCCCTAGCTGACTAAAACACTAACCAAAACCAAACCCACTGCCATCAAGTCGACTGCAACTCACAGTGACCCTACACAACAGAGTAGAACTGCCCCAAAGGGTTTCCAAGACTAAAAACTCATGGAAGCAGCTGCCACATCTTCCTACCACACAGGAGCTGGTGGGTTCAAGCTGATGACCTTTTGATGAGTAGCTGAGCACCTAACCACCAGACTATCAGGCCTCCTATGTAGTAGACACAAATGAAAACATGTGTCCTTAAAATCATTCTACAGTTTAAATAATTTTCTCTACATCAAAATGGGCTTTCCAATTTGCAAGATGCCTTAAATAGCTACTGCTTCACTTCATTTAGAAACCATGGCGGCACAGCGGTTAAGTGCTATGCCTGCTAACTGAAAAGGGACGGTGTGAATCCACCAGGCGCTCCCTGAAAACTCTACGGGGCAGTTCTAATCTGTTCTGCGGGTCTCTATGAGTTGGAACTGATGCAGTGGCAGTGGTTTTATTTTGGTTCACTTCATTTTGTGATACTACATAAATCCATTTGTCATTATTTCAAGGACTACAAAAAAACCTGTAAGAGTAATAGGAGAGGTTTTCTATCATATATAGTAAAACCCAAATTCTCTGGCATGAAATGGAAGGCTGCCACTCCCAACAACTAACCCTACAGTCCACTCACATCATAACTTCTCTTTTTCAAATATGCTCAACAGCAACAGGTTTGGTTATGTTTTGGTATGCTTTCATGACATAAGTTACAGAGTTCAGTTTGGTACAAAGAACTAGGCTTGGCTTTTTATCTTCAGATTTTGAAAATAGCCTGAGAAATGAAGGTGCTCCTGGTTTTCTAAAACAGCCAGAGAACACACTTAAATATGTACAGATGAACTGGGAGTTTGTATCCCACCACCTTGGCAACAGATCTCAGGAGAAGAAGGCATGATGAGGCCTCTAACAAACTAACACCCTAACCCACTTCTAAAACTTAATGTGTGTCTGTGAAGTGTGTCACGTGGGCTTTGGGGTACAAAAATGGCTGTCCAGGGGACCTCAGGGTCCCTTAGCTATGGTGTTAGTAGGAAACAGCTCAGCAGAAATTCTCAGCCTACCTGACTAACCCTACCTGAGCCCTCACCCAAGATGCCAGGAGAAGGCATACATGAAGAAGCTGTCTTTTTCCTCTGGGACAGCTTCCAGAAGCCAGAGCGGCACTGGTGTGTCATGTAATTGTCCCTCGAAGTCCTTTGTTTGTAGTGTACAACAGGGAGTACACACAAGTTTTCTAACTTCACCTGGGCCGCTTTCAGCAGGGGAGAAAGCTGTCTGCTTTATGTTGTCTGCTTCAACTCCCAAGTAATAAAAACTACTTTTCATGTGCTAATGTGTTCAGGATCTGATCAGAAGGACATGATATTCATGGAGCAATCAAATATAGTGATTGTTCCCCTTTATCTAATGGGCCCCTAGCTAATTAGAAATCTGGGATAACCTGAGAGTATCTTACACCAGGATTCAAACCTGGGTATTTTGGATTTGTAGTGTCTGTACTTACCAATCACTATTCTTTCGTGCCCTTAACTGATTTCTTGAACCTTCTAGACTAATGTAAATCTAGAGCAGCAATAAGCTTTAGACTTTCTCAGTTTCTTGAATTATGAATTATTTCAGGATCTTATCAGACTTCGCGATTCAGTCAGTGTCTAAGGTATGAGAAAGCTTACAGCATGTGCTGCTGAAACTGTATGCGTGATATATATCATCTTTGTTCTCTGACAGATTAAAAATTAGTTAAACATAACAGCCTTACGTAAATAAGAAAACACATAGGGGATATTTACAAAACTGTTTATGATATTAAGAGACTGCTCAAGTACTAAGAGGAAGGAAGGGACCTGGAATCTTTGCAACAATTGCCTATGCAGCTTAGAAGGAGTATCTGTGAGGCAATCATTAGACATGTTGCTATAGATATTACAACTCTGTTAATAGAAGATGTACCATTTTAGACAAATTTATCCAACTGACCAGGTCTCTACCATGCTTTCCACAGTGAAAGCAGGAATAGCTGATAGCTGAAATACACACACTCTACTAGTAAACCAAAGGAAGGCTGAAGAATGTGAAAATCAATGTGAACATGTATAATTATTATGAAAAGATACATACACACATACAAAATACACATATACATAAACATATATATATGCATACACACACTAATATCAAGAAGGAAGTTGCTTACCATGGAAACCTTGGTGGCGTGGTCGTTAAGTGCTACATCTGCTAAACAAAAGGTCGGCAGCAGTTTCAATCTGCCAGGTACTCCTTGGAAACTCTGTGGGGCAGTTCTATCCTGTTCTATAAGGGTTGCTCGGAGTAAGAATCAACTTGATGGCAGTGGCTTTGGCTTTATTTTGGTGCCATGTGTTTTAGACAAGTTAGTTTAGTTATCACACAAAATTTGTAATACAGGTATTATTAAGTCTATTTTGCAGAAGAGAAAACTGAGGTATAAAGAAGTACTGTAAGTGAGCAGAGTTCAGATACATACTCAGGGTATCTGTCATTGTACCCATGTGATGTATTATGTATCATTTCAGTCAGGCCTTATGCAACTTCATACATTCTTAAAGCTATTTTCCACTTACACCTTACCAACTTTTTTTTTTTTTTTTGGCTATTCATTAATAAAAGATTTTGAAGTCAGCTAGATAACAAAATTTAAAAGTTGGTACAACGTCAAAAGTTGCAGTTTTGTGCTTCAGCACTGGACCACATTAGAGATGGATATTCTCCCTTGTCACATTTCTCTTTCAGGCTTAAACAACTGCATAAATAATAACCCTAGTAAAAAGTCTATTGTGCTTATAATTAAGGGCTCCTTAGAAGTTAAAAGTAATAAAATTTATCTTTACTCTGCAAACAAATAAAAATTCTTACTGAGACAGAATATGGAAAAAGTATCTGGTTTATTGGCTGATCTATATGAATGACATCCACTGTTCTGTGATGTTTAATGAAGAAAAAATCAAATGCTATGAAAATGTTGAAAATGTTTAATTATCCTAAATGAGATGTATTTTGAAGCAATACATTTCTCATATTTTGCATATTGTGATAAGCACATGGATGTGTAGGGCAATTGTATACTCAAAATACATTTCAGTGCAAAAACAGTAGTAGAATAACATAAACCTATGTCCCATGCAATTAGGATGCACTGATAATTAGTGGTGATTGGAATGCAAAAGTTGGAAACAAAGAAGGGCTGGTAGGTGGAAAATGTGGCCTTTTGACAGAAACAATCCTGGAAATGGCATGACAGAATTTTGCAAGACCAATGACTTCTTTGTTGAAACACCTTATGTTGCTTTTAAGCAACACTGACAGTGAAAGTACACGTGGACCTCACCAGATGGAATGCAGAAGAATTGAACTGACTATATATGTGGACAAAAGTAATGGAAAAGCTCAATATCATCAGTCAGAATAAGGCTAGGAGCTGACTGTGGAACAGATCATCAACTGCTCCTATGCAAGCTCAAGTTGAAGTTAAAGAAAATTAGAACAAGTCCATGAGAGCCAAAGTACAGCCTTGAGTATATTACATCTCAACTTAGAGAGCACATCAAGGATAGATTTGGTTGATCAAACATGAATGACTGAAGATAAGACAAAGTGTAGAATGACATCAAAGACATGATACATGAAGAAAGCAAGAGGTTATTCACAAGACAGGAAAAAAAAAAAGACCGAAATGGATGTCAGAAAAGACTCTGAAACTTACTCTTGAACATCAAGTTGCTAAAGCAAATGGAAAAAATGAAGAATTCAAAGAGCTGAACAGAAGATTTCAAGGGTAAGCTTGAGAAGACAAAGTAAAGTATTATAATAACATGGGCAAAGAGCTGAAGATAGAAAACCAAAAGGGAAGAACATGTTCAGCATTTCTCAAGCTGAAAGAACTGAAGAAAAAACTTCAAGCTTCAAGGTGTCATACTGAGAAATTCTATGGGGAAAATATTAAACTACGCAGAAAGAATCAAAATACAATGAAAGGAATACATACAGAATCAAAAAAGGATTGGTCAATATCATCCATATCAAGAAGTAGTATGTGATCAGGAACCAATGGTACTGAAGAAAAGAGGTCCAAGTTGCAGCAAAGACACTGGTAAAAGACAAAGTTCCAGGAATTGATGGAACTCCAGTTAAGATGTTCCAACAAACAGATGCAGTGTTGCTTGTTCAACTATGCAAAGTAATTTGGAAGACAGAAGAATAACTGATGCCTTTAGTTAATGGTACTGGCAAAGAATACTGAGTATAAATTTACTACAGACTGCCAGAAGAATGGAAACCTTGGTAAAGTAGTGGTTAAATGCTATGGCTGTTAACCAAAAGGCAAGCAGTCAAACCCACCAGGTGCTCCATGGAAACTCTATGGGGCAGCTCTACTCTGTCCTGTAGAGTCACTATGAGTCGGAGTCTACTTGACAGCAGTGGGTTTTGGTTTTGCCAGAAGAATAAACAAATCTGTCTTAGGACGCTTCTTAAAACAGAGGATAGCGAAACTTTGTCTTACACACTTTGGTCACATTATTGGAAGAGATCAGTCCCTGGAGGAGGACATCATGCATGGTAAACCAAATCAAACAACCAAATCCAGTGCTGTAGAGTCGATTCCAACTCATAGTGACCCTACAGAACAGAGTAGAACCATTCCATAGAGTTTCCAAGGAGCACCTGGTAGATTTGAACTATCAATCTTCTGGTTAGCAGATGTAGCATTTAATCACTATGCCACCAGGGTTTCCAATCTTGGTAAAATAAACAAAAAAACCAAACCAGAAGGCTTAATTGTACACATGAGGAACCTGTATATAGATGAAGAGGTAGTTAGTCAAGCAGAATAAGGGGGTACTTCGATGGCACTTGGCTTGGCATGGTTTAAAGACATGAAAGTTGTGCCTCAGTGTTACATCCTTTCACCATACTCATCCTATTTGTATGGTGAACAAATAGTCAGAGAACATGGACCGTATGAAGAAGAATGGGGCATCATGACTGGGGAAAGACTAATTAATAACCTGCGACATGCAGATGACACAACCTTGCTTGCTGACAGTGAACAGGACTTGGAGTACTTACTGATGAAGATTAAAGACTATAGCCTTTAGTGTGGATCGCACCTCAACATAAAGAAAACAAAAATTGTCACAACTGCACAATAAGCAACACCATGATAAGCAGAGAAAAGAATAAAGTTGTCAAGGATTTCACTTTACTTGGATCTACAATCAATACCTGTGGAGGCAGCAGTCAAGAAATCAAATGATGCATTGCATTGGGCAAACTTGCTGCAAAAGACCTCTTTAAAGTGTTGAAAAGCAAAGATGTCAACTTTAGGACTAAGGTGCACCTGACCTTTTGGTTAGCAGCCATAGCACTTAACCACTATGCAACCAGGATTTCCTGGTAAAGCAAAGGGTCAGTAAAAAAGAGGAGAAGGACTGACACAAAGGCTGTAAAAGTGAAGTCAAGTATAACAACAACTGTGAAGATGGCACAGGACCAGTTCATTGCTTTGTTCTGGTTTACATAGGGTCATTATGAATCAGAATTTACTTGATGGCATCTAACAATAGCAACAAAATATCCCTTATACAGAAATACAGCAATGATTAAGAAGTGAACAACTATTTGTAGCCCTTCAAAATTGTATGACTTAGAAGTTCTTTTCCTTTCCCTTTGTGCAGACAGAAGAAATATATTACTTCTCCATATGGAACTGTATTATAAAGACAAACAAACAAAAAGCTACAGTCATCCTGAGATTTTCCTTCTGGTTTATCTTATAGGAAATGAATTATATACACTCACAATGAATTGAAAGAATCCTTAAACTCATGTGGACTTGCAAGGAGTCCCAAACATCCAAAACAATCATTGAAACAAACAAATACACCAACCAAACAAACAAACAAAGCAGGATCACTCACATTTCTCAATTTCAAAACACATTCCACAGCTACAGTAATCAAAACAGTGTGATACTGGATAGACATACAAACCAATGAAATAGAACTGACAGTCTAGAAATACACCCATGTATTTATGACCAACAGATTTTTGACAAAGATGCCAAGTCCATTCAGTGGGGAAAGAACAGGCTCTTCAATAGCAATGCTGGTGGGGGCAAAGTCAAGATGGCAGACTAGACACACGTCTTTTCAATTTCCTTTGAAAGCTAAGGCCTGGACTGATAAAGGGAGCCTTCTGGACACCCAGTGGGCCCTAGGACACGGCCAAGGGCAGTCAATTTGGAATAAATGCCACTGATTTGGAAACTTCTTCCCGTTCGCTGACCCCGTCCTTGTTGAATGCCGGATCTTGCGAACTGGAGGTAAGTTTTAATTTTTCTTCCTCTGTCTTAACCGGCAGGCAGGGCTTGGGCTTAAATGGCAGCAAAGCTCAGCCACACTGCTGACAGGACCAGCAGGCAGAATGGCCACATTTTGAGAGCCTGGCTCTGGACTCTGTGCACCTCAGATCCTCCACTCTCTCTTTCTGGACCTCCTCCATAGAATCGGCTGTTCCACAGTGGGTAGGAGAGTTTGTGCGGGATGCCATCTTGTTCTACTAGGAGGTGGAATTACCCAAATAGAGGCCTGGGCACGGCCTAATTCCTAGGCTGGGAGGCAGTGTATGTCATTTTTTCTCTCTTAGCCAGCAGGCAAGACTTGGGCTTAATCAGCAGCAAGGCTCAGCCACATTACTGACAAGACCAGCAGGCAGAATAGCCACATTCTGAGAGCCTGGCTTTGGTCTCTGTGCACCTTGGCTCCTGCAGTCTCCCTCTCTGAACCTCTGCCATTGAATCAGCTATTCCACAGTGGACAGGCAAGCTTGTGTGGGACACCATCTTGTTTGACTGGGAGGTGGAGTTACCTAAACAGAGGCCTCAACAGGGACTAATTCCCAGGCTAGAGGCAGTACGAGCCAGGGGAGCATTTTTACAACAGAAAAGCTGTGTTTAGCACAGTGTGACATTATGGGTGGGGCCCAGCAGCCGATAACAGCATGGCATTAGCCTTTCCATACTTTGAACTAGGGGGCGGAGTCAAGATGGCGGACTAAGCACACATCTCCTTATATCCCTCTGGAAACCAAGACCTGAATTGATAATCAAACGGAGCCTTCTGATCACCTAATCAGCCTCAGGACACAGCACATGGCTGTTAATTGGGACTTCATACCACTGAGCAAAAAACCTCCTCTCTTTCACTGACTCCCGCTCCTGGCTAGCCCTGGCTCTCATGGACGGAAGGTAAACGCACGATTTTGACTTTTTTTTTTCCTCTGTCTTGGCTGGCGGGCGGAGCTGGGTCTTGCCTGGCGGCTGGACTCAGACACGCTGCTGGGGGGATAGGCAGGTGAAATTCCCATATTTTGAGAGCCAGGCTTAGGACTCTGTTCATCTAGCCACTTTGGGCCTGTCTTTTTATCTCTGCCACAGTGTGGTTTGTACAGAACCGCACTGCCAGAGTGCGGGATGCCATGTTGGATACGGAGATTTTAGTGGAACCTAATTCTTAGCCTGGGAGCCAGAGCCTGCAAAGAGCACACGCTTCTCCAACAGAAAAGCAATTCTTCCCTTAGCTATGGATCTGAAAGAAGTGAAAGTAGGGACTCAACACACTGCTGTTTATTGAAGCGTTACTCACAAAAGTAAAAAGGCAGAAACAACCCAAGTGTGTCAATAGATCGGTGCATAAACAAAATGTGTTACATCCATACAATGGAATATTATTCAATCATAAAGAGAAAGTTTTATAATATGCCATGATATGGATGAAAATATTATGCTAAATGAAATAGGTCAAGCACAAAAGGACAAATACTATATGATCTGACTTATGTGAAAAATCTAGAATAGGCAAATGCATAAAGATGGAAAATAGACTGGTAGTTAACAAGAGATGGGGGTATAGGTGAAATGGGGTTCTGATGCTTATTAAAGGATATGATATTTCTCTTTGGAGTGATGAAAAGGTTTTGTGAAGAAATAGTGGTATTGTTTGCACAACACTATATAATTAATAAACTGCATACTTAATAATTTTTTAATTGCCAAATTTTGTTTTACATATTTTACCACAATAAACAAAAATTGTTTTGTAGAATGTCCTTCAATCTGGGTTTGTTTGATCTCATCATAATTAGATTTAGTTTACACATTTCTCATCAGTAGAGCTGTTCCAGATTGAATTCAAGACACCTGATAACTAAATGCAACATATGAGCGTGGATTTTTTAAAATTCTTTTATTGTGAAAGAATGAGTGGAACAACTGTGAAATCTGAGTAAAATACATAGGTCAGATAATATTCTGTCAGTGTTAATCTTCTGATGCTGATAAATTTACTATGGTTATAGAAGAGTGTCTTTTTTGAGAAATACACACTCAAGTATTTAGGAGTAAAGAGGCATCAGGTTGCAACTCACTCTAAATATTCAGAACAAAACAATACACGTGTGCAAAAAGAGAAAGAATGATAAAGGAAACGTGGTGAAACAGTATTTGTGGAATCTGGGTAAAGGGTATATTAAAATCTTTGGGATATTTTTGCAACTTTTCTATAAATCTAAATTATTTCAAAATAAAAAAAGAAATAAATTACACAATGTTTTAAATGTGTTTATGCACATGTCAACTTGCTTTGACAATGACACATGTCCTGAAGCAGGGAGACTTGAATGTCAAATTTCAATCTGAAACTTTAATTCCTATGATCTACTTTATAGTAAATTAAACCAAATACTGAGGCCATTTAGCAATGCCAGCGTGTCTACAAACTGGATCACAGTAATGTGAATAAAAGCAAACACTATTTAAATCACAAGACATAATAAAGTATAATGTTTCAAAATTAGTTTCTTTACTTTTTCTTGTAAAATTTAGATCGATACCTGAGAAAATACAAGGATAATTACATATGTCATATACACAAGACTATGCACAAGAAATTAGCAAAATATTGTGCTTTGTTTTATAAGCATTGTGAATTTTGGATTGAATTTTATCCCCAAATCCCATGTCATTGTACACTCAATTAAATTAGATTAAAAAACTGGGCCATGTCATTGAGTAGTGGTGACTTTCTCTGATTAAAAAAAATGATTCACAGAACCTTTTTGAGATGTCATTCTTTTTAGCCAAAGGCCATCCCTGCTCTTTAAAACATACTAAAAAAGGAGGCACAACAAAGGACTTCAGGAGAGTCACAAAACAGTAAGTCATACTCTTGTGGGCAGGCTGCATGCTCATGTAATCCGGAAAGAATTCTTCAGATTTTAAAAAATACCACACCAGGCGCTCCTTGAATACTCTGGGGGTCAGTTCTACCCTGGCCCCTAGGGTCGCCATGAGTTGAATCCAACTCGACTGCACTTGGCTTGGCCATTGTGTTTTCACCAGATAGTGTGTGTGTGTGAGTGCATGCACACATCTAAGAGTGAGTGAGTGAGAGAGACTTCTCATGGAAATGGCTGAATTACTAGGAAGTTAGCTCCGGGGTACACACAGCATTCCTGCATCCTTAAGTCTTTACTTCTTTCTAGAAGGCAGTGATTTATGGTGTTGATGTTATAGCTTGGGTTTGAGCCTAGACTTCAGTTAAGTCTAAGCACCACTTGAACTCTTCCATCGGCATTGTTTAGCCCCAATAAGTTCACAAAAATTGATACTAAATTTGCTGCAACTTAGTCTAGGAGCTTCTCAGTAGAGAGACACCATGTCCAAAGGACACACTATGCTCTTGGCACTGCTTTCTTGGTGGCAGGAAGTTGCCTTATCTCTCTGCTCACTTCTCTCTTGCATATCTCAGAAGTGATCCACTCAAGATACAATCTAATCTTGTAGACTGAATCCTGCTCCATTAACATAACCACTTCTAATTATGCCTCATTAACATCATAGCAGCAGGATTTACAATACATATCTGATGACAGAATGGTAGACAATCACATAATATTGGCAATCATGGCCTAGCCAAGCTGACACGTGCTAGGGGGACACTATTTGATCAATAACAGAGTTTAATGCCTACCTCTATTGTTTAGGAGCTGTGTTACGGACTCAGTTATACCCTCCAAAAAACAAGTTGGAATCCTCACCCCTGTACCTGTGGATGTAGTTTCATTTGAGAACAGAGTTTTCTTTGTTATGTTTATGAGGCTATACCAGTGTAGAGTGTGTTTTAGGCCAGTCAGTTTTGAGATATAAAATGAGAAGATTAGTCATAGAGATAAGGAAATAGTAACGGGGGAAAGGTAGATGCCATATGGAGATTACTAAGGAACCTAGGAATAGAAGCTGAAAGAAGACAAAGATTTTCCTCCAGAGTGGACAGAGAGAGAGCCTTCCCCTAGAACTGGTGTCCTGAATTCCGACTTCTAGCCTCCTAGACTTAGAGAAAATACATTTCTGTTCATTACGGCTATTTATTTCCGTTATAGCACCATTAGGCACCTGAGGCAACCTTCATGACCTTATGTAAGTTGCTTAACTTCTCTGGGTCTCAGTTTCTTTGTCTATAAAAATGGGGCTAATAACATACGGCCTGTGAAGATTCTTTGAGGATCCAATCAGTTGACAGTGCTTGCTCCACGCTGTTATTAAAAATGTTAGGTGTGGGGAAGCAAACGTTGGAATACTGTAAGTTGAAATGCAGGGAAAAACTGAAACACCTGAAGTACACACCTAAAGCTGCTAGAGTGCTTTGTGCAATCCACAGCATGGCTAGCTGGGGCGAGACTTACTTCTAAGAAGAAAGGGTTATCAGCAAACCAACGTGAAGGACAATTTTAAGTAAAGGCTTGAACAGAAAGTGAAAAGCAACAGCAGCTATGCAAAGTAAGAGGCATACTGTTCATGTTTCAACTTCTTTCAAAGCAAAAGCTGAGGAATTTACTGGCAACTCTTAATTACAGGGTCACTATGAGTCAGAATCGACTCGACAGCAGTGGGTTTGGTTTTCTTAATTATTCACATGTGATAATCCATATTGTGGAATACTCCTTGACTCCTTTCCACTTTTTGTTACACTTATCACATGTTCTACTTTTTGATGTTTATATCCTATTTTGCTATAGTCCAGCAAAAGCAAATTAACCAGATAAAACCTGCCATACTCAAAGCAGAGTTTAAGCTAGAAAGGTAACGTGTCTGAGATGGACAGAAGGCAATTCCTTGTAACGGTTTTATAGCCGGTCTGAGATGTGATACCACTGATTCCGAGAAAGAAATGTAGGGAGCCAGGGCAGAAGATGAGGTGTCCATGGGTCTGCAGCTCTTTCTGACTGAGGTTCTCAGTTTGCCTTCATTCTTTCCTATGAACTGTAATGAATGTCATGAACACGAGGCACATCCATATAGAAATGTTCAGGATAAAACCCTGTGGTGAAAATAAATAATTTGCAGTTGTTTAGGCTACTGCTTCCTCTTAACTCACATGAAAAAAAGGTAACTTCAAACAAATTCGTATCTGGTGTTTAAAAAAAAAAGAACTGATTGACACAAACAAGGTCATAGAGTTACACAACAGAAAACTCTCTGTATTGCCTAGTGGATGGACATCATCCATCAGCAGCCTTACGACAACTAAACAGACTGCTGGATGGGACCTGAAATGGCTTTGGTGAAAAAGCGAGAGCGACTGGAGGGAAAAAAATCCACAAGGCTTTATGCCTGCTTAGGGATGTCTTTGCACGTTACACAATTTCAGACTGTGTTAAAGACACAGACATGTGTAGCAGAAGATAAAAATTAAGAGCTTTATTTTATTCATTTGATTTAAGTTAATGTCTTTATGGCAATAGTCAGACAGTTGGTTCTTAGAGACTGACTTGCTACATTACTAAATGTTAGTACCAGTATTTGACAAAAACATTCATTTGGGAGAGGGAGAAAAGGGATACTTTTAGAAAAAAATGAAAACACTACTGAAACCTCATTCAAATCAATTTCGTTGTTATTGCACTGAATTTTCTGTTGATTTCTAGAGGATCTCTTTATAGACTTAGCCATATGGATTGTTTGTGTACTAAGTCTCATTTGAATTTGAGAAGCCTCTCTAAGTGAATGAAAATAGATTTCTCCATCACAGATGAGAAAGAACTACACTCTTCAATTTTAACTCAGTTAAAAAGGGGAGGAAATATTAAAAAGGAAAGAACAGCTTCTGAATTCAATTTATTCTTTTTTCCCCATTAAAACTAAGTTGAAAATTGAATATCCAATTTACCACCGAGAGGGTATTCAAATATTTCTGCTCAATTCCTCATTGCTTCTAAATTCACTCAAAGGCAAGATTATTAATTCCTCCTGACAGAAAATCAAGATTTAATGAGCAGCTGACAACCCTTAGGAATTACAGGGGAAATTTAATACAACGGTTTTGACTAAATAATATATGAAGAACACATTATGCGGAGTAATGAACATACAGTAAATGTTAGTTTAGGTGTTAAATTTTGGACAAGTGGTGAATTTTATGGTAATATAGTATTTTTTATCAGACTTTACAGAAATAAAACACCACTTCTTTCGTTACCTATATTATACACTTTGACAGATGACCACACACTTTCTTGCATTCATTTTTAATTCAATGAAACATTTATTATGCCTCTTACAAAGTAATAAGATACAGAGCAAAACAGCATTTCTACTTTCAGAGACTTAAAGGCTAGTGCATGGCAGAGATAAGAAACAAAGACAACTGTGACACAATGAAATGTGGTAACAGAACAGGAAAAAACAGTATTCGATTTGGGGGGTGAGTGGGTGGTACTGGAGTGTGCGTTCAGGAGAAAAATCTTCCTGGAGGAAGTTGTATTCTGCATCAGCCTTGAAGACTTGGTAAGATGACAAAGATGAATAATCCCATAGAGGTAAGAAAGGTTGAGGCGTATGAGGAGAGAAAAGGGAATCATTTAGTTAGGCTGAGTTTAGGGTAGCTTAGGGAAAGAGTTGGAAATATAGACAGAAAAGATCTGTCGATGACCATATCCTAGACGGTCCTGAATACCTAATGAGTCCATAGATAAGTGTTTTGTGTTTACCTTACCAAGTAGATCCTAAGTACCTAGTGCGCAGAGACTGTTTAAATATGTCATTTCCTATTTCATAGCAGTCTATTATGAGGTCTGACAATTAAGTCCCCGGAATTAGTTTTTCTAAGTGCTGCATCCCTCACTGCTGAATATCACTACAGTCACCTTTGAAGTACTCCTCTTGGGAAGCTGTGCATTGACACCACACCTAGTCCACCCTTCAAAGCAATTCTGGAACTCTTTCTGGAACGGCCACTGCACACGGTAGCAAGACTGTGAACTTAACTGTACAGTTGTCTGTCAGGGAGTTTTTAGCCAATAAACAAGTAACTATATTGGAACACCTTCCCTACTCACTTTTTTCTTTACCTGAAGATAAAGGAAATATTGAAAGGATGACATTCGGGACATCAACAGCAGCTCTGATGGCCATTCTACAAAAAGACTTCCAAAAGTGCTTTGAAGAGTGGACTAGGTGCTGGCATTGATGCATAGCTTCCTAAGCGGAGTACTTTGAAAGTGACCATAGTGATATTTAGCAATGAGGTATGTATCACTTCTTCTTGGATGAGTTTGCAAACTTCATTGGCAGTCCTCATGCATCACACTTGGGAATACAGTGCATAGCCTGTAAAATTATTTTGCAGTTGATTTTTCTAAATTTTATTTTCTTGCAAGTCTTCTCCTTAAACCCCCTTGACAAATAAATAGACTTTGAATTGCCTTTCTAATGTGAAAACATGAATAGAATGTTAACCCAATATTTACACAACTATTAGAGACCAGACTAAAGGAAAGCCATTGCTGAAGTTCAGGTAGTCTGTATAGCCTCGTACTCCCTGAACCAAAACTGTTAAAGTAATATCTTGTGGTACATTTTATAGGGAAACTGACTTCTAGTCAGTAAAAATGACATGGCCTAAGTGATTTTTATATAGCTTTTTAGCTTTCAGATAGCCTCCATAGGGAAATAACATCAAAGTTCAAATTGGCGTGGAAAAAAATAGAGATGCAGAAACTCTGCGTCTTGTGCATTGATTTTATTTCTGGCTTCCTCTTTCCTTAGAGGAACATTCTACAACAAACTAAAAAGAAGCTAGTGACAATCCATTTATAAATCTCATTTTGTGGACTGTAAAGACAATTGGATTACTTTGATCTTAGACACTGTGCACTGGTTAACATATCACATCAAAAACATGTATTTCAGTGTTGCATATTATTGATTTATTGTTCTACTAGCTTTCTGTTTCTTGAGAAGACAATATGTTTTATAGACTTGGAATGAAATTTAAATAAGCCTTAACAGACTTTCCCTGTCTCTTCCATCTCCCATGCTACTACTATTTGTACCTCTGGGGCAACAGAAGGGTGGTTATTGAAGGAGTTTAATGGGGAAGGACACTTCTTGTGTTTTTAATGAACAAGAATGATACAAGTGATCTCCCCCCACCCAGCACCCCCAGCAAAGGTTAGCAATGCATTTACAAAGGAAGCTCCATAATTATTACAACAAAGTTGCAAAGATTCCACTTACATCTAAGGTTACTGGCAGATCCGAGAGTGACAGATAAATCATAATGCGTAACACCAATAGGTGCTCAATGTTAATTAAGTAAACTATAAATATTTTTTCATTCCTATTAGTTCTCAAAGGATTCAAGAATAAAATATGCAAAAACATGTAAACACATATTTAGCTGAGGCTTCAGCAGGAATAGAGACCCTGGTGGTATAGTGGTTAAGTGCTAACCAGAAGGTCGGCAGTTCAAATTCACCAAACACTTCTTAGAAACCCTATGGTACAGTTCTACTCTGTCTATAGGGTCACTATGAGTCAGAATCAATTAGACGGCAGTGGGTTTTTTTTTTTTTTTTTTTTTTAAGGAATATTACAAAATGGTGGACATATGCCTCTAGATTTGCCTTACCTCCCCCTCCCCACAGCCCTTTAAATTCTGTGATATAATAATTATGGCCACATATTTTGCAGCTTCTACCTTCTAGAAGTGAAATCTTATTCTTTATCCTCTAATCTGGGCTGGCCTTATGACTTGCTTTGACCAACAGAAAGCAGTGCAAGTAACATGGTATGACTTCTGACGCAGACTTCAAGAGATCTTTTAGCTTTCACCCTTCACTTCTTGGAACACTCTATTTGTTATATAAGAGGGCTGCATTTCATTCTGAAGAGGCTGTGGGATTTAAAGAGCTGGGCTGACAGCCTTAACTGATCAGCAGACATCTGAGTGATGCCATGTTGGACCATTCAGCTCCAGTTCAGCCTTCAGAGAACTGCAGGCACATGTGTGACTGAGGTGAGACTAGTGGTGAAACCTACCAGCTGAAACCAACCTAAATTGCAGACTCATGATCAACCGTCATAAGCCATTACATTTTAGGTGGTATGATACACAGCAACTGATAATGGATATATACCCCCTAATAATAACGCTATCATTTTGGAGGCTCCTTGTTCTTTCAGTTCTGTTTTGCTGGTTCTTTCCACTTTTCATCTTGATCTCAGCCTATTTGTTCAGTATTTATCTCTTAAAAATGCCTCCTTGTAATTGTCTTTACCACATATTGGCCATATTTCTTCCATAATATAACATATGTTTAAGTTCAATACAAGCAGAGATTTACTTACCAGGGCACAGAAAGATATTACTTGTTACCCAGAAGTCTGACAAGTAAGGGGATTAATGTGTTTCTTGGCCATGATGTCACAGATATGTAAAAATCAATGTATCTAGTTTGAAGGTGCATCAGGTTAAACTGTCAGCTTTTAATCTGAAATACCATGAATAAAGATACAAAGATACACTGTTTCTTCGCACTTTACCATGTATGTAAGAGTTTAACACTTTTTTGAGCAGGAATCAGAAAGGTCTTTGTTTATAGCCAAATCAGAATATATGATGAAAAGACCAAGGCCAGCTTTATATTTACTTACACATAATACCTGTAAGAGATCCATTATATATTTGAGTTCTCCAAGCAAGTACCTGCTAGTCCAGGCCTCTAGACTTCATTACCATTTAAATTCTCATATAAACCACAGCTAGGGTCATGCCATACACCTACTCATACCTCTGCTTGGAGTCTGAAAAATTTACTGAAGCTCTTCTGACTGGGAGGTTGACATAACTGGTTTCCACAAGACAATGTCAAAAATTAATCACACTGTGCCAGAAGCTTTAAGATGTCTAGCAATCTGTTTCACCTCATGTCGATCAGATAAAAGAACACATTTTGAATCAGCTCTCTGCTGATTCATTGAAGTGATTTAGGCCCACACCAGGTTTCCAAGTAGACCTATGTGCAGAAAATACCAAAAAATTCACCATCAACTATCTTCTCAACACATTCTGGAAGGAAATTTCACTACCTCCCTTTGCAACACTCTTCCACAATACTTATAAAGTATGTTTACAGCCCAACATGATGCCAAGTAGTCATTTGAACCAGATATATTTTATTTCTCCTATGAGACAATAGAAAAATATCTCTTTATGTTTCTTTGTTATTTTTGTTAGTTGCCGTGGAGTGGATTCCAACTCATGACGACCCCATGTGTGCAGTACGGAACTGCTCCCTAAGGTTTTTGGAAGCCAATCACCAGCCTCTGGCTGGGTATGAACTTTTGGCTACCACTCCAGCACTTAACCCTTCGTGCCACTCATGGACTTCTAGAACCACCTTTATCTTTGCTTTTGCAATTATGCCCCACTTCAGCCCTGATTTCTAAGGTATACAAAAGAAAAAAATATTCTAGAAAGTTACCAGTGATGCCAGACTGCCTTGGGGTATGCACACATGAGTACATACCCACACACATCAACAAGTATGTATGTACACTAGAAAAAAGAACTATCCATCTGGGTTTGTTCTCCCATTTCCAGCTCAAGTGTATAATAGCATGGCAATCTAGAAATATCTGCACTTCCCTCAGAATATGGCAGAACTGGATAGTTACAGAAGAATTATGTTGGCCCATTATAGCTTCCTGCTGAGTACTTAAGTAATCTAGCTCACTTTTCACAATGCATGTGATATGTAGGCAATGTTGCCTGGAAAGATGACTTGAGAGGATGGGGTTTGCTTTCCTTTGTCTCTCCTTCCCCAGCTACAGTTACGCTATTAAAGTACATACTACTTTGTGACTTCATACATGATTCAACCAGTGTCTGTAACACTCATTCCAGAAGTGCTAAGTGTAAATATTGCAATGAAAAAGTGCTGAGTATCCTAGTATATATCTAAGTTAACTAGTTCCCTTGCTAAATGCAATTAACTCTCTTCCTTTCGCCTTACGTTCTTGACTCTATTTTTCTTTAATTTCCTTTGGATCAGATATGGAATTCTAGCTTGACATTTAATATTTGGGATGAAATATCATGGTCAATTGGGGAGTTAGTTTACCATGGGGAATAGGCAATTTCTTCCACACCTGTACATAGAAGGTAGTTTATTTTTCTTATTTCCTTGTCTTCTCCCAACCTCCCTTTCTCTCTCTCACCAGTCCTCCCCCCCTTCCCTCGTAGTTTACCACAGATACATCATCATAGCTCCTCTACTAAGTTTAGTTGTGTGGTTATCTAGTAGAAAAGTTACAGAATTATTGTGAAGTGCCCTGTTTGCCCAGTGGCTAAACACTTGACTACTAACCTAAAGGCTGGTGATTCACACCAACACAGTGGCTCTGAAGGGGGAAGACCTGGCACTCTGCTTCCATAAAGATCACAGCCAAAAAAATTCTACGGGTAGTCCTACTCTGCTATATGGAGTTGCTCTGAGTCGCCATCAACTCGACATACAACAACATAACTGATGATTAGCAAACATGTTGAAAGGCATACATCTTCACTTCTAGAAATTGTTTGCAATCTGGCTGTTAAAACACTGTTTTCCTTCTAAACTGTTTTTTATTAATAATTAATTGTGTTGTTTACAATATACATGGCATGCTTCTAAACATCTTTATAGTTAATTATTATTTGCTAAGGACTTGCCTTCACAGGCTCAACATTCTGTAGTACCTATAATTTTATACATGGTTGATTTCAATATTTATATCTTCTAATCATTTGCACAATGATCACTTCTCTAATTACTAATAACTTGGCAATATTAAGATCTGCTTTGTATTTTTAATTTGTAACCTGATTTTTTGAAACATAAAAAAACAATTAGCTATGATTTTCAAAAAGTCTATTAAAGCATTCTGAAGTTAACTAGTACCACTCTTAAACTCAGCAAGATGCTAATTACTGGAAAATTCTACTGCAGATTCAGTAAATCAATTAAAAATCATTCAGACTGGGTTTGCATCTATCCATAAGGGTAAAGGATAGAACATCTTTTCTGAACCGCTGTGAAGGTCTCCATTTATAGTTGCCATTTCCAACTTCTTAGAACTGTTCTGTTCAATTAAAGACACACAGACACACACACACACACACAAACACACACACACACTCTCTCTCTCACTCACACCTGTGGGTAGAAGCAGTAAGGAGAATAAAGACAAACACAATAGAAAAATGAGTTCTTTCATCTAAGCCTTAAAAAAATGTAAAGATTTTTCACTTAAATCCCATCAGTGACTCACTACAGTTCATATGTTTCTATTGTGGAACCTGAATTGAGCCATTTTGGGGAAATATTTGCTAATGCCAACAGTGTACTGCATATAACAAGGAGAGAAGACAGGTATTGTCTTTAGAGATCTTTCTCTGCTAGAGCAGATGAATAATCATGGGCCAATCACTTCAAATTAATGCTTCTGGAAAGCAAAACTCTTTGTATCCAAGGGCATTTCTTCCCTCATTGTCTTCTATAAATTTAGTATAATCCTAAATAATTTATGGTGGAGTAAACATGTAAGCCACTTCCTAATGAATGGATATTTTACCCTTATACGTAGCTGGGATAGCACAGGATGTATGAATTCACATTTTTTTTTGCATTCTCTTTCATTGTGGTACAATATTTATAGCAAGATGTTAACCACTTCAACAATTTTTACATGTATAACTGAGTGACACCAATTACATTAATCACGCTGTGTAACTATCACTGCTATCTGTTTCTAAATTATTCTAGCATCATTAAGGGAAACTCAGTGCTCCCTAAGCAATAATTCCCTTTTCCTCTTCCCTCTCATTTCTGGTAATCACTAATAAGCTTTGGTGTCTATACATTTGCCTATTTCACATAAGTGGAATCATATTTGTCCTTTTGTGACTGGCTTGTTTCACTCAGCATAAATTGATGCATTTTTTTTCTCTCTCTCTTTTCCCTCATCTTCCAAGGTACCAGCCAGTAACAGGGTCTCGAGATAGAATTAAGTTCAGTTACAAGAAAATAAATAAAATTGCATGTCTTATGTACTTGAGTTTGTGAATTTTGGATTCATATCCATTACCTATATTAAAAGTCTAATATTTGGCCCTTTTAAAAGTGAGTGACAAGATAAAATGAATAAGTAAATAAAACAATCTGTTAAAAGAAGATATAATACACATCCTTCTATCCCAAAAAATCTTATGCAATTGCCAAGGTACCTGTTTATTCTTTTTTATTTCTTTATATCTAAACTATTTTGGTTTCAGTCAATGACACAGGTTGGCGTTTGGCTTAAACCTAATGAAATTCTGGTGAATTCCAATTTGGAACCTTCAAACTCTTCAAGGAGTTGTTTTTAAAAAGCTTAATACACAACCAGAAAGAAATGAAAGTATTATAGGCAGTCCCTGGATTACTAGTGCCAGACTTGGCATACCACTTGTACTTATGAACCAACCCTTGTAAAGCCTATTATATTAAAAACCTGAGGAACATACAATGGTTCTAGATAACAAACTGGTGTTATTTTGTGATGCACATCAAAACATTATTATTATTATGTTAATAGAGCCTTAATGGCATAGTGCTTCAGAGCTAAGGCTGCTAAACAACAGGTCAGCAGTTTGAATCCAGCAGGCCCTCCTTGGAGACTATAGGGCAGTTCTACTCTGTCCTATAGAGCTGCTATGAGTTAGAATTGACAACAATGGGTTTGTTTTTGTTTTATTATGTTGAAGAGGTTTTGGTTTATCTGGAAGTGTTTGTATCCAATGTGTTTATGCATATAAAGGTGTACACTATATTCAATATATTAAGACAAACATTTAACTGACAGTAGATATGAACTGTACCTAACTATTCCAACTTGTGTGCAAATTTGACTTAAAGACAGACATTGGAACAGAACTTGTTTGTAATTTTGGGACTGATTGTATATTGTTTGGAAAGGTAGCATCGTGGGTTAAGTGCTACGACTGCCAACTAAAAGGTCGGCAGTTCAAGTCTGCCAGGTGCTCCTTGGAAAGTCTATGGGGCAGTTCTACTCTGACCTCTAGGGTGGCTTTAAGTTGCAAGTGACTCGACGCAGAGGGTTTGTATGTTGTTTTACGTCTACATTCTTTTAGTCATTTTACCATTTAGAGAACCTTGAGCATTCTGCAGAGAACTCTCTGGGGATCTACTATAATCATAATTAAAAACTGGCTACATTTTTTCAGGCTACAGTGCTTCACTGTCATTATTATAGCTAAGGTTCCATAGAAAGTGAGGAGGACAGGAATTGATCTGGCCCCTGACAAAAATTTCTGTCCACTGACAGATTTTTTGTTGTTGTTGTTAGTAACCTACACATAAAGCTATTTAATCCATTTGATTGAGTTGCAAAACCAGTTGTCTTAATTCAGTGAGCAGGTGAGTACTGTTTTCCTCTCTTCTAAGCATTCACAATTGAAAGTGGTTTGTGTGTTATAAGCGCAGAAATAAAACAGAAATCAAAACAAAACAATAACTAAAGACAGACTGATTAAATATAGTCCAAACTGATTTGAAGAGTATCAGAAGACCGTAAATGTAGAATCTCAGCAGAGGCTTGAATCTTAGCAGAGGAGTAACTCTACTCAATGTTTCAGAGATAGGTCTACTTAGATAGAAATCAACCACAAAGGAAAAGTCAATTTAGTTTATCTTCACTTTTGACTTGAGTTGAGAGGGAGTTTCTAGTTAGCACAGCATCCTTTTCAATTTGTTTCAGTATAATGTGCAACACATACACTTGATTAATGAACTGATTAGTAACTTCTTCAATTAATTTTCCAGTAGTTTTTTCATTATCAAAGCTGCACTGAATCTTCAAAAGTTGTTGTATTCTAACTGTGATACTCTAAAAACATCAAAAAGACATTTGTTTTCCTAAAGAACATGAATAGAAAATATGAGAAACGTCTAATTTAAAAATAGGTTCCTAAGACCTGTCTTACACATAAATCTTGTATCTTTCTCTAAAAGCTGTAAATGGTAAGAGACCACAAAGGTATTTGTTAATGAGTACTTTACACAAACTCCAATCACAGTGATTACCAGGAAGAAAGCAAACAAATAAAAATGAGTTGTACAACAGACTAGTAAACAGCTATGAAAAAACAAAAAAAAAAACAACAGTAGAAAATACTGAATTCTACTGATAATCCCAAAACCTCCAAGCTATATTACGTGTAGAGGTGACAGAGATGGACTACTGGACAGTAGCCCGCATATAGGCCAGTCTAGACAGTGGATTCTAGTCATTGTATTACTTACTTCTGCCAAATCACCATGAAGCTTAGTGGCTTAAAACAACACTTATTATCTCATGGTTTCTGTGTGTCCTGAAATGGGCATGGCTTAGAAAGTGTCTCTGGTTCCAGATCTCTTATAAGGTTGGAGTCAAGCTACTGGCCAGGGTTTCTGTCTCATCTGAAAGCTCAGTTGATATGGGTGGTAGGGGATGGTAGGATTTGAGACATAATCTGCTTCTAAATCTCTCTCACATGGTTGTTGGCATCCCTTGGTTACTGGACTTCTAAGCCTCTACATACACTGCCTAAGTACTGGTACAATACGACAGCTGGTAAGCCATGGAAGAGAAAAAAGAAAGGTGGGGGGCACGAGAGGAGAGGAAGGGAAACACAGACTTAGAGCATGAACAAGACGTAACCCACAGTCTTTTTGTAATTTAATCACAGAAATGACATCCCATCAGTTCTTCCTTATTCTATTCAGAGAAACAAGTCATTAGGTCCAAACAATGCTCAAAGGGAGAGGATTACACAAGGGCATGAATACCAGCAGGCTGGAATTTTTAGGGACCATTTTAGTGGCTATTTACCATACCTATGACTGTATTAATATTAAGCCAATAAGCCTACTTAAATAAACTTGGGCCTTATTATAACATCATTTAAGTGAACATGAGTCGGATCCAACTCGACGGCACTTGGCACTTGGCTAAGTGAACTCTGCCCCTTCTAATTCATTATTTGCACAGTTGTTCAATTAATCATTCAAGTATCACATAGAATTTAGAAATTCTGCTCAAAATCTTTAGTGATTCCCTGACACAAACAGAATGATGTTCAGACACCCTAGCCATACATTTGGTCCTCCAAGATACGATTTCTCACTCTAGCTGCACTGGACTACTTGTAAACACTGTACACTATCTTCACATTCCCTGTGTCTGCAACACCTTCCCCATCACCCTTAATTCTCTATTCTACAGCATTTCTACATGTTATAGTTTCCAACCACTCACTATGACCTGGCACTCTGGTGGTATAGTGGTAAATACCTTTGATCGCTAACTAAAAGGTGGGCAGCTTAAGTCCACGAGCTGCTCCTTGGAAATGCTATGGGGCAGTTCTACTCTGTCCTATAAGGTTGATGAGAGTGAGAATAGACTAAATAACATTTCTTTTTCTTTTTCTATCTTTAGCATTAGGACTCAGTTTGAGTACTTGTCTGCCCAAACCCCTCTGAGATGCCCCTAGTACAACTCAAGCTTCCTCTTCTCCATACTTCCATTCAATTTTTTTACTGGATTCTCCTACAAAATTAAAAATATGTACAATATTGAAGTTATTTACCTCTATGTTAGCTTCCTCCGATGAACTGTATGTTCCTTGAACAAAGAAACTATGGCTAATTTAGCTTTATTATTCCAATTTTACAGTTCCTAGCACAATTTTGCTTATAATATATAACTAAATGCTTTTTAGACTTGCTTGTGTATAATTTTGTATAATTCACTTCAATATAGGATCCCACTCAATCTGATGACATACTTTTTGGCACCAGTATTTTATGAAGCTGCAAAGTATATGATTCACAATCCATTATTTAAACAAATACTTGAAAAGAGTGTAAGTGGGCAGTTGGATGTATCAGGGTAGGGGGTGAAGGCAAAATGCAGGAGAAAGAAGAAAATGATTTGATGCAGGGATTCTACTCAAGTATTTTTAAAATGGATAAATCAAAAAACAAACTTGCCAACAAGTCAATTCTAACTCATTGTGACACTACAGGGCAGAGTAGAACCACCCCATAGGGTTTCCAAGGAGTGTCTGGAAGATTTGAACTACTGATCTTTTGGTTAGCAGCTGTAGCTGTTAACCATTATAGCATTAAATCAGAAAAACCAAACCCACTGCTGTTGAGTTGATTCTGACTCGCAGTGACACTATAGACAGAGTAGAACTGTGCCACACAGTTTCCAAACAACACCTTGTGGATCTGAACTACCAACCTTCTGGTTACCAGCTGTAACACTTAACCACTATGCTACCAGGATTTCTACTACAATACTACTGGTGTAGTTGTTAGGTGCCATCAAGTTGGTTCTGAGTCAAAACGACCCTATAGGTTAAAGCAGAACTTCCCCATAGAGTTTTCAAGGAGTGTCTGGTGGATTTGAACTTCTGACTTCCCGGTTAGCAGCTGCAGCACTTCACCACTGTGCCACCTGGGTATTGTAGCACTACACCAGTAGGGTCTTCTAATGTAGAAGACACTGGTAATATGGCATACTCTGATAAAAGTATTAAATGGCTATTTACCATTTAGGATCTTTGTTATTTTCCACAATATTATATTTAAATATAGTTGATCAAAGGTTGAGGATAATAGTCATGTAGTTACACGGTGTTAAGATCAGATTAGTAGAAATTTGTTTTAAAAATTTAAATCACACACTATTTTCACTCTAAGCAGCCATCAGTGCTAATGTAGCTTCATATGGTCAAAAATATATCTGAGTCCTTCAATGGTAACTGAGGTTCTTACTCATGAAAAACACCACATTAAGTATTCAAGGTAAAAAAAAAGGTACTAAATTCTCAGAGATTTTTTTTGACTACAAAATGCCACATACTGTACTAGCTAATACTGTTTCCATAGATGTATTTTTAAACTCATACTCTTTATGATTCATTTAACTGCACTTTTCTCGTTTAGTAAACTCCTTGAAATTCTCAGAATTCCTTGTCATAAAAGCATTTTATTTGTAAGGCATCTCCATAAAGTGTAAAGCAATTATATAGATAATGCTTACCCTAAGGATATTTAAGAGATTGGAGTGAACACTCTGTTGTTTGCATAAATTGCCTTCATGCATGTAACCATGTACTAGGATTATGATAGTGTTTCAATCACTTTCTGCTATTTTTATCTTTTCTATAATAAAGTACTTAAAATGCTAACTAATGATACTCACTATATTAGCAAATGTTATTATATTTTCATACTTTGTTCTTTTAAATATATAAAGCTAGATACTAGTCACCGGGCATTATCTGGTGGATATGAACTGCTGACCTTTTGATTAGCAGCCAAGTGCTGAACCACTGCGTGACGAGGGCCCCCAATCTATTATACAGGAAATATAAAGGAATAATTTTTATGGTATTTCATTTTTTCAAGAACTTTCTATTGATTTTAGTAATTTCAACTTCACATCTGATATCAAATATTATAACTTTCCCAATGCATCTACTTATTTTTTTTTACATAAAATTGTACTTTGGAATAGTTTTAGATTTACACAAAATTTGCAAAGAGAGTACCAGCCAGCCAAGAGAGTACAGTCAGTTTCAAAAAACCTTCTGCCCAGCTTCCTTTCTTCTTAATATCTCACATTTTTGTGGTACATTAGTCACGGCTAATAAGCCAAGACTGATATATTGTTATTAACTAAAGTCCATACTTTATTCAGATTTTCTTAGCTTTTAATTTTTTTTGTCATACTGACCATACAGGATAGAGCAGAACTTCCCTAAAGAGTTTCCAAGGAGCACCGTTGATTCAGATTACCGACTTTTTGGTTAGCAGCCATAGCACTTCACCACTATACCACCAGGGATTCCAGTACACCTAATTTTCATCATTTTTTTAAAATTCCAGAATGTACCAGAGACTTAAGGAAGTAACTAGGGAACTGTCATATAAACCATTTATCTCATATATTTTACCTTACATATATACATATATATATATGAAGTAGTCAGGGTTCATAAGGAGTTGGAAATATGTTCTTCATGGAAATACTAAAATCATTGGCTGTTTATGTGGAATATAAAATAGAAAAGATACAGGTATTGTTGCTCTGAAGTTACCTTTTGGACAGATCATTACATATATAAATTACCAATTGACAGCTACTATACAATAATATAATTTATAATATAATATTGATACAATTTTAATCTCCCATTACAGTGCCTGAAAATTCTCATCTTCAATTCTAAAACATTGTGGAGATATTTATTGAATGAATAATACACATACTTTATAAGAAAATGTATGAATGAAAACCAGGTTGAAAATAATTTATATCAAAAAAACACTGAAGTGGTGTACATAATGAGTATATAAAGAGTGAAACTTTAGTTAGGTTAACCACACAGTCCCCAACTTATGACATATTTGAGTTACACAGAACTGTGCAAAAATGATGAGAACTAGCTAAATATAGGAGGTATTTAATGTAGGCCAACATCATCTCATGGTGGAGTCATCCAAGAGAACCCTGTCATAAGTCAGGAAGTAGCAGCATTCTAAAACTTCTTACAGAATTTACATACATTTGTAGTAATCCGACTCGACGGCACTTGGCATAGTAATCTCACAGCAAAAATCATTTGATTTTAATTCCTGCTCACTTTGAGTTAGACTGAATAAGACTGTTCAGTGGGAGTAGATCTCTGTGACTCTGCTGAGAATGGTTCCCTCTACTAGAACATGGCCAAAGGAAAGCAACTGTATTCTTCAAAAAATTACCAGAACCAATTAGTTATTTTTCCCTGTTTTGAAAGAAATTAACACTATGCTGACTTGCAACCATCATGGTAAAGATGGGTTCAGGCAAGAGCCATCAACAGTTGTTAACTCTGGTTGTGCAGCATGGGAGGAGGGCTGATGTAGTGCAATATATTTACAGTGTCTTTCTATGTTTCCCCTAGGAAACCCTGGTTGCATAGTGGGTGAAGTGCTAAGTCTGCTAACCGAAAGGTTGGTAGTTCAAATTTGCCAGGTGCTCCTTGGGAAGTTTATGGGGCAGTTCTACTCTGACCTCTAGGGTCAGCTATGAGTCAGACACAACTTGACGGCAGTGGGTTTAATGTGCCCCACAGACTGATTCATTAGTTGGAAGGAGAGAGATAAAATCTAGATTGGAGACACCACACAGTACATGGAACACGTGATCAAAATTTGTATCACTAACAAGTGGCAGACAAAAATAGTGTAGTTCCAGACGTGAAATCCTAAGAAGGACATACTTCACTTTCGAACCCAAAGCACAGGTTTTGTCTGCTGAGAATCACAACCGACTCATTACTCTACGTAGTGACATGCCAGGCAAAAACAAACTTGTCGTCATCAGTCTCAAGTCTTTTAAATAGTTCACTCTGAGGGAAGTTAACTGCTACATCCTCTAGAGAGGCTTCTCCTCACAAGATGGAACTAATATCTTAAAGCAGGTTTTCTTTTATGCCTAACAAGAAGAGGGAATACTTACAAGCTTAGGATTGTTTAGTATGCCAGTGATTTTTATCTCAGTCATAATAAATCGATGCATTTTCTCAAAGCAGATCACCAGAGAAAAAGAGTGCAGAGTTACAGCTGCCTGTTACCGTCAGATTTTGGTCTTTTTAGAGTGTTAAACTAATTTATTTCTAACTCTTGCCCACTCTTAATGTTTGCCTGTTGGCAGAGATGCTTCCTTTGTTTCAAACAGCCCACTTTTCCTGCACGGGCGAGACACTTCTTTCTAGCTCACAGTTCAAGATGGAATCTGATTTAGTGACACTTAACGATTTGGCCTAGATTAGAATTCAAAATGAAACGTAGAAGTTTTACAGATCACAACAAACTCCCTCCGCATTTACTCAGAGAAAAATGTTCCAAAATATTCAAGTTAGCTTTTCAGAAATACTATAGTTGTAAAATGTCTGACACCAGTAATACTTGTGCCAAGCATAGGTTTTATTTTAGTAAGTTGTTTACCTATGCCAATATTTAAGTGTACTTCTGTGCAAAAAGATGTGGATAATAGTTCTCTTTATAGAAAAATCAATGTACCCAAATAGTCATAAAATATAATAGTGTGTACATGTACATGCATTATGCAAGTACAAATAGATCTAGATGGTGCCAGATGTGATCTAATCATCCTGGAAGTTGTGTTTAGGTATATGGCAATATTAAAAAATGCTGAATGGGCTTTTTTCCCCCAAATGAAGCCATACATTTCATGTTACTACTAGCAAATTATATTTGACATGTAATTTTAAAATGAAGTTACTCTAATCTAAAGCAGTAGTGCCACAGCAGAGATAAGCAATGAAGCCTTTCATAAGACAAAATGGATTTTAAAATTCTAGAGAGTTTTAGTTACAAGTAATTAGAAATGCAATTTAGAACACTTAAAATGTATTTCTTTCAATGGTTAATTACATTAGAACAACTATTGTTCCAAATGATGATGGACTAATAAATTGTAATAATCACCTCTTTAAAAATTGGATTGTAATGTTTTAATAAGCAGTCTATATGAGCAGAGAAAGCTTTTTTTTAATTTTAAACTCAGAAAATTAACGTGAGTAAAATACTCTGTGGGCATACATGTGGATGTAGATATTATGTATACATACACATTCAACTGTGGACGCTTAGAACAAAATATAAAAATTCAGGTAATAGAATAATGTCTTAAGATTTTACTGGAATACACATTATTTCCAAAAATCATCTCAGATTTATGGTGGCAGGATGCTGGGGCTAATCAGTTCTTTTTGAATAAGACTCTCTCCTTCTAAATCTATAAACGCTACCCCATTTCTACTGTTAGAGACAAAGAAGGAAAGGAAAGGAAGAAAAAAAAATGCAAAATGGAAGCAGAAGTAGAAAAGAATAGTGTTTTAGACAGTTAGTGCTGTTCTAACAGAAACACCACAAGGTGGATGGCTTTAACCAAGGAAGGTTTATTCTTACACAGTCCAGTAAGCTACATGTTCAAATTCAGGATGTCTGCTCCAGAAGAAAGCTTTCCCTCTGTCAGCTCTGAAGGAAAGTCCTTGTGTTGCATTAGTCTCTGGTTGTGGCACATCTTGGCACAGGAACCTCAGGTCTGAGAGACATGCTCTTCTTCTGGTGCTGTTTTCTTGGGGGTATGAGGTTCCCAACTCTCTGCTTGCCTCTCTTTCCTTTTATCTCTTTTAGGAAGAAAGGATAAAAGGTGGTGCAAGCCACACTCCTGGGAAACTCCCTTTACTATGGAGCAGGGAGGTAACCTTAGGAAGGGATTTACAGTCCCAACCTAATCCTCTAACGTACAGCATAGCCAAGTGCCAAGTGCCGTCGAGTCGGATCCGACTCATGGCGACCCTAGGGGCCAGAGTAGATTAAAAAAAAACAAAACAGAGGACAATCATAAAACATCAGTAATCACAGCCCAGCCACATGGCTACAGACATTTTTGTTCAATCCATGACAAACAGGAAAAAGGAAAGGAAACCTTTTATTCTGTCTGTCTTCTCAAACCACAGTCATCTTTCTCATTCCATTCACTATAAAAGTTCTTTAAAAAACCATCTGTCTATGCTTTCTAATGCCTTATTATTTCCTCCCAACCTGAGAATTTTGTTTCCTCTTGTGACAGTGTTGTTGCTATTGTTAGGTGCTGTTGAGTCAGCTGCAACTCTTAAAGACCCTCTGCACAACAGAAGGAAATACTGCCTGGTCCTGCACCATCTGTACGATCTTGGCTGTTAATCCATCTTGTTAGGAGTCTTCCTCTGTTTTGCTGGACTTGCGCTTTATGCCTACGGAAGCAGCGGTCAAGAAATCAAATAACGCACCATGTTGGGCAAATGTGCTGCAGAAGTCCCCTTTTACAAGTGTTCAAAAGCAAAGATGTCACTTTGAGGACTAAAGTGCACCAGACCCAGGACATGGTGTTTTTAGTCACCTCACATGCATGTGAAAGCTGGACAAGAAATAAGGAAAACCAAAGAGAAATGATGCCTTTGAATTACGGTGTTGGCGAAGAATATGGAATATCCCATGGACTGCCAGAAGAACAAAGAAATTTGTCCTGAAAGAAGTATAGCCAGAATGCTCCTTAGAAGTGAGGATGACCAGACCATGTCTCACATATTTCAGACATGCTATCAGGGGGGACTAACGCCTGGAGAAGGACATCAGGCATGGTAAAGTTGAATGTCAGGGAAAAAAAGAAGACTCTTGATAAGACAGAACGACACAATGGCTACAACAATGGGCTCAAGCACAAAAATGATTTGATTCTGAGGATGGTTCAAGATCAAACAGTGTTTCATTCTGTGATACACAGGGTTGCTACGTGTCAGAACCAACCGAATGGCACCTAACAACAACTACCACTTTATCAAACATGATGTCTTTCTCCAGGGACTGGTCCTTCCTGATGACATGTGCAAACTACATGAAATGTAGTCTCACCATCCTTACTTCTAAGAAGCATTCTGGTACTTACTATTTATTTTTCTAATGACAATAATTCTTTCTATGGTTATTGTACCGGTATAAATGAGTTTTAAAAACCTTCAAGAATGTAAGAATTCTATCTGGGACTAAGTGTCAGGACAAAAACTCTCAAAAGCAATTTTTCATTCAACTATATATTTACTGATAATCTACTATGTGACATGCAATACTGTTGATGTTCAGAGGCAGTATGTCTGTCATATACCACTTTCTAGATTATAAACTACATGAGGGAATGTCTCTTTTTACTCATCTATGTTCACAAGACATCAGATACAGTCCTTTGCAAATAGTGTAATTCTCGATTAATGAACACTTAACCCTGTTATTTCTCAGAATATGAATCACACATACGTATGCAAGAAACTTTTATAAAACTCCAAACTACACACATTTATCATAACCCTGTTAAAATAGTATAAAGTGTCTTCCAAATAAGAATGAGACAAACACTGGAGCTTCATCTTCCAGAATAGTAATGGTCGTATCTATATTACATAAGTTTTTGCTCTTCCAAAGAAGCAGCTTGTTAGCATTAGATATTTAAAGCTTTGATAACAAAGCTATCAGGGATATTCTTAATTCTCTTAAATAAACAATTAAAGATTATATCTACAGAGGGGTGGTTCAATGGAAGCTTAATGAGGGCAAATTATATGTAATTTTAAAATGAAGTTACTCTAAAGCAACAGTGCCAGTGTAATGAAGCATTTCATAAGACACTCGTAGTATTTTTGTTACAGTGGCACTGGGTAAGACAAGGATCAGAAATAATAGATGGTGATGAGAACATGATTATGAATTTATTACATGATTTCTAAAGAAATCTTAACAAAATTTTATCTTATATATTTGGAGGTTACTATTTCTACTGATACAGTCAGTAACCCTACATACCCTTCATGGGACATTTCACACATACACACCTATACCAATTAGAGGATTCAGACATTTCAGTCAAGGTAGTAATTAAAATAAATTCAACTAAGTCCATATCATAAACAATAAATAATAACTTCATGGATCCTTATCTCTGACTAAAACTTTTGCTTCTAGGTTTTTCACTTATAACTCTCACTGTATCTGTTCTTCCATTTCCTAGCTCTTTTCTATTTCTGGACCCCTCCACTTCATTCTTGGGGTATCAGCGTCTTTCTGTCCTAATGTCCTCCCTCTCCAGCCTAGAATTCATGATCTATATATTATTTTGTTATTGAGTTGGATCCGACTCGACAGCACTTGGCTTGGCTAGAAACCCTGGTCGTTGGCTATCCCCCCAAAGAAACGTTCTAAATCAACATTCTCCCTTTCCTTTAGAGGTAAATAAGTGAAATACCCATCTTCCCAGCAACCCTTGCAGAAGGGGCAGAAATGTAACACTATTGTTGGCAGTGAGACACAAGTAAAGTCCTCCTGATACAAGCAATAAATTGAGTTGGCATTTTCTGTTCCCTCCTTTTTCCCCCCTTGAATGCAAATAGCATGCCTGAAGCTATGGTAGCTTTCTCTTGAGAAGGAAGGAAAGGTCAAACAAATGAAAGAGATTCCAGCCCTAACACATTTGAGGCACTGAACAAAGGGGAGGAGCCACTTATTTCCACACTTACTTAAATCACTCTAAGTTGCATTATCTGTTACTGGCAAGCAAAACCATTTTTAACCTTCTCTTTTGCTAATATTTCAATTCCTTCACCCCATTTTACTTCTGTCAAACTTTTCTGGGAAAATCCCAACTCTGAATTAGTCTAACAGCTTAAGTGATTGCTGCATTTTGACCCAAATTGATGAGTGTTACTAGATAAAATTACAGACCTCTTAGATGCTACTTATACATTCATTAACCACACCTGCCCCTAAGTCCATCAAGCCTTCTTGTTTTAACATAAATTGACTCAGTTCCCTATTCACTTCAGATCTAGGACCTTATTACCATCATGGCTTCTGTACCCACTACTCCGCTGACACTGTTTATCTCCAAAGTCATCAATAACCTTGTTGTTAGGAATCCCAGGAACTTCTTAATATTTACCTTCCTTGTTACTAAATTCAAAGGACTACTCAACTCTACTAGGCTTCTGTAAAGCAACAGTCATTATCAACTACTCCTCCCCCTTTTTTAATTGTGATTGAGTAAAAGTGTAAAATCTGCTTTAAATTCACATGCCTGCCTATGTGCAGCTCCTACTGCTGTCCTTGCTTGGTCACAGTACACTCCTCCTTTCTGTTCCATACAACTCATATTCTCCTAAAAATGCCCTGTCCCCTCTTCACCACCCTCTTCACTCCCCTTTAGTAAGAGGCCTGGTAGGACGACATCCTACAGATACACAGAACCATAAATTGCACACATGATATGATCACTCCGTGTGCAATCCATTCCTGTCCAAGGAGTTGACCTCAGTAATGATTTACAATCAGGGGCAGTATCGGGTCTAGGGGCCATGCTCCCAGGGGGACCCCCAGGCCTTGGGACCATCAGTTGAGGTCTTTTAGTGGAGTTCTCAGGGTACACCCCATTTTTTTCTCATATTGCCACTGGGACTCAACTATGTGAGACCCATCACAGCTGTCACTGGAGGTGGCCGGGCACAATCTGGCTCTTTTGGTTGCATGTTGACGTAGTCACCCATTCATATGGGTCTTTCTGTCTTCTGGGTTCTCTTTTCCCCAGGTCTATTTTGCCTTTGGTGATCATCTGTTCCTGTTGAGCAGGAACCATTTGGTGTACCTCAGATGGCAGCCTGCTAGCTTTTAAGACCCCAGACACCAGTCACCAATATGGGGTGGAGAAGACTGCCTTAGCAATAGGCTAGTTATGCCAATTGGCCATGATGTCCCCTGAGAACATGGTCCCCAGAACCCTGCCTCTGGTAATCTGTCCTTGCCATATTGGTTTAAGATTGGAAGAGTTTTCAGGTTATGTTGAAGTCCAGTTAAATTTATCTTTCTAATGTGTGCTGTCACTGATTTCACCCAACCAAATTTCTATCAACTATCCAACCTATAAACAACCCTCTCCCTCTCTCCATCCCCTCCCTTGCAACCATCAAAGAGTCTTTTCTTCTGTATGTGAGTCTGTTTTCAAATCCTTAAAGTACTTTATTTATCCTTTTATCTGTTGTTGGCATCTGGGCTGATTCCATCATTTTGCTATTGTGGACTGTGCTGCAATAAGCATTCATGTGCACATATCTGTTTGTATGAATGCCATTACCATAGGATTACTATAGGATATACTCCAAGTAGTGGGATTACTGGATCAAATGGTGTGTCTCTTTCCAGGTTTTAAGGAAATGCCAGATTGCTTTCCAAAGAGGTTGTACCATTTTGCAATCCCACTAGCAGTGTAGGAGAGTTCCAATTTCTCCATAACCTCTCCAGCATTTGTTGTTTTGTGTTTTCTGAGTCATGGCCAACCTTGTTGGGGTGAGATGATCTCTCATAGTTGTTTTGATTTGGATTTCTTTAATAGATAATGATCACAAACATTTCCACATGTGTCTTTGGGCTGCCTGGATGTTCTCTTCAGAGAAGTGTCTGTCCATTTCCTTTGCCAATCACTTAATTGGATTATCTACCCTTTACTTGTTGATATTTTGTAGTACCTTGTAGATTATGGAGATCAGACATCAGTCTGATGTACAGTTGCCATATATTTTTTCCCATTGTGTAGGTGGTCTTTTAATTCTTTTGATAAAGTCTTTGGATGAGCAAAAGTGCTTGATTCTTAGTAGTTCCAACTTATCTATTTTCTCTTCTGTTGATTGTGCTTTGTTTCACAGATTTTGAAGTTTGTCTACATTGTGTACTAAAACTTACATTCTTGATCCTATTTTTTCTTGGATGAGGTTTATCGTTTTAGTTTTGATATTTAAGTCCTTTATCCAGTTTGAGTTGGTTTTTGTATGAGGGGTAAGATGTGGGTTTTGTTCAGTTTTTTGCAGATGGATATCCAATTCTGCCAGCACCATTTGTTAAAGAGATTGCTTTCACTCCAGTTTAAAGTCTCAGGGCCTTTGTCAAATATCAACTGTTCATAGGATAGTGGCATCTCTGGGGTCTCATCTCTGTTCCATTGATCTGTATGTCTCTTTTTATACCAGTACCAGGCTGTTTTGATAACTGTGGCAGTGTAACAGGTTCTAAAATTGGGTAGTCACAGGTCTCCCACTGTGTTCTTCTTCAGAAGTGCTTTACTCATCTGGGGCCTCTTCCCTTTACAAACAAAAGTTGGTGATTTGTTTCTCCATCTCAGTAAAAAATGACACTGGAATTTGTATTGGGATTACATTATATAAGTAGATTGCTTTGGGTGAAATAGACATTTTCAAATGTTAAGTCTTCCTATCCATGAGTAGGGTAGGTTTCTCCATTTACATGTCTCTCTCAGTTTCTTGTAGTAAGATCTTGTAGTTCTCTTTGTAAAGGTGTGTTATTTCTCCAGTTAAATTTATTCCTAGCTATTTTACCTTCTTGGGGGCTATAGTAAATCGTATTGATTTAGTGATACCTTCTTTAATAATCTCATTGTTGATATAAAGTAATCTTACTGAGTTACTTAGGGTTATCTTGTATCCTAAGACTTTGCTCAAATCTTCTATCAGTTTGAGTAGTTTACTTATGGATTCTTTAGGATTCTCTGCACATACAATCATATTTGCAAATGGGGAGATTTTTATTTCTTCTTTGTCAATGCAGGTGTACTTTATCTCTCGGTCTTGTCTAATTACTCTGGCTAGAACTTCTAACACAATGTTGAATAGGAGAGGTGAGAGTGGGCATTCTTGTCAAGTTCCCGTTCTCAAGGGGAACTGTTACAGTCTTTCTCCATTCAGGAAGATGTAGGCATCTGGCTTTTTATCAATGGCCCTGATTGCATTGATCCTATTTTGCTGAGAGCTTTTAGCATGAATGGGTGTTGGACTTTATTAAATTCCTTTTCTGCATCAACTGACAAAATCAGGTGATTCTTGTCTTTTGTGTTATTTATGTGGTTGATCAGACTAGTTGTTTTCCTGATACTGAACCAGCCTTGCATCCCTGGTATGAATTCAACTTGTTCTTGATGAATTATTTCTTTGATATGCTGTTGTATTCTATTTGCAAGAATTTTGTTGAAGATTTTTGCATCTAGATTGATGAGTGATATCGGTCTGTGGTTCTCCTTTTATGTTGGGTCTCTCCCTGACTTTGGTATCAGGGATATGCTGGCTTAATGGAAAGAATTTGGGAGTACTCCATCTCTTTCTATGCTGTGAAATAGTCTTAGTAATATCACGGTTAACTCTTCTCTAATAGCTTGGTAGAATTCTACAGTGAAGTCATCTGGGCTAGGGCTTTTTTGGTAGTTTTTTTTTTTTTATTACTACTGAATGAAAATGTACATTCCCATACAAATTTGCATGCTCACCTATATGCAGCTCCCACTGCTCTCCGTGCCTGGTGACAGCTCACTGTTCCTCTCTGCTCCATACATGTCGTATCCTCCCAACAGTCTTCTATCCCCTCCTCTCCACCCACTCCCCTTCATCCAGTAAGAGGTCAGCAGAATGATATCGTATAGATGTGCTGAATGACTGGTAGTTTTTTGATGAGTTTTTCAATCTTTCTTTGTGATGGGTTTATTAAGTGTCTCTGTTTCACCTTGTGATAGTTTTGGTAGATGATATGAATCTAGGAACTTGTCCATTTCGTCTAGGTTCTCAAATTTGTTACAGTACAGTCTTTTGTAGTATTCTGTCATGACAGTTTTGATTTCTGTTGGATCTGTCGTGACATCCCCCTTATCATTTCTTATTTGGGTTGTTTCCTGTCTTTCTTTAGCAAGTTTAGCCAATGGTTTATGAATTTGTTGATCTCTTCAAAAAAACAGCTTTTGGTCTTTTTAATTTTTTCAACTATTCTTCTATTCTCTGATTCATTTTGTTGCACTCTAATTTTTAAGATCTGTTTTCTTCTGGTGCCTGATGGGTTCCTCTGTTCCTCTCTTTCTATTTGTTCAAGCTGTAGGGTTAGTTCTTTGGTTTTGGCTCTTTCTTCCTTCTGGATGTGTGCATTTATAGAGATAAACTGACCCCTGAGAACTGCTTTGGCTGTATCCTATAGGTTCTGGTAGGAAGTGTTTTCATTCTCATTTGAATCCATAAATGTATTGCATCCTTGATGCCTTCTATAACCGTTGGCTTTTTCAGCAGGATGTGGTTCAATTTCCATGGGTTCCAATTTCTAGCTGTGTTGTTTCTGCTATTGATTTCAACTTTTATGACTTTATGGTCTGAGAATTCAGTGGTATGGAATTTGTTGAGATATGCTTTAAGTCCTAACACATGGTCTATTCTGGAAAATGTTCCATGTGCACTAGAAAAGAAGGTGCAGTTATCCGCTGATGGACAGAATATTCCATATATGTCGATGAGGTCTATTTGGTTAATTGTGGCAATAAGATCTTCTGTGTCTTTACTAAGCTTTTTTTCTGGAACATCTGTCCAATACTGAGAGAAGAGTGTTGAATTCTCCTACTATTATTCTGGAGTGATCAGTCTCGTTTTTTAATGTAGTCGGTGTTTCTTCTATGTATTTAGATGCTTTAGTATTGGGTGCACAGATATTTAATATTCTGAAGTCCTGCTTGTGTATTGAACCTTTCAGGAACAAAGTTTCCATCCTTATGATGATGGTAGATTTTACATTAAAATCTATTTTATCTGAGATTACTGTTGCCACACCTGCTCTTCTTTGTATATTGTTAGCTTGGTATATATTCTTCCATCCTTTAATTTTCAGTTTGTTCATATCTTTAAGTCTAAAGTGAGTTTCTTATAAGCAACATGTGGACAGGTCATATCTGTTGATCCAAGATGTCACTCATTGTCTCTTTACTGGAGTGTTCAGTCTATTTACATTGAACACAATTATCACTAGAAATGTGTTTAGTGCTATCATTCTATTTTTGTGTTGATATTTTCTCTGTTGCTCTTACTATTCTGTTCTAGGACATGAGACTCCTGTATTATGTTTCTTGATTTGATATATTGCATATTTATTGTGCTTTGTGGCTAGTCCTGTGATCCCCTTAATAATCTATGTTTAAACACAATTTTAACTTCTACATATCATATTAAGTTCCTCTCCATCTGGAAGGACTATAACTACTGTAGTACATCCCTCTTTTCAATATGATGATATCATAGTTTTCATGATATGATCACTGGATCACTTCTTTAAATATTATAGCTTTGATTGAGTTTTGTGTCTTCCCTAACTGAGTAGGCTTCTGGATGGTATATTCTGTATTGCCTCCTAAAATATACAATTAATTAATGGTTTTGCTCTTCTAAGCCAAGAGCTACTTTCAGTATTTCTTGTAGCTTTGGTTTGGTTTTTACAAAGTCTCTGAGTTTCTGTTTATCTGCGAATGTCTTAATTTCATTTTTATATTTAAGAGATACTTTTGCAGGATATATAATTCTTGGTTGGAAGTTCTTCTCCTTCAAGGCTTTGAATGTGCCATCACATTGCCTCTGTGCCCGCATCGTTTCTGCTGAGAAGTCAGACAAAAGCCCACAGGGTTTCCCTCTGATTGTTAGCTTTGCTTTGAGTCTCGCTGCCTTTAAGAATTTCTGCTTGTGTTTAATTTTGTTGAGCTTGATTATAATATGCCTTGAAGTCTTTCTTTTGGGATCTCAATTGAGTTGCATTCGATATGCATCTTGGGTATCTATATTCTCCTCTTTTGTAATTTCAGGGAAGTTTTCTGTCAGCAGCTCCACAACAATACTCGCTGTGTTTTCAGGTGTCCCTCCCTGTTCAGGAACTCCAATTAATCATAGACTGTTCCCCTTGATAGAATCCCACATGCTTCTTAATGCTTATTCTTTTTTCTTGTGTCTTTTCTCTGATTTCTCCTCATAGATGTTGGAGCCAGCAAATCTGTCTTCCAAGTCAGAAAGTCTATTTTCTATTTGTTCCATTCTGTTTTCTTGGCTTTGAATTGAGTTTTCTATTTCTTTGATTTTGTTCTTGATCTGTTGGATTTCAGAGTACTGGTGTTCCATCAGATTGAACTGCTTACTTAAATTTTCATTTTGCTCTGCTGCATTTTGTATAACGTCTAGGAGGGCTCTATATATAATCCTTTGGTACTTAACCTCTGATAGTTTCATAAAGGCTTCTTCATCTGGGAAGTTCTTTGGTTTTTTTGTTCTTTTGGGGGCTTTCTGGAGCCATAGGTGAGTTTTTCTTTAAGTTTCTGTCCAAAGTTTATTGTTTTTTGGGCATCTAGAGGTTGTTTAGTTTCTCTGGTGTTGATCTAAAGCATAGTCTGATAAAGAAGGTGATCACCACTCACCTCTACGTATTGCAGTGACTGGGCCCTTTGGAATCTCCGGGGTAGGAGGTTCTACCTTCTGATTGGCAAAGACACGGCTGTACTTGTGGAATCATTAGGGGGCCATCAGCTTACCCTATGACATGTGTCAGTAAAGGGTGGAAGAGATGTTGTCAGGATGTACTGCAGTTACTTCTCTAGGTAGTCTTATATTGGAAGCTAAGAGCTATCTTATAGCTTCCAAAATCAGTCAGGCTCTCCACCTGTGCAAGCCCTTCTTTCCAGCTAGCAAAGTAAGCACCTGTATATTGAACCCCAAATGCTGTAAACTAGTTCAAAGTACAGAAAGGCTAGTTCCCTGCTGTCATCTGCTGCTGGGCCCCATCCGTAATGTCACACTGTGCCAAACATAGCTTTTCTGTTGGGAAAGTGCTCCCCTGGATGGTACTGCCACCAAGCCTGGGAATTAGTCCCTGTTGAGGACTCTGTTTGGGTAACTCCACCTCCCAGTCAAACAAGATGGCGTTCTGCACAAGCTGTCTCACCCACTGTGGAATAGCCGATTCAGTGGTGGAGGTTTGAGGAGCTGAGGTGCACGGAGACCAGAGGTGGGCTTTTAAAATGAAGCGATTCTGCCTGCTGGTCTCGTCAACAGTGTGGTTGAGCTTTGCTGTCATTTAAGCCCAAGTCCTGCCTGCCGGCTAAGACACAGAAAAATATGGTGGGCACTTCATCCCAGCCTTGGAATCAGGCCCTGCTCAGGCCCATGAGTCGGCTCCGACTCGACGGCACTTGGCTACTTGGCAGGCCTATGTTTGGGTAACTCTACCTCCCAGATGAATAAGATGGCATTCTGCACAAGCTCTCCCACTTGCTGTGGAATAGCCAATTCTATGGTGGAGGTTCAGAAAGAGAGGGTGGAGGGGTCGATATGCACAGAGTCTGGAGCCAGGCTCTCAAAATGAGGCTATTCCATCTTCTGGTGCCATCAGCAATGCAGCTCAGTTTTGCTGGTAGTTAAGCTGATGGTCCGCCTGCCGGCTAAGGCAAAGAAAAAAAAAGTTAAAAATTATCTAAGAGGGGTGGACTCAAGATGGTGGACTAAACGCATGTCTCCCTAAATCCCCCTGAAACCAAGGCCTGAAATGATAATTAAATGGAGTCTTCTGGACACCTAGTGAGCCCTGGGATGTGGCATAGGGCTGTTAATTTAGACTTCATACCACTGAATTCAAAACCTCCTCTCTTTCACTGACGCCACTCTCAGCGAGCAGAGGCTTACACAGGCCGAAGGTAACTCACCATTTTGATTTTTTCGTTCCCTCTGTCTTGGCAGGCAGGGCAGAGCTGGGACTTGTATAGCTCCTGGTTTCGCACGCACTGCTGGTGGGACCGGCAAGCGTAATTGCCAGGTTCTAAGAGCCTGGCTTTGGACTCTGTACACCTTGGCTCCTCAGGCCAATCTTTCTGCCTTCGCCATGTGGTAGCCATACAGATGCACCTGTGTGGGATGCCATCTTGATCCACTGGGAAAATGATAAACCCATAGAGAGGCCCCAGCCGGACTTGGTTCCTAGGCTGGGAGGTGATGCCTGCAGGGGGGAGAGTGCTTTTCCAGCAGGGAGGCAGTGTTTTGCAGTGTTGCCTGAGGCTGTGGCCCAGCAGAAGAGGCTGTGGACTCTGGGCATTTCAGCACTCTTGGCCTCTCCACCAGGAGCCTCATCCCGGCCAGATGGCTAGCCTGTGCGGGACATCATGTTGTTTTGCTGGGAGGTGGAGTCATCCATACGGAAGCCTCAGCTGGACCTAATTCCTGGGATGGGAGGCAGTGCCTACCCAGAAGAGACTGCTTTTCCAGCAGAAAAACAGAATTCTACACAGTATCACCTACAGCTGGGGCCTGACAGCAGAGGCCAGCAGATGAGTAGCATTTCTGTATTTTGAGCTAGTTTATGACATCTGGGGTTCAGTACAGAGGTGCTTACTTTGCCAGCTTGGAAGAGGGACATATACACCTGAAAACCTGACTGACTTTGGAAGTAGTCAAATACTTTTTACTTCTCATTTTAAGATGGCCTAGAGAAACAACTGTGGTCCATCTTCACAGCATCTCTCCCAGCCTCTATTGACCCACATGAAGCACCCAAAGCAACAAACATTGGAGAATACAGTAACCTGGAAATCACCCATGGCATCAGAAGGCCCCCAAAAGAAACCACCTCAGAACTTCCTAGATGAAGAAGCTTTTCTGAAACCATCAGAAGGTGAATACAAAAGGATTATATAGGGAGCCCTCCTACACCTTATACAAAATGCAGCAGCGTACAACGAAAAATTAAGCCAGCTGTTCGATCTAATGGAACATCAGTACTCTGAAATCCAGCTGATCAAGAACAAAGTCAAAGACACAGAAACTTCCATTCAAAGCCAAGAAAACAATGGAACCAATGGAACCAATGGAAGACAGAGCTACTGACTCCAGCATCTATAAGGAGAAATCAGAAAAAGGTAACAAGAAACACGAAGAAGCATTAAAAAGCATGTGGGACTCTATTAAGAAGAACCGTCTACAATTAATTGGAGTTCCTGAACAGGGCGAGACACCTGAGAACACAGAGAATATTGTGGCTGAGCTGCTGACAGAAAACTTCCCAAAAATTATGAAAGAAGAGAATATAGATATCCAAGATACTTAGCGAACACCACTCAACATAGATCTCAATAGAAAGAGTCCAAGACGTATTATAATCTAGCTTAACAAAAGGAAATATAAGCAGAAACTCTAAAAGGCAGCAAGACTCAAAGCAAAGGTAACATTCAGAGGTAAACCCTGTAGGCTTTTGTCGGATTTCTCAGCAGAAACGATGCTGGCACGGAGACAGTGGCATGACATATTCAAAGCCTTGAAGGAGAAGAACTTTTAACCAAGAATCACGTATCCTGAAAAATTATCTTTCAAATCTGAAAATGAAATTAAGACATTCGCAGATGAACAGAAACTCAGAGACTTTGTAAAAAGCAAACCAAAGCTACAAAAATACTAAAAGAAGTTCTTGGCTTGGAAGAACAAAACCGCTAACTTTATATTTTACAAGGACACATTATCCAGAATCCTACTTAGTTAGGGAAGGCTCCAAACACAATCAAAGCTATAATAGTGAAAGAAATGATCCAGTGATCATATCATGTAAACTATGATATCATCATATTAAAAAGAGGTATGTACTACAGTTATTATAGTCCTTCCAGATAGAGAGAAGTTGACAAGACTGTCCAGCTTTTGCATGCATATGATGCTTGGTCAAGTGGAGGGTCAGCAAAAAAGAAGAAGACCCTTGACGAGATGGATCAGCACAGTGGTTGCAACAATAGGCTTAAGGATAAAAATAATTGTGGACATGGCATAAGACCGGGTAGTGTTTCTTTCTGTTGTTCATAGGTTTGCTATGAGTTGGAACCAACTTGACGGCACCTAACAACAACAACATGTACAAGTCCAAAATATTGCATAGGACACATGTCTACTGTACAATTATTTGTTGTAAACCTGAAGTTCATATGTAACTGAGCTTCCTTCATTTCTATTTGCTAAACCTGGCAACCCGAATTTGAGGGAGACTTTTAATGGTCACTGAGGTCCAGAGAGGGACTGGGGATTACCTCAGATCACACATGGAATCTGTGAAAATTCAGGACTAAATCAGTCTACCTTTTTCCCAGGTGTCAGTCTTGACCATGGCGGCCCTACCTCTGCCAAACTCCTGGGGTGGTTGTGGGGGGCTGGGAAGTCCCTGGCAGTGGGTTAATAGCACACAGCTGATGTCCCTGGAATTCAAGGAGGTCATCTTATCCAGTGATCAGAACTGGCCATCAGCTGCAAACAGCTTGGCAGGCCCCACCCAGTATAACCATAAATAACTTTGTCTGTCTTTCCCACCCTCCTAACTGAAAGCTCTTCCCTTATCAGAATCTTGACCACAAACAAATCTTAGCCCTTTTCCCCTCCCCCACACTACCTCATCAAAACTTTAAAACTATAAAAAATCTGCCCTACTAGGGAGGGGCCGGCTGAACCACTCTCTGCTCAGACCCAACTCTCTTCTCTTACAATAAACTTCACTGGACCCTTTGGGGGGAAAAATTATCTACAATCCATGACAGCTGGGATTCAACAAGGGCGGGGGTTGGTGAAAGAGAAGTTTCCTATTCAAGTGGCACATAGTCCAAGTTGACAGTCCTATGCCGTGTTCTAGTGCTCACTGGGTGTCCAGGAGGCTCTGTTTAATTATCAATCCAGGTCTTAATTTTCAGAGGGAATTGAGGAGACGTGTGTCTAGTCCACTGTCTTTACTGCGACCCCCAACTACCCCCTTCACATTGTTCACTGATTTTCATGATACTCTCTACATCCTTCTCTGACTAGTGTTTTATTTTTAAATGAATTCCAGTTCTGCAGGGAAATTCTCCATCCTGTGAACTATTTTATTGAAAATATTAATCACAGTAATTTTAAGTTCCATGTTTGAGAATACTAAGATATGGACCACTTGCAGGGCCATTTCCATTGTCTGCTTTTCCTCAGTCCATTCTCCACCTATGCTTATTAATATTTGGTTACAGAATTTCTATGAAAAAAATTGCAGCAGCTCTGGATGATATTTTCCTCAAGACTATTCCTCAGAAGGGTATTAATCTGCCATTTGTAGGCAAGCAGACTAGAGTCACATAACATTAATTTAATCAAAGAGTAGAATTCTAGAGGTGGCACTGCTGTGTTTTAAGGGCTTAGTCCATCTTCTGGTTCACCTCTATCCCTAGAATGCATTTCTTCAAAGGTCCCAACTGAAATCCTAGAATGCTTCTTGGGATCCTCATTCCTTGGAAAGTCCTGAAATGCACTTTTTTTTTCCCTTCAGTATGATGAGACTGGGAAAAAACTCCATTTTGATTTCTAGCCACTCTGTTTTACTAGTTAGGTTTTTCCATGCTTTAAAAAATTGACAAATGTCTTGAGAGAAAAAAGAAGAAGAAAAAAAAAACTATTGAGTGCCGTGTTCACTCATCTATTAATCCCTTCTCTTTAGGATTCTGGCTCCTCAAGAACTGGTTGAATTAATAGGGCCAAATTCAAATGCTTTCTCTCTTTAGTCCTCTGAGACACATGAACCTTTCCTGTCTTTTCTGTGTCTTAGTGGTAGGCTTCCCGCTGGGATTTTGAGTTTCCCATTATACAATAAGAACAGGCAAATGTTCCAGAGGGCAATATGACTAACCTCTCTGTGGTTCTCCTTAATCCTGATGTTGACATCTCAAACCCTGTACGCCTGGAAACTTCCCAAACTCTTTAAATGGAACTTTTTTTCCTTATATTCTGCTAATGAAGGAGAAGCCAGACTGAACACCACCCCCTCTCCGTTCGCCCCCCGCCTCATTCCGGGAAATTCACCCCTTGCTGCCCCCAAAACTCAATATACACTGCCCCTTGCTACACTCGCCACCAAGCTACCTCCCCTTGCTGCACTCAGCACTCAGCCATCCCCCTTGCTGCACTCAGCACTCAGCCATCCCCCTTGCTGCACTCAGTATCAGCCCCCTTGCTACACTCAACACTCAGCCCCCTTGCTGCATTCAGCACCAAGTATACCCTGTTACACCCGGCCCAGAAGACCCCAACCCATAAAAGCCTGCTTAACTTCCCCTTCGGGGCCAGTTGTTGGAGGTCTGTGAGCCCCCGCTGGCCTGCTGGCATTACTATAATAAACGGCGGCTTCTTCTCTCCTTGGGTGTCGGTTGATTTCCTATAACACTAATGTTCAAGTTCTTGGTAGGATATTGATCTATGATAAGTTACTACATTACTGCCAGAGTGGAAATTCCTCTATAATTATTATTTTTTTCATTCTCCTTTACAGGTTCCTTGTTAAATGATGGAGTCTCAAGTATTATTTCTTTTGCTAAGAACATTTGCCTCTCACCTCACTTCTTTTTTCAGCCCAACTCACCTTTGGGTATTAGCACAGAAATCTATGGGACGCCTTTCCTAGTTCCAAAATTGAGTAGGTGATTTTTCTATGTACGCTCTTAATACTCTATAATGCCTCTACATTTGCATATAATAAATTGCATCACAATTTACTATATTTTTTGATTTAGTTACTGATACTCCCTCAGATTATAAGCCTTGTGAGGGCAGATACAATATGTTTAATACTGTATTTACAGCACTCTTTCCACTGTATTCCTTGCACTTAGCACAGCACTCATCACACAGCAGGTACTCAATAAATATTTTTTGAATAAATGTATGGATATCAGCTAGTGAGCAGGAAAGCGAACTATGTGAATTATTGTCTTTATCATCTCTCTTCTTTCTCTCCAGAACAATCATGCTAGGAACAGCTCCTCATCTCCTTTCATTACTCACAGCTCAGTTAAGGCAATTGTGGGAAATCTATCACATCTGTATAACTTGAATAAAGCCAAGCTACAGCATAGTTTCCTACAGGCATTGAGTTGCATTCAAGTAAATTCAAACCCTGAGTAAAACATCATTGAGAAACAATGTAAATACTGAATTCTTTCCAATGTGCACTAAAACAACACTTTCCATCTATAAAGTGCAACAAAATGGAGAACTTGTTTCTGTATCTCTATTACCTAACTTTTCACACTCAAGGCAGCACACTTTCAACAGTCCTTCCCATATTCCAAGATCCATCCCATACAACAACAACGTCAACAAAAGGAAAACAAATTACTCTACTGCAGTTTACTTTCCCCTACCTGCATCATCTCTTTATAATGTTGTTCAACGTAACCATTGTAATGTCTTTTGATTTTTCTGTTCAGCTATTTGTATGTAAAAGTTACAGTGAAGCTCCAAGAATTGGCCAGGTAGGTAAGAGTCCTTCTTCTGTGGATGGTGGTGCTTGTAAATTGCTACCGTACACAGTTTATTTATATCTCACGTTTGTATGTAAGTCCTCTCAAAGTTTTCCTCAGGCACCACATCAAAGTGCCCCCATCTTCCACCCCTGTTTATTTTGATCAATAGTGAAAAAATGACCTTAATCATAGTAGAGTAAGCTCATTAAAAAACAAAAATCTGTAACAAAAAAGGAAGTAAAAGTTCACAAGTTTTAAAATTCAGTTACACTTGATAAAGAACAAGTGTGATTTAAAGTCTTTAAAAATATTCATGAGCCCTATTCTGAGACTTCACACATTCTTCATCTAGTTCTTCATCCTCTTATAATTAAACTTGCTTTTTTCTCAAGTACCACCATTCATGGCAACATTTAAAGTTCTACCATTCACACTTATTGTATTTGTTCAGGTATTAGTATCACAAAAGTGTTCGTTATTATTTCATTGACACTACTGGATATCCTGGGGGTGGAAACTATCATTTATAACACTGCTTCTGTGGGAGAATGCTTTCTGGATTCCAAACAAGTGACATCCAAACAAAGTTTTCCCACTTGAGCAATCAGGATTCAAATAATAATGTGCCCTACATCTGTCTACAAGCCATTTGTAAGATGGAAACTGCCTGCATTTGAAAAACACATGCTTGTATGTTGCTTTTAATCAGGGAGGAAAAAATGTTAGGATGATGAGGTTCCACCCTAGATTTTTCTTCCTAGTTTTCAATTACATTCCCCCATTCTATCAGATTAAATTCATGTAAAGCCTAAAGAAAATTCTGTCAGTACAACAGATGCTACATCTTTAATCTTTTAAAATGATTTTCAACATGTAAGAAACCAGTTAAGTATTCAGGTTACAGAAACCTCTCAATAATTACAGTAATCACAGTTTTTCAGAACCAAGTAGATAGACTGGGACAGATATTTTGTTTTCAAAATTTTAATAAATTGTAATCCTTTTTTTTTACACAGCAGTGGGCCCGTTCAGCACATTATTGTCATATACTACTGCCTAGCCGTATTGATTAGCCTGGTAGCAGTAGAGGAAAAAATGAACAATGGCTTTTTCCAGGGTTAGGGATTGTAAAGACAAGCAATTGAAAAATTCAGTAGTGAATGAATCAGGAGTGCTCTTGAGTACAGTGTTGACAAGGCTGACAGCAGAATCATAGTTGAGTAGGCCCAGAAATAAGGTCAACAGAGGAAACCTGAATGCAACAAAGGCTTGTAGAACACAATATGGAAAAGGACAAGTACAGTGGGGGAACACTGGACTAACAAAGGTGGAAGACGTGACAGTGTTTAAATGACAAGATTTTAGAGATTTTAGAAGTACAACAGTTTCAAGTGCTAAAGTGTAAACTGGTGATCAACTGGTCCTAGGGGATCAATGAGAAGCCTGAGTCAAAGCTGATCCCAAGGGTTTGAACTGAGGTGAGTTGGCTCATCACTGTTGGACACAGAAGGCAGGAAGGAGTAACATACTTCAGAATGCAGACTGTACTGGGTTCAGTAGGGCCAATACTAAATACTATGTAAGATTCAATGCCTATTCCTAGCTCTTTTTTTTTTTTTTAACAAGTGACAAGTGTATATTGTGACATTGTTTTTCACTTGCCATTCTTCTCAAACGGCCAGATCCAAAAACTTCCACTCCTCATGGGTTCAAGCAAGAAGTCATTCTATTTTAAGACCTTAAGAACAGTAGCATTTTACCCTCCCACTTAATGGGCTACTTCAAATCAGCCTCATGTTCAGCGCCACAGTCATTTGTATAAAGCAACCTCTGCATGACTGTTTCAAAGACATGTGTGGAGGCTAAAATCTGCTCAGGGGAAGAAAAGCTTTCTTACAAGAAAGTACATAGTTCTGCTTGAGGCCCTTTTTGTTGGGAAACAGGTTTGACAAGGCTCCAGTGATACTAACTCAACCTGCCATTCTGGAGTATAGTTGTCTAAAGATGATGACGAACTTCTCTGGACAGCTAAAACTGTGAAGTGATTGCCAGAGGCCTGGCTTGCTGACATTGATCAAGGTCAGATGTGTGTATTTGAAACATCAACTAAGAAGCAGTTTTCATTTATAGCATTCATGCAAATTAGTTCCATAGTTAAGGGGCATACAAGAATCCAAGCCATGGGCAAAGAAGAGTTTCTGTCAAAAAGTTTCAAAGCACAGTCTGGAGTATTAGCTGTTTATCTAGGCTCAGATATTCTCTGCATCATCAGTGTCAGAAAGGCAAAGCCAGAAGCAAAGGTACTGGAACATAAGACTATAGACGGGCTGCTAGTTTACGGCTCTTCCACGTTGTTTTTTTTTCTTAACCAGTATGTAAGGTTAATATGTAAAGTAGAAAGAATACATCATGTTCTCTGATACCCTATTACTGAACCTCAAAGTCAGCCTTTGTTTGCCTGTTGCTCTTTCCTTCATTCATCTATTCCTTCATTTAAACAATTTTGGGGGTCCTATAACGTTACACGCTTGAGTCAATGGCAGTGGGTTTTTTTATAATGTTACATGTGCCATGCTTGATGTTGAATACACAAAGATAAATAAGACAAGGTGCCCCAACACACTCAGTCTTATCGGAGACAGAAAAATAAAGAAATAATGTAATTTGTGAATACAGTAACGGCAATATGCTGAAAGTATTATGGGAGAAGTGAGAAAGGAAATTTAGCCCAGTGTGGAAAAATCTCCTGCTGGTGGAGGCCAAACTGAGCTATTTTTATTTTTTAATGTTTGCTGTGATAAAATATATGAGAAAAAAAATGCTACTTTAACCATTTTTAAGTATGCAATTCAGGGGCATTAATTATATTCACCATGCAGTGCTACCATTATCACTATCTACTCCCAAAATGTTTCCATCACTTCAAACAGATACTTTTTACCCCTTCGAGAACAACCCCTCTTTCCTCTATCTCCCGAATCCCTGGTAACCACCAATAAACTTTAGTCTCTGCTATCGGGACTGGGGAAACCCTGGTGGTATAGTGGTTGCTGGTGTAGTGGTTAAGTGCCACGGCTGCTAACCAAAAGGTCAGCAGGTCAAATCCACCAGGCATTCCTTAGAAACTCTATGGGGCAGTTCTACTCTGTCCTATAGGGTTGCTATAAGTTGGAATCGACTCAACAGTAGTGGGTTTGGTGTTTTTTCTTTTTTTTATTGTGGGTGTGTGCTGTCAAGTTGATTTGGACTTATGTGACTGAGTAGTACTGCCCCACAGCGATCCTTATGGGATCAGCTCATCAAGTCTTCCACACAGCTGCTAGGTAAATTCAAACCACCAACCTTTTTGGGTAGTAACCAAATGATTAATCACAGCATTAATTACAGGGGCTCCTATGTAATGACTTTGTCTATACTCATTGCTTTTTCTAGATGTTTCACGTGAGATAATACAGTATTTGTCCTTTTGTGACTGACATTTCACTCAGCATGAAGTTTTCAAAGTTATCCATGCTATGGCATATAACAGGACTTAATTTCTCTTTATGGCTGAAAAATATTCTGTTGTATATATACATACATATGTATATATGCGTATATATATAACACATTTTATTTGTCCATTCATCTGTTGATGGATACCTGTTTCCACTTTTTAGCTATTGTAAATAATAGTGCAGTGAACATTAGTGTACAAGTATCTGTTTGAGTCTCTGCTTTCATTTTCTTTGGGCATATACAGAGGAGTGAAATGTCTTTCTATTTATTTAGGTCTTTTTAAATCTCTTTTAGTAAAGTTTTATAGTTTTCAGTGTACAATGCTTTCGCTTCCGTGGTTAAATTTATTCCTATGTATTTTATCCCTTTATAGGTTACTGTAAATGGAATTGTTTTCTTGATCTCATTTTTAAGGTTGTTCATTGCTGGTGTATAAAAATGCAGCTGATTTTTGTGTGCTGATCTTGTACCTTGCCACTCAGTTGAATTCATTCATTGGGTCCAGTAGCTTTCATGTGTATTCTTTGAGCTTTTCTATATATATATAAGATCATGTTTTCTGCTTTCAGGTTTAGATGCTTTTTATTACTTTTTCTTACCTAATTGCTCTACTAGAACTTCCAGTACGATGTTGAATAGCAGCATTGAAAGTGGGCATCCCTTTCTTGTTATTGATCACACTGAGTTTTAAAGGATTAGCAGATGTTATTCATGTGGAGAACATGAGGAAGGGCAGTCCAGGCACAGGCACACAGTTAGAAAAGTCATGAAAGGATAGGTAGATTAAAAAGGGAACAAGACTGGAAGCTGGAAGACTATTTAGAAGACTATTGAGGTAGTCTCAGCAAAGGATGGTGAGAGACTGAAATAGGATGATGGTAGTTAGGATGACACAGAGGTGACACATTCAAGAAATGAAAGTGGTTGCTCCTTGGAAACTCTATGGGGCAGTTCTACTCTATCCTATAGGGTTGCTATGAGTCAGAATCGGCTCCACAGCAGTGGGTTTGGTTTTGGTTTTGGTAAGATGACACAGAGCGAGAACAGTAGGAACTGAGGGTGAAATCTTCGTAACTAACAGTGTTACAGGCAGAAAAAGGAAACACTGATGACAGAGCAGAAATACTCAGCAAAGTATCAGAAAAATCAGAAAAAAATATTATGTCACAAAAAACCATCCAATCAATCAAACAGAACACAGTGTGAGCATGTGGTATGTATACTTTATGGTTTTATACATTTATAGGAAGCTGTCCTACTGGTTTCTTTCTAGATGGGAGAGGAGAGGGTGGAGAGGAGGGAACAGATGTTCATTAAGAGGACACTAGAAATAAAGAGTGAAAAGAGGAGTGTGCTTTTACAAGGTGAGGAAAACAGATGGAATTGCAGACAGGCAGGCATGCAAAATTGATTTGGATCATATACTCTCACTTAATCACAATAAAAAAAAGAAAAATACACTAATATATTCTGGAGAAATCAACAACTCAAGATAGCAGAGATTCTGAATTTTTTTGTCAGGGGAGGGTTGTGTTCTAACAGAGTTACAGCAAAGAAGTAATATCTTAATTATCTGTGTGTCTCTAAGCAAGTGTCTAACTCATTGCAAATTTTAATGAATATTTATTGGATGAATATATGTTAATATGAAGGCTGTATATTGTTACATAAAATATCAAGGAATATGGATATGGAAAGCATTTAAGTCATTTTTTTATATCGTACAAATGCAAATGAAAACATGGTAAGTAGTCTGGGGGAAGATTTTCTCAGGTATAGGAGAATACCATGGCACTTGAATGGGCAAGTTGTATAGTTCACAAATGCTAATCATTACACCAACAAATATTGAACATCTACTCTTAATATTTGTCAGGCACTAGTCTAGGCACTGGGGATTCACTTCCCTCGTGGAGCTTACATTTCAGCAGGGGAGTAGGAAAAGACAGATAATGGACAAATAAACATATGTCAGGTGGTAAGGGTCAGGCTAAGAAGAAAAATAAGGTAGGGTAAGGGGCAAAGAATACAGGAGTAGGGACACATTTACATGTTATCTTTAAAACAATAATACAGATTTCCAATATAAAAATGGTTAGAAATTGCATGAAACACTATATGAAAAATGAATTTAGGAACCAAATAATGTGGAGGACAGCATAAAAGTAATGGCTTAAAATATATTTTAAGTAGCTTAGAAAATAAAAATGAAATTTTCATATACAATTACAAGAAGGAGGCCGCAGCAGATTTCTATTTCAAATAATATTGTTAATGAGCCAATCTGGTTTTGATACTGCCCCAAATTTACTTGATTGAATTCTTCCCAATCAAAAAAAAAAAAGTCATGCCAGCCAAGTGCAAAACAAAATAAAAAATAAACACTACTGTTCAAAGATGTGAAGTAGACAGGAGGAATTGTGTTATGACAGCTTCCACAAAGAGAAGTTTGGTAGTTTTGAAAGGGGAGAAATAATTTCCCTTGGCAAGCTGTATTGTTATCAGTACTGGCATCTTTTGGCTAATTGGAATTTCAAAGGACAAAGATAACCACTTAAATAAAATAGGATTATGAATTGGAATTGATATGAGAGAAATGTTCTGTCCATTTAATCTTGGTCATTATCTCAAGCTTGTATCTGAGGTTAGTTAGAATCCTTTCAAACGTATTTTTACACATATTTGGAGGAGGGAGTATTCTAGATCAGTATCAGAGACAAAGGGATCCCCCATCAGTCTATTTGGCTCTATCTGGTCCCAAAAATACTAAGGAGGAGGTAGGTGGGGGGAGTAAGGAGGCACAAGAGGAGAAAGAAAAACACTGAAATTTTCTTCTAATTTTGAAGTTCATCAGGCAATAAGATCAAAAATCTTATAACAATAGGCATCTTCTTTGCCTCTAGGCTGAAATGGATTGCCATTGTTTATGAAAGAACTGTGAGCCACAAATGTTACTCAGTTAGCTTCCCCTTTTGGGATCTCCGAAGGCATGAAAGGAAATAGCAATGCCTTACAAAATAAAGCAGATAAGTCCTGTCTGAATTTGTAAAGCAAACAAACAAACAAACAAAAAACAACAACTTCCTTCCTTTCTTTGCTTCTGGTCACAAACTTCACTTTGCTTTGTGCCCTCAGTTCCGGTCGGCTGCTATTGCATTTCCGTATTGAGAGGCAAGATTATATGAGGCTCTAGTTGATCACATATGGGGATGCAGCAGCAGTTTGAATGCATACATAATTTGGCAACTCTCTAAAGGAAAGTTACCATACAGTAAAAGAAGAAAATTAGAATAGTCATCAGAGGATGTACGTTTTAGCCTCAACTCTTCTGTTAAATAGGTATGTGAATCTGCAAAAGTCCTTTGCTTTAATAAAAGGAAGGAGTTGGTAAATGGATCCTAAGATTATTCCCACTTTTAATTTCTATAATTCTAGGATCTATATGCAAATCAATTCTATTGCCAGATATGTAAATACTCAATCACCACGAACTCCTTCAAGAAAGGTTGTCTGGTCAAATAGTCCTAGTGTTAACATTTTCTGTATATTTAAAATCATTTATAATTTGAAAAATACAGAAGTAGAATCAAGATTGCATAACTTTTAGAAATAAATGTTATTTTTTTCCTGTCCGAGAACCACCATCAGTCACTTACCCCATTCCTTGGGGAAAGCAAGGAATCTATGTATGAAGGAAAGAAAGTGAGGGGTGGGAAGAGGACTTATTCCACAATATATATTACTCTGTATAACATTTACAAGTGTATTCCACAAATGCAAACATATTTAATTGAACTTAACAAGAAACACAGTCAAAGGTAATATAAATGTGGCTTGTTGATTAAAAGGAGCCTTGGTGGTAGTGAAGAGCTTGGCTGCTAACCAAAAGCGTGGCAGTTCAAATCCACAAGCTGTTCCTTGGAAACCCCATGGGGCAGACCAACCCGGTACTATAGGGTGGCGATGAGTCAGAATCAGCTTGATGGTAAAGGGCTTGGTTTTGCTTTGTTGACCAGGTCAAGTGATCATGAAAAACGTTTTCTGATCATCTCTAAAAAAGCTACTGAAGACAATGTTGTTTATTGCCTTCCATTTTAAACTTTCTTTGGGTTTGTTTCATAATGAGAACTGTAAAAAGCATCATGTTTTCCTTTCTGTTTTGGCTTCCTAAAGCTCTGAGATAAATTTATTGCTCAATAACAGTATCTATCCTTAATTTAGGTATCTGAAATAACTGTCCAGAAGTTTCCTTTAATTTTTCATTTTACTTTAATGGCTTTTGGTTATAAATTACTTGAACGTTTTCTGGGAAGTAGATAGGAGATAAATCCATTAATGCATATGGGGGGAAAAAAAGGAAGGAAGGAAGAAAACAAGCTCAATTTAGATGGGAGGAGGAAGGTTAGCTAATTAGTCCTTCTTGAATTGAAATCAGGGATAATAACCTGGCAAAATCAACCAAAGGTAGTATCCAGTTCGGATGCAATCAACATGTATTCATGTTTTGTCCAATTAGAGGGGCAGAAACATTTATATATTTGGAAATGAGAAGATATTTTAAAAACATGGTCTAAAAATTTTATTAAAAAATAATCAACTTTTAGTAATTATTTTCATGCAAGTCCAGGCATTGTGTGGGAAAAAGTGTAACCACTAACTACATGTAGAACTCAAAGACTAATACAGAATGTAAAATTCACTGCCTTCAGCCATTACTGGAACTACACAGAGCAACAGGAAGTTTAAAGAGAAACAAGATAAAACATTTCTGAAAATGTAACATTTGGAAACCCTTTGAAGTAGTCCAATTTTAACAGTTTCCTTTAAAAAAAAAAAAAGAAAAGAAAATAGCCTCTACAGACATCAAAAATCCTTTTTATTTCAAATGGAAAAGACTAAGGAAGAAAAGGTCTAAGGGTAGCTAAGATTAAAGTTTTAAACTAAATAACATTCTTGTTATCCAGATTTGGTAGGTGAATTTCTTGATTCACTTTTAGAATGGAACATTGGGAAAAGAGGGAAGATAAATGTGTGGAAAGAACAAAAACAGTTTAAGGGGCTGCAGAAAAATGAGTAACAAATAAGCTACTCGACAAAGATTGACAGATGGATATTTGGGTCACAGTTTAAACACTAACCTCTGTTGAAAATTACAAGCATCCTTCTCAATCACAGTCACAAGTATACTTCAGTTTCTAAGGTGTACAGCAGGCTATGCACTGATTACTATTCCTGTAAGCATTAAAAACCCATTTTAAAAAGCATCTAAGCATTTTAAATGGATCTCCCTGGTGGTGTAGTAAAGAGCTACCTCGGCTAACCAAAGGGTCAGCAGTTGGAATCCACTGTCTGTTTCTTGGAAACTCTATGGGGCACTTCTGCTCTGACCTATACGGATGCTATGAGTCAGAATCAACCCGATGACAACAGGTTTTTTTTCTTTGTTTTCACCTTTTGGTTAAGCATTTAGCTGGTAAAGGATATATGGCAATAATTAACTATCTTCTAGTCCATTCTTACATTTCAGATGACTTGCAATATATTTGCTCTGAAAAATTATCCACAAATTTGATTATTATTGAAACAGAGCTGTCTTAAATGAGATCAGAAGATGACTGACTGCAGTATACCTATGCCAAGACAAGTGCTGTCGAAAAGCAAGGGATCCTTGAGCCAAAAAAAAAAAAAAACTTATTTTAGAACTTTGTAAAACAATATTTTCATGTATTGGGTATGCTTACATACGGACCCATCTATATACAATTGTAGGCAAAAATGATGTAGCCTGGTCTGGCTTTGGCACCTGAAATTGCTGCCATCAAAATGCACTGTTCAGAATGCTCCATTCTTTTTATAGTTATCAGGTAATACATAGCCAGCTCTCAATTATCTGGGCTGGTTAATGGAGAGAAACAGTGGCATAGCTACTTTAAAATGGCAAATAATCCAGAAATTACTTATGTAGATTGGGAGTGCCATTTAAAATCCAAAATTACCTTAGAGGTATGAGTCACTATTCAGGAAGATTAGAAGCTGAGCTGGCATCAGGAATTCTGTGGGCTGAACAATATTGCTTTACGGATTCTCAAGACTTTATTATCCCTGCTGCTAGAACTGGCGGAGCCTGAAGGTATACAGCTATTATCCTCAGCTAGAGAGAAAAGTTTAAGAATAGGAAAAGAGGAAAGAGGGAAGATGATAGGAGAAAAGTTTCTCGGAAAATTCCACATGCTAGCTCATTCAAGAATGGGAGCTGCTTTCACTTGTTTTCTAATACACAAAATCTTATACATGGCTTGAGACACCAACTAGATTAAATGGGCACTACTGAAAGAAAACTAAGTAGGGTAGGGGGAAACACACACACACACACACACACACACACACACACACACACACACACACACAAAATCAAAGTGAATTTTTTTTTTTCAATATGTTTTCCAGCAGGGATTAATGCAATATTAATCTGTTCTGGGGATTCTTCCCCATCTTGATTTTTCAACATATTCTTTTGCTATGCCTTTATCTCCTGCAGTTTTAGAACTACATAAAAATTAAGCTACTGGCTTTAGATCTATATGAGGAAGGTCTGTCTCCCACTGCCATTTCTGCTTACCAGAAGAAGACAGAACAGAACAGAATGATCAGGGCTAGAAGAGATGGGTTATGAGAAAATGGGAGAAAAAGGTGGAATAGAACATCAAATTCTTTAAAGAAATCCAGAATTACTAGACCACTTGAAACTGGAGGACTGAGACTACTGCCTGGATATAGTCTTTAAACGCTGAATGGAAACTATCCCCTTCAGGTCACCTCTTAGGTATATAACAGATGGGTTCACTAAATAAAGAATATATAACTGTGAGTACTGAGCTCCTTTAAAAAAACCACCTGTATGAAACCTAAAGATTGACAATTACCTTAAAAGGAAAAAATTTTTAAAAGACAGGGAGGTAAAGGGGTAGGGAGACTAGATTAATGGAAACAGAACATCTAGACTAGAAATGATGAGAACGTTGACACACTGTAAAGAATGTAACCAATGACACTGAACACTTTGTGTAAAAATTGTTGAACAGGAACCTAAATTACCTGAAAACTTTCACCCAAAACACAATAAAATAGTATCCCAAAAAAATGGAGTAGAATAGAAGGGCCACTAGGCACTTAGAATACACACCAAGTTCCATGACAATGAGCAGGAATTCTCATTCATTTCAAGTCAGAGACGAGATTAAGAGCATACTGCCCTAAGATTTATACTCATTTGATTTGCAACATAAAGTCACATTTCCAGTTCCAGGGTCAGCAAGAATTGGCCCAACACTGCAGTCATTTATTTTTAGAGTTACCTGATTTTGCAGGTGAGTAGTTATATTACCACAGATTTCCGCTTCTGTGGCTAACATCTTGCTTATCCAGTAACAGACACCTATAATGGGGTCTGACAAACATCAACATTGGGAGTCTTAACTCAGCATTTGGTTCTATATAATATTCATTTTGCTAGTTCTGACATCAACCACATGTCCAACCTAGGAAAAATTACATTTTGCCTGTAGAGTTTCCTTTAATAAAAACAGGACTAGAGGAATGTAGAAGTGTTGTTTATAAATACATTTTAAAAAAGCATAAAACCTACTGGTTTCTAAGAAGTTATAAGACTATGTCTGACTAAAACCTTAGCTGATGAATGTTTCAAGTGTCTCAGATGAGCTTAAGTATTTATTAGCAATACATAAAAAGGCTATTTCATTGTTGTTATTTTAAATAAATCCTAGTTCAAATCCACCAGGTGCTCCTTGAATAGTGCAGGAGTCAGTTCTACCCTGGCCCCTAGGGTCGCCATGAGGCGGATCTGACTCGACAGCACTTGGCTTGGCTTAAATAAATCCTGGATTATACAGACTTTTTAAAACTAGGAAAAACTATCATCAGTCTACCTTGTTTCCTCCTCCTTTTGGTCCTGTCAATGATTCTCAGCCTTACAGGTGAAAGATACATAAATTATACATCACTGCTGTGCTTTGTAAGAGTTGTGAGAGAAATAGTTTGAATCTTTCGTTTTTATTATTTCATTCATAAGAAAAAAACAAAAATCAAGATAGATTGTTGAGGTCTTTAAGTTATAGATTATTCAAACCATGGAACAAACGTTCATAAAATGACTACAGAATTAAGACTTCCTGTCAGATCACAGCGAATGGGTAAATATACAGAGTTCAAAAGTTCTTTAATAATTTATTTCCTATTACTGTGAACTGACCTCTGAAAACAGGCTCCTCTCAGCCCCCTGAAGACAGGTTCCTCTTGGCCCTCATCCCTAGACCCTTGGCTTGGCTTCTGCCTTGCTTGGGCAAGTTACAAATCTCCTTCATCTTCTGCAGGAAAGTGCTCAGAGCACTCCACTCTGCCAGCAGGCCTCACGCCTGAAGGCACGCCAATCTTTCTCTGAGAGTCAAGCATGCTCACTGGAGCCACCTCATTTGGTGGGCCTGGAAACTCACCACAGCTGTCTTGCATAAGTCTCCTGCTTCTGTTGCTGCTGCCATTTTTCTGCTGCTGGAGTCTGAGTCTGCTGTGCTTGCCACAGCTTCTTGCTGTCTCCACTACCACAGTTATGTCTCCTGGGTTGAGGTGGTTCTCAGCGCAGGGACTTTGGGTCTCAAGGAAGCACTCTACCTCTGGCTCTTCCTTTTGGTAGTAATGAGGTCCCCTTTCCATTCTTTGACTGGCTCTCTTTCTTATCCTAGCGCGATGGCAAAACTAAGCAATGCATTACAAGAGTTCCATACACCTTATTTTCATGGTTCCACCCCTGTAGGGTTCCATGCACCTTTTTTTCATCATTAGCAGCTATGTCTAATCACTTTGGTGGGCCACAAATCTGTATTTGCATAGTCCCACTCAAACAGCATGTGGGATTCACAGAGACTATGGCTGCAAGGGCCATATTAAGTAACTTGCTGCACTACAAAGACTGTAATCTTCACAGAAGCAGATGGCCAGGTGTTTTCTCCCATCTAGTGGTCTGAGAGTTCAACTCTCTAATATTGCTGATAGCATCTGAGCACTTAACCAGTGTGCCACCAAAGTCCTTTTACTCAGCACTACAGCTCTTTCCAGAGGAAACTTTCAGCTCTGTAAATTATAAATTTGCTCGATGAGCTACCTGCAGTCAGAGAATGAAAGCATGTCTTTCTATACTTTTTCCTTTAATATAATTATTTTATATTTATTACACATATATACAGGAGGATGATGGTGGATGGCAGTTAAGTACAATTAAAGAGGCAGCAAGTGCAGGTTTGCTAGCTTAACTCTCCATTTTACAGAACTCCTAACAACATAAATTAGGCAGGTCTTTTACAATTTTTATCCATTCTCTATATTAGATATGTAATCTCATTAGTCTTGACAAAGGTCAAGAAACTGAAAGTAAATCAGTACCATACAGTGATTATATTTCAATTTCCTTCATTTATAATTAAGATTCTCCATTACTGCATTTCAGACTCTCATTTCGTCAACCTTAAGTCTTTGCAAGGATGGGGAATATGCAGTTCTTTAACAAACAAGTATTTACATGAACAGTAGTACAGTATCTAAGTACTGTATACAAACGATACCAGGAGTATGAGCAGTTCTGAAGAAAATTTAAAGGAAAGTCGTTTTGTTTCTTTCTTTTTCGGTCGGTACCTCATCTATTTCTAATGTTGAAATATTTAAAAGAAGAGAGTATAGGGAATTGGTAGTACTGAGTGGCATACTGGTTAGTTGTTATGGCTGCTACCTAAAAGGTAAGCAGTTTGAACCCACTAGGCACTCCTTGGAAACTCTGTGGGGTTGTTCTACCCTGTCACGTAGTGTTGCTATCAGTTGGAATGGACTTGATGGGAGTGGGTTGGTGGAAATAGCAGGTAAGGTATCAGCTGCTAACTGAAAAGTTAACAGCTCAAACTCACCAATCTCTGCTAGAGAAAGATGTGTTAATCAGCTTTTGTAAAGATTACAGCCTTGAAAACCCTATGGGGCTGTTCTACACTATCCTACAAGATTGCCATGAGTTGAAAATGACTTGACAGCAATAGGCAACAAGTTTTGTATTTAGTGACGGATTAAGACCTTGGGAGGCAGAAATGGTTTGCATTCAACTGCTAACCTAAAGGTTGGTGGTTCAAACCCACTCAGTGGTACGATGGAGGAAAGGGCTGGTGATCCACTACCATAAATATTACAGAAGAAACAACAGCAAGAACAACAACAACAAAAAAACAATGGAACAGTTCCAATATGTAACACACAGGGTCACCATGAGTTGGCAGCAACTTGACAACAACAGGTTTGGTTCTGGCTTCAGGGATAGGTTGGACTACATAAAGGTGGGTATCACAACAAATAACTGATTTGGCTGGGTAGAGCTGGGGAGGAGAAAAAGCCTTCAATATTGAATTTTGCCACTGAGGAACTGGCTGGCTCCACAAATCCCAATGTTTCTGTTTTCAGGGTTCTGTTCACTTTGCCTCCTTCAACCTTTCTATTTGGAGTCCCCAGGTGGTACAAATGGTTAACTTTCTTGGCTACTGGTCTATAAGCATCTCTGTGAGTCACAATCAACTTGATAGCAATGGATTTGGGATTTTGGTTTTGCATTCTGTAGGTTTTCAGTTTAACTCCACCCCAGTGGTGCCTTGGAAGAAAGGACAGGCAATCTACTTCTGAGAAATCACCCCCCCTGAAAAAAAACTCTATGGTGTACAGATCTATTCTGGTACACAGGGATCACTGTGAACTTGAGTCCACTCAAATGGTCCCTTCCAGTCTCCTGCCAGCTTTCCTGAAACTAATTCTAGCATTCTATCATCAGTTTCAAAAAGTTATGTGGTTACAGAATTAGTTACATCTGTAGCCCAAATTTATGAAAAACTGCCATAATGTTAGTTAACTCTGAGTCCACAGAAAAATACTGTTTTTCCTAGTAAGATGAGATAAAATATTTTCATTTGAATTCCAGCTCTTTAACACCACAAGCTTGGAGAGGTCAAGGAAGGAAGGTCCCTGCAGATTAATCATTATCTTAACCGTCACACAAACATAAATGATCTTTTATGAAACAACTACTATTTTAAAAGCTTTCAGAATGTAATATAATTATGACCACTTTTCAAAAGAAGGCTAGATGAGGATCATTCATAAAATTTACATTAAGATGAGAAACCATTATTAAGCATCAGAACAGAATGTCTTTGAGAAGCAAGCAGTGTTCTGGTTTTTGTTTCCAAAACGATATCAGGATTCTTTATATAAGGATTAAATTTTTTCTTTTTACTACATTATATAGAAATGTTTGTCCATATTATGTAAAACTGGAGGATGAAGGATAGATTCTATTTATGCTTCATTCATTTCTTTCACAATATTCATTTAGTAAACACTGTATCTAATTATTACAGAGATTAAAAACATGGCTGCCTATTCTGTATAAAATGGATGTATAAAGAAAATTTGGACAGGAAGGTACCTGAAATAGGGAGTTTTGTCTGTTTGCTCATTGGTGTATTCTCAGCGCCTACAAGAGGGACCAGCAATCTCTTTCTTTACAGGGCCAAAAAAAAAGCAAAACCAAGGAATCAAGTTGATTCCTATTCATAGCAGCCCTACAGGTCAGAATAGAACTGTCCCATAGAATTTCCAAGTAGTGGTTGGTAGATTTGAACTACTAACCTCTTGGTTAGCAGCCAAGCTCTCAATCACTGTGCAACAAGGGCTCTGTCAGGTCAGTAGTTGAGTGGAAAACATCTTTGTCTAAACCTCTCCTTGAGTTCTTAAACAGTAGTCTCATGCAAGACTTGCCCTTTTGCAACTCACTGATTTCACTTAGCATAATGCTTTCCAGATTTTTCCATGTTATGAGATGCTGCCCAAATTCATCATTGTTCTTGATCATTGCATAGAACCCAATTTCCTCAGTTGTAAACAGCCAGAGAGCAAATATTTTAGACACTGCAGGCCACATTTACTTTGTCATATAGTTTTGTTTCTACAATCCTTTAAAAATGTATAAACAATTTTGAGCTCCAGCCTATAGGCTGAATTTGTTCTACTGACCAGTTTGCCAATCCTTAATCTAGATCACTACCCAGCATGAGTAGGAGCACATTAAATATTTGTTAAATAATGAACGCATTCAACTGATATAATTTATAAGTAATGTGGAAGTAATAACAACAGTATGGTTGATGCCCTCCAAAACCTAAAGCATAAGGAAAGTAGACAAGTGATCAGAACAATATATAAAGCTAATAATAGTGTAGAAGGACTTCAAAGGAGGAAAGCTGGAGGGACCAAAATAAGTGGCATTTGAACTGACTCATGGATAGGAATTTTGTTTTAATAAATTAATTTGGAAACCCTTGTAGCATAGTAGTTAATAAGTGCTATGGTTGCTAACCAAATATTTGGCAGTGTAAATCCACCAGGTGCCCCTTGGAAACTCTAAGGAACAGTTCTACTCTGTCTTATAGGGTCATTATGAGTAGGAATCCACTCAATGGAGGCAGGGTTTCATTTATTTATTTATTTTGTTTTTTTTTTAAATTAATACTTTATTGTGCTGTAAGTGAAAGTTTACAATTCAGGTCAATTTGTCACTCAAAAACTACACACACTGCTATGTAACTCTAGCTGCTCTCTCCACCCTATGACAACACACTCCTCCTTTCTACCACGTGTTTCCTGTGTCCATTCAACCAGCTCCTGCCCCCCTCCACCCTCCCATCTGCCTCTGGACAGAAACTGGACAGGAATTTTCAATGAAAAAGAGTTGAAATGAGTTCTAAGTGGATCAGTTCTAACAACTTGAATTAGAAAAGCAATTTTGGAACTCACAGATAAGCATGTAGTATCACCTCTTAGAAATTATAAAACAAGAACGAGTTAAGACGCATGCTGAGGTTATAATTTTACTTCCTCCTAGTTAACCATCTGTAAAAATGCCACTGGATATGCAGAAAAAATATGCTGCAAATCAATAAAATATTTTTCTGGGGATGAAGATGCTGAATTCAGTGGTCTGGTTTTGGTAACATACAAATGACGCTGTTATGCAATGAGGTGATCAAAGGTCTGTAGCCAAGACAACTCCCGCAAGGCTGGCTGTTAAATCAAAGCAGTTCCTTCCCTAAACTAAGAGTAAGCTAGCAGATATACAGAACCACATCAACTCAACAATTCAGAGTCTACTAAATAGGAAGGACAGTCACAAACTAGAAACCCTGTTAGTGAAACCATGTATCAGCATTTTATATAAATTATTTGCATTTTCAGTATGTCAGTGCAGGTATGGCATTGGCTTTAAGCCATTTAGGTTATGACAGACACAGATTTTTTAAAATAATCCGCAGCTTCCCGAAAACATAAGTTTTAATGTTCTAGAACTGATGAGTTAAAAAAAGCGTACCTCATTTGCTGCATTATGCTTCAGTGATCACTACGGCAGAACTGACCTTTCTCTATTAAGTACTGCATATGTTCATTCTTTCCATGACATCCAAATGGATTCAAAATGCGATGAAGCTATTGGCTACATTACTGCAAACTCCAGGATGCTCATTTACACAAAGGAATATTTTCATTTCTTGCTTTTCCTCGATCAAGGGCAAATCTGCACAATCTAGGATGTTTGCAATCATGTTGGAATGTTGCCTTTGTTCCAGTTGCTTTTGCTAATGTGGCTTCTGGGACTTGAGGTTTCTTCTTCAGATTACATGATGATGGATGCCCTTTCCCTGGTTATTGCTCCCTGTTGGAATTCACCATTGTCAGCAGCATGGCCTAACATGACTGGTGTCATGACCCACAATGATGGTGACTCCAAAGCAGACATGACACAGAAAAGAAAGGGCAGCATCAGTCACAGAGGAAGAGGCCTGGTTTTGTAATGTAGAGATCACAAACTCTTTAATTACCAAGTGTAACTGCAGGACTTTTAAAGACATAATTGTTTACGGATGTTTGAACTAACAAGAATAGTAATTCTGTACTTGATCCTCTAGATTTCCAATTAGGAAAGACAGTGTATAAAGACTTTCCTGGTCTCTAATTAATTGAACCACAATTCTGACATATATTATTACAGCAATGTGGCCTTTCCTGGCTTATGTTTATTACAACCGTGTGACATGGTTTATGGCATCAGTGTGTCTATTACCGATTTACCATTCAGAGCTCACACAGGAATCCAGTTAAGGTTGTGAGAAAGAATATGGTATTCTCAAGTTTATCCTTTGGGAACTCTAATTTTCCCCAAACCTAAAATTAGTATAGTTATTTCTATTACTAAATCTTTGCAGGCTTAAAGAAGAAACATTCTGAATTCGGATTTCTCTTCTCTATTATATCTGTTGTCATTTCTGACACAGAAACTGACCAAGAATAGTCAATTAGGTTGACTGCTGTCACTGTGCATGTAAAAGAAATGCTAAATACAGGATCTGCTTCATAAAGACAGCTCCAGTGAGCAATAACTTATTTATCATAGAAATTCATATAGATGCTAGAAAGCAGATCTAGGATGCTTGCCTCGTAGCTGACTTACATGAAAAGGACATGTGAGAGCCAAGAAAAACATTATTCTCTTCCCTTGCTACCACACAAAAATGACTTTTAAGGCAGCAGAACGTAAAATACTCTGTTTACACAGGCACTTTAAAAGCGTTGTTCAGTGAAGGCAGTCAACAACTGGGCAGGACAGCCTAGGACTGTGACAGGCTGGACTTTCCACAATGCATTAGAAAAGGAGGGAAAAAAGTAAAAAATAAAAAGGCAATAAAACCTCAAGAGGTAAACATCTGAGAAGGAAGAACAACACAGGGTTTTTCCAATTACAAGACAATCTCCATGTGGTCAGCTAAGAAAGGAAGTGCTGTGATGAACTTTGAATTATTCGTAGGTAATTACTAGAGATTTGATCGTAAACATATTTCCTATTTTCAAAGAATTTGAATATAAAATACTGTTGACAATGAAATGAGGTGGAATATAATAAAAATATTTGTTGATGTTCAAAAGGTACTGTGGGGTATTACTCTATCATGATGTCATGGTTTGAATTGTGTCCCCCCAAAAATGTGTGCAGCCATGTGGCTGGGATATGGTTCCCAGTATCTTGGGACTGTCCTCCATTGTGTGGTTTTGCTAACCTGTATGTTAAAGGATTAGGGTGGGGCTGTGAATTCCTGCTATGGGGGAAGTTTCCCTGGAGTATGGCTTGCCCCACCCTTAATGCTTTTAGCTTGCAAGGAATAAAAGGAAAAACAACCAAGGACAATTTGAGAACCTCGCTACCATCAAGCAAGCAGCACCGGGAGCAGAGCGCGTCGTTCAGACCAGAGGTTCTTGCGTTAGGACACTCCCTGGACAATGACTGATGCAATACCGGACTTTCCTCCAGAGCCGTCAAGGGGAAAGTCTTTCCCTGGGTCTTGCAACCTACCGGACTGTGTAAGAATAAATCTTTCTTTGTTAAAGCCATCCACTCTGTGGTATTTCTGTTAGAGCAGCCCTAGCTGACTAAAACAGAATTGGTACCAGGAGTGGGGTGCTGCTCTAGCAAATACCTAAAATGTGGAAGCCACTTTGAAACTGCGAATGGATAGAAGATTCAGAAGGAACGAAGAAGGCGCAGATGGGGAGAAACAACAGAGGACTGGCAGCAGCGGCAGCGGCAGCGGCAGCAGAACCAGAGGCAGAGCTGGAGCCGACCGGTGGAGCGAGAGAGGTCAGTGCCTGGGCAGAGTTTTCCTCGTGGAACGGGGTGCCTCTGGGCACTTGAATCGGTGAGCTGGCCTTGCTGACCCACGGAGTGAGAGAGTTGAGTGCCTTTGGGCAGGACGCTTTCCAGCAAGAGTGGGGTGCCTCCGGGCACTTAAACCAGTGGAGCTACAGAGCTTTGGAACACTTGCCCGGCAGGGCAGATGTGGGCCTGAGGCCCAGGCCATGAGGCCATAGGAAGCTGAAGCTGAAGAGGCAGATAGCGTGAGAAGCTGAGCTGCCTCAGTCTCAAGAGGTATGGCCATGACCTCAGGGGTTTGAAAGGGTGGAACCATGGCGTGCTGTGTTCGTAAAGGTGGAATTGCCACTCAGTTGGGCTTAGGGTGCTCCTAAAGCCAATGGGACAGAGTTTCTGTCCAAGTGGGCCTTGAAGGCAGAGTTGTAGCACGGGGCTGGAGGTCTCCACTCAGAAACCTGAGAGTGTGGCCGATACCTAGAGTCTGGAGAGCATTGCTGTTGTGTAGAATGTCTCAGAAAATGTAAGAGTATTTCCAAAGCTTTGAGGGCTAATGTAATGTGTTCTGTTGACTTGCCTGTTGCCTGTTAATGCCTTCTAAGTTTCACAGATGTAGAAGAGTTTTTGTATTTTGGACTTGGAGCTGATTTAAGACTTCTGTTATATGGATGGACATAATTTTGCTATGGTGAGATGAATGTGTTAAATGTTTTTGTGATGTGATTTTTGGGTTGTCAAAGGGTGGGATGTCATGGTTTGAATTGTGTCCCCCCAAAAATGTGTGCAGCCATGTGGCTGGGATATGGTTCCCAGTATCTTGGGACTGTCCTCCATTGTGTGGTTTTGCTAACCTGTATGTTAAAGGATTAGGGTGGGGCTGTGAATTCCTGCTATGGGGGAAGTTTCCCTGGAGTATGGCTTGCCCCACCCTTAATGCTTTTAGCTTGCAAGGAATAAAAGGAAAAACAACCAAGGACAATTTGAGAACCTCGCTACCATCAAGCAAGCAGCACCGCGAGCAGAGCGCGTCGCTCAGACCAGAGGTTCTTGCGTTAGGACACTCCCTGGACAATGACTGATGCAATACCGGACTTTCCTCCAGAGCCAACAAGGGGAAAGTCTTTCCCTGGAGCGGACACCCTGAATATGGACTTGCAACCTACCGGACTGTGTAAGAATAAATCTTTCTTTGTTAAAGCCATCCACTCTGTGGTATTTCTGTTAGAGCAGCCTAGCTGACTAAAACACATAAGGTCATCATTACACACATTAGTTCTCCCTATACTGTAGTTGAGCAGTGTATGGGATATTAAAGAATTCTTCAGTTTAATATGAACCTAACCTCACATAGCTGGCTCTATTTTGAAAAACAATAACAATAATAAAATGAATCCAATTGAATGCATAAATTTAGACTGATGGTATTTTAGCCTGTTCCATGAAAATAACTGTGGCTTATTCATCATTTCCGTCCTTTTTATTTGTGTTTCTCTCATTCTTGTCAGTGGGTTTTTCTTCTTCATTTTCTTTCTAATCTATATTTGCTTTCTACTTGCATTTAACTTTTCTTTCCCATCCCATCATCCCATTTCTTATTGCTCTCATGAGCATACTACTCTGGGCTTCTTTTTCTTCACTTACAGAATTTCAGCAATTATCTAGTGTAAAACAACTATGTACGGAAGTTCAAATATGTACAGACTATGCTGGTAGATCTTAGTCTGTGAGCAGACCTATGTATTCCATAATATCATGATTTATTGTGAATTCTCTCACCATTGTTCCTATGCATGTTCTACTCAACATGTGATTTCTTAAGGGGCCATTTCTTATTCATTTTGGTACCTCTAGCACTTCATACAGTTTGTAAATGTTCCTCCTACTTTGTGTTTCCTCATCTATCAGCATTTTCTGCCCAGGCAGTTTTGTATGTAGAAGTTTGTATCACATTTATCACATGAATTGCTCAGTGTCTGTGGTTTCTGTCTATTTAGTTACCAAAAATAAATTATTTGGAATATAATATTTTACTGTAAAATAGCAAAGCTAGTGGGTACAAATACTATATGGACTGACTCATAAGGGAATCAATGTTCACTTCCAAAATAATTCACTACAATTTACTGCTAGGACTCTATGTACCGGTGCAGTACTTATATTACCAGAATTGTAATTCCTGCTTGAAATTGTGACTTTCAAGTCAAAGGCTTAAGAAGTCATGACTTTTGGAAACATACTTGAAAAGATGGCTACATCTCACAAAAAGTTCTTCATTTTTGAAATTCCTGCCTTCTAATTGTCCCTAGAAACTCTAAAACTTGAAAAATACATATGGTTTTGAAAAGAGTTTGGATCAGTTCATTGAACAAGTTATGTTTGCCATTAAAAATAAAATTTCAGTGAATGGTACTCTTAAGGTCTCAGATTTATACACTGATCTGACAAAAATGGGGGAAAAAAATCTGTAGCCCTAGTATACATCTTGAATTAAAACACTGGTATTGTTTGGAACAATTTGTTTAAAAAGTATGTTTTCTTTGCATATTAAATTTTGCATTTCTTACATTTAACAATGATTAATTGTAAAGGACACATGTAAGACTATAATGCAGCTAAATGATACATTTGTAATTCATATGAAACAACATAATTAGTTCTCCAAGGGCTCATCAATATATTATTCTACTAAACAGAATACTTGAGAGTCCCACTTGAGTTTTAAATGCAACATGAAGCCTTTATTTTAAGCATGGCTTCCTCTATGTAATATTCTTATAATTATTTTCCAGCAACAAGAAATATTAGGTTGATTATTTTCATTCTGGCTGTTAGCCCCTCATGCTGCGAAGAAAGCAACTTCATGAATTCATGTATTTCAATACAAAACTGACATTTCAAGAGCTATGTTTAAAATAAGGGAAAAAAGATCCAAGTTTAAAAAGTTCATGTTATAAAATGTTATAAGAGGTGAAAAGCTGAAGAAAAATAATTAGTTTTAAAATCCCACGTTTATTAAAAGGCAGAAAATATTTCTAACTCACTCCTCTCCAAAATTAAATCATACCACAATATAGAAAGTATAGAAGTTAGGTTGCCATAGTCCAGAATTTGTTTCATGGAAATAAATTACCATCTTTTAATGAATAGCAATATTTTCGTATATACTAAGGAAAAAAACAACCACCACCACCTGAGACTATGTTCTTCACTTTGAAGCAAGTCAATATGAAGAAGACAAACAGCATAACGCATATTTGTATTTTAAAAATAACATCAGTGTCTACTTGTTAAACTGAGGTATGAGTCAATGCAAGTCATGTAGCTTATACATCTCCCAAAAAGTTCTGCTTTTTTGAAATTTCTGTCTTTTAATTGTCCCTAGAAACTCTAAAACTTGAAAAATACATATGGTTTTGAAAAGAGTTTGGATCAGTTCATTCAACGTAGTTTCCTTCTTGATGCCTTAAGTAATCTGGCTTTCAGCTACTGTTCTTAGTTTACATAGAAAATTCAAGATCCCAAAGAATAGCACGTATCTTGGTATAGTGGCCTGTCAGTGTGACTATCTCGATAAAAGGAAAACCCAAATTAGTAAGCATAAGGCATGTCTACTTAAATGCTATCAAAAGGACTGATGAGTCTTTTATTCCTGATACTGGACTTGAGAGCAAACCCTGGTGGCAGAGGGATTAAATGCTATGCCTGCTAACCAAAATGGTCAGCAGATCAAATCTGCCAGGTGCTCCTTGGAAACTCTATGAGGTAGTTCTACTCTATCCTATAGGGTCACTACGAGCTAGAATCAACTCGATGGCAGTGGGTTTGGTTTTTTTTTCCTTTGGTTTGGACTTGATCAGGAGACATACTGGAAGAATGCCTACTACATTAACTTTAGACAGTAACAGTCTACAATGTCTCTTACACATTAACTATTTATAAAGAAGTTAGAAATACAAGATTGGTGTAAAAAGGAATGAAAGGAATAGAAGAGTGGATTCAAAGGAGAAAGCACAGGTGGACATGTGAAAACTACATGGCAGATACATACAAGTAGAAGAACTTATGTTCCCATACCCCTATAATGAACCTGTAAAGACTGAGACTTACATACATCACCAAAGGACCAATACTGGCCATGTAAGTCACACTGGAAAGTGTTTACTTACTATGTTACCACAACCACACACACACACACACACACACACACACACAACTGCAGAATAGCTCCTGTGAAATCAGATCGTACTCACAGACATTGTTATTCTAGTGTAGAATATGTACGAGAAGTGGTACTGTAATGTGAAAAGGACAAATTGAAATAATGTATACAAAAGTATTGTGCAAAACGGACAAGTTCTTATTAAGGTGGTGGAGTATTCAGACACTTTGATTTCTCTTACAACAAAGACTCAAATAAACAAATGAATCAATTATATATGATATTCCAGGACACCGGAACATCAAAGGGAAAGTTCAGAAATCATACTGAGCAACAGGAAAGGGAGAGTAGGTCCAGAAGTACCCAGGACTGGCCAGACCTGAGGTAGTGGCAATTGCACCCTGCAGGCAGATTGGCAACAGTGAGTATGTTGCTGGAAGCAGTGGCTTTTGGGAAGTGTCCAAGGAGAGACCAAGCAGTGGAGAGCCCACTCACACTTTCAGAATGAGTGAAAAGCAGCATTTGATCGCCAAAAGCTAAGTAGCATATGTCTAACGTACTATATGAAGATCTAAAACTTTCTTTCAGAATACATCTCTCTCCCTTTGATCTGAGCTTCCCCCTCTCCACTATGCATTGCACCAGAGCCAGCTTCAGAGACAGGTTTATACCGTGGACAAACAGGACCAAATACACACCCTGAGTCATTCTCCCAGCCTTGGAGAAGGAACAAATTAACAAACAGGGGGAAAAATAATCTACTGGCTTGCCTAAGCAGAGAATTTAGGGCACAGTTTCTTGGCCTAGTCACAGACATAAGTAATCTATGGACTTTGAAAGCCTTTCACTCCTGCACAGAGCACGGGGAATCCATAGTCTATCTGCAAAATCTATCCACTCATGCTCTTGAAGGAACAGGGCTATGCTTTCCTCACAGACACTCACAGGCAGCTGTCAGCCCCCTGCCTCTCTCAGCACGTGCAGCCAGATACCTGTGCTTACACAAATCACTCCTGCCAATCTAGGACTGTAGGGAAGAACATTCATCACACATTTGGTGACTGACTACCTAGACACCCGAGCTGAATGCATACAAGAAAAGTAAAAGGATTCTTGGAGTCATACGCTTAGTAACAGCTCTAACCACCAGACCACAGGGCATTAGAGCATCGAAGATGCTAATAATCAAAGTAGTTCCACTGCCATCCTATCTGGGCAATTTAAAAGAAAGTAAAGCAAAAAGCTAGAAGACATTAAGGCAACATTTACTAAATGTAACAACTTATTGATTCAGAGACAACAATTAATATCAAATCACATAAAGAGGCAGACTGCAATGGCTTCAGAAAGATTCTAAAACAAAGGATCAAGAGATTTTCCAGATGAAGAGAACTTCTTAGAATTATAGGAGGTAGAATACAAAATACTAATATATTGAGAAGGAGATCAGGGAAAATGCAGCAAAGAATAATCATGAATTGAACAGATACAGCAATTAGACATTTCAAAAAATTAACAATAAAATTAGAAAATTAGAAAGTCAAAAGAGCATAACAGGCAATAGACATCAGGACTAGTGAGACTGAAGATAAAGCATTTGATGCCAAACATATTTGCTTAACTCTGGCCACGCTATTTTAGGTAGGTACCTCATAAGCAAAATACAGCATTTGTTTTGTAAAATGATCCCACTTTCATAAATACAGTCAGTGTACAAGTAATTAATAAGTGAGGTGTTTTAGAAGACGCTGAGAGTGTAAGTGAAGACTTAACAGAAATGGAACTCCCTAATACATATATGCATGGAGCCCTGGTGGCATAATGATTAATGCATAATGATTAGCTACTAACCAAAAGATCAGCAGTTCAAATTTACCAGCTGCTCCTTGTAAACTCTATGGGGTAGTTCCACTCTGTCCCACAGGGATGTTATGAATTGGAACCAACTCAATAGCACCTAACAGCAACAACAGCAATATATCCATGTTACTTAAACCAACACGGGGAATATATTCCTCCCTCCCCTTGGATCTTCCTTCTGATGTCTGTCAGATTGCTGACCCAAAACACACTCTAGATAAGCAACTGGCCTCTCTCCACTTGCACACAGATACCTGGCTGTCTCCTCTTTAGACACTACCCTCTGGACTCCCATATCAGTGACCCAATCCCTAGTCTTTAGCATTTATCTCAGTCTATGCATGGGTCAGTCCTCACTGACCTTTTAATGGCTCCCCTGACCCAAGTGATCCCCCGACAATCTCCGATACATGACATATGCTATGTTTTATCTTTTCTAAAATACATATTTTTTTCCCCCCACATTTTAACATCTCTGAAACTGGGATGTATCTAACAATTAATGGTGTGCTAACTGACCTCTGGGGTCGCTGTGAGTCAGACCCAACTCGATGGCAGTGGGTTTCGTTTTTGGTTTTGTTTTATTTGGGAAACCTGGTGACATAGTGGTTAAGTGCTATGACAGCTAAAACAAAAGGTCAGCAGTTCAAATCCACCAGGTGCTCCTTGGGAACTCTCTGTGACCATTCTACTCTGTCCTATAGGTCTTTATGAGTCAGAATCCACTTGACGGCAATGGGTTTGGTTTTTGGCTAGGTTTATGGTTTATTTGGAAACCATCGTGGCATAGTGGTAAGCAGCTACAGCTGCTAGCCAAAAGGCTGGCAGTTCAAATCTACCAGGCATTCCTTGGAAACACTAAAGAGGCAGTTCTACTCTGTTCTATATAGTGTCTATGAGTCGGAATCAACTTGACAGCAGCGGATTTGCTTCTTTCTTTTGGTCTGGTGGTTTATTTAGCAGCAACTCTTGATTGGTTTAGTATTTCTTTCTAATGATATAACAATTGATAATGTCTTAGATTCAATGATACATGTTCTAAACATCTAGTACCTCAAGTTCCCTGACGTAATGGTTCAATATACAGAATATTCTGGACATGCTGCCTGTCAGTTGCACAACCCTCTTCTGAAACACCTCAGAGTGCTCAGAGTGCCCTTCTAAGAAAACAAAAAACCAATCAAAAAACAAGTACATTGCCACTGAGTCTATTCTGAACGTATTCAAACTGCTAACCTTTGGTTAGCAGCCATTGCTCTTAACCACTGTACCACCAGGGTTTCAGCCTTTGAAGGAGTAAAAAGGCCCACTGCTGTCAAGTCAATTCTGACTCATAGTGACTCTATAGGACAGAGTAGAACTGTCTCCTAGAGTTTCCAAGGAATGCCTGGTAGATTTGAACTGCTGACCTTTTGGTTAGCAGCCATAGCACTTAATTATTACGCTACCAGTGTTTCTTCCCTTCTAAGCCCCCAGTGCCGTTGAGTCAGGTCCAACTCATAGTGATCCTAGAGGCCAGAGTAGAACTGCCCCATAGAGTTTCCAAGGAGTGCCTGGCGGATTTGAACCGCAGACCTTTCGGTTAGCTGATGTAGCACTTAACCCACTACACCACCAGGGTTTCCTCTCTTCTAAGAGTATCCTTAAATTAGGTCACAATGCTTTGTACACTATGACCCCAATTACAGAAAATTAGACCATGAGTGGGTGCCAAAGACAACTTGGATAGTCTGTCACAAGAGCTCTTCACAGCAGGAATCCTCTGTTCCAAACAAAATAAACCAAATCTTTCTTGGGGAATTTAATGAGACATATGCAGAAAAGGACACATTTGGTAGAATCAGCAGAAGTTAAGACAGAGAAGATATTAAAAGCCATGTGGCAGTATAAGCCATGAATAAGCAGATGCCTGGCTTGGCTTGGCTTGATGTAGAAAGAAGAACAGTGAATTCATTCATTGTAAGGGTGTATAAAGAAGAATTTAATACACAGAAAATCAAAGTCGAGTCACTGTAATGGCAAAGCACTAGCACACAGAGATTGCACAGGGAGGCACAGTTAGAGTTAGGCATAACAGAAACCTGCTAGTAAAGGCTAACCTCCAGTAGGGTAGTCACTGTGTAATGATTTCCAGAGCAACTGTAATTGGAACATTCTAGTTTTGATGAGGCAAGGCTGGGCAACCATTGTGATATTTCTTTCCTATGTTTCCTTAAACCTCTACCACATAAGGAAACCTCAGTGTGTCCCTGTTCCTTGTATCTAGAAAAAGCCTTTTATACACTATTAATGGACTGCTAGAGAGCAAAAGGTAGGGTACACGTAAGTAATATGGTAAGAGTTACAAAGCGATTGAGCCAGGGAGAGAAGGAGGGGTTTAATGTGGATAAAGTCAAAAACTTGAGAGGGAGAGAGAATTAAGGGTCGAGCTGTCAACTCCACTCTATTTCTACTTTTTATCTTCTGAAAGGTCATTAGCATAGGTCCCAGTTTCTTCTGAGTGCTAGTATGTATGGCGCTGTGGCTAGCAAATAACCCTGCTTCCTGAGATTTGGCTCTCATTGTGCCCCCCTGGGAATATAGCTGTAGAAGACATGGTAGACCTGCCTTCTTTCCTCAAACCATCATTGAGCTAATCAAACTCAGCCTTCCTCCCAGAAGGCAGCTCTAGTAATACTCCCACCTATCTGAATGAATTCTGTTCAGCCAGTATTGTTTAAGGTACTATTTCCCTGCCCAGTATACTTTAAATGGGCCCATACTTTTCAGACTGAGCATTGAAAAAGTTGTAGGGTGTTTTCCTTTTTATGCTAGAATTTTTTAATACAAAAGCATCCATTTTAAAGTTTCTTCCACCTCTCTCCATGACATATCCAACTGTTAGTGATATTTCTTCTTCTCCCCACCCCCACAGATTTTTTTAAAATTATGATTTAGGTGAAAAGCCAATTTAAACATTTCACTTGTAGAATACAAAGCAATTATTTTTCTTCCTTCAAAGACAAAACTATCAGTCAAAAGCCTCTTCTATATCAGGGTTAAAAGGAACTACTCACTCATGGAATATACCAGTTTGTATGAGGGATTTAGGGGAGAACTACTGTACTTCCATTCATGGTACAGTGAAACCTGTGAAAACCAGATCTTGATGAAACTGCTTTGCTTTTCTGGGTCCCCCACATTTTCCACCATTGGCAGGGTGCAGTCTTACCACTTTTCTATCTCTTGTTTTAATGAAAAAAAAAATTAAGTTTTCCTTCTCCAACAGCTTTTCATCTTGCACAAGTTCTGGCTATATTACCTCTTGTGAGCATAGGGAACTAAAACATGGTTATGCATTTATTTTTTTAAATGTTTATATGAATTTAAGACTCAGAATGGTAGCAATTCAAATCCAATTGGTTATTTTTAACCTTTGTAAAAGTGTAATTCTAATACTTGCTTTACTATATGAATTCTAGCAGTAACTTTCTAGGCTAGTTTCTGTTCCTTAAATTCAATGATTTTCTTGCACTTTGATTTTGTAAAGACTGGAGTTCATTTGATTTAGGGCTTCAAATCAGTCCCTCTTGGTGCTATCATGGCTAAGGAAGCAAAACCACTAGAGACTCATATTTTAAAAATTAGGTGAATCAGAAGGATAACCTGAACAGGAAAACTTCATAGGTCAAAGCTCTGCTAGACACCTAATCTCTCTCTTAAGAAAACAAGGGTAGTATATGCATTGCATACCAACCAAATCTCTTGCCTGTTGAAATACGAGGAGAGTTGTAAACAGGAGTGCCCTGCTCATACATGGCAGCTGACCATGCCACTCTGAATGTGTGTCATGCTTCACTGTACTGCCAGTAATCCAATCTCATGCATCAGGCTCCTGAAAGGACTCATTATGCCTCTTCCAAGTCTCCTATTCCAGGGCTTTGACCCTTCTGGATCACCCAAATTGTAAATATTTGGATCTGTTCCAGTTGCATGTCATCAGCAATGACTGAACCAGTTTAAACAAGTCTGAGGTCCTGCTTTATTGTTGTTTCTGTGGTTTGACAAAATGCAGCAAGATGTTACTTATTTATATTTTGGTTACCTAATAGGCAATGACAGCCTGGATCAGGTATTGGTTAAGAGATCAGTTGCTAATCAAATGATCAGCAGTTTGAATCCAACAGCTGCTACTTAGACACCCTATGGGGCAGTTCTACTTTGTTCTATAGTTTTATTATGACCCAAAATACATTTGGATTTTTTTTCTTTCTTTTTTAATAGGCAATGGTTTCCTAATATATCACAATTGCACTCTCTAGGACTGGTCATCACTATAGATATTACTGTGGACAGGAAGGGACAATATGAAACACATCAGTAATCATGGCTCAGATATGCTCTTGTTACCAGGACAAGAATGAGCTCAAACTGTATAGTTAATATGTGACAGCATTCCTGTGACAGAATGTGTTCAAAGACTTTACCACCTCTCTCTTCTTTACTCTTTCATTGTCCTGAATACATTTTCAGTCAAGTTCCAAGGTCTTATCATCCTTCATATTCACTAAAATAATGCTTACTGGTCTTGGGGATTCCTGATTGTTATCCTTTAGACTAGTGGCCTATACTGAGAATTTGCTTTTATCTTAGGTCTTAAACTACCTTCAAGGGTTCATTCAGTTGCTTGGGTGCCAATTAAAACACTTTTTGGCTTAAACAGTGGAAAGTAGAGAGGGGATTCCCGATGGCCGTTCGTAATTTAGTTACTCAAGGGGAAATGCATAGATACCTACATTAAATTATGCTGCTCACTTAAATAAAGTGACCACTTAAAAAAGAGTTTGGTGTTGCTGACAGAAAAAAGGGACTGCCACCCAGCACAGGGCTAAGTACACATGCACATACAAGTGTGTGCTCACATGCACATACACATACATACATATATATTAAATCACTGAAAGTGTGAAATCAGGCTCTATAAAAATTCCCAGGCAAGGCTTTGAATGGCCACAAGAAATATACCACTAGATGGCTAAGAAATGCTCCCACTGCCTGGACTGATGTAGAATAATCTCGGAGGACAATGTGTTAAGCTGAGCTATAATTTCCCTAACTGACTCTTAAAACCTATTTCTCAAGAGCCAAAACAGTTTACTTACTCAGGTTAAAACATATGTAACACTGCAGTTACATAAGACTCCTGAAAGATATCACCCTTTCTGTGAATGTTTCTGTTTTAATTATTTGGGGTCTCTTCTTGTGTGTTTCTTTTTTTTTTCTTTTTTTAAGACAAAACAAATTAGATGCAGTTTATTTTTCTTGAAAAGAAATGCTGACCTCTATTCAGAGCCTGCTAACAGTCTATTTCTCCTGTCTCTCTCCACACACAGAGAGGGAGGGAAAGGGTGTGGGGGAAGGGAAGTGCTACAAAGACCTTTTTGTAGAAGTGTTTTTTGCACTTTCAATTACCTCATGGCAGGTGCAATGACCACTTTGTGCTCTCTTGAGGACAAAAGTGGCAATTTGTACTTACAAATACATGACCATACCACTAAAAATGAGGCCATGCTGAAAACCTGCCCCGAGATGTTTAAAGGACATTGAATTGTGACTCAAATTTACACATCAGTCAATGCCAAATGACAAATTTCAAGCTTCACAAGTCCAGACATTGATCAGGGAATTGGAGCTTCTAAGCCACAAAGCTGAAAGCTTTTGGACCAAGAAATATTCAACAAAGCCATGTAAAATGCATCAGTGCAATTTGATCACCTCAAGCAAAAATCAGAAAGGCAAAATAAGAGTTTAATGAATGAAGAATTCTAATTTCATCTACTCTCTGGGCTTCTCTGGAAAATGAGGATGCAATCATGGTCAAAAGTTGTTAACTGCATTTTCAAAACTGATTTTCACTCCTATTTTGGAAGAGGTGTGAAATAAGACCACACAGTTTTATAGCATTTAACAGCTGACAAATGGTTTCTATATATATTGCCAGATATCCTTCTCATATCAAGGCTTTGAGGTGGGGCAAATATGATTATTCTCATTTTATAGATGGGGACAGTGAAGGTAAGAGACTTATGTAAGGTATGAGAGCTAGGAGGCATTGGAATTGGTTCAAAAAGAAAAAAAATCTAGTGATTTTTATCTCTACCAGGCTACAAAGACAAATAACTTTCCCATTTACACATGATAACATTTAATTAATTATCTCTGGGTGTGAGACAGGTGGTTCTGCCAGTCACACTACTTTTGGTATTTACAGAATCACACTGGCATCTTAGGTGTCTTTGCCCTGCTCATCAAGTTCATTACTTTGATGTTCTTTAATTACACATTCATATATGAATAATGTGTGTATCTAGTTGCCTACATATGGTTAATATAAATAAGGGTATTTTCTTCTATGCTAGAAAATACTTGACATATTTTAGTCCCAGTTTTTGTTTCCCCACTAGGTAAGATAAAATTACATATACAATTTCTAATCTTACATAAACTTTTGGAGGAATGAAAAAGTATCTCGTAGATTAAGATAATACTGAAGTAGAACCTAACACTTGCTTCAAATTGAAGCAATGTTAACAACCGATAGAGAAGAATCTATTTCTAAATAATAAAGATTAAAAAAGTCAACAATATTGACCATATATTGATACTATAATCAGCAGCTCCTATAGTCAGTGTTTTATATCATTATCTTATTTAATCCTCAGAACAAGCCTATCGGGTAAGCACTGTTACAGCCATTTTATGGACGAGGAAATTGAGTTCTAGAGAGGCTATGTAATTTGTCTAAGTTAATACAATTGGATCTAAATTCAGTTTATCTGACTAAAGAATGTTCTTTAACAATTATGTCCTGGTATTCAAACTTTAGTAGTGTGTAGAACAATCTGGGGTACTTATGAAAATATAGACTCCTGGGCACCATATATTATGATTCAATAGATCTGGGATGGGGCCTGATAATCTAAATTTTAATAAGCTCCCCAGGTAATTCTGCTGCTGTTTTTTTTTTTTTTTCTGCAAGCTTTGAGAAATATTGTCATATATTATATTGTGACAGTTAACAATGTTTTCTCAGTATTAATTTTGAGGGTTTATTTTGTAATTTACTGTGATTAAGTGAAAGTTTACAATCCAAGTCCATTTGCCATATAAAATCCCAAACACCCACCTCTTTGCGTCTGCTCTCCTCACCCAGTGACAGCATACTCTTCCTTTTAACTCTTTCAGCATCCACTCAGCAGATACCTGTCCCTTCCTCTCCTCTCTAAACAGAGACCAGTTGGACAGCCTGATACGTATAATAAACCATAAAGTACATACACAACCTGCATCACTCTGTGTCCCTTAGTCCAGTCTAACCTTTATCTGAAGTGTTGGCTTGAGTATTAGTCTCAGCTCTGGGCTAGCAGTAAGTCCAGGAGTCATGTTCTCAGGAGACCCTCTAGGATGTTGGACCACCAAGTCTGGTCTTTAATAGAGTTCTTGATCTGTACACTCCCTTGTCTCATGCTACTTCACATTGCATTCCCTGACAGGGCTGTCTTTGGTGGTGGCCAGGCAGCATCTAGTTCTGGTTTCATGCTGATGTAGCCCCCCAATCACATGGACTCTTCTGTCTCCTGGTTTGTATTTTCCTCATGTCTTTGATATTCTTGGTTTTCATCTATTCCAGGTGGGTTGGGACCAACTGATGTTGCTTAAATGGCAATCTGCTTGCTTTTAAGACACCAGATGCCACTAACCAAACATGGGATGCAGAACAATTTCTTAGGACAAAAACTAGATATGCCAACTGACCTCGATGTAACCTAAAACTATGGTGTCCAGACCTCTGTCCCTGTCACTCTGTCCTTTAACATGTTGGGGTATATATGGAAAATGAGGGTTTTTTTTTTTTTAAGTCATATACTCAAGACTTTTATTTTTAATCTTAAAATACTGTCTCACTACAGTTAAGAAATGTGCTGAAAGAGCAAAAATTGTGATGCGATGTAAAGGTTACTGATGTCTGCATAATAGCTACATACTTATTATTTAATGAAGCCCAGTAACAGGCTTCCTCTGTAGCAGTAAGTAAAGATGGGTAAATTAGGTAAGCAGCAGAAGAAGAGAGAAATTAGAAATTAAGGTAGATGAGGAAGAGGGGAGCAAAGGTAAAAGACTAAGTTATTTTTGATCCAAGTTAAATACCTTTCTCTCAAAAGACAAACAAGTTCTGATTAAAATTTATGTTTTGTCAGCCTGTGTCACTTACATGGTTTTACTTAGATCCATACACTGATGGCATGGCATGCAGTCCAGTTGGCAGTTGTGATTAATATGTCAGGCAGTAAATTCAATATGTAAAAGACAAAAAAAAAAAAAAAAAAAAAAAAATCTCTCCACACCCCCTTCAACTGGTACTTTAATCTACTAACTTATTCATATCAGCAGGAAGCAACGACTGAATACCACCCTGCACTCACAAATCTAAGAACAAGCTTCATTATTACCTTTTGCTTCAAGGAAGCAAATTCAATGATGTTTAGATAATCCAGGCACATATATAGCTTTTCGGCCTCAATTATTGTTTTCTTTTTTTTCTGTCTGAACTAGTAATCTGGTATGAGAAGCTTAAAAAAATTAAAAGACTTTGTAGAAAAGAAATCACTTTTTGTCCCTGTACAAAAGAACAGCAAAAAGAAGGTACTCCCAAGGACCGAGTCCGTTAAAAATCAGATTATTTCCACCACACTCCCCTATTATTCACCTGTCAGTAAAATATGTCCTCTTATTGTCTTGGATTGAATGCCTATTTTTATGTGACTGGAGCTATATGGTCATTTCTGTATTTATTACCAAGTTCTTTAGGTTTTCTTCTTGTTCCAGTCCCCCCCGCCCCAGAGCATGTTTTTCAGTTCTTAAAAACTGGGCCACATGCCTCTGAGGAGAAAGTAGTGCATTATTTCATTCCCACCTTTTCTTCTTTCTTGGCATCTCTGAGGCCTGCTATGCCCAGAAGTGCTTCCACTCAAGCTGGACCATCAAATCAATTATCACAGCAGTCTGCTTTCTAAATATGAATGGCGATGAATGACAACAGGCAAGGCAAACTTTCAGCTTTGATTTGTCATTGGTAATGTAAATCTTCTTTTTTTTCTGGTTTGCCCCTTCCTCCCTTTCTGAGTTTCTCCCAGTTTCTTCCTCAGTCTCTCAATCAATCTCCTTCTCTTATAGATGTTTGTGAGGGGGCAGCCACTGGACCACATTCTCCCCCTGCTGTCTGCAGCTGCATTGTATCAAATCTTCAAATAAAAGCTTCACCTTTGTGAGTCAATGTCACTAGAGAAAAATAGTACTGGGAGCCATTATTGCTATAAAAACTCTTCCTGCTAACCCCTGAGCCTGATTATTACCGCAGCCAAAGCAGCACAACAGTATAGCATCTTTATGCACTTGGACTGTTTAAAATTCTTGCCTGCTCCAGTATTTGAAGCTTCAATTGTTTTGTGTTTAATGTTGCTCATTTCATATCAAGTTCTTGGTTATGTGACATCTTTTAATTTTTAAAATGTTATTATATCCTAGCTCTTTAAAAAGATGGAGAATGCCATAAAGAGAGAGACTGGTTTAAGCAAACTATAACTAGCTTTCATAATGCTCTCTGTGATCATTAATCCATCATTTTTTGAGGAGGTCTGCATTTTCCAGCATCCTACAGTGCTTTACGTTTCTTTTCTCAAACTGGCAGCAGTTCTCTTCATTGGGCAAATGACACTACAATTTTACCAACTGTATTTATAAATATTCCTTTTAAAAATGAGTTTAAAGCAGTAACATAACTTGAAAATAACAGGGTAGAGAATAAATTATGCCAGCCACCATTAGCCAGAAATTCTGTGCCAAAGTCTCAGAATATAGATGGTCTTGATTTAGTCAAATAATGATGAGTTCCTTATATAAGGCTATGCTCAGAACCAGTTTAATTGGTAAATTTAATTGATATTTCTGTTAGAATTAGTTGTCCATAATTCAAAAATACTCATCACCACCTATTTTACAACTGGCACAGAACATTCTTTGTGTATCTGTGTGATGAGTAGAGATGTAAAAGAGTATGAACTATAATTCATATCCTCTAAGAACAATCTAATTGAGAAGTCACATACATATAAGACCAAATAATGCACAGCAGCATTTTCTAAATATCAATGGAGTTAGCAAGAAAGTATAAATGATGTAACCACAGAAGCAGATTACTTCAAAATGGAGTGGTCAATGATGTCAACAGCAGGGGGAAGTCTGAACAAGTAGAGAGGTTATTCCTAGTGGAGAGGTAAACAGCTTATATTAATTTAGTCACTATTCATTCTTTGAAAAATTACATCTGAGCTCAAACTGGTATCCAACTTTATACATGTTTTCATAAAAAAGAACAAAATAAACTTGCGTAAGGTAGAAAAAGTTAATAAATAGCCATTCTACACAGTGACATTCAGTTGCTTAACAATAACTTTAAGGAATAGCCTCTCTGTAGTTTACTGTTAGGTTTGTGGGCATGAAATGCTGGGGCAAAGCAGGCCGTCAGGGGTCACAAGAGCTATAGCAAATGTGATTCTAGTTCTGGCTGGCGACAGTTTTTATAATTTCTGATCTTTTAAAGGATTCTGAGTAGCTACAAAGGAGATCTGAATGGTCAAGTTCTATCCAGATTTATGAAAATGTTCCAGGCTGAGAGTAGCTGTCCTACAGTGGTTGCAATCTATGACTGCTCCAGCCCAGAGCAGTATCACCTGCGGACTCTTCCTATGTCAGTATCTATCCCTTCATAGTCAATTATTACAGTACCAGTTCCCTAGATGGTTTTAACATAATTCCAACCCAATGATTCATTTCCAGGAAACTTTTTCTTTTGAGATTAGCAAGTACATATAATATCTACACCTAATAAATAACTCGACTTTTAACTAAGGTGGAATATATAATTCCTAATCAAGTTTAGTACATTATGAGAGCTGTCTTCAAAATCTATTGCCTACCTCACATAGCTGGAGCAAGGTAGTGTACTCAGAGTTACATTAGGCCCTGTGGAGAAATAAAAAATGATAAAAAAAAATTGGCTCCTACTCTCATATAGTTTACAGCCTTAAGATTTCACAGCATAGAATGTTCACAGTGGAAGACATCATAAAGATCATCTATCCTAAACCAGTCATTTCACAGATGATGCCCTTGAGGCCCAGAGAGGTGAACTAACTTGCCCAGGGTTCTCAAAGTTAATTGGGGAAATAGAATATGAAAGGGAAACAAATGAAGGGCATGATTTTAAAGAAATAGAGCAATGGCTAGTATTTTATATTCATGCATGAGGTACACGCTAATGTTGATGATATGTGACACAGAGATTAATTCAAAGTCTAGTAGTCAAGAATAATTCTAGAGTGAAGGCCAAGCTCTCCCTCTTCTCCCTTGCACTGAACTCTGAAATCTCCTGGAAAACAAAATGACTCCCTGAGCTTACTTTTCCCGGGGCATGGGTTAAGCCCAAATCTCAGGTCTCTGGGGAGGCCGACTTTTTGCAGCAGAAAGGTCGGACATGTTCCTCTGGCTGTACTCTTCTGCCTGTTGTAGTTTACTGATGACAACAAACACAGAGGGAAGAGGTAGCCCATAAGGGGATGGGGGCAGGGAGAAAGGACTTAGGAATTTTAGATATGCCATACATAAGAGAACTGGAATACATAGGTCACACTTTCTGGTTAAAAAGGAAACGAGCGATTTTATTAACTGATTTTGAAGGAGAAAAGTAACAGCTACTTGCTTACTTAAAATACAACCAATCCTTGGAAGAACTGCAAGTCAGTTTGTGAATTAAGGGTTTTCTGTTCTCCTTTTACAGGAAATTTTGACATCTTAAAAAAAAAGACTACAAGTAATGAAATTGCAACCAATGACTGGAGTTAGAAAGCTATAGCATGCTATGGCATTAAATCATAATTTAACTAAAGATTCAACAAAACAAAACCAACCAAAAAATAAAACAACTGAGAAAAAAAAAAAGATAAGGAATTGCAGGAAGGAACTAAAACATTGCTTATCTTCTTGTTTCTCACCCAGCATTAAATTATCATCAGTGGAGCCTAGTTTCTCTGAATTAATGGAAATGCCATTTAATCTGACTTCTCTCTCTCTCTCTCTATAGATCTATATATATATAGGGATAAGCTTATTTTTTGCCCATAAAATGTACAAGATTAAAAATTAAGGTGCAAAAGCACTACTTTCCAAGCCTACTATTTTGAGTAGCATTCGTAAATTAACTGTTTCTACTAATTTATGGAATATTTCATTCAAAATATTCTTTACAGAATTACATTTCTTACTTTTTTTTTTTAAGCACTAAGTATTTATTAATGCTCTTGAGTTTATAGGCCAACCGAATGATTTGGTTTTCAAGTGTGGTCAGGGCTCACTCTTGCACATGCAATTGGCTGCAGTTATAAAGGTGGCTCTGCTGATCTTGGCTGGCTTCTCTCATACGTTGGGGAACAGCTGGCTACAGGATGGTACTAGGATAACCTCAGCTCCAGTCCACAGAGCTCTCTTCTATGTTCTCTCTTTTTTTATGATAGAATGAAAATGTACATTCCCATATAAATTTGCATGCTCACCTATATGCAGCTCCCACTGCTCTCCCTGCCCGGTGACAGCACACTCCTCTTCTCTGCTCCATACATGTCGTATCCTCCCAATAGTTTCCTATCCCCTCCTCTCCACCTACTCCCCTTCCTCCATCAAGAGGTCAGCAGGATGAGCACAGAACCATAAAATTCCCACAAATATGGTCACTCTATGTTGCCAAGTCCAATCCACTGCTGATGGAAAAGTTGACCTTCATTATGATTTATGGGCAGGGACAGCATCAGGGCCAGGGGGCATGCTCCCAGGCAAACTCCGAAGATCCTGGACCATCAATTGTGGTCTTTTATTGGGGATCTCAAGGTATACCCCTATTTATTCTCTTGTTGCCAGTGAGACTCCACTTTGTGAGCTCCATCGAGGCTATCATTGGTGGTGGCTGGGCACCATCTGGTTCTTCTGGGTTCTCAGTTTTGTTGATCTTTTCAAAAAACCACCTTTTTTTCTTTTCAAATTTTTCAGTTGTTCTTCTATTCTCTAATTTGTTTAGTTCTTCTCTAATCTTTAGGATCTGTTTTCTTCTGGTGTCTGAGGGGTTCATCTGTTGTTCTCTCTCTACTTGTTCAAGCTGTAGGGTCAGTTCTTTAATTTGGTTTCTTTCTTGCTTCCAGATGTGTGCATTTAGGGAGATAAACTGACCTCTGAGCATTGCTTTGGCTGTATCCCATAGGTTCTAGTAGGAAGTGTTTTTGTTTTCGTTGGAATCCATTAATTTCTTCATTTCATCCTTGATTTCATCTATGACCCATGATTTTTTGAGCAAGGTGTCATTCAGATTCTATGAATTCACTTTCGATCTGTTTTTTCTGCTACTGATTTCGGCTTTTATGGCTTTATGATCTGAGAAGTTACTTTGCATTCATTCAATAGTATGGATTTTGTTGAGAATTGCTTTACGTCCTAACACAAGGTCTATTCTGGAGAATGTTCCACGTGCACTGGAGAAGAAGGTGTAGATGTCTGGTGATGGATAGAAAGTTCTATAAATGTAGATGACGTCTACTTGGTTCATTGTGGCAATAAGGTATTCTGTGTCTTTACTGAGCTTTTTTCTAGATGATCTGTCCAATATTGAGAGAGGAGTGTTGAAGTCTCCTACTATTACTGTGGGGTGATCTATCTCCTTTTTGAGTGTAGTCAGTGTTTCTTCAATGTATTTAGGTGCTCTAATATTAGGTGCGTAAATAATATCATTAAGTCCTGCTTGTGTATTGACACCTTCAGGAATAAACAGTGATCATCCTTGCCCACGATGGTGTATTTTACATTAAAATTGATTTTGTCTGAGACTAGAATTGCCACCCCTGCTCTTCCTTCTTCATTGTTAGCTTGATATATATTCTTCCATCCTTTAATTTTCAGTGTGTTCCTATCTTTAAGTCTAAGGTGAGTTTCTTGTAGGCAACATATAGATGGGTCATGCCTTTTCATCCAAGATGTCACTCGATGTCTCTTTCCTTGAGCATTCAGTCCATTCACATTCAATATAATTATTGATAGGAATGTGTTCAGTGCTGCCATTGTGATATGTTTATTTTTGTGTTGATGTTTTCTCTGTTGTTCTTATCAGTCTGTTATGCGACCTTCTTTGTGAGCTGATTTTTCACTTTTTTCAGGGTTGGTTTGTGGTTCTTGAGACTCCTATATTACATTTCTTGATACGGTATGTTGCTTTTTTATTGTGCTTTACGGCTGTCCCTATGATCCCACTTACTAAACTACATATAAACCCGATTTTGATTGCTACCAGTCTTGTCACCGTCTTCTCTATCTCAAAGGAGTGTAACAACTGTAGTACATACCTCTTTTTAATATGATGATATCATAGTTTACATGATATGATCACTAGATCGTTTCTTTCACTATTATAGCTTTGTGTTTGGAGCCTTCCCTAACTAAGTAGGATTCTGGGTGATGTGTCCTTCTAAAATATAAAGTTTGTGGTTTTGTTCTTGGAAGCCAAGAAATTCTTTTAGTATTTCTTATAGCTTTGGTTTGGTTTTACAAAGTCTGAGTTTCTGTTTATGTGAGAATGCCTTAATTTAATTTTCCTACTTGAAAGATAGTTTTGCAGGATATATAATTCTTCATTGGAAGTTCTTCTCCTTCAAGGCTTTGAATATGTCATGCCACTGTCTCCATGCCAGCATCGTTTCTGCTGAGAATATCCGATAAAAGCCTACAGGGTTTCCCTTTAAAAGTCAGCTTGGCTTTGAGTCTTGCTGCCTTTAAGAGTTTCTGCTTATGTTTCCTTTTGTTAAGCTGGATTATAACATGTCTTGGAGTCTTTCTACTGACATCTATATTGAGTGATGTTCGATACGTATCTTGGATACATACATTCTCTTCTTTCCTTATTTCTGGGAAATTTTCTGTCAGCAGCGCAGCAAAAATACTTTCTGTGTTCTCAGGTGTCTCGTCCTGTTCAGGGACTCCAATTAATCATAGATTGTTCTTCTTAATAGAGTCCCACATACTTCTTACTGCTTCTTCATTTTTCTTGTTTCTTTTTTTCTAATTTCTCCTCATAGATGCTGGAGTCAGTAGCTCTGTCTTCCAAATCAGAAATTTTCGTTTCCATTGTTTACATTCTGTTTTCTTGGCTTTGAATTGAAGTTTCTATGTCTTTGATTTTGTTCTTGATCTATTGGATTTCTGAGTACTGATGTTCCATCAGATCAAACATCTTGTTTAATTTTTCGATTTGCTCTGTTGCATTTTGTATACGGTCTAGGAGGGCTCTATGTATAATCCTTTTGTATTCACCTTCTGATAGTTTCAGAAAAACTTCTTTGTCTGGAAAGTTCTGAGGTGGTTTCTCTTGGGGGCCTTCTGATGCTGTGGGTGATTTCTGGGTTACTGTCTCCAGCAACGTTTGTTGCTTTTAGGGCTTCATGTGGGTCAACAGAGGCTGGAAGAGATGCTGTGAAGATGGACCACAGTTGTTTCTGTAGGCTGTCTTAAAATGAGAAGTAAAAAGTATTTCACAACTTCCAGAGTCAGTCAGGTTTTCAGGTGTATATGTCCCTCTTCCCAGCTGGCAAAGTAAGCACCTCTGTACTGAACCCCAGATGTCATAAACTAGCTCAAAATACAGAAATGCTACTCATTTGCTGGCTTCTGCTGTCAGGCCCCAGCTGTAGGTGATACTGTGCAGTAGTCGGCTTTTCTGCTGGAAAAGCAGTGTCTTGTGGTAGGTACTGCCTCCCATCCCAGGAATTAGGTCCAGCTTAGGCTTCTGTATGGATGACTCCATCTCCTAGTACAAGATGGTGTTCTGCACAAGCTTGCCAGCCAGCCAGGCCCAAGCTCCCAGCAGAAAGAGAGGCCAACAGTGCTGAAATGCTCAGAGTCCACAGCCTCCGCTGTTGGGCCCCAGCCCTAGGCAACACTGTGGGAAACAACATCTCCTTGCTGGAAAAGCACTCTCTCCCCTGCAGGAGCCACCTCCCAGCCTAGGAACCAAGTCCAGCCAGGGCCTCTGCCTGGGCTTCTCTGTTTCTCCGTGGATCAAGACGGTGTCCTGCACAAGTGCGTCTGTATGGCTGCCACATGGCAGAGGCACAAAGATAGGCTAGGGAAGCTGAGGTGTACAGGGTCCAACGCCAGGCTCTCAGAACCTGGCAATTACACTTGCCAGTCCCACCAGCAGTGCGTGCAAGACCAGCAGCCAGTCAAGTCACAGCTCTGCCCACCGGCCAAGACAGAGGGAAAAAAAATAAAATAATGAGTTACCTTCAGTCTGTGCGAGCCTCTGCTCGCTGAGAGTGGGGTCAGTGAAAGAGGAGGTTTCGCATTCAGTGGTATGAAGTGCAATTTAACAGCCCTATGCTGCACTGTAGGGCTTCCTAGGTGCCCCAAAGGCTCTGTTTAATTATCATTTCAGGTCTTGGTTTCCAGAGGGATTTAGGGAGACACGTGTTTAGTCTGCCATCTTGACTCCACCCCCTTCACATAGTTACATTTCTTAGAGCTAATTCTACAAACTACAATTTCAGATTAGGTGATTGCAAGTACAGGTATATGCCTACATGTGAATTAACACAAATTTTAGCATCATCAGCTTGAAAACAGAGCTGCAACTAAATAAGTAAATAAAATGAACACAAGTGATGTGTTATAGATTAACATAAACAAATTTGCATAATCAGGTACTTAAAGACATTGTAGAATGTCACATTTTATTTCAGGGTTTGGAAAAGAATAAAAATTGACAAATAATACCTTATAATTATCATCTCCAAGAGTATAAAAGTGTGAAATAGAATTTCTGGCTTTGCTAGCACTACCAGCCAAGTGCCGTCGAGTCAGATCCGAGTCATGCTAACACTAAGCAACACAAATTGAATGCTTTAAGTGTATACATGTCATGCTCCTTTGGGAATCATTATACAATTGTGACAATACCAAAAGATTAATGCTCATGAAATGATTTTCCTCATAAGAAAGCTACAGTGCAAGCTAACTTTGGAAAAACTCCACAAATGAACAGCTAAATAGAAGAGTCACTCTTTCATTTATTGCTGAATCATGTCTACAGATCTAAGTTTTGTCTCTTGTGATACAGCTGAGAAGAACTCTTTGGTGTTTTTCCATTAGAAATTTCATGAAGATGCATAACTGGAAAAGTATCTATTATTTAGGAGTCGAATCTAAATTCTACAATAGTCTCTACAGTGTACTTTATTGGTCAAACAAACACACACACATACTAACCAATGAATGATTTCAGTAAGAAGTTTATAGGGAAACATAATTTTACATGATAATTGAAGACTAAATGTACTTCAATTTAGTAATTAGTTGATTCGTATTCTGAAAACTGTAGAGATGATTCAACTGGATAACTTTTTCTATTTCAGTGTATTTCTTAGAAAACAATATACATGTATATAGTAGTGCTACTCATTCAATTCAAAAATGATTCCGTAGCCCATGTTTTTTTAAGTTGTATCTCATACTACAAATTCTATACAAAAACACTTGCCTCATTAGCTGAGGCAAGATGCAGAAATGGATTGTACACAATGGTGCTGGAAAGGAACTTTAGCTTACAGTGCTTATCCCTTTCTTGTTTCATTTCTAACACAAGCCCAAGCTGAATTTTTCCAACTTGTGCTGCAAGTCTTGGCTAGAGGAATGGTTTCACTGTAAACTTAGGCTTCAATATCACTAATACATTAACCCCATATTCCTCTTAACTCCATGTGAAAATTTCAGCTACATTTTAAGGCCAAATCAAACTACCATAGTAAATTGCAGCTATGTTTCCTAACAGTAACCAAAAATTTAACCTGACTTTTCCCATTTTTAGGTTAATGTAATGTGGCTTATCTCTAATCAAACTCAAATTAATGAGCAAGTATGTAATTTCACTTAAAATGGAAGAATTAGATGACAAGAAATTTGGCTTAAATATTAGCATTAGGTTTTAACAAAAAATAAAGCTGCAATTGTGCTGAATTTTATATATAATGTGATGCATTTGTGGTGGATTTCTAAAGTCTTCCTGATGATTTATACACTGGGCTTTTTTTTTTTTTTTTTTAAGGGTCATGTTGTTCACTTTAGGTTTCCAGTATTAATGCTACTCTGTGACTAACTTGGAAAACTCTGCAACCTTTTTGTGTAATGACCTAGAGATGCAGCATGACAACTATATTTACTTAGCTAACAAGATAATTAAAATCTAAAACTTGCATTTCAAGATGGCATATCACCTACATAGCACTGTCAACAAGCCATTTTCTTAGCAAATAACTGATGGTTCCATTCTTAACACGGTTGGAGAAACACATTAACAAGATAACCCACCCCTTTTTTTCACTCCATATACCTAAAGATGATCTCTATTTCAGATGACTGTAAGTAGCTAAACACGAATAAAAAAGAACACTTTTCTGGTTCATTAAGGCAATTGCTCAAGCTGTCATTAGCATTGCCTCTCTGAAAACACAGTACAGGATGCAGAAGGCCTTTGCTGCAGAAACTAATGACACAGAGCTACCTTTGACAGCAGGACTGAATTTACATGCTTTACATATTCAGTGGGTAAAGGAATAATTTAATGAAATAAGCTGTGTTTGGGGGATTTCTCTCCCCCTCACTTGAAATATACCTATGTATATTATAGTCACTGACAATTGTATATTAATTGTGCCAAAGTAAAAGGGGACCTTTTCCACTTACTTAGACTTATCCATTTTCTATAGGGCAACAGTAAATTATGCCTCAGAAGATAAACACAAGTCAGGCCTGAAAAGATGAGATGCTGTGGTTTTCATCCTCAAACCTGCTAGGCTGACTACCTGTCAGATAAGGTTGAAGCCAGGATTATGCCTTGAAAAGCTGACAAACCATGGATTTTTATCACTAAATCAAACTTGCTGGGTTTAGACTCTGCAAACTTTCAATATTTCATGTTTAATTAAAAAGGCTAGATTAAGCCAAAATTAGAAAGCAGGGTAGTCTTGGCAAAGGAGAATCAGGCATCACAAATTAGATTTCTCATCTCTCATAAAGCAAGGCATACATCTAGAGACTCAAGAAATCACTGGATTGCACAAGTCCATAGGTTATCTAGTCTATTCCTAGAATGATAATCATCTACCCTGTTCTTAAAAATCTCTACAGGAAGAGGTTCTGTATATGTTGGAAAGGTTTCAAATTGCTAGGAGTATTAAGTCAGTTTACTAGAGATGGAGAAAATGAACATTTCCTACTTTACCACCTGAAAAGGCAAGAGCAATATGCTCTAGGAGTTGCTTTTATTACCATTTTTCTTTAAGATAAGACAACTTAATTACCAGTCCTTTCAGAGTATCTTTTTCATAAGGAAACAGTTATAAGACAATCAATTCTTTTAACCATTGGTAATTACCTATTCCAGTGGCTGGCAAACTTTTTCTCCAAAGGGCTAGACAGTAAATATTAGAGGCTTTGTGCTCATGTGGTGTCTGTTGAAATTATTCAACCCTGTCATTACAGCCCCAAAGCAGCCACGCATAATACATGAGTGGGGTTGAGTACATTCCAAAAAATTTTTATTTATGGGCATTGAAAGTTTAATTTTCTGTACTTCTTACGTACCACAAAATGTTGTTCTTGTGATTGTTCTCCAACCATTTGAAAATGTTAAAGAAGAAAATTCTTAGGTCATGGACCATATAAAACAGGTAGCAGGCTGTATTTTAGCCCATGGGCCCCAATTTGTTGTGCCCTGGTCTATTCTATAACTAAGTCAATGTGAAGAAAATAGACAAATATACAAAACACAGTAATTTTTCACAACGGTTGAGGAAACAAGGACAAAACCATTAGAAAACTGACAAATAATATAAAACAGCACATAATAAAGGGGTAAGGTGTGTGGGAAAAATCACAAGGACTAAAGGGGCAGGGAGTATGGGTCTATGACAGCTAGAAAAGGCCACACGAAGTGACAAATTGTACAAAGAAGAACTAGTTGGACTTATAAAGGTGGAGAAGAAAAGAAAGCACTGTAAGTGAGAGGAATAATACGAACTGAGGTAGGAGAATGTGAATTAGCAGGTTGCATTTGTAGGAAAGCAGGAGAAAGGCCTGTCTAAGCAATGTCAACTGGAAAAATTAATTACTTCATTTGATAGAAATGTATTGATTACTTCTGAGTGTCAAGCATTATGTTTAACACTAGAGATACTGTGATGAGTAAGACACAATTCCTTTCCTCCAATTACAGTCTTGTTAAAAGCACAAATAAGCATTCACAATACAGAGGATAAGATACTTATAATACAGGGAATAAGATATTTATACTGAAGAGTAAAGCTATCTGAGAACAACTATGATAATTTTTAAAATAATGTTGATTCTGAAAATTTCTAGCATTTACATTTAAGGTGTGTGTCTGTGATGTAAACCATAAAGGGAATTCAAATAAAAAATAAAAGTCTCTTTGTGATGTGCCCCTAAGACTACTCACTTAATTGTTCAGACTAAACTGCCTCCTCTAGAGGAATGGTAAAATCACACAAATTTCCTATAACTAATTTACTGGGCCCCTTTGAACATTATAATTTTAAAAGAAACATTATTTTATTGGCTTGATTCACTGCAACTAGCCATTATGTCATTAGCCCTAACAAAGTACATACACCTATCTGTAAAACTTTTCAGCAGTGAGGTAAATTATTGTGGAAGAGCCAGGAGTGTTTTTCACCAAAGATCTATAAGACAAGAATTTATACTACTTGCATGAGATGGTTCAGAATCAACAGAACCTAGAGAGTAGCATGAGTTTCAGCCCTATGATTTGAAAACTCTTAAAAGTATTCCAATGAATATTTCCACAAATTAATCACTTATTAAATAAAAAATGTAGTGGTGTTACCACTCTTATGTGAGATAAGAAATGAACAACCACTGTTCTTAGGGGTATGACCAAAAAAAAGAAAAAAAAAAAAAAAAAGAGCAATCTCATACACCTTTTGTATGAACTTGTAAGTTACAGAAAATATTGCTAGGCACAGCCTGTGGTTTAGAATTACACAAACATGTTTAGATTTCCATTCAGCTATTCACTAGCTGTGACCTTGGTCAAGCTACTTTACTTCTCTAATCCTCCATTTCTTTACCTGTACACTTGTGAAAATGAAATATAGTGCTCAAGGATGTTGTGAAGCTGTGAGTTGAGACAGTATACATTTGGCACCCAGGAGGTATTCCGTAAGTGTTAACTTCATCAGTGTTTTCTTGAAATACCCCCTCTAAAAAAAACAACTTACTGCTGCTGAGTTCATTCTGACTAATAGTGACCCTAGAAGACTGAACAGAACTGCTCCATAGGGTTTCCAAGGAGCATCTAAGTGGATTCACATTGCTGACCTTTTGGTTAGCAACCATAGCCTTTAATCACTAGTCTACCAGGTTCCCCAAGTCAACTGTTTTACGGCAATGACACTCAGAAGCAGGCAAAAAGTTGTCATTTGTATAGTAAAAGAGTCAAGGAGGTAACTGAGCATAAAAGATGGAAGGAGGCCTGTCTATGGTTACCTTTGCTTATGTGGTTGTTGTGTGTAGTATATCCACAGTGCTAACAAACAAGCATCTCTACTACAAGAGGCCTGGTGGTGCCATAGTTAGTGGTTACGACTGCTAACCAAAGGTTGGCAGTTCAAATCCACCAACTGCTCCTTGCAAATCCAATGGGACAGTTCTGTGTCCTATAGGATTGCCATGAGTTGGAATAGACATGATGGGTTTAGTTTTTGGTTTCAGTTATTCTTCACTAAAAGAAAGATTCCTAAGGGAACACTGTATTTAGAAGCCTCTCTGAGCTAGACCATGCATATCACTTTTGTGAATCACAGCTTCTACTTCTAGCAGGCCTAGAGGTGTTTCCTTTAGTTCTGTTCTTAACCTGAATTTTTCACATACTTTGGAATTTTGGGACTCTTTTTATCAACAGCCATCAGAGCTGTTGTCTTATTACCCTTGATGTCCTGAATGTCACCAGAATGTCTTGCTTTCATTATTTCCTTTATCTTCAGGTAAAGAAAAATGTCACTGGGGGCCAGATCCGGTGAGTAGGGAAGGTGTTCTAATACAGTTATTTGTTTACTGGCTAAAAACTCCCTCACAGACAACTATACAATTCAGTTGACAAACTCCTCACCATGCACAATGGCCATTCCAGAAAAAAGAGTTCCAAAATTGCTCTGAAGAGTAGAATAGGTGCTGGCATTGGAGCATGGCTTCCCAAAGAAAGTACTTGGAAGGTGACCATAGCGATATTTGGAAATGAGGTGTGTTGTTGTCGTTGTTAGGTGCCATCAAGTCAGTTCTGACTCATAGTGACCCAGAGCACAACAGAACGAAACACTGAGGTATGTAGCACTTGGAACAATTAAGCTCACAGACTTAATTGTCAGGCTTCATAAATATAACATTGATAGGCAGACATATTAAAAATTAAAAAAGGGCAAAACTTTGGAAATCATCATGAAAAAAGAATTCCGCTCCGGTTTAGCACACAATAATGAACAAGTAAAACCAGAAAGGAGATCAGAGTTAAGAAAATACTGATGACTCTGTAGAACTAAACAGAGAGATATAACCTCCACTAATAACAGGCAAAACAGATAGCTACCCTACTGGCTTCTGCCGTTAGTTCGCATAACACCAAAAACCAAACCCACTGCTGTTGAGTCAATTCCAACTCACACTTCAATAACGACTAGCGTATATCTTTGAAAACACAGTTCTGAGAGGAGACAAATCGTTTTATAGAAATCTACTGTATCCTGCTAAATGCCTGGTGGAGGGTTACGTGCATAATAGGCATACAGTGTCAAATGAATGGAAGCTGGACATACAATGGCAATATATAAATATATACTACATATACAAACATGTTTATGTGTATATATGAGCATACATAAACAGATACAGTGAAACCTATGGGAGCTGGAACTTACAGGACTGCCTTGGTTTTCTGGGTTTTGCAAGTGTTCTACATTTAACAGGGTGCAGTCTTACCATTTTTCTATTACTATCAGTGGAAAATAGTTGAGTTTTCCTTTTCTGACAGGTTTCCACCTTACACAGGTTCCCGATTTTTCAGGTTTTCTTTCCAAGCTTATATTTGGGTAATGGTCATGAAGTCAGTGTTAATGGGCACCTAGCATATATTTAACCAGAAAGCCTTAAACAGAAACAAAAGGGGGTTAAGAGGAAATGCAGTATCTTGTTTCCACTGGAAACTTTTGTGATTTGGTTACCTTAAGAAGTCCTGTTACACAAATATCCAATCTTGACTGAAACAGTACTCAGGCCATTTATATAACCAATGTTAGATTAGCCTTTGTTATGCAGGGGTGGTTTGTCTTAGCAGAAAAGAAGAAATGAAGAAAGAAGTTTGAGATGTATAAATAAAGATATACTGTGCCTAGAACACTGAATAAGACAAAATTACAAAAGCTGATTTGTAATATTTGTACAGAATTGTGCTGCTGTAAGTTAAAAGGTGAGTCCCAACAAATAAGACTACATTTAATACACAAATTTTTGTGCCACTGATTATCATGCATGTCATGATGAATGTGTCACATAATAAACGTATGGACTGGTTATTGCCAATACTCCACCTCAAGCTGCATTCTTGCTTCTCTCTTAGGAAAGTAATCAGTTAATGAATAGATGCAACTTTCTATGATACGGATGTCCTTCAGTATTAGAATCTATTGAATTCAGCAATGAATACATATTCATGAATGTGCACTTCTCAAGACAGGGATTTAGACAGTCTACTCCATTAAACATAAGTTTATTTTTCTTCCAGGTGTCAGCCAAGAAATCAACATTTTGGTCAGTGGCCTTTTCATGATGCTTGCCCTAATGGATGCCACCTGGAAATAAAATCAACTTATGTTTAATGGAACAGATTTTATAAATTTCCATTCTGGGAAAGGCAGTGTTTCAAGAAGCTATCAATTCTAAATGTTAGAAATGAATACAGATTCATAAATCAACTGTAGTTTAATAGGCTGCTGATTAAAAAAAAGGCTTGGCCCTATACAGTTTACTTTTAATTATATACATTCACTTTATTGTATTGACGGTACTAATAATTAGGGCCTGCAAACTGGCAGCAACTTGACATCCTCTTAGCTGAGTCATTGATTTTAGCTCTCCTATGTTTTCTTTTTTTTTTTTTTGCATAGTTGATGAGGTCAACTATACAGTAAGTCTGATCAAATTTTAACAGGTATAAACACCACGTCACCTGTGTTTTGATCTAGTGCTTTGTCACAGAGATATAATCTCAGTACCATGATCATCCAAATGATTAGTAAATACTAACTAATGTGTCCATGTTAAATAAATGTTTATGTAAAACCTAATATCAAACTACTTTCTTAAGGTCCTTGGCAAGTAATAATCCATCCAAAAAAAAGGTCTTTGAGATATTCCACTCATGATCAACCAAGAGATACAACAGCAACAAAATCAAATAACAAAAGCTTGTTAAATATAAAACAGTGCACACTTTAAAATATGGAAGAAATACAAGAAATAATTCTGCTATATTTTGTTAGACCAAGAGGGATGGGGACAGAGGTGCCAAAGGCTATAAAAGGCATAGGTTCACACAGTATTTACTGCTTTTGGTGATCAGTGAGGCTCTTCAAACGTCTGAGCACCTTGTACATTTTTATTACTGTGGTCAGACTGAAGCTGATGAAAATGACACAAGTCTCTACCTTCTTACAGTCTTGTATACTTTGAAATCCATTCTATCCTGTTGACTCTTTGTGACTACAGTGATTACAGAAAGGACAGGAGTAGCCACACAGTGGGGCCGGAGGCTAACCTGCAGAACATTGTAATGGCCTTGCATTTCACTCTCTGGTAAGAATTGCCTTGGATTAACTGTCGCTCGTGTGGACAATGTGATGACAGTTGGGGCACAGTGTGGAAAAATCCTAAGTGGGAAAGTTTTGCTTCTCTCTACCTAAACAAACAAACAAATAAATTCCCCTGCCGGCTTGGTTTGACTGACAGCTCTCACACAGTGACCTAATGAACCTTCAGCCGGAGAGCCTTCACACGTTCCCTGATAAGCAGTGAACTCAAGTTTTACTCCAGGCGTCATCTCCTAAACCTCCGCTATCTGACTAAAATGGCATGGCCTCCACATACCACTGCAAACACTTGCTGAAGGCCATTCCCAGTAGGAATGTTGTCAAACTGAGTTTTCAGCTTTTATAGACCCTCTGCAAATCAGCTCAAATTACACTATTCTAGGTTTAGATTAAGCATCTATTTGTGTACCCCCCTAGAAAAGACTACATGGCTTTCACTATGATTTCCCCAAGGGGGAAGCTATGGTGTATGAAATGCCACATCAACACAAGTATATATACAAATCCCCTCTTTTTACTCTGTAGTATGGGAGATATCAAGTTTTGAAAAATCTACTGATCATCTTTTGGTTATTTTATTGTGCTGTGTCTTCCCTCGTCATTAGAACCAGCTTATAAATGTAAAACAGGGTAGGAATGAGTCAAGATTGTGAGCATCACCTAAATATATGTCCCATACAAACACAGTCTCTGGGTCTTTTTTGAGAAGGATTAATCTGTACTGATCTTAAAAGTACAATCCTACAAGAAAGGTAGAGAAAGAGGGAAGCCAAAGCCAAGCCAAGTACCGTCGAGTCCACTGAATTTTTTTTTAAGTATTTGTGCAACAAGAACACCAAAGGATTAAGAGGGTCACAGGACTTTATTTAGCATGTGGAAGCTGTGGTTAACATTTCCAAGCCCCGAGACCACTTTTCTGATGGACTTTCCTATCCTTTGTTCTCAAATTAAGGGAAATAGTTATTGCTCTAAATTGGAGATAAAGGGTATGTTCATGAGATTATGCTGATTTCACAGAATTGGAATTTTAGCTTAAAAATTATCTTCCATTCCTCTTAAAATCTAGAATGACTAATCTAGACACACTAATAATAATAATAAACAGAGGGTACAGACCGCGGAGTCATACCGACTTGTTACATGACCTTAAGAATGTCACTTAGGCTCTCCTTGCCTCCGTTGACCCCCTCTATGAAACATGGTATAATAACAGTACCTAGCCTACCTCCTGGAATTTCTGTTAGAATTAAATTAGTTGTCATATGATACATATAGCAGTAGGTGATAAAACCAGGGGATGAAACTAACCTGAAGGCTGATCAGAGACTTGGGGCCTGGTAAAAAACCAGGACAGTCAAATAATAGTCCTCTCAAAGGAATGGGGAATTGGGATCCTACAGTGTCTTTCAGTAGGTAGGAGGAGCAGAATAAGTATCCAGAATCCCTCTAAGCACAAGGACAAAGTCCCATAAACTCCTGTTGTTGAGAACTCTCATTTCTCTCTTTCTGAGTAAAAGTGCTTTATCACCATCTTATCGTCAGCAACTAAAAGGCACCAGGTCTTAAGAGCAATTAATCATTCTATATCCATTTAGCATCATTGGATTCCTTTTGTTTAACACAAAAGATAATAGCTTAAGCCTAAATTCTACCAATTAAAATGTGAAAATGTTCTTCACTGAGGTCTCTTACCCTTACAAAGCTAACCAAACTCTAGAGCATATTCTATAATTAGCACCCTGAAAATATTTTCTCAAAACAGCAAAACAGCAACCTGAGCATGAAGTAGAAGAAAATAAGACTACTGCAAATTGTAAACAACTTCAGATGATTTATAGGAAAAGAATTCTACAAAGCATCCTTAATGTCTGGATATAAACAGCTTGTAGTGCTATTTAGTTAAATGATAATTATAAAACCCATCGAACTGAATGAGAATTAGGATTGTCAGACAAATGTTTGTAAGGGGTTAATTAATTCATATGAACTACGCATTTCAGCTGAAAATGGGTTCATTATTGTAAGCCACCAACTTTGCTTCTTAGTATTGTCCTTCTCTTTCCACCCTGCTGCACTCCTCACCTCCAGTAGCAAATGTCAGGAGATGGAAATATTTAAAAGGAAATGTGAGCTAAAGGCATTCTGCAAGGGTGCGTAAGGGGTACAAAGATGTCTGCTGGAACACTGAAATGGAAAGATCATTTATTAGTACACCATGGTTCATAACATCCCAAAGGGTTCAATATTTTCATTATGCACACAAACATACTCCTTCTGCCTTTTCAAATGCCTCATTACAGCTAAGCCTGGAGCTTTTCTCTTAAAAAGCTCTCCTCTGAAATTATTAATAATTTGAAGTTCCCTACAGGCCAAGGGTATTATTACAGTCAGAATGCATCAATATGTATATATGCTTATATACTCTCTTTTATGCTATTTTAAATAACAAAGTATTTAGTGGGAACAGTAAAGAATTTATAAGCTACCTACAGAAGAGCCTAAAGGAAGATGGATGGCAATATCCCAGACTCTAAGGAAACAGCTCTTGAAGCTTATTAGGTGGGTGTAGAAGACTGTAATAGGATTATGAGTTTTGGTTTAGCCTGTCCATCATTTCAAAATCCCCATAACTAAAGGGAGTATCTTCATAGGGGTCTGAATTTAATATTGAAGCTGCTTTATTTAATTCTTCCTATTTTATAATGCTGAGTGCTAATCAGTTCCATCCACTTTCTTCAGGCTTGTCAATAAGGCACCTTGGAAGCCAAGAACCTGCTGAATTATGGATTAACCAGTTCTGTAACAGCGTCTTCAAGCAACCTAGTTAGTTACTTCAAATTGCAATGTTATTACAGGGACAGGAGGGCACAAAATTTTCTTTAGTTATCTTCTGCTTAAGAGCACAAAAATAACTCTCCACAAGTAAACTGTTTATGTTTGATGTGTTAATGAGCGCTTTGGCTCTGTTAAACTAAAATAAATGACATTTACTCTTTTGTGTGTGTGTCAGTCATAGCCTAAGAAATTCACAATATCTATAATGTTTGCTAAAAAGATGACAAAATAGTCTTAAAATTCTTTTTTTTTTTTTTTTTGAACACAGGAAAAAAAAAAGCAAGGCTAAAAAGACTGAGCCTGACTAGCATAAGTAAATGCATCTGCCTTCTTATCGCACCTGCACCCCAACTTCCTTGGGCTCTCGCATTACTCTCCTACTTTTGGCATTTCAACTGACTTCTTTCTTCTACATTTAGAGCCTAGGATCAGATCCTTGGGGTCATAAATTCTAGGAGTAGGAAGGGATCTTAGCGATAAACTGATGCAGCTCACTCACTGTACAAGTAAATTAACTGAGCTCCAAAGGCTAAGTAACCTGTTCGAGGTCATGTAAGCTAGCTGATAACAGAGTTGGAAAATGACTCCAGATCTCCTGACCACCTCTTGGATGCTCCTTCACTTCTCCCTAACATCATAACAACCCCACTCAATCACACCCAAACTGGTTGGCCTACACTCTTGAGCTACCTAACCCCTTCAATAACCTAGTATCTCCCTCCCCCAGGCATTAATTTTCTTAGCCATGTAACATTAAGCTATGATCAAGTACTGATGACAGTCTTTGGCTGGGTCTGTTGTGTGTTTCTCAGCTTACACGCTTAAGTGTGTTCAGATTTCTCCTGCCTCCACAGACTTCCAATCTTACCCTGATTTCCTTATTCCTAGAGAATGACCTTGATTTCTATTTCATTCTAAGAGTGTATGTCTAACAACAGAAAAAATATGTTGATAAGAATATGGAGAAACTACAGCCAAGCCAAGTGCCGTCCCTCCTCTATTGCTGATTGGATTGTAAAACAGCACAGCCACTATGGAAAACAGTGTGGCCATTCATGAAAGGACTAAATGTAGATTTACCATAATACTTAGCAATTCCACGTCTAGATTGTAAAACAAAACAAAACAAAAATAAAACCACTGCTATCAAGTCGCTTTAAACTGATAGCAACACTACAGGACACAGCACAACTGTCCCAGTGTTTCCAAGGCTGTGAATCTTTACAGAAGTACAATTACAAAGCTTTCTCCCAGGAGGTGATGGGTAAGTTTGAACTACACACTTTTCAGTTAGCAGCTGAATGCTTTCACCACTATGTCACAAGGTCTCCCTCTATTCGTAGGTAGCAACCCAAGATACTTGAAAGCAGGGACTCAAACAGAAATGTGTACACCAATGCTCATTGCAGAGCTATCCACAATAGCCGAAAGGTGGAAACGCCCAAAATATCCATCAACAAATGAATGGATAAACAAAATGTGGTATATCTATAAAATAGAATACTATTCAGCTGTGAAGAGAAATGAGGTTTGGATACATGCTGTGACACGAATGAATCCTGAAACCTTATGCTACGTGAAATAAGACAGTAAGAAAAGGAAAAATGTTGCATGATCCCACTTATGTAAAATGTCCAGACTATACAAATGCATGGAGATCAAAGTTTATTAGTGGTTACCAGGGGCTGGTGAGAGGGGCCAATGGGGAAGTACTACTTAAGGGGTACTGAATTGTTGCTAAGAGAGATGAAAAATTTTGGAATTGGATAGCAGTCATGACTGCACATTATAGTGGACATAATTAGTGCTTACTGACCTATATGTATAAAAACAGCTTGACAAATATTTCTATATATTTCATTGTAATAAAAACTAACAAAGAATGAGTGTCATCATCTGCCTTGGATTAGACATCAATTATCTTTTATCCCATTCAGTTTTTTTTTTTTTTATTTAATTTTCTTTTATTATGATTAAGTCAAAGTACACAATCCAGGTCAATTTTGCACACCAACCTGTCTACAACTCTATCTGTTCTCCCCATCCTGTGACAGCACACTCCTTCTTTTCACTCTTCTAGTATCCTCCCAATGAGCACCTGTCCCCTCCTCTCTACCCTCTCTTCTTTGGCTTGGCTGGCTTGTGAAGAAATGAGAAATGCTGATAACTTGCTCCACTCAGAGACGCACTGCTGTTTTAGACTGTGTTCATGGCTATACGTACCAGGAGTAGCCTGAGCTGGGAGGTAACACGAAGCAGAGAGTTGTGACACGAATGCCCCAGTTTTTCATTATTCTTACAAAGATTTAATTGATTTTCTTTTCTTCATTTGTTCTATTCCCTTAGGACACTTTCTGGAGACTTTAAAAGGTTGTTTTTTAAATAATTTTCAATAGTTACATTTGTTTCCATGGGGAGATGGTCTGTAGAGCTCCTCACACCTTGATTCTGAAAGTGTTTCTCTCTACTCTTTAAGCATGGTTTCTTTTAATCCTTTGAACAAATTTATATTTTAATATTCTGTCTGTGGAGTATGACATCTAACCGCTCAAAAAGGCAATTTCTGTTGCCTGCTTTTTTCCAGTGTATGGGGCACATTTGTCTGTTTCTCTCCATGGTTCATTTTAGCTGTTGTTGTTGACAACTAGATATTTTAGAAAATATGTTGTAGCAACTCTGGGTACTGAATTACCAACTTTAAGGACTATTTTAGTCAGCTAGGGCTGCTCTAACAGAAATACCACAGAGTGGATGGCTTTAACAAAGGAAAGTTAATTCTTACACAGTCCGGTAGGTTGCAAGTCCATATTCAGGGTGTCCGCTCCAGGGAAAGGCTTTCCCCTTGTCAACTCTGGAGGAAAGTCCGGTATTGCATCAGTCTTTATCCAGGGAGCGTCTTGGCACAGGAACTTCAGGTCTGAAGGACGCGCTCTTCTCCTGGTGCAGATTTCTTGATCGTGCGAGGTTCCCAATTCTCCTTGTTGCTCTTTCCTTTTATCTCTTGCAGGCTGAAAAGCTTAAGAGTGGGGCAAGCCATACTCCAGGGAAACTCCCCCTACAGCAGAGCAAGGAAGTAATCCTATGCAGGAATTTACAGCCCCTTTAGCACACAGTTTAGTGAAACCACAGAATGGAGGACAGTCACAAGATACTGGGAATCATGTCCCAGCCACACAGCTGCACATATTTTTGGGGGGACACAATTCAACCCATGACAAGGACTTTTTCTAGTTGTTTGTTTGCTTATTTGTTTCTTCAGTTACTTGCCTGGACTGGTTTAATAAGTCTATGTCCCTGGAAATTTGCAACCTCTAATGTCCCTACTCAAATCTTTTTTTCATTTTTATCTTTACCCTGACTTCCTAGAGGTCACCCCTGATTCAACACCATTTAGGGGTAAGTCAGGTGTTATCCAGTGGTTGTGCTTAAGCCCCACAAACAGAAATATTTTTACGTATTACCATTGGATCTGTGTAGCATGGAGACTGCTTTGTGACTGTTCAGGCATTTTACATGTCTGCCCTGCATTCGGACAGGGACTAGTAACTCAGAAGTTCCTTCTATAGTTGCACCTGAAATACTACAGCCTTGAGCATGTACACAGTCTCCTAGATCACCAGAGATAATTGGTTTTAGTTGGGTTATCTTTTATTTTTTTAATTATGACTGAGTGACAATGTAAATTCCCATATAAATTTACATGCCCCCTCATATGCTGCTTCCACTGCTCTCCCTGCCTGGTGACAGCACATTATTCCTCTCTGCTCCATATATGTCTCACCTTCCCAACAGTTTCCTTTCCCCTCCTCTCCACCCACTTCCCTTACTCCAGCCAGAGGTCTACAGGATGATATCCTATACATGCATAGAACCATAAAGTGCATCCGATATATGGTCACTCTGCGTCGCCAAGTCCAATCCATTCCTGTCCGAAGAGTGGTCCTTCATTGTGATTTACGGGCAAGGGCAGCATCAGGGCCAGGGGCCTTGCTCCCAGGGGAACCCTGAAGCGGCTGGACCATCAGTTGTGGTCTTTCAGTGGAGATCTCAGGTGCACTCCTGTTTACTCTTGTGTTGCCAGTGAGACTCAACTTTGCGAGCTCCGTCGCGGCTGTCACAGGTGGTGGCTGGGCACCATCCGGTTCTTCCGGTCCCAAGTCGATGTAGGCACCCACTCATGGGGGTCTCTCTGTCTTCTGGGTTGTCTTTCACCCATGTCGTTTTGGTCCTCAGAGAGCATCCATTCCTGCTGAGTTGGGACCATTTGCTGTGCCCTTGGATGGCAGCTAGGCAGCTTTTAAGACCCCAGACACCACTCACCAATGTGGGGTGCAGAGAGTCCTCTTAGCAATACGCTAGTTTTGCCAATGGGCCTCAATTTTGCCTAAGAGCATGGTCCCCTGTCCCAGCTACTCTGGCCTTGCAATATTGGGTTAAGATGGAAGGAGTATTCAAGTTATGTTAAAGTCCACTTAATATTGTTCTTGTTTCTAATGTGTGCTGTCACTGATTTCACCCAACCAAATTTCTACCAACTATCTAATCTAAACCCTCCTCCCTTCACCGTCCCTCCCTCACCTCCCTTGCAGCCGTCAAAGAGTCTTTTCTTCTATGCATAAGTCTGTTTTTGAGTTTTTATCGTAGGGGTCTCAAACAATATTTGTCCTTTTGTCTCTGACTACTTTCACTCAACATAATGTCTTCCAGTTGAAACCAGGTTTGGAGATGTTTCCTGGAATCATCATCGTTCTTTATCATTGCATAGTGCTCCATTGAGTATACATACCATAGTTTACCTATCCATTCCTCTGTTGTTGGGCATCTGGGCTGCAATAAACATTCTTATGCATGTATCCGTTGGTGTGAAAGGCCTTGATTTTGTAGGATATACTCCAAGTAGTGGAATTACTCGGTCAAATGGTATATCTATATCCACTTTTTTAAGGAAGCACCAGATTGCTTTCCAAAGAGGCTGAACCATTTTGCAACCCCACCAACAGTGTAGATTTCCACTTTCTCCACAGTGTCTCTAGCATTTGTTGCTTTGTGTTTTTTGGATCATGGCCAACCTTGTTGGGGTGAGATGGTATCTCACTGTCATTTTGATTTGAATTTCTTTAATAACTAAAGATCATGAACATGTCCGCATGTGTTTTTTGGCTGCCCTGATCTCCTCTTTAGAGAAGTGTCTGTCCATCTCCCTTGCCCATTGCTTAATTGGATGATTTATCTTCTTCTTATTGATATTTTGCAGTACCTTACAGATTATGGAGATCAGGTGTTGGTCTGATACAGAGTTGCCAAATATTTTTTCCCATTCTGTAGGTGGCCTTTTAACTCTTTTTGATAAAGTCTTTGGATGAGCAGAAGTGTTTGATTCTTAGTAGTTCCCATTTATCTATTTTCTCTTCTGTTGATTGTGGTTTGTTTTACAGATTTTGAAGTCTGCCTATATTGTGTATTAAAACTTCCATTGTTGTTCCTACTTTTTCATGGATGAGCTTTATCATTTCAGATTTGATATTTAGGTCTTTATCCAATTTGAGTTTGTTTTTGTGTAATGTGTAAGATACGGATCTTGTTTCAATTTACTGCAGATGGATATCCAATTTTGCCAGCACCATTTGTTGAAGAGATTGTTTTTACCCCTATCTCATTCACATTTGTGGTAGAAACAGCTTTCCTTTCCTCCCTTCCTAAAGGTTAAGGCTCCCACATTTCCTTTCTCATTAATACCTTACAATTTCTCTCTTTTCCATGTCGCTTTTTCTTTAAGTCAAAGTAACGACAATAGTTGGTAAGGATTATAGTAATAACAACTATCTAGCACACACAAAGTATTTGTTATATGCCAGGCACTCTTTTATGTACATCTCAAGTATTAACTCATTTAATGTTCATAACATCCTTCTGAGATGGCTATTTCTATTACCTTCATTTTACAGGTGAGAAAACTGAGACGGAGAGAGTTTAAATAACTTGCCCAAAATACCACAACTAAGAAGTAGCAGAGCAAAGATTTCAACTCTGGCATTTTCACTCCAAATTTTGTGCTCTTAACCATCATACCGTCTCTTTCAAATATGCCATACCTACACCATCACTTATTAACTCTATTATGTTGGGTAAGTTACTTAACTTCTCAGAGACTCAAGTTTCCTGATACGTAAAATAAGAATACTATCACTAATGTTATAGGGTTCCTATTAGGATTAAGCAAACTAAAGAATCTATGTCATTTATCATTTCTAAAATATATTAAACATCTAGTAAGTGACAGCTGATACAATAACTATGAAAACAACTAATAAACCTAGCTTTTATTAACAAAACACCCAGAAAACATTCCCCAGAAGGGAGATAAGCTTTGTGATACACTTCAGAAATTCTTAGCAAGCATTGTTCTAATAAGCATTTTACCAAACGTCAACTTATTTAATTCTCAAAACAGCCATGAGGTGAGTTCTACTATCATTTCCACTTTATATATGAGAAAACTGAGGCAGAGAGGTAACTAACTTCCCCAAGGTCACAAAGGTACTAAGTCACAGAGCCAAGATTTGGACTCAAGCAATGCAACCCCAAAGTCTGTGCTCTAACTACAGTGCTTGGTAGACTTTCAAAGTAATTGTTGTAGGAGGGCAAACTTAGAAACCCATCACAAAAGGATAAATCAGATGCACACATTCAAAGTATTAAAAAGTATAATCTAGTGCAATCTTGTAAAACTTGTAATTTGAGATGATCACCTAGAGAATTAAAAATAAAACAAAACAAAACTAGAATCCCATACCTACTAAATTAGACTTTTGGGATGGAGACTGGTAGATGTTAAAAGAGGAGCAAATCAGAAATACTTAGGAAGCTTTTTCAAAATCCTCACGCCCAGGACCCATCTCTGGAGATTCTGCTTCAGCCTATCTATAATGGTTCCCAGACCTTACTTGTCAACTTCAGAGAATAATAGAGAAGCAACACATTATTTTGAAAACTGGTAAATAAAGGGCTGGAAACAAGCATGTATTCTGCTTTTCCTATATGAGATACATTTCAGAGTAAGCAAACTGTTAATGAGAGAGCAATTCTCATTATAAAAATTTTTGACAAATAAAGAAGGAAGTAGAATTACAGGACCACTCTTTTAAATTAATGATCTAGGAAACAATCATCACTAGCTGCCATTATAACAAGAGTCATCAACAAATCATGTGTTAAAGGACACAACATTAACAATTTCTTGCCAAAAATATGAGGGAGAGGAGCAAATAAACATCTTCAATGACAACACTGGGATGTGAAAAGCAAAATATAAACTCTACCACATGTATGGTCTCATAGTTTCAACAACAGAAAATTACAAGAAACAATTAAAAGATAAGAGTGTATATTTGTTATTAAGGAAATCTTTTATTTTGTAACTAATTGTACTCTTAAGGAATCTGTGCATGGTTCAAGAGACAGTCGTGAGAACAGAAAAAGAGGACATTGCATGGTCTAAAGACACGAAGGTGTGTGTCAGGGTTGTATCCTTTCACCATATCTTTTCACTCTGTATGCTGAGCAAATAGTCCAAGAAGCTAAACTATATGAAGAAGAATGAGGCATCAGGATTGTAGGATGACTCATTAACAACCTGTGTTACACAGATGGCATGACCCTGCTTACTGGAAGTGAAGAGGATTTGAAACACTTACTGATGAAGATCAAAGGCCACAGCCTTCAGTATGGATTGCACCTCAACATCAAGAAAACAAAACTCCTCACAACTGGACCAGTAAGCAACATAGCCATAAATGGAGAAAGGATTGAGGTTGTCAAGGATTTCATTTTAAGGTTCTACAATCAACACCCATGGAAGTAGCAGTGAAGAAATCAAAAGACACATTGCACTGGGAATATCTACTGCAAAGGACTTCTTTAAAGTATTAAAAAGATGTCATCTTGAAGATCAAGGTGTGCCTGACCCAAGCCATGGCATTTTCAACCAAATATACATGCAAAAAGCTGGACGATGAATAAGGAAGACAGAAGAATTGATGCCTCTGAATTGTGGTGTTGGAGAAGAATACTGAATGTACCACAGACTGCCAAAGGAACAAACATCTGTTCTGGAAGAAGTACAAGCAGAATGCTCCTTAGAAGCAAAGATGGCAAGATTGTGTCTTACATACTTTGGACACGGTGTCAGGAGGGATGAGTCCCTTGAGAAGGACATCACGCTTGGTAGAGTGGAAGGTCAGAGAAAAAGAGGGAGACCTCAATGAGATGGCCTGACACAGGGGCTGCAATGACGGGCTTAAGCATAAAAATGATTGTGGACGTGGTGCAAGACTGGGCAGGGTTTTGTTCTGTTGTACACAGGGTCACCAGGAGTCAGAACTGACTTGATGGCACCTAACAACAACATTATAATAGTATTTGGTTATGCTAAATATAATCTATATCTTTTGTAGATATATAGTGAAATGTTTGCAGATAATGTCAGGCACCTGTAAGATCAATCATGAAGTGGCAATTGTTGAAGCCATGTGGCAGGTTCATGGGAGGCCATTATGTCATTCTATTGTGTGTATGTGTGTATATATACACACACAATATACTTGAAATTTTCAGAAGTAAAAAAGGACTGATCAGCAATAGAGGCCTCAGTTCAGATGAAGCAATTCCAACTACCACTGACAGTTAGGAGAGGCAAGTTCCCAAGAGCCACACGAGGTTGACCTGTGGGTACCCAAAAACATAGCAAACCAAACCCACAGCTGCTGAGCTGATTCTGACTGATGGTGACCCTTAGTGCCCATTAGGTTTCCAAGGCTGTAAATCTTTACTGAAGCAGACTGCCACACCTCTCCTGCAAAGCAGCTGGTGGATTCCAACTGCTGACCTTTTGGTTAGCAGCCTAGAGCTTTTTAACCACTGTGCCACCAGGAACCATTACCTATGTGTGCCAGTGCATGCAAAGTTATATATTGCACGTACATATAGATACAGACATATCTTGTCTTTCACTTCTTGGATGTGTCCATGTCTTTTCTCCCCAGTTAGACACAGGATAACAGCTTGGGGCTTTTTCGTTGTTTATTGTTTGGTTTATATATTACTGAATTTCTTTGTTTGTTTCTTAAGTATAAAACCATACAAACCAAACTGACTGCCATTGATTCCAACTCACAGATCCTACAGGACAGAGTAGAACTGCCTCATAGAGTTTCCATGGAGCTCTTGGTGCATTCGAACTGCTGACCTTTTTTTTTTATTATTATGACTGAGTGAAAATGTACATTCCCATATAAATTTACATGCCCACCTCTATGCAGCTTCCACTGCTCTCCCTGCCCGGTGACAGCACACCATTCCTCTCTGCTCCATACATGGCTCATCCTCCCAACAGTCTCCTTTCCCCTCCTCTCAAACTGCTGACCTTTTGATTAGCAGATGTAGTAATTAACCGCTATGCCACCGGGGTTTCCTTTTAAAGTATAAGGAAGACATAAGCATTTCTGTAGATGGGGAAAGTGTATATTTAAATTTAAAGCAAAGACTTAAGAAGGAAAGGAGCAGGGGATAACTAACGAAGCACTACAGTCAAGGAGGTAAAAGGAAGGAGATCAGGAGCACAAAGAGCTTGCTTCAGGAAGAGAAACTAAGGTAAACTGAGGGAACTCAGAAGACCCAGTTTGTTGGGACTCATGGGTGTATATTTGGATTTGAGAGTCTGAGCAGAGCAGAGCAAATCGGCAACACCACAGTCATGTGACTGAGTGAATAAGAAGTGAGAAAATCAGGAGCAGTAATGAAGGCCTAACTAATGCTACAAACATACTTCATACATAAAACAAGATGATAATGTATGAGATTCTTCCACAAGGGCAGTGCAATCTTAGTATTTGTTCTGTTTTCTTGTTCTTTTTTTTTAAGAGGAAAGACATGAGCACCAATTGTGTTTCAACTGTAACACTTTAGCAGGGAAATGTGATTCTTAATACTATATTCTTTATGTTGATAAACTTATGTCAAGAAATTTTCTCTGAAATCTTCCCAAATACCTTGAATAATTTATGATTTGACTTTATTACCTTGTGATAGTTTGGAAATATGTAAATATATCTTTCTACTCTGTAAAAGTCTATAAAAACCAAAGGTCAGTCAACAAAGGCAACATCAAATAGTACAAGATTCACACATTTGAGAAAAGGAGATATATTTTAACATATAACTGGACCATTTACAAAAGAATAGAGACAATCACTTAAACATTTTTTTGTTGGCCATCAGAGAATAATGCCTCAATAAATAGCTATGGACACTTAGGAGAGGAAGCTTAGATATAATAATATTGCATAATCTAATAGGACAAATAGCTCCAGGATAATTTGATTTGAAAACAGAAAAACCTGAAATAAGATCTCAGCTATCTGGAAACCTCCAAGAATAAGCTGATCTTGATAGCTGAGGTTTATACATTTTAAAAAGCAACATTTTTTTTATTGTAGTCATTTTGTATACATACTTCAAAATTATACACTTTGCTGCCTTCATAAGGAGAATGTATTGATCTTACATTTTTGATGATTCTAACTATTGTGAACATCAAATACTGCACTGTATTCTAAATACAACAAGGTCCTTAGGGCATAATGGAGGTGTTCCTACTTGTTTCTCCTCAAAACAGACCAAAATTGCTTCCTCATTTTCAAAATGTAGTTTTAAATTATTATTCTAATTTCATAATCAGCAAATGATTGCTGAAAATATTCTGAAAAGCATCAATACATATCAATGATAACACTACAGTATGTAGCCAAGACTATTTTTTCTGTATTTCATCCCAATTTTTTTATATAAACTATACATATACATTACACATAGTTGAGATCAATAATAAAGGAACTTTGCATCCTGTATTTTTGCTTCTTAGTATGTTATCTGCTTTGATAATTAACTCATCTCCTTCATTTTCAGGACATTACCTATCACTTCATTGTTGTCAATGGACCTTAAAAGAAATTCTGTACCCTCCATTATTAAAATACTATTTCCTATTTTCCAAGGGGGTGGAATAATTGAAAACCAAATTTTATAAAACTATGTCTAACATGTGGAATCCTGGTGGCATGAGCGGGTTAAGTGCTATGTTTGCTAACTAAAAGGTCGGCAGTTTAAAAGTGCCAGGTGCTCCTTGGAAACTCTAGGGGGTAGTTGTACTCTGGCCTCTAGGGTCATCAATGGGTTTTGGGTTATGTCTAACATGTGGAAGAAAGATATGGTAGTCTCTTTCCTTAAAGATTTACAGCCTTAAAAATCCTATGGGTCAGTTCTACTCTGACCTATAGAACTGTTATGACTTAAAATCGACTTGAAGGCAGTGGGTGTGGTGTTTTTGATGACGTCTAACATACGACTTAAGAGGTTCTCTTTAGATCAAAGTCCACATATTGCTGTCTAGAGACTTGATCACACTCCTGTTGCCAATTGAGCAGTATGTTTTGTTTTTGCTTATTTCCAGAGACAGATGGCACTTCCAGGTAGGTAAAGCTGCAGGGGTTCAAAATGATTAACATCCTTGGCTGCTAACCAAAAAGCTGGAAGTTCGAGTCTACTCAGAAGTGCCTCAAAAGAAAAGCCTGTGATCTACTTCCCAAATAATCAGCCACTGAAAGGCACAGTTCTACCTTAACACACATGGGGTCACCATGAGTCAGAAGTGTACTTGATGGCAACAGTTACTGAACAGCTGAATTTAAGAAAGGGGAAGTGTTACAGTGCTGTAAGGCCCCAATATTACACACATCTGTTGCATGAGTCTGACCTAGCCATCGTTTTAGCAAAAGGACCTCATTTGTCTCAAAAGCTTGCAAGAGAAACCATCCAAGAGAGAATAATTGATTTCTATGTACCTGGAACAACAGAGGAAGAAGGAAACCCAAAGAAGCAGAGAAGCAACTAGACTACAGGACAGCTCCATGAAGCATTACTTGTCTAACAGAAGAACTAGATAGTTTCCGGCTACCATTACCAAACACTTCGATCAGGGACACAACAGATGGATCCTGCAATAAAGCTAAAAAATGCGCAACAGAACTTTAAATTCCCAAGGAATCTAGATTTACTGGACCTGATGAGGCTGGAGGACTCCATGAGACTAATTGCTCAGGGACAATTGTGAAACCTTAAACCAAAACTGTCCCCTGAAGTTACTAAATAACTTTTTGAGTTTTAAAGTAAATTATGTTACCCTTAAGTATTGATAATTTTTTAAAAATTATGTAAAACCAAAAGGACAACAGTAACTCTAAAGAACAAAAGACAAGTTTAGGGAGCAGTGAGTCTAAATTAATAGGGGCAAAATAACTGGAGTAGAAATAATGAGACTACCAACACAATGTAAAAATTTTAAGTGCTGTCACTGAACAATACAAGTACAAAGTGTTAACACGGGAGCATGTTTTAAACTGTATATTTTCACCAGAAATAAAATTAAAAAAGGAACTCATTTGAAGTTACTTTTTTCTGAATAAAGAGGAATAATTTCAAGTATTATTTCTCTTTAGAAGAATTGCATCCATATGTGTTACACTATCATGTACTTGCTTCAAAATTAATATTTATCATATTGTATTGTACAAAGGCGAATCATAAAACTGCCATTTGTGTAGTCAAAAACTGACAATTTTAGATGGCTCAACAGTTAACTTTATGAGTCTCTTGTTTTGACACCAGACAGTAAACTCCTTTGGAGAAAGGTCCATCTTCACACACTCAGGATCTAGCTATAATGTATTAAATATATTTGCTTAAAGAAGGAAAATTAAGGTGTGTGTATATATATATATGTATATATATAATCATAGATTACAGATATTATGCTCTGATTTGACTTAGATAAATGATGTTTTGTACCTGGTAAGCAATAAAGAATTCCCATTTCACTTCCCTTATTTTTCTCTTTCAGAATCTCTTCTAGGATCCAACTGAGCTGATTCATAAGTATTATGTTCAATATGTATATACAGATTTACTATAAAATAATGTATAGTAGCAAAATTTAGAAACAAAGTGTAAAATTTAATTGGTTGACAGAGTACATTAGCATACATCCATGCATTCTAATAATATGCAATCATTAAAAAGGAGATCTATAAGGAAATTTATTAACATACAAAAATGTTCACAAAATTAAGTAGGATATATAACTGTATACATATAACAAAAAGAATGCAAAGTGTGCATAGAAATACAAGATGGAAGGAAATAAACTAAATTGTTAATGGTGGGTGCTTCTGGATACTGAGACAGTAGGTAACATTTGTCTTCAGATCGCCTATAATTCCAAATTTTCTATAGAGTATGTACTGTTTATCAATTTATAATACAAATCATTTCAAAGAGAAAAAAGTATTAATCATATTTGTATTTATTTGATCAAGAGGGAAGGCACAAGTACATGTAATAGGTAACAGTTATGTAGATAATTTATTTGTTCACTCAACTAAACTTTTCTGAGGACATCCTTTATGCCAGATTAACGATCCTTTCAAGACCCAGTTATTTTTTTGTTTTCAATCATCTTTTCTTGATACCACGTGTTTTCATTAGTGGGAGAATACTGAATCAGTAAGTGTTGCTGAATTTATGGTAGGTAGTATGGATTTGTTCCCTCCAACAAGCCTGCCCTTGAGACAAGATGGACACATGTTGTCCTACGAATTCTACCACCAAATTCATATGTGCTCCAAAAGTTTTTTCAAAGTTTTTGTTATTTTTTCCTACCAAAATGCACATACTTCATATAACACCCTGTAGAAATAGTAATTTGCAGCACACACTCTTTTTTTGTTTGTTTGTTTTGTTTCAAACAGTCATAAATTTCCCGGCCTTGCAGCAGCATGTACTGTCATTGGGAAAGAACTTCCCAAAGAACTTAAGAGGCAGAAAATGTTGGTGGGCAACATTACAGCCCATTGGTCATGAAAGGAATAAGCAATCTTAGCCATTAATTTTTATATAGGTGAGTAAAGATAGTTCATAAATTCATTCCCACTGTTTTTCATTTGATATTTTAGAAAATGGAACCAAACCATATCCTTTCAGTCAGATAATTCTGGGATATTAGCAAAGGAGCACTGACCAATCTGTCATTCTGTAAGTGATGTCCTTCCTTCATGTGGTATAACTCCTTTTCACACTCATATTCATCACCATCAAAATCAAATACAAAAAGAGAGCAAGAAAGTCTAGCACTGAAAATGAGAATCTGCCATTTCTCGGGATGGCCAAACTCTGAATGACCTCAGCTGGAAACCCTAGTAACACTTTTTTACAGCATGCTGAATTTGTCATTTGAAGATTGCTCCTAGACACTGAGGGTTTTTGTTCACAGATTTCCTCAAAGGAAAAGGAAACCTAAAATATTAATATTCTGTTTCTGCTTTCCACTGAGCTATGCCCCATTTGATTACAAGACTTAACAATACTATTTGTCTTTAGTAATGAACCTTAAGTGAGAAGAACAACATGAAAATTGTTATGGAGATACTGCAAAAAGTATGGGCAAGGTGTTAGTTCTTAGTGCCTGGCTATATAGTTTGTTTGTTTTTTTTTTTTTAAAAAAAAGAAAGAGATAATACCTCTGTAGTCCACTTATAACTAAAATGTTTGAGGCTTCAATCTATCAAAGCAAAAGCAAAATACTGGTACTATGTATTTTAAAAATGTGTCCAGACTTTTAATAAAAGAGAAAAAATGACTATGTAACCTCCTGGAGTTGCTTATCCTTGATCCCAAACAAATTTTCTCTGAAAGAATTTACTATTATAGCAAAGCTTAGCCAGAAAAATGTAACACCATCCATATTATAGACAGAGCCACCAATGTGGAAAAAAAAAATCAAAGGTTAAACTATGAAGGTAAGGGTACAGGCAACATTCCCATGGCTTTGTAAACTGAAAATGGCAGAAGCAGTAGGTTTCATTATAATTATCTAAACCTGGAGAATGGAAGAGAGCGCTACTTTTAAATAAGATTTGTTCCAATTGTTCCATTTAGAAAATATGAGAGTTGCTGTACACTGAAAGATTTTGATAGGCAATGCAACTGGAAGCTCAATGTACTAAATTTACTGCTATGAATTAAACACCCCATGAACTCTAGTTTACATTTTAATTGTTCATTATCTTAAACAATTGGAGATGCAAATGAAACCAATACAATTTTAGCCATTTCATACTAATGGAAAACAGTCATAATAAAATTTACCTGGTTTTATCTCTTCTCAATCTCAAATCACTACTCAAATTTTATCCCAATGCCACAGTTTTGGGGGTGAATAGTGGAAGATTTTTTCATTCAAAATGCTTCCCTTGCCAATACAGCAGTAGTTTGAGGTGAATCTGATAACGCAGGTACAGGCTGGGTCTCCCATGCCTTTCCAAGCAACTATAAAAACTTCAGCTTTTTTCTGTGAGTAATGGAATTTAAGTGGCAATAATTTAACACTGCAATGATAATATTCTGTAACACTGTAAAACCACTTTTCAAAATTAAAGTAAGTTTACATTAAAAATTTCAAAAAAATTTCACATCTGCCATCTCACTTCATAGCTACTGTAAGAAATAAAACAAGCAGGATATTCTGATTTGTGATTAACTACGTAAAAAGTTCTATCAGTACAATAGTTTTCCAAGTTCCAAGGCCCAATCTCTCTCCTTTTTGGTGGGTTGTGTGGATTAGTGACCAGCTGATTTTTCTGAGGTTTTTCACTTTTTTAAAAAATTACAAATTTTCTTTTTCCTTTAAAAAACACAGACCATTGTGTAAGAGGCTTATCCTGTGACTTAGGCTGCCACTCAAAACGGGCAGTATATCTTAATGAATGGTGCTAATCTCATCAATATTCCGTACTGCCACAATAAAGCATAGTGTGGAGGTATGTTAATAAAAGATACAGACTAATTGTAGCACTTCAACTAACTGTGGGACGTAAGAGCCTCCATATTCTTCTCCTGATGAATGCAAAGTGAAAGGAAGGAAACAATGCATTTGAAGGGATAAGGGCAGAATGCATGGGGACCTGGGGACTATAGAGTGAGAAAGTCTCAGATGGAAAGCAGCTCAAGGGGAGAGTGTAAAATACTACAATGGCACCTAGTGTTCTCACCAGAAAGGAAAGGATGCGCTACATACCTATATATATATAGCTTGTTTTACCAAGTCTGATTTTTCAGAGGCTTTTATAATTAAAATTCATCTCCCATACTTTAAAAGAAACTGAACAGGCTTACAATTATAAAGCCATTTTTTTGTTAGTTTCTGGGGTGCAGAATCTTTTTCAAGGGTGCTATAGGTTTAAGACTGCATACATACGAATTCCTGGTACCTGCAGCTATCCCCTGAGATCTGAAGCACTGTAAAAACTGAGTTATATAACATTTCATAATATCTTCAAGAATTTTCACTTCTTGATACCCATGTACAACTTCCATTAACATTAAAGGGCAGGTTTGTACGTGCTCACCATCAGCTGTCTATATCTCAGTTTTACTGAAACAAAAGGGTCCTACAGCCACTATTTATTTCCAGACATCTTAGAATTTGAAAAATAGCCTAAACTTTTTTTTCCTCAAAGCTTAATGTTCATTTACTACCCTTCATCTAGATGCCACAGCACTCAAGAAACGTGAACTGATATTCACACAATACATAACAATCACTTGATCCACTAAACAAACAAACAAAAAGGCAGTTGCTTTTGCTTCATAGGCTTAACCACGCAGCTTCACAGTGCTGAGGACAGTACATAATGCAAACTGCACAAGCAACTGTAGTAAGTAGAAGGTACGACGCACAGCATCGTCCTCTGCCAAGTATCTTCATAAGAAATGGTGAGAGGGGCTAACCTAAGGTACAATGGGACCCTCCAGAGGGCACCACGGTGGGAGTCATGCAGACACTGCTTCACCCCTCCCTCCACTCCTCCTTTGTTCCTTTGACTGCAGCTCGCACTCCTTGTCATTTGAGTGGGGATTTAGTCAGATGAAATTCTCTAGGATTATAACGGGAATTGTTCTGTTAAAAGCCTGGTTCTCAATTGAAAATACCACCCTCCCCTCACACTTCTCCAACCCCCTAAATAATCTTCCTTTTGAACGACCACCAGTTCTTTCACCAAGTAAAAGACATCTATGTTACTTACAGCTGTTTACCTGGTAGTTAACCAGGAAACATTACTTACTTTTATTATTTTAATTACAAAAATCATAAAATAAAATGCATATGCAATAAAAACAGGTTATGCAACAAATACCTGTTTTCAAATTGCCCTGGGACTGTTTATGGAGCTGCTTGGCCTAAAGCAATTACTAAAACCAGATTTGAATGCTATTATAAATACGCATAGGCTTTCCTTACATAACCCATATTTATATTTATCAATAAAAGCTGAGACTTAAAGCTTGCAGTAATAACTTTGTGGAGAAAGCAGGGCAAATTTATTATCTGTGATCCCTTCTTTATCTCTCCCTATTACATCTGGGACGACTCTGTAGTACTTAGGTGATATGACTAAATCTTACTAGTAGGTGGTTTTCTATTTTAAGCACAAATCTAGCATTAAAAATCTCAAAGTGAAAATTAACATAGCAAATGCCAGGATATTAAACAAATTAAAAGATACTGTCAACAGTATATAGTGCTGTCAAAGGACTAATACCCCCGGTTAAACAGCATCAGAAACAGGTAGGAGATTTTTTAAAGCAGATACCAAGGAAAGAGAGACATTTAATGTCAAAGTATAAAAGGTATTCAGAGTACAACAGTTATTATATTAAGCCATCAGTCCTTTGACGATTGTTTTATCGTTTGTAACACTGGCACAGATGGGTACAAAAAGCCATAAAAATATCTGAGAGATTTTCAAATTACCAGCTTGTACCAGTGCTCACCATGAACTGTAAACAGTGACAGTATAAGTGAGACTGATTTCCAATTTAGTGTATTTAACTGTTTCAGAACCAGCTTATTTAGGAAATACACACTACAATACTTTTTAATGCTTTTTCCAAATAGGCTTATGGGTTTTAATTTTAAAATATTTCTCCTACGAATGTTTAAGGATCAGGCGGTCAGTATTATAAAATACTAATGAGAATACTGTTTTTTTTTTGCCTGAAAAGAATCATAAATGTGAAAATAAAATAATGTTTTAATTTCACATTTGTTTACAAGGAAAAACAGTTATATGAGAACAAAATATTACTTCCCTTATTCTTCAGATGCAGAATCTCAACATTCTTAAAGGAGTAAGAAGGCTAGAACACTTTGGAATACATTATTGAATTTCTGACTTTAATAATGAAGATGTGGTTCTATGTAATCTAAAATTAATTTTAAGCTAGTGAAAAAGAAGTAATATTCTACCATGTTTTGTTCTCATTCAAGTCTGACAAATAGCTACAGCTTTCGAGACAGCATGCACAAAAAGATGTATATCAGAAGTCAAAGTTGAATAAGTTATCCTTCCATTACCAGAATGGATGAAAAATGTTAATGGAATTTGACTAATTTTTTCAGTTATCTAGTTTTTATTATTATTTTCTTCTCAGTAAAACTGAGAAACGCTGGTGGTGCAGTGGTTAAGTGCTACGTCTGCTAACCATGTAGTAGGCAGTTCAAATCCAAAAGGTGCTCCGTGGCAACTCTATGGGGCAGTTCTACTCTGTCCTATAGGGTTGCTATGAGTCAAAATTGACTCAGTGGCAATGGGTACAAAACTTAGAGCTCTGTAAAATAAACTTCAAAAGCAATGATCATTTCTTAAATAATGTGATATTCAAAGTGAAAAAAAGAGACAAATGGAGTGGGAAAGAAAAGTAGAATAATAGTGTGCATATACATATACATAAAAATTACTTTGGCCAGAGAGGGAGAAAAAATGAAGCCACACCAAAGAACTGCCATTCTCAGCCCCAAATGCTGGGCAAAGAGAATCTTTCTATTGGTCAACTAAGGATTCAGGCTACCACAAAAAAATGTAAGAGGAAACTGTTTTCAATTTTGTTGGATTTTTTGATGTTTGACAATTGTGAGGATTTTTCCTGTATTCTATGCATAGCTAACGTACCAGGCTTTATCCTTAAAGATGATGTTACTGTAACAGTACCCATCAAGGCTTCACTTTGGGTTGTTTTCCTAGTAAAAGAGATTGACTTGTAACTATTCATTTATACTCTCTTGCCCAGTCTCATTATATCTACGAGCTAATGGTCAACTGATGTGAAATAAGATAACAAAGAAGCGAATGTGCTTTAAAACAATGACTGAAGCCACCACATGATTTAAAAATGGAAAATTGTGGAAATCTAGCCCAGGAATAAAAGAACTGGTATTTACCGTGAAGCTGGGACTTCCCTGCAGAGAGAAACAGGAAGAAATGATGGCACATAATACCACTGCAGCTGCAATATTTCTGAAGTAGGACACTCAGAAAAGGGCACAAGATATTAGTGTTCCTAGAAACATTACCTCTAACTCCTTTGTGAAAGATTTAACAGCTTAGTGGAAAGAAGCAGCAAAGGGGGAAAAAAAACCCTAAAAAACCATGAAAGAATAGTTAGCTCTGCAAAGAAATTTGCTTAAGCTAATATTAAAAAGAAAATATTTCAGAAACAGTTGCCTCTAATAATCTCAGACCCCAAAGCTAGAATAAAAGGTCACAGCTAATTGGTGAAAAACAGGTTGGACACACAGTTAGGAAGTGATACTCTGGGATGAATTCCACCTAGCCAATCCCCTTTTTATTTTTAATTATGCCAGGACATGTATGACAGGTTACAGAGCTCAGAAAAGCAGCTGCACTTCAAAACTGAGCTTCTTTTCTCTCTTGTTTTTAAACTACATTTAACATTCACAACCAAAAGACCATGAGAACAACACCTATTTGAAGGTCAAAAATGAAAGTAACAGCTAAAAATTACCCATAATTTACAATAAAAATGTTTCTGTATGATTTGATTTGAAAAAAATAACTATATATTTAAGGTGCTAATTTCCAAGGGCCATGCCTTGGTAGGAGCAAAGAGGCAAATGCGTCCACTGGAGATGTTCACTTTTATTGGAGTTAGTCTCTACGCATTAAAAAAAGAAAACATGAATGAACACTAGCATATATTTTCAAAATATTAGAAAAAAAAATAACATACCAATTAGCTTAATACGAAACTGTTGGGTTTTTAAAAAACTCTGCTTTACTTGCCTTAATAATAAATAACTCTTTAGAGCAAAACCTAATTATGACCCGTTCCAGTAAGACCTAATCATTTATTTGAATGAATTTGGAGAGTCGGGACAAAAAAATACCAAAAAACTACACCTATCAATCTGCTGATTTACTTGTGAAATCCAGAATGTTTTTTTCCTTTTCATTGAATATAGTCGGACCAGTCAAGCTGTGTGCATTGTGGTTTGAGGAACTTTTTGTATAAAGACATTTTTCCTCTTTATGATCGTTTTAGACTGTATAATTTTTCAGAGAAAATAATTACATAGTGTTTTCACAATTGTCTACATTAATTGATGAAGTAACTTACATAGCAGTAAAAAAGGTTTATTATCTACTTGATGCCTTACTTATCACAGGCGCTTACACATCCCAGTGATGCTGAGGTCATAATACCCAAGTCTACTAATCAAGTGCTATCTAGGGACTTTTCTCTTACCTCTTTGAAATGTCCTTCATTGTCCCTCTTCCTGACACTGTGACCTGAACAACTCTGTGCAAAATGAGAAGCGCTTTATTATCAGTCTTTTTTTTTTTGTTTTATTCCTAAGAGACAGAATTCTGAGACTTAAGAGAAATAACACAGACTACGAACAATGCTGACCATTTCTGCACTTTCTCTAGACTTTATCAATAGTTACTGTGTAGAGTAGCGCATTGAGAAAGAAAGGTAGGAAACAATGTCGTGAGGGAAATAAACAAAACAGGGTCACTGAAGTGGCAGAAGGGAGATGAGGAAAGTTATGTGCCAAGGGTCTCAGGACCACACAGCACGGTAAGCAGGAAAAAAGTGAATAATGGAAGCATGAGGATCATTCGTAACTCACAGCATCTGTGTGGACAGCCTTCAGTCTGACTGTAATATTTTGTCTGTGCGTTACATCTTCCTCTACCAGGACGTTTTAGTTCTTAAATAAGCCACGGAAGCTGATGAATACTATTTAAGGCAAGTCAGAAAAAAAAAGTTCAAGTTGCCAGATGTAGTATTTTTCTTCCCATTTTTCCTTCCCAACATACACTTGACCTAAATTCAACACGAAAAAACATCCTCTCATAATTTCAGAACAACTCCTTATGCTGGAACTTCATTTCTGAATTTACTTCCTATCTTGGCCCAGCATTCATTCACTTGCTATACACAGCTACTAAAGTTAGTCATTCTTTTGATGTCTTCATATTGTGGGATTTTAGGACTAACTGAGCTTGTTTGAGTTCAACGGTACATTCTTGCCTTCTATGTGAAAGACTTGAGTTTGATTCTCAGCCAGTGCACTTCATGTGCTGCTAAAACTCATCTACCAGTAGAGGCTTTGGATTTTGCTAGGATGCTGAACAGATTTCTGCAGAGCTTCTAGACTAGGTCATATGTACTAGGAGAAAGGCCTGGTGATCTGTTTCCAAAAATCAGCCAAAGAAAACCCTATGGACAAGATATTCTGATCTGCAGCCAATTGTGAGGATGCCATACGACAAGGAAGCATTTTGTTCCACTGTGCATGGGGTGCCCATGAGATGCAGGCTGACTGCACAGCATATAACAATAGGGACATGAGAGTTCATTTAAATTTCAACCATAAAATGATACCTATGTACTAAAAAAGAAAAGGTTTTCAGTCTTTTTTTCTTTCCGACTCCAAAGTGTTCACATTTGAGTTCAGTTCTCTGTTGCTAGTACAAGTCAATGAAATCCACCAATATAGTAAGAAGCATAGTCATCTCTCATGATCTCTACCATTTTGGGTGGGTCACAACTGAGATGTCACAAACATAAAGTGAACACTGTATGATTCACACAAAATCATGATGCTTACCATTCCAGATGTAAAATTCCCTTAATAGGTGAGTTGCAAATACTTGAAGATAACTGATCAGGTTAATATGAAACAAGACAGCATGTACAATTTTGATTAGTAGATATAAAGCTGCTACAGAGCTAACAAGTATTATAACTTACAAAAAAAAGAAATCCCAGTACAACAGTATTAACTTTCCAAGCAGTATACGAAAATTGTATTTTTGTTTTTTGAGGGCTTTTGTTTGTTTCCTTCTTTGTGTATGGGATATACACTGACTTTCCAGAACCACTGCAGTTGTGAATAATGTATGAAATAACAACAACAGAAAAATTTCTGTTCATTTCCCAAAGAGTACTGTATTGCTTCGTGTATACTACATCCATGCTAGACGGACAACAAAAAAGACCAGTAAACCCAGAGATCTCAAACTAAAACCTTCCCAGGGAAAAGAGCAAATACCATCCTGGATTGCAGGAGTCCCTCAAGCTAAAACCTGCCCAGGGAAAAGAGAAAATATCATCCTGGATTGCAGGAGTCCCTCAAAGAAACAGTTCAAATCCTTAGAATACTACTGTGTAATGTAAAAATCCTTAAACTTCAGAAAGATCTAGTCTCCTGAGTAAATCTGAGAGAAAGTTGAAAACACAAGTAATCACTTAAGGTTATTGTAAAGAGATTTACTAAATCCTGTTTACATCCCTGTCTTATAGGGCATATTTGCAAAAACTGATATTTATAAATCTTAAAAGGCTTCTATTGTCATTCTGGAAACCCTGGTGACACAGTAGTTAAGAGCTACATCTGCTAACCAAAAGGTTAGCAGTTCAAATCCACCAGGTGCTCCTTGGAAACTCTATGGGGCAGTTCTATTCTGTCCTAAAGGGTCGCTATGAGTTGGAATTAACTCGACAGCAGTTTTGTTTGTTTTGTTTTATCGTCATTCTATTTTCTATTTATGCTCTCTAGAAATCATTTAGGAATTTTTCTTTCTAAGTAGCAGTGTGAGAGCAGAACAAATTTTGATTTCAGAGTGCCGAAGAGGCGGCAATAAAATGGAGGCACAACGGATGTAAGAATAACTGTAAAGGTATATAGTTACATACACACACACACACACACACACAGAGAGAGAGAGAGAGAGAGAGAGAGAGAGAGAGAGAGAGAAACTCAGCCGATTTCTTTCCTTGTCAAGCTTGAATATTACTGAGAACAAGGGTCATGTGAAGGTAACATGCAGAGAACATTTGAGTTTGCCTGTAAAATAAACTCAGCTGTAATGAAATTCCACTTACAGAGATATAGAATGAAATTTCTATTTCCTTCATCCTTTTCAGAGATAGCTTTAGGTACAATATATTGAAATGACTTTCATGTAGATTCAATTGTTTTTTGTTTTTTTCCCCAAGGGGGAGTAACCGGGAAGTATTCAACAAGCAGTTATCAAGAGGTATACTATACCGAGTTCAGTCCTAGATGCTAAAAAGAAATCACAGTAATAGGGAGATATAACCCTTGTATAGTATTTTAACACTTTGTATCACCTGTATCTTTACGACAGTTGAGACTGAGTATACCTCAAAGGCTGCCTGGAGTAGATGAAACATTATATTAGGTTCAAGGTATTTGGGGTCACATTTTTAGGAAATGCAAAAGAAACTAATGAATAACTGTACTGGAGTCCCAAAATAAATGGTGGAGTTTATGAGACCCAGGGCTCTCTTCCTCCCTGAATTGTTCCCTTCTTTTACCTTCAACTCCTTTCATTTTTATATATATAATAAAAGGAACTACTAGGAATAAGGTTCAAATTTCAATATTCAGGAGAAGTATCCCCTCAAGGTTTAACAAAAATTGGGGAGTAGGGAGTATCTTCACTTCCAGGAAAATCTGGTTGTTTCCTACCACTGGGGCAGCTTACAGAATTCTGTTGAGGAGGAAGCAGAGCTTACAATTTCTTATCCCTGTTCAGAAAAATCCTTAATAATACACTACTGAACCTGTATGAGAGAAATGAGTCCATAACTATAACCACCGATTAAAACAATTATTTCTCTTTAGTCAAGAAAGCTTTTAATTTTCTAGAAAATTTAAGACACTTATGACAGTCTGATGAATACCTTTGTCGGGTTTTGTAGTTGTAAATGTACAGAGCATCTGCTCACGTTGGATTTATATCACGTGCCTGACATATAGGGGTCTAGCCATTTATCCCTGAATTGAAGGTTTGTAAAAAAGCAGGTGGTTGTGTGAGTTTAACTACCAACATTAGCATGTCTTTGAATTTTTGAAGTGGAATTAAAACTACCAAGAGAAATTTGTTAGTGCATAATAATTGCTCCTCCTACTTTATCCCACATTCCACTGTTTAAAGGCAGCTGCAAAATTCATATTCTTATAAAATCAACTGAAACTGACCTTATCTTCCCCTGTCCCGTAGAGATCACCAGGGAAAAAACGTGCAGCAGAGCTGATTATGTTGTACAGGGGAGACAAGCAAAACTGATTAAGTTTCTGTAGGGAGCGTCATCAGTGGGTGCTTAGAAAAACTGTGCATATAAATAGGGAACAAATGGCCTATCTTCAATGTGTTCTCTTGTTGTCAAAGAACATGACCAAGAAATTTTAGCAATCTTCTGTTTCTAGCTTCCTTAATGCAAGTCAAAATCGTATTAATCAATACAAGTATATGTCTGTCCCAAAAGTACCATTTAATTTCCATTAAGAAATAAAAAGAAACACAAAAAAAGTGTGTAACAAATACAAATTCATATGAAGTGATAAAAGACAATACATTATATGGTCTTAAAAATTAATAATACTTTACAAAACTCAGTGCAATCAGGATTGTACCCCACTCTCACCCTGCTCCAAACACACCGTGCAAGAAACGTTCTTGCTAAGGTCCTCCAATGAATTCTTAATAGTTGAATCCAATGAATCCTTTTTAGTTCTTAATTAATTGAGCCTCTCAGCTATACTTGATGTTACTGAGCAATTTCTCTCTTGAAAAGACCTATTTGCTAGGCATCTGAGATACCACACCTGTGATACCACACCTTCTTTTTTCTCCCCATAGCTCCATAACCAACTCCTTCATGCTCTCTTTTGTGAGCTCCAGTTTCCAAGTTTGTCTCGTAAATTGATAGTTCTCAACCTTTGCGGCACATTAAAATTGCCTGAATAACTTCTAAAATATACTACTGCCCAGGCTCCAACCTCATAAATACTGATTTAACTTAGTTCACAGAGGAGGCAGATGTGAGTATATTTTAGAAGCTTCTCAGGTGATTCTGGTGTATAGTCAGGGCTGAGAACCAGTTCTGTAAATGTTGGTTTTCTCCAATGCTCTGTCTTTGGTCAGTTTTCTACTAATTCTCCCCAGATAATATTCCTCATTCTCATTATTTTTAACTGCCTCCTGAACGTGGATCACTTCTCTAAGATTTCTGGTATTCCCCCTTTAGTTATTGCCAAGACAACCAAACTAACTTATGCTACTGAGACCACTAAATTGCAGACCAAGGGATTAATTGATTTGTCTCTTCCTCACCATCTATTTTCTTTTCAAAAGAATCATATATATACTGTGACCTATTTCTGACTTTACCATTTGAAAATCAGTTAATTCGAAAGTTGACAAAGATTTTCTGAAGCTGGTCCCATTCTTTTCATCTTCCTTTCTCCACTTCTACTCAGTTATTTCGGGAACATCTCTCCTTCAGGCCAAATCCAGTTTTTTCTCTGTACGACCCACAAATGTTCTTCATTTAAACTTAGGAGAGTAAACTATTCATTGCATGGCTATGAATTTTGTATTATATGAAGGCTGAGAAAGTGCTTTAATAACTATAAAGCATAAGATATGCTAACATATTTTAACTACATAGTATAACCTCAAGAAATGTGACTGAATTAAGGAAGAATCATGTTTGGAAGTAAAAGTAGACACAAAAATGATCTGACAACTCTGTTCAAGACCCTTAAAAGGGTCTAGAGTTCCCTGTGAGAATTTCTAAGAGAGACACGATTTACCTTTTCATTCTATTCTAACTACCTTTCTTTGCTTTAAGCCTTAGCATTCAAGGTATAAAAAGAATTCTTCCCTCATTCTTTAACAAATTAGAACCCTGTTTCTGATCCTCATTATTGCCCTGAAACTATTCTAAGCAAAGGTCAATTATGACTATTAATTGAAAAACCCATTAGTCTATGCTCAGTTATTATTCTGCTTGACTTCCTGCAGGATGTGGACTGCTAACCATTCCCCCTCTTCTGAAATTCTCTCCACCTTTAGTATTTGTGACAGCATTTTTCAGTGGTTCTCTTTTTCCCTTTCTGACCATTTTTCTCCCTCACTCTCTTTTGTCGATTCCTCTGCATCTTAAAAACTATGATACTTAAAATATACTATCTTTGGACTTCCTTTATCTCTCATTTGATACATTCTTCCAGGTGATCCCAAGGCTTCAATACCATATATATGCAGATGTTCCAAAAATTCTGTGATCTCTAATCTCAATTTCTTTTGCGTGTGTGTATATGTATGTGTGTAATCATGTAGTCTTCTACTTAAAAATACCTGCTGGTGCTTTGTTGAAATGAACTTTTCATCATGGCTGCTGTATTCTATCTGATGTATTTGCCATTCCTCCTACCTAAAATGCCTTGTCCCGTCCCCTTATTCTGACCCAGACAAACTACCATGCATCCTTCAAAATACAGCTTAAATGACATTCTTCTTGTGAAAACTTTCCTGAATTCTCCAGGCAGTTGGTTGTCCTTTCAATACTTTATGCACAACATCAAAGCATTTATTGTATGTGTGTGTGTGTGTGTGTATGACTTTTTCATGATTCTGAGTTTTTGAGGGCAAGGCACATGCTTTATTCATCTTTCCCTTTCCAGGACCTGGTCATGTAGTCTAGCCTCTAGTATTTGGCAAGTAAATATTACCCGGATGAATGTCAAGCTTTCATTTGTTTGTATTACCTGCTTATGTTACATTGCTTTTTATTAGACTTTAATTGCCCATTACAACACCAATATCATAGAATAAATGAAGTTTAATTTGCTAGCCTAAGACTGTAACATTTACAAAACAATGTTCTCGAAAAAAACATATTCCATAGGTTTAAAAAGAAACTCATTTGTAAATTGTGACTTTTCTTAGAAAACTGCTCATTCTCCAGTATCCATTTTCCTGGGGGTTGCTAAGCGGCTTGCAAAATAAGATCACCACACTGCACCGGGCCCACCAATCACTGTAACCACTGCACACAAATGAAGTAGCAGAAACAAGCAGTTGAGAAAGGAGCTGAATAATTAATTTGATTATGATAGAAGTAGCCACTTTAGATGTACAGACGTGGAATTACAGCCCATTACATTGCCCTCTTACTGCATCCTATCAATATTCTAATATTAAACCTATTAAATGAAAGGTAATCAAAATTGTAGATTTAAATAACTCAAATACCAGCAAGAATCCACTATAGCAAACTGAAAGTAAAACAATCATCACTACAGCGACAGTATATTTATCATAAAAATATGGCCATTCATCTATAAATGAAATAAATCTCTAGCTTAATGCACTGTATCTGAATGATCCTAAAGTATTAAACCAAAAATTTATTGAAATCATCTCACAAAAGATCTATTCTGAAGATGTCAAGGAAATGGAGGCTGCTATAAGATGAGCAATTTGAAAGTCATTAAAAAACAAAAATAACAAACAAAAGCTTCTTAAATGACCAGTGTGAGTATGAAAAAACTGTGTGTGAGATGAAGAACGTGATTTGACTTCTGTCTCTGGTTCCTGAAAAACAGCCTTTAGAATTTCTCTAGTAATAGGAGCTTCTTTGTTAGCTAACCTAGCAATCCGGCAACACTTGAAAATGTTTGCAGTTAGTGGTGGGTACAGAGACCACACCTGGTCAGCTAACCTCAATAAAGGAAGCAGGCATGATTTCAATCACAGTATTCAATCATTCAATCAATCATGACTGTGCAATGAGGCCCCAGTCATAACTATACAAAGAAGCCAACAAAAGGTCCTAAATACAGCTTCTTGGATTGGCTACAGCATCTGCTTTCAGGAGGGTGGTCTATCCCTGGGGACAATGGAAGCCTCAGGCCAGGATCCCTTCTAAACCTTGCCTGGTGTGCCTCTTTGTTTATATCCTTTCTTGTTTCAGTAAATGGTTAACAATAAGTACAGATACACTCCAGTGAATTCTGTGAGACATTCCAACAAATTAAGGAACACACTGGGGCAGGGAGAGGCAGTAGAGGCTGGTGTCTGCCTATCTGGCAGTCTGAAGGACAATGTCCTTTTAACTTGTGTGCTCTAACTTAGCTTGGAGTGGCCAGGTCTCAGAAATGTTATATGAGCACATAGTAGGATGGACAATGTCCATGTAGCTTGTGACCTAGCTCTGGGTAGCTGGGATAGTAGAGAAAGAGTGCCTCTTGGGCAGCTGGTGACAAGAAGTGAGAAATGGGAAGATGGATCCATTTCCAGGTAGAAACTGGATTCATAAAGCTCCTTATCAGAAAATTAGCCATGATATTAGAATTTCCCCACTGTGCCCTTCGGCAAATGCTGTGAGATTAAGCATATAAGTTTACTGGTGGTACCTGACAATAACCATCTGCTAAAATGTAAACATTTTTTTTTCATTTTGGCTTCTAACTATTGCATGAGTAAAATATGAAGACTGCCAATTAGTTTGCGAACTCATCCTAGAAAAAAATGCTACATATCTCATTGCTGACTATCACTGGTCACCTTCAAAGTGCTCCCCGTGGGAAGCTATGAACTGATGCCAGCGCCTAGTCCACCCTTCAAAAATAATTTTAGAACTCTTTATCTGGGGTTGGCCATCAGGTGTCATACCTTTAAAGTGTCTTCCTTTCAATATTTCCTTTATCTTTGGGTAAAGAAAAAAAAGTCATTGCGGGTCAGATCTAGTCAATAGGGAGGGTATTCCAACACAATTATTTGTTTACTGGCTAAAAACTTCCTCACAGACAACTATACAATTAAGTTCACGAACTTAACACCTCACCACCATATTCAATGGTCATTCCAGAAAGAGTTCCAAAATTGCTTTAAAGGGTGGACTAGGTGCTGGCATCAGTGCATAGCTTCTCAAGGTGAGTACTTCAAAGGTGACAATAGTGATATTCAGCAATGAGGTATGCAGCACTCAGAACAATGAAGTTCATGAACTTAATTGTCAGACCTCATTGTTTCATAAGTATGTTGTGTAGAAAAATATGACATCAATTTTGTCTGTATCATTCAGTTTTTCAAATATCAGTTTCAGTTATCAATATTATACTGCATGTGTTCAACAAATTTAGGTATTATAGTAAGGATCAAAGCAAAACCTAGATTAAAGACCTATTAGAAGCCTGTCCACATGACAGACTTAGGAACCACATTGGAAACAACTCATCCAAAGATAGAAAAAAATAAGTAGCTTGAAATGAATGACCACCTTGACCTAGGAATAATAAAACAAAAACCCCAAGAGACCTTGGTCATCAAACAAGGAAAAAGATTGTGAGTACTAAATGGTCTTTGTCATGGCCTTGCCTTCGGTGCTTACTCATGGGGTCAAATCCTATGGAGATCAGGAGGACTATAAATTAAAACTAGAAGCTGTTTTTCTTAAAAAAAAAAGCCTATAAAAAACTTTGAGGCATAAGAAGTATTGTTTGGTACCTTGGGAGAGTGTCAACTGAGGAGAGACATTTTACCACACTTTGTCACTGACCACTGTCAAGTCAGGCATTATGAAGGCCTCCTAGAAGAAACAGCAGGCATAGAAACACACAGTATCATAGACGGAGGGAGAGGGAAAAGTGGCAATGTGTTTGTGTTTGTGAAATGCCCCTGAGAACTTGCAGAGATGCTTCAGAGATCCCTTACCGGCAGTTGAGGTCCTGCATGTTTATTTAGAGACAAAAGCCAGAGAAATCTAGGTTTTGTCGTTTACGTGAGTTAGAGAAGTCTAGGAAAAATGTAGGTTATGCTTTGCTGCCAAGATACTTTACCTAATATATAGAGTTTACTTTTCCCTTTGTTGTGTATTATTGTTTCTCATCCCATATCTATTCTCAAACAGTAAATTACACTTTCTCATTTATACTGTTATCTTGCTGATACATAAAACTAGGATCATGTGTCTCCCGAGTTTCCTGCCTTTTCAACTTGAGTTTTCTTGGTTGCCCTGTGTAGTTCTAAACTCAAAATACATTTATTCTGTTTCCTGGTTTTATTTCTTCATAATGCTTCTCTTGTGTATGTATTTTTTTTATGTTTAAAACTATATATCAAAATCTAGTCAAAGCCAAAGTAGCTAGGTCAGGTATATATCAACTGCTGAGAAGTCATTTTACATTTACATATATAGTGAACAAAGAATAAAAGATTAATTGATGGAGGAGAAGCAAGTTCTACGTCTACAGCTCCGTAGTAATTACACAGATGTGCAGTTGTTTATCTTTTTACTGTGGTTTTTCACTACTATGAGGTTTTCCTCTATGTGTTTCTTTTTTCTCCAAACCATACCTTTGACCTCACAATGACCAAGCTGGAATACTGCATGGGCAATTATTTACAAAGCGGACTGTACACATATGGAATTTATTTAAGTGGTAGTAAAGGTTGGGAACATAAAGAAGGTCAGAAAGATTTAGTAAAATTCATAAATAATAGACCCATAATGGGCTGGTAAGGGAAAGTGAGTTGTTCTTTTCACCCATCCAACTTGCAGAAAGAATGGTCTATATTTTAGAAGCACAAGGGACAATGGGGGGGGGGGGTAGTTACTCTAATTACTGTGCCGCACAACCACCATATTCCCCTCATTTCTGTTAAGCACATATTACATTTCATGGTGATTTTTTTCACATGGTTTACATGCATGTTTTCTCAAGTAGTTTCCGAGCTGCTTGAGGACAATTTTCTGTTTGTATTTGCATCCTCAATACCTAACCAAGTGTATGGCCCTGAGGTGACATTCCACACAATGGCTCAGTTGTTGAATGATTACTATCTATCCCTACAGCCTCACCATCTACTCATGGCTTAGCTCCTACACTCTGACTCCCATTTCCAACATGATATTGAAATAATGCTCTCAAAAAGTCACTAGAAAGCTTACAAATGACAAATTCATTGGTCTGTATCCTTTTTGATTCCACTGTAGCATATGTACCATTCTTTTCAAATGCCCACCTTTCCTGCCTTCTTAATACTTCCTTCTTCCTTTGCTTCTAAGGGTAACAGTGTCTTGATCCTGCTCCTACCAGTTTAATTGCTTCTTTTCTATCTTTCTGCTAATGCTACTTCTATCCCCCAAGTGGGGGCATTTTTAAAGTTCAGTCCTTGGCACTTTTCTCTTCATAATGCTTCTAAAAAAAATCACTTCTGTTTCTACACTATAACCCAAATTTTCATGACATTCCATCATTTTGTCAAGAAATTTATACCCATATTTCTAAACATCTTCTGGATATCTTGACCTCAATGCTCTGCTGCCACTTTCAGGTTAATTTGCCCAAAGGGGAATTTATCTTCTTCCACTATTACTGCTCTTTTTCCTGATTTTAACAATTTTCTCACATAAACGAACTGTCCTCCAGCCAGTCAAACTAAAAACTCTAGGACTGTCTTTGACTCTCGGCTGCTATACTACTTTGATTTTACCACTCCAGCACTTACAAACCCTCAATAGATCCCTATTGCCTAAAGAATTATATGCTAACTCCTGAGTTTTTCTATTCAAGTACTACATGATATGGCAGCAACCTTTTCAGCTTTACTTCCATACTTTCTCATTTTATATACCCCATTTTCTTTCTTATTGTGCTACTTGCTATTCCGCCCAAATGCTTTGCACTTAATGACATTTTATTTGACAAAAATGCCCACTACAGCCACCTCCAAACCCTTCCTCCTCGGCATGAATCTTGTTGCACCTTTCAAAGGCTTTTTCTCTATGATTCTTTTCCTGATATTTCTAATCAAGTATATGTCCCTCCTCTGTACTCACATAGTATATTATTAAGGTCTCTTGTATAATAACTATTATCTTCTGCCTTATTCTGTAGTTCCTTCCATAACTTAATAAACATCTTTCCTATTAGACATAGGGGTCTTATAAGAAAATCTTATTTTAATCATTTCTGCATTTTCAGTGATGCTTAGCATAGTACCTATCTCAGAACAGATATAACAGAAAGGGTTCATTTTCCCAACCTATGCATCTGACATCAGCAAAGCCTGTCTTCTTGCTTGACACTCAGCCACACAATATGCAAGAGTACACCGCACTGGCTATTTCCTGGTTACTAAAGTTTTGAATATCATTCCTGATATAACAGCCTCCCATGAGATGCTTTTTGGTACCCTTAACTGAGACAGACACTCAGCTGAATGGGCTTGAGGCAGTATTTGGGGGCTGCTTCTGGGTTATTTAATGTGGTGTCTTTTGGACCGGGCATAGGCTCAGTATACAAGATTTACAATTCAGGATAATATTGGAAATCCTGATGGCACAGTGAATTAAGTGATATGACTGCTAACCAAAAGGTCAGCAGTTTGAATATACCAGATGTTCCCTGGAAACTCTATGTGGCAGTTCTATTTTGTCCTATAGGGTCGCTCTGAGTTGGAATTGACCCGATGGCAAAAGTTTATTTTTTTATTATACTATTTATTAACATTTTGATTTTCTAATGAAAAATATAGCCTGCCACTTGTTGTTGTTAAGTGTCCCTGAATCAGTTCCAAGTCATAGCAACCCTACAGGACACAGTAAAACTGCCCTGTAGGGTTTCCAAAGAGTGACTGCTGAATTTGAACTGCTGCCCTTTTGGTCAGTAGCTAGACTCTTAACCACTACTCAACCACGCCCTTTTGTTTAAATATGGAATTGAAAACACTGCAATTAGAAACACAACTGTAGAGTTGATTGTACATACAGTAATTTCCCACTGTAAGCAATGAGAACAGTAGTTGCAAGCAGAGTAATATATCTTTGCTGTTTGTGGTCCATTCTGATTTCAGAATTTTTGGCTGTTTCCTCTTATTTTACTTGTGGAAAGTTAGCCATATTCATAATATGGTTTTTCTGCTTTTATCTCGTCACTTTGAAAGCTATTTGAAATGAGCAAGGATGCCAATGCTGAACAGGCAAAGTATAACAATACAAAGACAAAGGGATCTTTGGAAAGGAATGCAATAAGGTGACTAAGGAAGTGAAACAAAAGGGGATCAGCAGGAAATGATGATCTAGCTAGGAAAGGCAGAGACAATGAAGAAATTTGAAAAAGGCCTTAGTTCTGCAGCTTCTAAGAGGCAAGCAGACAGAAGAGACTTTTGGCAGACTAAAATTCTGTGTCTTCCCTTCTCTTCCTTGCTAAAAGCTCCTTGACTGATGTCCAATGTGCTTTACCAACCACGGCCTCTGACTGACTTCTAGTTTCTTTTTACTGTAGACATTTGCATTAGCTGCTGCCATCTGGAATGACTGCTACAGCTACAGAGGCTGGTATTTTTAACGCTATGTGTGCACGGAGACAGTCTGGCTGAAGTACACCTCAGTTTAGATTTCTTGAAATCAGTATTTAAATTAGGCAGTTTGTGAATTTATCCTTGGTGTTTCATAGTTGAAAACACTACACTCACTTGGGTACCAAACTTGTAGACACCACACAGAATGATCTTTCTCACAGTACAGTCTTCATACACTCAATGTAAGGTATAAGGCAAATCAGACAGAGGCTAGTGCATATATTTTTTTAAAATAAACAGTCTAGTAAGATAACAGCAGTTCTTTAAAGGCTGAGAATTACATGCTTTTATTTATCAGCTGCCTCACGAAGAACTGAATTGATACAAAAATTGTTTCAGTCTGCCTTTTCCTATTGTTGCTGGGGTAGTTTAAGAAAGAGCAGTGAAGGTTTTTTATTTTCTTTAAGAAGTGGAAGGGACCTCTGATGACATGCAGAACATTCTCATTTCATAGATAAAGACTGAGGATAGGTTAGGTGCAATGGCTGTCTCATAGTTACAAATTTAGCAGCATTCCTGATGCTTTGCCACACAGCATTACCTTAAAAAATATGATCATAGAAATACAGAGTTTAATTTTCTCTTCTCCAGTGTTCCATTCTTATTCTAGGCCATCATCAATGTCTTTATACATGTAAAATAGTCATATACAGAACCAAAACACTTTTGTTTTTTCAACCAAATCTTACTTCCAGGCTAATCCCTCAGGGACTGCCCAAGAATAGCACAGGTGGAATGTTTTCAAGTACCCAATCAAGTGTTGCCAAAACATAAAAAATATGAATAGAATATACATTGTTCTCTACCATGAGTTTTACTGTTGCCAAGAGCTTTCATAACTCTGTACTGGGCTCCACTGCCTTCACTAGTTTGTTGGAATATAATGGCTTAGAAAGCTACCAATTTCCATTCTAATGCAGTGCACTGTTCGAATTGTAGGCTACTCAAGGCAAATCCTATTAATCTAAATTGTACAGTTCACATATTTACTAGTCATTTTCCTTTTTTAAAAATTTATCTTTCCATATAGCTTTAAAGTCCATGAAGAGGCTTTTTTAAAATCACCAAAGCTACTTTCTCCCTTGACTTCAAGTTAAGACATCAACTAAAACTATAAAACTTTGCTTAGAGGCGGCACACTGCTCAACCTACTGGGACTATCAGCAGAAGAGGCTTTATTTATTTGAAGCACAGGTTGTAACAAGAGAAAGTAGACAACTTTCAAGACCCGCTTGACTAAGGGAGGGTTTTATTTTTTAAGTTTTTAAATATTCTTTCTTCCCTGGAGAGCAATGTTCATACCATGACTTTATCTGTTACTAATCAAATACATACACAAAGATTTATTCCAATGCTTTGGGACGTTTGGGGATCTTACATCATCTGGTACCTCCCCTCTTGTTGTTAACATGAATAATGGACAATGTACTGTACTGCAAAACAACAACGGCCTCTGGAAGCATGTCTTGCCTTAGTTTTCTTTCCTGTAAACAGCTAATGTGACACCCTTAGGGCCAATTAGTTTTAGTGATTTAATTACACTCACGGTTTCAAACCACCTTCGACCTAAACCACAAGTTCATAAAAGAACAGTTAAAGGTATTTAATATTAAACACAATGGGAGTCCTTGTTCCTAGGTTTTTGTCTTTCTTTTTACAAAGTCTACAGTTGTTTGAAGATACACTTACCAAGTTGAAACTGGTGATTACAAAGATGTTGAAGCCTGTGGAGACTTCACACATGAACTGAGATCAACTGTTAAAAGAAAACCTTTACGGAGAAGTCTCCTTTTTACCTGTTCCACTCTTGGCCTTGAACATTCATATATAATGCTATGTGAACTGGCATGAGTTTTACCTGGATTCCTCGGAATCCGCTTTCTGCGGTCTCGGAATGCTGCACCTGATTGTAGGGCTTCGAGAAGATTATCCATCACGCCAGTCTCATCACCCTCTGGAGGAAGGGAGAAATTGGAATTAATCTTGTAGCAATTAAACTACAGAAAAATAAAGGGAAAAAATCCTGTCAGATTTACATAATACCCCTAAATTACAGACATGTATGTGTTTTAACATAACGGATCCTGCGAGTTTCTGGCATGTCAGACTACTTTGCTTATTACGCACCATTAAGCAAAATTCATGCCAATCCTACTGTTCTTTCAACTTAAAGACCTTGTCTTTTGTATTATTGATGACACGCTCAGTATGCAAATAAACAGTAGCTGATCAGCTACCGCTGCCTTCCTGTTAAGATTCTTATAAGATATTCCTAAGTAAGAAACCACTGACCCAGCTTAATGCAATCAATGCACGGGGCATGATTTGATGAAGCAGAGTTACACAAGGTTAAATACTGATTGTATTAATACCTTCAGCATTCAACCATCATCTGTGATTATCTCAAAAGACACTATCTGCAAAATATATTTGCATTCAATTCCTACCTAATCCATATCTGTTCCTCATTTCGAAATGCTGACAGTGTAAAGAAAAGGTGATCACATCATCTGAAAGGCCACATTTTGTATCTGAGAGACATTAGCCGGAGGTTTCTGAGTCTCATTATCACTTTTAGAATGTTGTTGTGTTTCTGAACTTTGTCAATGTGAAAGAACTGTTAGGAATTCATGAGCAGAGTACTCAAAAGATGTTCCTAAAAGAAATGGCATTAAAAACATCTTACCATGGTCTTCTCTTTGACATGTCAGGGCATCAAAAAACCTTTTAAAAGATTTATCAGAACACTTGTCTTGAGGTGTCAGTTACCATAATGTTTCCACCACACTGTGGCTAAACCACTGGCAGCTGAGATCCCTTTTCCCATTGGCCTAACTGATAAAAAGGTCCTTAACTAGGGGACTTATTTGAATAGTAGCTAAACGTGTGGCTCTCGGACACAGGCTATTTGTAGACAGAATGGTTTGGAGAAAAACAAAAGGCAGATGAGAGAAGACATTGTTTCAGATGGTATTCCAAGGTTAAACTTAAATTCAGCTTCACTTAAAAAATTGACTATGGGATATCAGATCACAGAACCAAATTATATGCTCTTATGGGCCAAGAACAAGTTAAAATCTTTTTGAGTATACTCTGCATTTGACTTGCAAGCTCTTCAATGTTACAATATACTCTTTTAAAATACACTTTTTAGGAAAGGATACTAAATGAAACAATAAAGGGAAAAACAAGTTCTCAGGTCTAATATTTGGTGAAAAGTGGGACAAACAAAAGGCAAGTAGAATCCCAGTGACTAAATAAGGAAAGAGAATTATCTACGTTTAGCAATATTAAGGACACAGTCATATTTCAATCATCACCTGCTCTTTTCATTAGAAAGAAGAAACTGGAAGTAGTCTTTCAAGGTTACAATGTATCTGGGAGAATTAAACATTATGCGTTAGGTATTCTGAGATAGGTATTATCCTTCATACAGCTGGGAGTACCGAAATTTAGAGTCTAAGTCTCTTTTTCCATATCACACAGCTGGCATGTGACAAGGACTTGGTATAAACTGAGATCAACTGGACACTAAGAATGGCCCTCTTTAAAAAATAAAAATATAAGACTAGCCCTCTTTGCATGGTAGTTGGCAGGAGCTGCAATGAACTACACATACAGGGATCTGATGATCTAAAACCAAATCAAATCTGCCACCCTGGTGTCAATTTTGACTCATGGCAACCTGCTCCTTAGTGTTTTCTTGGCTATAATCTTTACAGAAGCATACTGCCAAGCCTTTCTTCTGCACGGCTGCTGGGTGGATGCAAACCACCAATCTTTAGGTTAGTAACTCATTGCAAACTGCTGGAGCCACCTGTAAACATCCAGCCAGATGATAAGAGATCATAATTCTATGATACTGAGTTTGAACACTATCCTATAAGCCAACATTGTCCAAAAGATAAATGATGCAGGCCATGAATGAGTGTCACATAAGAAATTTTTAATTTTCTAATGCCATATTATAAAAGAAATGGTAAATTTTAATACATTCAATACTTTATTTAACATAATACATAAAAATATTGATCAATAAGGTATTTTACATTCTTTTTTTTTAAAAAAGAAAAGTCATCAAAATCTAATGTGTATTTCACACTTCAAGAAACCTTTCTTCAGATTAGCCACATGTCAAATGTTCAATAGCCACATGTGGCTCAGGGAGACTACACTGGGCAGCAGAGCTATAAGCAATAGAAAGTGACTGGATCAGATTTATGCTCTGGAAAGAACAGCAGAAGACATTGTGAAGATGGCTCCAGAATGAAGGAAGAGAGATTTCAGGAAAGTACTGTAATGGTCACGTATGAGGTAAGGGCCTGAAATAAGGTGATGGCACGGTCAAGAAAATGGAATGTTGAAGACAGTAATACAACGAGAACAATATAATCGCAGGACGTGGCTGGAATGGTGAGATTCAGAGAAAGGGAAGTGGTCTAGACAACCAAGGCTAAATAGAACTGATTTGTGAAAATGTGACGATCTGTTTGAGACATCTAAGAAATATCTAAGCAGAGATATTCAGGCAGAAGTTGGAAGTCAATGTCTGGAATTCAGAAGTAAAGTCTTGGGTAGAGCTAAGGATTTGAGTGCCCTAAGAAGATGGGCGGGATTGTGCTGGGACATTTTGTTAGGAGGTAAGGTAAGACGCAACTCTGGAGCATCTCAACTTTTAATAGGTAGTCTGGAGGAGGAGAACTGCAGAGAAAACAAAGAAGTAAGTAGAAGTAGAACCAGGAAACAACAATAGCACAACAAAAAAACTATATAGAAAGAAGAAAATATAAAACAAGTGCAAAGAACAGAATAAAAAATTGTTTACTTATGGTTTTCTGAAAATAATATGCAAACATGAAAAAACTTAAAAAACAATGACATTATAGCTGTTGCTTCCTTAAAATTCTTTAATGACCATATATTGTGTAGAGACTAAAAGAACAGAAAAAAATAAATATGTAAAAGTAGAACGGGGTGAAAAATTCTTCTGCGAAATGTTTGCCACTGGCCACTGGATAACATTCAGAATTTTATTTTCCTAGATCAGTGCGTCTCAAATCTTTCCTCCAGTGTTATTATACCTTCCCCTACCAACAAGCCCTTTTAGGTATCCTTCTCCCAACATCCCCCGACCATTACATTTAACACCACATACACACTGCGTTATCTGTTTATGTACTCTGGCTCATAGGCCACTATAACACCTCACAGTTTTGTCTGTCCCTTCCCCAATAAACCTGAAGTTGATATCGTTCCTGTTGAGAATGTATGTACTAGGTGGTTCTGCTAGAAAAGCCACATCTATGCAAATACCACTGATGCTATTAAAGAAAAGAGATACACATTTTTAGGCCACCATTAGCTTTTTATTGGTTTCATGATAACTTTCAAAGGAGCTGAGTGATTTGAATGAAACGTTGAACCCTACTAAAAGAATGTTTTATAGAATATATTGCGGTATCAATTTATACTGCAGTTAGTCATCCTAAAATGAAATGGAAGCCAACAGGATCATTTGAAAGAACTTATCCTACATTTTAAATGAATTTCAGTGCAATTTGGTATGTGATTGAACTGTATGAGTTTCACAGTTACAATTTACAGGTTTACAGAACCATTAATTCCTATTTACATGTGTTTATCAGTGATTTCTTTTTGTGTGTGGTGGAGGTGTCTAGGTAGACAAATCCATGAAAAATACCTTTTAAATTTCTCTTTTCATTGACAAAAACAACTGTATTGAATTTCACAGAAAACATATTTTCTTACACCTATTCTACTGAGTAAAAGAATATCTAGGAGACAGTTGGTAGTACTTTCTTTCTAGCTGCTAAAATGATAACATATGGGCTTATCTGAGAAGTAACAATTCAGAGACAAGTTTTTAACCTTCCATCTTGAAATTACATTACAGACAGTATTAAAGATCTAGCTGGGCTACAGATAGCCTATGGGTGCTCTGTGAGCTGTTTATTGTAGGGTAAAATGAAAGCCTTGGGTTGTACCTTCTGCAATGTAATGGATCATTCTTATACATTTGTTTCTTGCCATGGTCTTGTAACTCTCACAAAATGACCAGGTGGGACTATGCTTGTTGTCATGGATTGCATTGTGTCCCCCCAAAAATGTATGTATTGATTTGACTTGGCTGTGAGTCCCAGTATGGTGCAATCCTTCCCAAGTGTTGTGAATCCTGCCTCTGTGATACTGATGATGGAGAATGGGCAGCAGTTGTGCTGGTGAGGACTCCAGTTACCAGCTGTGGGATATAAGAGAGAAGTGAGCATAGAGAGTTAGAAACCTCATACCACTAAGAGAGCAGCGCCGAGAGCAGAGCACATGCTCTTGTTGAATTCTGACTCTTGGCCTAACAGACTGTGATGATTTCTCATACTGAATGGGCTTGTAACTTGTAAATGGATTTGTGGCTTAACAGACTGTGACAATAAAGGTTTCTCTTTATGAAGCCTTCCACTCACGGTATTTTCTGTGAGATCAGTACCAGGTGACTAAAACACTTGCGATCCACCAAAGAGATCAAACACTTTTGCTAATAATGTAAAGAAAGTACACAGTGCCACTGTGAAGCAGGACCATTCAAATACGGTGTACGGAAGCCTCACAAGGGGACTGGTTAGTTTTGCCACCCCGTTAGGCATAAAATGGCTCATGTGAGAGGCAGAACAAGGGAACTCAAACTACTATCAAGAAGAATAGATGGGAGTTCAACACGTCCTTTGGGTATGACGACTCTGCACTGAGAACCTCCTAGACCCAGGAGATGAAAGAGAGAACTGTAACAGCAGAGATGGTGTAAGACAACAAGAGGCAGCTGTAGAGAAACTGTAGCAGAAGCAGGAGACTGGTGCGAGATGACACAGGAGGCTTCCTGGGCCACAGACTTAAGTGGTTACAGCAGGTGTGCCTGATCCATGTAGCAGCAAAGAGAATCAGCAGGAGGCTTTCTGGTAGAGTGGGATGCCTATGGACACTTGTTAGTAGAGGTAGGTCTGCCAATTCACAGGGCAAGAGAGCTGAGCCATTTTAAGGCTGAAGATTACTGGTAGAGGCTGGTGCCTCTAAGCACTTAATGGAAGACCTAAAGAGTTCTGTAATACCTGTCTCAGCGGGGCAGAGGCCAGGCCGTTAGGCTACGGGCCAGAAAGAGAACTGCCTGCGGGCATAGCTCAGAAAGGTTGTCCTGACTGAAGAACTGTAAGCTGAGTCATACCTGATGCTGAACCATAATCTCTGACTTCTCGAATAAACTCTATAACCGTGAGTACGGTCTGTGAGTTCCAGGTGGTCACTGCAACAAATTATCAAATCCGTTAGAGAAGGAGAGAGAATGGTGGGAGGGATGGCTGGTATCAGAATTGAGAAAAAGGTTAGAGGTGGAGTGATGACTGACCTCTGTCTCAAAATAATCTGCCTTGGGTTGTTGATGATGATAATAACTTGGTTTCCCTGTGAAGCTACACGAGGAGGTCAGACACCTCCATCATACCATTTTTACACTTCCTCTTTCATACTTCCTACAGTTTTAGTCATTCAGTAGACACTAAATTCCTGCTGAGCTGAATTTTCAGTATCAACATTACTGATGTTGTACTGCCTTAATTTCTCCAAAGAGTTTGGAGATGCTTATGCACTGCTGGTGGGGATACAAAATGGTACAATCATTTTGGAAGTCCATATGGTGCTCCCTTAGAAAGCTAGAGACAAAATTATCATATGATCTAGCAATCTCATGCTTAGGAATATATCCTAGAGAAATAACAGCTATCACACAAATAGACATATGTACACACATGCCCACTGAGGCACTGTTCACAACAGAACAAGATGGGAACAACTTACACGCCCATCAACAAATGAACAGCTAAATAAACTATGGTATACACACAATGGAATACTATGTAACAAAGAACAGTGATGAATCTGAGAATCATCTCACAACATAGATGTCATGAATTGAACTGTGTCCTCTCAAAATATGTGTCAACCTTATTTGGCCACGATTTCCACTATTGTGTGGTGGTTTTCTATTTTGTGATCGCAACTTTTGTATATCTTGTAAATCCTGATTTCTCCCTATGGTTAATGGGGTAAGATTGGATTCTGTTAAAGACGTTTAGGGTGGGACTGTAACACTCTTACTAAGGTCACTTCCTTGATCCACTGTAAAAGGAGTTTCCCTGCAGTGTGGACTGTACCATCTTTTATTCTACAAGAGATAAAAGGAAAGGAAAGCACGCAGAGAGTTGGGGGCCTCATACTGCCAAGAAAGTAGCACACGGTGCAAAGTATGTCCTTTACAACTGATGTTCCTGTGCAGAGATGCTCCCATACCAAGGGAAGACTGATGTATCACAAGAACCTTCCATTTGAGCTGACAGAGAGACAAAATATTCCCCTGGAGTCCACCCCCCAGATTTGAACAAAGAGTAAATAAATTTCTCCTTGTGGTATTTCTGTTACAGCAGCAATAGATACCTAAGACAATGAATGAATCTGGAGGGCATTATGCTCAGTGAAATACATCAATTACAAAAGGAAAGACACTGTATGAGACCACTGCTATAAAAACTCAGGAAAAGGTTTACACATAAAATCTTGGATGGTTTTGAGGGAGAGGAGAGGTGGGGATGGAAAAACACTAAACAGACAATTGATAAGTGGAAATTTGTTGAAGGTTATGATAGGACATAATACTGTGGAATCCAACACAACTTGTAAAAGGCAAGGTATGGAAGCTCCACGGACACATCCCAGCTCCCTGAAGGACTGAATTATTGGGTTGACAGCTGCAGAGACTATGGTCTCAGGAAACATCTAACTCAATCAACATAACGTAGTTTATACAGAAATGTTATACATTTTGTTTTCATAAATAGTGCCTGAAATCGTAAGAGTTGTAAAAGTCTGTGAAGAGCCATTAAGACACTCCACTGGTCTTACCCTTTAGAGAGCAAAGGAAAACAACAACAGCAAAAACACTAAAGACACAAAGGAACGATTAGCTCAAAAGACTAATGGACCACAACTACCACAGCCTCCACCAGGCTGACTCCAGTACAGTTAGATGGTACCCGCCTACCACCACTGACAGCTCTCCAACAGAGATCACAACAGAGGGTTCTGAACAGAGCTGAAGAAAACTGTAGAACAAAATTTTAGCTCACAAAAAATGGCCAGACTTATTGGCCTAACAGAGACTAGAGAAATCCCAGAGTATGAACAATGACATTCATTAACTCAGTAATGAAGTCATTTAACCACTACACCAAATGATTTCACCCTTTAGTCAAAGATTAGCCTGACCCATAAAACAAGACTAAAGAGGCACACTGTCACAGAAGCAAGGACTAGAGGGCCAGAGGGGACAGGAAAGCAGGTAACAGGGAACCCAAAGTCAGGAAGGTAGAGCATTAACCTCTCATGGAGTTATTAAACAATGTCAGAAAACTATATTGTTTAATGAAAAGCTACTTTGTTCTGTAAATCCTCTTCTAAAATATAATAAAAACAAAATTATACAACAGTGAGCAAAAGAGTTTGGAGACGCTACAAATTAAAATTGGAACATGTAAACTAATTAGCTCTGCTGCATCTCTGATGCAAGACTGTTACCCAATGGCCAGCACATACTTATTTAAATATAATCTTCCATGGCTCTGTAACATCTCAGCACACCCTAAGAGTAGAGGTATCGATGGTCTCTGTTCTAGACTATCTTTTCAAGGATGTTTATACACAAACATCCTTGAAAGACAGTCATAGAGTCTCCCCTCAAAGCAGAGGGTGTGTCTGTTTGCCTCAAAGACAGACCATGTCTCCTCCAGGCAAATTATCAGGCTGGTTTGCTCTCTGTTCATTATAAAAGTTTCAAATTTCCTAACCTTAGTGTTCCTCAGAAGTGCTAGCAACCAACTGTACATGTAGCATCCGCCTGGGCCCACCCTGAATCACGCCAGGAGACTTACGGAACCAGGGGAGTCTATGTGAGCATGTAGCTCATATTGCTTGCTGTACCACAAGTAATGAAGTCTTTTGTCTCTGACCCGGAAGTCTCATGTCTTCTGTCACATGAAGCTAATGTGTTAGCACACAAGTAGGGTTAAATTTCAGACCTGTCACAGTTCTTGAAAATACTCTGAGTTCCCTTTCCTTTATATAAAAACTTATTAATTAGGATAACCTTATTCCTCTAGGAACCTAAGCACTTATTATTTTGGACACTCTCATTACCTACGATTTTACTTCATTCGTCTCGAAAATTACTGAACTAAAGCCAATACTATGAAAATAATGTCCTAAAATTCTAACAGCCTGAGCATAATGGCTTTAATTCACTACTATAGTCTCCTCGAATTCTCAGTTGCATAATTAGGGCTTTCTGAAAAGTTGAGCTGCTTCAAGTTAGACAAAGTTGCTACCAACCAGTGTTACATGACCCCAAAGTAGCAGAACACTTCTCATAAGGGTAGGATCCTTCCATATGAGATAATACTTAAACATAATAATCAAAAATGAAAATAAAATAAAACTACACTTTCTATGGGACTGAGAATTTAGGAAGACTTCATGGGACAAATAAAAGTTATGTTAAGACTATAAATATTACATTTCTTTGGCACTTTGGAAACTCTGGTGGCACAGTGGTTAAGTGCTATGTCTGCTAATCAAGAGGTCGGCAGTTCAAATACGCCAGGCGCTCCTTGGAAACTCTACGGGGCAGTTCTACTCTGACCTACACAGTCACTGTGAGTTGGAACTGACTTGACAGCAGTAACTTTGATTTGATGGAACCTTAGGTATTATTTTGGCTCCCTGATGATGCAGTGCTTAAGAGCTCAGCTGCTAACTGAAAGGCAGACAGACTCTACCAGCCACTCTTTGGAAACCCTATGGGGCAGTTATACTCAGTCCTGTAGGGTAGCTATCAGTCAGAATCGATGTGATGGCAATGGATTGGTTTATTGGTTTTTAGGATTATTAATTCATTTAGGAAACCCTGATGGTGTAGTGTTTGAATGTTATGGCTGCTTACCAAAAGGCTGGCAGTTAGAATTCATCAAGTGCTCCTTGGAAATACTATTGACTCAAATTGACCTGATGGAAGCAAGTTTAGTTTGGTTTTCTTCTATTTAAATGACACAGAAACAGACAAAACCAAAAAACCAGGTTGAATATTAACTGGATGGGGAAAAAAAAATCTGTTGCCTATGAGTCAATGTCAACTCAGAGACCTGTTAGGGCAGAGTAGAACTGTGCCATAGGGTTTCCAAGGAGCAGCTGGTGGATTGAAACTGTGAACCTTTTGATGAGCAGCCATAGCTTTTAACCACTACACCACTAGGGCTCCAAAATGACTGGATCAAAGATACTAAAATCTAGATTACTTAATGCCTAGTGTTCTGTCTCTTGCTTTTTCTGTGTGGGTGTTAAAATTTACAAACAGTGAAATGCACAGTTTAAGTATGCAGTTTGATGGGTTTTGACAAATACATACATCCATGTAACTGCTGTCACAATCAAGATATTGAATATTTCAGTCACCTCAGAATGTTCTCTCATGTCCCCACCACTCAGAGGCAAACTCTGTTCACATTTCTATCATCATACGTTAGTTTTCTCTATTTATATCATATAATTTAAAGTGAAAAAAAAGGCAAGGTTGTTTTCAATTAGTGTAGCTGCCTAAAATAAAATAAGCTTGGTGGGAATGATAAAATGAGGACAGCAACTGACTTGAAGAGTTACAGCTATATAGGTAAGGCCAGAGCAAAGTTCCAAATGGCCTTAGGTGTCAAGGTAAAAAATTTTTACTTGCATCAATGAGCTCTAAAAAGTCACTGGTGAATTTTCAGAAGGACAATAATGTAATGAAGGTAGAATTTAAGATCATCTTTACAGTAGCATATAAAATAGACCAGAGTGGGAAAGATATGAATTATACAAAGAATACAATTTAATTTGCAGTGACAAATGTTATTATTCATATAATCCTGGGCAAAGTAGAATGGTCAACTCTGGCATTATTTGTGAAAGTCAAAATAAAAAAAGATAACTGGTTCTGTGAGCAAGGTCATCAGCAGTAGCAAATGGAAGCCAACAGCATAACAATGCAGTGTCATGTAGAGGCAGAAAAAATAATTCAGTTTTAGATTCAATCATGGTCAAGATTAGGAAAATGTTGGAAATTCTATAGATTTGTAGATGACCCCCAAATTAGAAGACTGCTCACGTATTCAAAAAGAGAGAAAGAAATCCCTTCTCTGGGATCTAAAAAAAACAACGACACAGGGCTGACAAATAGCTCTTAAAATGTAGCATGGAGCAGTAAGAGGCAGTGAAGACTAAGTAAAAGGCTACTACAGTGTGGTGCAAAGAACACATCCTGCTACAGGGTTACCCTATCCACTGGTAACAATAACAATGTTACAATTAAATACGTCTCAGAGAAATACAACTAGCTGGCAAAGCACTGTATCAACAGACATTAAAGAAAAACAACCCTGAGCAACTTGTATTGCAGTCCACAAGTCTCTATCTGATGTGTCGTTTTCTTTGCGGTTTAACTGGAAATGAATGAAGAACGGAAAATGAATGAAGAATGGGGATAGCAGTGACTTGAAAAACCAACACATGGTAACAAATAGCCTAGAAAGTTAGTTATGGCCATTGCAAACAGTTTAAGGCACTCAAGATATTATTTTAAACAGACTAACAGAGGACTTAAACAGAATGCATAAAATTCTAAGTGAAATGATGAAGGCAGGTAAGCTTGCTCAAAAGAAGAAAATGCACAAGTAGAGAAAAAAAGACAGGAGTTCAGAAGAAATTACCAGAGAGCCAATATGAGCTCAGGGAAATACAGGAATTACATTACGCAGAATTTGAAAATTGGTAGAACACAACAGAAAAACATATTCCCAGATTTAGGTCTTGCACAGTGGTATGCATCAAAAAGCCAAATCAACTCAGAGCAGTTAAAGATAACACTGTAAGGGAAAAATGTTGGTTATAGAGTTCATTCATTCGGCTGCCTCATCTCCTTGCCAGAAGAGGGAATTAACAGTTTCCTGTAATCAGATTAGAGATAAGCTTTACAGTGAATGTTACTCTTCCTTAATATATTTCTTCTATTTTAAGGGTAAACTTTTAGGTTAAAAATCTCATTTTATCATATGATAAATATCATACTCGTAGGAGTTAAACATAAATGGATATTCTACCCCGAAGTGATGAACGATGAAAGGCATGGTGATTTCTTTCCAAATATTTTTGTAGGTTGATGCTTCCTAAAATTTTGTCAAAGGAACTGAATTGGTGAGTTAACTTTCTCTGATGTATTTGAATCTTAAAGAAGAGTTTGTTAACACAGATAAATGAATTTCTAATGGCAGAATTTCAGAGAAGAAACTTTTTGGCCAGAGGTCTGTTTCTGGCAGTTTGCCTAAGACAAAACATGTTGATAGTAAACTGTAGTTTAAAAATAATGCTTATTCTTATTGATCTTTTTTTCTAGTTATATGCTAGAAGACTGGGAGAAGAAAATTATACATTCTATAAATAAACAAATATCCAATAAACTTGAATGTTAACATTTACCAGAAAAAACACTGTTGATGCCTTTGGTAAAATATCTTACACTCAGTATTTTAAATAATTAATATTTCAAAGAGATCTTTCAAATACTCTGTGTGTCTTATCAAAATTAATCATTTACTAAGGGCATGGAAAACTTGTGAAGGGAAAACTAAGAAAGAAAAACTTGGAAGAACAAATTTAAATCAATTCAAAACCATCCAAAAAAGTAAGTCTAAATTTACTTTCTAAAAAGATAAAGACATTCTGGAGGCAAATCCATTGCCATCGAGTCGATTCTGACTCATAGCGACCCTATAGAACATGGTAGCTTCCAAGGTGTTCTGGAAGTAGGGGCTGAATAATACCTAACATCGAGACTTTACTGTATGTTAGGCATTGTTCTAGTGATTGAAGTGCTACAGCTGCTAACCAAAGGGCTGACAGTTCAAGTCCATGAGGTATTCCTTGGAAACTCTATGGGGTAGTTCTACTCTGTCCGATAGGGTCACTATGAGTTAGAAATGCCTAGATGGCAATGAGTTGGGTTTGTTTGGGTTCAACACATTTTAAAGGTAAAGAAAATGAGAAATATTTTAGGTGGCACAGTGAGTGGGTTAAGTGCTAGTTCTGCTAACCAAAAGGTCAGCAGTTCAAATCTGCCAGGCTCTCCTTGGAAACTCTATTGGGGCAGTTCTACTCTGATCTCTAGGGTTGCTATGAGTCGGATTGGACTCAACAGCAGTAGGTTTAACTGATTCAAGGTCATATTGCCAAGATATGACAGACCAAACGGCATGCTTCTAGAAACCCCCCAAAACACACTGCTGTCAATTTCGAGTCACAGGGACTCTATAGGATAGTGTAGAATTGCCCCATACAGTTTCCAAGGAGTGAATGGTGAATTTGAACCGCTAACCTTTTGGTTAGTGGCTGAGGTCTGAAACACCACATCACCAGGACTCTGCGGATGGCAAACTATGACCCTCAGGGCCAAATCCAATCTGCTGCTAATTCTCGTATGGCCCAAGAGCTAAGAATGACTTTCCAAATTTAAATTGTTTAACTACATGAAGTATAATATTTTGTGACACATGAAAAATTCATAAAATTCAAATTCCAAAGTTCATATATAAAGTTTTGTGAGAACACAGCCACACCCATTCATGATATATTGTCTGTGTGTGCTTTTGTGCTATAAGGGCAGTTGTTGTTGTGGCAGAGACCATATGGCCCACAAAGCCTAAAATATTAACTATTTGGCTCTATGCAAAAACATTTGTCTACCCCTGATACAACGGTCAAATGCTTGGCTGATAACTGAAAAGCTGACAGTTCACAGCCACCCAGCAGCTCCATAGGAAAAAGACTTGGCAATCTACTCCTCTAAAGATTACAGCCACAAAAACCCTATGGGGCAGTTAGTTCCACTCTGTCACATGGGGTCCCTATGAGTAGAAAATCAACTCAATGGCATATAATAACAACAACTCCTCTGGAGTACACCCTCTGAAAATCAATGCCATGCAGGTACACACACTAGTAGAGATCACAACCTGCCTCTATGGTTGTGAAAGAACTTGGTAGCAATCTCTTCAGTTCAAGAGGCAGGATAATGAAGCAACAATTATACACACACATCTATGTGGATTTACATTACAAGTCCTTCAAGTCCAGTTCCAAAAGAACGGTCACAAAAATAAGAGTTTTTTCAAAGGCCAGTGGGAGACCTCCATTTAAGTTTTAACTTCTTGTCTGAGAATCTGTCTCTTACTAACACTGACTGGGTAAATTCAGGTGTTTTATAGAAGACCTCCCCCTCACTTCTGGACTTCAACTGGACTGCCATATCATAATAAGAAACCATTCAATAAACCTAAACACTTTTATAAGCAATAGAGACAATACTAGTAGGCCAGAAAGAACAGGAACAGGAGTAGTTTTAGCTTCCAGACCATCACTATGAGATCATATGCATCCCGGTATCTTCCTCAGTGTGTACTAACACAGACAAAGGGAGGGACAGAGTGGATTTTTAAGAACTGTCCTCAGAAGAACGCAGTCACACACAATAATAATGATATCCTATCACCAAACACATACATGTGTGCATACTCTTAGTATTTGTTTTCACTTCATCTCTACCATTTGCCAACTAATTCACCTTCTTTGTGTCTTAAGTCAAATTCCCCAAGAAAAGAATCAAATTGGTTTAACTGGTATAAAACAATTTGAGGGGAGATACGCTCATGACTAGTTATCTCTTACACAACAGACCAATCTATAAATGGTTGTCTTTGGGTCAAGAACCAATCTTTTGCCCAGTGTGAAAGCAACACAGGATTGGATCATGAGGTAAAAACCATGGTCAGCAATACATAAGAGGCTATCATCACTTGCTTGACTAAAGAAACTGCAGGTACATAATTTTGATATGCATTATCATAACTCAATATTGCAATTTACACTGATGTTTCAAGATGGAAGAGGAAAGGATTTACCATAAGCCTAAGTCTAAATCCCTCAATAATTCCTTAAGAGTAGTTCAATTATATGCTCCAGAAGAAAACCTGTATGACTCAGCATGGATGGCTTCTTCCTCACCTGATGAGAATATATTTGTCTGTCTAGCAATCCCTTTGCTGCCTCCTGATAAAACCGAAAAGAAGTTGCTGAGAGATAAATATGACCAAAGTGACACTGGACAACCTGTGACTTTTGTCTCCTTGCACTCTATGCAGTTATCTCAGTTTTAAGACATCTCATTCCCTTCTTATTTATTTTTATTATGACTGAGTGAAAATGTACAGTCCTGTATAAATGTACATGCCCACCTATATGCAGCTTCCACTGCTCTCCCTGTCCAGTGACAGCACGTTATTCCTCTCTGCTCCATACATGTCTCATCCTCCCAATAGTCTTTCCCCTCCTCTCCACCCACTCTCCTTTCTCCAGCCAGAGCTCAGCAGGATGATATCCTATAGATGCATAGAACCATAAAGTGCATCCAATATATGGTCATTCTGTACCTAGAAAGGATTCCTTAACTCATATTTTCACTATTAACTCTTCTTTCCGTTTCAGCCCCAAATCATTAGCTATATCTGAATGTTCTTTACAAGATATCCTATCATCTTAGACTCAGCTTGTCTAACACTGGTTTAATCACATGTAGATCCCCTTCCCAACCACACACCCAATGACTCTGTATTACAATTTTCTCATCTCTCTGACTATCTGCCAGGCTTGGAATGTCTGGGTCTTGGTATTTTTTTCTTTAGCTCCAAATTCAAAGAGTGACTAAGCTGTACTAAAATACCTCTCAGAATTAGACCCCACCACCACCGCAAGTCTGTCACTCACCCCTGGGTTACAGCTATACAAATCAACACATTGAATTTTCTGCTTCTAGTCTCTCTCATTATAAAACTACAACTTTAATCACATTAACCCCATCTCTAAGATTTAGTGCTCACCAGATCCAGTTCAAACTCCAATAAGTCTAATCAGCTGCCTCCAATTTTTTCTTTAGTTTCTCTAACTACACCAGCCAAGCTATTGCTCTTTATCACTGCGCATGTGCCTCAGTCGTCATACCTATACATACTTGCTCATGTGCTTGATTTAGGAAATAAAGATTAAGGTAAGTTCTAAAGAAAAAAAATCAGAAAGAAAAAATAAGATGAGTAAGGTACTTTACACTTATAACTTAGATGGATAAAGCTTCTACAAAGGCTATTATATGGATATACTGTAGCTTACTAAATCTATCCACAGAACTGAATTCCTATAATGAGTGCTTTGGAAACTTAAATGATTTGAATTCAGGTAATCTGGAGAACTTATACATATATATATTAACAATATTCTGATGTGTTAAAGAATTAAAACTCCGATAACTTTAATCATATTCTTTATTAAATAACAAATAAATTGCTTTCCAGTAGGAAAAAAAATTAATTTCAAAATAAATAAATAAATAAAACTCCCTAAGGCAGATGTTCACAGTAAATTTAATGTACTGCTACCACCATTTAATTGAATTCAACCTTTAAATTAAAAAATCAGGCATATTAAAAGTAATATGGTAATTGTATATTAGGGGGCACTGCCTTTCGGTCACCTCAGACAATCAAGGAAACACTGATTAACCTCTTCATTACTTTATAATGTTTATTTGAGGAAAAAAATAAAAAGCTCTTCCAACTTCAAGTTTTGTAAAATTGAAACCCACAGAGCAAGCTCCTGAGAGCACAGGGCAATAAAACATAAGGTGCTTCATTACAGAAAGTATATAATTACAGATTACTGAGTAAATAATATAGATGCCATTGACTTACATGGGAGTTGATTGGTTAGGAGGAAATGGTGCAGAATTACAAAATTAGGCACCAATACCTCAGAGATATAATTATGTCAGTTTCTGAACATTATGTAGTTCTTTAAAAATAAAATCATGGATGACAATTATGCTTAATAACCTACTAAAAGCTGGTGAAACCACAGCAAATACTGGTATGTAAAGATTGTCTTTCCTTGGAGTTTAACTTTCCAGGTGCTTTATTCTAAGTTGATGTGTTCCCTTGATTTTTTTATTTTTTAATTACTTGTCATAAAAATGAGGTTAAAAAGTGGTAGTTTCCAAAGGGGTGGACAATGATGAGGTTACTAAATGCTCCTTAGCAAAAATTTAGGCCCAGGTGACACTTATTTTCTCCATTTATCATGATATTGCATAGTGGTCCAGTTGTGAGGGTTTCTGTTGTCTTCCTGCGGAGATGTGACCCGTACTTGAGACTGTGGTCTTTGATTTTCATTTGTAAGTGCTTCAAGTCCTAGTTACTTTCAGCAGCCAAGGTTATGTCAACTGTATGCTGCCAGTTGTTAATGAGTCTTTTTACAATCCCCATGCCCTATTCTTCTTCACAGAGCCCAGCTTCTTGGAATGTTCGACAGGCACACAGACTAAATAAGCACAGTGAATGGCTACAACCCTGACACATACTTTTCCTGATTTTAAAACACAATATCCCCTTGTTTTGTTCTGGTCTATCTACAGGTTGTATCATGAACATATTTAAGTGTCCTGAAGTTCCTATTCTTTGCAACGATACCCATAACTTACTATGATCCACAAAGTCAAAATACTTTGCACAGTCAATGAAACTGAGGTAAACATCTTTCTGGCATTCTATGCTTTCAGTCAAAGTCCATCTGATATCACCAATGACAATGACATCCCTTGCTCGACGCCCTCTTCTGAATCTGACTTGAATTTCCAGTAGTTCTCTGTTGATGTATGGATACAGACATTTTTGAACTGTTTTCAACAACATTTGCCTTGCATATAGTGTTATTGATATTGTGCTATAATTTCCAACTTCTGTTGGATCACCTTATTTGGAATGGGTATGAATAATGGATCACTTCTACTTGATTGGCCAGGCAGTTGCTACCTTCCAAAATTTTTTGGCATACATGGCCAAAAAAATGTGTGTGTGTGTATGCATGTGTATGTGTAACTGAGTATTTGTACATCTAATCAGTGAACTTCTTGCAAATTTCTTGCAAATGTGATTTCATCCAAAGCTGTTTATTTCCAATTTATACCATCTCTCAACAGGAGGAAACTGTAATTCACAAAGAAATGATAAGGACAAGTTTTTACTCAGCTTTTCTATGGCAGCTGATGATTTTCAGTGTTGGGGAAATTTACATCTCATCCGTAAGAAAGAATACACTACTTAGGTTTTTATGATGTATGCAGTTGTGGGTATCCAACCAGATTGTGATTTTTTATTTCAGGTAAAGGTAGGAAAAAATTACCAGGATTTCTTTAAAGCAATTATCTGCATTGTGTGGCTTTAAAAATGTCATTGTTTTTGTTTTAGTATGTAAGCACTAGCATTAGCTCTTTCATTGGGAAAGAAGGAAAAATATATTCAGAGAATCTATTTCTGAAAACTTCTTGATAGTTGGCCTAAAGAAAACTATTTCAAGGTGCATCTTGAATTGAGGAATAAAGTGAGGAAGAGTTGATTCCCACATCAGTTTCAAACTTGGAAGCATCAACATACACTGAATAATAATTCACATTAAGAGGAGACTTGGAAATATATTTATAAGAAAACTTTGTCCACATCCAGCTATTTTCAAGATAATACAATGCCTCCTGATTTAACTAGAATGACCAGGAAGTATTCCCTTAGAACTAAAATAACATGATAAATTCCAAACTATGTTTTATTTTCTCTAAATAAATACAAAAATGAAGAACCAAGATTAAAATGACACCAAGCTAGTGATAGGTAACTTTATTAAAAGTGTACCTGAGATGAAGGTTTACATAACAAACTAGTTTCTCACCAAAAAGTACACCTCTTATTTTATGAAACTGGTTAACAACCCCACAACAGGTCCACATTCTCCCTTCTGAACCTTGGGTTCCTATTACCAGCTTTCCCATCCATCCTGCTTTCTAGTTCTTGTTTTGTTTCAGGAGCTTGTCTAGTTTTTGGTTGAAGGGTCAACCTCAGAAGTGACTTCATTACTGAGCTGAAAGGGTGTCTGCGGGGTGCTAGTCTCAGGGTTGCTCCAGTCTCTGTCAGGCCAGCAAGTCTGGTGCTTTTTTTTTTTTTAAGTTAGAATTTTTTTCTCCATTCTTCCCCAGCTGTCTGGGACCCTGTGTTGTGACCACTGTTAGAGCAGTTTGTGTTGACAGCCGGACACCATCTAGTTGTATTAGATTTGGTCTCCTGGAGGCTATTGTAGACGTGGTACATTAGTCCTCTGGATTCATCTTTCCCTGGTTTCTGTAGTTTTCTTCCTTCTTCTTTGTTCTTGGAGGGGGCAGACCAGTGGAGTATGTTAGACGGCCACTCATAGACTTTTAAGACCCCAGATGCTTCTCAACAAGATAGAATGTAGAACATTTTGTTTATAAGGTATGTTATACCAGTTGAGTTAGACATTCCCTGAGATCATGCTCCCAACAACCCTGAGTCTAGCAATTCAGGCCCTCAGGGAGTTTGTATGTGTCTACCATGACCTCTCCATGTACAAGTTGTGCTGGCTTCCCCAGTACTGTGTACTTGTCTTACCCTTCACCAAAGCCTCCATTGACCCACTGTCTGTTTTTTTCATCCCCACCCCTAAGTGCTGTAGGTGCTAAGTGCTTCAGCTGCTCAACAGAAGGTTGGCAGTTCAAATATACCAGGTACTCCCTGGAAATTCTATGGGCCAGTTCTACTGTATCCTACATAGGGTTGCTATGAATCAGAATAGACTCAATGGCACTGGGTTTGGATTTTGTTTGACCCCTCCTTGCCTGGTAATCACCAAAGAGTGTTTCTATTTACCTGTAAACCTCTTCATGAGTTTTTACGGTAGTGGTCTCATATAACAGTTGTTCTTTTTTGATTGACTTATTTGACACAACACAATGCCTTCCAGTTTCCTTCAAGTTATAAGGTACTTCACAAACTCATTGTTGTTCTTTACTGGTAGATATGAGGTCTGACAACTCTATGAACTTAATTGTTCCAAGTGCTACATGCTTCACTGCTCAATATCCACCCTTCAAAGCAGTTTTGAAACTCTTTTTCTGGAATGGTCATGGTGCACAGTGGCAAGGTAGTAAGTTCTGGAACTTAATGGTGTAGTTGTTTATGAGGCCATTTTTTGCCAGTAAGCAAATAAATGCATTAGAACACCCTCCCTACAATCCTGATCTGGCCTCCAATGACTTTTTTCTTTATCCAAAGATAAAGGAAATACTGAAGGGAAGGAATTTTGATGACAGCACTGATGGCCATCCCAGAAAGAGTTCCAAACCTGCATAGTTTCCCAAGGGGTATACTTTCAAGGTGACTGTAGTGATATTCAGCAGTGAACTATATAGCATCTTTTCTAGGATAAGTTTGCAAACTTAATTGTCATAATCCATTACCTATCCATTCATCTGCTGATGGGCATCTAAGCTGTTTCTAAATTTTTGTTACTGGGCTTTTCTCCAGTTAGGTTAATTCCTGAGTATTTTATTTTTAGGGCTATTTTTAGTAATATTGTTTTCCTGACTCTCTTTTCATAATTCTCTTTATAGATGTACAGAAATCCAACTGATTTTTGTAGGTTTATCTTGTATCCTGCTCCTCTATTGAATGTATTACTTTCAGTAATTTTCTTGTTCATTTGTTGAGTTTCCGATGTATATTATCACATCATCCACAAATAGGAACAGTTTAACTTCTCCATTACCAATTCGGATAATTTTCATTTCTTTTTCTTGCCTTATTGCTGTCACCAGGATTTCCAGCACAATGTTAAACTGGGGTAGTCAAAAAGGGAAACTACCTTATTTCTGTCCCAAGGTGAATGTTTTCAGCCTTTCTCCATTAAGTTCTGTTGGTTTTGCAGAGATATCCTTTATTATGTTGAGAAATTTCTTTCCTATATCTATTTTATTGACTATTCCATGACCTAAGATGTAATCTATTCAGACAATGTTTCCATGTGCACTGGGCAAGAATGTATACTCTGCAGCTGTTGGGTGGAGTTATCTATGTAAGTCTATGTAGTCAGTTGGCTGACTGTGTCCTTTAGCTCTTCCGTATCTTTCTGAGTTACTTTTTAGATGTTCTGTTCTTTATAGAATATGGTGTGTTGATGTTCAAGTTCTCTTTTCAGAGTTGTTAGATTTTGTTTTTTATTCTGGAGTCCTATTATTGGGTATGTAGTTGTTTCCTATGGTTCAGTCTACATGATGCATCATCCCTTTAATCTTTATGTAGCACCCTTCTTTGTCTTTTATGGTAGATCCTGTTTTACAGTCTATTTTATCTGAAATTAGTACTGCCACTTCTGCTCTGTTGTGGTTAGGTGACTTTATTAACGCCTGATTTCCAGGATGGCCTTAATGAATAAGAGCTGGTTTTCCTATTTTTAATCTCATCTTACATGCTAAAAACCTGCCAGCAAAATTATCTTCGATGTCAACCTTAGCAAATAAATGATAAGCTAAAGGTTAGAGTTATATAACAAAAACTGGCTAAATAATAATAGGTTATTACCTTTCCGTTGGGAATAACATTTTTTATTAAACTGAGTCATAAGAGATTACTGTTTTTGTTGGTCAAAAATAGACAAATACCAACAATTTTATGTGGTTCAAATTAGTATTTAAAGAATATGCCAAGCCAAGTGCCGTCGAGTCAGATCCGTAAAGCCATATTTGAACTACTACCAGTGTTCTGAGAAAATATTTCCACATAAAAGTAGGGTAGACCAAGAAAAGTGGACGAGTACATACTGCAGAAGGTTTTGATAATGAAAACATTTTTAAATATGTTTTAAGATGTCTCACTTTAAAAGTCTTTCTGCCAATTCATATGTAACGTAATTCCAATCTCTAGGCTCTAACTCTGCATGAGTCATCATTACAACCTTGAGAGCAAGATGAACCATGACAATTTGATGCCAGGCTCACAGGAGTCCTGTTCTTTAGGCTATTATCTTTATGACAGAGATGCTGCTGATTTTTCAGAGGTCAATAATTTGCACTTCTTTCAATAAAGCTGAGGAATTGTCTTGCAAGATCTCCCAGAACTCTGTCCCTTGTCTCTACTCTAACACAGGGATGCAAGGCAGCTTATCTTGTCATTTTAATGAAACATCTTTGAGGTATGATTTCACTGGGGAGAGATTTAGAAATCAAAGCTTAAGCACACCTTGTGAAAGCAAGTTATGCGTTACTAAGCAAAACACAATCTCTAGAACTTATTTCTCCATCAGCAAGCATTAATGAATGTCAAGCCTTTACAGATTACTTAATATACTTAGAGAATACATGTTTATTTTTCCAAAACCTTGATACAGTTGGTATCTTACTGAGAATTGAATAAATAAATCCAATCATAGTAGTATTTTCCAGAGGAAAATTCAGCAGTATTTGCAAAAAAGTTAAATTATTTTTTTCTATTGCAAGCACATGCATTAAAGACAATTGCTTCAATATTACATAGAAATCAATATTATTTGACATATTTTTCCTTTTTTATTAACTGTAATTTTATTTTTGTGCACTACAATTTATCAGATTAGGAAAACAAACCCACCACCTCAGTTCAACCAAACATCTAATTACATTTCTGTGTTCTTTGTCATTTCAGTAAGCCTATTGTAAGAGAGCACCAGTGTGACTTTGATTAATGTCAGAGAACTCATTTTTTCCTTTTGAAAAAAGAAAAAGACATTTTGCTTTAAAAATTCAATTTTTTTCTTCTAATGTTTCCAATATGATGCAAACATACTGTAAATAAAATTATTTTAATAAATATTAGAGTCAGTGGACCAATTAGGCAAACTCTGCAGATGCTGTGAATATACCGAGTAAAAAGAATATCTTAATACAAAAATCACTGAACTTTCAAGACAAACTGAATAATTCAATAGTTTTCCATTAAAATAAAAGTACACAATAATAATCATTAACCAAGGTCTGTCGTCTATGTACCAGAGAGAGCTGACAAATTTGATGACAGAATTTGCATGGTGGAATGAACTGGTTAGAAAAGCCTGCTTCCTATTTTCTCAGCAAGAATATAATTAAGGGTAGGTTTGAACGGGGGAACTTCTTTGATTGAAGTAAAGGAATAACACATAGCACATCATTTCAATTAAAAAATGAATAATGATTATATTCAAGAGCAATGGACTCGTGAGGAATACAAATGCAGTTGGTATCTCTTGAACATATCTCACTATGTAAGATTATCTGTGCTATTACATTGTTCTCCCAGGACATTCAGAAACATGCAGCCTCATTATTTGTCTTTGAGCAACATACGCAGGCATACCTAGAGGCAGAGAACTGGACTGAATAATCTATAGAACATCCTAATGTTTTATGAAAACTAAATCATGGAAAACAAATTTGAAGCACTGGTATTACTCGAAGTGAACTCAACATCAAGTATAAACACACCCAAAGATATGCTGCAAAATGAAATACTCTAAGCAGTATTACATTAGTTACAGAGAATGCAGTTTAAACTATCTGTAGATATGATACATGAAGCCACTAGGGATTAAAAAGAGAAATGGGAATCTCTTCAGCAAAACATATGAGAAAGCCGATGCTGTTTGTTCAGAGTACGTAAAGTATTCAACAGAGAAAAATATTCAAACCTACTTAAAACAGATGAGAACTATTTCTTAATACATCAGAAGAGGGTTGAATAAGATTGTTTCTCAACAAAAGTTCTCATGGGAAAATCTCCTTTTCTTATTTGCTACAGAGATCATGCTGAAATTGACAGAAAAAGATAGACATCTTGAAATAAACAAAAGAGGTCACTTCCAGGGAGTCTTTTTTTAGAAGTAGATTCTTGTTAAAAGATTTTCACTTTTATTCAAGTCAAAACATTCTTTACATTTCATATACAAATGGCTGAGAATTTTGCTTCTTCTATTAATTGTGTCACTTAGCCAAATCACAGGGTCTTTATGGGCATCTGACTTGTACAGTCACACAGGGCCCTGTGTTCAGAAGGGGCCCATACATGGTTTAATGTTCTGCTATTGCCGTCTTGAAAACCTTAACAACTTTTTAAATAAGAGAACCCATATCCTCATTGTGCAGTGAGTTCTACAAATTATGTTGCCACTCTAGGTAAGGCAGAAGTCATTTGCAACCTAATATGGCACTTGGCTTGGCTTGGAAAACTATCCTGACTGTCCATTTTTCACAAATTTCCTAGTGGTATTTGGAAAAAGACTGTAGGGTCTTCAAGATGATGTAATACTTTTCCTGATCTTTTCTTAATACTATTTTCCTTTCTTTAATGTTTATAAAATAATATGAAGGAAGAGTTTCCCAGTGGTTAAGTGACTTATTTAAGAAAAGGCTCTTGGTGTTCCAGTTGCTTATCAATGAAAATAAATGTGTGAGTTGTTGAAACTGAAAACAGAAAAGACTGAAATCATAGCTTTGGATTCCATCCCTCTTCACTCAGATCCATGAGGGTGCATGTCAAGTCAGAACAAATGGAAACTCACATGTGTCTTTGCTATTACGAGAATACGTGAGAACATCCATCAAGAGAGAACAAAGGACCTTAAGGTATATAAAAATAAGGAGATAATTACTGAATGAGTATACTAATACTATACTAATCATTTATAGAAGAAAAAATTGTTTTTAATAGATGTGTTTCACTGCCAATGAATTCTATTTTAATATACCAGGGAAAATGATACTTAGAAGTTCTCCGGTTCTCTATTTCCAAGTTAAACATGCTCCCAACTCTTCCCAAACACCTATATATGAAATAAAAAATCATTCCTTAATACATCCACTGTTTGAGATCATTTTGATATGAAGTTGTTTAAAAAATATGGCAACGTCAATCAATCAAAGCCATATTGGACATGAAGATTCTGCTGAGTAAAGTGTCTATCGCCAAAGGGATCCTCCCATCTTGTCACTAAGTTAGTTGATTCTGATTGACTCTGTCACTTGCAGTAAGCTCGAAAAAACATAGGAATGCAAAAGACAAGCCTTTGATTTTTAAATGCACACTAACAGACCATGACTTCACTTAAATACTTAACTAAAACCAACTTTTAAGTACAAGCAATGTGGAGTGGTATAGTAGAAAGTCAACTGGGCTGAACCAGGTTCTGCTTCCCTCTCTGCTATTTGGCACTAAACTAGCAAGTGCTCTTTGTGTCCCACTGGCATACCCATGAAATATTCTAGGGTTCTTAAACATCAGTTACATCCGAATCACCTAGACAGCTTGTTATAAAATGGATTGCTTTCCCTTCTTTCTACCAGCTTCTGATTCAGTAGGCTTGGGATGTAGTCGGAAAATGTGCATCCCTAGGAAATTTCCACAAAATTCACAGACTACTGGTTTGAGGCACCATTCTTTCGGAACCACTATCCTAGAAGAATTCCAAAATTGGAATCTAAGCATCAAAGAGTGGTTGGGTTCCTGAGGCACTTGCCAAAGCACCACATGGCATCAACAGAGCTGAGCAGTGTTTCTGGATGATAGTCATGCATTAGCTTGCCAATTAGCAGCAGGGAAAGCCTGGAGTATGGGGTTAACGACCAACTGACCGATCAAGGGTGAGGAGGCACACCCCAGGAAAATTGCCTTTACACTGGATCAGGAAGGTGACCTTAGTAACTATGTTACAGTCCCACCCTAACCCTCTTTAATATAATCCAATTTTGCCCTGTTAATCACAGGCAGAGATTAGGATTTACAGCATAGGGGGAAAAAAATCACCAAATAGAGGACAATCAAATAATACTGGGAATCCTGGTTGAGCCAAATTGCTACATACATTTTTGGGGAGGATACAACCCAATCCATGACAGTATACATAGTAAAGAATTAAGTTCAAAATTTGATGCATTCTTTCTTATTGTTATTCCTATAGAAACATTCCTTTGATAGAAGTGAAAATAAGAAAAAATAAAGTTCTCAAAGGCTCCATACTCCTAAGATGTTCTCGGAAAATTAGTAGCTATTAACTATTGTTGATCCACTAGTTACAAAAAGTATAACATATAAGAAATTACCTTTCTAGGAGAATTCTGAATTAATCAAATGTTTCTTTTTAGAAATGGGAGAGAGGAAAAAGGCCCTACCTATACTACCTAATTGCAGAAGCACAACATACAGGAAAATGTAAACAGACAGGAAAATGTAAGAAAACACAACGCTTAATTCCTTTCAAACAGAAACTGAACTGCTGAGATAGTTCTCACCACCTTATTTATATATCAGATTGCTAACAAATCATGATGTCACCTACCAGGAAGCAATACATCAGGAACAATGTAAAAATGCAACAATCCTAAAGAGGAGAGAAGCACAGCAGAATGATAACAAGGTACCATCAATTAAAAAAATATTCAAATGGTTTTATCAATGAAAATCATAGACACACTATATGGAAATCGTAACCTAGTTTCAGAAATTACCTATAAACAAACAGAAAAAAATATGCTGCTGAGAAAAGCTTTCAATTTTATGAACTGAACCTTGGTATTTTTTAAATATTAGATTTTTAGAGAAGGTCACCAGCTACAGAAATGTTTCCTTTCTCTAATGCATTTTAGAGACAGTCAACTAGTGTTTTATTTTCCCCCTCAAACAAACAAAACTGACATAAGGCCCTGTTAATCTGACTATTGCTGCTGCTGTTGTTAGGTGCCACCGAGTCAGTTCTGATTCATAGTGACCCTATGGGACAGAGTAGAACCGTGCCATAGAGTTTCCAAGGAGCATCTGGTGGATTTGAACTGCTGACTTCTTGGTTAGCAGCCACAGAACTTCACCACTATAATGCCACCGTGGAGTCACTGATGCTAAACTCCACAGTAGCAAACTCAAACTTAGTTTCTATTACAAAAGCCTGACCTTCCCAGGAGATAAAACATAAGTCAACCAATCTACATTTAGCATCTAAACTACAGCATACAACCTAGCTACTAAAGCTATCAATATGCCATGAAAAGCAACCCCATTGCCACTGAGTCAATTCAGACTGACAACAACCCTACAGGACAGAGCAGTACTGCCTCATAGGGTTTCCAAGGAGCAGCTGGTAGGCTTGAACTCCCAATGTTTTGGTTTGCAGTGGTAGCTCTGACTCACTTTATCATGAGGTCTCCTCAACATGCCATATAAGGAAAGTAACTTAGAATTTCCAATCACATTTTGCCTAGTGTTCCTTTCCTATTCTTATAACACTTTGCCCATGTAACTTTTGACTCCCCAACTTGACCCACAGAGCTTGTCAGATTTCTAGACCAGATGTGTTCCAGCTCACCTCAATTCATGAATTACAAATAAAGCTTACGAGTTTGTATAAAGATCAAATCTTGTGGAAATTTTATTTTTAACAGCTACTTTTCCATTTAAATAATATCTAATTTTTTTTTTCTGTTAAGACATAGACCATCTGAGTGAATTTCAGAGGTCTCAAAAATACAGACCTCTGATTTTACTTTCTTTTGTAAGCACCAATTATTCCTCAGTTACTTTGTCTTTGAAGACCCATATCCTTCCAAAGTGTTAACTACTAAAGCATAAGGCACACTAATGATTTGCTATGATCTGAAAAGGAAGCACCTATACATTTCCTCATGAAATGTTTACTTTGTTTCTCTGAGGTCCTGAAATGAGAGAGGAATAAGGGATGATAGGCTAGAAATTGCACGGCTAGTCCCTAGCCATTGGACTTGCACCCGTTTCAGACCACAAAGGGAGAGGCAGCTTTGGGGTGTTACATTTACTGTCACGGTTACTCAAGTGAAACCAGACACTTTCACCATGTTTTAGCCACACCAGAGTTTAAACGATTACTGCTTACAGGCTATACAACTTTAGGGGATAAGCCAGCCAAGCCGAGTGCCGTCGAGTCGGATCCGACTCATGGCGACCCTAGGGGATAAAGCATGGTTATTTTTATACTTGAATGTATCCAGAGTCCATCTTTATAGCTAGATCTTGATTTTTCCTCCAAATATTATCAGGTAGCCCTTACAACAAAACTGAAATGACTTTGGCAGTGAAGAAAAGGAGAGGCAAAGAACAGTATAACAAAAGCTAACAACATAATGGTTTTCAGTTTTGCCAGCTAGAGCTCTGACTCAGAACCAGTTGCCTCAAACAAGTAAAAACATCTTTTTAAAACACGAGAGAAGACACAGGGGAGGCAGTTTCATACACCATACTGAAGTTCAGTAGAACGAGGTCAGTTAAGTACTCTGTCCTGAGACACACACCTTTCATTTTCAATTGTTTTCAGATAAAAAAAGAGAAATCCCCTTTTCAGGTTGAATTGTTTAAAAGCACCTACAGCTACTCCTTGTCTAGCAAAGGCTTGGCAATCTCTCCCTACTGAAGCATTTCAAAAAAGGTTCAATTGGCAAAAGAAAGCAAGTGCAAAGAGGTTTTGACAAAAGAGGACTAAAGGGAACATATTTTTCCTTTCACCAAAAAACTGTTTTAGAGAATCAGACAAGTTAGCAACTCAAACCAGGAATGCATAGGTATTAATGAGATAAACATGGAATGTGGAAAACTTCCTCAACTTTAAACGCTCAACTGCATAAAATAATTAGCTAAACAACTGGCAATAGGGGTTACATTATAACAATTGAGGGATTAACCCCCCAAACAAAAGAAAACATTATGATTTTCAGATGACAGCACAGCCTAAGCCAGCGTACTCTGAGAATGCAGTTGTTTGATGCCACAGAACCACACAGCTCTGAAAAGAATCTCCCGGGGCCCCGTCCAATCCTCAGCAGGGCTATGCCTGACTCTTCCTAAACCTGTAAGCATATCCGTACTGCTTAATGATGCCCCAAATAATTCCTATACAAACCTATCCAGGGCTTTGCAAATAGAAAAAGCTAAATCAAATTCATGAGCTCTGAAATATGGACTCTGATAGAGATTTTTTTTTTTTTTAAATAAAAAAGACAAACAAAAAAAAATGTACCTTTAAAGTAGCTTAAAAACAAAAACAGAAACAAACAAAGAAAAAAGAGGATTCCAATACTGGTTCAACAACTAAAACCTTACATCATTCACAGTTAACTGTACATTTAAAAAGATAATTATTTTTTGATTCCCAAATGAATCATACCATCATCTTCTGAACTATAAGGAAATAGCACATAAAACCCACTCTTGATACACGTGATAATCAGATAGTCTAAGTTTAGGTTATATATTTTTTTAAACTATCATAACAACTACTTTCTTACATTAAGACATGATTTTCTTTCAACTTTTCCCACTAACTAGTCAACATATCAAGCATGTATTTTATAGATTAGTTGTTTAGCTGTGAATAGTGTGATTAAGAATGTGGACTGACGGCCCACAAGAACGTGATGACGGAAGACGTTCTCTCTTTGCCGCATCTACTGCGAGAATGAAGACCATTCTCAGCAACCAGACTGTCGACATTCCAGAAAATGTCGACATCACTCTGAAGGGACGCACAGTTATTGTGAAAGGCCCCAAAGGAGCCTTGCGGAGGGACTTCAACCACATCAATGTAGAACTCAGTCTCCTTGGAAAGAAAAAGAAGAGGCTTCGTGTAGACAAATGGTGGGGAAACAGAAAGGAACTGGCTACAGTTCGCACTATCTGTAGTCACGTACAGAACATGATCAAGGGTGTTACACTGGGCTTCCGTTACAAGATGAGGTCTGTGTATGCTCACTTCCCCATCAATGTGGTTATTCAGGAAAATGGGTGACTTGTTGAAATCCGAAACTTCTTGGGTGAAAAATATATCTGCAGGGTTCGGATGAGGCCAGGTGTTGCTTGTTCAGTATCTCAAGCCCAGAAAGATGAATTAATTCTTGAAGGAAATGACATTGAACTTGTATCAAATTCAGCTGCTTTAATTCAGCAAGCCACAACAGTTAAAAACAAGGATATTCGAAAATTTCTGGATGGTATCTATGTCTCTGAAAAAGGAACTGTTCAGCAGGCTGATGAGTAAGGTCTAAGTTGTCCAGCTACGGAAACAAGGCCGGAGGATTGCTAAGACTTGAGGGTGATATTTTAAGATGCAATAAAATTCCTTTTATTCAAAAAAAAAAAAAAAAAAAGAATGTGGATTGACAATACATAACAAACCTAAGTTTTTCATATAAAGGAAGTATGTGGAAATGTATAGAACTATGCATGTATTATGTAGCATGTGGTCCTGTGAGTATATATACACACACATATATACATGTGTACCACACACAGTAAAAGTCATTTATTTCTTACAAAAGAGGCACACAGAGAGGGAAAAACTTGATGTTCATAACCCCTTATTAAGTAGGTTAATGGTGCTGAGTTATCAGACAACAATACTGTGATTTGGGTGTGTCACCCCTGCTCAGCACACTGTGGGCACTCAATAAGTACTTGTGGAATTAATTTAAAAATCACTGAAAGGTTTTCATCCATGATAATCTTTTTTGTACATTTAGTGTAACAATAGATTTTTGTCCTGATTCTGAAGAAGTCCAGGGGCTCTGAGATTTGATGTGGGTGGAACAAATACAATGAAAGGGGGGGGGCAGTCATTAGAGACTAGATCCAGTTGAGTTTGTTGGTACTGTGAATCTGTTAGGTGTAATTACCACCATGAATCTAAATGCATTTGACTAAGAACAGAGCCAAATTAACTGCAATGTTGGTATATAACAGCTGTTATTCATTTGACACTTTTCTGTAATAAGAATTACAATATTAAAATATGGAACTAAAGCATGTTTCTAAGAACTGACTAGGCCACTTACAACGTCTTTTGGTCATTTCTTATGTAGGCAATTTTCCTTTTTTCACCCACCTGTTCCAATATTTTCATGCTTTTCTGCCTAATACAGCTGCATAAGGCACACATGGCAACAAGCATATACTGTAGAGAAAAGCCAAATGTGTAACTGCCAGCATTACTCATCTTCTACATGAGAAATGAGGAAATCTTGTTAAATGCTCAACACACTGAAGACAGCTCTTAATACTTTTTGCAAATCTGAGTTTCTGCATTTAGAATGTAGGAACTCTTAATGAGATCTAAAATATTTTACTTATTTGGTTTCACATACCTATTTTTGTCTTCTATTTAAAAATATTTTTAGTAGATGTAGAAATCTGATTTACTGCTAATGCAGATAGAATGAAAGTTTAGCATTTGTTCTTCGTGAATTGATGACATAAATGTAATTATTTGAGTATAAGGTCAGAAAAAATTACTAGTTATAAATGGCTCCAATAGGTTACAGGAAAAATTAACTACCATATTTTCATGCAAATAACACACGTCTTCTGCATTTGTTTACCGGCCATACCCTCCCCCTGCAAGGTATTTCCATAAATGCTACTATGCTAATTCGTCTTCTAACAAGATGTGAAAAAAAATCAGTGTAGCAGGTTTGTGAAAATAGCACACGAGGAGGCCACAGACGGCAAACAAATGTACAAGGTGCAGATTATTTGTATAAAAATATGGTAGTATATTCCGAAATTGCTACATATTAGATCCATTTTCCAATAAGGATCACTGATGCTCTGAAAAATAGTCCAGAAACAATAAATTCTAATGATTTATCAGTAAACAAACTGTGTTAACTATGAGTCTAAAATTACCTTTAAGCACTATAAACAAAAAAACCTATTGCCTTCAAGTCTATTTCGATTAATAATGACTCTATAGGGTGGAGTAGAACTGCTCCGTGGGGTTTCTAAGGAGCAACTGGTGAATCTGAACTGTTGACATACGGTCAGTAATCATAGTTCTTAACTACTAAGCCACCAGGATTTCCATTTAAACAGTATATACTATACATTCATTGATGTAAAATGTAAAACCAAAACTACTGGCGGAAAGGAAGAAGTAGTTGGGAGGGTGAAAGGAAGACTGAAGTCGAACCAGTGCTCAGAAAGATAATGAATAATAAAGACTGGGGCATAAATAGCTTTCTACATGGTCATAAAACCGTATTAATCAAAACACCTCTTCCCCAGGCATTATAGTCAACGATGATTTTACTGTAATGATTACTGCCACAAATAGTTTATCTTGATGCCTGCAATAAAATATCTATTATTATTAATTGGATCACAAATTTTAACACTTAAGGAGTACTAACTACGTGGTGGGCAAGTACTGAGAGATTTGTATGTAATCTCTCATTCCGTCTTTATGAAGACCCATTGAGACAAATGCCATTTCGTTCCCTATTTTATATATGAGGAAACTGAAGGTAAGACAGGTCAGGTGAAATGTCCAAAGCCATACCAATTACCTGGCAGAGTAAGAATTTGAACTCAGGTTTGTCTGGCCCCAAAGGAAAGAGGGTTGAACTAATTTTAATTGTACACAGTGAAGGATGGAGAGGTCTGTCTGAAATGACACGTCATTGAGGGTCAGTAGACATAACCAGGAGGGTGTTATTTACCACTTGGTTATTGTTATAATGCATCTCAGTGACTCTGTTGCTTGAGGCTTAGAAATTCAACAAGGATTTTTTGAAGAATGGCATGATGCTTCTTTACAAGGCACCTAAAGTGGTTTCATTAAAACAACAAATGCACAAATTTATACTAAGTACATTAGTTTTCTAAAACCTTCAAAGGCAATGGCAAATATCTACTGAATTGTTTTATTTGGGAAAACAAACTTCAAATTTCCATGAAAAATCAAAGTCAGCAAACAAAGAGAAATACTTCTGGTTTGAAATAAATATGCCTTTACTGCAATGTTTGCTTGCAAATGGGGGCAGCAAGGCAATTTAAATAGATTATCAACAAAGTTTTCATTTTCTTTTCATAGACAATGCCTTATTAACTCAATGATTCTCTTCTAAGTCCATCTAATATAGGTCGAACTTTTAGTTTCTAATTTAGCTTTTCATTAATATCTGTGATGGTTAAGGTTACATGTCAAATGAAGTAGTCCGTAATTCCCAGTGGTTTGGCAGATACTATATAATCATTCTTCATTTTATGATCTGATGTGAGCAGCCATCAGTTGAAAAGGGAGTTTCCTTGAAGGTATGGACTACATCCAAGATACAGAGATTGTTTAGGCAAAGCCTGTCCTCTCCATCCTGCATTTGATTCAAGTTCCTCTGACCTCTGGTTCAGGTTCACGGGATGTGAGCAACCTTCCTGCCACCTGATCTGACAGATTTCAGTCCATCAGCCCCTGTGACTACTTGAGTTAGAAGAAGCACCCAGCCCGACACATGACTGATGGATCTGAGGCTTGCAAGCCTCCCACCTATGTGAGCCATTTCCTTGAAATGATTCTCTCTCTCTATGTTGAACCCTCCACCCCAAAATCAAACTATTTGTGCACGCACACGCACACACAAAAAAATTTGACTTTAATATTATATTTATATATACACTCACATATGAGGTCTGACAGTTAAGTCCATGCACTTAATTGTTCTAACTGCTACATACCTAATTGCTAAATATCAGCATCGTCACCTTCGAAGTACTCCCCTTGGGAAGCTATGCACCAATGCCAGCACCTACTCCACCCTACAAAGCAATTTTGGACCTCTTTCTGGAATGATCATTGTGCATGACGGCATGGTGGCAAGTTTGCAAACTTAATTGTATAGTTGTCCGTGAAAGAGTTTTTAGCCAGTAAACAAAATAACTGTATTGGAACACCCTCCCCTACTTACCTGTCTGGCCCCCATTGAGTTTGTTCGGTACCCAAAGATAAAAAAAAAAAAATATTGAAAGGAAGACATTTTGATAACATTCAGGACATCAAGGGTAATACAATGACACCTCTGATGCCCATTCCAGAAAAAAGAGTTCCAAAATTGTTTTGAACAGTGGGCTAGGCACTGGCATCAGTGCCTAGCTTCCCAAAGGGAGAACTTTGAAGGTGATCATAGTGACAATCAGCAATGAGGTATGTAGCACTTTTTGTAGGATGAGTTCATGAATTTAATTGGCAGTCCTCATACACACACTTCACTTGTTTTGTTTCACTAGAGAACCCAACTTGAAACATAAGGTATGGAGATTAAATCTATGAACCAAGAAGTAAGGGTAAGATTTCTGAATTGGTTCTCAAGTCTAGCTAGTCTTAAAGGTGCTGATGACTCTGTCTCCAGTAGGAAAGAGGGCACAGCTAATCTATGGTGTCAAGTAGCAATAAAAATGTGAAAAATATCACTATTAGTGGATTGAATATTTATGAGCAGCAAGGCTCCAGGTAACTGCATATTTGATACTGTTGTAACATTTTGTGAGAATGAGAAGCATAGGAAGGCTGGTTGGTTGGTCTCACTTTTACTAGACAAAGTGGTGAAATAAATAGATGAGATCAAGGCTTCAGAGTCATAACTTAAGTACCAAAAAAGACCTGAAAGTTTCCACTGGTACCCTGAAAGGAAGCCTTATTTTTGTAGTAACAGAGCTGATAATCAAAAAACAAAACTCAGAGTCTTATTGTAAGAATTATATCACCAACTGAACTGCCAACCTTGAAGGGTGTCTGAAGTTCAAGTAAGGGCACTGGTTGGGAAGAAATGGGATTCTGAAAGTTAGAATAGGGTCACATGGGCAGATAATTAGGAAGCTTGGGATGTTAGTCTTAAATTCAGTTCAATCACTCCTGCCAACACGACCAGCCCACTTACTCCCATCTGAAGAGATTCTTCCATCTTTGACTGCTAAGTCACCCTCCCCAGTAAAATGATTATCACCTTCCATCCACATCTGATGTGCTATGAGTCTAAATCGACTGTGGATGGCAATGAGTTTGGTTTGGGGCCTATATGATGATGTTAACTCAGCTATGCTTGAAGAGTCTTTGTGTGAGATACTTACCTGGAGGTTATTTAGTGCATTAACTGAGGCGGATGCCTGTCTGGACATTGCAAACTGTCCACAGGACCTAGCCTTACTATCCTTTTTGCTTCTAGACCTATAACTAGACTTCAGTCTTAGTAAGCTAAAGAGGTAAAGTACAAAGTGTGACCCCAGAGACAGTACACTACACTCCAAAAGAACTGCTTGATTTTTTAAATGTATACAGACAGAAACTGGGGGTAAGCAACATAAAGTTGGATCAGTCTTAGTTTATTGATAATGGATCCATGAAACACTGATACTTCACGCAATGTTTCAACTTCAGTGGTTAGAAAAGGATCTAATAGTTTATTTGTTGTTTTTCACTGAAGCATTGATTAAGCAGTGACCTAAGTTAAAATGAAGTTTAAATTATAGGCCTGCATTAATATACTGTAGGAAACATTATTGATAGACTTAGGGAAACTAGCATGTTAGAGATGATTTATCAGGTTGCACCAATAGACCACCATGAAGTGCCCAGAGGATACACCTTTAACCACAGTGGTGAAGAACAAATCCGTGAAGGGAGCTCCAGCATCCTTGAAGACTGCTTGATTGCCCTTTTATGTAAGTCAGATTTGACAGTAGACACTGCCATAACTAAATTAAAATACTTCACTATAATAGGGAAACCCTGGTAGTACCGACTCGACGGCACTTGGCTTGGCTGGTAGTAGTTAACTTATACAGCTGCTAATCGAAAGGTCAGCAGTTGGAATTTAGCAGGCACTCCCTGGAAACTCTATGGAGCAGTTCTGTTCTGTATTACAGAAACACTGTGAGTCAGAACCAACTTGATGGCAATGGGTTTGTTTTTTGGTTTGATTTAATTAAAATGGGTCCAACTGAAACTTACAGAGGTAGGCGCCAACTGGTGGCACTTAGTTGACAAAGACAAGGTAGGTGTGGTTACCATCACGGACAGCAGAGTCAAAGCAGTAACCAGAATAGTCTTCCTTCGCATAGTGTGCTGGGAGTGAAATAGACGAGAAGTATACTGAATCCTTACTTGATCTGTATAAGCATTACAATTTTCGGTCAAGAGAAAGGCATTCTAACCTGAATTTCTAGAACAGAGATTCACAGACCCTCAATCATTTCCCAGATTTCAGCCAGCTTACCCACCAACAACACAATAAATGAAGGAGAGGTTGAGTCTCCTTGAGAAAGGGGCCCACTGCACTGCCAAAAATATATACCGTTAATCTTTCTCCCCACTGTCCCCAAAGGGATCTACAACTTTTTATTAGTATGATTCTTCAATAAAGTAAAGGCAATAATTAGATATTAGGGGACTGTTTGACACTAATTACAAGAGACCGAAAACATCACTGTAGCCCAGCAGTTAGAGTAGGGGTATACGGAAGTAAAGTTATTAATGGATTTTAGATCAGGTCTATCTCAGAGTTGGTCCAGTGCATTTCCAAATCTAGCCTGAAGTGATTTCCTCAGTTCCAGAATGCATACTTGCAATAGATACATTCGGAAATGGGAAGAGTTCCCACATTGGATTTCTGACATGTGGAGCAAGGGTTGGCATGGTAGGAAAAGCAAAAGAGAAGCCACTAGAACTGCTCCTACCTGGGAAAATGGTAAACAAAAAGCAATACAGTATTTCTGAAGGGACTGCAGAGGTTACTGCCACTATCAAGGACCTAAAGGACACAGGTGTGGTGATTCTCACCACATGACCATTCAACTTGCCTGTTTGGCCTGTGCAAAAAAAACAAAAACAAAAACAGATGGATCTTGTAGAATAGAGTTGGATTACTGTAACCTTAACTAGGGAGTGACGTAATTGCAGCTGCTGTTCCAGATGTGGTTTCACTGCTTGAGCCAATTATTATATCTCCTGTTACCTGGTATGCTACCGTTGATCTGGTCAACGCCTTTCCCTCCATTCCATTTTCTAAGGAATACCAGAAGCAGTTTGCCTTCAGATGGTAAGGCTAGAAATACACCTTCAATGCTCTACACCTCAGAGTTATATCAACTCTCCAGCCCTATGTCATAATTTAGTCCACAGAGACCTTGATCACCTTTCCTTCCAGCTTGTCCTTTACATTGATGACATCATGCTGATTGTATCTAGTAAGAGGAAGCATCAGTGACTTTAAGCTTATTGGTAAGACATGCACATGCCGTTTTACACTTTCAAGTTGATTTTGACTGATAGTGACCCTGTAGGACAGAGTAAAACTGCCCCGAAGGTTTCCAAAGAGTAGATGGTGGATTCAAACCAAACTTCTGGTTAGCAGCCTGAGCTCTTAACCACATCACTTTCAAGGCATTTGCATTTGCATGCTAGAGGGTGGGAAAACCATCTGAAAAAACCTCAGGTAACTTTCACCTCAAGTGAAATTTCTAGGGGTCCAGTATTGTGAAGTATGTCTAGATATCCCTTCCAAAGTGAAGTGTATGTTGTTACATCTGGAACCTCCTAAAACTAAAAAGTAGGTACAACATCTATTGGGCCTCTTTGAATTTTGGAATCCACATACCCCTCATCTGAGTGTGCTACTGTAGCCATTTGTCAAGTGACTCAAAAAAGCTGTTAGTTCTGACTGAGACCCAGAACAATACAAGTCTCTGCAACAGGTTCAGGCTGCAGTGAAAGCCACTCTGCCACTCGAGACATATGATCCAGCTGATCCAATGGTGTCAGGGGCAGACACAGATGCTGTTTGGAATCTCTGGTAGTTCTTTATTGGTGAATCAAAGCTCAGACTCTAAGAATTTTGGAGTAACACTTTGTCATTCCCTGAAGATAACAAGTCCCCTTTTGAGAAACAGCTTTTAGCTTGTTACTGGGCCTTAGAAGAGACTGAACACTTCACAGTGAGATACCAAGTCACTACAAGGCCCGAGATGCCCATCACACTCTGGGTGTTGTCTGACTCAAGGAGTTACAAAGTCAGACATGCCTAGCAGTACTCCATTGTTTAATGGAAATGGTATACACATTGAGCTATGGCTGGACCTAAAGTTACAAGTAGGATATATGATATTGGGCTGGAAAGTTCTATGAGGAAATGGACCAAATGCCCACAGGCTATACCCCACCCCATTACACTGCCCCTCCTGGTCTGCATCTGTGGCATCACGAGGAGTTTCTTATGATCAGTTGACTGACCAAGAGAAATCTCGTGCCTTATTTACAGATGGTTCTGTGTGATATGCAGGTACCACACAGTCAGAAGTAGATAGTGGCAGCATGGCAGCCCTTTCAGGCTCACTCAAAGATGGCGGTCAAGAGAAATCCTCCTGGTGGGCAGAACTTTGAGTAGTGCACCTGCTGAATCGCTTTGCTTGAAAGGAGACATGGCCAGATGAGCAACTGTATACTGATTCTGTGCTGTGTCCTATGGTTTGGCTGGATGATCAGGGACTTAAAAGGAACATAATTGGAAAATTGGTGACAAGGAGGTTTGAAGAAGAGGCACGTGGCTAGATCTCTCTGAATGGGCCAAAGAAGTAAAGATACTTACTTCTGATGTCAATGCTCACCAAAGGGTAAAATTGGCAGAGGAGGATTTCAACAATTAAGTGAAAAGGATGACACATTCTGTGGAAACCAGTCAGCTTCTGTCTGTAGCTATATGTGTCATTGCCCTGTAGGCTCATGAACAAAGTGTCCATGGTGGCAGATATGGAAGGTATGCATGAAGTCAGCAACATGGATTTTCACTCACCAAGTATGACACAGCTACCATCCTTCGTCAGTGTGTACCTGATTTGCCAGCAGCAGAGATGACGAACACCAAGTCCTTAATACGGCACTCTTCTTAGGGGTGATCAGCCAGTAATTTGGTGGTAAGTTTATCAAACTGGACCACTTCTATCATATAAAGGGCAATGTTTTGTTTTTACTGGCATAGACACTTCCTCTGGATATGGATTTACCTTCCAAGCATGTAATGCTTGAGGCAAAACTACTATCTGTGGACTTACAGAATGTCTTATGAGGATAACCAATTAAGTTCATGAACTCATCCTAGAAAAAGTGCTATATACCTCATTGCTGAACATCACTATGCTTCCCTTCAAAGTACTCCCCTTGAGAAGCCGTGCACCACTGACAGCACCTAGTCCACCTTTCAAAACGATTTTAGAACTCTTTTTCTGGAATGTCCATCAGAGCTGCTGTCATACAAGATCTGACAATTAAGTTGTCAGACAACTGTGAGATCTCACATATATATACATATATATGTTCCACTGACTTTGCTCCTCTAGAAAACCCAGTGTACGACAGTATTTATAAGCTGTTATTAGCATCTGTAATATATACATGAATGATGACATCTATATTGTCTAAGCAATTTATATTATGTGGGGGATTTTAACTTTATTATGGTTGACAGCTGTCTAGCCAATTCTGACACAGAGTACCTCCATGTGACAGAGTAGAACTGTACCATAGGGTTTTCTTGACTATAATCTTAAAAGCAGATCACCAGATCTTCATCCCACAGAACAGCTGGGTGGATTTAAACCATCAATCTTCTGGTTACTAGCCAACTGCACCACCAGAGATTACTGTTTTAATATTACTTGGGTCAATTCTATTTTCTGGCTGGCTTTCAATTAATAATTCCAGTCACTATAACTTAAGGTCTATGGGATGACACTAGGAAACAAGATAGTTTTTAACATGTTGAGATCAAAACAATATGATAATAAAATGAATTTTTTAACATATAAAATTGAATTATTTTAAACCTTGAAAACTGAGAAAAAGAAAACTTCTACCAATTGTTACCAACAGAATTTAAAAGGTTAGTCTTACCGGTAAAATTTCTAATTCTCCCTCAGAAGACTAATTTATCCTTAAATCTGACTAAGGTAGCTCATTCTTTAGTATTATTATTAAAAAACAAAACAAAACAAAACAAAAAACCCTTCAGCCGTCAAGTTAATTCCAACTCACAATGACCTTATAGGACACAGTTAGAACTACCCCACAGAGTTTCCAAGGAGCACCTGGTGGATTTGAACTGCTGAACTTTTGGTTAGCAGCCATAGTACTTCGCGCCTTTATGCCACCAGGGTTTCCTTTATCACCATAAAAAGGCAATTATAATTTCCACATAATCTTTTATAGGGAAGAGTAAATTTGTTCCTGATTAAACATTTGTATAAGAATCATACCTGCAGTTTGCAATTTCAAAACAGCAGCTTTTTAAAAATGTATTTCTTTTGTATTACTTCCTGTAAGCACTTGCCATTAATTTGTAAACTTCCATAAACAGGAAAGGAGAGATAGGCAGATATAGCAAATATTTGCTAAGTTTGTTGCTTTCTACCTATGGAATTCATTTTTTTTTTTTTTAAGAGGTCTCTAAATTAATTTTTGGAGCCTTGATGGAACAGTGGTTAAGTTTCAGCTGGTCCCTAAAAGGTCAATGGTTCAAACCCATTGGATGCTCCACAGGAAAAAGATGTGGTAGTCTGTCTTCAAAATGTTACAGCTTTGGGAAGAATTTAAAAATATATATATATATAACAAAATAATAAGTGTTGGACAGGCCGCAGGGTGACTGGAACTCTTAAGCACTGCTTGTAGAAACATAAAATGATACAACTATTTTAGAAAACAAAATGGCCCTTCCTTAAAAAAGCAAGAGTAATCCTACTCCTAAGAATATACACTAGAGAAATAACAGCCATCCCATGGATAGAAATATGCACACTCATGTTCATTGCAGCATTGTTCACAATAGCAAAAAGATGGAAACAGACTGGATGCCCATCAACAAGTAAATGGATAAATAAACCATGGTACATACACATAAGAGAAATCTGTACAAGTATTTAAAAAAGTGATACATTTGTGAAGCATTTTACAACATATAGGAATCTGAAGGGCATTACAGTGAGTGAAATAAGTCAGTCCTCAAAGGAGAAATATTGTATGAGATGATTAGTATAAAAATTCCCAAAAAGTTTATGCAAAAAAAGAAACTATCCTTGATGTTTATGAGGAAGAGGAGGATGGGGTGGAAAAAAACTAACAGGACAATATTAATTACAAGTAATAACTTTGGTGAAGGGTAAAACAGTACCCAACACTGGGGAAGCCAGTACAACTTGCTGAGGAAAATTCATGGAATCTCCACAGAAACAACCAAATTCCCTAAGGGCTGGGATTACTTAGCTGAGGGCTATGGGGACCACAGTCTCTGGAACATCAAGCTCACCTGGCATAGCATCATGGAAGAAGAAAATATCCCACATTATACTTACTTGGGTGAGTAGTTGGGGCTCTTAAAATCTTCTGAGTGGCCATCTACAATATTCTACTGGTCTCACCCCTTTGCTAGCAAATGAGAATGAAAAAAACCAAAGACACAATGGAAAGATCAGTCCAAATGACTAATGGACCACGTCTACCATGGCCTCCAACCAGTCTGAATCCAGCACAACGAGACAGTGCCTGGCTACCACCACCAACTGCTCAGAACAGGATCGCAACAGCAGATTCTGGAGAAAAATGTAGAACAAAATTCTAGTTCAAAAAGAAAGACAAGATTGTTGGCCTGACAGAAAATGGAGAAACCCTGAGAGTATGACCCATGGACACCCTTTTAACTCCATAACAAAGGCATTCCTAAGGGTCACCCTTCAGCTAAAGATTCATCAGGCCCAAAAAACAAAGAGAGAAAAAAAATGCAAAAGGATGATAAGGCAGGACAGGGCAGAAAAGTTGGTAATAAGAAACAACATACAAAAGGGGAGAGTGATGACGTGTCATTGGGTTGGCAACCAACATCGCAAAACAATATATGTACTAATTGTCTAATGAGAAACTAGTTTATTCTGTACTTTCAAACTGCCAAACTTTCCTTTAGCAGTCACGTGATTTAACCAGGGCCCCTCAGCATTCATATTAGCTTTCTCACTTTTATATTTACAGAAATGGCATATTACTGTACATACTCTAATTATAATTATTTGGGAAATGGTGCAATAAATGTTGGCTGTATGAATGAAATAGCCAAATGTGCCAAAATACATAATACATAATTATCCATTGGTAAGATGTACTGTTCTTAAAAAAGTCTACTGCACATCAGTAATCCTGTTGCTTGTAAATTCTCACTACCTGTATTTCACCTATTCTATGAATTTTTTTCCTTCCTGTTACCACCTTCCTAAACTGCCACAGTTTTAATCTCCTTCTTCGAAGAGAGAATCAGGTAGGAGCTAACTCCTTTTACTTCACCTTTCACTGTTCTTCTCCAGTTATATCCACCTTGTATTCACCTCTCCTTTCTTCTGCTTCTGGCTTACTACCTTAGCAATCCCCGAACAAATTCCCGTAAGAACCTTAGCTCTCCTACCTCATCATTCCACAACTCTTTTATCTGACTTTGAAGGTTTTTTTACCATCTGGCTCTATCTCACCTTTCCAACAGTTCTATACACCAAATAATCTCTATCATATAGCAGTACTTGGTTACACATTTTACTGTTTGCCAGTTCACCTCTGTTTCCTTTCTCTGGCAAAACTATGTTGTGAACTTCTAGATTCTTCGCTGAACACAAAACAATTCTTTCATCAGCAGTAGTGGCATATATATTCTAGGTCCCGTGTTATGTATTTAATTACCTCATTTAATTTCCACTAAAAGTATAGTATATAAATGTCATTATCTTCTATTACCAATGACATAATTGAAGCACAATGAGATAAACAAAAAGGACAAGGTCATAAAGCTAATAAGTGGCAGAACTATGACAGATCTCCACTTCTCAGGGTACAGGGCTCTAATTTACTCATGCCACTTCATGTTTACAAAATGACTGTCTCTTTAACATATAATTATGTCTCTTTCCTTCTTTACAATTCATACTATTTATCATAGCCTTTGTTTTTTCATACCCAATTTTTTCAAAATAGAGCTTTATAACAAAGCATTTTTAAGAATTTAACATGAAAGATCTAATTCTCTGGCTGCTTGGATTTCATGATATCTGTAAATCTGAGTTCACTCGCTCACACCTAGATCATAAGTTCTTGCTATGTTTGCTTCATGTTATTATCCCTTTGAATAATTCCATTCTAAAATATTTCTCCTTGATTAATGTATATGATTTTCCATGCTGTATAAATACATCTGGCTGTTTCTCAGAGTCCTGGTGGCACAATGGTTAAAAAATCTCAGCTGGTAACCAAAAGGTTGGCAGTCTGAATCCACCAGTCACTCCTTGGAAACTCTATGGGGCAGTTGTATTCTGTCTTGTAGGTTCACTATGACTTGGAATCAACTCAACAAAAAGGGTGTGGTTTGGGGGAGATTCTAGTGTTACTCCTCGGGCACTTGTTCTAAAGGGAGTTTAGAATTTTGTTAAATTGATATGAAATAGAAACATTACAGCAATAGTAGACGTGTTCTTAAAATTGTTCGTAATTTTCAAGAAGATTTTGCTTTACCCTAGGGACTCTTTAATACTTGTTACATACAAGGTTCCCACTTCTAATGGTATTATATCTCTAGTCACTGATACATGAAATACACCTACGTTCTCTTTATAATATCTATCTCACAATGACAATCAAACATTCAACATTGTCTTTCACTGGAAAGGAAGTTGCAACATTCTAATTGGACATATTTCGAGTTTTCTAAGTAACTTCCTGATGGCACCTCATCCTCATGTCTTCTATAGGCTTCAGTATCTCATGAGCTCAGATGTATACAGCTTCCTCATGCTTCCTTTCCTGCTCTCAGACTGTTTGCAATGGCCTTCTACCTACTTAATTAACAGCAGCACCTTTTCTAAGATGCAGTTTGAGAAACTCAGTGACACTGAACTCTGTCTTACACACAACTCTCTTCCTATTCATGCTTTTCCACATAATTTCTTTTTCTTAATTAACACTACAATTTTCCAAAGGAAGAATCTCTTGTTTGGAACATTTACAAATACTAACACACGTACACCCAAGTGTAACATAATGCTACAATAAGTAATTTTATGATGCACTGGCCACAAAGCAAGAAACAAATGCTGTATCTTTTACTATTTGATGTATGAATGGATGTAAGGTAAAAACACATGAGAGATAAATGCTATTCAAATATGTCTCTCAGGCTCAGAATACTCAGCTAAGCATTAATACAAAAACGTATCTGGATGAATATCCTACAGCTTTAATCATATTTGAAAACGAAATCAACCAGATCTTGTCAAATGAAAATACAGACTATAATACACAACATAATCTAATACGCAGACTATAGATTTTCAATTAAAAGTTATATTTTTAGGGATATAATGAAAGGTTAATATCTGAGAGGTGTAGTGTGCACTGTGGTATGAGAAAGAAATAATGTTTTTGACAAAAAACTAGATAGGCATTGTTTTAACTGCTTGCTCTTTTCATCGTTAACCCCAGAGATGCTCAAAATGTGTTCGCAAGGACTCTAAGTGCCTCCAAGACCCTTCAGAGGATCAGTAAAGTCAAAACAACTTTCATAACAATACCAACACCGTTTTGTCTCTTTCACTCCCACTTTTTTCAAGACTGTGTACTGGAGTTACCAGAATCTTCATAATGAATGATATTGCAGAAGACTGAATGCAGAAGCAGGTATGAGAATCAAGGTCTTTTATTAAGCCAGACATCAAAGAGATTTATAACAGAGATTTTTTTCTCCTCTTCTATTTTTTAAAATACTTACTTTTCATAAAAAACTTTGCCATGCTAATGTAATAAGCTTATTACTGCTTTTTTAATTGAATTAACAAATAAATAAAAATTACCTCACTTTTAATTGCTAATATAGTAAATGTCAATAGACACAATCCACATGAACAAAAGATCTTTATGGTTCTCAATAATTTTCAAGAATGTAAATGGGTCCTGAGACCAAACAGTTTTACACTTTATCCTAGTGATATCATTCAAACTCATAGCTTTAAACATTAAATAACAAATAGTGCTTTTCAAGTTTGTGTATCTCGTTCAGATCTCTTTCCTGACTTTTATGCCTACTAATATAATGCCTTCTTAGATATTTTCAGTCTTTACAAAGCAACTTAAAAACAAAACATGTTCAGAATGACACTAATTATTATGAACTTCCCCACCAAATTCTGTTCTATTCCTCAACTTTCTCTGTGAAGGGTTATCACCTCCTCAATGCCTCCCTTCCTCGATTTTCACCTCTTATCAGGCTACAAGGTCTCAAAGAGCCACCTCTTCACACCACTAACCTGGAGCTCTACTGGCACAGTAGCTAAGAGACTGGCTGCTAACCAAAAGGTCAGCAGTTCGAATTTACTAGCTGCTGCTTGGAAGCCTTGTGGATGGGGCAGTTCTGCTGTGCTCTAGAAACCCTCCTGGTGTAGTATTCAAGAGCACTGGTTGCTAACCAAAAGGTCCAATAGTTTAAATCCTCCAGGCACTAATAGGAAACCCTATAGGGCAGTTCTACTGGGTCCCAAAGGGTCGCTGTGAGTCAGAATTGACTTGATAACAACAAACTTGCTTTTATATTTTTCAATCTGATCACAACTACATTAATGCATGCAGGCCACCATCATTTCCAGTCTGAACTAGGCAAAAAGCCTCCAACTGTCTGTTGTCTCAGAGCTTTCCTTTGCAATACATTCTCTTTGCTTCTGTCAAAAGGATTTTTGAAGAATCCTACCTGGACACATCACTTATCTGGTTGACAAACATTTATAGGCTTCCCAGAGCTTTCAGGGAAGGCTCTGAACAAAGGAATGCTCACAATCTGTCCCCTGCGGTCTCTCTAGCCTCTTCTCTCACCACTCCGTGATGCACATACGGGAGCTAACTCTCAGTGCTTTCCTATTGACTCCATCACCTTGTAAGTGCTAAATGCCTACCAATATATGATGCCAGGCTCCACGCTAGTGTCTGTCTCCTAACTGAGTGACTGTCCGTCAGTGCCAGGTCTCTTGATCCTAATTATGATGTTTATTTGCTAAATTATGTTTGTACTATATTTTACTTTGGAGATTTATATGTTACTTCTTTTCTTTCCCTTAAAAACTATATTAGAGAGAAGAAAAGATGAACTATGATCAACCTCTGAAAACTTTTCCAGATTTTAAAGATATGAAAAATAAACTTAATGCCCAAGATATCAATTCAGATGAGCTATAAAGTAGGCATTACTGCAGAACAATTAATAGTGATTACTAATTAAATTTAATCGTTATAATTAAAATGCATAATAACTAAACCCAAACCAATTGCCTTCGAGTTGATTCTGACTTATAGCTTCCCTGAAAGCTCTGGGAAGCCTATAAATGTTTGTCAACTGAAAAGTGATGTGCCCAGGTAGGATTCTTCAAAAATCCTTTTGACAGAAGCAAAGAGAATGTATTGCGAGGGAAAGCCCTGAGACAATAGACAGCTGAAGGGGTTTTTCCTAGTTCAGACTGGAAACGATAGTGGCCTGCATGCATTAATGTAGTTGTGGTCAGGCTGAAAAATATAAAAGCAAGTTTGTTGCCATCAAGTCAATTTTGAGTCACAGGACAGAGCAGAACTGCCCCACAGGGTTCCAAAGAGCAGCTGGTAATGCAAACTGCCAACCTTTTGATTGGCAGTTGGACACTTAACTGCTATGCCATCAGGGCATAATTAACTCTGTTTGAGGATTGCTTAGATTCAAATCTTAGTTCTATTTGTCTTTGTGACCTTGGGCAAGTTACTTAGCTTCTCTCAGTCTTAGTTACTTCACCTTAAAATGAGATAATTTCCTGTTAGGGTTGTTTGACTTCCAGCAAAATAACTATTAGGAAAGTGCCATGGGGTCACTGGGAGTTGAACACTAGACAACAAAGGGTTTGTCTTTTAAGTTTGGGTTAACAGGGTTGTTGTTAGGATTGAATAGGTTTGCATATGTAAAGCAACTAGAATAGTTCCTGGCATGTAGTACTATTTAAATGCTAATTTTCCTTATTCTTGTAATTATTATCACCAGCATTCCCATCATCACTTCACAGAGGCATGGATATTTGCAACGATTCCACGCACTTGGCTAGCTTCGCTGGCATTGTTGTTGTTAGCTGTTGTCAAGTTGCTTTTGACTTATAGCAACCCTATGTGACAGAGCAGAATTTTTTACAGTAGAACAGCCTAGGTCTTTCTCCAATGAAACAGCTGTGTGGTTTCAACTTAAAAACTGTGCTGCCACCAGGGCTCTTTAAATATTGGTACTAACTTCTATCTGTGTGACTCTGGGCAAGTTCTTAACTTTGACGAGTCTCAGTTTTTTCATCTGTAAAATAGGATAAGAGTAGTACATACCTCATAGACAGATTATGAGTATTAGTGGACTTAATACATGTAAAAGTCTTCGAACAGTGATTGGTACATTAAACAAAACAAACAACAACCAAAAAAACACTGCTGTTGAGTCCATTCTAACTCAGAGAAACCGTGTAAGACAAAGTAAAACTGCCCCATAGGTTTTGCAAGGCTGTAAATCTTCATGTAAGCATACTGCCACATCTTTCTTCCACAGAACATGTGATAGGTTCTAACCACTGACCTTTTGGTTAGCTGCCCAGTGCTTTAACCACTACCACCAGAGTTCCTTTACTGGCACATGTCTGATATTATATGAATGTTTATAATTTTAATAACGTTATTTTTATAATTACAAAAAAATAAAACCCATTGTCGTGGAGTCAATTTTGAGTCATAGCAACCCTGTAGGACAGAGTAGATATGCCTAAGGGTTTCCAAGGCTGTAATTCTTTCAGGAAATAGACTGCCACATCTTTCTCCTGCAGAGTCACTGGGTGAGTCTGAACTGCCAACTTTTTGGTTAGCAGTGAAGTGATTTAGTTAGCAAATGCTGTTCTTCTTTTTAAATAAACTGTCAGAGCACAGGCACTTGGTGCCAATCACTTTCTTCTTTACACTTCCTCTTAAAAAAAGAAAATCCAAACAAACAAAACCCATTGCTAACCAAGGTAACAACTTGCTTTTTAGTATGAGGACATCCTAGCAGTTAGCTTATAATTGAATAAGATGCTTCTCTCTAGCTTTCCCAACTTGCAGTAGTGCTGTCAATATCCACTATACACCTTGAAATTTTCAGCCTTCCAAAGATTATTGTTACTGCACCCTTAACAGACATATGTCAACAACATGAAATTCAAAGCCATAAAATTCATCTCCCTGTAACAGTTTTTGTCTCCTCATCTCATCCTCTTCTACCCTCACCACTACATAATATAATGTAATTTGGTAAAATAAAGAAGAAAGACTATTTCCACAACATATTGGTCACCAAAAATCTTGACTGTTCACAATGAGGTGATAAGAAATACAGACAGCTCAATACTGAAGTCACTCTTGAGGGTCACCCTTTAGCCAAAAAACAGAAAACAAAACCAGACTAAAGAGGTGTGCCAGCCCAGAGGCAGGAACAAGAAGGCAGGAGGGGACAGAAAAGCTGGTAATGGGGAACCCAGGGTTCAGAAAGGGAGACTGTTAACATGTCATGGAGTTGGCAAGCAACGCCACAAAACAGTATGTATGCTGTTTAATGAGAAACTAATTTGCTCTGCAAACCGTCTTCAAAAGCACAATTAAAAAAATACACTATTATGTATAGAAGAAAAGACTCTTTGACAGCTGCAAGGGAGGGGAGGGAGGGAGGGAGGGCAAGGGGGGGAGGGCTTAGTTTAGGTAGTTACTAGAAATCTAGTTGGGAGAAGGCGGTGACAGCACACATTAGGAACAAGAACAACATTAAGTGGACTTCAGCATAACTTGAGTACTCCTTCCATCTTAACTCAATACTGCAAGGATAGAGTAGCTGGGGCGGGGGGCGGGGGACCATGCTCTTAGGCGAATTCCAGGCCAATTGGCACAACTAGCATTTTGCTAAGAGAGCTCTCTGCACCCCACATTGGTGAGTGGCGTCTGGGGTCTTAAAAGCTGCCAAGCTGCCATCCGAGGACACAGCAAATGGTCCCAACTCAGCAGGAATGGATGCTCACCGAGGGCCAAAATGGCATGCGGTAAAGACAACCGAGAAGACAGAGAGACCCACACGAGTGGGTGCCTGCATCGACCTGGGACCGGAAGAACCGGATGGTGCCCGGCCACCACCAGTGATAGCCATGACGGAGCTCACAGAGAGGAGCCTCACTGGCAACACAAGAATAAAAAGAGGTGCATCATGAGATCTCCACTAAAAGACCTCAATTGATGGTCCAGCGGTTTTGGGGTTCCTCTGAGAGCATGGCCCCCGGCCCTGATGCTGCCCGTTCCCATAAATTATAACAAAGGTCCACTCTTTGGACAGGAATGGAATGGACTTGGCAATGCAGAGTAACCATATGTTGGAAGCACTTTACGGTTCTATACATCTATAGGATATCATCTTGCTGACCTCTGGCTGGAGGAAGGGGAGTGGACGGAGAGGAGGGGAAAGGAGACTGTTGGGAGGATGGGACATGTATGGAGCAGAGAGGAATAGTGTGCAGTCAGCGGACAGGGAGAGCAGTGGAAGCTGCATATAGGGGGGCATGTAAATTTACATGTGAATGTACATTTTCACTCAGTTATGTTAAATAAAAAAAAAATACACTATTATGAAAAAATTTGATACCGAAAACTAATTATTTAGTGGATTTTCTATGAGGAACATGGTAATTATTCACTTTAAAACCACCACAATATTAAGTATCCATATTTTGCACACTGTACATGTTGTAAAAATTAGAAATAGTTTCATACCTTTGCTTATATCAATGAGTTGTTTCTTTTTCTTCTGGCGTTCCAACTTTTCTTGCTCAGCCTTCTCTTTGGCCAGCTTGGCCCTCCTGGTCTTCTCTTCCATCTCCTTTCTCTTATTGTTTTCTTTTACTGCTTCCTGTACGTACAAAATTAAACAAAAATCTTATTACTGAAAAATTCAGGTGTTGAGAATTTAAAAACTAAATGCACTGAAATAGAAAGGCATCATAGTAACCTCAAGGTGTACACACATAATTCTGAGAGAAATAAATAATCTGAAAAAAATCTCCTATGGTAAAACAGAAGTTAAAATGAGGTTCAACTGTCATTATGTGGGGTCCCAAGAAATGAGGAACATCAATGTTACAGATTTAACATAAACATCTACTGTTGAAATATGAAACACTTTTGATACACAAGAAAAGGTTTAATATGGACATACAACTCATCAGTATTTTATCACTTTTTTATACATTTTCCCTTCATCTGTAAAATGGGGCCTAAAAAATATAGGATCATCATGAGGAAAAACGAGTGTCTCAGTTATTCAGTGTTGCTACATCAGAAACACCATAAGTTCATGGCTTTGACAAACAGAAATCTGTTTGCTCAGACTCTAGGAGGCTAGAAGTCTAAATTCAGGGCACCAGCTTTGGAAGGGGCTTTCTCTATTTGTCGGCTCAGGAAGACAGTCCTTGTCATTAATCTTCCCCTGATCTAGGAGCTTCTCATTACAGGAATTTCATGTCAAAGAATATGCTCTGTTTCTGGCACTCCTTTCTTGGTGAGGAGGTACCCATGGCTTTCTCTATCTCAAAAGAGATTGATTTAATACACAACCTAATCCCTAATCCCTAATCCCTGAGTCCGATCCGACTTGATGGCACTTGGCTTGGCAATCTTATAGGTTGAGTCTTGTCTCATTAACATAACTACCCCAAATCCCATATCATTAACATCATAGAGACAGGATTTACAACATATAGGAAAATTACATCAGATGTCAAAATGGAAGACAATCACACAATATTGAGAATCATGGTCTAGGCAAGTTGACACATATTTTGGGGTAACACAATTCAGTGCACAACAATGAGATAAACATGAAGTATTTAGAAAAGAGTCTGAGGTATTATTGTCAAGAAATTTTAGCTACAGTCTATGGTGGTTGTGGTGGTGGTAATAAATGTATCTAAAGGATTCAGGGCACCAAAAAATGGGCAGTATTATCAGGAAGAAATACAACTTTAACAGCTTTTTTACATGCCACAAACTTCATATATCTTGCAATGTATTTTAAGTAATTGTCTGTTGCATTTTGGATAGATTATTTATGGAATGCAAGTAAATTAGTACATTCTAACACATACTGTGGGAGAAAGTAGAGGTAAACTTACCAGCTGGAATAACAGTATTAACATCCTCTGAGTTCAGACCAGTCACTAGTACTCAGACATATCAAATGTATAAGTTCCCTTCCATCAGGGTACTCACTCTTCCCCCACATGACTGATTATATATAATTCACAGCATGTATAGTTTCAGAAAAACTATTTTGTTCTAACAACTCTAAATGACTCCATAATGTGATATAAGTGTAAGACTTTGTGCCAAGAATAGTCTATAAGAATATATATTTCCTCATATTAAAAGACACAATAGTCTAAAATAGCTGGGAAAACACTTCTGAAAATCCCAGACTTGCAGGAATTTATTTCATTCTATAAAGCCTAAATGATTCTACCTTTATTGGCACCTTCCTGCTTTATTGCCTGTATTAGACTAATACCCCTAGCATTAGGCTAAGGCCACAAGATGATCTGGTTTCTGCAGGCAAACTCAAAAACTGTCACTTTACATGAAATACAGTAATAGAATCATAATTTTAGAGCAGGGCTTCTCAACATTGACACTATTGTCATTTGGGGCTGGTTAATACTTAGCTGTGGGACACTGTCCTATAGACTGTAGGATGTTTAGCAGCAGCCCTGGCCTTTACCAACTAGATGCCAATAGCACCCCCTCCAATTAGGACAACCAAAAACATATCCAGAGATTACCAAATGTCACATAGGGGGCAAATTTTCCTCTTAGTTGACAACCTAGAGTTTTTTTACATAGATAATTTATTCATCAAAAGTTTTTTTGCATTAGGAAAATACAAAGCTAACCCACAATGAGATATTATCCGGGATACCTATAACCAAAAAGATAGGCAGTAACACAGCTGACAAAAATGTAGAGAAACTGGAACCCTCAAACACTTCTAGTGAGAATGTAAAATGGTATAGCTACTGTGAACAATACCTTAGCAGTTTTTCAAATGTTAAACGATGAATTACCTTATGATATAACATTTCCACTCCTAAGCATGTACCAAAGATAATGTGAAGTACATATCCACACAGTAACTTGTAACCGAATGTTCGTAGCAGCATCATTGGCAACAGCCAAATTGTGGAAACAAACCAAACAGCTACCAAATGATGAACAAACAAAATCTGGTATACCCATATAATCGAAAATAAAAGGCAGGAAGAACTGATGCAGGGTACAACACAGATCAACCTTGACAACATTATGCTAAGTGAAATAAGGCAGACACAAAAGGTCACATATTCTATGATTCCAATCACATGAAATGTCCAGAACAGGGAAATTCATATAGACAAAAAAAAAGAAAGATTAGTGTTTGCCATAAGATGATGGGGAGGGGAGAATAGAAAGAGACTGATAATGTGTATGCAGTTTCTTTTTGGAGTGATAAAAATGCTTAAGAATTAGTGGTGGTGGTTGCACAATCTTCTGAATATGTCATACACCACCAAACTATACTATTTGAGGTCTGATAATTCCTAGAAAAAGTGCTACATATCTCATTGCTAAATATTACTACAGTCACCTTCGAAGTACTCTCCTTGGGAAGCTATGCACTGATGTCAGCACCTAGTCCACCCTTCAAAGCAATTTTGGAATTTTTCTTCTGGAATGGCCATCAGAGCCGTCATCACATTACCCTTGATGTCCTGAATGTCATCAAAATGTCTTCCTTTCAATACTTCCTTTATCTCTGGGTAAAGAAAAAAGTCATCGGGGACCAGGACAGGTAAGTAGAGAGAGTGTTTCCAAGATAGCTCTTTGTTTACTGGCTAAAAACTCCCTCACAGACAACTAGATAATTATGTCAACAAACTTGCCACCATGCCAACGTGCACAATGGCCATTCCAGAAAGAGTTCCAAAACTGCTTTAAAGGGTAGACAAAGAGCTGGCATTGGAGACTAGCTTCCCAAGTGGAGTACTTAGAAGGTGACCATAGTGATATTCAGCAATGAGTAGGTAGCACTTAGAAAAATTAAGCTCATGGACTTAATGGTCAGACCTTGTAAGAAGGCAAATTTAATGATATACAAATTATACAACAAAACAATAATCTTAGTTTCCCCCAAAAGTTATACATACAACTACAAGGCCACAGCAATTCCACTCTTAGCTATGTATATATACCTAAGAAGCCTCAAAGCAGCCAACACAAACCAACATACAGTATTTTTTATGCCAAGTAACATATGCCTTCTATGCTTGTTTGCCAGCATCCCCTCCCCTTATAAAAAACCTCCCCTTTGAGGTATTTTCCTAAGCATGCTGTGTGAATTTTTTTTACAGCAACATGTAAAAGAAAATAGGCATACTGGTGCTTACAAAAATATGTCCTGGGGTAAGGGAGCGAGTGTGCAGTTAGTAAACAAATGCAGAAGCCTTGTGTAATTTGCAAAAAATATGGGATATACACCAATATTTACTATAGCACTGTTCACAGTAGACAACCTAAATGACCATCAATAGATAAATAAAATGTAGTATATACCTACGATGGAATATTACTCCATCTCAAAGACAAATGAAGTCCTGAAAAATGCCACAACATGCTCTGGTAAACTGTCATCGACATCTGGATGTATTCTTCTATTTTCAATCTAATGCTTTAGCATAACAGTTACTTTTTAATGGAAATGTATGAAGTGCCAGGTGTTTTAGTTCTTCTTTGCCAATGTAGATGCCCATTATTCCTTGGTCTTGTCTAATTGCTCTGACTAGAACTTCTAGTACAATGTTGAACAGGACAGGTGAGAGCGGGCATCCTTGTCTAGGTTCTGTTCTCAAGGGAAACTGCTGCAGCCTGTCTCCATTCCAGATGACATAAGCAATTGGCTTTGTATCAATGGCCCTTATTGCACTGAGGAATTGGCCATCTATTCCTATTTTGCTGAGAGTTGTTAGCATGAATGGGTGCTGGACTTTATCAAATGTCTTTTCTGCATCAATAGACAAGATCAGGTGATTCTTGTCTTTTGTGGTATTTCTGTGGTTGATCACATTCATTGTTTTTCTGATGTTGAACCAGCCTTGCATCCCTGGTACGAATCCAACTTGGTCATGATGGATTATTTTTTTGATATGTTGTTGTATTCTATTGGCAAGAATTTTGTTGAAGAAGTGCCAGGTGTTTAAATCCTTATAAAAAAACCTACAAATGAAGTACTACATGCTCTCAGTTTGCAGATAAAACTGGAGTTCCAATAGGTTAAGTGGTATGCCCAAGGTGACATAGCTACTTAAATACAGTAAGTTCCCAGGTTACCAGTGTCCAGCTGTGGACAACTAGCAGTTGCTCTTTAATGTTATTTTTTACATTTGCCCACACTTTGAAAGGACTGAATCAAACCCTGTGCAACAAATTCATCACTGCAATCACTTTCACCTGCTGTACACATAGCCTTTAAATCATTAAAAAGGCTTTGACCCTTTTCTTTCCCTAAAGGTAAAGCAAGGAACCATATACACTCCTTCCAACTCACTTACAATCTTGATGTAAAAACACACTTAGGCAGGACCTCATTTGTAACCAGGGACCGCCTGTACCACAGTGACCTAGGGCTGTGTGGCATCTACATCTGTGTCCATGCACACTACCACGATTCTTCCCCAGGAAGGCTGACAGTTTGCAATGTCCAGACAGGCATCCGCCTCAGTTAATGCACTAAATAACCTCCAGGTAAGTATCTCACACAAAGACTCTTCAAGCATAGCTGAGTTAACATCATCATATAGGCACCAAACCAAACTCATTGCCATCCACAGTCGATTTAGACTCATAGCACATCAGATGTGGATGGAAGGTGATAATCATTTTACTGGGGAGGGTGACTTAGCAGTCAAAGATGGAAGAATCTCTTCAGATGAGAGTAAGTGGGCTGGTCGTGTTGGCAGGAGTGATTGAACTGAATTTAGGACTAACATCCCAAGCTTCCTAATTATCTGCCCATGTGACCCTATTCCAAATTTCAGAATCCCATTTCTTCCCAACCAGTGCCCTTACTTGAACTTCAGACACCCTTCAAGGTTGGCAGTTCAGTTGGTGATATAATTCTTACAATAAGACTCTGAGTTTCGTTTTTTGATTATCAGCTCTGTTACTACAAAAATAAGACTTCCTTTCAGGGTACCAGTGGAAACTTTCAGGTCTTTTTTGGTACTTAAGTTATGACTCTGAAGCCTTGATCTCATCTATTTATTTCACCACTTTGTCTAGCAAAAGTGAGACCAACCAACCAGCCTTCCTATGCTTCTCATTCTCACAAAATGATACAACAGTATCAAATATGCAGTTACCTGGAGCCTTACTATCCTTTTTGCTTCTAGACCTATAACTAGACTTCAGTCTTAGTAAGCTAAAGAGGTAAAGTACAAAGTGTGACCCCAGAGACAGTACACTACTAGGTTAAATTTCTATATGATAGGGAGGCCTGTAACTGACACTGTAAACAGCATAAACACAGCTCTAGTAAAGAATGAATCAGATGAAATAAAAGGCCCACCAGTATATATCTTGAATGTGTCAGAATAGATTTAACTACAAACAATTACACAATTTGAAATAACATGGGTAATCCTACAGGGACCAAAACAGATGGGTAAATAATTTCTATGGTTTGGCATTAATGAAAATAAATGAAACCACCTAGAAGGGCACATATTTGTTGAGCTACACAGACAGTGGTGTATGATTCTGGTCCTGACATCACTAGGTCTGTCGTCATGAAAATGTTTCACGCTGAAAAGAAGACAATATTCCTCTAAGTAATTTACTAATAGTCTCTGGATTTAGGACATTAGAGATGGGAAACACATGCCTATTTATCTCTTGCCTTAGGAGGGGAAAAATGAGAAAGGAAAATCTTAGCTACTGTTTCATATCAACAATCTTCAGTTTTACTAGAGTGAAAGATAAGAAATTTCAAGACTTTGTGTAACTCTCCAAAAAGTATAAAAGCTGATGCTGAGAAAACTCTTTTGAGAGATGGGCTACATTTCTTTCATAACTCATACAAAACAAAACCCCAATAATTAAAATAACATAAGCAACAAGAGCACATTCAAAGCCAGGGTAAAACAAAACAAAAAAAACTTTTACACAATCAACTGTGATTAACAACAGGTTATACTTGTCAAGCCTCACTGAACATTTTAAAACACCAGTGTCTTTGAAAGCAAGCATCAATCATTATTTCTGAGGGTTGGGAATGACAATTGCTTAAATTCTATCATTGCCCAGGCCTGTGTTCTGTTAAAAAGATGCTAATTGAGAAAGTATATTGGTAGTAACCTCTGACAAGATAAAAAATATGTTTACAGGGAAAAAAATCAGTTTTACTGGCATATCTATTTTTGAAGAGTCTGCAAAAAGTACAAAAGAAACAAACTACAAAAGAAAATGTTTCTAGGATTCACTGCAAAATATTTCACCAACTGAAATCTCTACTGCTTCACCAAAAACCATAAATAAATTAAAAATCTTATTTCCTTTGCTCTGCATAATTAACCAATGAGACCTATGGACTAAAAATGTCATCTGCAAAAAAAAAAAAAAAAAAAAACCTATAAATGCAAAGGCCTGTCATTTATTCCAATTAAGCTTTAAAAAATGGATGAAACTGGTTCAGAAAAATTCTAGGGGCTCAGATGCCAGATTCATTCATGTCAGGCCTACATAAAGCAAGTATCTTCCCATGTGGTGTTATCTGAAAGCAAACCACCACCACCACCACAACAAAACGTTCCTCATGTCTATCTTCTTCAATGGCTTACTGTGCAGGTGACTCATTACAGAAGCACTTTACAAGCACTGATTGATCTCAGCGAAAGCTGCCTGTGTATTTGAGGGACACAGTAGTGGAGCAATTAGAGTCCAGATCTTAGAATCAGACAAACTTGTTTTGAAATCCAAGTCCTATCACTAACACTAAAATCTGCATGACCTTGAACAAATTAGTTACTTTTTCTCTTTGAACTTTAGCTTCCACGCCGGCAAATTGGAGATACTACTACTTTAAATCACAGGATTGTTAAACAGATTAATTGAAATAATGGTGATACAAGCCACTTTGGACAATGCTTGGTACAGAATAAGTGCTCAGCATAGAAAGCCCTGGTTGTCTAGTGGTTAACTGTTACATCTGCTAACTGAAAGGTCAGCAATTTGAACCTGCCAATATATGGTTAAAATAAAAAAATGCTAGCTGTGATTACTACGTGTAATAGAAAGATCTGAAAGTTTGGAGAGTAAAAATTTGCTCATCAAAGCATAAATGACCATATTAGCTTTCAATGGTTTATTCTGGCTGTCTCCCCCAACCCCCAATATTTTTTTTTCTTGGAATTCACAAGGACAGAGCCTATGATTAGAAATGTAGTATTCACTCTCATAAGTACACAGAATATGACTTCTTAACTGTACCATACCAGTGACATCTAAGATGACTGTAACAGTATCTATATCATAATCGCTTGACATTCATGAAAAAAAATCTATTTCGTTTCCTTCTTGGCCTTTGGATCATTTTATTCACCCATATGACTATATTTCAGAAATCTTTCAACTCATTACATTATTAGAAGCTGTATGACAGTACAGTCACATAACCTACCTTAATATAATGTAAAATGGAAGTATCCTGGTGAACAAACCTGGTAACTGATGCCAGACGCATACTGTGTTCATACTGCTGCGTATTCACCAAGGATGCTACAAGGATTCATAAGTGACACTGAACCAGATGATTTGGCAACAATGTAATGAAATTCGGTATGTATTATACTGAAACTCTTTCTAAACTTATACACTAAAGAAACATGAGTCACCAAAATATTGTTTCTAAAAAAAAACACATGAAACAGGTAACATTCTCTTCAATTTTTTATTTGGAACTCTCTAAGCACCTGATTCTCTCTCAGCTTTAATTCAAGCTCTGCTTTAAGAGGTTTTTTTTTTTTTTTTTTTTTTTTTACCTTTTTAAATATTTTTAAACTAGCCACTTCAGAACTTAAAACTTTTTCTTTTTAATAACCTCTTTTAAATAATACTGAACACTTATAATTTAAACGAGAGGTCTCATGAACCAGATATTGTGAATTTCTATTTTCATAGAGAAACAGAACAATTCTAAGACTTTGTTTTTGTTTTGCAATGTGCCACTTACATAATAGGATTTACAAAGTTCCAGTCCTGTAATTTAAGGCCCAGAGTAAAACTAATGGGAAAGAAGCCTGCTTATTTTGTTCACTTGAAGCCAGGACCTATAATCCAAATGTTGCAACTAGAACAGCATACCCTAATAAACTGAGGATAGCCTTTAGGGGCTGAGAGATCCGGTTTATATCCTATCTGCTCTACCAACTATCCTGCTTCATCCCCTAGGGCCATTAGCTGTGCTAAGCCTCATTTCCTGATTTGTAAAATACCTGTACTAGGTAGTGCTGGCTTCTGATTTAAATGGAAAGTTGCATATAATGCCAGCAAGCCCAGTGTCTTCCACATAGCAAACAGTTCAGGGAATGGTGGAAGTGATTACTGTTATATTAATCTACATTTTGGCAATATTAAAGTCTCATGCACGTCAGGGTTTGTACTCGATTTCCCACAACACAAGAGCATACCCACTTACGTGCATGCTCACAAAGAAGGAAGAATCCTTTTTCTACAGCAGTCTTCTTCAGGGCAAGATTCAGAATACAACAGTAATACCGGGTAAAAATATGAAGAAAATGAAAACACTCATACTCGCACACCAATCAACTTTGAACAGACAGTAAGACTTGGATTCTTGAGCCAAGAGAAACAATATATAGGAAGTAGAAATAACTGGAAGTTTTGAAGGAAAAAAAATCTTAGTATTAAATTACCATATTTGTCAAATCCAAGAAACATAAAGATCATAGGATAATTTGCCATTTGGACTAATGACAGAATTCACATATCATATGATCTCAACATAACACCTTACTGGACTGGAGCATGAACTGAGGGATGAAGTTTCCTGGAGAAAGGCAGTGGAGTGTGCACCTAATATGGATAACTGAGACTGGAAAATTTTTCCTCCCCCTTTACTGTTCCCGTACCCGCCTAACCCCCCCCATTCACAGCAACTCTTGCCTGAACAAGGAAACTCTCCTTTGATAAGCTCAGCACCCGCTCGGCAGGGCACTCTCCGCCCCTATCTGATGGGTCACTCCCCTCCAGAGCCTGGCACCCGGCAGGACACTCCCTGCTCCTGCCTCCTCCCTGCGGGTTACTCCCCTCCGGAGTCTGGTGCCCGGCAGGACACTCCCCGTTCCTGCCGCACCTGCACCAGAACCCGCTCCACCCGGCCCCCTTCCCATGCTGGACAAGATATTTCCTTTTGATAAATCTCACACCTGCCTGATAAGATGATCCCCTTTTCAAAGCCCCACTCCCACGGAGAGGGATGTGCACCCCCCCAGAACCATTTGTCTAAACCATGACATCTTCTAACAGTACTATAACTAGCTTCCTGAAACCACACGAGGGGCCATTTGTTGGGACCTGAGAAGTTCCCGGTGGCCTGCCGGCATAATAAACAGCCTCTTGCCTTTTCATGGGTGTCTTTCGCTTCCTCATTTTCTGCAACATCTTGGTGCATGGGCCGGGAAACAAACAGAAGCGAACGGACTGATTCCTTGTGTCACCGGCCTCTCAGGACCTTGGCTGTCGGCTGGGGCGGACAGGTGCCTCTCGTTTTCCGGTTAACGAGGTCCCTCCACCTCCCAGCCTTGTACGCGCCGGAGAGGTTTCCTAAGACGCGGGACCCTCAAAAGATCAGGTAACAGGCACCAGAAGACTTCAGACCAGGTAAAAGCCCCAGGGACACCCCCAGTTCAGGACTGCCCCTGCAGGGCAAAGGGGAGTCTGATCACCTCCTGGCCTTTGTACCCCAGTTCAGGATTCCCCCTCCGGGTGGATGTCTCAGTCTGTATGAGTGAATTTTGTGTTGTGTGATTGTATCTGTGCCTCCAAGTTCATGCGCGGAGGCTGTTTGGGCCCTTTTCTGTGGTTCTGTGTGGACTCATAAGGCATAATGGTGTGAGCCAAGCCTCCTCCGCCCCGGGGTTTATAGGGGGACACCTTAGCCAAGACTCCACCTAAGTCCCCATGAGGGGAATGGCTAGAAGAGCATCTGAGTGGTCCCCTGCGACAAGTCTTTCATCTCACTTGCAGTACCATCAATATGGGTGGGACGCACAGCAAACCTACAGTCTTAGACTGCATGTTGAAAATTTTTGATAAGGGTTTCAAGGGGGACTATGGAGTTAAACTTAGCCCCAAGAGATTAAAAACCCTGTGCCAAGTCAAATGGCCCTCCTTTGACACCAACTGGCCACCTTAAGGAACATTAGACACCTACCTGGTTCAGACAGTTTGGAATAGGGTCACTGCCAAATCAGGAGGACATCCCAACCACTTCCCCAATATAGACCAGTGGTTAGAAATAGCTCAGACCCTCCCACAATGGGTCAAATTCTGCTTGAATAAGTCAAGACTCAGAAGGGTCCTCCTGAACACCTATGGGGTGTCAAAGAAAATTCCCAAAATCTTCCAACATCAGCCGGAAGAAGGCCCACCCCCATATATTGGCCATCCTCTTCAGCCCTCAGCACCATCCGCGGCCCACCCTATTGAAACACCGCCGCCTTTGGTGGAACCCCCGACAGCTATACTGGCCCCTTTGGTGGAATCCTCAATAGCCCCACAGGCCCCTTCGGTGGAATCCCCTATAGCCTCACTGGCTCCTCCGGTGGGACCTCCAACAGTCTCACTGTCTCCTCCATCACCGCCGGTCACGAGGTCCCAGAGTAAAACACTACGACTGCCTTTAAGGGAAACTAGGGGACCAGGAAAGATAGAAGCTGATGGGACCGTTACCCCAGGAGCCCGTCTTTACATATGTCCCTTTCACCACCACCGATCTCCTGAACTGGAAACACCACAGTCCCTCATACTCCAAAAAACCTCAGGCACTTAAAAATATGTGCGAGGCAATCTTCAATACCCATAACCCCACATGGGACGACATCCAACAGCTACTTCTAAGCCTCTTTACCACCGATGAAAGGCACCAAATCTTGGAAGGGGCCCGACAGTATTTGAGGGACAACCCGCCTACCGGCGTCATAGACACTGAAAGCTACCTTCCATGAGCACTCCCCGACACCAGACCCGACTGGGACCCCAACACTCCTGAGGGACTCCACCGACTCCAGACCTATCAGAGGGCACTGCTACATGGAATCAGGCAGGGAGCAAGGAAACAAACTAATCTGTCTAAAACCCAAGCAGTCCTTCAAGGCCCCCAGGAGCCTCCCTCAGAGTTTTATGAGAGACTCTGTGAAGCTTTCTGCATCTGGACCCCCTTCAATCCCGAGGCCCCCGTGAGTCAGACCGTTGTAAATGCAGCCTTTGTCGCCCAGTCAGCTGCCGACATCTGCAGAAAATTGCAGAAACTAGAGGGATTCAGTGGAATGAACGGCTCCCAATTAATTGATATAGCCAATAAGGTCTTCATGAACCGGGACCGAGAGGCCCACAGGGAGGACGAACGAAAGGCTAGGCGACATGGTCATCTCATCGCAGCAGCCCTGACTGGCAAGGCCCCTGCCCCGGCTACTGAGCACCCCCAAAAGTCCATGAGATCCTCCAGACCGCCACTGGGCCCGAATCAGTGTGCCTACTGCAAACTAGAAGGACATTGGATGTGTGGCTGTCCCACCCGGCCACCAAGGAAGCGGGCAGTGGAGGACAAAGTCCGACCCAGAAAGCCCACAATGGCACTCACTGAAGGATATCTACTGGAACCACCGACCACGACATTGGCCCTGGTGGGTGAGGACTCAGACTAGGGGCGACTGGGTTCATACAAACTTGGCCCCCATGAACCCATGGTCCAGATGAAAGTCGGGGGCCAGCCGGTGGACTTCTTAGTTGACACTGGAGTCAAGCATTCTGTCCTAACAAGCCAACTAGGTCCTCTCAGCGGATGACAGGTCACGATCATGGGAGCTACCAGGAACCAGACTAAGAGGCCTTTCCTCCAAGCTCGAACATGCACCCTGGGAGGACATAAGGTCCAACATGAGTTCCTCCTGATCCCTGAATGCCCAGTGCCCCTGCCGGGGAGAGACGTCCTCACAAAATTGGGTGCCACCATCTCTTTTATTAATCCCCAGGAACCCACCATGACAATCTCAGATCAGAGCCCACCAATACTGACTGTGACTGTGAACAGAGAGGATGAGTGGGCATTATACACTCCAGACAGGCCCATAACGGCACCAAAGAATGCAACTGAGTGGCTAGAACTATACCCCACTCTCTGGGCTGAGCACAACCCACCTGGCCTTGCTAAACACACACCACCCATACATGTCGAGTTGGTACCTGGAGCCACCCCTACTAAAGCCAATCAGTACCAAATCTCCAAGGAGGCTCCACAAGTCATCGCCCTCCACATCAAGAGATTGTTAACTCATCACATCTTAACACCATGTACCTCACCGTGGAACACTCCGCTCCTGCCAGGAAAGAAACCTAATGGAAAGGGATGGAGGCCACAGGACTTGAGACTCATAAATAAAAATACAGTGACCATACCACCTATTGTTCCAAACTCCTACACTCTTCTCGGCCTCCTTCCCCCTGGAATGAGATGATATACCTGTGTGGATCTCAAAGATGCTTTCTTCTGTATTCCCTTGGCCCCAGCCAGCCAGTCCCTGTTTGCCTTCACTTGGACAGACCCTGACACGAACCTCACTCAGCAACTGACCTGGACCAGGCTCCCACAGGGGTTCAAGAACTCTCCTACTATTTTCGGAGAAGCCCTAGCCAAAGACCTGGCTGAATTACACCTAGAGACAAACCCCGAACAACCAGCCACCATTCTACAGTATGTGGATGATATTCTCCTAGCCTGCACAACCAAGGCACAGTGTTTCCATAATACAAAGCCTCTTCTAACACTTCTACAAGAAAAGGGCTACAAAGTGTCCTGGGAGAAGGCCCAACTCTGTCAGACTCGGGTCACTTATTTGGGATTCATTCTACAAGAGGGAAAAAGGTCCTTATCTACTCCATGGAAACAAGTTATTAATGCACTCCCAGTCCCTACGTCTCGCTGACAACTATGGGAATTCCTGGGAGCTGTCGGTTTCTGCAGGATATGGATTCCTGGGTACACAGAATTAGTGAAACCCCTGTATGAAGCCCTTAGAGAACCAGAAAACAACCCATTTGACTGGACCCCTGAACATCAGGAATCTTTCATAGCCATAAAGACTGCCTTAACCCAAGCTCTAGCCCTGGGCCTGCCTCATATTTCTAAACCTTTCAACTTATTCAACTGTGAAAAAATTAAAACAGCATTGGGCATGCTGACCCAGGAACAGGGACCATGGCAACGACCAGTAGCATATCTCTCGAAACAACTAGACACCGTAGCGGCTGGCTGGCCCCCATGCCTCAGAAATCTTGCAGCCACAGTCATCCTGATAGAAGAGGCACAGAAATTGACATTTGGCCAACTCTTGAGAGTAAAGATGGCTCACAGTGTCTTGTCACTCTTAGCCTCTGGAAAACACCAATGGCTAAGAAACAGCAGAATCCTGAAATATCAGAAACTAATCCATGATAACCCTAGCCTCACAATAGAACCAGTAAAAACCCTGAACCCTGCAACATACCTACCCACCGAATCGGGCCCCCTGGACCACGACTGTGAGAAATTAATTGAAACAGTGAGTTGGATCCGACTCGACGGCACTTGGCTTGGCATACTCAAGCAGGCCTGACCTCCGAGATCAGCCCCTCCCCACCTCAGACCTGACCTTATTACGGATGGCAGCAGTTTCATTGACAAACAGGGAGAAAGACGAATGGGATACGTGGTCACTACTCCCAATAAAATCATAGAAAGCCAAAGGCTCCCCAATGGGTGGTCAGCACAGAGAGCTGAGCTATGGGCCCTAATAAGAGCCCTAGAACTTTCAGAACACAGAAGAGTGAACATTTATACAGACTCGAATTATGCATATGCTATTTATAAGGACAGAGGTCTCCTCACCGCACAAGGAAAATCCATAAAAAATAAAAATGAGATCCTCCACCTTCTACAAGCTGTCTGGAAACCCCAGAAGGTGGCAGTCATGCACTGCAAAGGATACTAAAAGGGGGACGACCCGCAGATGCGAGGTAATTGCCTCGCAGATCGGGCAGCGAGACACACTGCCGAATCTACTGACGATCCAGTATCACCCAGCCTTATACTTCTCGCACCAGAACTACCCCTAAACCAACATACACTCTTCAAGAAGACAACTGGGCTGAATCTGAAAAAGCCTCAAAAACCACAGACAATTGGTGGAAATTGCCAGATAACAGAATTTTCATCCCCAAGTCTCTAGCCTACCCACTCGTCCATAAACAGAACACAGTCACTCACTGGGGAAAGACCAAACTTCAGATAGCCTTAGAAAAATACCTTTACATACCCAACTTGTCAAATTTGTGTACACAGATCACTCAAAGGTGTCTCACCTGCCTCAAAAATAATCCCAGGCAGGGCCCCCTCGGGCCTCCTAGAGTGCAGCACTTTGGAATGACTCCATTCGAAGATATACAAATAGACTACACTGAACTCCCTAAATGCAAGCCAAAGCCAAATGCAAGGGATACCATTATCTTCTCGTCCTCGTCTGCACACACACTGGGTGGATAGAAGCTTTCCCCACCCACACTGAAACAGCCAGAGAAGTAGTTAAAATACTACTAAAGGAAATTATTCCCTGATACAGATTCCCCCTCACCATACAGAGTGACAACGGGCCATCTTTCATAGCTACCATCATACAAGAAACCTCATGAACCCTGCAGATAAAATGGAAACTCCATAGTGCATGGAGACCCCAGAGTTCAGGAAAACTAGAAAGAATTAACAGAACCCTTAAAAACCACCTAAGCAAATTAACACAAGAAACAGGACTCCCCTGGATACCACTCCTACCGATAACCTTGCTAAAAATCAGATGCACACCGGGGCCATCAGGTTTCTCCCCATTCGAAATCCTGTTTGGAAGACCCCCTCCAATAATACCTCACCTGAGCCCATCCAAAGAACTAAGAGAAACACAGCTAGATCAACAGCTGATAGCCTTAGGCAATACTCTCAAGAGCCTCTCACAGTATACCCTAGAGAGTATCCCTGTAGCCCTCATAGATCCGGTACATAAAATCAAACCTGGAGACTATGTCTGGATAAAACCATGGAAGGCTGATCCCCCTCAGATGCGGTGGGAGGCCGTTACCAGGTCATACTAACCACCCTGACCGCTGTTAAAGTTGCAGGTCACGCTCCGTGGATTCACCACACACGGATAAAATCTGCAACGCCACCCTATGAATGGACTTCGCTCAGTCACCCCGATCAGCCAACCAAACTGACTCTCAAACGCATTGGAACCCAGCCTCACTGGCCCACTACGCCTTCATAATCTCTGTTCTCATTCTCTGCCTCTTAGGACTCCATATCACCTCTCTCCAGACATGGACCCCCAGA